>JALJVW010000910.1:34699508-35978760 GCA_024865655.1 Emberiza elegans | reverse complement strand
AACCCAATTTTGTGGCTACACTGAATGTAACAGACCTCAGGATATGTTAATATTTTAAAAAATTAAAATATGAAGGTAGGAAAGATAGAGTTATGGAGTATATTCTAGGAGTAATATTGTAGAGAAGGATCCTGATGGGAGAGGGTGAGGATGCTGGGCCAGATCACTGCCTTTCAGCCCCTGCCCTCCCTCCTTCTGCCTGTGCAGAGGGCTGCCAGGAGCAGGGCTCCTGCTTTGCTCTTGGCACTTCAGCATCCACCTCTACCCAGCCTATAGAAATTGTTTTCAAACTATAGGTAAGTCACTTTCAAACTATGCACCACAGTTGTGAGGGAAAAGGTCATGAGAAGGGAAAAAATAATTTAGGCTGAAGAGATGAGGACTTGTCCCATCTTTATAGTTTGCACACTGCTTTAATTCTTGTCTGTGAGTAGCTCCCACAGAGCAACTAAAATTACAGTAAACTATGACATAATTGAGGAAAAAAACAGGATCTTTTTTGATGATGACCATATACTCCTGTCTGCCAATAAAATTACACACATTTATTTCTGCTTTCACTGTAACAACTCACCCCACTTTTCTGCTGTTTTGTTTTTAAAAGTTTAAAGAGCCTGAAACAGTACATTATCTACTCAGATTTTTATATGTACTTCAACACCAAAGGTACAAAAGGACTGTTTTGACAATTTGCTGAAATGCTGTTATAGTTTCTAGCTGTGAAGCTGAACTTACATTACCTCAACTGACCGGAGCCGTAGCAGACTCTCAAATGGAATGTATGCATCACTCTCTGCCAATTCAGGGTTATTTAATACGCTATGTCTGGAACCAGCCTTTTTGTTGAAATTGTTTTGGCTAAGAAACTGTCCAGATGAGTCTATTGCAAAACTATGTGCTTTGACTGGGATTTTCAAAGTTGGTCTGGAATCGGTCTGCTCAAAAACCAGCAGTGTTAGAGATTACTTCTTTTGGAGAATATGTCTGAAACCAAAGGTTTGGGTTGGTTTTGCTAATTTTTATTTTGTTTATTTATAAGATCAGTGGAACTCATATATGCATATATCATTGTACACAAAACAACTACCTTTTTCACTGTCTGTGCTAAAAATATTCAATAATATATCAGCAGAGATAGGTGGTAAAGATACAGAAGAGCTCTAATTTAGTTATGTGAATGGAAGATATAATTTTTCAGTATTCTGTTTAGCCATGAATCATATTACCCAGAAATAGTTAGTTACTATGTTAATGGGAATAGCTGATGTATTGCAGTAAGTGCTGGCATTTTTCTGCCATGGTGGTTTTCTATTCACAGTAATGAGCATTTTTTTTTTAAATTGGTTGCACTCTTTAATTTTTGTGATACCTCTTTGACACTCCACAAGTTTTGCTCTCAATCATACCACTGCAATGGGTATGGATCGGCTGTCTGTTTTCATCGGTGGTAAACCTTGATTTGTTCTGTGTTTTAAACAAGATTTTTGGCACATTTCCATCACACAATGATAGCTAAGAAGAATCTGAAAGGCTGAGTTTTTATTTCTTTATGTTGGTGGAAGAAAGAGACTTTGGTCTCATGTAGTTAAATGTACTATTTCATACCTGAGTGTACAGTTATGTGTATCGCAGGCTGTAGTAAGTAATGAGTCTGAGTTATCCTCGAAAACAGCAATCATGGTGAGTGAAATATTAAACCCAAGTCAATAGCCATTGCTGAGAAAGCAGAGCTTGTTAACCTGGGCATGACAGCCCCACTGCTGCTGCTGCTGCTGCTCTTTGAAAGGTGACTGAAAGGCTGCATACTCCGGCAGGAAGGAGTTGGTGAATTTAGCGGAGGTGAGCTCAGGTACAGCCTCACCTGCCCCACAGCTGGGACAAAGTGAGAGATGACACTTGTGGAAGGGGCAGAAAAAAATGAGTGTGTCAGCTCCTCCCTCAGACATGAGTTCACAATCTGGCATATTCATTTCAGCTGCTTTTCTTGGATGAGATTTGTCTGGATGATTTTTCAAGTCCTGCGAGGTAGATTGAATTCAATTTTTCATCGTACTCATCATTAAGTGTGTAATGGGCAGTTTCAGGCTTGTAATGAAACTAGGTCAAACAGTAGCTGGCTTGTATAAGCTCCAAATGTCTGGTTCACTAGAGTCTGGTGTGTTTTAAATGAGAATATATGGTATTTTGATGTACCTTAAAAGGTATAAAAGGATAAATGCACATTATCCATGAATAGATTTTTCTTATAAAATATGCTGGAAATCAATTACGTCCCAAGTCCAGCATTTCTCTCTTCAGGCCTTTGGCATGTGGTCACAAATGAAATTTCAATGTCCAAAATTCAAGTTATATAGTTTAAATCATGGCAGCTGTCACTGCACTTGTTCTAATCAACATCACAGAAGAGATACTGTGAAGTCCAGAATTTTAGTCTATAAGGGATTTTAATGCCACGTGGCATAAAATCTTTATATAGCCCCACACACATTCATGCAGTGTTTCAAGTACTTTGTCTAGCTTGTGATGCAATAGATAATATACCACGCAAGTATTTCTAGAAAAGTTAATGCAAAAAAAACAACAGCCCAAAACAAAAGAGTTTACCATTCTCATTTCTGAAATTTTAAATAGGTGCTTTGGGACCACAGAAAAAGAAAAAGATACAAATTAGGATTTGTAAAGTTTGCAAATGCACATCTTTGTACAGTGTTCACAACAAAGGAAGTAGAAACAAAGAAATGTATGCTAGACACTGAAATACCAGACTGCAAGGCACAGTCTTGGGGTTCTCATGTCAGCACTCCTGCTGAGCCCTCAGCAAGCCACCAAGCCAGGCTCCACCATTTCTCTTCACACCTTTTATTCCTTCTCAGCTTCTCTGGGGCAAAACTGCTTTTCTTTCCCCACTGTGATTATAAGAGTAGTTGATTTAATCAAGAACTAGATAATGAATTATGATAATGGTACCTGGATGTGATAGAGAACAGGCTATGACAGATAACAGAACGCTCAGTCAAAGTGTCAAAAACCATGTAGGTATCAACATAATATTGACAAGTTCTCAGAGAATGTGAATGAGGAGAGTTTTCAGAAAGTGCTGGTTCCCCATCTTCAGAGTCCCAGAGTCCTGTAATATAACCCATAATAATTTATGCTATTAAAAATTAAGACACTCTGCCTTTCCTGGACTTAATCCCCATTTGGATCAGTCTTGCTCCAGTGCCCGAAGTCTCACTTTCCCTCTGCTCAGCATCACACCTTTGGTATCTCCAGGGATAGGGATTAGTCCTCAGCTATTCCACAGCCTTGCAGTAAGAACACCTTCTTAAAAATGGGATCAGCAGCTTCAAAACTACCACAGGCCAAAAAGAGTCAAAAGTGTGGGTTTTCCACATTGTAAATGTTAGTCTATTCTGTTAGGCTATTGTGTGGAAGTCAGTGCATGACCTGAGCATGTCTAATGGATCAGGCTTCTCTAAGAAGTTAGGGTAGCTTTAGCTGCTTCGTGCTTTTATCAGCTTGCACTGGAGTGTAGAAGCTTTATATCCTCAGCCAGTGCATCTCTGAGTAAGTGATAAGCCAGTCCTTAGGATCTTTGTGCATTTAAACAGAGGAACAAATTGATTTTAAGTACCTTCTAGGCTTAGACAGGACCTGAGAGCCGTGCCATGGTACTGGGGACACGGGGAGTGTGAAGGAAACCTCAGCATAGAGGGAAGCAGCTGCTCCCTGGGCTGGGGTAGCAGCTCAAAGAAATACCTGCACTAGCCATTGACATGGCTGCTTTGTTAGGAAAAAATCATGTAAAATAAGTCTATTATTTTTTCTACCCTGACCCTATTTATTACTTGAGCTGAGTGAATATTTTGCAGTATATTTCTTTCCTGACAAACAGAGCTGATTTTTTCTTCTTGGGCATGAAACCATCTGCCTGTAGCTATGAATAGATTGCAGTTTCCTCATGTTTCTCTCTCTAAAAAATGCAATGATTTCCACCTCCTCCACTTTCACCTCCCCTCTCCCAATCTTCTTAGCTCTATGGATTGATCCTGACCTGGCCTCCGATCTGTTTTCTGGTTACAGAAATCATCAGGGTAGTTCTTCAGCCACAGGTACAGAGAGCTCACACATGTTGCTATTTGCTATTGTTTAATCTTTTTTTGTTTTGGTAGATGCTCTCAAGAAGAACAAGATGTTATGATGAAAACTTTTACACATTTCTAATCTATTGAATATATATTAAGATCTGGGGAAGATACAAAAAATGCTATTTCTTTTATGCTACACATGTAGCATAAAATAAAATTGAAAAAGGTTGGTTAATAGAATAAACAGTTTTCTGAATAATTTCTAGACCTAAATCTGACATGGAAATTTGAAGTCAAACATACTTGAAACCTTATAAATATTACTTTGAAATTAATTTTATTGCTATTCTTTATTGTAGTAACATTTTCTGACAAGCAAGTGCAGCAGTGGTAGGGTGTAGGTTGAATGAACCATAACAAACATGAATATGCTAAAAACTCACAAGTATTTTTGGAAGGACTTGTGTTTCATTTGGGATGTATTTTGCTGTAGTCATTCCAGCCTTTTTTATGTGTGATTAATCATTGCTAATTTGTGAACTGACTAAGGCAAGGGTTGCTTCTCACTGCAAGTATGTGAGTCATCCTGGTAGATCCAAGGCATGTCACTCTCTGTCTGCTGTAAAATCATATTTTTATGTCTTTCTAGAAGCCTGTTGTCTAATTCAGCCCTACAGCTGGATCAACAAAACAGCACTGAGTGAATCATTTGCTGTCATCCCTGTAAGCAAGATTCTTGTACTAACTCTGAGTCAAGTCTGGAAGTAATGCCAAATTTAAAACATGGCCACATCTAAGATGTTTCTTTACAAGTGACTATAATGTCTGCAATCTTAAAGATTTATTTTTATTCTCTGGAAGCAAATCTGGGAAAAGAGATGGGAGAGACTTGCTACTGCACTGAAATCATGTGAGCCTCAAAGAGAAAGGCTGATAGTAACAGATGTACATTACAAGCTTTTATATCCTAAACATGCTGGACACCTCAAAGTATATTGACTGCCTCAATGGCAGTTTAAAGCATTTGCTGTAGCAGGAGATAAGAACCATTTTACAGGATGGAATGTACCAATATATGAAAGAATGTCACGTTAACCATGGCATCTCAGGTTTCATACAGAAACTTAATATTTATTTAGGCTACATAAGTGCACCAATCATTGGCTGTCAAGAGATGGATCAAGGTATTCAGCAGTGGCTGTATAATTTCTCAGATTTTCATTAGACACTTAAACATGAAATTAATTCTGATTTTTTCAATTACTTCAGCTGGATGCACAACTTTCTTTTTTACCTTTGTTTTTTCTGAGTGAAAATTATTGGTCCTTTTTTATGAGACAGCTAAAAAAATAAATCATTTTGATAAGCATTTCAGTAATAGTTCCTTAGTTCTTTTCACTCTTGAGATGCCCGTAAACATTCCAGTTCTTTTCTTGTTTTCTGCATTTTAATTAGGAGTTATGTTAGTTATAAATTATCACAAGTTATAAAGCACTTTCTGATTAGCTAATCTAGCAAATTATGGTCAGGAAATTTATCAGAAATGGTATTGACTTGTATTTCTTTGGGGTTATTCCAGCACAATGGGATCACGTCTGAAAGGATGAAGGGGAAGTAATCCACCTGAAGTCCTGTGTAGTGCAGCAAAATCAGGGAGGGCAACTTGTCATTTCCTATCTATTAGCTGTCTGAGTGCATTCCTGATCTATTCTTGTGGCAGTTATCTCATGGCCTGTAGTGCTGTTCTTCCTGCATAGGAAAAATGGCATGGGATCCAAACTGTGATACAGTCTAGACAGATTTGCTGCATTACTTATTTTGAACAGATGAATTGTCTATATTCTTTGCTAATATTAAGGAGCAACTTTGGTGGTTAGGTTGGCTGGTTTTAGTACTTGTTGGGACTTTTTTTCTGTTTCTGTCTATAAGGACTCTGGTTTGCAATATGCTCTCACTTCTCCTGTGTCTGTGGCAGTCTTAAGATTTGCATAATCCTTTCTTTTATGCTTATTTTTCATTCTTATACTAGTGCCATGACAGTAAAGTACCTTTGTCCTCATATCAGCATAACATTGGTCCAGTGCAGTGGAAAGTCCATCCCAAAGCACACTGATTCTAATAATCAGTCATTTTTCAGTATTTGAGTCATTGTGGAATCAGGGTCACGACACCTGTACCATATGAAGTTGCCTTGAGTCTGCAGAAAGACTCCCAGTAGCTCATGTCCTCATCCCCTTTATCAGGGTTTAGCAACACGCTTCTTACACCAAGGTCATAGAGTTATGTGGCTTATAAAATACCTCTTTTATTTTAAATGTATGTACTCAATTGTTGTTTGATATCAAGTCAAGGAGGGCATTTACTGACCTTGCACCTTGACTTAATGAGATCCAATACTATAGCAATTCAGAAGTTAAAAATCCACCAGGTATTCTAACAGATGTAATTAAGGAGCCAATTGTCAAATACCAGGGTGAAAGACTGAAGCCAAAACAGACCATTTCAGGAAAAGCAGACTTAGTGGAGTGGGAAAAGCTTCATAGAAACGTGAAAACTTGATAGCTAAAACAAGGTTTCTAAGTAGAGGACAGTCCAAACATACAAGTAGGGTTTCTACAGCTGCCTAGTTCAAGGTCTCTGGGGTAAGAGCAGAGGAAATTTTTGGACTGAATGTCTGGATGTAAATGCTGTCTATGCTTTCATTTTATTTTAAATCTTTGTGAGAGGAAACAGCCAAATGTGCTACAGAGGAGGGATATGAGGTGACAAAGAAAATTTCTAAGCTGCTTTGCTAGCTGGAAGACTTTGAAATTGACTCATTTTCTGACCTGAGATATTTAGGTTGCCTCTTCATAGAACATTTTAACACTTATGCTTCCCTGCCTGGAGATTTAATGGCTACTACCTGTCAGCAGAGGAATCCTCCTCTCGTTCCTCACCTAAAAGTCTGCTGTATAATGGTGACATATAACTATGTAGGAACTGACATAATTTCCCAGGAGAATCTAATAATTTTTCAGACTTTGATGAACATAGCCATTCATGTGGATGTTTTTGGTTTGTTGTTTGTTTTGTTGGTTGCTTTTTTTTTCCACAGAGGGTTAAAGTCTAATATATACTTGAATTATGAAATGACAGTATTACTCTGCTGTGTTATGAAAGGCACATATGCACCAAACAAAACTAAATTATCACAGTCCTTGTTTCTTAATTATTTACCAGTATAAGACCTGAAGGACTCTTTGTATAGGAAAACTGCTGCTCATGAGAAATTTTTTATCTGGAGAAGGTGTTATAATTGTTTAGACATGCAGACATGTAGTCATGCTTAAGAATTCATTAATTTGGGGACATTTATTTATTTATTAAGGGTAGAATTAGCTAAACATCCTGTGAAGGTAGCCCACTTATCAACATTCAGTACGAATGGTCCCCCCACTTCTGTGATGAGATATCTGTAAATGTTTACTGGTAAAAGAACTGTTCTACATGTGGCTAGAGTGTGGAAAAACTTTAATAAAAATGCTCCCTTAACATTTGATAAGCAAAAAAAGTGATAATGTAAATGAAGTAGATGTATCAAAGAGCTTTCCTTTGGCCTTCTGTTGTAGAATTAAAAGGGATGACTTTGAAGAGCTTATGAAAATAGATTCACTCACAATTATAATTTCTATACAAATGGCATCTTAAGTGAAATAAATTTAGTTGGGTGAAAAAATATTTTAAAAGAATTATAATCAATAATATGAACAAGGTTAGGTCAATGGTAGGAACTCCTAAAGATTGATCAAGTTTCCTAATCTCTTCTTGAAGAGATGTCAATATGGGCATCACATTAAAGAAGTTTCAGCAATATAATCTTTGCAGATACAAGGAAATACAACCTTACCCAGTTTAATGGAATCATCTCTTTATAAGTTTAAAAAGTGGTTAGGTTGGTGGTTGGGTTACTAGCATAGCATGTTGTAATATTTTCAATTGTACAATTGAAATTAGTACAAAGTTACAATTTTCAATTATAACTGAAAATATCTGTGCAGAGTACAAGGTGAGGTTGCAATCATTTTGCACATCTAGATGGCAGGAAGAATTGTTAGCACAAATTTCTAATGGATTTTAACTAGTTCATGTGTAACTTATGCTAAAGAAATTCCTTGAAAGAGATACTTCCTGAATTGGCAACCGAGGCCCAACTGAATAAGACAAGAAACAAACGAGATATTAAGAAACAAACTCTTATATGCCTATGCCTATAAATGGCCAAATGCTGCACTAGTCAGTGACGGAGAAGAATAAGGAAAGATGGAAACGAAATTGTCTTTTTGTGGCAGCTTTTTTCTCCACAATTCTGACAATTCAATGACAGATATAATTCAAATTTGTCTCCTGTTGAGGCTGAAAACAAATACTTCATTTCTGAAAACATCAGCGTCTTGAGGTATTTTGAACAGGAGAATGAGGAAACTTTGGGAAGGGTGCTGGTGTTTTAAGGGCAATGGGAATATTTAAGAGATGTTGATAGGCATCTTTTCCCTCATGCAGAGGATGTTAGCTTATGGAATTATAATACAGAAGTTAAAATATTTCTTCACATAGAAATGAAGATTTGAATCATTCTGAAATATAGTAATAAAGAAAAAATATCATTTCATCTTTTACCTAGGTTGAGATCAGTTACAAGCTTACATTTGAAGGGGTTCTCTCATAAGAGATCACATCCTGATTGAAATCTAAGAGGAAAAAGGAAAAACTCAATCTACCAGAAGACCCAAAATTAATCTGTAACAAAGCAAGGGATTCACCAAAGCCTAATCTGTACATCAGTTTACTTTCAACTTAAAGTTCAAAAGAAATAGCAGCTCTGTGGTTCAGCAATGATTGAAGAGGATAATAACAGATCAAAGCAAAGGATAGGAGAGAGATGGGTGAGCATCTGGAAGAGAAAATGGATAACATTTTCCTTGGTCTGGTCTGAGAAAAGATGAGAATGTGAGGGAGAGAAGGTAAAGGAAAAATAAGGTCAAACTTCTAAGGAGAAATACTTTTGCTAGAATAAATGATGAAAAATGAACATTTTCCAGAGAAAAATGTGAAAGATGATGTACTTTAATCTTTCAAAATGATTTCTGCTACTAGTTGTTCATTTGAAACCTCTTACTTTATATCAAGACTCATTACACAATTAAAATGCCCCAAAACTGCAAGCCAGAATTATTTTTCCTTCTTAATGCTCTGCTGTGTTGCACTATATCATGAAGAGCTTTTTTTTTTGTTCCTTTTTGTTTTCCTGAGATGTTCCTCTGGAAAAGAAAGTGTCTTCTTTATTAGTCTTGTAACATTTAGTCTCTATTTGCACAGCATTCATATAACTTAAGGATATATAGTTCCCTGCTTTTTGTTAATATTTGAAAATAATTTTGTTCCCTTTTTAAAGTCAGAAGGCAAAAATAATCCTTGCTGTTTACCACATTAATTTATCTACAGGCCTATAGCATTATTCACTACTAAAAATTAAATTTCTAAAAATAGTGGAGTTTAATTTCGTTAAGCAACTAATTGTTCTATATATATCAAGTCTTTGTAAAATAACTTTTATTTTGGGATTAAGGTATAAATATTTTTGTACTACAGTAAATACCTCTGAAATATTAAAATTTTGGCTTAATTCCACCCTTCTGTTTTATACAGTGGACTTTTATTTATATCCCCAGTTCCTTTTGTTGATGGTGCTCCTGACCTACATGTGGTAATTGTTTGCTGCTTTCTTTGGAAGAAATTTGCCACTTCTTCTGTGTCTGTCAGTAGAGCTGTTTGTGACTTAACAGTGTCTCAAAAAATTTATCTGTATATTACAGATTGGAATTAAACTTCAAGAAAGTATTATACCTTTGACTCTTAAAACACAAAGAAAAGTATTGTGTATATATATCCTATTAGCAGAATACAGGGTCTTTATAGAGGCAAATTCTGTGGGTGGAACAGGGAATATTCTATAGATGCATAATTACTGAGAAGTAAACATATATCCTCCTACAATCCATAGGAATTTCTCAGGCCATTTGATAAGGATGATGGACAAGATATTCCCCATTTCTGTAGAAATATTGTTCTTGTGCATTTTTAGGGAAATGAGGTACTTTTTCAATAGGATGAGGGCTCTAATCTAATGAAATACTGAAATATTTTGGATCACTTAAAAAACCCCATGTTTCTTTTATTGCATTTTGTACAGAGCCCAGTTCTCTGGTTCTCACTTGGGTCTTGGGAGATAGTCACTCAGTCAGAGCTTTTTCCCCCAGGGTTGGCAGCAGCTGAGCAAAGGGTTTTGAAAGTCACAGTTTTGGACTTAGGCAGAATTTTACTACTAATTTGTGGCATTTGGAAGTTTTCTTAAGATCAGAAACTGTGGTGTAGCACAGAACAAAATCCAGTTATCTTGTGTTGCAACCCATAAATACTGGACTCTAGATAGGACTATGAAATAATTTGGCTCTTGAAACACTGTTTTAATGGAAAAAAAAAAGATGAAGAGATGGTGGGTTTATGTATTTAAATATCTAGTTGCAAAGTTTTTCTTTTTTTTTATATACTGATAAAAAAGGTTTTTCTCTGACTGTGAATATTTTAAGCTGTTGAGGTAACTACAGTGGTGGGGGGGATTACTGTATTCTCTGTGACAGACTTATCAATGCCTTTTAATAGGTGCCATTTAAAATTAAATTTTGCAATTAAACAAATGAGGGAAAGGGCTTCAGAATAATAACTTCTTAAAGCTAAGCTTGTGGAAAAGAGACATGAGAGTAATAGTTTTTTAGAATTCTCTGCCATTTTGTTAAGATAACAAAAAACAAGAATTCATTGAGTTTAGGAAGGCGAAAAAATTTGTACTGAATGGATATTTGCAAAAAATTCTGCTCAGCAAAAAGAAAGAGCTAGTGCAGAGGGTGTCTCTGACATAGGTACCCTAAATTCCCATTCAAGTGCATTGTTATTGCAGAACAAACTAACATCCTACTGTGCTACTTAGAAATTACATTCATCATGGTTAGAAATGTTATTTGCTGGGAAGGAAGACATGGCTTGGTAAATCAGTCTACATATAAATTACATAAGGCAAAAGACCCTTACATTGATTTCAGTAAGGGGTAAGATAGAATGTCAGATTTTTAATAACAGGCAGTTATTCAGCATGTGTGCATTAACCATACTGCTGTAAACTCTCTTCTATAATCCTTTTTATTATCTTTGAGGCTGTATAATCAGAAACCTTATCAGTCTCTCTAAAAGGGAGAATAATTGCATCTTCAAAAGTCACATAGTGGAGACATTATTACTTTCATTAAAAACAAACACTCTCCTTTCTCCCAAGGAAGGATCTTTGCATGTGAAAGTGCTTAACCAATCTAAAAACATATTCCACAATTAAAGCAAATTGGAAGACTTAAATAATCAGTGACAGGTTTGAAGTGTGTCTTGTACTGAACAAGGGAGCCAGACTCCAGCTGTACTTAGCAAAGTGTGGTTTAATGTCAACGAGGGGAACAAGAGACTATTACACCTCTATTTTCCTATTTCTTCTATGTAATGGTTGACTCTGTGATGGTTTGATATTTCTAAAACAAATTCTTCACTTCAGTAAGCACTGGAAAATATATTTGTAATGTTAATTGGCTGTAGTTTCAGTTTATCTGGAAGACCAAAGGGTTAATATAATCTTCTCTACTCTTCAAGTGCTAAAGGCCAAGAATTTTCACTGCTTTCATTTGTAAGAAGAGCCTGATTGAATTTACTTCTGTTTCACTTTTAAAACTTCCTGGCTTTTCATTCACAAATCACACATTTGTCTTCTCCCGGAAAAGCATTGCTTTTGTTTTTGTGACCTACATTTGTAGGGCTCCTAATTAGCAGGCAGCACTGGGATCTGCTGTCCCTCAATAGCTCTGCTTTGGGATTCTAGGCTAAAAAGAAAACATGTTGCTGAAATCTCACTGAAAGTAACAATCCTACTAAGGGTCGGCACCTTTATGTGTACCATGTTGAAAAAAAATGCATTATAACTGAAAATTTCCCCATATATTGCATTTATGTCCTAGTGCGGCAGATGCTGGAGTTAATATCAGAAGGATCAAGCATAAATGTGAGGTGTTTTCATTGTCCTTAAAATAAAAATGTACCAGAATTTTGTTTGGCAAAAAATTCTTCCCTGAACTGGTGTTTTGAATCACTTCCTTGTTTTTCTCTGTTTGTTTTGTTTGGGATTTTGGGTTTTTTTTTAATTCTTTCTTTGGCTTCTGCAGATAAGCTGACCATTATTTTTACTTTTGTGTTCAAATGATCATTCTGGCTTGTGAGAAATGGCACAATATCCTATTTAAATAGCATTAGACCACACAAGAACTATGTCCTCTCTTTCAATTTTCAAAGTAAATAGGAATTTGGCTGGAGCTGGAACGCTGCAATTGACTCTGCTTTTTGTATTAAAAAACTTCTTATTCACTATGGTGTAAGTGACTGATATGAGCTGATATGAACTGCTGCATTCAAATACATCAAACATCCAACTCCTCCCATCAGGAAGATCTTGTTACTTGCTAGACAATTTTTGCAGACTTCTGCCATGTCTGTCCTCAACAGTGTCATGTCAGTAGCTGGTCAGCCTGGCATTTGTCCTGAAGAATAATGGCATTACCATTAGAACAAACAAACGTTCATTTTCTTTGGATTTACCTTCTGCTTGGCTGCATGCTCTGAGTTTGCTGTATTTAAAGACACTCTTTTTCTCTTAGAAACTTGCATATGATGAAGGCTTTTCCTGAATCTCACCAACTACAACATATTTCAAAATTTATAGGAATGTTAGTTCTGTGGCCAGTACTTCTCAAAATCAACCTAAACTGGAATTTGACAGTATAGTCAAATGCTGTTAGGAGAAACAAGTGGTGATACAGTGACTGCTGTTAGCCTGAGAATTTAGACTAGAAAGGCTTGTACCTGGAAATAAATACCATTTATTCTACAGTAATGTCTGTGCCATGCAAACCAGACACTTCAAGCTAGAACCACAAGGGCAGCAGAGCAGTATGGAGACACCTATATTCTAAGCAATCTCCTAGAATACGAGATGTTTAGTCTTTCCCTGTTCCAAGCTTATCTAATAGTAGAGCAGAAAATCTGTTTTAGTGACAAGAATAGCTTGTTTGCGTGTAGAAACCATTTAGGTTGGGGTTTGTCTACCCATACTCCATCATCTGTCACAAGAGTAGGAGGAATATGTTGTATATCAGGTAGCTATTCTATATATAAGCTGTTGTGCTTGCACTTTCTGGGAAGCTTTAGAATTCAATGTATATGCACAATACTTTTTGCAAAATCTCTACTCTTCTGTGTCTATCTGGGAGCTCCTGCTTCTCTTGCAATAGAAAACTTTCTCCATCTGATCAGTAGATCTGGAATACCTGCAGGCTGTGTGCCATATTGCACAGGGTCACGGACAGAGAGGCTGCCCTCTCCCAGGACTTGTGAGGAGAGCCATTTGCGGCCTGGATGCATGTATGTGCAGTGACTCATCCAGTCAAAAGGTTGCACAGTGGAAACTGAGGGGAATTGATGTTCATGCTGAGGAACCTCTACAGTGCCAAGAGAGACTTGGCCTGGATATCACTCCCAGGGGAAAAAGGAGGAAATGTTCCTCTTTTATTCAGTAGTCAGATGGTTTCAAGAGGAGGAGGTGAAGTTTCATCTTTGTTTAAATGGATACTTAAATGTCTTTAGCAATGCAGTAAAATCTCAGCAGCAGAAAACTGAGTATGTTCTCTTAAGAAGCAGTTTTCTCATTCAGATGGACAGTTCAGTACATGAATACAAGTCACCCTTTCTGTCATGCTTTCTAACTCTGGGACTTTTTGACGATTGGGATTGTCCTGCCCTGCATTCTTCAGCACATTAGATGTACTCCTCCTCGCACAGGAAAATCTCCTCCTAGCTTGGCTGTGGTAGAATTGGCTGCTCAGAACTTTCCTACTTTAGATTTTTCAGTGCCCGCTTTCGGGCAGAAACACAGAGTGTGCTTATAAATCACAGAGGAGTCCAAGGTCCCGAACGGACGTGCCTGCATTGTGAGCTGTGGTGCCAAGGCAGAAACACAAAACCCGAGTCCAGAGAAGCAGCGTCGTGTTACAGTGGCACTGCCGTCACACTGCTGCACCCTTCTAGAAGGAAAGGCTGGCTGGCTCAGACCCAGCAGTGCTGAAGTCACTAAACTGCTTCGGTTTCTTTAAAAGACTCGGTCACCACCAGCTCCAGGCTTTTTGCGCCGTATTTAATTTACATAGTCATGTGCTTGTTTGCACTTTTACAGTTACTTAGGGCCCTTCGACTTTACTGATATTTATCACAAATCACTTTGCCAGTGCCTGAAAGATTTTTTTAGCAAATGCTGGCTGCTGAAAGTTCTTCTTGAACTTTGCTTGTTCTGTCAGTTCCTCAGGAGCATTCGTGTAATGCAGTCTTGGATACCATTTGTTTCTCTGTCTGAAAAGCATGCAAAGTCTCACTCTAGTCAATGGAAATAGAGTCTGGGGAGTACAAGGAAATAGTCAGCTGACCAGTGATAGATACTTATTTTAGGTGATCTGATTTGACTCTCCACGTAGGGCTTTTAATATGCCAGCCCGCAAGTTGTCCCTCCATGCCAATCTGTTCTCTGAGAGCCAAAGTGACAGGTGTCACAAGAGCAATGCAGATCTGTGGTTACAAGAATTTCCACTGCACAGAAATGATGCCTTGATGTTAGTGGTTTGCCTTGAAATTATTCTTTACCCTGAAATCACCTTTCATTCAATCCACATTACAGCAAGAACGAGCAATACTTATCTGTGAAGTCTGAAATAGCACTTGCAGATGTTTAGAAAACCTGATGTGTGATAGATATAAAAATGATCCTTACTGAACTCTTTCCTTCTGTGCGTCCATCTGATTACCAGATTCCATTCTAGGGACTTTTGTACATGAATGCGAGTTTGTATTTTCCTTCTTCTGCAGATTGTCCTATAGATTCAACTGAAATATTATCTTCTCCTTTCATATGAATTATTGGGCCTTTTTTACAGGAGAAAAGTATAAGCCTTTTTCTTGTATTCTGTTTACTGACAATTACAAGCACTTCAGGAATCATAATGTCTCAGTGGAAAAGCTAACATCCCAGTATCCTCTCTCACAGAATCCAGGGCGTTCGAAGCTCTTCATTGCTTTCTTCACTTCCCTCCTCTAAGAATATCGAGCAATGTTCATGTGACATTTTCTAACCCTAAATCTTGTTTTGACAACCACACAAAATCTAATGCATAAATGGAGCTCTTTGCCGTGAAGTCTATTAGTGATAGACTCTCTCTTCACTGAGATTAGAGTGAACTGGAAACAACCACTCTGGAATGATAACTGACTTGGCATGGCTCTACCCCAAGATTATTCTCTGTAATAGCATGTCCATTTCTTAGGTGATCACTGCAGACTTTCAGCCCTAGAGGCCCCTGAGTGGAGGCAGTGCCATTTTAGCAGTGACTGGGTGCCCAAATGCATTCAGTAAGTTCTGCCCTTCTGCATTAGAGCGAGAGCAACTGTGAGTGCTTCTGAACTGCACGCACCTCTTTCCTCACACCTTCATTTATGCCATAGTGAACACAACTGATAACCATGCAGTAAAAAATGCACCCTTTTAAACTCTGAAAATAAAGTTGCTTTCTTGCTCTCATCAAGACATTAGGAGACACATATATGTGCACACTTGAATGCAATGCTAACTGCAATAACAAGCAGGCAAATAAAGCCAAATTGTTTAAAAGACTCCCAAAATCAGCAACTTATAGCTGAGTTGAAGCTTGCAGATTGATTTCTCCTGTTACACATACACTCCTGGGTCAGGAGCTAGTTTGGACTCATAAAGCCCCTTTTCTAAATTACCTTCTGGAAAAAATCACACTTAGTAAATGTTCCTGTTCCCTTCTGTCCTCTGGTTCTACTCACAGCATCCACTTGGCAGTGAACATTGTCTCCCCTAAAACACTGCCTTGGATAGCTCAGTTTTGTTTTGCTTTTGTTTAAAAAAATACCCAATCTTCATGCATTTGGAGACAACTCTAGTCCCTTTTTTTATCAGAAATTTTGTTGATAGCCTTTACTGAAGAGGTTTTCCATGCAACCAGCCACACAGAGAGCTTAACTACAGGATAAGGGGCAGTATATGTATAGGGCTGGTATTGGTATTGATGAAACAACAAAAGCTACTGAATCATACATGTTAATAAATATATTGAGTCATTTTTCTCTTCAGGGTTTTCATTTTGAAGTTAAAGAATTCTGTTTTTCAGAAAACCTAAAATTAAAGCCTGCAATAGCTTCATACATATAACAGTGATAAAGTGTACAACAACACTTTCCTAATATAGCACAAACTCTCCTACTACAGCAGTAGCAAGTGTGTTGTTTTGTAAATAGACGCTTAGTAAAAATCTGCGTCCAGCTTGGGGTTAGCAAAATCAACCTTTAAGTGCTTTATGTAGAAGTTTGACAGTTATGTGACTCAAAATACACAGAAGAGGTTCTTCGACTTGAATGTCCCATTTTGGTTTTATGATTATTATATCTATGTTTGGTGATAATTTTATCATCAAGTTTCTTCATCAGGTTTTCAAACAAAGTGCATACAGATTCTGATGCTGAAGTGTCATGGTGAAAAATACTGATTTTCTCCTTACACCATTGTGAATGAGGGTTGGGTTTGGTAAAATCACACGTTTCCTTTGCATCTTTTAGAACATTGCTGTTGTGTTTGGTTTGAAGAGGGAGGAGAGTGTGAAGGGCACAGGGAGTGTGAAAAGACCATCTTTTTTCCAAGCACCCTAGGTTTGTCCTGTCTTTTTACTCCAGAAACACTGTTGTTTAGGTCAGCATTGTATTAAGCATGTTGATGTATCTCTTGTAGTATGATAACTATCACATACCTGCAATCCTAATCCAAAAAAGGATATACCCTCCACTAAGTCTTTTACTTATGTAAATGGAATTGCACTCTATCTTATCACGTAAGAAGTTTAATATTGTTAGTAATAGAAAATTATATTAAACTGTGTAAGTAATCTAATTGGAAAGAAAATAGGGGAAAGCAAAAAGGACAAATTTGGCCTCTGCCTCCTCTTGAATATTTGATGTCTTACCAGAAGCCCTGACCATAACAGCCTTCAGAGTATGAAGTTAAGGTGACCAATACCCAGCCATTCAGCAGATCTGGGCTGCCAGAGTAATGAAATGGATCTCCAGTACAACACCAAACCACTGGAGGCTGATCTGTTGTGTGGCCTGGAGCTGCTCTGTCCTGGTGATGCAGTGTGTCTCACTGCTCTGATGACAGACACTTTGCTCCACAGCCTGAATTCCCCAAGTGCAAAAATCAGCAAAAGTCAGACTGAAATAGATTTATGCTATCACCCATGTTGATGATCTGTGACAACTTTGAAGCATGGTGAGGCAGAGACTGAAGCACCAAGCCCTTGAATACCTGTGTGAAAGGATTATGTGAGCTACTGCAGCCAAAAGACTAGGCTCCAATGTACAAAGTCTTCCAGGGTTAAGGCTATGATAATGTATATATACAACAAAAAAGTTCTCCCAAAATGCTGAAGCACTGTGTTTCCAACCTGTCATATTAATTCTTTTCTCCTATAAACAGGTTTTATTTTTTAAGCTAATGTATGGGACCAGATGGTTAGGTGATTTGGGATGGTTGACACCACCTGTGAATCTGGTCTGTAGTTTGTTCTGAAGCTGCACTAAGCTGGGTTTTGGTCTCTTTATCCCCTTATGTGTAACCTCTCTTTCTTCTTTGTTTTGGCTTTGTAAGAGAATGAGAAGGTTTTACTACCTAACAAAGAAAGCTTTGATTGGGACCCAGCTAGGAGAGTCCAAAATTAATGTTCTCAACAATGATGCTTTGTTCTCTGAATCTTTTACTTTTTCAGATGGAAGAAAGCTAAATAAAACCTGGATAGGGCTATTCTAAAGAACTAAATGCCAACATTTGATTAACTACATTTTTGCTTTTTTTTTGTGGAACATGATTCACGCAATCACTCCCTGAAAGTCTGTGCTCAGCCTCTTGGCTAATTTCAACACAGCTTGATAGGGGAAAAACACTTAGAGATAACTACCTTTTCATAAGTTTTGTTCAAATAGGCACTTGCGTAAAGGAAATGGGTCCTGAAAGTGTTTGAAGTGAACATGAGATCACAGAATAGTTTAGACTGGACCAGAGCTCGTGAAATCAACTGGTCTAATTCCCTGCTCAGAGCACACCAAACCAAGTCAACTTGTCTAGTTGAGTCTTGAACAATTGCAAAGGTGGAGATGCCATAATGTTCCTGCATGGTCTGTCCCTGTATTTGGCTATCCCAATGACTGAAAAAATTAATCTTAATATACAATGGAAAATTCCAGTGCTCTAACTGATGTCCTTCACCTCTTGTCCCATTGCTGCACCTCCAAGAAAGGTCTGGCTCTGTCTTCCCTGTATCCTCTGACCAGATGATTATGGAATCTTCAAGTCATTAAGGATGGAAAGTATCTTTACAATCAAGTCCAGCCATTAACTTAACATGGCAAAGTCTGTGACTGGATTACATACCTGAGCACCACGTCTGCATGCTTTTTAAATACCTCCAAGATACCTCCAAGAATGGTGATTCCAATGTTTTTCTGAGAAGCCTGTTCCAATGCTTGAAGAAACTTTTTCTAGTATCCAATCTAAATCTCTCCTGGTGTAACTTGAGGCTGCTTTCCATCATCCTATCACTTAGGAGGAAAGATAACTCCCATTTCACCACAACCTCCTTTCAGGTAATTGTAGAGAGGGAGAAGGTCTCCCCTGAACTTCCTTTTCTCCAGACTCAACACCCCCAGCTGCCTCAGCTGCTCCTCATAGGACTTGTACTCCAGACCCTTCACCAGCTCTATTGCTTTGCTTAGAGCACTGCAATGGAAATTCTTTTTTCGTATACAATTTGTATTTTTTCCATATACAATTTTTTCTCATTTACAATTCAATGTTAGCACGTACTGAGCAGAGCTGTTTGAGAAATATAGTAATTACAAATAAAAGCTCTGATATAAATAGTTTTGTTTAGCAGCAAGTGTGAAAAAATTTAAATAGTAGGAGAACTAACAGATTCTTCAGATTTGTGCTCATGCATCCAGAAATTAAAATTAATTTTAACACAAATGCAGAAATATACATCTAGAATATTTGCCTTTTTTTTTTCCAAGAGGCTCCTGACCTGTAAATATTTGAAGACTATGAACCAACAAACACCAGTCATGTACACAAATGGACATGATTGAAATAAGCAATTCAGTGTTAATCAAATGTGTGACAGTTGAATTCTATGTATGAATTGTTGCCAGTTTAGAAGGGATTCAGAACTGATTTTTGAACATATGCTTTTCAGAACTGAGTAAAAAGATGCAAATGGTGTGGCCACTAGACAGAAATGGACAAATAACATTTAGGAAAGGAAGAGATTACAAATTTATCAGCTGTGGTAAATCATTTTGGAAAACCCGAGTAAGGTATTTTTACTACGATATATCCCAAGATTCTTCATGAATCTTGGATGAGCTGTCCTAGATCTGCTCAAGTACAGTACATAAGAATCTGAACCACGTGTTTTAAACTCAGACTTTAGAGTATGTTTCAAAATGAACTAAATAAACAACTCCTCCTACTAAATGGAATTATTTTTCTTGTAGAAGCAATACTATCAATAATACAACTAATTTGAAAGAGATAAGGTGAAACAGGAAAAGGAAACAGTTCATTACTCATAATAAAAATATCATTAGCATAAACAGTTCAGCAGCCATTAATCTTTTATTGTAGTCATTGTATTGTAATATGATACTGTTGTTGCTGAAATACAGCTGAACAGGTACAATGCATGTAAGCTCTCAAATATATATCTTTGGGTAAGGTCATGAAGAGGCAAAGCCAGATTATGAGTACTTCAAGAGAAACTTCTTTGCTCAGTTTTGTGTCTCTATTTTAATGATGCTTGCAATAGAAATGAGTAAATGTCTGCAGTGGATATTTTCCATACTATGCTGGAACATTGGAAGACCATTCTCATCCAAATGATTTATGATATAAAGATACTCAAATAATTGCCTTTAGAAAATAACTGTTGTCATTTTTACTGCAGGTGCTATTTTCATTTCCCTGTTACTTTGTTTATTGTACTTTTGGCATTCTATTTATTTGGCTGTGAATTTTCCTGAAATTGTACATGAAGCGCAATTTAGACCCTCACAATGGAATCTGACGTAGTAAGAGTTCAGCAACATATTTTTGATTTTTACTTTGTTCCTAACTCAATACAGTAGTTAATAGTCAAGATCCAAGTATGCTGAATTCCATAAGTGAAATAAAAGGAGCAGTGGTATTTACAAGTGGGTGTATTATTTAGACAATTATTGCTACTTGCTGACATGTTTAGATACTCCCCTATGGCTTACAAAATAAAGCTTCACAATGAAGTAATATTTCTCTGCCTTTGATTAGCCAAACAAAAGACAAGGAATGAAGAGCTAATGTTTTACTTCAGTACTCATCAAGATTTAGCTTGCCAAACCTGACTCTGCATTAACTTGACTTCTGGTCATCACTACTGAACACGTTGCAAATCAATATTTTCTGAGCTCTATCATGGTTCTAAGATTGTCTGTGAGAGTGAAAAGTTCATAAAACATGTCATAATGAAGGGTCTGGAAGCCTCTTCTCACCCTCAGTATTCATATTACTTCTTTATTTTCACACCTGGTGAAGAGAGTAATTACTAAGAACTCTGCAGGAGCTTTTTCAATCCCTGCAATGCCTTTTGACATTGCAATCAAAACAAAATTTTTGAGACAAACTTGAAAATAACCTGTACAGTTTTCTGTAAAATGTTAATGCTATTTTTAAGCAGAAAGTGGAGTTAAATTTATATATTACAGAGATAAAAGCCTTAACTAATGCTTGGATAAATCCCACTCTTGTCCACATAAAGGACAATTTATCAAAGCCATGACCATATGCTGTTTAAAGACCAGCCAAGCAAGGAGCTGGAGGCCTTCAAGACTGCACAGAGAAGAAGTAAATAAGGAACATGTTTAATATTTTTCATTTTGTATAATTAATAGTTTGAATTATACTTTTTTACTTTGATGAGCCAGCTCAAAATAAAGATCTGGATATAGAGAAGAGAGAGGAGGAAGCTCAAGTTGAAGATGCATCTCTCTACTCCTGAAGCTTAGTAGCTTTGGGAAATTCTAGAATTCTAGAAGATGAGTTTCCTGCCACAGAAAACTTGTCCTAGTAACAGTTTTGGAGATATGGAATTTCACTATTTGAAGTTGGTCTTCAAGGTCTAATCCAGTCAATTTTAACATAACATTCATCATCAAAGGGGGATTTTCTTGAAAACAGGGAGACTGAAGAGTAGGTTACCAGATTCTGTGCCTCATTACCTTAAGCAAATAAATTTTGCAATATATATTGTAAACCATATTATTAAAGAAATGTCTTTTGTATTCAGGAGGTCTTTGGAAAATTGTATAGAATCTCACTTTCTGAAAATTAGAAAACTTTAATTTGAAGTCTAAGTATACTATTGGATTAATTGTTTCCAGCTGTTGTTATAAAAAATAATTTAATTTTAGTAATTTTGACCCACTTGCAGTAAACCTCATAAGTGTATACAAAGAAATCATGTCATCTTAGCTGTGTTCAAAATGAAAAGCACAAAATGTTTTTGCTGCTCTCATAAGAAAGGATTTCCACTCTTATCATCATAAAAGATGTTCCTCATACATCTTTCATTCTGAATTTGTTTTTTCTGACTGGTGAGATTTTTATGCAGTACTCCTCAAGCTGGACAGATCCTGATAATGTCAGCAGTTCTTCTGAACTGTGCTGCAAATGCTCCAGCTTATGGACCCTCATGTCATATGTTTTCCAGTGGCACAAAGCCAGCAACTCCCAGTGATTCTCTAGTCAATGAATATGCACAAGGGCATCCTTTCAAACATTTGTTTTCAAATTTTGAATTCATGGATCATAGCAGAAACTCCAAGTTAGTAGTGGCAAAAGTCCAAATTCACAAACCTGCCTCACAATAAACACCTGCCATCAAAGTGTACTCAGGAAAGTAACTGTCCTTGTTTAATCAAAAATAAACATTAACTCAAGCCACTTTAAAACATGGTGTAAAGGGAATTTTTCTATAAATTATTTATGACAAGAGAATTTTTTTAATCATATTTCAGTCTACCGTCTATTCTGACATACTCATAGGTGTCTTTCTCAATGGCTCTGAATATATCTAGAAATTGTTTAAAATTGTTCTCCTTCTCTTCTTTATTTTTATTCTGCATAAACATTTTCTTTGATTTTTTTCACCATGAGATCTTAAAGTAAGAAGTTCATCAATATGTTTTGAGGTATTTCTCATGTTATAGTATTTTAAATTCTTGACTAAATCGCCTCTAATCAGGTTGCACTTATTCCATTACTTTATAGTGGGACAATTTTTTTTTTTTGATTCTCAGCAACATTTTATGCTAATTGATATCTAATAGAAGATGACATTTCAATACCTTTGAACTGGTACAGTCTGATGCTGTAAAAAAAGTCTGTGGACCAGACCAATATTTTGTTTAAATAAGGTGGAAAATTGTGTTTTAAACACTTGAATTCTGACCAGGCCAGAAGGATTTGGATGATGGGGTATCATCATTGTTTTGGAGTAGGAATGCAAGTATGAGCTAGTTATCATCCTACAAGAGATATATCAACATGCTTAATACAATGCTGACTTAAACAACAGTGTTTCTGGAGTAAAAAGATAGGACAAAGCCTAGAGTACTGGGAAAAAGTACCCTAGTGCCCTTAACACTCTCCTCTCTCCTCAAATCAAGCACAACGGCAGTGTCTTTAAAGAAGGAAAAGAAAGGTGTGATTTATATAAACGTGTTGGAGTCTTTGTACAAACTTCATCCCCTTTGAAGGCAGGGGGGCAGCAGGGACCCAGTGCAGCACATCACCTTACAGGATCACCCTGCCC
This sequence comes from Emberiza elegans, assembly GCA_024865655.1. NCBI lineage: Eukaryota > Metazoa > Chordata > Aves > Passeriformes > Fringillidae > Emberiza > Emberiza elegans. Next base: position 35,955,527 of record JALJVW010000910.1, on the reverse strand, counting down.
TGCTGCCTGCTCCTTGCTGCGTCCCTCACACCCACATCATGACCAACATAAAAAGGAAAGAGGGGAGGCTGCAATTACATATTTGAAGCATTTGTTCAAATATTTGAAAGGGCTTGGGAAGGAATAGTGAGAATCGGTGTTTCTTTTAAGGGAAAGGTCCTGGAGGGAAACTGGGAGCTGCTGAAGAAACTCTCTGGAATACAAAGCACAGGATATGTACTTTGAAGAGAAAAATGAACAAACAAGCAAACAAAACAGAGAAATGGATATTTTAGAAAAAGGAATTCTTAATGTTGCTGGTCACTGATAAAAGTCTTCTGCTTCAGAGTTTTAAAATATTGTCATATTTGGCACCGTTCAATAGCTCTGATTTGGTCATTAAATTCCTTTCACCTTTGCCCTCTCCTAATGATTGTGACAAAATGATGTTTGCAATCAGTAAGGCTCAATCGTTGTGGGAATGATTTGAATAAACAATCAAGTCTGCATCTCATCCATCACCTTGACTGATTTCTTTATTCCCTGTTCACCTCTTCATGACATTTGGCAGGTCACTTGGTATAAAATATGCAAACAGTGAACTGAAGTAGCCCAAGTCTGCTGAAATATGCTGACTGAACCAGTTGTCTTAAAGTAGCCATGAATCTTTGCATGGCAAGCACAGATATTCTCTGTAGGTTTTTTTTCCCTTGCCACATAGGCTGGTATTTGTCCCCCTTACATTCAGAGTGCTTGTACTTACAAACCCACCTCATGTGAAGATGGGTATTATCTGTTAAATCTCTTGGATAAATCCAAAAATAATTTACAAAAAGGAAGGAACAGTTAGCAGAAAGGAAGATGGTAGGAGTAGAATCAAAATACTGATGAAAGCAAGTAAGGGAATGAGGTGGGAATTAAGTCGACAGAAACATTATATGTACAGTTTATTTTCTGCTTTAATGAAATTAGTAGATATCTTTGATAGGATTGAACAGGCCTAAAACTAAGTTATATTAAGGTACCTCCAGATGGAATGATCTGAGTATTTGCAGGGCTCTTTGGGTACTTACTGACACCCTGCCATCCCCCTGCCTCTCTGCCAGTCTCACTGAGCTGCTGCCAGCAGCCAGCACACACCATCTCCCCTACTACAGCTGCTGCACAGCTCAGCCTGGTGTGCAAGCACAAGCCTAAATCTGAGTCAGTTCAAAGTGGTGTGGGCTGCAAAGGACGGGGCTGAGGCCAGGGCACATGGTCCTTTCTGCCAGCTGAGCTCTGTGTGGCAAGAGGCTCCCCTAGAAGAGCAGCAGGATATCAACTGGCAACAGCAATCTCTAAAAGAGTCAGAGCCCACCTGGAGACTCCTTAGGGCTGGTGTCTCAGCACAGCTAAAATGATCTGAATGTCTCCTGGGAGATCCACAGAAAAGCATTATTTGGGTTTTTCACCCCCTTCTCCTGTCTTCTCTTTCCACGGTGTTCATTGTCCTGTGCCAGCATGTTTGCATGCATTTGTGTTTCTTACATGCCTAGGAAAGAGAAAGAGCTGAAAGAAAGTGTCAGGATGTCTTAGTACTTAATAAAGCTCAGCATCAAATCACTTTATAAGATGGGCTCTTTCCTTTAGCTTCTGTAGGGAAATATACATAATTAGGGGCAATTTATCCTGCTGTGGAATCAGGAATGATTCTTGGTATGCACAGGTGCTAGAATCTATCAGTGATCACCTGTGAAATACCTGCTTGACTAAAGTTCAAGAACCAGTTTTACCTGTTTTCCACAAGAAGTCCTGATTCCAGAATTTAAGGTTTGAAGTACAAAGCCAGACTGGTTTGGGGAGAAATTAATTGTAGTTTACATTTCTGGATGTAACTCAAATCAACTTTTTCTCTCAATAGCACAGCCCAAAACTACCTGCTGATTTCTGCTTTTCCTGTCTGTGTTGGTAGGCTCTGTTTGAGATAGTTGCATTATAAACTAAACCTTTTGACACAAAGGAATTTCAAAATAACCCCACCAAAGGAGGGGTGCTTGGAAAGTCTTTTTCAGAGGTCATTTCCTCTATCAGCACCATCTCAGCTACCATTAAAGGCAATATTCATGGAGCTGTGCCTCCAGTCACAGAAAGAGTGGCAGCAGATCTGCCCCAGAGGTGGGGATACCTCATCCACACATCAGCTCAACTTCTCCTTCCCATCACCTTGCTGCCACCTGCACTTCCAACACATGACAGAAGAAAAGGATATTAAATATTTTACAGCAGAAAAAATAGATATCTATTCCCCCCACCCCTTCTTTTCCAGGACACCTTCAGCCAGGCAGATGCAGCCCATCCTGTGGCTGCACAACCATCTGCATGTGAAGGAGCTATGAATTGGGAAGATTTTTTAAACAACCTCTGAAGAAGTGACACAAACTAAAAAGGGGATGGGCTACCCCAACAGTGGCTGTATTGTTACCAAGGGTCACCAATAACAGCAAATCTGCTTTGTCTATGCCTAGATTATAGTGCAGGTACAGCCATGAACAATATGTGAAGTTGTTTGTTAGGTCAATAATGAAAGATCATATCTCTCTTTTGAATTATTTTACTTTTATTGCTGGATAATAAACCTGAACAAATTTTCATATATCAAAAATATGTACATATATAAACCAGAAACTTTATTAAATATTTTTATACATTATTTAAAATAAACCTGCTTTTAATCTTCAAAGTTTCCATCTCTAGGTTTTCATGATGAATTCTAATAAAAAATTATTAACAAAGGAGAAAAAACGATCTACTTTTTTGTGCAGATGTGTTCACAAAAGCAAAATAATAAGCTAGCAAAGTATGATATATTGTGGAAGAAGTTATATCTTCATAAAAATGACATTCACTTTTGTTTGACAAATATTTTATTGCATGTCTCACAGCTATTAAATGATTCCCAGTTTAATTTTTGTTATGTCCTAAACAGTCAATAGTAAATACTGTATATTCCCTTGCTCTCTTACATTTTCATCTATATTCACAAAGCAAACTTCCAGGTTTTATCTTGTTTTCTTTTTCATTTTCTATACAGAACCCAGTAACTTTTTACCCTAGGGCTCAGTTCTTAGGATATATGGTGACAAACTTGCAAGCAATCAGATACAATCCTGCATATCTCAGCCTCTCTTCCAGCCTAGATAACTGGAATGCATGAGGATAAGGAAGCTCAGTGTGTACACTTAAGAGCTCATTTTCCATCTCTTTTCACTTGCCATTACTTATGGGCTCCTTAATCCGGTTCTGGTTCTTATCAGCTTCATCCAGAATTGTACATTATCCCTCTAAAGATACCAAAATATGAAGACTTACCTTAGCATGCCACAGGTAGATTAGTCAGACATCAAACTGGGATGTTGGGGAACCTATCCTGTGATGGCAAAACACAAATTACCTGGGACACTGAGGGTGCTGTAAGCCTTAGTGGTTGTTATTACCACTTGACACTGCACTCCTCCTGAGATGCTCATTTGCTGTACAGAAGGGGGATAACCCTCGTGGCTGATACTTTATTATTTTGTGAGTTTTGCACCAGACAGCAGACACTGTTGGTGCGTTCCTGGTGTGCCTGGCTGTGCAGCCACACCTGCCTGTGGTCAGTGTGCCAGGGCTGCTTTGAACTCAGGAGCCCCCAGCTGGGAACCTGCATGCCACTCTGCTTCATTTCTGGACCCTGGTCAGCTGCAGGCAATAAATAGAAACACAGCTGCCTACCACAGAGTCATCCCAGGCATGTGCAAAGCATTTGGAGAACTTTCAGGTCAAATTGGGATGCCCCTTGTTATGGGTAAGTGACTGAGCAAGGGCTTTCCAGACTGCTTCCAGCGACTTCTGTTCTGGCCATACTTTTTACCATTTTAGAAATGCATGTGACTTAGCAGAAATAAAATAACACTGCTGAGGCAAAATGCTCAATTCACTTGATCACAAAAGAGATAAAATGAGATTCTAAATAAGTAACTAAATGGCATAAAATTTGGAAGTGACCTTTGTCTTCAGTGAATTATAAACAGTGGCAAAATGCATGTGGCAAGAAACTACCCATTTTTATTTAATTTAATATGTCTCTGTAATCTTTCCTGACCTAACCACCTTTCTCTGGTGTGACATGGCTTAATATCTATTAGATCCAGCTGATTACCAGATTTATATGTTACTACATCACTTCTTAGTATAGGAATAGACTAAATAAGGCTGGCATGTGCCAGCCTTACAATTACATTAGGCAAAAAATGTAATATGTCATTTATACTTAAAAATGGAGAATACTTGATGCAGCAAAGAGTCAGTCTGTCAGAAATTCAGGGTGAAGTCTGAATTGCTAGACTAATACACTAAATCAGAGTTGTAATGTGGCCATAGCGTTTGCAATCTTGTGTTGGAATGCCTTACACTGGATTTAATGTATTTTTCACTCCAAGCCTCATTGTTTTCCCTAGAGAGAAATAAATGTAGGAATGAAGGATTTTATTTTGTAAGAGGAGCAAAAAAAATGTAATGGCAGGAAGCTTCACAAGAACAGTCAGCAATTTATTCTGCAGTTTATGTGTTTGAAGTCTTTCAACATCAGTTTGTAGCTCTGTCAACTTTAATATTTTAGAGCTCAGTCAGGTGCTCCTGGCTTGATACCAGTATCTTTAAATGTTTGCTTTCATAGACTATAATGATGTAGTCTTGTAAGAAGAGAAACCAGAAAGAAGTGTGGCAGTTGTGCTAGAGAACAGATGACAGTACCTACTCCGTGTTTGCACATAATGTCAGTGGGGTAATTAATGCTAACACCATTTCTGCTGATGGAGTGCTCTCATTACTCTATTCCTCTCCATTTCTGTTACAAGACACCACAACCTTTGTCTTACAGATAGAAAAACTGAGTGTCAAAGAAGCTTAAATGACTTGTTTAGACCAAGCCACTGAGTCTGCATTAGTGCCAAGTGGGAAAATTACACCTTTCAAGTTTCCATGGCAGGACACAGTCTGATATAAAACATTAGGACTCTGGTGAATATTGTATAACATGTTAAAATGCTTCATTTGGTATCTCTCCTCCTTTCCAGCACACAGCACCTGAGTGACCTTGCAAAGATGTATCTTCAGCTTTTCCCACCCAACCAACAAACCAAATTCTCAGAGTACTGAGTCTGTGTGGCCTGGCAGTCACTGATGTTAAAGCAATTTGCATTTCAATGTGCAGGTTGTTCTGAATATGAAATTTGGAGGTTAGCTTCTGGGAAAGGAAAAAACCTAAAGAAGTGTCACCTATAAATTTATTTTCAGTGGAGAGATTAGGATGTTTAAATGCAACACCTATTTCCAATGTCCTCCAGAAATGAGCAGTTTTAGCACATCCACCCCCAGATTTCTCTTCAAAGTTTACATTATAAAAAGGACAAGTAAAGAAAAATAAAAATTGTGGAATATAATGTGATATTTACTGGTTGCAGTTCAGTTTTCTGGATAGGAAAAGATACAGTCGATCACAAGATATATTCATTGTCAGCAAAAGTCGAGTGAAATTTCTGTTATCTTAAATAAACTAGTTGTTAAAAGGTACTGCTGATAGGATTGTCAGCAAGAGGAAATTATTTTAGCTCTGTCCCAGGACTGAATTGTTGCAAATGTAAGGCACTATAACCTTGAAAACTGAGATGTTTCCTAAACCAACAATAAAAACATGGCTTTGGACAGCCTTTTTAACACAGTTTTACATCTGAAGTTAATGTTTTAATGTCTAAGGTAGATACATTATGGAGATAGCAGCATTTTGGCTCTGATCATTAAAAATCTAAGGAATTAATGCTGTTCAGAAATAGATTCTACTAAAGTGTATAAACACTGGACAGTACAATCACATATACCCAGACACATCTGTCACTTTTTAAAGAATTGGTATAAAGACTTAAAACCTAACTTTTGACAACAAACCATTATTATTTCTTTAAGACCAAAAAGACAATATTCAGAATTAAAAATGGTGATAAACAAAATGCACAAACCCTATTTTATAGAATGTTCTTCCTAAATTTTTCATCAATTTCTACTAAATTCAGAGTGTCTTACAATCACACACCTGAGAAAAAAGATTTTCCTAGCTGTCTCTTCATGGTTTTGACTGGCACAACCATTGTTATAAAAACAAAATTTAAAAGAAAAAAAGTATATATAAAATGTATTATATATATATAAATAACAAAAAGTGCATTACATAGAGATTTTTTTCTAATTTATCAACATATATCAATATAGAACTGAAATGTATGGCCTTAAGATTATTTTTAATATGTCTATAAAAATACATTATATATATATATATAATTTTTTTTATTATTTTTATATTATAAAAAGATTTACTGAAAATTTTGGTCTGTAATTCCATGTCCCTGTCAGTGCACACTGCCCGTATTTATCCCAGACCATAGTATGATTTTTCCATTCTGTTCTTTTACAGAAACTTCTAACACAGTGAAACCTCCCTACATCTCTTGTTCAGCTTCCCCCAATTTGTTTTGGCTCTCAGCCCCACTTCAGATGTACTCTCCTCATGAAGAAAGAGATGTGGAAAGGACATTCAGAGGTCATCCAGTCCAAGGTGGGACCTAGTAAACTGCGTCACTGCTGACATTCTTACAGATGAGGCTGATTGTGCATCCTCCCTCACAATCTGGAACTTTTAGCTGTCCCTGAGACTGAGCTTCTTCCCAGGGCCTCTAGTAGATTTGTACTGCTGCAAACCCATTTCCTAAAATTTTCTCAACACTGGACAAGAAGAAAAAAACTATTTATTTTTACTTTTCAACAACTTTTGATATTTAAGGGTTATTATCACATCCCCCTGAGCCTTTTTGAGCAACCCTGTTTCCTCCAGTGTTCCCTGGCAGGCTATACCTTGAAGTGAACCCTGCTGCTCACCTCTGAACTTGCCACAAATCCCCCTCAAGTACCTCAACCAGCTTTATTAATCCAGCTGCTTCTAGCCAGGGCTAATCATGGTGGAAAGACTAATTCATGCTTTGCAGCCTCTACTCCTGCTTTTAAATCCCAGCATGAAAGCTGAGTTTTTCACAATAGCACATTCTTACTAAATTTTGTTCAGCTTCTGATCCACCTACCTGGGTCTTTCCTAGCACTACACCACCTGTTCCACAAGTATTATTTGGCAGTTAATAGTTCTGCCTGGTATTAGTGCATATAGAATTGGAGATAGCAAACATTTCTGGATGAGGGAGACCCTTCCAAAGATCCCAGTTCAATACACGCATTTTCCTGTTAGACTGGAGATAAATGTCAGCTAAAGTTTTGGTTTTCTTTTTTTTTTTTTTGCACCAGTCTATAGAATTTGCCTCCAGACCTGATTTCCCTAACTTGTTAATGAGAATGCTGCATGAGAATCAAAAGCTACATTACAGTCAAGATATATTACATCTTCTGCTTTTCTTCTCTCTACAAAATCTGTTCCTTTCTCACAGAAGAAAATTAGATTGATTTGACACAATTTGTACTTGACAAATCCCAGTTGGCTATTGTTCATCTCATTTATTATCTTCAAGGTGCTTGCAGACAGTTTGATTATTTGTCCCTGTGTTTTTCCAGGAACTTGAGCTGGTTGGTCCATAATTCTCTGTTTCTGTCTTTCTCTTGTTCTATCTCCTCTGTCTCTCTCTCTTTTCCTCTACTCCCCCACTGCCTTCCTATTTATTAAACTAGAATTATATTTACACTTTCTAGTAATTTTACTTCTCATACCTTTCTCTGAGCTCTCAAAGAGAACAGAAAACAATTTGTTTATCTAAGATGGTTTATAGGGCTATTTGCAGTCTCTCCAAAAGTAATTAAATACTGAGATGTAAGGACTCAGGGCTACTCCAGCATTTACCTTCCTACCCCAACCATTTCGGTGAAGTAGATGTGGAGATTCATTTGCATTAGGATGTCAAACCATTAAGTGAAGCAGCTGAAGCTGCTTTTTCCTTGTTCCACTGTTCCTGCTGAAGGACAGTGACCTGGAACAGAGGAAGGGACTGACAGGCAGAAGGATTGTTTTGCACTGCTCCTGCCGCCCTCATCTGGGTACAGGGCTATGAGCCCCCAGTATCATTAAGCCACTGCTGCACATTCCCAATTTACTGCAGCTACAGCCTCAACAAAACAGAACAACACAAATCGTTCTTGCCCTCCTGGTGACATCTGTGACTACAGTTTCCTCCCACTGACCACTGAGTCAGCTCTCCACTAGATTTTCCACATGCTACTAATGTATTTACAGATGTTTTCTTTTCCCTCCTTGTGGTCTTTTCTGATTGTACCACACTTCACAGCTTGATTTTCCTAATTTTGTCCATATATACTTACAGTGTTCTTTTATCCTTGTGCCTGATATACTGACCTAGTTTCAATTTCTTCATGCTTCCTTTTTGTGTTTGAGGTTAATGAAGAGCAGAAGATTTAGTCAAGCTGATCTCTTTCATAAGAAGAACTTGTGATTGTGATCTTAATAGTGTTTCTGTGAGGAACAGCCAAATTTCCTTTTTTCTTTAGCCTTGTTCCCCAGGAGAACTAACCTAATAATTCTCTGAGGGCAGAACTTTGCTCAGAAGATTTTAATTCCATTTATTCTCCATTACTTTTATTTAAAACAATGTGTCCTGCTTCAGGTGGGACAAATGGGATGAGCTGTCAAAATAAAAACAGTTAGATCAAGTCTATGCATAAAATTCAGCTGTTGCCTGTGGAATAAGTCTTCATCCTAAGTTTCTTCAGATAGGCCCTGATTTTGAAATGTAAGAGTGTATTTCAAAAGTAAAATAAGAAATTGTAACTCTTGATGGCTGGACTTCTCAGTTTCACCATGAGGATGTACAAATGCTAACTTTCCCTTTCAGCAAGTTTGGAAAATCAGTATTACAAGAAAGAAAGTGAAAAGCTTCCCTGCTGCAGAAAACACCTAATGTGACTCTGCTATTTATGTTCTACATTAAGAAATCACTGTACATTTTATTCTCCCTGAAATGTGTGAATTTCTTTGAGCTTTTGTGCCTTTACAGCAGCTCTAAGGCTCTAATGGAGATCTCCTTCTAACATTAAACACCATTATGCATCATGTAAGCTTCTTTGATGTAGGATATAATTTCAAGTATCCATATGCAGACTCATAGCTCGCAGCAGTCAGCACTGCCACTTAGAAGTTATTATCATGGGGTTTACATTTTGAAAACTTCTTTTAATCTTTGAAGTCTCTCTAGGGAAGTCACTCATGTTTCTCAATGAAAAATTGAAATAGTAACAATCTTCTGAAAATATATAAAGACAATTTCAATATTTTTAATGGCATTGATTACTTAAATATATTTCAAGTCCTAATATAAGAATTTTGAGTTTACAGTTATGGGCTAATAGAATGCCCATAGCAATTAGTTGCTCAAAATGTTAACTAACATTTTTTTATTGCTGATCTGAACCCATCCAAACTATAAGAAGAACAAAAAAAAGAGAAAAAAAAAGGTTACTGCTCATATACAGTCAAGACCCATAGTCACTCACAAGAGGCTGTATAGCCACTCCTGCACACAGGTGCCAGACCTTATTTATTCATCCATCAGCTTTAACAGTTGCTATAGTAAGTTGCAGATACCTAGAGTATTAAAATCAAATTTTGGAAATTCATGCTAAATTATCTAGTATTAAGAATACTTTTTGGAGGTTAATAAGAGAAAACATATCTGACATTATGACTGACCAGAAAGGAGATGAAACTGATTTCCTTTGTTGTAAATCAGAATATTGCAACTGTGAACATTCATGAGTGTTCTTGCAATTTTTTTCTAGTGAGATCAAGCCTTAATCACTCAAGTTGTAAGTGGAGGCCATCAAGTATTTGAGAAAACTAACATGGGTAAACACTTGAATTAGTAAAAAATTACTCTGTTACAAATATACCTTATTGCATAAGAGAAAACTTATGAATATGGATTTGTATGAGTTGTGCATATGTAGATTATAATCAGAGATCTACTTTTTGTGAGATCTTTAAATTCTCTGTAAGACAAGCTATTGACCAAGGAAAACCTGAGGTCATTATTTTCTTCAAGGGGCAATAAATATCTGTGTTCACTGAAATATAGTTAGCTAAATGTGAAACTACCACAGGGTAAATGTAATAGGACCATCATTGGCTCTGGAAAATAAAACTATTTCATGGTGTGTTTTTTTCCTTTCAACTGTACTGACTTTCCCAGATAAGGAACAAATAATTGTAATGAAAAAAAAATATGGAGAATTTTGTTTGTGGGGCACTAATGGACTTGCAAAATTGCATCTTAAAAAAATTAATGGAATGTTAAACATCTTCTCTAATGGCAAAAAGCTCTGACTTTATTTGTGCAATCAAGGCCTGGCTTAGTTACCTCTGGTCTCTGCCTGACACTCTGCTCAATCCGCTTCTGAGATCCCAAATAGGCAATGACTTACCTTTAGCATCTGCTAAAAACTGCAGGGGTTCAGAGTGAGCTGCCTCACATCCAGGCTGCTGGAGCCAAGCGTGCCACTCACCGTGGAAACATCCATGGGTGCCTCAAACTAAACTGGAAACCAAATGTCTTGTCTCAAAGTTGGAGAGAAATTGCTGTTGTGTTGTTTTTTCTGCCTTTAGATGTGGATTTCATTTTTTAAAACTTTTTCACTCAGATGTGTGAGATTTTTATGAAAGCCTTGGGCTCTGATTTTGCTGATATTTAAAGAGTTTCCAGGCTGGTTCTGCAGGTTTTGAACTCCCATCAGAGGTGAGGTTTCTAGTCTGAACTCTTACTGAAGTCACCTAAAGTCACTGTGGTATACATCCATGCAGACAACAATTGGCTTTGGTCCCATCAGCTCCATGACAAACACAAAAATATCTCAAATGTTCCCAGACTCAATATATTTAGTCAGTCACTGTTTATGGATACATGTTGGTGGTAGAAGTTTGACATTTTTGAGGCAGCAAAACAAAAAATATATTTCTGTTTCCATCAGGTGGAAGATCTAGCTTTACGTGCTCGCTTGGTGACAGAGTTCAGTTTCTAAAATAACTAAGGAAATTTTCAAAGGAGTAATGCTAATTGCTCCTTTGTAATTAGGAGTGATGTTAATACACATTAAACCAATCTGATTTTGTATCTCTGAAGGTACAGTAGTAAAACTCTCCATAAGAGTATCTCCCACAAAAGATGAAATGTTTGGGAGTGAAACTGGAACTCAGTTATCATAAGCCATACCAGGAATTACCATTTCATGAAATCAGTAGGAACATGGGTTTGAGAAAGCTAAAGCAGTGGAGCTGATGTTACAAACATGTTTCCAGCTGCAGTTCTGGCTGTCTGCAACAGAACTTTGCAGATTCCAGAAGTTTGTGCTGGAGCAGCAAATTCAGAACCCTTAGAAATGTACAGTGCTTACCCTTTCCTGTGAAAGTTTTGTGCCTAAGTAAAGCAGTTATATCATTGGACTCCTCTAGGGAGTCCAGGGTAGCTGTTTTTAGTTATTATGATAAACACATACAAAATATTTGGAAATCTACATTAACACATTTGGAGGGGCAGTAAATGAAGAGCTGAAAGCATCACAAGGGACATGCAGAGATTGACGTGTAGAGATGTACTAGGTTGACCAGTAGGAGACCCTGACCATGGCTGACTCCTTCAGTGGAGTTTAGAGTATTAATCTTTGCATGCATTGCCGGGAGCAGGGCACAGGCTTCTCCTGCCTTGGTACCCAGGCCAGAAGCCTGCAAAGCTGGCGCTGTGTGTTTGTCTCACAGACTACCTCCCTATGCAGGTGTCCTATTTTCCTCTGAAAAATCTGAAAAGTCCAGCCCTGGTCTTGATATAGCTCCCACAAGGTTATTTTATTGTTCAATAAAGAGTTAAAAATACCACTTGTCTCCCAAAAGGCTTCAGTGGTCATCTACTAATTTTTACCACAGTTACCTATTTTCATTTTTCCAAGAAAAATACATAAATACATAAATAATTGCTATGCTGGTTTCTGGCAGTATGTGTATGACTCACCAGGCACTGCTAAATTCCTTTCTCAACCAAATGAACTCTTATTGTACAGTTACTTTTTTAATATGTTCACAAGGGTATTTAAATCTGCATACCCAAATTAATCTTAAAAGATTTATAATAATATTATCTCTGTCAAATTCAGCTTTTCAAAACTACAACATGTAGCAGGGTTGTCTAGACTTCCTCCTAAGTAATAAAGACAGCTATCTTTGGATGATGCCCTTCTCATCTCATGCTATTATGAGTGCCAAAAATAGTTGAAATTATTTATCATCTGAGGACATTTCCATTTACTGACTGCAGGGAAACCCAGGGCAACAGCATAACACCATCAAACTACACTTTGTCTGCAGTATGAAAACTGACTTTAAAAGACCCCGTACATCAGTGTAGCTGTTCAATGGGTGAGAGAAGGTATTGCCAACCCTTTTGCAGGGATATTACAGCTCCAATAGCAGCTGTTCTGTCAATGCAGAGGCAGAGATAGAGAGGAGTAGAACCGCCTTAAGTTTGAGCCACAATTCATTTTAACCGACTCATTTGTTGGAATGTATCTTTTAGTTGGTTGAAATGAAATGACATTCACATTGCTGAGGTACCGTTGCCATGGTTTCGGATTAGTACTTCCCAACTCGGGGTCCCCACGGAGGCTCTCCCAAAGCAGATGCTGCTCACTCGCTCTCGTTTCCCCCAGCCGCCCTCCCCCTTCCTGATCTGAGGATGGAGCTGAGAACTGGAGGCACAAAAGCTACAAATCACGGGTTGAGATAAGAACAATTTACTGGAAACAGAAATAAGAAAACTAACTGCAACAATATTAATTATAAAAGGTATAAGACAAAGAAATTATTTACATGGAAAACGTAGACAGATAATGACCAGCTCTTCCCCACCATGCCGCTATTTCTCCCACCAGAAGGGAAAGTCCTTCTTTCCCCACCCTGGCAATTATGTGAAGTGGTATTGAGTAGCATCATGAAATTGGCCTTGCCCCATCCCACTGATTTGAGCTGAAACCAGGACAGTTGGGAATATAATTTAATAATTTTCTAAAAAACATATTCTGTTTTTAAAATAAAGATTGAAAAGTTAGCAGCATTTTAAAAATTGTTAAGAAATCCAGAAGGAAAGGTTTTCCCTTCCTTGACACCTTAAATTTTTATGATTTTTCACATATGTCGATGTATCAACCTCAGAATTCTGTAAGATAAAAGCTAATATAATCAGCAGGACTAAAAGAAATGAAGAGCAGAAGCTTTTCAGTTACAGAGTAGGAGAGGAGAAGAGGACAGGGATCAAAGTGCAATAATTTTTATTGGATTAGCAAATAAATTATAATACAAAAGCTTTTTAGAGCTGACAATTGAAAGAGGAACTGCAGAAGTCTGTAAAGTTATAATTGGTTCATCGAATTAAATCAGATAGTAAAATATTGGGTGTCACAACCTCTTCTAAAGACTAGCTCTTAAATAGACACTTTTTGTAGGATTCATTTTCTGATGAGATGAGATTCATTTCACCTAACTTTAAATATCTACTTTGTAGCTTTCTACATCTGAGATAGTCTCCCTAACATCCCTCTATATCATTGATAAAAATGACAATTTAGAGTCCAATTAATGTGATTTATTTTGGTTGCCTACTTTGACATGAGATGAATAACATGCAAGAAGAATATTTTTTTCTCCACAGATTAAAAAAAGTCTGTGGGAGAACAAGGTCAGATATTTATATCTACATTGTGGAGCTCTGAGTTTGGATAAATTCATTTACATGGTTCACAGAATATCATCTTCATAAACCTTATTTATTTCAGTTATTGGAATCACTTAGGTGAAAAATGTCTTGTCTGGAGGTAAATGATGTAATATCTGGAGGTAAATGGTAATATCTGAAAGAAAAGGGTAAAAGGACATGAAAAGCTTTTGATTAAGTTTTTTGCTCACTTTTCAAGACAATTTGGATTCAAAATATTTCTGCTCTTATTCAAAATTAATTGCAAAAATTCTGTCATTAAAAGTCTGTGTATTTATTTACCAGACTTCATTTCCTGGATAAAGTGAGCAGGTTCTATGTGAGGGAGGTAATCCTAGCACAGTGGTGTCAGAGTTTCAAAAGGCCCTGAGAACTGCAAGAAGATAGTGGTGGGATGATATCTTCTTTTAGATAATCTAATGTAGTTGGAAAGAGCAGACAAGGCTCCAGCACATCATCTTGTCAAATGTTTGCCTTTTTTGATTGTGTTGTGTTATCTCTGCTAGATGACAAGGTCTCAAGTAAGAGCTTGAGATATTGAGCATATGATTGCTTTTAATTGCTTACACAGAGAAAACAGTTGTAATTACAAGGAAGAAGAAGGTTTTTTTGAGCAATATTCTGGGCCCCCTTCATTTATACATGTGAGGGACTTGTGGTATTTTTGAGAGGAGCATTTATGTTTTCTCTTGTTTCACACATTAAGCAGCTGTCTCTTTGAGCTTTGGAGTAAAATAGGTTAGTGCTTTAACAAACATAATTTGGATGCCAGGATCACACAGATTTCAGAACTTCCTAATACAATATGCTTTTTCAGACCTTGTGGCTCCCTCAGACAATTCAAGTATGTAACTTATTGATAGAAATATCTACATGTCATGACAAAGTGCTCTAGGGATTTTATATAATCACATTGAGAAACCACATCTACCCTCAGAAAATAGGAGTAGCTGCAATGAGCTATAAGAAGGAAGATTGTACTGAGAGTTTCTCCAATTTTAACTAAAGATGTGTTTTATTTGTATTCTTTCATATATGTTTAATTCAGTTTCTTCACAAAGGAAAAATCCTGAGGTGCTTTTCCATGGAAACTAAAGGGACTTGGCTCCCTGTTTGCTGCACAAGTCAGTACTGCACAGAATTTTGTGGTGCCAGGATCAATCCATAGGTTTTTGGGCCCTTGAGGATGGTCACAGAATGATGCATCTCATTGCTGCAGCTTCCAGTGACCTGTTCTGGTTCTGGTCTCCTGATTATCTCATTAAAAATCTGCCCGTGGCTGCTTCACCTCTTCGCTCACGGGGCGTGGGTTCCTGTGTGCAATCTTACCCTGCCACCCCCAGATTCCCCTTGGGATGGGGAGGTCCTCCCTTGCCTGGGGACCTGATTCCTCTGTGCAGCCTTGAGAGGGAAACTGAGGAGAGCTCCTTGAGCCAGTGATAATTCTTAATGCAGACTACTTTTGTGGTGGCTACTTCTCTCATGCTCTTAACTCTAAATTTCCAGTTGGATCAGGAATTTGAATGTGGTTCTGCTTTTTTACTAATCTTCAGTATTTTTTGGACTGGTACATTGCTGTTGTAGCTTTCCTCCATCTGTATATTATGTCTCAATTAAAGTGTACTTTTTCTTGAGCCTGGTATAAAATGCCTTAAATTTTCTAGAACAAATCAAGCTATTAACATTCTTTTACTCAGATGCAACAGAATATTCCTTTTCATTTCTGTATGTACAGCATTAGTAAAGATTTCTATTGATTGTTTCAAGATCTTTAATCATATTCAAGAAGATACCTGCGAGGAATTTTCATTCTTTTTACATTTAATCCCTAAGTCTATTAAAGGAATTCATTTCCAATAGAATGAACAGAACTCTGTAAAATCACTTCTTCAATATCAGTGACTTCTCTGCTTAGCACCTAGTAACAATAAAAAGACTTGTCAATGCAAAACTAGCAGGAGCCCCCAGTCCCTAGAGTGGCGATTCACAGGCAGTAAGAGTGACTGGGAACTGCCTTGAAAAAGAAGGAATGACTGAAAACAGTTCGGGTGCACTAAAATATTCAGTAAAGATCAGGACAAAGCAAATATATATCATCTAATTATCTGGAGAAAGAGAAAAAAATAGCGTGCTCTGAAAATTTTTTTATTTTATATGTAAAGTTTAAATTCTGAAGGTACAAGAAAAAGGAGTATCTGTGAGAAAAGTTACTTTAAAAAAAAATTTTTCATCCTGTTAAGATATTACAATATTATCACTATTTTACAAAATAGGCTAATTTCTGTGCCTCAAAGTAACATTTCCGCAGTAAAATAATAATTCAGAGAGAACTGAGGGGTGGGTTCTCATGAAGCTTAAATTTAGTTAAGTAGTAGGAGAAACATCATGCAACTTGGATGACAAAAAAGACATTTTATTCTTTTTGTGTGGGACATAAAATCAAAATAGCTGATTTCACATGAGAAAAAGACCAAACAAAAACTTCAGCAGTTATTCTTATGAGAAAATTTCAGACCAGGAATATTTAGTCTTCCTTAAAAAGAAAGCAAATCAAGTGGTTCATGAAAGTAAATAAAGTAGCAGAAGTGAAAATATGTGTTCTTTCTGCAGCTCAAATAATATTGAAAAGTGAAATTAATTAGATGTATTTATTACACAGAATAAAAGACTTCAGATTAGTCAATCTAGTGATTATGACTGCAAAAAGAATCATGTAACCAAATACACTCAGCAGTTTGTTTGGAAATACAAATTCATGATCCAAAGAGTATTGTTCTCTCATTCACCAGTGGAAATTTTTCTCCACGTCTGTAGCCTGTAGGAGCCATTATGTGGTGATATTACCACACCTAGTATTTACTATGATTGCAATACTTAGAGAGGAAATTCTGCTAAATTTTTTAGGAGTGATAAACACAGAGTGCACCTGCTGTTCCTTCTTACATCTGGCTTTCTAGACTTTTGGAACAAGCATAGAAAAGAAGACACTGCTATGGTAGCAGGAGCTATTCTTAGCCAGTCAGCACTATCTGCAGAAACAGACTGATTCGCTTTGATTGCCACTCAGCAGGACTTAAGGTAGAAGTCATATGTAAATAGATGGGCTGGAAATGGATGCCTGTATTCATTAATCTTTCATTAGATTCAATCTCAAAATTACCCAAAGGTTTTACAAGGACTTTTAAAACTCTAATTTGGCCCCTGGCCTTTAAACAAAATGAAAGCTATTGATTGATGTTCTGGCCAGGATGCAAATGAGCCCATCATTTCCTGAATTGGGCTTTATTGGTTTATATGCACTTTCATATATCTGAACAGGAAAGCTGCTTGGAGATGAAAATTTTTATAAAGCTTCATAGTAAGGTTAATATTGTGTTAAATTATCTAATTAAGTTTAGTAAAAACAAAGACTTATTCTATTATTTCCAGAAATTTACAAAAATTTACTTTGCTGTCCTTTAAAATGAGAAAAAGCACAACAGAAGTTTAAAGACAGGAAAATGCATATTCTCCAAATTAAATTTTAAAATACTACTTCTCTGTGTTACCCAGGCCTGCAAAGCACAGATATGTGGATATAGGTCTTACATTCATATTCCTTATGGAATGATCTATACTCCTAAAGTGAATTTTGTTGTGCCCTCCACCAAAGGAGAAGAAGCACAAGTTGTTGTACCAACCATCCCAAGGCCATGGGAGCGTCAGACATCATCCATAGCAAATTTTGCAAAATAACACACAGCTTGGAGCATTTAAATCTACAGAGAGGGAAGAAAAAATGAGAAGTAACAACAGACATATAATTTTTTAATATAAGGAAAAGTAAGTTCTAATTATATTTTCATTGAAAAATACTATCAATAACTTACTACACTACCTATGTCAATGAGGTTTTGACTTTTATCTGATAGACTATTTGGTTTGGGGGTAAGAAAATATAGAATATTTCCCACAGAAATAAGAGTCTATTCTGACTAGTTTTAGGCAGTTTTCATTGGAAGTGATGATATGTTTCCCAAATAGAAAGTAGAATTGAAATACAAGACATGAGAATGGCCTAGTTATCATTTGGAAGACAACCCCAAGTCATACCAGGGAATAAGGAGCAACATATTTTATATCTAATGCAGTAACTTTCATCAATTTGCTTTGGGTCAATGTTTATATTTTTGCCTGAAAAAGAGAATGTTTTACTTTTCAGAGGTCAGTTGTTAAAAATAATGTTAGCTGAAGCTAGTCAGTATTTTACAAGAACAGCTTTTATTGAAACCAGTTTTCTGCTGAAAAAAGGCTGATTGAAAACTTCAAGTAATTCTTTTAAGTACCTGGTTGAGGCTTTGGGTCCTTAAAAAGCTCCAAGAATGTGTTACATGTAGGCAACAACACTTCAGTGTGTTTTAACTTAGTTTTCTATTAATATATTTTTAAATCTATGAACATTCAGTTCAGCAAAACCCAGTATTTTCAAAACTAACACAGAAACGAGAAAGACATTGTTGGTTCAGTGCTTCAAATGGATTTTTGCTTGAAAATACTAAGAGAAAACTACAGAACTGGAATAATATAAATACGAGCAATTATTCCTACTGCTATTCCAAAAGAATCACTTAGAATCACTGTAATTTAGTAAACAAAACATGCACTAGAGAATACAGGGGAGCACAAAATACAATAATGGCTGATAACATACTGATGGTGGTTTTAAAATGCTTGTAATATTCTGTTTTCAATGATGAAAATAAAGGAGTTCACAAGGAACAACAAAAAGGTGCCAAAGTTTGTGACATATTAAGATCTTTGTGTGTATTAAAATAACTAAGTGGAAAATATCATAATGACATGATGCACTTTTTTGTTGCCATAGATGTGTTTGCTATCCAGGGATCACCTGTCCATTCTTTTGATCTCAGTAGAGTATTATTTCACAGACAACCTACCGGAAGTTGGATGGATTTGAAAATTTTTGTCATGTGACTTTAATCTTCTTTGGATGAAAAAATGTTCTGCTGAGCAATTAAAAACATCAGAGTGGTGGTATGAGTCTGACCTACTCTAAATGCTAATGAGATCCAAACTGCTGCCATGAACTTCAGAGAAGGAAAAAGCCTAAAGAGACATACATATTGCTCAGGAGACTGTTTCCTTTACTCTTTAACCCTCAGGTCTTACTACAATGAAAAATCACATCCAGGGACATTGACTGGTTCTCATCACAGTCATCAGATTTCCCCAGAGAGGGTGGCAGAAGCTGGTGGAGTTGCTCCCTGTCCTGTACCTGTCCTGTGGATAGCTTTGTTAAGCTGGCATCCTTCTACAGTACTCAAAATTCATTTTGGCTCCTGGGTGTGTTTTTCTGTTAATCAGCTGCCAATCCATTGTATAAATCTTTCCAGAGTATTTTTTAAAATTTTCCAGTCTAGCAAAGCAAGGCTGTATAGGCAATTTCCAGACTTGCTGTCTCAGTTGTCTTGGCAGGATCCCAAGCTGTGGACAGGGAGAGGCAGAAAGCCTGCTCACAAAGGGGAGATGGGGGAACAGGAGGGGAAAACTGAAATGTGAGTGCAGAAGAAGGAGCTAAATTCAAAGAAGTGGTCATAACCTTGAAAATGGATAAGACTATGTGGAAACAGGATGGAGCAAAGGAGTTTGGGGTAGTCAGTAGCCAAGGAAGGATTTTGCAAGCTGCTAGTTCACCCTTCTCAGTGGTATCCTAAAGAGAAAGAGGTAATGCCACTATCTCCTTTAGCTCAGGATGCTAATCCTTCCTTGGCAGGCAATTCTAGAGAGGCAAGCAAAAGGGAGAAAACACCATTGCTTCCAGTGACAGAAAACTTAGCAATCTGCTGGACAGATATGAGTGAAATGCATGTGCAAAATACACTGCTGAGACTGAAGCACTAAATTCTTGCTTAAATAACTCTATTAAAAAGTTAGTTATAAGTGTCTAAAAATGGCCATCCTAAAAATCATAGGGTGACAGACATCTGCCACTTACCCTTGCATCTTTTGGACTTTATATTATTAATAGGTTAGTGTGGGGTTTTTGTTTTAAGGAAATGGATTCCTCTCCTTTCAAGAATCAGAGGCACATTCTCTCACACATAATTGCACATGCATCCTTAGGAGCAGAAACTACACTGACTGCATATACCGCAGAATATAAAACTTGGATCAGTTAGGCAAAGTCATACTCTGAATGTGCCCCACAGGTCCAAATGTTAATACAATAAGATTTGTTATTTTCATGTTCACATAATAAAGAAGATAATTTCAAACTTCCTGTAAAAAAAAAGAATAACTTTAAAGCTAGGACAGAATTTGCAATATTTCAGGTTTTAAACAGGCCTGCAGTGTGTGTAGTGGCATGTCAGGCAAGAGTAGATGCAGAAAGATCACAGAAGGAAGTGCAAATCTGCTTTAGTGCATTTAGAGATTAGAGATACGTCAAGAGATCTCTGTCCAGTTCAAACAAACGCACATTTACACACATATAAGGTCCCACATTTTGGGGAGGTCTTTGCATATGACCCTATAGTTATTGGTTTGGGTCTTCCTTTTAAATTACTGAACCAAAGATCCACCACATGTCATGCTTAAAGCATAAGTATTCAATATTGCAAAAGGAAAATTTGCACAGAGTGGAAAGCTTTTCTAAATGCAGGAAAAGAAAACCTCTTATAATTGCATTTCATTTGTAACATAGAGCTGTATTCTCAGTGATAATGAATACCACTCATAGAACATCAATTAGTTGCACAAATTAATGGATTCAACAGAATTCAAGATTTTTTTCCAACACACATTGAATATCTCTGCTTCTTTCTGTAGCAAATGTTTAAATATTTAATGTAC
Organism: Emberiza elegans; assembly: GCA_024865655.1. Classification (NCBI taxonomy): domain Eukaryota; kingdom Metazoa; phylum Chordata; class Aves; order Passeriformes; family Fringillidae; genus Emberiza; species Emberiza elegans. The sequence goes on along the minus strand of JALJVW010000910.1, from coordinate 35,934,864 downwards.
AAATTATTTTGAAGTTTCTGTTGTTATTACTTGACACACATTTTTGGTAGGGTTCTATCTAAAGAGCCAGTGTGTACCCTTCTATCTACTCTCTAGGTAGCAGTGCAGTGTCTGTTTCATTTGACTGATCCTAACACAGCTGATTTTCATCTGCCACACCTGAGTAAACCTCAGCAGCAGTTGTTGTGTTCAGTCAGAGATGTCAGCTGGAAAGGAATCTTTTGATCTGTGACTGAAGAGGAACAAAGCACACGTCCTGTGTCCTGTGCCCTGCGAGGAGTGGCTGAGGGAGCTGAGGGTTTCCAGCCTGGGAAGAGGAGCGCAGGGGAGACTCCATCACGCTCTGCAAGTGCCTGAAAGGAGGGGACAGCCAGGCAGCCTCATCCCCCAGGTACCAAGTGCAGGACAAGAACACAAAACCTCAAGCTGCCAGGAGAGGTCTATGCTGGACATCAGGAAGAAATTCCTCCCCCAAAAATTGATTAGATATTAGAGCCTGTGAGGCTGTAAAGGCACTGTCTCCAGTGGTGTTTAAGGAAGGACTGGAGATGGCACTCAGTGCCACAGTTTGTTGTCATGGTGGTGTTCGGTCACAGGTAAGACTCAATTTCAGAGGTCTTTTCCAACCTAATTGATTCAGTGATTCTGTGAAAAAATAAAAGTTGGGAGTGATTTTTTTTTTTTTTTTCAGAATATTCATAAGATAATTGAGAAACTTTAATTTTTTTTTTTTAATTACTTGAAAAATAGTCCAGAAGTAATTCATCAGAGTTCTTTTGTGAATATCAACATTCAAAATTTCTCAATTTTCGGTTATTAACACAACTCACATGGTAATGTCTTTTGTGATAGATTGACCTGTATAATCAAGCATCAAAAATTAAGGTATAAAACCGAATAGAAATAATAAATGTTACAGCAAACATTTTAGCTTAAGTTAGGTTTTTGTTTTTTTTTTTTTCAAATTTGCCATTTTAGAAAGCTTGATACCTTTATTTTAATCTTTTTAAAATGAGCATAAAAGGATGTAAACACAGTCGAAGTGACATTTTCCTGACTCAGTATTTGCAGGATGCAGAGAACACTCACAGAATTGATGATGCTGTGAATGACTCTGCCAGCAAAACACATTTCATTGTCTTCTCAAAAGCCATGTGTATGTTTTGACACCAGCAAAACAGCAAAGTTCTAAATTCACAAGACAGAAACATGCCTTATGAATAGTTCTTATTTTGGCTGGGATAGAGTTAATTTTGTTCCTAGTGGCTGGTACACTGCTGTGTTTTGGATTTGGTATGAGAATAATGACAACACAGTGATATTGATGTTTTGGCTGTTGCTGAGTAGTGCTGACCCTAAGTCAAGGACTTTTCAGTGTCCCATGCTCTGCCAGTGAGGAGCTGCACAAGGAGCTGGGAGGGAGCACAGCTGGGACAGCTGACCTAAACTGGTCAAAGTGTGTATTCAACACATAAAATGTCATACTCGGTATTTAAACTGGGGGAGTTGGCCAGCAGGGGCCAATAGTTGCTCAAGCCAGGCTGGGTGTCAGTCAGGTGGTGAACAACTGTATTGGGCATCACTTGTTTCTCTTGGGTTTTAATCCTCTCTGGTTTTGCTGTGTCCCTTTTCTGTGCTATTATTTGCCTTTAGTATTAATAATAATTATAATTATTATTTCAATCATCAAACTATTTCAATTAATTAAATATTATCTTAACCCATTATCTTAACCCTTTTACCTTTTTTTCCAGTTCTCCTCCCCATCCCAGTGAGACAGGAGGGGGCAGGTATGAGTGAGCAGCTGCATGGTATGTAGTTGCCAAGCATCTCTCTATCACCATTAAAAATATTTTCTGTTCATTCTTATTTCTGCTCTGAGTATGTGCTTACATGGGTTTTCTGTGCTTTTGATATATAAATGTAAAAGCTGCTTCATTTCCTCCTGAGCTGTAGAACTGGGAATTGATGTGAAATATCTGTCATTCTGTAGTGGCACCAAGGATCTTGGTATTGAAAACTCTGCTCTTCATTCTTTCTAAAAGAAGATATGCATTTTTCTGTAAAAAATATACAGAGCTTTTCAAAAGTAAGCAGGACCAGAGCCCAAATAAACTGTGTTTCATTTGCTTCAGCATTACAGCCTGCTGCCATGAATTTAAATTTCTACTGGACACCCAGGACTGCAAAGAATGCAGAGTTTCACATCACGTGTCCCTGGTTTTGGCTTCAAGTGCAACTTGTTATTAATTAAAGATTCCTGTCATGATCCTTAACACAGGGCAGAAAAGATATTTTGTTGTATACTCAGAAGTGAATGGATAGAAACAATAATAAATATAAGAAATACAGAACATACAGAAAAAATATTACTCTGCCCCCCCAGAAAGGAAACTAACATACTTACTTCCTTCTGTACTTAGAAGGGGGAAATAAAGAAAAAAAAATTGGCATTTTATTTACAAATATTTGTGCTTTTTGATACCATGGATGATTTGTAAAACATACAGCTTTCTTGATGCCTAAGACAGTGACACAAGCTTTTCAAAGTACTGTCATTACATAATTTCTGTCATAGAAATAAGTCCCATTATGTGCAACTTATGCTGTTTTAAGCAAATCTCAACCAAGTAACAGTCTACATTTAGAATTATTGATCACATTTTGGATAAATAGATGCAACTAAATCTTTTATTGCTATATATAATGAAAAGGCAGAAAAGGAGTATTATATAGCCACGGACAATGTTGGTTGAAGGGAACATCAGTGGTTTGGACAGAGGCTAAGTGTGATTAACAGACTAAGTTCTGCTTTTAGAGACAATGACAATCCTCTCATTAAGAGAATTTTATTTTATTGTAAGTATAAATTAAATATCCAAACCAAAGATTTTTAGAAATTTTTGTTTTCCAAGGTGTCTGTACAAATGGAAAAAAAACCAAAAGTAGCATAATTCTGCAATTCTCTAATGCTCAAATGCAAAATTGCTACTCTGACAATTTTTCTGCTCTGTCTACTAGCTATATCAGGTCAGAAACCTCAGGTTCTCTTTTTGATAAAGGCTTTGCTTAAACTAGCATTTGCACATATATTCTGATATACTTTAATCTCTATGTCTGACTGAAATATTATTACAGTTTTTAAGTCTGGGTATGAAATTCAAGTACAAGCAAGTTTATGTATGCTATTTTGGATACAAGAGCAAAAATATATAAGGTCTGGGTAAACAATTTCCTTCTACATTTGAATGAGAGTTAAGCAGGTGCTCTTTTCCAGATTTGAAGAAATGTTAGCTTGCTGACAGTAGCAGAATATTTTATCTTTGAGTACTATACACACAAATACTTCCTAGATGACTGATCTGTAAAGGTAATGTTAATTAATATATCTCCTACATTTTAAATTACAATTTTCTTTTCCTGCACAGTCCCTATTACTCTGTGGGCTGGTTCTGGCTATGATAGAGTTAATTTTCTCAACAGAAGCTAGTTATGGGGCTGTGTTTGGGATTTGTGCTGGAAACTGTTGATTACAAAGAGATGCTTTAGCTACTGCTTAGCAGGGCTTACATGGAGTCGAAGATTTTTCTGCTTCTCACATTATCCACCAGCAAGGACGCTGGGAAGGCACAAGAAGTTGGGAAGGGACACAGGACAGCTGATGCCAAATGGCCCCAGGCATATTCCAGAGCATATGGCTTCATTCTCAGTGTATACAGCTGGGGGAAGAAGGAGGAAGAGGGGAATGTTTCCAGTGATCACATTTATCTTCCCAACTCGCTGCCACATGTGATGGAGCCCTGCTTTCCTTGAGGTGGCTGAGCACCTGCCTGCCCACGGAAAGTGGTGAATGAATTCCTTATTTTGCTTTATTTGTATGGCTTTTGCTATCCCAATTGAACTGGTTTTGTCTCGATCCATGAGTTTTGTGATTTTTGCTTTTTTGACTCTCTCACCCATCTCACCAGGTGGAAGTGAACAAGCTTGGTCTGGGGCTTGGGTGATGGCTGGGGTTAAACCATGACATCCAGGGAAATTATTCAGAGCTACAGAAAAGTTGCCTTCTCCCTTCAGGCAGAAATACCAGGGAGGGATAAATTCTTTGTGTCACAGAGCTACCTCACTCCTGGTGCTTCTCTCAGGCCTGAATATGCACTAATAAGAATATAGTGAGCACCAAATGTGGAATAAAAAGAGTAAATAAATCCATTTTCTATTTTCTCTTCTGATGAAAACATATAGATGTATCATACGTAGTATAGCATGTTGCATTTTTGTGGTTTTTAAAAAATTATTTAAAATTTGTTATATTATTCTTTTTTTTTTCCAAACCTGTTGAAATGGAAGTAAAAAATCCTCCTATGTAATTTTAGTACATATTAAATAAGAAACAAAGATAAACTTATTTTTAACAATCTCCTGAACATCACCTTTAAGAGTATTTGGCTTTTGTATTTTAAACCATTTTAGTTACTTTTGTGATAGCCACTGGTGTATGTACATCCAGAAAAATATGTGCTAATAGAAGCCATAAATTCTTGCCTTAATGTAGACAGGTGGCTGAGCAAACAAAGTCGTGTGTCTTTACTCCTGCCTAATAAATGCCACCATAACATTGCTATTTACTCTCAAAGAAGAAATTTGCCTCCTGTATGACTTTTCCACTTGTGGGCCACTTGTAGGTTTCATAGACATCTTGCCAGTGTAAATCGACAACAAATTTCATAAGGAAAAATTAAATGAAGAACTGATATTTCTCACATAAAAAAAAAAAAAGTTTTAGAAGGTTCTTTTAAAATATCCTGTGAAGGAATAGTTGATAATATCCATGTATGTTTCATGTGTGGTTTATAGCCATATAACTTCTCTCACTGAGCTGAATGCTAATTGAGCTGGGCTCAAGTAAAACCTTTACTAAAGGTCAGACTGTCTGGGCTGACATTGTTTAGGTCACAAAATTATGGGGCCAAGTGAGAAAACATTAAATGATGAGGAAATTTATATCATACATATGCCTTTCTAACATGTACACATTAAAAAGGCATTGTTGTTTTGGGGTTGTTAGAAAGGTCATTTGCGTTCCTCTGAAACACTTGTCTTACTAGAAAAAAGATGATCTAGTATTAGGTCTGTCAAGCCCTAATGTTGGAAGTGTAAGCAACTGCTTCATTTTTTGGGGGGGGCGCAATGCAATTTTTCTTCAAAACAATCTTATTTGGATTCTCATTATGTTTCTCTGCAGTGATTCTACTGTTGCATAAATAAAGTGTTTGGATTTAATTATAACTTGTATTGCTGAAATGAGCAAGGCATGTTTTAAATAAAGAGCCTTACACAAGAATAATGGCATGTGATTCAATTTACCTTTAAAAATATTATTTGTTGTTTCTGGTATAAATCTCAGTTTGCTCTAGGACATTATTGTGAATTATTCAAAGAGCAACTTATCTTGGAGAAAAACCCAAATTCACGCCAGAAAAATCAATTCTTTATAAAGACACTAACAGCAAAATACATTATTAATTACTTTTTTATTTTGACAGTTCTCTTCAGAGAAAAAAAAAACAAAAACAACAAAACAAAACTCCCACACACCTAAGATTCTGGGATTCATATATTTTTAATTTTCTTGTAGATCAAAAACATGATAAGGTGCAGCTCTTGAAGTCTCATTCAGTGCTGGGAGCTTGTGCACTGTCGCTGCGGCTGTCTAGACACAGCTCGGGCTGCGAGCAGGAGCTGGGAGTCACCTCCCTGAGCAGAGCCCGTGTGGGGATGCTGGGATGCTGCTGCTGCCGCTCCAAACCCTGGCCTCTTCCTTCCTCAGCCGAGTTGACTTGGAGCACTGAAAGTGATGTGCCCATGTGACATGTGCAAGGAACTAATGGAATTTTTTGGATGAAATTTCTCTAAGTACTGAACAGATACGCAGGGATTTGTTTTCTTCTTTCTTTGTAACATTTAATAACATGTAACCATATGGTCATTTTTCCTGGGTTTGGGTATCTAATGATCAAATTCCACTGCTGCTATTTGGCTAACAGCTAAAAAATCTAAAATAAATGTGTGACCTTGACATTCAGAGACCTACTGCAAATGCAGATGAAAGGGCTGGAAAAATATATCTCAAATCTTTTTTTTTTTTTTTTTCCCAACAATACAGAGAAGGTTTCTATTGACTGAGAGTCAGAAAGAGATAACATCTTTCTTGTCCAGATTTCTACAATAACTTTTACTAAGTAAAGGCAGCAGAAGTAAGTGTAACAGTATTAAGAAGAGGACAAAGGAGATTGCTTCCTAAAATTGCGTTGATTGTTAAAAATCACTTACTCCATTGCTAGCAACATGTATTTTGACAAGCACCATAACTGCTTGTTATCTGACTAACCCAGTCAGCAATACTGCTCAAATAGCACTCAAACTAGTTTGGGAAATTAAAAGGAATTTTATGTGGTTTTGTTTGTTGGGGCAGGCAGTAAAGGAAACAGACACTGAGACAGAAAGGGCATTTGGGTAGAGTTGTCTCATATTTTCCCAAGCAGGAAGAGGAGTTCAGGAGGCAAGAGCACGAGACAGGACAAGGTGAGGATGTCATGGAAAAAGGGAAATCTGGGACACGCTGTCAAAGCCAATGCATGCTAGGAATGAAGTGTGTGTGTGTGTGTGTGTGTGAGAGAGTGTGTGTGTGTAATATGTCTTCCTTCATGAAAACAAAGGCATAAAGGTCCTTGCCTCTCCAGCTGTCTCATGGATTCTCTGCATACTTTCCCAAGTAAACTGGGAGTCTTTGCATACCTTTCTTTTACAGGAAAGAAGATCTGATGGATCCTCTTGCCGCTGCAGGCATCCCAAGTTCTCTCCCTCCTCCCTGTCTGATCTCAGTGGCCAGTGATCCGATCTCAGTTTAGTGGTCCTTCTCTCTTCAGGCAAAGATGCGCGTGGGGAAGGAAGAGTGGAGGAAAGGGAGGGCTGAACATTTCCACTGAACATTTCCTTGGCTGATCTCAAGGAGCAGGGGCTGCAGGATCCAGGGTCCATGGTACAGTAAAACTGCCTGAGCCCTTCTCTCTGTTACCGACTTGCTGATAGCTGTGACATAACTATGCGATGGAAACAACCACAAAGCCTCCGCTGTGTCAGCTACTGACAACTGAGGGGATCACGGACTGTAAGCACGAAACCCCAGGCAGGGAGGATGAGGACCCACCAAAGAGAATGAAGCCGTTTACTCCCCTTCAACACTGCATTGTTTTCTTCCCGTACTCACCCCCCGAGGTGTTTTCATTAATGAAAATCTCCTGCCGAGAGGATGGGAGCATTTAACACCTACTGAAGAAGTTCTCTTGAAGTGTTGATTTCTTCCAGACTGACTAGATGCTTTGCAGTAGTACAAAAGTACTTTAGTTGCTGTAGAATTGTATGAGTCCCCAAGGTTCTGGAGAGAAGATTGAGTTGCTGGAACCTCCTCCCTCTCATTTTCACCTGTTGGAGACTTGCTTATCTTAACTGTCTGGAAAGGCTCAAGATCCAGCGCTGTAAATGAAATCTACGTTAACAAAATCATTTACCTCTGAGCATCCAGGATGAAGAGATCTCTGGCCTTGACAGTTTAGCAAGTAGTGAATTCTTTCGAGGAAAACTACAGTTTATTGTTGTTATTAAGGACAAAGTACTTTATTTCCCTATGTCTTCACATTTGCACCTGAGCAGGTGCTAATTGATCTAATGATATCTTAAGAGCCCTATTTCGTTAATATCACAAGTAAAAGAAAAAAAAATCGAAGGACTTTATCTAATCTCCCTGAAACCTGTCTAATCTAGGACAATCTGTCCTTGGTCTCCCAAGTCTAGACAGAACTTTAGATAGTGATATTATGTGCTATTAGAGCTTAAAATCTCTGCAGTACTGATCCTTAAACCCATGAAGAATGGACTTTTCCAAGACATCATTCTTCTGCACTGTGCCCACATCAATGTTCCTCTGTCCTGTATCCACTACTGTCACCAACAGCATGAGATCATTTGGTTTCCATTCACCTTCTGAGCTTTTCTGCTGTTGCTCACTTTTTCCTTTCTTTGGGGAGCAGAGGCAGATATAATCTTTCTTTTGAAATGTCGCAGAGCAGAAAGGTTCTAATCAGACTTTAGGTCTGCCCCAGCCCCAACAGCTCATGCAGTTAACAGAGTTAAGGCAGGTATCTACCTTTTAGTTTGCTTCTGCATCTGCCCACTTGGCAGTTTTCTAATTGCCATTTCATAGGCCTTCCCAAGCCCTTTAGAGGTGATCCGAAGCACTTCTGGGAAGACTGTTGCTCTGATGTGCTCCTGTTATATACAACAAATAGTTATTCCTACATTCCCTGAACTTGCCTGATTTCAGTCCAAAGGGATGTAACTACTTGCCTCCAGCTCACTGATTTTTCTGAAAGTCAAGTTTGCTTTCATTATGTTAACACTTCACTTGAAGGCAACATTAATTTCTAAAGTCAAGATAATCAAGACCTGAGATTCTTTCTCTCCAGCATAGCAAGATAACTGCTGGCAAGGAGAAGACATACCGGTAAGAGTGAAAATATCAATGGCTAAGGAGATGGAGGGGAAACCTGACAATATGGTATGGTTTGATTTTCATTTTAACAAGGGCAGATATAGGCAAAAGCCCCACAGAATTCATATTCATCAGCAGTAATAGTTTTTACAAGCTATTTGAATGACTCTTAAACCCTTTGTTCCAACAGGAGCATGTAGGCTTCATAGGCACCTTTGCACGTGGTTGATGAGGTTTTGCTACTTGTGATACTAGAGTGTGAATGGAATGAAGCTGGAGACATAAAGTTAGGCAGTGAAAGATCTCCTCCTCCAGCAGCTCCATTCTGCCAGGGAAATCCACTTGTGTAGCTTGAAAGAAAGGCCTACATTACACACCTACTTTTATCAATGTTTTCTGCTTTGGTGTGTCTTGTTTTAGCAGACCAACTGTGGCTTGCACAGTTTGCTGTTAGAAGTGATATAGTTCCTCTGACTAGTTTTTTTTTTTTTGGTTGATGGAGAAGAGATGAGATCAGCTATCAACTATGACTAAGTCTCATTGCTGTCAAGGGATAAAAATAGAGCAATGTGTACATGGCTAAAGAAGTAAAAATAAGCTCATGTGTGTGTCAAAGGTGGGCTGGTCCCATTGGCTGCTCTTGTCCAAGGTTATCCTATGTTATAAGTTAATGCACATGGTTGTTGAACAGACTGGGGGCATCCAGCAACACCTAGCAATATCTAGCAACATCTAGCATCTGTTCACCTAGCAATGTCAGATAAGAGGGCAGTTGCCTCTAAAAGCCACTTACATATTAATCCACTCAACAGTTTTCTGCTTGTACATCTGGGACTGAGGCAGGATCAGACTCTAGCCATGACCTCACATAATCCTCCTTCTGTAGTGACACCCTTGCATAATACAGAAGAATATTTGCAGTGTCAGGGTCATGTCACAGCAGTACAAAGAGTCAGAAGTTGCATGACTTGTCAAGAACTTTTTAAACAAGGCATGGAGTCTTGCACATATCTGTCATGTGGCCTTGTAAGGGACAGATTTGGGAAGCCCTAAGCAAGGCTGTTCCCAGATGTAAGGTCACTATTACACAACAATAGTGTCCCTGTGAGGTGCTCCAAGAGACAATCATCACATTTGACCATTAGATTATCCAAATGGATATTGTAACAACATAGTGTTGAGTTTGAAAGGAAATTATTTTCATACCTGAGCCAAGAAAAATTTTCCAGTACCAGCAGGAAGATCCAACTTGGATGCCTACAAAGTCCTGTGAGTTAATAATGGCCAGGCAGAGGGCCAGTAGAAATAGATGGTATTGTTTCAAAAAATATATATTCATCCCTTTCCCCTTACACTTCACCCACTGTTTGCCTTTCTGGACTGCAAGTGCTTCAGAGCAAAGCTGCATTTATTGCCTGAGATCAGTCATATTACTTACTTAATCAACGGCTGCTAATGATAAGTAGGAGTAATATAAAACATTAATGGCTCTTTACCCATGTCTGCATCTGGCTCTCAGTGAGGTACTGCACTTGTTACTGCTGCATCTGACCAAATGTTCCCAGGGCAATGCCTCTAAAGTCTTCACAGCAGCAATACACCTGGGACATGAAAGCTGTTGGCAAATCCCTGAAGTGGGGGCTGGAGGCAAGAGACAGAGAAACCAAGATATAGTCAATAGATCAACGAAACCAAAGGGTGTGGTGTGAAAATGGTAAAGAATAGTGAAGAGATAAGAAATCCAGGTAGCTAAAGATGAACCCTGGGGCATGGAGCAGGCAGGAACAGAGCAAAACTTGTCAAGCTTGATAACAGTGAGATTCTACAAAACACAACAAGCAGCTGACACAGTGATAAGATTGGTTTTACAAGCCAACACTTAATACCAGTTTTGGCCAAATGACTGTCTGCAGTTCAGTCATCTTGATGGATTGAGCAGCGTCTACCACACTCTGGCAAGAACTTGGGGCTGATATTAAATTCTTCCCAGAAAACAGTAATAAGATATTCACCTCTTACATGTTTCTACACAATGATGATGTAGCAGGATGCTGATGTATTAAACAGACATTGAAAACAAGCAAGGTTTTGCAAGTCTTTGCACCCCACTGTAATAATAAACAGTAATCGGTCAGTGTCATTTTCCCATATTTTTCCTTCTGAATCTTTAGAGGAATCTTACACCAGAGCATTCAGGTCTCATTAGCTTTCAACAGCTACTGTAATCACTTCCCCAAAAATGGTAAATTTACAAAAAATCAGTTTTTTTATTTTTATAATAAAGATTCAAACAGGAATGATTGTACAAAATTCTAGTGCCCATGTCATTCACAAGACCAGACTGCCACAATGAATCCCAAAAACTGCAAAGCAATTTTTTTCCCTCATTATTCTTCACTTTAATCCCATTCAATGTCATTAGTATTCCTTCACTATGTTGTCAGCCTGCATTACAGTGGGGGTTTGGAAGACCTTCAACAAAAGAATTCTTGCGTGTGCTACAGCCCTCACCCTTTGTACCTTCATTCAGTGCCCAGTAGAACGAATTTCTAAATGCCTGCATATTGCAGGAAACCAACCCTTAATGAATCTTAGGGTGCAAGTCTAAACAGATGACAGTACTTTCCAATCTGCTATGGAAACAATATGTTTTAATTAAGTATAAGGTTTAGTACAATTTTCACTCCTTATACAAAAATGCACGGTGATTAACAGACGGCTGACAAGACAACTCTAATAATTTCTGATTAAAAGCTTTTGTTTAGTATTTTCAGTCACTCTCTACAGGGAATTAATTACTGGAAATGAAAAAAATGAAGGTTCATGCCAGTTAATATCCTTGAGAAAGTGGAAGGTAATCAACTGTATAAATTACAGTGGCATATGCAGGCCAGCCTGTGGTCAGAATTTGTGCAACATACACCAGTCAGTTTTTGAGATGGTTAGACTGAAATGCATGTGCAGGGTAAATCTGTTGCAAGTAGCTGTTCCGTAGTTTTATGTAATCAGTGAACAGCTGTATTCAAATAAAGATGCCATTGCAACTTTTCTTCACTATGCAATTTTTTAAATGACATTTACCTATTTAAAATGGCCACTACTGTAGCTGCAAAGTGTATATTTACATAACCCTTTCATACCCCATATTGCTCTTTAAATAAGCAAATCACCTTCTAGGGCAAATCCACATGGAAATATACATGAAAACCAGACATCAGGCTGTGGTGAGTACTGATCTACCTACCCAGACCAGGGTTTCAGTTGAAAAGTGAAACCATTCCAGCTAAATTGGGGTTACAGGTACTCCAAAAAATGTTCCCAAACAGGATTTATGTAAAACTAGTGACAAAAGAGAAAATGAACCACTTTTTATTGCCCATAGTTCTCAAAGAGTTGTTAGTTCAAAAATTTACCTGGGAAAATGTACTCTCAGAAAGTTTGATTAGACAATCTCTTAACTGACATCTGTGATTCTGGAGTGTTTTGCTCCTCTGAGTTGATTGCATTAACTTGAGTCAGTTAACAGCATTCTAAATGTTAATCTAGACATGTCAAGATACTTTCATTTCAACACAAATGTTTGTATTTTTTTCCCAGGTCTAAGCCAATTGGCAATCAATTATATTCAATTTTAGCAGCTGGAGTGCAGAAGCACAGTACTAGAGGACAAACATATGCCCTCTGGGCATGGTAATCTTTCCCTGCAGAAAGCCAGCACCAAGTCATTTGATGCCTTATCACTATGCTACTTGAAGTATCTTCCGTTCCAGTTTGTCACCAGTGCCACACAAGGCTTGCACTGGCCACGTGCAAGACCTGAGAGAACTTAATGTGCGCTTCTGATAATCTTGTGTTTGTCCAGGGATTCTTTATGACTTTTTAATGTTGCCTTGATGACCACCATTTATGGTGCTCAGTTGTCAGTGAGCTTCAACTGAACTAATCTGCTCTTTAGAGAAAACCTACTGTAAGAAATATTATATATATAGATAGCCATATATATGAACTTCTGTCATTTGAAATTTCCATTAAAGAAATTCAGCATATTACAAGAAAACTGAAAATTTTGTCAGAAAGAGTAAATAATTTCAGGTCTGTTAATAACGTGGCTAAATATTCAGTGTTGTCAACTATATTACTTTGTTCTGGAATTAAGAAAGTTATAAGATGGCAGTAAGATAAACATGATGTTTTGTTTACATGATGTAAACAAAAGTTGCCATCATATATATATATTTTCATAATCAGTGAATGAAGTCTTTAAAGGACTGTGAAAACTATCTGGGTGAAAAGAACCACTGGCACCAGTGCAGTTTTTGCCATGATGACATTAGTTTTAAAATAATACCAAATAATAAGGATGTAACTTAGTAAAGAATATGAAAGTATATATTATTTGTTCTGAAACTGTGACTCACCAATGTTTCCCCACCTCATCACCTGTATCACCAGGAGTTTGTCACAGGTCTTAAAAGGAGTTGGATTGTGCCACTAGTTGGTGACATAGAAAGTCTGTTCAGCAGAGGAAAAGAGAGGTACAAATTATGATCAACACTGTTATGAACCCTTTTTCACACCAGCAGGCAGTTACATCGGAAAAAGAACCAGTGTTGGTTAGCATGCTCTAACCAACTGAACTAATCTCAGGAGCGAGTAACTAACTGCACTTTGTGGTATTAACAAAAATGCCATCAAGGACGCGGGTTTTGAGATAATTTTTATGGTCTGCTTTTCTTTCAAGACACCTTGCCCCTGCTTGCCAAATAACATTTGTTGTCTTATAGAGAGGTGCAGCTATGACTTCTGAAAGACAGAAGGGCTTGTCTCTCCTTTTTCTACTGCTTTTTACAAGTTAAGGGATATCTCGGTAGTCATCACACAGACAAAACCTCTCTTGAAATGATTGGAATTTTTGAACAAGAACTGAAGAACTGGGTCCTACACCACCAAAGGTATTTTGGCCAGGAGTTATCAGGGGAAATAGTGATCCTCAGCTATTAGAGCTACTTGAGTGCATCACCACAACAAGCACTAAACTGGAAACAGTGCATCTTTAAAATGCACTCAAAAATCGTGGTTTAGATAGGGACTAACCAAGATTTTCAAGATCAGTTGCAGAAGTACATAGGAATCCTACATATTAAACTGTGAATATTGATAAAAATGTCCTAGAGAGCTCATGCCTGCTGAGGAGACTCAAAATGACTGAGAAATAGGAAAATCATAGAGCTTGGGATAAAACAATAAATGCAATTATGATATCTCAACTAATTTACACTACTTTTTCTCACTGCAACATATCTTTTCTTCATGAATAGCTGTAAAGCATTGTCATTGATTAACAATTCTGAAATGTTTAATGTATTTTCTCATTTACAAATGTACCTGTGAAGCTGGTTAAAAAGTAGGGCCTACTTTTGAGATATATAAATATGGCCATGAATTAAGTTTTGACCTGTGTAGGATTCTGAGTGACCTCAGTTCTTTCACTTCATCAGTACTTGATGCCTCACAAACAAATGCTCAGCACCTGATTTGAAGAAAAGCCACTTAAAACAATTTGCATGTGAGGTTAAAAATAGCAAGATTTATCATGTTCTCTACAAATTCCTTGTTGCAGAAGTTATCAAACAGAAACTAGGGGGTATGCTCAATGAAGACTGACTAGAGAAAATTTTGTTATTACACATTTCCTTTCTTCAGCAGTACCATCTCTCTTCCATCACATCCCAGACCCAAGAGGTTGTGCATATTCCCTCACTTATGCTGGGTTGCTATCAGAAAGATCAGTTTATCGATCTCAATACCAATGCACCAGCAAAAGGAAAGGATACTGGGAGGAGCAATTTAGCTGACGCTGGCTATGAGAAAAGGTCAGTAGCCCCATAGCCTCACCATCATGAGAAAATCTGTCACTACTGCTATTGATTAGGTCAAATCTGCATTAAAAAGTTTTGGTTTTGCCAGTAGCAAAACCAGCACTGTCAATAAATTTTGTATTGGTTCAAGAAGCAGAGGAATGTTGTGACTGAAAACTGTCTTTGTAATTCAAGATCATTAGGCTGAAGAAATTCAAGGTAATTTTAAAATAGCTGTATCTTCTAGAAGATTTCTGAAAAATGCATGTTTCTAAAAATACTGATTTACTACAGTACACAGTCTGTTTACTCTGGTGTTCAGCTTGCCTTACAGATATAAAGATCTTCCTTACCAGAACTTGATGTGCCTTCCTGTTGATTGGGTTTTTTATCCATTTATATCTGCCCAGACAACAGACAAATTTCCCTCTGCAAAGCAGTGATCTCTTACATTTTTCTATGCTGGTAAAGCTTTATATTTTAAGGATTTTGATATTATTTAGACCTTATAAACAAACAAACAAACAAACAAACTACCCTCCTCTTCCCCTCTGTCCACCCCAAAATATTTGCATGGAGTCTGAACACAGGAGTATTTCCCCACAGGTAATGGACATCTTTCCTTAGGATGATCTTGGAAGAGACTTTTCCGTTTCGTGACTACATTAGGCTTGGAAATTTCTGGAAAATAAATACTTTTGGGGAATGGGGAACTATCACTCCAATCTTTAATAACATGTGCCTGTTAACATATTCATATATTTTAATTCAAATAGATTGATATTTGATGCTTATATTTTCCTGTCCTAAAAGAAAGAAAGCAGAAAAGGGGAGAGAGAAACTTCAACCCTGAAACCAGGCCATTCATAATTACCAGACTAAATTTCTCAAGGAAAACTTTTTTTTATTTCTATAAAAGAGCATTTTTTTCAGTAGCACTAACCTACAGACAAAAAAAAAATCCCCCTAGCTATTACACAGACAATTATTCATAAAATAATAAAACATTTTCTTCAGGATTCTGTACATAATAGAGCAAAATACCAAAATACTTCATTTTTCGCTATAATTTTCTGTAATCTTTCTGTACTCCTAATTGGAGACCTAAAGGTATTGCTGAGTCAATAATAGTAAACAAAGAATCATATTGATCCACAAGTCACTTTTCTGACTATGACTTAATTCTAATTTTGATGTTTAACACAGACTTACCTGAGAAACAGTGCAAGTCAAAGTATGCATCTCACTAATTCTCTTAGTGGACTAGTATAAGCAGCTTTTTACATAATGGTTTGTGTAGTCAATTAGCAGAGTATTAGCCATAATAGATAACGTTCTTACTAAGACCATATTAATTAGAGCTTAAACACAGCTAATCTGAGACCTATATTGAATTTATATTATTATGTAAGCAGAATGTTTCCGCAGGCAAGTAATTTCCTTCACAGCATTTTAAGGAAAAGGAAATCCTAGCATCTGAGATATAAAAATGCCGATTTTATCAGAGTATGGCAAACCACTTAATGTTTCTTAAAACTTGAGTGTGCCAGGCTGTATTACAAATAATAATTACAAGCAGAAAAGGACAGAAAGATTGAATACCTTTTAAATTTATTGGAAGAAAAGGGGTCGAATTTCAAGCTAACAGAATATCTGCAAGAATTTAATGGATATATGTTTCTGCTCCTCATTTTGCCTTGAGTTACACCTCAGCTCTGGAGTTCTCTAGTCACTTCTCTTCATCAAAAAAAGAGCTAGCATGTCTATGTGGACCCATTTTTTAATGAGAACATGAATTCACCAGTTATGAGACAAACTTTCTCTGAAAATAATTAGGAATGCTCTCTCATACAGATTAAAATTAATTTTTAGTTGCATGGATTTGTGGCCTCCTTATCACTTTGTTCAGCAGTTCTGCAATATAACCAAAGCTTAATACGTCTCTGGTAAATCAGCTACCTGACGAAATGCTGTAGGCAAAAACATATTAATTTTTTAAATCACTTGAAACTCAGTAATTGCAAATTTACAAGCAGAGAAAATTCTGGGACAGTATCAAAAACTGTATTGCAATGAAACTAAAATGCTGCCATCTTGACCTCTGCTACGAATTGTGGCATCAGTGCTGTTAACAGAAAAAATTCCACTAACACGAGGCTGAGAGGGCCACAACATTCTGTTGTCCAGTTACACCACTGAGAATTATTGCCCATCTGCATGCCAGAAGACAAGTGACTCTCATGGTTGCTGAAATGAAGTGGAAGAATGAGGGCTAATATGGCTGTAAACGCTCATGTCAAGAGTCGTGTAGGTGACTGGGGCACACCAGGCAGGTTAGCACTGAAACATCAGATGCAGATTTGACAACCTTTTGAATACATAATCCCCTCTCCCATTTTTATTGAGATTTTCGCATTTGTAGTAATTTAAAATTTTTCACTTTTAGCGAAATATCCCTTCAAGCATTATGGGATAATTAAGTATCAGCCATATCCACTCATATCTAAAAATATCAGCCAGCAGTGCTTTAAAATCTCCCCAGTTTATGCACCATTATTTTTGGAACATGTACTTTAATTTCACCAACAGAGGTCACTAAACCACTGAGAACCATAAGTATTTGGTGGGAACACACCCTAGTCAATCTTCCTAACATCTTTTGATAATTATTTTCAAAGGGCTCTTATTCAGCTGCTTCAGTAAATATAAGCTCAGTTAACAAAAAGAAAGAAAATAAAAGAAGACAGTGTATGCTTATGCACTCAGGGAAACGAGCTTTACTCAGGATACGAATTACACAAAACACTACATTGTAAAAGATATTTCAGTATTAGAATTTATTTAAAATATCTATTACGAAGCCAGTAGCATACATACATGCATAGGTATGAGTATTGCTAAATCAATTTTTCAAGGTTAAAACAGGCTCTGATTTAAACTATAGTGTTTTGAATGACCTGCTGAATTTTCTTTTTCAAGCTTTGTGCTGTGAAAAACCAACCTAGTGGGGAGAGAGTATGAAGAGGAGAATCCCAGAGAAATAACATTTAATGGTATTAATACCAGATAGAAGCACAGGAGAAACCAAGAGCTGTCACTGACTTGCTCGTTTTGGCAGAAACACTCAGCTAATGGAACTGTATTAACACATCATTTTCCAACTTTCAACTGTAATGAAAAGCTATTTTTACAAATCATTACTTTCAGTATATGGTGTTTCAGCCACATGGCTTCTATTAGTGTACAGGGGAGTTTCACAACCAAAGCTGCCTGTGCAGCACTGAAAGTGCACCTTTTATGTTGAGCTAATCCCAGAGGGGAGTCAGCACTCGTGCCCGTGTCCTTTTGACCTTTATCCTTTTAATGCATTTTGCCTCAGTAGCAAAAGGTGAAAACCTAGTTTTTATGTTTCAAAACAGAGCGTTTCAACTCTGATTCTCAGTGAAGCTAAGGAAAGTAACATCAGCTCTTGTGGAAATGTTGAAAGTCCCTGGCTCAGCAATCAACAATAGCTTTACAAATGTGTTTTTAGAATTGCTTTTCTGGTAGCCCTTTGAAGCTCACCCATACAGCCCTGCTGCCATCCCTCTGAACAGCTGTGAACATGTGAAGTCACTGGAGTGGAAGATGTTAATTACTGTCAGCTACTGGAATTTCTCCAGGGACCTCTTGTGGTTAGAAACATGTTTCCCTAAAGAAGTGCACTAGGTGCTGGGATCATCTCTCCTGTAGCAAACATGAATCCTCCCTTAAGCAAAAGGAATTTCTCATTCCAAAGCAAAACTCTAAATATTCACTTTTAAGTGTTCTTCTCGTGTGACACTGTGATTTTTCTAAGCAATCTTAACTGTAGAATCTTTTATTTCTGTGAATAGAGTTCCAACAATAGGGAACTGAGTTTTTCAGGGGCTAGGTTTAGCATATATATATATTCATTAAAAACTGGGGAAACAAGTCTAAAATAAAAAAAGGAACAAAATCAGAAAAACATAGAAAATAAATTGATGGACAGAAGAGTGGTTAGGGCTTTTTTCCCCAACTAGAGTAATTTGACCTTCCTTTTTATGGCCAAGAAAAGGCTACACACCTTCCCTCTGTGTCA
The DNA here is from genome assembly GCA_024865655.1 of Emberiza elegans. Lineage (NCBI taxonomy): Eukaryota > Metazoa > Chordata > Aves > Passeriformes > Fringillidae > Emberiza > Emberiza elegans. The sequence goes on along the minus strand of JALJVW010000910.1, from coordinate 35,916,356 downwards.
TCAGAAAAGAGCACTGAATAAAAATGGTCTTTTTCTTCAGATTTCCCTCCTGCTACTTATTGGCATTTTGAGTCTAAACTAGTTAGCATCAGGAGCTTGATGTGATGCCAGTGAGCTGTTACCCACAGGGAACCAAAATAATAGCAGATGAGCTGGCAGAAAGATCTCCAGAAAGGGAAATAACATGAAACTAAGATTCTAAGCCCAGCCCTTTACTGTGACAGCTACAAAGCTCCTTTAATGACTGAACACATCCTTAAATACACTTTGTAGATCCCTCTGCAGTAGTTAAACCTTGTAATCACTACCACCCCTGCAACAAGACCAAGTCAGGTAAGTCTCTGGCTACAGAGAAACGAGGATGAAATCATTAATCTGCAGGACTTGACTCCCAAGGTGTGTGAAGATAACTGCTGAGGACATTTCTCTTGTCCTTTGCTGTAGGTGAGAATGGCACATGCTCCCCTGTATCATACTCTATCGAGTGACAGACACACCAGTCTCTGACAATCTAAGGGAGTGGAAGGAAAACAATCACCCTGCTCCCCAAGAATGCTGTCCCTTTACCAGAAGTCCTCACCCAGCCCGGGAAGGAAGGTGTAAGTGGGAAGAAGGAAACTGAATGTAATGGAAAGTAAACATATCAACTGTGAAAACAGTAACCACCAGCAGCTACAGAACCCCTTCCTTGTTATACTTAAGGACAAGTACACTGATATTCAGTGTTTACAGAGGTAAAAGTCCCACAATTACAGGGCCAATTCCCTTTTATGTAGGCCATTAGTGCTGTTGTATTGTACTCCTTTCTCAGTCCAACATCAAACGCAGTGATTGAGGAGCAGATAGAGCTCAGGTGAGGGATTGCTTAATTCTTTCAAAATGGTCACTGCTTAATGGCATAGACCTTCTCCTAACTCTGGCTCAGCTGCTGCAGGCCTTTAACAAGGCTTGAGATGGTAACAGAGTGTGTTTCCCAGCTCATCACAAGTAACAATGAAGGTAAAAAGTAAGTACACAAACACAGAACTGTTATATACAAAAAGTTTAATTGAAATACCTGTATAAAAAATATGATCTCCATACATTTCACACCGTTAAACAGAAGAAAAAAATTCAAATCCAAGCTGCATAAATGCAACCAGATCACAGAAACACAGCTATTAAAATAAATTAAGGTTTATGACTCTGTCACTCTACCTTCCAGAGCCAATGCACGGAGACTGTACAATGTCAATAATTTAAAACCCTTCCAAACAGCATTACTTTACACTTCTGGTACAATAATACCAGACAAAAGGCATACTGACTAACTTTAAAAAGTCATTCTATTTCCCTTAAATTAGACTTTGTACAACAATTTCCCATCTTCCAACAAAAAACTGGTAAGGTCAGAAATTTTTTTTATTTTTATTTTTTTGTAACCAAAAGTTGACAGGAATGCAGAAAAAAAAGTGCCATGGGCAAACCACTAGAATTCCCATGGGGAGAAGGAGGGGAAAGCACAGTGTTGAATAACTCTAACCAAATAAATTAACCAAATAAATAGCCACAGTTGAAAACTGTGGGAGGTCTTCTAAAATCCAAACAATAAATAACTGTATAGTACACGGGAAAAACCAAGTTTACATAAACACATTATACAGGTATGGAAAAAAAAAGTAGAAGTCCTTGAATATTGCATTGATTGTGCATTCAACATGCCCATACATACTTTAAGACTCGCAGGGTGACAAAAGGCCGGGGGGAGTTGAGAAAGGGGCTTCTCATGCCCAATGGTAGAGATGATAAAAGGAAACATGAATAAATGTTTCTGATAAAGAAGCCGATATACCTGTTCATATTTCTGTGCAGGCTATAGGAAATATTTTGAGCAGCAGAGGTGGGTTGGATTTGTAAAGGGCAGGGGGGCAGGAGTGAAATGTCTGTGTTCAAGTATTCCATCACCAGTGGATGGGACTACTTCATTCAATCACCGAACAGGTTCTCCAATGCATCATAGGAGCTGCTTCCCCCAGCACGGAGTCTAAAGGGAGCAAATTCCTATAATGAACTGGATCTTCTTTGGACATAGACAGCTCAAAAAGAAAGTCCCACTGAAGCAGCTTTCAAAAAGGCACTCAAAAGCAAATAAAATCTAGTCCAGGCTCTATGAGAGCAAAAAAGTTTACCATGTATTCAAGAGGTCACTGCTTTCTTAATAAGGTCAGTCTTTGACTAAGTACTGGCCTGCAACTCCCAAACATCAGCGTTTCCAAAGGAAATCTCTCATTCCAAAGCAGAAACCAGCAAAGGGGGAAAACAAAATCAAGTCCCTCAGACAAAGATTCAACTACAGAATAATGAATGCATTTTTCTAGCCCCTCCTATGTATTGGCAGCAGCACTGTGGTCTTTCTGCTTGAAGCTCCCCCTCCCAGTGCGAGGTCCTTAGTAATTCACAGACTCTCATTACTTGAACTTGTGCTAGATACATCAGTATCAAGGGTCCGTAGCCTTATGTCACAGTCCTCAGACTTCACTACTTCAGATTTGTGCATCCATTGATGGTCAAAAATCTGCTCAAGTGTTGGTCTGTCTGAAGGCCTCAGTGAAAGGCACCATTTGATCAGCTGTTGACATTCTGTAACAAAAAAGAAAACCATATTAGACTAAAAAAGTAAAACAATGACAATCCTCAGTAACAAAAATCCCCCCACACAAGCTCATGTGTACAAGACCATTAAAAAAAAAAAAACCGAAACCAAAATAACTCATTTGACTTCTGCAGAACTTACCAGGTGAAATTCTTCTCCTGAAGTATAATCGCCCCCTCAAGATTTCTTCATCTTGCTCAAAAGGGATGTCTCCACAAACCATGTCATATAACAGAACTCCCAGAGACCATACTGTTGCTGACCGCCCATGGTATCTGTGGTATCTGATCCACTCTGGAGGGCTGTATACTCTCGTTCCTGAAAGAAAAGAAAACAACAAACCCGATTAGAGTTTAAAGTGTTCCCCCATTATTCAGCTCCTTCTGGCAGAGCTAAATTAAATTCAAAAACGTGACATTTAGAATTTTAAAAAAAAAAAAAAAAAAAAACCAAACCCAGAAAACTAAACAGCTTTAAATTTTTCACAAGCCAAAGCCATCAGCAGTGTAATTTCAGGTCATCTGCAGGGTTACACCATCAACAGACTTGGCCCATCCGGTTGTTCTATTTTGTTGCAAGGAATAACACAGCCCCATCAGCTGACTGTTTACTGAGGCAAGCTCCCTTTCACTGACCACGTGGCGTCTGCAGCATCACACCAAAAATAGACACAAAAGGACAAAGGGGGCTGGCAGGGAGGAGGAGAGGGCGACAAGAAGGTGAAACTCAGGTCTGCCCGCATTACACGGGGCTAATCTGCTTTATCCAATTCCACAGGGCAGTAAACAAAATAGGGCCGCTTACGATTTCTATGTTTTTAAGGCCCCCCCGGGGCTTCTATGCGGCAGCTTTTCCCAACTCGCCCCCCTTCTCCTCCTCCCTCCGGTGTCCGAGGGCTCCTTGGATACCAAACAAAACGGGGAATTCGTGATGCGAGGGTCACGTGCGGCAGGGCTTCGGGTTTCACAACAAACAGATGTGAGTGCGGCAGCTGGGGCGGGGGGAGCGAGACCCCGGTGTTACATCAGTCGTACTCCAAGGACTGGGGGAAACGCTCCCTCTGGTCACATGCTGGCTTATGTTCAGCTTTCCCACCTCTAAAGCATCGACCCCAGCCGCTGTAGCAAGTCATTTCGAGGGAGTGCATTTGTCCCCATCGCTTTAAAATCTGCAATGCGGGATTTCCAGGACACTGGCAGAACGGGAGCGGGGGAGGTACCACTCCGAGTTAAAAAAAACCACCGCATATAAAAACTGCATATCCACACATGGAAACATCCGACACTGGCAAAACCTCCATGTAAACAGATCGCCCTCTAGGAAAAAAACCCCGCTTTTTCCAAGACAGGGAAACATAAACTGCTGCGTCACTGCCTGGAATCGCTTCTTTCCTACGCAACTGAACACCCCTAAGCGGCTTCGGGTCCACGGGTTTCCATTACCGATAGACCTGATATGAACCCCCGCACCAGGGGCTCTGCTGGCTGTGACTGGTCACTGGAAAGGGGCTAAGCGGCAGCTCTGGGGAGGGCATCACCCCGGGAGGGGCACGGGAAGGGTGGGAGGCACGTACCGTCGAAATCGGTATAGACTGTATCCTTGAGGAGGGCCCCTGAGCCAAAATCAATGAGCTTCAGCTCGCCCGTGCGGAGGTCAACCAGCAGGTTCTCGTCCTTGATGTCCCGGTGCACCACGCCGCAGCCGTAGCAGTGGCGCACCGCCTCCAGCACCTGCCGGAAGAACCCGCGGGCTGTCTCCTCGTCCAGGGCACCCTTCTCCGTGATGAAGTCGAACAGGTCCTTCACCAGCTCTGGCCGCTCCATGATGATCAGGTACCCGTCGGGCCGCTCGTACCAGTCCAGCAGCTTGATGACCCCTCTGAAGCCGGAGCCCACCTTCTTGAGAAGGACGATCTCCAGGGGCACCATGATGCCGCTCTGGGCAGAAAAAGGGGCGCGGGTTAGCGGGGGGGTGGCGCGGCCCAGGGCACCCCCTCGCTGAGGGGAGGGAGGCGGGGAGGGCGCGCAGGGCGGGGAGGAGGGCGCGGCCGGCGGGCCCCCTCTGCCGCTGCCGCAGTCCGAGGGGCGGGCGCGGCGCTGCGGCGGCGAACCCCCGCCAAATTCCCTCCCGACGCAGAGGCCGCGCCAGCGGGGCGGGCCCCACCGCCCACACAATGGCCTCGCCGCGGCGGAGCCCCGCGGCACCCCCGGAGCTCCCCCCGGGTACTTACAATGGTGCCCCACTCGGTCACCCGCTCCTTCACCACATGCTTCACGGCGACCTGCGGAGTGAGGAGAACGGAGGCGCCGTGAGCGGCGGGGCGGGCTCAGCCTGCGCCCCGCCGCCGAGGGCCGGGCCGGGCCGGCCGCGCCCGCCGCTTCCCGCGCCACGCTCCCGCCCGCCGCCCCCGCCCGGAGCCCCGCGCCTCACCGGCAGCCCGTCGGCGATCCTGTTCCCTGCGTACACGGTGCCGAAGCCCCCGCTGCCCAGCACGGAGCCCACCTGGTAGACTTTATCAAAGGGCTCCTTCTCCACTTTCACTGCGTAAACAAGAGGGAAAAACCCGCGTTAATGTCCGCAACCGCGCTGCACCCGAATAATAGTAATAATGATAAAAATAATAAATAATGTAAAAAAAGCCCACAAACACAGACCCATACTGTTAACACTGCCCGGATTCCGACCAAGGCTGCATAAAAAATACATTTTTTTCTTAAAAAAAAAAAAAAAATATATAAACGCAGCTCCGGGAGTTGCGAGACACCAAGCCCAACGCCCCGGTAACGCAGGGCCGGTCCGCGCCCCTCCGGCGCGGCGCTGGCAGGGAACCCCAGCCTCGTACCTGGCTGGAGGATCTTCACCGGCAAGTGGTCCATGCTGGGGCTGCAGATGTGCGCCAGCGAGCCGAACTTGGAAAGCAACATCTTCCGAGGAGGGGAGGAAAACGTCGAGTTAGCTCCCCGCGGCAGCTCCGCCGGCGTCCTCTCGGCTCGGCGCGGCTCTCCTCTCTCCGGAGCCGGCGGAGGGCGGCGGGCCGCCGAAAGCTTCTGCGCGGCTCCTTCTTCGGCCGGGAGCGGGAACCCACTAAGTCCTTGGGGGTCCGTCCCCGCCGGCAGTAGTCCAAGTGTCGGTCGCACAAAGTCCTCCGGAGAACCGCAATCAGCGAACGCGCCGCTCCCGCGTTTCTTCTTCCAGCCGGCGAAAGCTGCTCGGGGCGCAGGCAGGCACAGGCAGAACTATAGCCCTCCGCGGAGGCAGACAAGTCCGGGGGCTTCGGCTCCGCGCGTGGAGCCCGCCCCTGCGGGGGCCGCGGTGGCAGGAGCGGGCTGGGCGCCGCAGTGGAGCCGTGGCGGGCGGAGGACAGACCGCGCCGCCGCCGAGCTGCCCGCGCGCTTCTGAGCCGGCGGCGCCGCCGAGCCGCCTCTTAACTCCCAATATTTTGGTGCGGGCAGAGTGCGGCGACCGCGCCGAGAATATCCCTCCGCGGGGGAGGGGGGGAAACACCTCTCCCCGCCGTCCCCGCCGCCCCCTCCCCTCTGCGCCGGAGCCCCCGCGGGGCGGCGGCCGTGACTGCAGCGCCCTATCCCGCCCCACCGCACGGGCGGACACGGGGAGGGCGGGGGGCTGGGAACTACTTAATCTGTAGTAACCGGCGCGCAGAGTTACACATCGTCTGAGAGGAACGCATCACACATTAGCGGCAGAAAAAAAAGAAAAAAAAAAGGCGGGGGGGAGATTCTCCCGTGCGCGTTACGGCTGCCGTGCGGCCAATCGCCGGGCGCCCTTTCAAAGGGCTCCCGGTGCGGCCCAATAAGGAGAGCCCTCATTTGCATGCGGCGCGCGGCCAGGCGGTGGCAGGGCGGGAATGCCGCGGCGCGCCGGGCGCGCCCCGCCCCGGGCTGCGGGAAGGTCGCTCCGAGCCGCCGCGTCCGGGGCTGCGCGGGGGCGGGGCGCCAACACCGCCGGGGCACGGTGGGCCGCGGCTCTGCGGAGCCCGTCTGGAGCTCCAGCAACCCCGGCATGGTGGTCGGAGCCCGCTCACTTTGCCAGTCGGTGCTCCCCCGTAAGCACGCGGTGCGCTCCCTCGCCCTCAGCGGCGATTTCTCCACCTTCTCCCCAGCGCTGCCCCCTCGCTTCGGCGCAGTTCGGCCCCGTGCCAGCGCGGGGGGACGCCGGCGCCTGCCCTCCGCGCCTGCCTCTGTCAGTCACCTCCCCTGTGCGGAAGCCCCGCGGGGCCGGTGCGGCGCGACGGCGGGCGCCGGAGTCCTGGCGGCGCAGCTCGGAGGAGCTGAGCGCTTCCCGCCCTGCCGAGGCGCCGGCCTGAGCCGGGCTGCGCCTGAGCCCTCAGCGGCGCTCCACCGCCCTGGCGCTGCCGCAGCCCCGCCCTTCGGCCCCAGGGGGGCGCCCATCCCAGCGAATGCCTCTGCCGCGCCCTGTGAGGGTCCCCGGGGTCGGTGCTGGGCGCCGGCGGGGGCCCTGTGCCCCCTGGAGGGCAGGCCGTCCCCCAGCGGGCCCGCGGGGGTCCCTGTGCCCTGAGGCCGCCCCGGGCGCCGCGCTCCCGGCTCCGCCGCTGTCAGGCCCGCGGTTCCGGCCTCTTCTGAAGGGACGCCGAGACAGTTCGGGGCGCCCAGGCGGAGGGAGAAGCCCGAGGGCATCGAGGGCATCTTGCTGTCTGTCCAGCAAAGCTGTGGGCGACTGCTTTAGAAATTGACTGCGATGCTGGGTGGGCAACAACATCGTAATGAACCTCCAGCAGCTACTGAGAGCCCAGCCCAGATGCGCTCCCGGGGCTGGCGCTCAGGCCGGCAGCACCCCGCCGTTTGCAGGCAGCTCGGCGGCCGCCCCTCCGCAGCCTGTCACCGCCAGGCCGCTGACACCGCCGCCCGGCCTGTCACCCGCCGCGGGCCAGGTGGGAGAGCAGCGGAGCTGCAGAGAGCGGAGCTCCGCGGGGATCCCCAGTGTGAGGGTGTTTTTGGCAGCCCCTCCCACCCGGGGCTCTCGGGGAGAGCCTAGCAGTTGGCATTGTCTGATAATAGTACTGCTGTAATCTCGGGCGGTCGTGCCCATAAACAAAGCAAGGACTTCTAGGGAGAGGTAATATCTTTTATTAGATTAGACCAGCTGATGTAAAGGTCAAGTTTGCAGGCGCAGTTTCAACCCTTCATGTCCCAGAATGTATTTTTTGAAGAGAGATCTGTTGGGTTATTAAAGTTACTACTTCTCATACAGACCAATTTGCAGAGGCTCCAAAATAAACCACTGAGTTTATTGAGTAGCTGAGGAATTCAGGAGGTTTCATGTTTATGGATTTTTTCCCTTAAAGCTAATGATATGGATTTATAAGATAAAGCAATAAAAAAGCTCTTTTTTTTCTTTTTTTTTTTAATGTTCGATCCTGCTTTTTGGTTGTCTCAAATCACATTAATAAAAGTTAATACGTGTAATATGTGTAAGTGCTAATTATTTAGGGTATTAACACTGCAAGTTGTTACTAATTCCTGCTTTTTTTTACATGACCAGGCATGAAAATCATGCATGGATCACTAGTCTGTAAACATAAAAACATCAGGCCTTGTCATTCCAACTATATTTGGAATTGCTTAAATTCATCTCTGTGTGTGGCCAATCTATAGTAAATCAGTGATACCTTTGCCTTGGACCTGTTTAGGAAATAATACAGTTCCCTCAAAATCCTGTTGCATTTAAACTACATCTTCAGCTGTGTCAGCTATTAAAAAAAAAATATACCTTTCCACATCTATATTTGCAGCAAAATGGTAATCTAAAAATTCTGGGATCAATCCTGGCATTGATGTTACTCCCAATCTGATTTGTATTTTCACACCAGTATGAAAGGGAGGTTATTTTACATACAACATTAAAGAAAACAAGATAGTTACTGTAAAACAAAAAAGGGTGATAAGGGGTTATTTGTTCTTCATTCACTTAATTTTGGCAGACAGACATTTAATTTGTATACAGCTACAAGCACTCTTGGTTTGACAGAATTACAGATGGATCCCAGACATGGAATTTACCCTGTCTTTACACATAAGCCTTTCATGGGTTTGTGGTGCTCCTTTTGATCTGGCTTGGAACATGCAGTTCAGTGGTCCTAAACAATTATAGCTGCAGAAATATTTTATACACTAGTTTTAGCCACTTTAACAGTGGCTTTGCAACTATAAATGGAAAATCATTCATGAGTAGGATGCCAGTTTGATTTAGGATTCATTTTTCTGTGCAACAGTCCCTGAGCAGGAATGAGTTTATCAGGCTCAGGAATACGGAAGATCCATGGAATTTTCTGCTTGCAGAACAGCACTACCTTCAGGCTACCTTTTAATGTCTGTATGGAACCCAGCTCAAAATTTGCTGTGGCACATCATTGGGACTGCACCAGTGACATTAATGGCCTCTAAATATAGACATATAGCCACTGTAGTGTTGGATGGGACTACCAAAATGCATCTGTTCTCGTAATGTGACCACAAGGAATGCTGCTAAGAATGCTCTGGCAGTAAATGTCCATTCAACTTACAAGAATATTGGTATTTCTAGGTCACTCAACCTCCTTATATGTCAGAGCTTCTAGCTCCCTGAATGACTCTTAGCTTGATTCTCTTCAGTCTCTCATTTGGCAAGAGAACAAACTGAACACTGTGCTCTAGATGTGGCTTCATCTGTGCCGAGGAGAGGGCAGTAATCATGTCCCTTGACCTGCAGGCTGTGGCACTCCAAGATGTGGTCAGTGTTCATTACTGCAGGCACACACTGCTGACTTTGTTGGTTTGTGGTGCACTGGGTCTTCTCCTGTGGAACCGTTAGTTCCAGCCTGACTGTATCCTGTCCCAGATGTGGGATCCTGGCATTCTCGTTTTTGGAAGTCCAATACAGATGTACGTGTTATACATTTATTCAGCTAGTCTGAATAGCAGCTGTACCCTCCAGGATATCATCAGGCCCCCTTGATTTGGTGTAACCTTGTATTTCCAAAGGTCACGGATGAAAAAGTTAAATAATATCAGCCATTTTATTGATCCTAAGAAATATCCCTTGGAATCACCTGCTAATTGGACTTGAAATAGTTATTAGCTACCTTTTGAGGCCCATGACCTGGCCAGTTTTTAATGCACCTTGTAGTATATCTGTATCTTCCCAATCTGGCTGCAGATGCTGAGAAACTATCAAAGTTCACAGGCAAGGGGAGTAACACCTACTCTAATCTCACCCCAGGAAACCTGTAATGTAGTTGTAGAAGACAATCAGGGTGACTAAACACAGTTTGTCCTTGGGAAATTCGAGATGGCTGTTCTCAATAACATTTTTGTTATTGTGGTAATGATTCCTATGAGTATTTGCTCTGTAATTACCCCAGCAACTGAGAGAAGGTTTATCATCTTTTCACCACCCAGATCCTCCTTTTGCAATTTCCTGACAGATGTAACATTTTTCCAGTTGTTAGAAACCTCCTCTGATCACTGTGACCTTTCACAAGGGACTGAGTGCCCTTCCAATGACTTTTGCTGTCACTCTTAATACTCTCAGATGTATCCTGTCCAATCCCATGGACATGTATGACATTTCTATCTTGTTTAATTAGACCCTGACTTGATCCTTGCTACTTTACATGGAACTCTGGGAACCCTGAGAGCAGACCATGCCAGTAGAAACAGATAAAATGAATACCCTTATGCTGTGTCACAAAGTCACCTGCTGTATTCAGCAGCTGGCCTAGATTTTACTCAGTCTTTTGTTTTGCTGCAAAAGTGTCCTTACCCATGACATCCTTCATCAATTTTAACTGCATGTAAGCATTGCCCCTCTAATTTCATCCCTGCATGCTCGGGAAATTCTCCTGTGCTCCTCCTACTCATTGTGTCCCCACTTCCACCTCCCATATGCTTGTTTTTTGTTGTTGAGCTCAGTCATATATACCCTGTGCTGCTAAGGAAGGCTTCTGATATATTTCCCTGTTTACTTGCAAATTAGGATGTAGAAGAAATATGAATGACTCTGCCAGGTCTTACAGATCAGTTGTTCAGCAACTTCTTTCAGCAACTCCAGTGCTTTTCTTTTGACCAGTGTCTTGTGAAGCCACAACCTCTCTTTATTTCTTTGCATTTAAGAACATGTTGTTGAATGATTAGAGAATCATAGAATTGTAGAATATGCTGAGTTGGAAGGATCATCATCTGGCCCTGCACAGAGCACCTAAAGACTCACGCCATGTACCTGAGAGCTTTATTCAAATTCTTCTTGAACTTTCAGGCTGGTGCTTTGACCACTTCCCCAGGGAGCCTGTTCAGTGCTCAACCACCCTTTGGGTGAAAAGCCTTTTCCTCATATCCAACCCAAACCTTCCCTGACTCATCTTCACCTTGTTTTCTTGAGTCCTGTAATGGGTCATAAGAGTGATGAGATCAGTGACTGCTCCTTCGCTCCCCCTCATGAGGATGTTGTAGACTGCAGTGAGGTCTCCCTTCAGTCTCCTCCAGGCTGAAAAGAGCAAGTGACCTCAGCTACTTCCCCTCCAAACCCTTCATCATCCTCATGGCCCTCCTTTGGACAATCTCTAATAGCTTAATGTCTTTTTTATGTTGTGGCACCCAAAACTGCCCCCAGGACTTGAGGTGAGGCTGTCCCCGTGCAGAGCAGAGCAGGACAACCCCTCCCTCACCCAGTCAATGATGCAGTGCCTGGTGCACCCCAGGACATGACTGGCCCTCCTGGCTGCCAGGGCACTGCTGGCTCATGACCAACAGAAAAAAATTGACAACTTCTTCAGTAACATACTGTACATTTTCACATATGGCACATTCTTTTCCCTTTATAAGTAAATATCCTGAGTGTATTCAGTCAAAGTTGACTCCTACCATAAGCATTAGTGAGACCAATATTGAGGGACTGTTAAAAGAAGGCTGAAAACTGAAAGGGCTTCCAAAGAGAATACAATGGTTAGGACTAGTATCTTAAAACATGAAGCTCTACTGGCTCAATCTACTTTGTTTATTTGACCTCTTTCCATAACAGTCTGGAAGTATCTGCGCTTTATTTCTTTGTTCCCCACCTGGTATTTGTTAGCTCTTTAAATCTCACACAGGAAGAGTTTCCCAGGCTGAGACAGGAAGAGTTTCCCAGGCTGAGAACTGAGAAAACAACAAACTCTAGAGGTAAAGGACAGGTGGGTTAAAGAGCCTCACTGTGGATGTAGTTCTCCCATAACTGAAGACCTGGTATTGAAGCTGAGTTTAAAATAATGGAAGAAGATATGTTTGTGTGTATAAAGAATTTACAGATTTGATACACAACTTGCATTGTGTACCATGACATTGTGTCAAGTGAAGTCAGACTGGAAAGTCTCCAGAATATTAATGTTTATGATTCAAAAAGCATGGCTCTGTACAGAACTGGGTTCTCAGGACCTCATCATCTTTCATGATTTAGCAGGTGGCACTTTGTATTCAGTGGAGAGATTGCACAACTTCAGCAGCTGTTTTCCCTATTTCAAAAAGTGTATTGAAGAACTAAAGTGGGATCAAGGAGAGGTAATGAGAATGACTGAGGATATGAAAAAAGCCTCTTTTGAAAGATTAGGTCTTTTTTTGACTTTAGAGGGAAGATCAAGAAAGGGGATACAGTAAAATAATGGTCTAGGTACCATAGATCAGATGACTGTGTTCTCTCTCATTTAACATGAGCTGAGAAACATCAAGGAGAATTAAAAGGTAACTTTCAAAACTGAAAAAATACCCAAACCCAACCTGTAATTACCTCTATATATAAAACTTGTAATTAGACCATGGAACTCACTGCCAAGTCACAAAGGCCAAGAATGTAACAAGATTAAAAGACTATTGTATTTTTAGTGATAACAAGTATATTCAAAGTTATAATTGGAGGATAAAAATAGTAGAAGGGCTATTAAGTATCAAATTTCAATGTGTAGAAAACAACTTTATGTCTTGTAGAATGAGTCGATACTGTCATCAGCAAATTAATGAATAAAAATGTAAGCGAGGAGTAAGGAATATGATCCACCTCTGCCTGCTCTGGAGTCTTTATATAGAGGAAGCCAAAGTGGTAGAGTAGTTTGTGTACCAAGGCAATTCTTAATAAAGTCCTGTATTTGCTCCTCTAACTTTTTGTTTCGGACAGTAGTGTTATATTTGAACTGCTGCAACGATGTGAAAAATTGATCTGTGTTCAATGATTGTTTAATGGGATAGTCAAAATGAGTGGTTTTCAACCTATAATCTATGTATTAATGGAAATAGTAAGACATCACGAGCTGTTCAATGAATTTTGTGTTTGTCCTCATGCACCAAATTAAATCAAGGAGGGAAAAAAGATGTAATAGCAAGGTTTACTTTTATTTGTTATTTTGTAAAATTACCAAGTATACAAAACGTATGCAAAAGTATACACAATCCTTCCATTAAAATTAAAGAAACACTGGAACATATGATCTCAAGATTTTGTGTAAAAATTTGGAGGGACATTTATTGTATCATTGTTGCATCATTGCTGTATGGGATGAAGCAGAAAAACCCATTGTTTTTATGACTGTGTTTGAGTTTTATGGAAATATTAGAGTTCAGATGAAACTGGATTGTGTTCTACCTTCCCCTTGTAGTTTGAAGATACGAAAACCTTATCTGAGTTGTGACCACCATAGTTTATAAGATTTAGATCATTCCATTGTATCTGTGAATTGATCCAAAAGGCTCTACTCCCAGTAAAATAATTCAGCAATTTGTTAATAATAAATTCATTATAGTAGGCAGTGTCAATATAAATATGCCCTTCTATGTTTGAGAACGGATAGAAAAGTTTAATTGGTTTTCAATAATTAGAATTATTAATAATTCTAATGATAAGTAATAAAATTGCTGAAGTCTTGCAAAAAGAGACAATATACCGAGCTGTCAACTCCCCACTTGAGCTTTCTTGAATCTTGACACTAAATTTAAACTCAAACATAATACCAACATTATAAACCAAGTATTATGTTTATATGGACCTATGCTATTAATTTTTACTCAATATATAGATACATTTCTAATGTTAAAAACAAGAAGGGTAATTTAAAGGAAACTGAAAGGACACTTGGTGGGCAAGTTAAATGAAGAACTGTTATAATAATATGGTAGTAACATGAACATAATAGAATAAGTTCACATTTCAAACGCAATAGGTCAATGCACTTTGGCATGACAGTTTAAGTTGTCAACTGGTTTTATGACTACATAAGTTCCTAATTAATGGTTGATGAGCCAAAATTCAGCAGTAGGAGATATTCAGATCTTTCCTACTGTCTTAGCATCACTACCTGTGTTCTTCCACTTCCACTTTCTCCTCTTCAGCTTCTCAACCACTCTGTAATGAGAAAAATATTATGGAGTTACTGTAATTACAGAAATAAGATCTGTCCTTTGAACCATATACAGGAGGGAACCACCAGATTACTTTGTATGGGTGTGCCCCTGCTCTGTGATTGACAACCTGCTGGTGTTCCTGGTCTTTGCTAATCTAAAAGGATGTAATTATTAACCAGCAAAAACTCCCCTCCTGCATGTGCATCCACGTGTAGTCCTCTGCAGATCTGCCACCAGTCACTGCTACTGTTAGTACTAGACTTTTTTATTTTTTGAAGTTAGATTAAGTCAATGAGAAGAATGGTTCCTTTTAGCATATACAAAAAAGTTGGTACCTGATTCGTTAATGTACTATTAAAATAATAATAACAAAAGAAGGGAAGGAATGAGTATCCTTAAATGATCTTTGATCAAGGCTCAGCTGAATGCACTCCAGTATTTGTATTATAATCAAAAATGTAGTAACTGTCCTTGCTGAGTGTATTATTCATAGATAACTAAAATATGTACCATAAACCACATGACTATATGATCAAAGGACACCTTACTGTGTGTGTCTTATCTGTAGTAGTGTACTAACTCTATGGTAATAATATTTCATTTTCTGTCATATTTCCATGGACTTCATAAAGAATATAATAGTCTATGTTAATTAGTGTCTTATAATTTTTAAATTGTTTTCTAAATGCAAAAATCTAGCAAAAAATATGCTACCATGCTATTGCACTTTTTGAAAGGATGACTTCACTCACATTTCAAGCTGGTAAGTCTCTTAGGCCAATCTAAAATGTGTCCTCAGAAAAAACAAGGAAGGATAACACAATTTGGCAGCCAAAGATGAGACATACAAGACAATAAGTCCACCCTGGTTGAAGATGATCATGTATTACTTGAATTTTTTGACAGTCACTTTTGACCAACTCTCAGTACTGCTGCGGACAGCCGTCAAGAAGAAGTGTATGTCTTAAAAAGGCACCTAATAGAGTTTGGCAGAGGGCAACAACAAACATCTGCTTGTGAATGGAACTTTGTTTTGTGATGAAAGTACTAAAATACCCCAGTGCTTAAGGCCTTATAAAAGAAGGAAAGATCTATTTTCTAGACTCTTGGCACTAAGACATGGCACAGCTGTAGCTTCTGAGGAAGGTCTGAGTACCAGGCTAATGAAGGGTGTGTAGTTTTGGGCACAAGATTCCATGGACACCATTGTGGAGTCTACTAATAACTTTTGTTTATTTTGGGTATGTTCAACAGTAAAGTGACAGTAGGCAGTGTTCATTATTCTTGAGCCTTGAGTATTTAAATTTTAAATTAAATCACAGTTGAAGCATTGTGACTGTGTCCTTCCTGATTTGGGTAGTCTTGTGTGATGGAGAATACTGATACAGGTTATCTCTGTATTTGTTGTATAAAAGGGCGCTTATAAAATGTATATGTCATATGAGGTGAAAAGGAACAAAATTATTTGCATTTAAGAAAGATACAGGAAAAAGGCATTGAAGTATTGAAGTAGAAGCCGTGGATAATTACTAGGTTGATGGAGCTGGAAACTGTAAAAGATTGAATGCCTTGGCTGCAAAAAAGTGAGTAGAAAAGCCGAAGGTATATCCAGCAGTTCTTAAGCTAGGGAATGGTAAGTAGGCCTTTTTTTTTTTCTGGGTGACACTCAAGACGGAAATTGATAATGTGCACCACTCTCTCTCTTCCACAAATAGCAGGAGCAGCTAACAGTATTCTGCTTCTGAAGACTTTGGTGCCTTAGTAAGTCAGACAACATTAAATAGTCCAGGATTTGTATTTAAAATATGTGAGAAAGCTATTGCAGACAGTTCTATTTAGGGTCAGAGACAAAGGTATCTAGCACTTTCTGTTAAGAACTGTGGTTTCTGTTACTATGTAGAGTTTGGGTTACCTCCTCACATGGAGAACCTCTGTGTCTTTTGCTTGTTATTCTTGCTTCACTCAGAAGTCCTGATGCATTTAGTTAGGTGGGCTAGCAATAAACGTTGAGTCAATTTTTCAGGAATAATGCAATCATCTTGCTGTAACGCTTCAGTGAGATATCAATCATGCTTCCAGAGAGGCAACCAACAGGAATTCACACATTTATATACTGCCCTCGCATAAATTTAGACCATATAAATACAAACTGAAGGAAGCTGCCCAGAGAAGTGGTTGAGTCACCATCAGTGGAGGATTTTAAAACATATGTAGATATGGCACTTAGGGACATGGTTTAATGGTGGGCTTGGCAGGGCTTGGCAGTTTATGGCTGGACTCAATGATCTTAAGGGTCTTTTCCAATCTAAATGATTCTGCAATACTAGAAGCAGAAGTGGTATTTGGTAAGATTAAATAATAGACATTAACAATTCTCTATTTAACTTATGTCCTGTTGCAGCTGTATCATTAGTTTCCCTTGCACTATAACAATTCTAATTTGAAGCATTGGCAAAAAAATTCTGAAAGGCAAAACAAAGGGTTATCAGGAGTCTTCAAAATGTGTCAGAATTCTCAAGGATCCTGATAAATTATGATTTTTGGGAGAAAATAACTCAGGCCTGTTTATCTGTTTTGTGCTGATTTTTACTTGATTCTCTTCAACATCATCCTTAGCTAATACTGGAAAAGGAAATGTATATCACTGTTATTTTATGGTACAAGAGCACACTTAGCTGTGTTCCAGATACAAAACAGAAACATACTGAACACCTCTGCCTTTTCCCTCATCATTAACAATTTTGTTGTCTTCCTTTTCTGATGTAATTTATATTCATGCTACTCTGTAACAACATTCACAGGAGCATGGGTTTCTTTTACTCCTAAATTTTACTAAAAATCAATTCTTGTGCCTATTCTTATTGAATGCAGATTTTTTCTGCCTATAGTTTTAATTTCCCCTGTTACCTGGTTTTCTTAACATAATATTTTACGTTTTTTTGATTCCACATTTAATTACTGTTCTTTGCCATCTGTCTGCAGGGAAATTGAGTTTTCTGTATTACTGATACTTAAGAAAAAGAGAAATGTGAGAAACTTTATAATAATTTCCTACATTTTGAAAATGTGTGAAATATATGGTTTGAAGGTAGTGTCTCTGAAGTTTAAATCTAAACCTCCATAATTACAAATCTGTCCTGAAGTCAAAAAGAAGAGAATGAATCAATGCTGTGTTGCTTGCTGCACAATTACTTTTCATACCATTTCCTAGAAGATGAAGTCTGCAGTGAAATAGAAGGTTTAAATTCATGATATGAGTGTTGAAGGCCATATTTAGGTGTGTAAAAACTACGTGTCTGAGAATACTTACAAACTTGAGGCACCAGATTAAGATCTCATATTTATTACTTCCTGCACTTTTGTGCCTTGCCCCTGAGAAGGCCACTGCCACTCTTGGGACAAAGCTGGCTGATGCACTTGTTGGTTTGATTATTAGCATAAATCATCTTAAGGCTGAATCCTTTTAGCTGAGAACTTCCCCAAGAATAATAATAAGTCTTGCATTATGAAAAAAAATAATCTAGTTATGGTTTATTTAAATTCTGTGCAAGTAAAGAGCAGCAAATTTTAGTGGTACCAGTTCGGCCTGACCACTTCTAATTCCTAAGAGAAGCTGTTATGTCTGCTGACATTTATTGGTGTATTATTATTGACACTTTTGTGTTTGTTCCCACCTCACAAGGATTTCAGGTTCAGTTCTAATTTCTCAAATAATGTTTTTTCTCCACTGAATTAAAAAGGATTTTCTTTGCTATCAGAGAGATTTAAATAAGACAATTGCAGACACATCTATACAGTTGTGGTTTTGCTGTCCCATTGTTTTTTTTTTTACCATTCCTATTTCATACTTAAGTTTGCTGGAACAAAGGGGCCTGTTTTTTACCCCTTTTTCACCTCAGGTCAAAGAGCTAAAAGAATAACAATTTATCAGTCTTGAGGGTCATATATGTGAAAAATAGATTTAATTGAGTACAGCCACATATCTTGTACTTAGTTTAGTTTTTTGTGTCATGTGTCAAATTATCTTTTTTGTTTTTTGCTCTCTTTTGGTTTTGGGGTTGGTTGTTTTTTCTTTTTTCTTTTATTTTTGTTGGGTTTTTTTTTGTTTGGTTGGGGTTTTTTGGGTTTGTTTTGGTTTTGTTTGATTTGTTGTTTGGTTTTTTTTGATTTTTTTTGTGTAGGTCCATGGTTATCCTGTCCTTTGACAGGAAAAAACAATCAATGTAAAGATTAAAGAACAAATGCAATTCATGGCTTGATCTAGTTTCAGAGTTACATTGCAGATAACATTGCCATAATGCACATTGCATCTGCTTTATAACATGAAACTGGCATGATGTGCTTTAAGAGCATGATAAGGAATCAAAGAATGCATTGAATTGAATGGAAAAGCTTTCCTCTTAGACTAGTTGTCACTGTAATGAGTCTTTTCTTAATGTCATAATCATGTTAGTAACAATGAATGCCATACCAAGGAGCAAATCAGCTTTCATAATGTATGAAGGAACAGAAATATCTGATATACTTGTGTATTAAACTGTACCCCTTAATGTTCAGAAAAATGCAAAATATTGACCACTGCTTCCTTCATACAGAAGCAAGACAACAAAGCTCTGGTATTCAAAATTCACTATGGATGCCTTCATTATGTCTTCATACTGTCAACATGATGAGAATTATATTGTGAAAGACCAAGTGTCTACTACAGACTATACATACTACTTCAGTAAACTACAAATGTAAACTTATTAAATTACCTTTAATTCCAAAGGTTTCTGGTGTGCCTAGTCTTATACCAGTGGGGAAGAGCTGCATCCACAGCTTCATCAGCAAATAGGATTCCTCTCCTCTAACCTCTCTGTCTCAAGAAATCTGAGTATGGAACTGTTCTATATTGCCTCCTCCTTGTTTTCATGATGACATCTATTCTTCCCAAAGATGTGATTATGCATTGTCAAGAACATAAAAGGCTCGCCTAAAATATTTTGTATGCAAGGTATTGATGTCATCCACTGAAGATTTTTGGCCTTGTTGTAAGAATATTTTGCTCTGGCAAAGTGGCTGTCTTACTTGTTTTTCTTCTGTATGAAAGGAGAAGAGCAAGAGAGAAATAGTGCATTAAAGCCTTCCAGGATAGTCCTGCTGCAGATGCCTGGAAGTGTGACTTGACCCCATGGTACTATATTATAAAAAAGATGGTTGTCTGTCTTTCAGATACTGTGGAGTTTTTTGAGAAATAAGGAATGGATAAAGACCAAAGAGCATTGATATGGTGTGAAGGCACAGTAGTGCACAAACTTCTGGATGTTGGCTGGAGTAAGCTCTTCAAGGGCATCCTAACATGTCTAGGCCGTGTGTGGATTTGCTTTGAAGTTCTTGTGCTCTGAGAAATCAAGAGAGGAGACTCTTGAATGTAGATGCTGAGGCACTCAGAAAAGTTAGGATTTGATAGCATCACTATACAGTTATAGAAAACATACATTTATTTAAAGTATGTGAAATTCTAGGATAATAGTATTCTTTTCATCTATCTTTCTCTTAGTGTTTTATCTATCTTCACAAGTAACACCTTTGCTAGAACTGTAGCTCTCTCCTTGAACACAGACCATCAGTTTTCCTGTAAGAATATCTATTTTTCTAATGGGCTTTAGTACTCCTGGCTGGACTGTGATTGGGTGTTATTGTGGAAGGGGGGGCTCTTTTTCCTTCCCTACAAACTTCTACCCACACCATTCCCAGTGCTTTCTTTCATTGATGTTAGCATGCAGCAGAACCATGGCTGATTTATCCCTTTGTCATTATAGAATGAGACTAGTAAAGAAATAGCCAGACTCAGTGCACTTAAACATACCTTGTCTAAGTCAGTCATCAAAGAAGATCAGGAGCAGCAAGACAAAGATGGCACTGCAAGAGCCAGCAACTAGATCTCTTAGGCTGCAGTAGAGCCATGTTTTTGAGTGTTGTTTAGTGGCAGCAAGAGATTATTTAAGCCAAAGGCATCATAGTTCAGCCCTCCATTGTTGGCTATATATCTTTACTTTCACCTTTATGCTGGTGCTCATGCTTGTCTAAAAGGTGCCCCACATGAGATTGTCTCAAGGCTTCAGATACTTATTGCACCACAACGTATTCCATCTGAATTGTCAAATCTGG
This sequence comes from Emberiza elegans, assembly GCA_024865655.1. Taxonomy (NCBI): domain Eukaryota; kingdom Metazoa; phylum Chordata; class Aves; order Passeriformes; family Fringillidae; genus Emberiza; species Emberiza elegans. Next base: position 35,896,193 of record JALJVW010000910.1, on the reverse strand, counting down.
TGGACGTTGAAAGAATATGGATGAATTTCCTGTGGAATCAGACAGGTAGTGTACCCCATCCTTCACTGTGGAACCACTTTAGTTCTCTTCTTCTGTGGGAGAACAATATAAACACCCTGTTCACATCCCATAAATTAGTAGGAGGAAATCTGTCCAAATGTCAAATTCCAAAACACTGGAATATTCAGTTTCCAGTTTTTCAATTGTGCAGAAGCTCAAGTTCTCTGCTATGTAGATAGAATCCAATAAGCAGAAAACATCAGAAAGAACCATTGAACATAAAATCCAATCTCCTCTTTAGCCTGTCATCTCACTGGAGGAACTGGGACAAACTACATCTGGTAAACTACAATCAGTATTGTGCTAGTTATGACTAGCAGCCTGGGAGCAGAAATGTTTGACTTAATATGAGCTTGGACGGGGAGGGAAATCTCTTTCTCTAAGTGTCATTTAATTATGCTTTTTTTTTTTTTTTTTTTTCTCCACCAATACCTGCATCAGTCATCAAAACTTGTACTAACTGACAATGACTTAAGTAAAGGCATACTGAGTTGTACTGGTTTGTCTGTGACATTATGATTGCATGTATGCTCTACAAATAGCTATTGCATTTGAAGCAAGATAACCTACTATGGCTTTCCAGGTGCATACTGTTTCCTTCTGTTATACTTTATCTTATCCTGGACTTCAGCTGGAAATTTCCATGTGCTCTTTCTACTTTCTTCTGACATAATCAGATAAGTTATTTCAAATAATTTATTTAACAATGTGAAGGCTGATGTTGCTTGAAGAAAGCTAGGAAGGACTTTGCCCAATGTAGAGCAGAAGAATTGGTAAAGGAGTGCTGTCATGGGAAAGCCTTGATGCTGTTCTGCTGATGACACCCACCTTTCATAAAGCAAATGAATTTTCTCTTTACCAGCATGAGACTGACTGTCCATTGCTGCAGTATGCCATTTTGCAAATCTGTAGGTGTAGCAATCTCCAGTGGCAGTGTGATGATGGAAGACTGGGAACCATTGGCTGCCACAGGGTATATCTGTTCTCCTTCCTGGCTCTCTGGTGCTGTGGATTGATAGCACCCGTCTTGCCTGCCTACGCCAGTTGAAGAACTTACTGCTTCTCTTCTGAATGCAACTAGACTGTAGATCTGTGAGTATTCCCTAACATACTTCAGGCAAAAGTGTTATCAAGACCTGATATTTAAATCCTTTAAGGCAAATCCTTTAAATCCTTACTTATTTTGACCAAAGTGGTTTAGGGACTCCTTTTAGGTGTGCATCTGAATGTGCCAGCCTTAGCTCTGCACAGCTACATTACAGAGTTCAGACTGCTGTATCTTCTGTGGCTAGACTGCATCCTGTACCTGAAGTAGACTTATTTAGAGCAACTTTTAATATTTTAATTAATTTATAGATACATTTTCTTTCCTTCTTTCAAGTTAGTTGTGCTTCACTTAACAGCATGTTCTCTGAGTCATGTTTCATTCTTCATCTCCCTAGGCTTCTTCAGCCTCTTTGGAGGTAGAAGACATGATCATATCTCTGAATCACAGATTACTGGAGGCTGTGAGAATGTACAGAACTTATATATTCTATGCTTGCCCTGTTTGTGTGCTCTCCCCTAGGCACCTGCTAATTGTCACTGTTGGGAATTGAGTACGAGGCTAAGGAGCTCTTTGGTTTTACCTGTTATGGTTTTACCTGTTATGGTTCTTATTATTTATTTTTATATGGCTCCAGGAAGACAACAGCTACTCTGTGACTTGGCAGCTTGTCGTTCAGTAGGGGGATACTTCTCACTTTTCTGGCCATGTGCAGTCAAGAAGAGGGAGAAGTTGTAGAAATATGTAAAAGTGTGAAGAAAAGTATTTGGCGTTTCCACATAAGCATGCAAGAGAGAGAGGAAAGACAATGAAAGCAGGGAATACAATGAAGAGGTAGGGTAGATGCTCTTCATTGATAGAGAAAGAGCAAAGGAACAAGGAATCTATTAGTAAGGCAAGGCACAAACTGAAGACTCTGTATCAGAGGGAAGCAGTCAGCACTGTAGCAAACTATAGTAAAAGCAATACAAAATGTTAACATAGGATTTTAAGAACGAATAGAGATGGCAAAATCTGAAATTTATTTTTGAAATTTTAAAATCTTTCAAAAATAAAAGTGTTAAAGAAATGCTTTTTGTGAATACTCTTAAGTTTTCATTAACAGGGCAGTGTTTTCAATGATGTATTAATTCACCTGTTCAAAATGCTTCAGTCATCAAATCCTGGAACTTAGAATTGCAGTGTTTGTATGTATGTGTATGTGCATGTGTGCCTTTGTGGTTTGGGTGAAACTGGTATTTTTTCATTTGAATCAGACAAAGGTGGGGCCAGGGTGTTTTCTTTCAGGCATTTATTTATCATAGTTTGCTTTGTTGTTCAAACATTATGTGACTCCACCCTCTCCCATTATTACCGAGCAAGGATACAAGGCTGCTTCAGAGAGTTTCTATGTTCACACTATTGAATTCTGGTGTCAAGTTGGTTTCTAATACCTTTGGGAGCAAGACTTTGGATGGTTAATTTAAAGTGCTGTATCTTGACTGCAAAAATCTGTCCCTTTGGAAGCAAATGATGTTGAGAGAAAATTCTTAGGCTATTCCTTTTGTAATTGGAAATAAATTGTCCCTTTCACTCCATTCCAGACTGTGTTGTTGGCCTTTGTGAATCCAGGATGGTATCTGCTGTGTTTAGGAATGTGTGGGTTTGATCTCCTGGAAGTATTTCAAAGGAATGTGCTGTCAGTCCATGTGAGCACACCTTCATCTCCCCCACAGACAGGCTACCAGAAGTGGTTGCTCATGCTGGAAGGAAATAGTGCTTTATGCTAAGGGTGTCACAAATCACACCTTATGTTTCCAATGCAAATGTGGAGCTCCAGGAAGCAAACTGGTTCCTTCTATCCCAGTACTCCCTGCAGGGTGATGCAACTCTCTTGTCTTTAGAGTAGAATAGTAGTTGCAGACAAAGGTAAATTCATTAAAATTATGTCTGAAAAGGAAAATCAACCCTGTTAACTACTTCTGTGTGTGAAACTGGGTCATGAGCCCATACAAATTTGTTGTGCTTGAACCTCTTACAGCATGTCTAGATCTCCTCAAGTCCCAAAATAGCAGGGAAGAGAGTGGGGTGGATAAAAATAAGGTGAATTGTCAGTCTCCTTGGGAAAGCTGTCAGTATGTTTGCTGTTACTGAAATATTTCTCACCTTTGTGGAGAGCAAAGTTCCATGTTTCAGTGGTGCTGCTGAAAATTAATTTACTGCAGGATTTTGCTATGTTCCAATGTAACACACAGAGAATCTCACCTGTCTCCTCAGTCATAAACTTTTCTGTGTCTACTCAATGAAGTCACCTGTTCTTTTTTTGCTAGAAGTAGATTCACTCTAAAAACAAAGATTGCTTTAAAGTCAGTGTGTGTAGCACCCTAACACAGAGCACCATATCCAGAAGCAGAAGGAGCAACTGTGCAAGGGAGCAGATTCGTCAGAGGTCAGGCAGGAACATTTCTCGTAGATGACTAATGGTAAGGGATGGGCAAGCCTTGTGTTGTTTTGAGGTTTTGTGAACCTTGTGAACTGTACTTTGGGTTTCACAGGGTTTGCGAACTGTCCCCCCTCCTACCTTGTCCTTCTCCCTTTGGTATTTTTCAGAATGGGGGTTTTGTGGATTTTTTTTTTCTTCTACTGTAAACAAGGGGTCCCTTTCTGTATGTGTTAATGCTTGAAGAATCTTTCCACCTCAGCACATTCTCAGCAAACTACTGGGTGTAGGAAGTTTCTGTCCTTATCATCTCCTTTTTTTCTTATTTTAATGATATTTTTCTTCTCAGAGCACAATAAGGAAAAGGGACCTTCTGGGTCAGTACCAATAGAAACTACAGCTTATTATTTTTCTAGGTCTACCTAGCTCAAGTTTTAAACAAGCTATGTTTCTTTCCTTTAGTCTTCATTTAATCTGATTTATCTGATATTGTGTAGTTATATAGTGGATTTTTTAAAATTATGTTTGTGTTGGTCTCTGCTCCCCTTTTTTAGACACTCAAAGGATCTTTAAAGGCACAAATCAGAATTAGAGCCCTTCTGGTTTCATTAAGGTCTTGCATCAAGTGAGGTCCTTCAACTCCACAAAATTTAAGAGGATTTTAGAATAGAAAAGCACATTTTAAATAATTGTCATCTGGAGGAGTGAAAGTGCTCAAACAGGGACTTAAAGAGTTAGTTTTATAATTCTACCTCCTCATTTAAATCTCTTCTACACCATTCCTGTGTGCTGCATGTTTAAAGCAGGTTGATTTATTGTGTAAACTGCTACCACTTTTCATTTGGTGAATTGCAAGGAGTGAAATTTTCTCAGACATGACATTGGGATGGCCTGCAAGATGACCTGAAAGAAATAGTTGGCAATTAGGAAAGTTGGTCTAGTGAATTTTGTTTTGAATATCTTTATCTTATAAATGGAATAGATTGTTTTTTCCTATTTTTGGCATAGTATTACGGTAGATTCGGTAGATTATTGCTGCGTTGTTAATTTTGCCATTAGTGAATGCCAATTATGTTAATGAATTCTAGATGGCCAATCAAAGAGTCAAAGCTATTTTCTGTTTGTAAAATATACTAATTGAGATCGCTACACACTGTGTAATTGTGTTGGTAAACACTCTAATGTTTCATTTCTAAACAGCTCATCTTTTAATGGAGAAGGAAGAGTAGGGATTTAGTAATTTGCCAAAAATTAAGACATATTTTCTAATTACACAGATTATTCATTAACACCAATGCTTAAAAAAATCCCTCAAGGCACAAATATATATATATAACATTTTTAAAACAGGAAGAAATGCTTTATCTAAAATAGAACTTAAAACACAAATCAAAGCCAACTTTGATGAAAGCTTTGCCCATTTTAAGCTGACTCTAGGGTGCACAACAAATAGATGTAGAGTATTACAAAACTCAAATGTTGAAGCAACAGAGCACAGTCTGAATAGTGCCAAGATATAGGAGAAGAATTGTCCAAAAGACCTTGGGGCAATTATAATGAACTAAATATGCAAACTATGCTGTGTGTGCAGCATTTCTGTACTGTTTACTACACTGCCATAAAAGGATTTCTGCATGAAGAAAATTACTTTTACAAGAATTAAGCATTTATAATGGAAACAGGCATCTGTCACTATATAACTGGAGAAAAAATGAAGGCCTTTAGTTTAATTCAGTTCTTCATGCAGGAATATCCTCTTAATTTGCATTACTGTACCAGAATTAATATTAGGGCCACCGACAGAGATGTGATTTACTATGAGTAAAAGGATAGATTGGCAGATTTATATTCCCTAAGCACTTTCCCACAACAACTCTTCTGATGACAAGCCAACCTGGCAAGTTTTGGCTTGCAGTTTCGGTGGTTTGCAAACTGTTTCATTTTGAAAGTATGGGAGTTACTCAACACCAGGGGCACAAATGATGATCTGCATTGTGCTGGAGTTACATTCATGCTTCTCTGGTTGCTATTTTAGAACAACTGCTAATGAACGCTGTTGTTCAGACCATGATCCAGTCCAGTTTCCTATACCTTGTAGACGGTGGTGGAAGAAAGAAAATGAGATTCACCTCATCTGTGGTAGATCTTTGAATGTGTCTGTCTTTTTTGCATTAAGTCTAGAGAAAGCCTAGGGCACATATTTTATACACCTACTGAACTGCCCTGCTGAGATGTGTATCTCTGCTCTGACTGTAGGAGCAGTCTGGTTACCCAACTGCCTTAGACCAACACCTCCACCTTTATACAGCTAGAATAAGGCAAAGGGAAATGAACTGGAAAGGGAGATTGTGTATTCTTCATCAATGCTTTTGAAAGGAAATGTTCCTTTACATTAACAGGTTTTGCCTGTAAAGGTGTTAATACTTTTTTTTTAATACGGCAGATAGACATAAAAAATTTGTAAAACTTCAGAAATCCCTGTAATGTCATCTTGAAATAGGAAATTTTAAAGAATGTTGTTTTTTTTTTTTTTTTAAAAGAAAGTGGAAGAACATGAAATCTAGTGGAAATACTGCCCTCTCCTTTTTGCCGATTCTTCCCAATAGCAGAAATTCAGTTGCCTCATGGAAACTGCTTAACTACTTTTAGGGGTACCAGAAAATGAGAACTTGTTTGTGTTGTTTTGTTTGGGGTATTTTTTGTTTGTTGTGGGTTGTTTTGTTTTTTTTTTTTCATATGATTGCACTTGATTGACTTTGTTTTCCTGGAAATATGAGCTCTGATTGAAAATATTTATGTAGCATTTCTGCTCCTCTCGGTGTCTCTCATGGAATGACTTCATGCTACAGTCATTCCTTCAGCAAGGCTCAAAGAAAGCCAATTGGGTAAGTGAAGAAATAAAGAGCTACTGTAAGAAAAACTCCATTATGTTAAATGTAGGCTAGCCAAAGAAGATCTAAGGGAGACTGGAATGTTTCTTGTATCAAAGAGCTAATTACTGGTGGGTGGAAAATGGATAAGGATGATCATGGCCCAAGGTAAAAGTCATAAATCAGTTTAGACTTTGAATTAGAAACACTTTTTCAAAAAAGAATGGTGCTCTGGGACAGTCTTCTGGGTGGCAAAAAAGAACTACTGTGAAGTAGTGAGCTTGGTCACTTTAGGAAGAAATTTATATAATATTTTATAACAAAAAAACTGTGCTGGTGGTCCAAATGTTGTCTTTTGATAATAGATTTTGAAAGCTGTAGAACACAAGCACTCCTATACTCTCTGCTTCTAGTCAAAGCTATTACTAAGTATCAATATATAGCTTTGGATATTTTCCTTTGTGATGAAAAAAGCACCTGAAAATACTGAAAAATTATCATAATCTCTTTGGGATTCTGTGAGTGAGAAAGTGTTCTTCAGTTTGATGGAGAAAATAGAAAACTGATATTTAAGTCTTATCTAGAGTAGGAAAATTTCTTACCTGTTTTTGACAGTAGTTAAACTGCAGACGTAATATTTGCTACACAGATAAGTGCACATAAAACTGGAAAACCCCCACTATTATACCCTCTAACTCAGATAATATTCCTGTTTATGTCTTGGGTTTTAAAACTGATTTTTTTAACATTCAGGTTACATCATTACTATGGCATTGTTTTGCACAAACAATGGAATCTGACTGGAATCTCATCTTTAGTTTAAAATAAGGACAGAATTTGGACTAGTATAAGACAGTTTAAATTCTAACTGTGCAGGAAGATTTGTGTTCGTGTCCTAAAAATCCCACGTGTACATGCACACACGCTCTGATATATGCTCTTCACCTATCAAAATATTATCAATTAAGATTAAGAGTCGAACTTCAATCTGCAGGTGCAAGGGCAACTTGAGACTATAGCCTGTCCTTAAATCACCCTGTTGTTAATAAATGACTTTTTGTAAAACACACACATACCTTCAGATAAGTCAAAACAGTGAACAAAAGTCCTGTATATTTGCAATTGTTTGCAGGTATGTGTGAGTCTGTAGCACAGCACCAATGCACGTACTTGGAAAGCAGACGCCCTGCAATAACCACACTGAAAAGGATTACTGGGGTCATTTTGCCAGAGACTGGACTAGCAACCTCTGAGTTAACTCAACTGTATAGCAAAGTCAGTTTTGATTTCTTTTCCCCGTGCTACATGCTTTTGTAATCCATATGTAATGATTAAAGGCTAGTGAAGTGTTACTTTAGTCTTCCTGAGCATACAGAAGTTTTCTCTTTAAATGGAATAACCATGTCTACAGTGGTTATTTTGCTCAAAACAGTATCTCAGTTGTGCACACCTTGTTCTCCTCATGTTTGTACCTTTCTTGGATCAACCAGATGTTGTTGAATCCTGTTGTAATGGTTTTGTAATGTAATTGTTTTCCCCAGATGTCTGTCTCAGCTCTCTGCCAAAGATTGTCCTGTTCAAAAAAAATCAGTAGAAAAGAGTGTTTGCCTGCTCCAAGACATTATCCCACAGTTTTGGTCAAACCTATGGTTGTAGACACTTAAGAAGCTTGACTTTTTTTTTTGTTTTGTTTTGTTTTTTGGATTTATTCAGTGACTTTTATTTATTTATTCTTGCAAGTCTTTTCCAAAGACAGTAATCTCCCAGAAGTTGATAGGATAGTTAGTTTGGAAAGCCATGCCTAAAATAATTAAAATGAGATTTAACATGATTTTTTTCTGTTCAAACATTAATAAAAATGTTTTATGTCTACTCTTTAATTGTTTTATTAGTCTTTTATGTATGTATAGCAAACACATACCAAAGAATGAGGCTTGATAGTTTATGGTCTGTGCCTGTGTTTTCCAGCAGAGTTTTAATATGACTTTTATTGTTAGAAGAATTAAGAGTATTGTTAGAAAAGAATTAAAGGAGAAATGGGAAGGAGGTTTTAAAGGGCTGTATTTACAAGTCTAGCCACTTCACATTAGAGTTTTCACTACTGTGTTCTGTAATCAGTCTCCAAGATTAAATATTGACTGACAACAGAAAAAATGATCTGGAGGTCAGAATTATGAACAAGCTCAGTGAGTGATCTGGAGCTGAGAATTCTCAGCAGAATTCTGAACAAGTAGAGTAGGATTTTCTTCTTAACCCTAAAGTTAAATGTTTCCAATTTAATCACCATTTTTCTTGTAATGTAGGAAGATGGCTGAAAACAAAGAAAATCACCTCTGGAATATTCAGAGCTTGAGCATTTTCTTAATTAGAGTGCTGTATTTCAGCAACAGCCCTGGAACCTTGCAACAGTCCCCTGCTGGGATGTGCATGAGGTGCAAGTGATTTACAATAATCTCTTAGCAACAATATTTCTATGAATAGATAAACAACTGCATATTTTTTTCTGCTTAAAAATTATGTCCTTTGATAGTACTCTGTAGGAAATGTCACAAAAAGAAGCAGAATGGTCTTGAAAAATTTAATGTGGTTGCAAACTGAAACAGATAATTTTTTCAGTCTCTGTTTAAAGGGATAAGCTGTAGTAGGTATTAAACCCTTTGTGAACAGCACTCATTAACCATTGCAACACTCAGTTAAGATTATTGCTATGTCTGTGTAACACACTCACAGGAGAGTCTATGGCAGTCCAACACAGTCTGTAGGGCCTACCTGGTGTAAAATTCCTGGAGCCAGAACACCGTTTAATAAAGTGATGCAAATAATATAGCCTCTGATCTACATCTTTGATGGTGTCAAGAAAAGTAACTGGAACAAAAGTTGCTCTTATCTAAGTCTGGGAAGAGTTAGATTACTGTTCCTATGGCCAACTCTAATTGTTCAACAGGCTGAAAACCTCAAAAATTCTAGAAAAATCTAATTTGAGGGTGGGTGATTTCAGAGACAACTGAGCATCATTTACAAGCTGACAGCCCTCTTGCCCAAATCCATCCCTGATACATAGATATCAGCAAGATGAGCTGCTTCCTTTGCCAGAGATACTATTTGTTTGTCACTGAAACCTTCTGAAAGGTGCAAACAGCAGCTTTGAACTTTTAGGAAACCCATAGCTATTATTTTAAAGTTGTTGGCAAATACTTATCAAAATCATCCCAGTTCTTAATGCCACTAAACATGGGAATTTAGTGTTTTGGTTTTAACAGTGGTAAAAAAAAGGAAATTAATCCTAGGAGATGGTGGTGTATAGAAAACCACACACCAAGTGGAGGTAGTTGTGTTGCTGCCCCATGGGGCTCCCTTATGGGGCTTCATTTCTAATATCAGAATGAGTCAATACATTGTGTGGAGAAAGGGCCCTTCCAGTTCTCAGCTGTCACCTTTGCCAAATGAGATGAAATTCACTCCCTAATCTAAAAACAACAAATAGAGACAAAAGGTAAGGAGTGAGTGGATTCCTTGAGATCAACAGCTTGAATCCAATGACAGGATAAACAGGAACCCAAATCTCTTGACCTCCAGACAGTGATTCTGTGCATGATGCTGCCTGACCTCACCCTTTGTTCTGTTGGTTTTCGAACATCACTCTTTCAACTCTGCCATGCAACAGGTTGTAAGGGATACTTGCTTTTATATCAGTGATGAGGAAAATATAGAGGAGTAGTACTGAGTCAGCTGGTCTATTTATAAAATGTGAGAGCACAACACCTGGAAAGGTAGTATGCATTGCAGGTGCACTATTTAAAAAAGATGAAACAATGACCTACCAGATAATTATCTGAGACCTCCAGGGTAGTAATCTACCAATTGTGAAAATTCTTCTGCATCCTAAATCCATTTTAAATAGACAAAACTATCCACATGTTCCTGAGCTTGTTGATAGTACTCTTGGATACACTGACAATGGTTGCTGAAGTCAGAAATTATCAACATACCAGTACGCTGCTCAGAGCAGCTGTTCCTCACTTTCAAATTGTTTCCTGAATGGGAAACATGAGTTGTGGGTTGTGTTTTTGTTTTCCCTCTTTTTTTTCCCCATTCTGTAGCAGAAATTAAGGGGCTTTCTTTTCAGATATTTATCACTTCATATTTCAGTCAGTTTGACTACCTTAGAGCAACACTTTACCAGACATAATCACAGTGCTGCTGGTTACCCACACAGGGACCTTGGTTGATCCAGAGGCACTGGAAAGGTATGGTAAGCTGTCATCTTCAGTCTATGATACAATCTCAAGCCTTGTGATTCCCAGAGACTGGCTTATTCTCATAATGAGTCTCTTTTGGGGCACAAACCTTTCCGCTAATGGCATGCAAGCTGAGACAATAAGATGGAATTCCTCACAGAATTGTCCAAAATCTCTGGTACAATCTAAACAAGGTACTTTCCAATATGCAGTTAACACACAGTGTGCAGAAGTGGAAACCATTACTCATTCCACTGTTTATCCTTAGTGTGAAAGATTCCTAGAATGACCACAGTACCAAAGTTCTTCTGTGATGCACATGCTTGTTGCATTTCCCATATGCTGCCCTGTCTGTGTTAGGTTGAAACTTGATACCTGAAATATTCCACTTGATATTAAAATCATGATATCCTTCTGTGGAAGCATGAGTATAGTAGGACTGTGGAGATACTTTATATATGATGCCATTAACCTCACTTAGGGCTTGTGGGACTAAGAAGGGCTTTTAACTTGGCTTCATAAGTCTCAGAACATGATGGCACTAGGAAGTTGGCATATGGTTAAAAAAATGTTTCCATAGCTTTTGCAGAAACTCTTATAAATCTCTGTTGGACTTCAGTCTAATACTGTCTATTTTAAAATGCATTGTTACTGAAAACTTGTAAAAAATTATTCTTAGCTTCCAAATTCCAGCTGAGCATAAGAATTTCCCAGATTGTTCAGTTGATGGCACTTTTGCTGAATGCAGAATCCATGTTTGATTATCCTCTGCTAAGGATGAAGAGTAACTCCACCAATAGGCATGTAAGCAAAAAGAGAAACGAGCCATAATAAATAGAGACAATTAAAATTTTAAAGTTGATAATCTTTCTTTTTCTTTCTTTCTTTCTTTCTTTCTTTCTTTCTTTCTTTCTTTCTTTCTTTCTTTCTTTCTTTCTTTCTTTCTTTCTTTCTTTTTTTCTTTTCTTTTTTTTTTTTCTTTCTTTGTCTTCTTTTCTTCTTGTTCTTCTGGGCAGAGTAATATGAAAATACTACTTTTATAAGGAATATAATTGAAGCAAGTTTTCCCAGGATTTCTTATTTGCATTAAGGTATACTAATGCTACGTAAGTCATTATTTCAGTTTTCCTATTCATATAAATCCCAAGAGATTATAGTAAAATCTTAGAGCTGTCCATTAAACAGCAGGAAACATATGGTTACAGAAATTTAGTTACATCTTGATAAGTTTATTTTTTAAACACACTGAAATTAAAATTATTCTATTGGATGTATTCCCATTTGTTACACGTTTACTTTTACTTTGCTTAAAGTGCTTATACAGTAGAATCTTTCTATTATAGTGTCCTGAATTTTGTAACAAAGTTGACAGTCAAGAAAATTACTAGATAATGACTAAGTAGCTTCTGTCCATCCTGATTTATTTCTGAAACATGGTAAAACCATCACAGATGCATATTACATTGTACAGAGAGCATACATATGCATGAAAGACACATACATTATACATTTTAGTGATGTAATTGTGAAATATGTTCTTTTTACATTCCTAATTATGGAGCAGAACAGATGGCAAAGACTTAGTTCAAAGTAGTATATATCCATTAAAATAAATGATGTTGCCAACCATTCATCAGTGATAGAAGACTACTAGTTCCTTGGAATATAATTAGGCACTAGTCTGGGCTGCAAAAAATGTAATTATTTCAAAGTTTATTTTCTGTAGTCATTTACAGTCAAAATTAGTTAGAAAACTGTTTGAAAGCTTGCATTATCAGGTGCAATGCATTGAACATGGGTTTGTTATTTGGCAGCATGAGGCATTTTGCAGGGAATGTAACACTGAGCAAGGACTCTGAGTGACATTATTTTTGACTCTGTGCGTGACTCATGTTTGCACCATTGTAAGTAATTGAAAACTAAACTCTTCCTTATAGTAACAGGTTACAGGAAGGATGTGTACTGTCAGCAACTCTCAGAAGGCTGAACAAACTGTCCCACAGCAGCCCTGGGAAGGATCTCTGCTGTACCTTTCGGGAGGGCAGATTTTTTTACTGGAGGCTAACACATTTTGATAAGTGCTGTGGAGTGATATGCTGGGCTTCAAGCCTTCCAAATCAGTTTATGTAATATTGCTGACTCTGATCAACATTTGCCATCCCTAGGCAGAGTGCCCTGCAGTTGTGGTGCTGCTATTTCAGACAGTAACACGCAGTTTGGGTGACATGCTGAGCAGGAACACCAACCTCCTTCTCCCTGCAGACATAATGTAGGTGCCTCTGAAAAGTGATCCAGAAGCACTGAGAAAAGTACCAGTCACTATAAACTAATTCTGTAAGCAACTATGTTTAGGCAGTTTGGTAAAGACAGAAAGAAATGTCATTTCTTAGTTTTTTTTAACAATAGATGCTGCAGCAGATGTTTACATTTAATTGGAGTGCCATATGGCTCAATGTTTGCTTAAAGTGTACAATATCAAGGAACTTACCTGGCTTTTCCACAGAGGCAAAAGGCTAGAAGAAGCCTCTAGGTCTGAGGCTACAGCCACACTGTAAATGAAACAGTCTCGGGAAATTTTCCCAGGCTCTAGAACTCAAATTTTCTACATCATTAATTTGCTGGTACAGTCCCCAGCATGGTTTTTGGCTTGAGCTAAACAGTATTTCCCTAAGCAATTCCTGGATACAGGACAGAAATGTTCATGGGCCAGTCAGACTGTTGGCAGGAGGCAGTTTTCATGCAGCCATCTTCTTGTGGGGGCTGGGAGAGCTTCTTGACCTCTTGGCCAGGACCTGCCAGCTGCTTCCAGTGCCAGAGAAAAGTTTCTGTATATTTACTTTCCTTCTACAGACAGCTAAATTAGATTAGGTAGCCTTAGTAAGTTGCAGAGAGCAATGAACAAAAAACCAACCAACCAACCAACCACCCCAAAACAGCAACAACCACAACAACCCCACCCCCCCCCAAAAAAAAGGAAATTTGAACTTTAGATAAGTCAAAAGAGGATTTGTTGACTTTTATAGTAGATGATGATCTATGAGAGCCTCTGTCAGTAGCTCCATCCAGGAGTAGCACAGCAACATACCTCATTCCACTGTTTCCAAATTCACACAATCATCAGCTTATACATGTTCATGGTGAAACTGCCAGTGGGCCTTGTGCCTTAAGCACAGGTTGTAGTTTGCATTCAGACCCTGTATATTTGGTATAAACAGTCTTCACTTAAACACACGTCTGAAATAATCTGTAGATGACAATTATTTTTTCCAAGCTGGCTACCCATATGCACGGCTGGAACTAATGAACAGACTTGAATTCAAGACTGTCTATGATGTGATTATAAACAGATACTTCTGTATTTAAAACACAACCTGAGTATAAATATAATTTTCTGTACCCTGGCAATGAATTAGACACTGTACGATATTAACTCCCTGAACTTTGCATAATTATTGCTTTGTAGAATGATTGCTAGGATATTTTTTGGAGTTATGGGATTCTTTTCAGTCTGTGGTGATATTTACTCTTCCTTAACAATATGAGCACTTTTTCTTTTAAAAAAGATGATTGCAGGAATTATAAATCTTCTGTCTAAGTAAGAACTAACTACTGAAATGAAACAAAACCCTGTTTGCTACTGCAGTGCTAGTGTAAATCCTCCACTGACTGTAATTGGGGGAATTTTGCTATTAATTTCAGTGCTTGAAGAACCAGAACTTAAGTAAAAAACAATAATAATATCCATGGATTTTATTTGTAATTTTTAAATTAATTATAGACAAGGGGGGGGGTAATAGATGTGGGCAAAGCCAATGGGTTTAATGTGAGAAATAGTCATTATTGACACATCTGTTCTTACTGCACAGAAGCCCATGGAAATGTTCTGAAAGAGTTCCCACAACTTTAGAGTTGATTAATAAGCAAAATAATCTTCTTAATAAGAAAAAAAACCAAAAAAAACCAGAAAACCAAAAAAAAAACCAAAAAAACCCCAAAAAAACCAAAAAAACCAAAAAACCCCAAACCAAAAACAGAAGGTTTAATTCTTAAAAACACAGAGAGAAACCTTAGCATTCAAAGTTAACTTGGGTTCCCAGAAATACAGTTTGTATTGACATTTTTACCAAGCCAGACAGAATAATCAGATGAAGATGGAAGAAGTGAAATATGCAGAGGGATGATTATATACCCACCACAGCAAACAGCATCACCAAGAAATGTGCCACACAACTGAAAATAATTCCATCTTGTATTGATTTTAATGGCAGAAGAACATATTTATTAATGAAAAGAAGAACAACACTGTCCTGCAATGCATTGCTCAGATTTTACTGTGAAGTACAAGGCAAGAAAATTTTGGATTCATGCTGGTGTTTGTTTACATTCAGACTGAGAAATTCAAACTGTGACCTGCAAGGCAGATATGGTTCACTGTGTCAGTAAAAGACCTTAATGACTTTTACTTCTAGGCTGTAAGAGAAATAATCAAGGTAATGTCACTGCAAAGGTTTTCAACTCTAATATGAATTGGTAGGGTTTTTTTTTTTTTTCAGAAAAAGAGCTCCTGCATGACCAGAATCTTATCATAACTACACTTGACAAGTAAGACAAGTTTCAGATGTGTCTCAGAAAAAATGAATGTTTCCTGACTGTCATGTTTTTTAGCCTCAAATCTTGTCCTTGGCAGAAGTAGGATTTATACCATGATTTCTTCCATGCTCCCAGGAGAAGCTCTGCTTTTCAGAATCTGAGTCAAACAAGTCCTGAGAATAAATGATCCATCTTGCTTAGGGAGCTCACATGGCTGTTTCCAACGTACCCTTATGTGAAAGAAGGTTTGATTTCCTTGAACTGTCACAGGTGCATCTTCTTGAGCATTATACTAACTTAAAGAAGATAACAGGAAATATTACAAGATTGTTTATATATTCTGACATTGATAGAGCAAATAATTAGTAAAATCATCTTAGAAGTCTGAAACCTGCAACTATACATTTTGTAGCATATGGGAAGGCTTAATTTCTGTTACTTGTGATGTTAGAGAGTTTTGGCATTACCAAGCAAAATTTTATGCTAACGTTATATCCCAAAATGGTTGAGGTTGACTGGTCATCTGGTCCACGCCCCTGCTGAAGTAGGGTCACTTCAAGTTGCCCAGGTCTACATCCAGACAGCTTCTGACTATCTGCAGGAATGCAGGGATTTTGAAAGAATCCCATAACTCAGTACAATAAGGTCTCACTGGGCAACTTGTGACACATAGTGACAGTAGCGAGTAACATATACCGACTATTAAACTAATTACTACCTCCTTATTTATGAGCAAATGAGGCAAGAAGGACATAACAGGATGCTGTCAGACAAGCCAAAGAACCAACAAACTAGCTAAAAAAAATCCTAACAAACCAAGTGGCCATGTCTCTGTTGTACATTGGTATTATATATATGTTTAACCACTGTGACACTTTGGTATTTATGACTTCTTCCTAATTTAGTAGTTTTTTATTGTCCACATTTCTCTTTCTTCTGCTTTCTCTCAGGCATGGATTCTGAAGGATGTGTCTTAATGTTCTGAAAGCTTCTACCTCTTTGTGGTTATCATTCACTCACTCATGTCTAATTTATTCATCCCATGTTGGTGTAGTCTAATATTCTCAGCATGTTGTGATTTCAGAGAGGTGGTTTGCTCACATCCAATAAGAGAAGGGAGCTGTTGAGCCAATGTTTGCTACTAACCATAAAATAAACTAGACTACTTGTTTTGTCCTATTTGGGTTTGCAGTAAAGGATACAACTGCTGTTTTATTTAAGATGGCATAAAAACCATATGGTTTTTCATCAGTATTGATCACCAGAAAATCTTCTTAAAGTATTGGGATTTTTAAAATTGCTGTATAATCAAATAGGCTCACATTGCTTTAAAGAAATGTTTTATTTTATTTGTTCTAAATTTGTTTTAGTATAATACCCAGTTTTAGAAGTAGTTACATCTATATTTTCAACATTCTCTGTGATCATTTAGAGCAAATCACACGTTGCACAAATGAAATACTTATTCAAATAGATAAAAAAATAGCAAGAATTTAAAAAATATCTTATAAATGAAACTAAAATTGTAATTTTTTTCTCCACATTTCTAGGAACTGAGCATACATGCTAAGGAATCTCAGTACCCTTTACTTGGAAATAAACTTTTTCCCAAATGAAAATAAGTTAAATCCTTTAAAATTGGGAAAGAAAATGTATGTGTTTGGTATAAAAAACCCTCAAAAACAAAACAAAAACACAGTGTTTATCTCCTACACTGTTCCACACATACCTACAGATGCCTTTGACTGCTGATTCTATTAGACTTTGTGCTGAATCAGTGTCTGCAGCAGGAAGACTGGCAGGCAGCACCATATCAGCAGTCTGAACTTAGTTACAGGCACATAAAACATTAATGCCATTCTTAGGTGCAACTTTATTATAGGAAGGCTGTAACTTGAAGGATATGTGACCTTGTGGGTAAATTTGTTACTATTTTGTAGACTTTCACTCTGTGGACTTGCGCTGTAATTTAAAGAAAGATTGGGAGTAAGTTTGACAGTGCACTCTGATAAGGAAACACTTTACATGAAACACCTGGTCCAGCTCAGAGTACACCAGTATTTAGAATAATATGGCATTAATAGGGATCAAGCTATCTCTTAGTGTGTTAGATTATTTAGTTAGGAATCAACAATGCTAAAGACTAACAAGTTCTTAAGAGCTTCTCAATCAATTTAAAAAACACAAAAGCCACACTAAAGTGCCATGAGTAATCTTAAGTATCCAGTGCCTTATCCAGAGCATATTGATTTTAATGGAAAGGTGTTTGCTGTCAGTGAGTTTGTAAATAGTTCCTTGAAAACATTATGCCAAATCTGACTGGTTTATTCCCTCTGCTGTATGATCAGGACAGATTTTATATTTTTCTATGTCTAACAATGTTGGAATGTCATTAGAGAATCTGCTGATGCACATTCTGATGGGGAAAAAGGGCTAATTCAGTCCAGATGTAAAGAGACCGGAAAGATGAGGGAGGCAGAGATGAGAACAGCTGTGTGAAGCTGAAGTTCAGGTAATATCAGACACTGCTGTGTGTCGTGATGGCCAAAGAATTTCCATGTCCCTTAGTGAATATATATTAAATGAGAAACATCAACGTTAAATACGCTTCATGAGGGGGATGAAGGGTCAGGGCTCTCAGGACTAATATACTTTGGATGGGCATAATTGATTGTACTTTGACTGCAGCTTGGGCTCAAAGGCTAAGTTTGCTCTGTCCTTGAACCAGTCCCATGGGATGAGTAGTCCCACAGGTTTCCTAAAGTGTGATATGGTCTCAAGATCTGGCTGTGCAGACATTGGCTGTCTTGTCTGCACAGCTTGATGGCATGGCATCTGTTAGTCTGACAATATATGAAAGGGAGGTGAGCAGCATATAACTGCAGGAAAGAAATTTCCCCTTTAATGTTCCAGTAGCTCTAGATCCAGTCCAAAGAATATACCTGATAAATACAGGATAGATGTGATGAATGAGCAAGTCTAGTCTTAAACCTGCTATTAAAGCACAGAACTATGCTTGGGACACCTTCTGGTGTAGTGAATTGAGCCTATCTCACATTCCACCCTTTCTGGCTTCATGAGCAGGACAGTGACTCTATAATAAAAAGCTGGAGATCTCAGTGCCTTTTTTCTCTTTTTCAGGGTCTGGGTTTCTCCAGCTGCACCAGTCTGCAATCAGGGGCTTAGCTGTACCTCATCTGAGCTGTACATAGCTCTGAGGAGAATGTTTAGAACAGTGCTTGGACAAATTGTGCATCATTAATCAGATTTTGAAAAATACATTAAAAAGGTTTGCAATCAGTGGCATGTATTTATTAATGAATAGTAATTTTAAATACATATGGGGCATAATAAAAATAGTCCAGCAAACAATCATGGAGATGATTATGTTATTGGAACATCTCTTCTAGGAGGAAGGGCTGGAATTGCTTAGCCTGGAGAAAGGCTCAGGGGAGATTCCTGTGTAAAGGGTAAAGATAAAGAGGATGGAGTCAGGCTCCTTTCAGTGGAATCTGGTGACAGAACAATAGGGACAAATGAAATATAAAAGGTTCTGTCTGATCCTTGGGAAATACTTTTTTTACTCTGAGAGTGGCTGAGCACTTAAACAAGCTACCTATAGAGGTTGTGGAGCTTCTGTCCATGGAGAAGTACAAAGGCTGTCTGAATGCGATCTTGGGACAGCTCTGGGTGGCTTTCCTTGAGTAGGGGCACTGGACATGACCTCCAGTGAACTCCTCCAACCTCAACTGTTTTATGGTTCCATGATTGTGAATACATGGGACTGATTATGCTCATACTCGCATTACAAATTCTCTGTGGAAATAGAGAAGCATGAGTTCATAGTCTTTTCCTCCAGAGCCTTCTCCTTTACATACAGGTGCAAAAATAAAAGATAAGAAAGCATTATTTTATGGTACTTCCAAAATTTAAGTATTAATTTCCAGTGGAATCAGAGAGGCAGAACTAAACTCATTATAAATGAATCAACTCAGTTACATTGTTCTCTATCTATATTCATGCCTTTGGAAGAGTCTATTTTTGCCGTTGTTCACTGTTTCATTGTTTCATTTATCTCATCTCTTCCTATCCCATTTAGAAGTGTAGTAAGAATAGTGGATTACTCTGTAGAATTGATAAGTTGACAATAGGGATAAGGCTTCTCTTTTATTTTCTCATGGTGCATTTCTAAATTTTCACGTGCCTTGTCAGTTGTCTTTTTTTTTAATTACATTTCTCAGGAAAATGTTATACTAAAATGACTAAATTCCACAAGACAGTAAACTGAATGATTGAGCTGAATGAACAAAGAAGCAAATTATATAGTAGGTTAATGACACTCCTAAAAAACTTGGGTGAAAAGCTAAAGCAGGAGTGGAATACTAATCAGAAGCTGCCTCTAACCAGCAATTACATATGCTTGTGAAAAATACTACTTCTACGATACATTAAATCCCCCTTTTTTAGTAGCAGCAGCAGAAGCCATGATTTCTCAATATTTAATTCTTATGAAGCAAGAGGAATATTTGATCCATAATGAGCCATTATTGAGCATGGAGGAGCTGGATACAGAATGTGTTTCAGGCAGCAAGCACTGCTGTATCTAAGAGGCTCTGAGTAGGAGCCCGTGCCTGCTCCGGGTGTGGCTGTATGCAGCAATTTGGGGCAATTTGGCATTTCCCTCGGTGTCAATAGTGCACTGCTTGTTTCTAGCAGACAAGTGTCTGTGCTGCAGAAACCACCATAACATCTTGCAGTAACTGCTCCCCTTGTTGGCAGCACAGCAGAGCACACGAAGGGAGCCAGTGTGAGATAATTACCCTGGCTCCATCGAGGTGGGGCCTGGCAAGTGTTTGTGGGGTACTGTCTGCTGGGGCTTCCTGGGCTTTAGCTGGCATAAAGATTTCATACAGAAGACTTCTACCACTAGAGTTATCTTTCTGACCTCTTTCAAAAAATCTAAAGTAACCTATTTATTTTTCAACTGTGCATTGGTTACAGATATTACAGTGCTGGTGCTATTCCAGAGGCTACTGGTGTTCTTATTCAAAGGTTTAGCTACTGCAAAGTCAGCTGGGAGATGTTGAAGTATTCTCACTTGGGAAAACTACAGCAAATTTCTGAAAAGAAATGAAGAAAACTCCTTTTTGCACCTTTTACTAACAGAGCCCCAGAAACCCCTGTGCCAGTCATGGCGTGCAAACGGAGCTGGAGACAGTATTTCTCTTGATACAAAAGACAGACAAAAGTGGCAAATAGGGCTCTAGCAAGTGAAGTGATCTGCTGAGGATCACCCAGAATATTCTTTGCAGTCACTGCAACTCTGTATGCCATTTGAAAGATGAAAAAAATAGAAATAAGAGCAAGATAAGAGCAATAAATAAAGCTTATCAGTCCTTATAATAAAATAATGTTGTTTTTTGTGGAACATCTGTGAAGTTCCCAACATCCTTGCCTCAGCAGAAAAGCATCTATCTTTCAAAGTTATGGAATCCTAAGGAACCTATGAAGACTGGCCTCCTTACTTTATAAAAGACAAATTTCTGAGGATCTCGTAGAAAAACCTTGGGATCAGAATACAGATTTTTGAGGGCTTGCAGCTTTTCAAGTTGCTCTGGTTTGCCAGCTGAGTTTTTCCTCCTGAGAACCTTCCAAGCTACTAGTTAAGAAGGTGGGTGAGCAGAAACTGGGCAAGAATTCCGTGAAATGTTTTGATGTCACTGAACTGGCATCTCCTGGGGAGAGAAAATTGTTGCGTAGGAAGATTTCTGATAGTTTAGTTATGATTCCCTACAAGAATGCAAAATGCATAGATTCCATTTTTTATAGCACTGCACACCTACAGGCCAATCTCTTCCCCTATGCATCTGTACACATTGCAGAGGGTAGATGTACACTATTTCAATATGTCACGTTTGCAAAACAATGTAAAGCTTCTCCAACAGCAACAGGGCTTGAAGAGTGAGATGGCTGGGCTGTGATCAGGCCCTGAACTATTCCACATCTGTAGGCCAATCCAGGAAAATATTTTTTGCTGATTGTTATTAACATGGTCTATATGTTACCAATCATTTTGGAAATATGCATGGACCTTCATTAAAGAGTCGATGACTATATGAAACCAATTAATAAAGAAATAATATTCTTAGAAATGGAAACTGTCAACATTGGTTTCTTTTCTGATTTATATGAGTAATATCATACATGATTATTGTAATAAGTTAAGTTAATGGAAAATGTCTACGATTTATAAGTGCATTTCTAACTAGTTCCATCTGAAAGAGATAAATATGTCAAGAAATTATACTAATTTTCTTCCCTAAGTATGAGAAGATGTAAAGATATGATTTAGCATGTCACACTTGCAATCAGAAAAAAGTCCTACAATCACGAATCTGTAATAAATATTTACATCATGTTTTTTGAAGACAGAGAGAGTGCAAACATATTTGAAGCAGACTAAACATGTCTGGAATAAATTCTAAAAATAATTCCCTCTGAAGAGAGGTTAATTCTTGCTTTACAAGGCAGGGCTAAGCTCACAGTGTCTTTCCTGACTGTGAGCTCCTAAAGTAGAATTTTTAGATAAGTAAGTGGTTTACTGTAAGAGACCCATATCTGAAAGCTGAGAAGGCATAAGACTAAAGCCCAGATGTGGGTTATATATATTAGTGCAAGTGCTCTGGGTTATGGAGTGCAAGTCCAAGGCCTGTCACAGGCCTTGGAAAAGGTGTCATTATGCTACATCCAGATTTGGACTATTGCCATGGGTGAGAAATATCTGAGATGCCACAGGGCCAAAACTCACACAAGAGTCTGTACAATGTGAGTGCTCTGTGGTGCTGCTGAAAGCAGGGAAAGTGGGGAACTCCAGCAGGACCCTTCTTTGCCTTGTGAGAGAGCTCAAGAGAGAAAAGGAGGCACATGTGGAAGCCTTGTCACCATGCTCCCACAGTGGGAGTTCTTCACTGCCTGAGGGCTTTTGGCTCATGCATGCCACAGGAGATGTGACTGGCCAGCTTGCTTAGAGACCATATGACTGATTTAATCAAGTTAAGGTACTTTCCCAAGATAATATTTCCAAATTTGAAAACAAAGTTATGGCTGGTAAAACTCCTGAAAGTAAGGCATATTTTCTGGTCACATTCAAAGTCTTATATCTGATGCCTGCATGTGTCACAGAAATGAATTTCTGTGTTATTCCCAATCAAAATCAAATCTTTCCTCTCCTGCATAAGATAGTGAACTTCTCCATCGTTCAGTGGTTTTGATCATATCTGGCATGGAAAATGGGCTAGAAGCTTTCCCTCACACTAAATGTCTAGGCTATCCTTGTTAGCAGGTGAACTGCTCATTTTTCTGGTAATTGCCTACAGCCTTGCAGTAGGCCTTCCTGAGATAAGGTGGTTTGCTGGCTGTGGAAACTCAGATTCCCATCTCCCTGCTTTGGTTTTGCTCCTCTTTATGATGCTCGTGTGGGTGAGGCTGATCCAAAGTAAGGCTGGGCAAAGTGGAGCACTGTCAGCAAGTTTTCAATTGATGGTTTCTGTTGTAAGCACATGGCAGCTGGGCTGGAGACACTGGCTGTGCTGCCAGACTCAAAGCAGGAGAATGAATCCATAGCGCAGAAACTCACACAAACCAAGAGTCTCACTCTGAAACTCTTTGTGAATCTGGGCAACACAAAGAAAGTAGATTCATCCTTTAGAGCAGCCAGGAAGTTGCAGTGGTGGGGAAAGAGGATTCAGATGGTCATGAATTGATGGTATTTCCAGAGCGGCACGGGAAGACAACAACTTGGGAGATACATGATGAAAGAAAACTGGAATATTGGTCTGCTGGCCTTCAAAATTAGCAGAAAGCTTACAATGGGCTTCGGTGGGCTCTGGCTGAGGTCTAGTAGGCAGCAATGGATACTGCTGCAGGAATTCTCTGTGTTTGCAGCAGAGCTCTGAAATGTGTTCCCTGGTTTGGATCCTGCAGAACGAGCACTGAACGAAATGAGGTTTTGGTCTCAGGATGGGATATGAGAAAGGTGAGGTGAAAGAGTTGTTTTTGCTACTTTGCTTCTTAATTCATCATTGTATGCTTTTAAAGGGAGACATTAAGAGACAGAGGGAAATTACTAAAATAATTTTTAATTTGTGCTAAGATGGGATAAACTTATTAGAAAATTTCTCACCCTTATAATTTTTATAAATCCTTATGAGCAACAAATACTGAGCCAAATTTCACAAAATCAGACAAAACATCAAAATTGAGTCTTTTGGAATTTTAAAAATCCAAGTAGCAATATGTTTTGAAGAATATCTTGTCTTCAGCAAGAAAAAACACCACAGGAGCCTCAATACACATTTTTATGAGCCATATAAACATACAAACAAGCAATGAAACACTGAACTGTTTGTACTGTGATTTTTTAAATTAAAAAAAGGTATTTAATAAAGATGGATTTAGCAATTATTTTGGAAACCAAATAGAAATATATTTCCACAGAAAACTCTTGTTCATATATATTTTGTCTTATTTATGTGAAATCATAATATAATAAACATTTTTAATTTTTTTGAGATTGCATTATGGCATTTGTTTTTATTATTCCTGTCTATAACTGTGATGCATTTTCTTCCACTAGATTAACTCTTGTAATTTTATTTTTGCATATTCATTTGTAATAAGCAAAACCACTTATTTAAAATTAAATTTTATATAAACTTTAAAAATATTCTTTCTTTTGTCAACTTTTGTTCAAAAAGAGATAGATGTTTCTTTGTCTTTTTTCTTTATATTTGTAGCTTTTAGCACCACTGTTTTTAATTTGTAATGAGCAATATTTGTGCAGAAGCATTTTATTATGAAGACAGCTGATCTCTGCCAACATTATCCTACTAGCTCGAACTAGAATTGTAAGAAAACATTCCAGACTATGCCCTTTTAAGTGACCATTTATTTCAAGCAGTGATAAAATAACTTCTTTCTAGATGGTGTTGCATAACTCAGACTATTTCTTTAGTAAGTTGTTTTTTGCTATTTTTTTCAAAAAGAGAAGAATTATTTTATGTTTCTCCTCCAAAGTTTATTTTCTTCTCTGGAAATGCAATAAAATTCTGAAAAACAAATTGATATTGTAAATGATAATAAGTCATTGGAGATTCAATTGGTAAATAGAAGATATTCAGATGACATGTTGAAGGCACTGTTCATCCATTGTCTCCTCTTAGCACCCCAATCTTGAATTCTTCATTGAAGATAATGGGAATTTTGTCCAAATTGTGGAATACAGGAATATGACATCATTTATGTAATAGAGATAATCAGAAGTTCAAGCTACATAGAAAATTAGTTTAATACAAAGGCACTCTTTTGGTTCTTTTTAAAATTTAATATTTTTTTTAATATCTCTAATGGAAGTGACAATATCATGCTGTTTATTGTAATTACAATGTGGAAGACCATTTAAAAGCTATCAATGCTTTGACACTGGACATCTGTTACAAAAACCAATGTATTTCCAGAGTATTCATAATTTATATGTATCATAAGTAGTAGAAAATACATAAATATATATTTTTCTCAAAAAGCTGATCTGCTTGCATCTGATTTACTGTAAAAGACAGCAGCTGAGAAAATTCAGGGCTTTCTGTTATGCAGAACTGACTGGTTTATAGTAGCAGAAGACTGGATTAACCAATATGGCATGACTCTTCTCTCAGGAGACCAGCTTCCCACTCGTCTTGTTGTGGGGCCGACAGAGTGGTCAGTTGAAAGGATCTGCAGAGAGAGACCAAGCTCTTTGAAAAGTCCATAATTGCAAAGAAGCAATTGAAATAGCAAAAGTTACATACCTTTGAAATTGCTCAATTAACAGAATTGTCATCACAACTAAATGAAGTATTTTTAACTTTGATCTTGAAATCTTACTAAAGCAGTTTTAAGCTTGTGGTGCTTTACAAAGAAGTGTCTGCTTGATAATTATATCAACACTTCTTGTGATACTGACCATTAGAAATAAGAAAAATAAAAAGAAAAAACGTTTCCATATTTCTCAGCCTGTGAGTTTTTCATCTTATTTTCTCTCCCTGTCCTGCTGAGGAGGGGGACTGAGAGAGTGGCTTGGTGGCACCTCACAGACAGCCAGTGTCAACTCACCATGAAAGGACAACACATTTTTGCAATGAATTATAAATTGCTACTCCAAGCCTTAGTTCAGTCATCATAAAAAGCATGGGACTTCATCCTCTTCAGTTCTTAAAGAGAGATGATTTCCTCTGGAGCCTCCTGTTAAAAAAAAAAGTGCTCTGGAGTGTATAACTTTGAGAGAAGGAAAGTCAATTCAAGTTTATGAAGAATCACTGCCAATAACCAGGAGAGAGGAGAGGCTGCAAAGAAGACTGGACAGGCCTGGAAGTCAGAACTGAGAGCTCTGAAAGCCATGAAGAGCTCATAGCTGGCAGGAGGAGAAATGGCAGTGTCAGGACATGACACACCTAGAAGTGCTGCAGGGTAGAGTTACTTCCAAGGTACTCTACAGGAACTTTTATTGCACAAAGAAAACATTTTTAGCACTAATCAACTTGGTGGTTGTAGTGCTAGTAAGTTCTACATTCTCTCTTGATAAACTGAGAAAAAGTGAAATATCCCTTGAGTTGGATGTGTAGATGGGAATACATAGAATGAATACAAAATCTTGGACATCCAAAAATGAGAAGGCTCTTTTGACCATCATGTAACTTGAGGCTTTTAATTGAAGACATTCTGAAAGAGTCCAGTCATGAAGTCCAGAAGCCCTACAGTTGGACTTCCCATGTGGCTGGTAGACAAGCATCTTGTGATAAGGCATGTGCCTTAGATTTATTTTCACCACTAATTTGTGAGCAGACTTATTAATGGATTTATGATATGGGATAGGAAGTGTGCTTTGAGGAACAGATAACTTGAAATACTATACCTATAGACAAAATTAAAAAAAAAATCTTATTAAAAAATTAACACAGTCTTATTAAAAATAAACACATTTTGAGTAAATAAACATGTTTGGTAAATTTCTAAATAAGCCAAGACTGTAAATATGTTTAAACTATGGATGATCATCCAACAAAAGGGACAGTTCCACCCATTCCTCATCTTGATGCCAAGATGATTTTTTGTCTTTTTATTTTATATACCTTTTTGCTTTTTCTTTTATATGCCTTTTATATAACTTTTATGTATCCTTAGTATTCTTAGCACGCATATTTTTAATTCCTTAAGTCTGATAACTTAGCATAGCCCTAGTATTTTGTTAGGCCAGGAGAGCAAACACCCTAAAGGCATCATAGGAGGAGACTGGAAAACCCCATGCTATCTTGGGAAACCAAGGTCCTCTGTGGAACGTATCCTGTAAACTAGAGATCTAGCCCAGCCAGGGGGGAATTCCACAGAAGGGGTAATATCACACCATTCATTCAGGCTTTCCCATTGAGGCATCCTTGTTAGATATACTAATTTTAAGGTCTGTAAATTGTATATGTGATCTATCACATGTGTGCATTGTGGCACATCCCATCTTGGTGAAATGGGGCACCATAAGCATCCTTACTAAAATACCCAGGTAAAAACCCTTATCCCTCAACCATGTCTGGCTCTCTATTTTTAAGACCAGGAAAAGGCATCAATCTCTTGCAATTTCTCGTTTTGGTCCATCTAATCCAACTAATTTTTATTGTGCTGGGGTTTTTTGGAGCTGACACCAGTTCCTGACTAGTTTTGAGTGCAGTTGCACAAATGCTTCCTGCAGCCCAAGGGAATGGTGTCATGAAACTGAGCGGGCTGGTGGCAAGAAAAGGGTGGGATGGCCCTTTTCAGTCACAGCACTGTATCTTGTTGTCTTAAACAGATCATGAAACTGGACTGTGAGAGAAATTTCCCTCAGGACATAGACATGCTGTGTGATGAGAAAATCCAGCCTGTTGGTATTTAAATGATCTGGAAGACTGCACATATCTTCTGCTGGACTGAGACCAATGTTGTCAGCTCAAAGTTGTATATTGTACTTACTCCAGTTGAATTGTGCTAGATGAAACACATGAAATACTATCCCTTGAATACTGAATCAGTATGTCCAGTAGACATGAATTGGGCTGCCATATGCAAAATTCAATTGTATTCCCCAGGGAAATAAAGCATGAGCTAGGTTAGATGTCTTAGTGTAAAGTAATATGAAGTTTCATTAATCTATACACATCAAATTCATGCAGTATTAACAATGCTAAATACCCATTCAGGTTATTTGGCAGCAGAATTATGTAGACAGAATGGTATGCCCTCTGATAAAAATTTACTCTGATAAAGAGTTTGAATATGTGAAGATATATGTTTAGGTTTAGAACTAAATAGTATAAATTTTGACATGTGGGCCTTATGTAATCATGGTCTTTTGATAAATATAATGCCATGACTAAGTACATAATTGCAAATAAGTCTAACTTCTAAGTATTTTTATTAAATGAATTATGGCATACAAAAATAAAAGTTTTAGTGGCAGTGAACTGTATTTTAGATGACTACTGATTAATCACAGTACTGACCTACTTCTCAATCTTTGCTTTGCTCTTTAGACAAAACCAAGTTGCTCCTGCATGTGCCTCTTCTTTTCTTGCTATTTTTGGAATGTCTTGTTTGTAGATTCCTCAGTACAGATGTTATTTCACCATGATGTGTGCATAACAATTGGCAGATTGGAGCCTGGCTTTTAGCTGGGAAATCTACACATGAATAAATAATGTTAATACTATGCTGTTGCCTGACTACATTGTTTTTCATAGGTTGAAGGATAACAGCTCATCAGGAGTCCCACAGCTTTCTTTGTACAGACTGGGCATGCAAGTAAGAGACCTAGCACGGTGTTTGCAGCTGCCTAGCAAATCCATACCAGCCCTGTGTCATGTATGTATCATTCCATGTGACTTAGGAACAGGAGGTGCTCAGGAATTGCTCAGGATCCTCATGAAGGATGTGTCCTATTACCTGCTGGTTTCCTAATTCACTGGCTCATAGGCAGTATACATATGGGTGAGAGAGACAATTGTTGGAAAAATCAAAGTTTCTAAGCTCTCTGCAACAAGCCTTAGGTGAACTGGGTTAAAAAATGAAAACACTAGGTCAATGGGAAGGAGACAGAAATGTTTATACACTTGTAAAACCACTTTTTGCTCATTTAGCAGATCAGCTGCTATGCACAAGTAATGCAAGAAACAGAAACAGAGCTAATTTCCTATTCTAAAATAAGGCATCATTATGAAAGCAAAAATAAATAATGACAACGGTATAGACATTAACAAATGTGTAATAATTCCCATTTCTTCAGAGAAAAATTACATTTTCTGTAAAAATGTGTGCTTATGTGCTTTCAACAATTTTTGCTACAGAAAGCTTGATTAATTATTTCCAGGGAAGAAAGTAATTGCCTTTTCTCTTCTACAAACCTATAGTAACTTTATAGGAATTTATGTTTTGTATTGAATGCCTTTTATTACCAAGAGTTCTTTCCACAGCAGGACTGGAAAGAAAGTTAACAGGCATAAAAATCAGAGGTAGAAAAGCAGTTGCTTTTCCCTGCCATTGAACTGACTGCTCTCCATGGCAGAACATATCATGTTTTCTGAGAATGCTCCTAAGGGTTCAATACACTGATCTGCTACTGGAAGTGGCATAAAAGTGCCAGTGATTCCATTCCTAAATGCTCACCCAGCATGGGTTGATCTTCCTCTTTCTTTTCCTGACATTAATTCTATTAACAGTTGTTAATTTTATCTTATAAACCCTAAATAATAAATATTACACCCAGTATATTCCATTTGACACTATGTCACTTCCGGGCAAAACTAAATTTTTAAAATCTCTCCTAGTAAATTAGCATCTAGTTTTATTGCTCCTTCCTGAAAATTCTTTCTTTTGAATTTTTTTTCTATTAATGTCGATGTAAGAACTACATAAGCGGCTTGAATTTCTCTTTTTATTATAGCTGAACAAGAAAGGAATGTTGTGTTTTTTCTGACCCTGTGATGTGTACATGCATAGGTAATCTCAGAATACCATTTCTGGTAGTTTATAGCTCTAGCTGCTGAAAAACATAAATAACTAGACAATCCTCGACTAGGCAATTGACTAGTGAATCAATATTTGACCTCAGAACTTCAAGATCAGAAAAGGGGAAAAACCTCATGCAATATGTTTTAAATCCCTTTTTCCATAAGCTGTTCTTTCAACCAAGAGGTTTTTGACCTTTGCCTGTGTTGTTAATGATAAGTAGTGATCCAATGGCCTGGCTGTTTTATTTAGGACTAGCAACAAGAGCTGAAGCCACTGTGCATTCTGATTTGCAAAGCAGAGATATCAACTATCTATATGGCACTGGACTTCCTCTGATTATGGAAATGTCCAGCCAGTTGCCTGATGGTCCCTAGGAAGGCCTTTCCACTCACCACTGCTACTGCAAATGTGTCTTCCTTCTTCCTTTTCAACCACAGAATAAAATCATCCTCCATCCTCAGTATAAGAAATAACAACCAGAGCTCAAAAACTGAGACTCAAGTGATTAGGATCTTTTATATATTACAAGGAGAAAATATGGTTGCCTTCTTAGGTTGCAAAAATTATGACCCTTGGTAATGTAATTTTATGACAGTGGCTACTGAACAGAGAATTTTTTCTCCTGCCATATAAGGAAAAGCATAATCTTAATGCAGATTTCTTTTATATACTGCAGTATACCACAAATCTCTGTAGGAATTTAAATGTTCAGCAATAAAACTATTTTCTCAATTCTGAACTTTTATATGAAACCTAACCTTCATTACTCCCCCAAACCCTGCAAATCCTAATAAATATCAAAACCAAAAAGCAGATAAGCACTTTTAATTGGAGGGTAGATAACAATATTTTTTCACGTACACACACATATTTCTCCAGAATATAACTATTCAGTTCAGAAATTGAAGTTGTCCATTGTTGCATCTCAGTTAAATGGATATTGGATTAATGGTGATAAAATGTTACACTAGTCCCCTGGCACTAGTATTTTCTAATATAATTAAAATCTGAATGGTATATAGCATGAAGTCTAACTATCACTGTAGATAATTGCAGTGATCTTACACATTTGTCACAAAGCAAATATGACAAAATAGCCTTAGATGACTTGGAGTGATGCATAGTTGACCTCATTACATGGTTTCTTGAAGTGTGACAGCAGACTAATACTTTCATGTGAGCAATGCCAATAGTAAAGGTCAAGGAATGAAGATGACAATAACAAATCTGACTTTCAGATTTGTAAAGTGAAAGCCATTAATGATAATGTATATTATTACAGCCAAGACATAATGTAGAGCTTGAAACTGTGAAATGTAATTTATTTGATTTATTTCAATTTACTCTTATTTTATTTTTGCACTTAAGAATAGGAACTGGTTGCATAATAGGAAAGTAGGAGGATAAATTGCTTACCATCCTTTCTTTGTCTACAAGTCAGTTTTTGGGGTTTTTTTCCTGTCCTCTGAATAACTTCATAAAACAACAATGTTAGAAAATTATTTATGTTTTTTTCTGTGTTGCAGATACCTCAGATAAACTTACTGTGATACAAAAAAGCCTTATGGTCTGTATATTAGAAGTAATAGATGTAGAGGAAATTGACATTTTCTCAGAAACAGTTGAGGACATTTTACAGTAGCTGTATTCTGACTGTAGACTGTTTTTTTTTCCTCAGAAGAATGAAGGTAGAGAGTGAAATTTCTGAGAATTTTGTGCTGTTCCTCTTTTTTTTTTCTTAGTAACGCAGTTGGCTTAGTCTAGTCTAAAAGTTAATGCCACCCATGGAAGAAATTTTACCAATATGTATCCTAAGGGCTGTGGGCACACACATCTGGTACTTCTCCTTGGAGGGACTTCTGGTGTTACAGCATCTGGGAAAATTTGATTGTCTCCTTGGCAAAGGCCACCAGTGGAATAACAGGGGAGCAGGGCAGCGTACAGGTCTGTCAGTCAGCTCAGTTTTCTATCAGACATTTCAAATAAACCTACTGTGACTTGCTGCACTTAAAATGAGCTGGGTTAAAAAAGATTAAGCAGCAGTGTTTATGTGGTTTAAGATAAGCTGCCTCATTGTCTCATTTTGACTGAAACAGAATAGGCAACACCCATAAGCACAGCCTTGTCAGAACAGATAATGAGTTTAGGGTCAGGAGTGATGAAGAGCAGGTGGGAGCAGATCTCCAGTGGCACAGAACAGAGTGGCTGTCCACAGCCAGAGTCCTTGGCACATGGCTCTGTGCTTATTAACACCATGTCCAACCATTCCTGGATCATCTGGCAGTTTAGAGTTGAGCCACTCAATGCCAAGTTGCATAACTGTAAATCAGATGGGCACTGCTGAATAGATAGTTGCTTTCATCCCCAGGAGTTCATCCTTTGTGTGAGTTGTGACACTGTTATCAGCATCCTTCTGAAGATCCTGCTGTCTGCCCTCCTTTGACAATACCCCAGGGATGCAATTTCCTTCTATGATTATTACAGCAATGTTTGGTGTTTGAATTCTCTCTCCATCCTTCAGTGTGGAAGCAGCTATCTATGGAAGGCCAAAAGATAACCCTTCCATCTTAAGACCAAGCATCTTAAAGATATTTCTGTACCAGTTCAGGTTAAAAATCAGTCCCAGTTTTCCAGCTTTTGAAGTATTAGCAGAAATCCTACACACAGTCAATGACAATACAATTAATTATCAAACACATATGTAAGCTGCAAAATACTATATTCACTTCATTTTACTGACTTTTTTCTCAATTTTTATTCAAGCAATTCTAATTAGGAACAAGTGATTTGTTCTTCTGTGCGTATATGCATGTGATTTCTGTAATGATAGTGGTTATGGGGAGGGATGAAAGGTGATGAGAGGAAAGGGATGGCATGGATTTTCAGGTTGCTATGAGTACAAGGCATAGTTTATAGCAAAACCTAAGCAAAATCATTGGAGAAGGACAGAGAAAAAAGGTCCAGGTTGTCAGGTCTGGACCAGGGGCTAGCAGGGCTAGCCTATCTTTTTAGCAGCATGTGCCTGGCTATGCTCCCAGGGAAAGAGGAAACCAGGGGGAAAAACAGCCAAAAAGTAAACAGCAAGCAGCCCTGGAAGAAAGTTTTTTTGCCTAAGGTGTGATGTTGAAATTTATCTTGGGGATATGTATTCAAAACCAGTTCTCGAACCATCAACCTTTGCTACCCAGCAGCCTATTCTTAACTTCTCTCCCACAACAGCTTGATCAGCCTTGGCCACATCTGTTTTTTGAGGTAGCAAACTACTCTGGAATCCTGAATCCTATTGTACTCCCAACTATCTTTGTATCCTAATTCAAGATATAGAAAAGATTCATGTAAAATGAAGCAATGATTACAAACTCTGTGGCTATGGAAGTGAATCAAACATGTCTGGGAATGTTCTAGGTACCAGGGCAAAGCACTAGTGAGCATGCTTCCCTTCCAGGAGAAGGTAGATGAATGGTTTATTAGCAATTGTCCCTGGCTAGTTACAGCAGCTAAATAAAATCAGAGAATTTGAGGAGTTATAGTAGCTGGAATGTGCCAAATCTCTGCTGGGGAATACTTTAACAGTTTACTACCACAGAAGGTTAAAGTCACAAGTAAAATTTAATTTATTCACATAGACACTTTTAGGGCATTCAGCATCATCCTTGTCTCTGTTGAACCTCCATGTAGAACTTTGATTCTGTCTAGTCTGCCTTCCTTTGTTGTCCACACTAAAGGATTTCTAAAATCATGAGCTGAATTAAATCGAGTTATTCTTCATACTGCCAAGTGTAATCATTCTGCATGTTGGATCTGTTGGACAGAGTGTCCCATTCTTCTGCACAGGACCACTGAATGATGGTAGATGCCATGTAGATGACATAAATACCATTTATGTACACCTGGTATCAAGTATGACCAAACACAAATGCAGTGTTGATGTTTGCATTTGCTGGATGCTGAAGCTGGGTCTTTTGGCAAAAACCTTGATTTGAGCAAAATCTGAATAAGCTGTCCAAAGTACAGTCATTGGCGTTGCATTAACCTCTGTATATTTTGTCCAAAGAACTGTAGCATTCTGCATGTGGGAGGGTGCTTGACTGTGCTTTCATTTGGGGCGCTCTTTATCTGATAGTCTGTATCTAATTGTGTTATACAAGTTTATCCATTGGAGTAGAATCCTGGTACAGAGCTTAATTGCAAAGCACTTGCAGCATTTGTAAAACGTAAAAATAATGTAATTTATTCTGCATTATTGGAAAGAACTTGTTCACTTGAAAGAGCTTTTATTGATTAGTAGAAGAAATAGAGAGAAGAAAACACATATACAGTTGTCTCCACATATATCTTGCAACCCTCCTTACCAGGTAACCCAGTTCCAGTTTGCAATAGGATTACTCACAGATTAAGAGACTGCTGTCTCTTTCCTCTCCCTATGACAGGCAATAATGAATAAAGAAATAAAAAATATATTTCAAAATATGCATTTCAAATATAGAAAAGATGCCTGCTGATTTTAAATAACTCTGTATTGCTAATATTGTTACTTTGACTGTTTACTCAATGAGCTGACATACCCTTTAGTCTATTTATTTTGAAGGGTTTTCTTGTCCCTGCACCAAAGTTAATTATTTGTGCTCGAGTTGCCTGTTTGTTTGTAATTGACTATGTTCCCACTGTTCAAAAGCAGCTTACCATGCACTTTGAGCACTAGTTTTTCAGATTTAAATTTTTATTCCGAGCCCAGCACTGAGGCCTTATTTCTTGGCTAGAATTGGTGAAAGAGAACATTCAGCTAACAGCTAGCACATCTGCCTTCTCTGTGTGTTTGGATATTGCAGTTGCTGAGCTGGGCTCAGAAGGGAACTATTTTTAGCCCTCATCATCAGAGATGAGACTGCTGTGTGCTGGAGCAATTGAGGGAAGGCAACAATAAATCTAATCCAGAAGGATCCTTATATAGGATGGGAAAACAGAATTCAGATGGTCTACTAACAGCTCTTGTGGTGAAATTCAGTAGGAGGGATGTAGTATCTCATCTATTTTAAACAAACAAACCCTACGACTAAGGAAGTTTCACTCTTATAGTAGTAAAGTGTACCTTTCCACTCTGAGCTGCATTTGCTGAGAAGTCATAAATACAAGATACATACATGCCAGCTACCATAATTTAAAGTAATTTCCTGGTTGAGCACTATTAATGGAAGAGGTACTGCAGTCATTTGCATTGTTGCAGTACTAATGTTGGAGTTTATTCATATTAAAGTTGAAAATGTCAATTGTCTTGCTCATGGTAATATTCTGAGAAAGTACTCTATAATGTTTAAAAATTGTCTAAGTAGTAAATATGTCTCAGCTTGTTATGACTCAGCTCATAAAAGACAGAATATTTTAATGCAATGAAAGAATGCTGATGAAGAAAAGAATGGGTTTTTTCCAAATTTCTTCAGTAATGATTTTAATAGCACTAAGCCAGAGAGTTTCTGATTGCTACTTGTCATCAACCCATCTGGCAGAATAAAACAGTGGCTGGCATATTCAAAGGGGCTTGGGAGGATGAGGCACACAACTTCCTTTTATCTTGTGCTGATGGGGTCCATTCCTACTGAATGCAAAGTGAGTCACTCTTCTCTATAGCCATATTCTTGCTATGAGCTTAGTGTGGGCAGATGCCCTTACCAGATTAGATACTAAACCAGGCCATTCTTTCTAAAGATTATGATCTTTACTAATGTCATATGTCCATGGGCTACATTGAAATCAGTCACTAGGTTATTCACCATTTACTGCCTTGTTAATGATTTTTCTCCTGTGAAAAGCCAAACCTTACTGTAACTCATGTCTTAATTTGGAAAAGCTTCCTAGATGTAGACAAATTAGCAATAAAACCACACAGAACTAAGAATTTTGGGTATGGTTTTATAGTCTTTGACCCCTGGAACCCCACTCTGGTATGATAGAACAGCTACACAGTGCTTGTCTGAGAAGCACAAGAACAGGACTGTCTAATATCTAATAGGCTTTCCGCTCGGCTGTCTGTGTCTGCCCAGACAAGCATAGGATGGTTCTGGGGCAGCCCGTGCTTGAAAGGATGAGACTGGACTCCTCAGTTTTTCGGTCTTCGGATTTGTTTATTATTTCTTATCTACAGAGTTTTCTCTCTGCCCAGCTGGGATCTGACCAGCAAGGCAGCCAAAGGCACTCTGCCCACCCACAGGGCGGTTGTGTCTTTTTATAGTAAAAACTATGTACAGCATATTTGTCTTTTGTCCCCAATACCTTTCACCCTTATTAGTAAGTGAACCTTCACCATGAACCAATCTAAAAGTGCCAACATCACCACAGAAGATGGATGACAAGAAGAAGAAAGAAGAACCATGAGGCAGGCCCTGATCCCTCCATCTTGTCTCCATAACCCCCCTGTACCAAAACCCTAAAATCTATATTTCACCCTGTAAATATATCATTCCTGCACCGTTCAAACCCGAGTGATTCCCATGTCCTCATACACAGGTGGCACATCCCTAGAAGGGTCAAAGTCAAGCCACCAGGTGCTTTTGGCAACATTCCAGGATTTCCGAGCCCCCCCTCCAAGGGTTATCTCGGTAACTCTGGACATCTGGGGTGATGTGCTGAGTTCCCACAATAGGCAGTTGTAACCTTCCCCATTACTGCTCCTATTAAACACATCTAAATAATTGTAGATACAAGTGCTTGGTTTTCTTGGCCAAAAGTGTTATTATCTGCCATCAAGCTACAGGTGAAAAGGTACTCTGTCTCCATAAGTTCTTTTCCGTTCCTCAAAATTTAGCCTTTCCCATATATCTATTTCTCTCCTTACAACATTGTGGGGGCATCAGGCTTGAAACTTGTCAGGAGAAGATCTGGAGCAGGAGACTGGGTTCCAAGCTCCAGTCTACAGTTCTCCAGTTCCTTTTCTTTCTTTTCTTTGCCAGTCGTGCTTTATAAACATCTACCACTGGAAGGAAACAGCAAAATATGGATTCTGAAAACAGGGCTGATGCCTGTGACAGTGGTATGAATTGACAGTCAGAAGAGACTCAGTCAAGTCAGTGTTTGTGGAGGGATAGAATGTAAGAAAATAAAGATAGTGCAGAAGGTAGTCTCACCCCTGAGGAGTTACAGCTGTACCAATCACCAAAGATTAGGAATGAGCCTGCTCTTAATAGGCCACAGCTGTGTCCAATAAGAAGACAAGTGCTACAAGATAGTGGGTTAGGTGGGTGAGGGGAGACCTGCAGTTTGTTGGATATGCTGTGAATAAGAAGAAATCAGTGCTGTGAGGAGATGCCCATGAGAAATCACCGGGAAGGTGTGAGAGCTTTGCGATAAGAAGACAACAAGTATTTCTCTTTAAAGACTCCTGTTAGATCCCTGCAGGTTCCTGGGGCATAACTAAGGCAAATTTTGGAGACTGAAATGCCCATATCTTCATCCAGCTCACAGTATCCTTACTGGTAATGTGTTGCTATGAACAGAGTGTTTTGTTGAGGAGCTGGCAGAAAACCTTCAGTGAGCATCCTGACAGACTTAGTGCTGCTGCCATGAAGATGCATACTCAGAAAAGTCAAATACTGGAGGAGTACAAGGCTTTTAATACTTAATGGTCTCCTGTAATTTGGTCCCTGCTAGAGGCAGAGTGATTTTTGAGGCAAATGCTGCAATAGTCTGAATGCATTGCAATTTCCCTCCTGTGATCCTGATGTGGGAAGGCTTAAAAGTGCATGATAGTGTAAGACTATCATGGAGTACAAAATAAAAGTACTGCCCATACAATGAAGGAAAAATGTTTTCCATCCCAAAAGTTTACTTCTCTCATCTTCCATCAAGTGTTTCCAGACACCTTGAATATTCTCAGCTACCCAATGAGGAGGACCTTTTCTGTTTTTTTTTTCCATGCCAGGAAGAACATTATTCTGATGAATTCAACTGGTGATATTTTAAGTGAATTTTTAAGTTTTGTCATATAAGAAAAAAAAAACATCTCTTCAATCTACAATGTTACTGTATACCCAGACACCCACAAAAGCCAACTTTTCATCTCTACAGCCCTAAATATCCTGAACTTTATGGGGGGAAAAATCCAAAACAACTGCTTGATAGAGTATGTCGTTTAAGTGCTTTGTTATTGACAGAGTCTTCAGACTTTTTGTAAGCAGAAAGGCACTGAAAGTCTTCTAATATATTTTCAATTTTAAAAATAATTTATTTTCAATAAAAAATGTGTTTTTCTGTTTGAAAATTTTGAAGCATTCAGTCAAGGAGCAGAAATGTACACATACTGAAACACTCAGGCCAATATTGGCAGGACAGTTATTTTGACAAAACATGCTTTGGAGAAAATCTAGAAAATAAAGAATAATCTATAAAAAAGCTACAAATAAATCTATTTCCTTTTATAAATCCTCTGTAATTATAGCTATGTCAGTGAGCATGGCCCACCAAAACTGTACAGATTGAGAAAAGTCCTGAGCAATGTCCTTATCAGGACAACCTGTAGTTCTTATGAACAGAACCCCTAGAAGGTAAAAGCTCCATCTCCAAAATAAAGCTTAAAACATTGCTAAAACTAGTTCAAGGTTTTTGGAGATGAGTATGAGTATCAGCTGCTGTAGCCTGTGGGTTTGGGTGCTCAGCAGTGCAGACAGACAGGAGTGGGATGCTGCTAACACAGCACCTGGCCCACTTTGCCACCCAGTGCGAATGTCCAGCTGCACAATGGCTGAGACTTGGCCAAGGTTTCCAGGAAGAGATTCAAATAATGCATAGGGGATGAGCACAAAATGCTGTATGCATTTTGCCACTTTTGTTTTGGAACGAGTCTTGCCTGCAGCATGACCTTAAAGTCCTTTGTGAGTAAGGATTGTAAAATTTAAGCATTGACTGTATAGCAATTAAAGTAAAATGAAATAAATTATTGTTCAAGTATGTACGAAATACTTTTTTTTTCATTCTCTGTTCTTAGACCTAACAAAAACAAGTTTAATTTTGTTTGTTTCTCCTTAGTAAAAAACCCCAAAACATTTCTTATATGGGTGCCACCCTCTGTTGAATGCCACCTCCTTTTTTACAACCTCTAGCCTCCACCCTCAGAAATGCTGATTTAATACAGGAAGCTTGGACACACCAGTTGTTCTTTCAAAGCATTATGCAGTTGGATGATAACTGTGCAGACAAATGTATCTGTTGAGAAAAGAGAGGGGGTACAATGCTCGCATAATATACAGAGGGAAGTTGTGTATGAAAAGGCCCAAATACACCTGTTGTCAAACAGCTCTGAAAAAAACAGGAAATGAAAACAATGAGGGAGTAAAATTAAAGAGGCTTTGGGAGGGATAGATTTCCATTTTTTTAACAAATCTGGTTGTATATTAGGGAAGAAGAATTGAGTCATATGGGTGCATTTGTGTTAGTGTTTTGCTTCAAATTTGAAATGTGTTTTTGAGGTGAACCATCAAAACTGCCTGTGCCCACTGTGCTCTGGCAGCCTAAGGAAGAATGAAAATAACTTCAGAGATGTGCTCCGGAATGAACATACTGAACTGCAGCAACTAATGGACTCTCAGTGGGAAGGACCAGACCAGAACCACTTTCAAGTATAAATCTTCACAACTTTTGTGGTGGGAACCCGGTGCCTGGTGCTTTCTCTGCTGATCTGACCATGCTGCTCCATAAACTTCTTGCAAAGTCCCTCCCTGTCTGAGTGCAGAGACATTTCCATCCATCCAACCTAAGTGCAAGCACTGACTTGAGCTGTCAGTGTTAGAAGTGCAGCTGGTGGACACTGAGTGAGCTGCAGAAAGCAGCAGAGAGCAGGTGGGCTCTGTGAAAGTACCAGTCAGCAGTGGATGTGCCTGTCCCTCCACACAGGGATGGTAGGATGGACACTGTCAGGGTGCCATTGCCTGTGTGGAAGAAATAGTGACAAGAACCCTACAAACTCTGGGTACACCTTTGATCAGTCTTACCATCTTTAAAGAACTTTGTATATTTTAATGCCACAAAATCTCAGTTCTTTACTGTCCTGATTCTGGCTAGGAGTTTTCTTCCTAGTAATACGGCGCTGTATTTTGGATTTAGTATGAGAATGAAGTTCATAACACATTGATGTTTGAGTTATTACTAAGTAGTATTCGTTCAAATCAAGGACTTTTCAGTGTCGCACTCCCTGCCAGTGAGTGGGTGCACAATAGGCCAAGAGAGAGCATGGCCAAAGGGATATTCCATACTATAGAGCATCATGCCCAGTGTACATGCTGAGGGGAGTTGGCCCATGGAAGCTGCCAATTGCTGCTTGGGAACACTGTTCATCCTTCAGCAGGTGATGAGGAATCGTTTCTCTGCACCCTTTTTTTTTTCTCAGCTATTTCTGTTATTATTATTATTACTACTATTATTATTATTGATATTAATAAAATTAATGTTACATTTAGTTTTATATTTTACTTTATTTCAGTTATTATGCTGTTTTTATCTCACCCTATGACATTCTTTTTTTTTCTTCAATTCTTCTCCCCACAAGTGGAGAGGGGAGAGCGTGCAAGTTGCTGCACAGTACCTATATGCCACTGGGGTTAAACCATGGCATTTGCCTGAGTTTTTATGACCAATTTCCAGCTCCAGCACACACATTACATCCATTACATGTAAGACAGTGGTCCTGATAGAAGTAATCACAGTGTATGGTGATGTGAGGAAATTGAAATTTTGACAAAGTTCTATTTTTTCCCAGTCTCAAAGACCAAGTCTATGGCTCTGAATGAAGTTTACAGACTATTTAGAGTTTCAGGGAAGCTAACTGGGGGCATTATTGCTTTTATTTTAAAGACTTCTCTGTAGTTAGTAGTTTTTCAGAAACACACATCTGACAACAGAAATTGAACCAAAAAGTATTTCTGATTCCACTAGAAGTTGAAAGGTCTCTGCTAGGACCCATTTAATATTCCTGGCTGATGGTAAAGAGTAGGACAGGAGTGGGAGTTATGGAACTTCTGAAAAGATTACCTTTCAGAAAAAAAATATTTTGTATTCAGTTGCTGAAGAAATAAGACTAAGCAGTAGATTTGTTACTCCATGACTGTATTTATTGCGTAAATGATTAAAATAACCAGAACATAAACAGACTGGAAGTGCTGAGTAAACGTACAAAGATGCTTTCCACAGAGACAGCAGGTCTGCAAGGCCTGCCTCCATAAAACACAAAATGTGCTTCTTTTAATACTTGTAAGAAAACCCTGGCGTGCCTTTGGGCCCTGGAGCACACCCAGCCTGCAACCA
This sequence comes from Emberiza elegans, assembly GCA_024865655.1. Classification (NCBI taxonomy): domain Eukaryota; kingdom Metazoa; phylum Chordata; class Aves; order Passeriformes; family Fringillidae; genus Emberiza; species Emberiza elegans. The sequence continues at coordinate 35,855,615 of JALJVW010000910.1, read as the reverse complement.
GCTCCGTCAGCCTCCCTGCGGCCCCCAGAACTCCTGGAGGTGGTGGAACAGAGTCCACAAGCAGGGGCCTCCCTGGGCCACCTGCAGCACCCGGCTTGTGCCACACAGAGCCTGGCAGAGTCATCCACTCAGTCCTGAACCATATTACTTTTTTTACTGAAGGCTGTTTCCAGAAGACATTTCAAATGGGCTGATGGAGTCTTCCCTATGAAAATAAAAATTTCCCAAGACCAAAACATTAATGTCTAACATGTACACACAGAAATATTATTTTTCATATCTGTGTCATCATTAATAACAAATAACTACTCATACATCATTTTGCAGAATAAATAAATCTACAAGAATATCTATAGTAATATGTTCGATTGCCTGCTTAATTTACACAAACTCTGTTAATCTATCTGCTCAGTAGAGAGAGCATACAAATTTTCAGTGTGTAATAATTTCAGAACATGGACAATTTATCTAAGTTCAAGAGTCATAAGTTTTTCATCACCCCTAAACCTTGATTACTTCTAAGAGATTCATTTTAGCTGAATGCTTTTATTTCTTCCCAGGTTTTTAAAATTTGGGGACAGCAGGTTTGATGGATAGTTACTATTATTTTGCAATATGCAAAATAATGATTCTAAGACCAAACCTGGTGGTATACAAGATCAGCAGCAGCAAACAGCCACGATTCCCAGGCCACAATTGCAGGAGGAAGAGCAGCAAGAATAAGTTTCCTCTGCTAGTTCTTTTGCCAGATCCATTCTTTCTCTCTCATTCTTCTTCTGCTTTCCATGTCAAAAGCAACTTGGTCCAGAACCATCTCTTCATCTGAGAGATCTCACTGTTGTCACTCAGATAATTCAAAGGTCTGTGAAACCCATAAGATTATCAAAGTCTGATTGGGATATTTTCTTGCTCTTCCTTAGAATCATCATTTTTAGTGAAGATTTGCAACTAACCAATATTTTTTTCAAAAATAATTATTTTCTCCCTCTTTGCAGTCTGCTTGTAGTTGCTTATAGATATAAGATTTTGGAATGCAGTCAGTTACCAGCCCTTTGCAGTAGTTTAACTGGTCACAATGAAGCTCTTTGTTCCACTTCTCTGCTACTAAAATCACCACAGAATACCAAGGCTATGAAGGTTTATATCCCGTGCAGTGTAATATCAGGTATCTAAACTAAGAATAGTTGGGAAGGGTCATTTGGACTGATGCAGGTGATTTACTGTTCATGTGCATTAGCTGTGAAGTTGACAGCCTCTAACTGGGGAGCTCCAGTGAGAAAGTGGCATGGCAATATTTGTAAATGTTCCAGCTACAAGATGAAACAAATTCTTCTTAAAACTTGGATCTGTTCCCTTTAGCTTGACAGCACAATACGTGTCTGACTTACCAGAAACCGTTCTTCCAAATCCATACAAATTAATTATTGTTTCACATCTTGGTCCCTAACTGAGAAAAGTATTTATTATTTTTGTTCATAATTACTAGTCACTGATATTTCCCACAGTTATGAAATCTCTTGCGCTTTCTGCTTTAAAAATTGTAATAAATGGAGATGTGATTAGAAAAGCCGGACTTACATCATGCATAGCATATTTATTAGTGCATACACTCTTGCAGTTTTAAAATCATCTGCTTTGACCAACTCCCATCATAACATGATTCTGGAACATGAGAAGGTCTCATTTTTAAAAACACCACAGAATATTTTCTAGTTCCCTTTTTATAAATAAAGCAATTTATATAACTGTAAAATCAAATAAATAGCACATAACTGTCTGCTTTTAATATTCACAAGCAGCAGTTTGCACATATTAGCTGCCAAATCCCTGTAGCACCTTTACATAACAGATAAGGATGAACATTTCCATTTTACTAGTCAAGAAACCTCTAAACAACAAAGACTTTACTTCCCCTACACACTACTGACAGTGAAAAAAACCAAGTTCAGGAATCAGTTGTCCAAGGCCACCCAGTTAAATCTGGGATTATAATCCAAGCTGTCACATGCATGTCACAAAGCACTGTACAGTCCTGTGCCCAGACCAATGACAGGACTAAGGGGTAAAATCTTACGTGAATATTACAAAAGTGAAATTAAATCAGCCTTTAACACAGATGCTGTTCTCATTAGTTATGTTTGCCAATTTTGTAAATAACCTTCTATTTTTATGTGTATAAAATAGGCTTGGTTCATTTTATAGTCTTATTAATTTTTATGTTTGACTTTATTATCTATATTATGTCTGTAAATACCATAATAATTAAAAAAGTTATTTGCACTGGATTTTTTTCATTCAATAAATATCAAGGATTTTTAATGGCTCTCCTAATTAAGCATTGGCATTAAAATAAAGAATAAAAAATACTAACATATAGTGCCTAAAGTAGGATCATGGTTAGATTAAATTTTTTATATTTGCACATTTTAAATAGAGCAAGCTTTATAAACTGCCATAAATGGATTCTACAAAGCATCAAATAATGTTTACATCATTCAAAGATAAGCCAACTCTTCCTCCTTTTTCCCATTTTGTCATTTACTGCACAATGATAGAAAATATTTCTGCAAGAAAGAACTTTAATTATGCAAACACTTTAATTATAAAACATTCTCAGTGAATGCAAAATATGGCTTCAGGTACATAATGAATATGCATGTGTACATGTACACATATACACGCCTAGGTATTCACGTTAAAAATACACTGATTAATTATAAGGGGTAATATTCCACCTCTGAATCACTTGAATTCTGACAACAGTTAGGATTTCATCATCAAACCGTATGTTTCCATGCCTCTTTCTTATTCCAGAATGCATTTGTCAGCCCTGCCAGGGCTGTGCTGGTCACACCCCGGAGGGTGTAACGATGCCTGTGATGGCCATTTCAGATGTTGGCTCCCGTTGACTCCAGGGGAAGGACTCATGGCTGTCCAGTCCCCTTTGAAGCAGAATGTGCTCGTGGTTTTGCAGCTGCAGTCATTCAGGGTCCCCGCCTTGGCTTGCAGGTGCAGCTGTTCCCAAGAACCAAGAACTAAGCCTGGAGAACGTGGGAGGTGACAAATTCTGGGACAAAGAGGGCACTTTTGGCCTGGCCTGCTCTCCCATGTGGTTAATGAGGCCACTCAGCCTCACGTCAGGAGAGGGACAGCCACCAGCTCAGGGAGGGTGAGGAGACATTTCCTGGAAACTGCTAATCACAGTTAAATGCCTGCACAGACACTGCAGACTAACATTTATGTAACGTGCTTACACCTACTGATGTCTTCAGTAACACTAACTGTATTTATTTCTGCTCCCTAAAAATTTTTCTTAAAATAATTTTGACTTCATCTTGATTTTTTGTAATTAAATATCTGACGTTATGTACTAGTGCCTTTTTTTTTCTTAAGCTTATCTGCATATTTGAATGACATTTTTGTGGTTGCACATTCTTCATTCTCACGTATTTTGAGGAAAAAAAAGACTCAGTTAAGCAGAAAATTTAATGAATTATTAGAGAGCAACACAGCTCTGAAACCTATGTATGGGATTTTTTTATCTGCTCAGGCAAAGTGTGAGCAGAAGAAACACAAAGAAAGCATGGACACTGAATACTAGCGAGGAATTTTTTTCTCAAAAAATAAAAACTAAGATTACTTGTTTAAAGCTTCTTGGGAAAAACAAATAAAAAGTAAAGTATTGCAATTTGTATTTTGAATTCTCAGGTGGAATGATTTTTACTGGCTCAAGTTTTGAACATGTAGGCAAAATTTTTCTCAGAAACAGCAGACAAAGCAGTAAGCAGACAAAGCAAATTCCTTCCTAAAGGCATACTTGTAAAAAAATTAGATTTGATGAATAAAGGAATGAAGATAAAGTTAAAAAAATAGTTCTATCTGGTAATGTAACATTGGAGCAAGTAACAAAAAACCTAGAAAAACTCAGATTACCAACCTGAAATGCATAGGCCTTAACTTCAAGAGCAGCATCTACAGTCCACAGCACCCCATTAGTAATGATGTGAAAGGGTGTGCAGGGACACATGGCTGGCTATCCATGCTGTGAGGAATTTAGAAGTAAAGTGTTAAACCATTCAGCCTGAATAGAATAGACTTTGATGGGAGGCAAAGCTTTTTCTGTGTTGAATCACATTGACCTGTTAGTTAGTAAGTTAGTAGTTTTTCGGTCAATAAAATCTTGAAAATCTTTTTTGGGGTTTAGAAAAGAAAAAAAGGAAGGGATAAAGACAAAATACTCTCTTGATTGCTTGAAGAATGTGTTTAAATTTTATATTAATAAAAATGATGTTATTTTATATTAATGGGAAAACAGTTATAAATTATTTTTTATGAGCAATAAGTAAAGCTAAACAATCAGTAATTAAAAAATATAAATACTTAGTGTTGAATTTGACTTTTCAAGGCCTACAATGTGCTTATGGTTCAGTTTATGTCATTCTTAATTTCAGAGTGTAAATACAAATATAGTAGATCTGTTTCTTTTCTGCCTGACAAGAAAGTTACAGTGACATGTTACAGCCTCTGTGAGTCCCTCTTTTTTCTAAAAGTCTTTTTTCCTGCTTAGGTTGAGACTCAATCCAATCATCTGTATCTCTTTCTTCAGTTTAAAGAATAATGTGAAGCAAAAGCCAAACAAGAATTTATTCTAGGAACTCAGTCAATACCAGAATAGCAACTATCTTTCCATGGCTAAAGTAATCCAGCGTATTATAATAAGATTCTTTTTTCTCTTTAATTAAAATCCCAAAGGCTTTTGAAGAACTTCCAATTATCTTGAATGAGGTGGACCTGATGATGTGATCTCTGTCTTCTCCTGGCTGGTGACTTAAAGATGTCTGTTTGCAGATTTTTCATTCCTTATGGTGATCAAGACCATTTCTGGATCAGCTGCACTGCAGATCTAAGTATTTTACTGACTGCCTTGGACTTTTTATTACACTAATCTCTCAAGGACCAAAGATTTACAACAGGTTTAGCTATACACCTTCCCCAGAACAGTCAATATGCTGAAATGTCCAGGTATGTATATATATTTTGTCTGGTATAGCTACAACCAATTCTGCTCTCCCACTTGGAACTCCGTTGTACTAGGAAATCTGCACTGGAAAGAAAGTCACATTTCTTAGAGTCATCTGAATATAGAGGTACGAAGCTGACAATCTGACCCAGTAGTCTTAGAATCCAAATATTCAGTGAAATCAAGCATACAACAACCAGTACTCATTCTGTGGTAATTTACCAAGAACTAGAACCAAATGTGACATGAATTCACATATTGTGAAGTCAGTGTAGGGTTATTCCTCTTGTCCCTATCCATAATACTGTCCTTATCCATAATATTGTCAGAATGTGAGCAACATGGAAACATGACTAATCTCCTGTGGTCCATGGTGTGTATAGCAAGAGATGGTTACAGAAAAGCAGCGAGTAAAAATCCCACTTGTTTGTAAGTTGCAATACGAGAGGAAAGCATTGTGCTGTCACATGTTTCTGAGTGAAGCCTACAGCTCTGAAATATTGTTCAGAAGCTCTGCTGGGGCTTTTCCCAGAGCTCTGCTGGAGTGAACAGTCAGCAGTGCAGCTCATATCCAAAATGCCCTGAGTGCTTTTGGCCCTAACTTCATGTTCATGCAATTCGGATGAACTAAAACTTGAAATTAAAAAAAGAGAGAGCAGGCTGTCTTTGCAATACTTTGGGTTTGTGCCCATTTCCTAAGGGCACTGTGATAATTTTCCGTGTTTAGGCTGGGGTGACAGAATGTCATTTAGGTGCAAACATAAAAGGCAAAACCTTCTAGTCTCAATCTGTCGTGTATTGGATCCATTTTCCTGCGTATACTTTGTAATTGGCTCCTCACTAACAGTAAAATTTTCCTTGGGGAAGTCTGAGGAGGATTCTGTCAACAGTAGTTAGTTCCCATGGTCTTAATACATCCATCTTGGCCAAGGTTACCCGTTACCTTGTTTTACAAATTCAGCCTGTGTTTATGTTGTGATCAAAACCAGACCATTCAATAATTCACTAAAGTAAAAAAGAGGCTAACTGGAATATGTGGAAATTTAATCACAGTTACAGAGTGTGCCTGTGATTGTCATGAGTGAGGAAACAGTAGCTGTAGGACAAGAGGGGAAGTAAAAGTCCAGGTGCAGGCAAGGCTGGCTAGTTAATGGACTGCTATGGAAGGATTCCAGTACATAACCACACTTTTTACACTCCGTAAAAATATCCGTGGTAGAAAATTTGCATCAAGGGATAACTCTTTCAAAATGAAGTCATGCTGTGGACTTCATTCCCAAATGAACCAAAAATGGTTGCCTGTTTCTGAAAACTGACTTTTGCTATTTCTATGCTATTTCTAATAATGCTAGTTTTCATTATTCCTGGAAGTCCTAGCATTAGAATAGACCATTAAAACCAGTGCTTTTAGTCACTGGATTTGATTGCACTTACAGTAAAAAGCTGTGTGGGGAAATTGATTGGAATAGCTTGCAAAGAGAGACTTTTTTCTGGTTATCTCAAGTGGATTAAGGTAAATTTGAAAGAAGAACAAAGGAAATTTTCTGCAGAATAAGAGTTCCCACACAGGGATCTACTTCAGAGTAGCCACTGCACATTAAAAGTGGCACTCTGTTTTATTTTGAAATAACTTCTACAAGTAGATAAGTCTAAGTTTCTTTTGTAGCTCTTGCCACATGAAGGATCCTTAAAGAGGGTGTGAATGTTATTAAATTTAGCATTCACATCCCATTATAATTTACACCTTTTTTTAGGCTGCAGTACACTGCCAGAGAGGTGGAAAGAGGTATTTCTATCAGTTTCAGGCTATTTTATTTGTCAATTATTCTGATTTCAGAAGTGATGTTTGAACAGCAAACCAGGGCAGTATTAGTATAGGCCCTTACAGGCTGCATGGTTTGGTGTTTCATTGATTTTGGTTTGTATTTGTTTCTTTCCCCCCAGATTGTTGGTTTTTTGCTGTTAAAGGAGGATTTCTGGCACATGTAAAAATCTTTTGCACCTGCAAGTGCTTCAGATCTCTGACTGGGGATCCCCATTCTAAAATGGTCCACACTGTTATTACCGGCTGTGTTGCCATAGCACTGCAAACTCTGTTTGATATGAACATTCTTCCCTACAATTACTACAGCTGATGAGCACAGTAATTATTATAGCTTCCTAAGGTGCAGTTAAAATAGCAGAGGCAAGGGAATGCATTCTTGGAATATATGGTGTGTTCTTTGCAAGGCTGAACTGAAAACTCTCTCTCAGTGGGAAAGTTCAGCTTGTCTTCTGTGGTTATGGATGAGCTATTTTTGATTTTTAAGGGTAAAGGTTACATTGGGAAAAGATACAGCAATAAGCATTAAAAATATTCATTTACCATAACACAGCAAGATTTATATTATCATTGCTTAAATCATCTTATTTCTGCTAGGTCTGCATACCCCCAGGCATGACAAAACAGACCCAAGAGCAACATATCCTGATGTCATACTGGGGAATGACAGAAGTAGGAGTTTTTCAGTGTCAGAAAAACCAGTACTTGGGGTACACCACCAAACAAACATTTTGAAGTTTCACAGGTGAGAAGCTGATAAAATAGTCATAATTCAGACATGTCAGAATGGCAAAAAACAAGCAAAAAATCCATTGAAAGAAAACCTGAAAGCTTTTGTAGCCAATATTTATAACAGTGAAGAGTATTTTCAGGATCTTAAAGTTTCACAAAATCACTGGGACTAAGCTTCTGCCAGTACAAATTTTATTTTTAATATAAATATATTTAACATAAATTCTCAGACTGTGATAATGTGTGATTCATTGAAAAGGAGTTTCAAGATATAACATTTTCTATTGAAATTTTCTTCTTCTTTTGAGAGATGGCAAGCTCTAATAGAAATGCTACTTTGCCAGGGAGCTGTTTGTCCTATCTTACCCTATAAAATGCATTACCACTCATATATTGCATATGATTATAACACCACAGTTTTTTCTCTCTGTTGAGTGAACAGTCATCGACAGATTTAGCAGTAAGACCAGATGTAAATGAAAAGTAGCATATTGAAGAAGGAAGGCATCAGCTGGACAGATCAAGACTTTGCCTTCAGAAATGATGAGTGTTTATTAATTCAAGACATAAGCAGATTTTACTGGTAGGATAGCAATCAACTTGCAACTGAAGAAAATAGATGAGTGAAAGTGGCACATTGAGAATAGTTGAGTGAAAGTGGCACATTGTTTGGGACAAGTAAAGGGAGAAATCTGGGAATGCTAATGATTTCACTATCCATAGTTATATCTGTCTAAATTCAGATGCCTTCTCCTTCCAAAAGGTTTGATTTTTGAAGGTAGTGTCTAATATTTTGTGATTTTTGGGAGTGATAACCTTTGTTAATAGGTTTTCAATCTCACCATTTGCTCCTTATCCTTTCCAGAATAGGTAGTGGGTGTAGAATTCATGTAAGTTTTTAGGTACAAATAGGAATTGAGATACAAGGAATATTGAGATATTAACTACCAACTAGCCCATGAAAGTGCATTGAGATATGAGTTATCTATCTCAGTGTAAAATTCTGTATGAGAAAATATAGAGGTTGTCCCTAATTCAAAGTCAAAGTTAAAATCTATCCTATGCCTGATATCTTCCTGAATAATCTTATCTGCTCTGTCTCTGTTTGTATTTAATACAGAAGAAATTGCCTCAAAGTAGGTATAATAGTGTAAAAGCAAACATTTTAAGAGAGAAATAAGCAGTAAGGATTTCCTCACGGTACCAATATTTTGAGCTTTACCCCTATCTAGAAACATGTTCTCTGTGTTCAGGGATAGCAATATAAAGCTCAAGCAAGTGCTGCTTCCAGTTATGGCTGGTTGCATGTACCTTTCAATATGCCTCATTTTCTATCAGGATTCACTGAATGTGTAAAAAATGGTAGTAAATGTAGTAATAAGTCAAAAAGAATAGTGCAGTGACAGAGTACTTCAAAGAACACCTACACACCTTTACAGCCATTTATAATTATCATGAAAAGAGAAAAAAATATATTAAAAGTTATATATAGGTGAGGGTGTTCATCAAAATCAACACAAAAGGGAATCATGTTCTGCAGCTTGGGGGCTGCTTGTGAGCCAGGCTGTGTAGGCTTGTGTAGAGCAAAGTGACCATGTTTGTCATCCCACTCTGGAGAAGTATAGTGAAGCAGGGGGCAGTAGTTGTCCCCTCAAGGAACCAAAGAGAAGGAATCTGAGATTTCAGCAAGTTTTAAAGAATAGCTTCTATCAAATTAATTATTATTCCCCCACTTGTGTTATATTTTCAGGAAATACATTCACAAAATGTATTAGATTTATAGCTTTACATTACCTTTTGTAGATTTTAATAGGCATAATCAGTACTTAAATACCACTGTAACATGCAAACAGTTCTCTCATTAAAATGTCCTTAGGATCCTGTACCTTTTAAAAGATCCTGAGTGTAGATGAACTTGTAGTATGTGACAGCAGAGAGATAATTCTCATAATTGCTTTGACCTGCTTTTGCTCTGCTCTTTTTGACTGATCTTTAAGCAGCCATATGTATTACTAGAGAGACTTTCTGTAGTGTGCCATTGATTGTTTATCTGGCTTACTAAAAGGATTTCAATAATTTACACAACTAAGTCATTGTTTTCCATTTGTACATTATTGGCTTCGTACCTTCCTTCTTGATTTCTGAGAGCCTCTATCATTGTGGATTCACTGCTTTCACGATCATTTTTTTCATAGAATTCTAGTAAAATATTATTAATGTGATTTTTTCCTTCTGTTTTCTTAACTTCCTGGTCATGGGCAAAGTGCCTAAAATGCCAATATGCTTTGAGCTCAGTTTTGTGTGTTAATATTCTCATTATGTAGGTAATAACATGTACTTGGATGCAGAATCTCCGTGAAATATGACATATATCTGATTTCTGACTTCCAGAAAATATCAGATTGTTGGCTTTTTTATTCAGCATCTGAGCTGTGTAAAAAGGCTCAAGATTTGTTTGTTGGTTTGCTTGTTTGTTTGAACATTCCACAATTTTCTAATGTGAAAATGCTTCCAGAGTCATTACCGTAACAATTTGTGAAAACTTTTATGTGTGTAGGGGGTGTTTGAACGTGAAGAGAGAGCTATGACAGTCAGGAGACTTTTCTGTCTGACTGCTTAGCAGGCTTCCATTGCTATGTGTATTATATAAACTAACCTGACATTATTTACTATGGCACTTAGTTGTGAGGTTCCTGTGATGAAGTTGCCTAGGTGACATCTTCAGAAAGAGCAGACAGTTGCGGTGTAACACTGCCCAGCACCACGTCACCTGCAGTGGCTAAAGTAAATATTGGCCACGTAGGATTCCCCAGCTCTGCTCTCTATGTTCCAGTGCAAGAATGTCCTCACCCTAAGTTAACCTGGCAAACTCCTTCACCTTTCACCCACTCTCTCTGCCCTCCTTTTCAGATCTGCAACTTAGAGAGTTCCTGTACTTTGCACATTTGCCCATATGAACCTTTATCACACAATGGAGCCAAAAGCTGATGCTCACCACTACCTCAGACTTATTTTTCGTCAGCCTACCCGGCACTGGCTTTAGAAATCTAATAAATAACTATGTTAACATCCGTTTAGCTATAGAATACCTTCATCATATTTCCCAACTCTCACCCCAAATTGTTATTTTTAACAACCCGTAAGTAAATGTAATTTTTGATATAAATCCTTTTCTCTGTTAGTTTGAGCATAAGACTGAAAACCACGGTTTGGTTTTGACTCTAGCACAGACAAATCCCTTCTGAAGGATGGTTGGGCTGAAATGAAATGAAGGGTTGGGGCATACAGGGGTTAGGAAATAGCCAGACTTTACAGAGCTGGTGAATGGCACTGGTGATCTGGCCAGCAGAAAGGGCTCTTTCAGACAGCACTGCCCAGCAGATGCCAGCAATCCTGTTTTTCAGACAGGGCAAAACTGGCTGTTTGTGGTTTATAAAGAAGCCATTGCATGTAGGAGAGACTGCAAAGCCCAGAATTGCAGCCACACTGACCGAAGGGGTTGTGGGAGGGTTGCCCTGAACCCTGGGTCTGTCTCTGCAGGTGTAGGTGTTCCTTGCTGCTGATCTTACTGTGCTCCAGCAGAATCCCCCTTTATCCAGCAGCTATTGCGAGTGTATTCTTTTTCCTAACTTTTGCCATGCATATGGCTGTATTCAAACTCTTTAAATAAATTCTTTAAGACAATTTTTACTTCTTCTCTGCCCAATTCCTTCAAATAGGTGGCAGGTATATTGATGAGTGAAGGGGTAAGTTATGATATGAAGCACCTATTGATGTATTCATTAAGTGAAAGGGGATTCTTTTTCCTCTTATGTTTTGATGCATGCATAGTTATTCAGACCAATTATTCTATCACAAATTGAACTGTGTAATGTATTATTTGATAGAATATCAAATAATATCAAACTCAACTGGGTTAGCAGAGGGTGCTCTATTTTTTGATCTGTAATTTTAAACGCATTTTATCACATCATTTATTTGTCTTATTAACTGTTAGAAAAATATGTGTAGATTACTAACTTAAGGCAGTTGCTCTCCTTTTAGATTCTTTGTGGGTTTTGATTGTTTGTTTATTTTTGCCATTCATCAAGCTGTTTTTCCATTCAGCTGTTTTGTACTATGTTATGGCTCGCAAGAGTGAAAATTTTCACCTATGGTCCACAGAAAAGTGGTGTTAGTTTTGAAATTAAAGGAAGAAAGCCTTCATTAAGTGCCAAAAATCCCTCCTGTGGTGTCTTGGGAGTGGGAGGATTACACACATTCACTGATCTATGGTGCTATGGAAGTTCATCACTTTGAGAGCAAGAATAAGGAATAAAAGGTGATTACCATGGGCTTCAGCCATTGTTCCTGGGTTATGCAAAGTTAATCCTGAACTTCTGTTTTAACCCACTGGTCCCTTACCCAACCCCCAGCTTCTCCTGCACACTGATACTTAAGGTCATAGGTAAAAAATGTCACTGCTTATTAAAAAATGAAAATGTTTAAAAATCTTTAGAATATGATTATGGTCTAATTTTATAATTTAATAGAGTCACCTTCCCGCCTCCCTCCTTTGAGGTATATTTACAGTTGGCAAAATTTTCTGTTAAAATACATCTTTTTCCACATGGAGTAGGTGACCTTACTCAGAACTACAAAATGATCTGACAAATGGTGAAACTGACTAAGGTTCTGTAGTACAAACTGGTTTTGGCACTGACTAATTTAGAATGCCTGATCTGATATTACATCCTTTAATTTTTGGAAGTTGGCTGATAATGGTTAAAATATTGTAGAAAAGAATATGGCTATGAAGACAGAAGCCATCTGAAACTTTATTAAAATCAGTAGGAAAAGTTATAATAAAGGAGTTGTACTAAAACTTCCAAAGCCTAGGTTAAGAAATGTGTTGCAGTCAAACATTTGTTGAAGGCATTAGAATTGAGTGCAACTATAAATGGGTAAGACCTGAGGAGAGTCAAATGCAGGTATTTGAAAGACACGCAGACGTGGCATTTAGGGACATGGTTTAGCAGTGGATTTGGCAGTGCTGGGTTAATGGTAGCACTCGATAGTCTTAAAGGTTTTTTCCAACCTAAGAGACTTTATGTTTCTATGATTCTTGCTCTCTTGAAGTGCATAAATAGCAAAGCTTTAGTGCTCTCTGCTTTTAAAAGGAACATTTGGATTGCAATTAAGTTGGTAACACAAAGTTTGGTAACACAAAATGTAAATATGACAGGGAATTTTTCCAAGCAAGGAAGAACTTTCTGCTTCATTCATGTCATTTGTCATTTATAATCATGCTGTTACCTGAGAAGATGACCTTTAGGATTTGTTGTATTTTGAGAACCAAACCTGTGCAAGACTTTTATTAACTCTTGGGAACTTCAGTGTTGAGCAATGTTAGTAGTCTCTTAGCTTTTGTGCAGTCACTGTATCCTATAGACAAATAATTTTTTTTTTTTGCTTTTAACAAGGAAGTTACAAATTTCCTGGTTTCAACATGATTTCAGCTGAAGTACCTTTCTTAAGCTGGATATTAGTTGAATTGAAATGCACATGCTTTTTCACAAGAAAATAAAACTTTACAAATAAATAAAACAAATAGAAAATATTTATAAGAAGAGCTTCTGTGTTATTCTTTCCTTCTTTGGTTACAGAATAAGGAAAATTATTCCTCTAAATAAAAAAAATTAAAGTTTTAGCCTTCCTCACCTGGGTAAAAAGAAAAGAAAAAAACCTTTGAGAGTTCATAATCTCTGTAATGTTTATATTCACTGAGAAATTGACTTGCTTAAAAATGATAGATGATTCTGTTTTCCCCCTTTTCTCTTTCTTTTTGACCTAAAATATTAGATGGAAATAGTTTATAAGGTCTGTTAGAAATCGTTTTTCTTGCACTTGTTCTTATACCTGGAAAATATCAAGAATGCTGTATTTTAATTTCCTGTTTTGTTTAATGCTTGGTTGGAGGATCTGGTGATGTTCATGACCTCTTTTAGATCCAGTTTTCAAATGGTTATAACCATACTCAGTTTGCAAAACTTGAATGTCCCTTGATTGCATGTTCTGCTTTTAGTAAAAATATTACATGTTTGCAGTTTGGGATCTAAGGTCTTGGCCAAATGGTAAAGGAGTTTAATCTTCAATAACAACTGTTACTTTAATATTTTTCAGGTTTTTTTGCTAAGTAAATGTGAAAAATAATAAAGGACACCAGGACCAAGCTGCCCAAATAACAAATTGCTTTTCTTTGTCATCCCTTTTTAATTGCTTTGTTATAAAATTTGAATAATAATGCCAGGTCTCTTCTCAATTGAATCTGGTTTTGTGCCTGGAGTTTATAGCTTAAGAAGTGAACATGAATAAAGGTAGAGTGAGAAGAGTAGAGGTTGACTTTACTCAGCCTAATAAAGTAAAAAAAAACATAAACCAAAATTTTATTTCCACTACATTTTATTAATATTCTAAAGCAAGGCAAAATTAATCATTTACTTTACAAATTAATACATTGAGACTGGTTGAACTGTGTTCATTTAGACAAATATGCTATTTTTGATGAAATATCATTAATTGTTTGATGAAATATCTTACACCTTCCAGTTCTGTATAATAGATATAATACATGTAATGTATAACATCTTCACTGTTAGATATTTTACTTGCTGGAGTTTTATGTTGGTGAAATTTGGGATATTTATTGAATACTTCAGTGGAAAATATTTTTGTCATTATTTGCATAACTTTGAAATGCCTTCCTCAATGACTTAACCATCAGTAACCATCAGGATGTGACCAGAGTCACTCATCATCTTGCCTGTGGCTGAACCTTCCTGTCTGTAGTGCCTCAATCCATTTGCCAGGCTGAACAACTGGGAATATGATCAATCAGATCCCTGGTGCATCTGGAAACTGGTGCTCCAAAAAAAATCAAGAAAAAGATTTTTTAGTCAGCTCAGTACCACAAAACTGAGTTGATAGACCCATCACAGAGTTTTGTGAGGTATAGATGATGAGGAGGAAAAATATCTTTGCCTTTGATCATCAGCTGTAGCTCACTGTTAGATTAAATAAACAGTGTTGTGAAAATGTTGCTCTTAGACATTCAGCTCCCTTTGGAGTAATGTATCTCTCCATTGGACAATGCTGGTGAAATTAGCTTCCACAGACTAATGTAATCTTGTAAACACCTGCGACTTAAAGGCAGTAAAATTTGGAAATATTCATCATCATTCACTCAGAAGAGCTGCATCTCTACATAGACCATTACAGTAACTGCCACTAAGAATGCAAGACCCTAAACAAGGATCTGTCATTACTGCCCAGGAGAACCTTTTTTTTTTTTTAATCACACCCAAATGAATATGCACCTTCTGAGGAAAGACAATCAAAAAATTATGCCTAGTAGTCTGGAGCATTCTGGGTTTTGTTTTTTTTTTTTTTTTTTTTTTTTTTTTTTTTTTTTTTTTTTTTTTTTTTTTTTTTTTTTTTTTTTTTTTACTGCCATCAGGGGCTGTCTCTGATCTCACACAGAGAGAAGAAAAATGTGCAGTGAGAAGTTTACTGGATCCAGATGCTGAAACAGAAGAAACCCAGATGTATCTGCATGTGGAAAAAAAAAGACTGATAATGACTAAACAAAGCTATGAAACGAGTAGCCAGAAGAGGAGAGAAAACGGTCAGAAATGCAGAAGTCATAAGGAATAGCAAAAGGGAAGATACAGATACGGTGGGAAGGAGGAAAATTAAGTGAAATTAAATAAAGTCAAAGCCAAATAAGTTCTATAAGTTAATAAACATATAAATATACAGATGATGGTGCAAAATAAGTAAGGATGTACATATATGTATTTCCCATATCAAATAAAGGGAGAATGAAGACAGAAGGATATTATAGATCAATGGTGTCTTCTAATCATATTCTCTTAATGTGAAGATTAGTCTTAGAAGCCAATTTATCTAATCAAAATAATCAATTTTTCTCACACAACTGTGCTGCTCAATCTTAAAAATCTCCCAAATCCACTGTCTTTTAGGAATTTTTCTGAACTGGAGATTATTTTTGACCTATGAAAATTCATATTTATGGCATCTGCTTTACTCTCATCTATCTATTCACATTAAAACCTAAAAGTCTGAAGGTTATTTGCTTCTAAGCTATCTTCACAGATTGGCAATGGTTTGATGTACATTTTCACTTCTCTGACAAATGATTATGCTTATCATCATGGAAAGACATAGAGCAGTTACACTCTGAAACTTCTTGAGATGCTTGCTCCAGGCACGGAATGTGTTCTGTTACTTGTGTACCAAGGTGGTGTTTAAACATGTTGCATAGAATAATTCAAGTAATTTATGTGCTGCATTCAGTAATTCCAGGCATCTGTTAAGGAACAGAAAGGTTAGCTTTATGTAGACTCAGTCAAAAAGTCTTCAGAACTTATTGCTTGAAGTGATTAGGAAAAAATATTAGATTATTGCAATTAAAAACTTTTCCTTACTGGATTAAAAAAAAAAAAAAAAAAAGTCTAGGCCTAATGCATGAAATCAAGTATATTCAAGTGAGACTAGCAACTTATATAACTGAACTTACATAACTGAACAGAGCCAGCCATGTCGAGCAAGCCAGCTTGTGCTGGTGACATGATTTCCACAAATGAACTTAGAAACCCTTCATTCTCACCTGGTCCTTGGAAAGCCCATGAGAGCTCCAAGGCCCACGTGGGCAAATTTGAACCCTCTTGTTCATTGTCCCCCATAGGGAAGCCAGTTCTTACACTTTGAGAATGCTTCATGTGCTGGACCAAAGTTCAATTAAAATCTTAAATAAAACGTCAACTTTCATACACTTCAGGTTGGTTTAAAATTATATTATTGCTATAAAACATAGTGTGAGTGATTTACACTCAGGTTCATAAAGGAATTGCAAGGGCTGTATTTCTGAAGAGAACATGGTGTAGGATTGCTTGGACATAGCTTTAGGTTTCACCTGGACAACTTCCAAAATATCTTCCTAAAGATAGGATTTTACTTAGCTTCACTCCCAGCTCAGTAAAGTATTTCTTCTGTATGCAGTAAGTGGATTGAGAGAAGCTAGAGACATGCTGCGTTTTAGAGCAAATTAATACCACTTATTGGATTCCAGTATTCTCTGACTTGTGGACTTACTTTTGAGCATTCCAGAAATTTTATTGCAGATGTCTCATCTCTATTCTGAATTTTGTACATTTTTGAAATAGTTTTCTGTTTTGGGGCTTTATAGAAAAGGCTGTGTAATCTTAGCAAATTGGTTCCAAAGAAGTACACATGAACATTTTCATTTCATGTGGATTCATGTCCCCCAAGTTTAACTTTGAGTACTGAGTTCAAACAAACCAAAAATTCAAAGGAGAGCTCCACCCATATTATTGAATTTTGTCTGGGGAACGTTTTTCCTCTTTGAGTCATAACCAGCATAATAATGAGTAACAACTGGTTTCCATCCAAACAATGAGTGACTTGTTTTTGCTAAAAATTAGATCTTTATCTGGGAAAGCCATAAATTATGGTGAAAACCTTGCTCTCACAAGTTTAAATTACAATCTTTGTCTGCAAGATTCACATAAATAGTTACCTGTTTTAGATGCAACCTGCTTTGTATATAATTGTGAATCTATTTATTTATTTATTTTTACAAGAATGATGATTTATTCACTTTTTCTCCTATGATATTTTTCTGTATGGTATGACTTCATCATGATCTTGAATACTGAGTATGGGTTCTTTCACAGTCTACTGCCAAAGGAAATATTTACAAATGCAACTGGGGAAAGACAGACTCTATGACTGCTACAAATTTATTGCTGGTTACAAACGTGTCATGATTCTTAGTGGTGCCACATCTAATTTAGAGCAAATGTAAACCTCTGCATAGACAGTGCTCTGATATTCCAGTTAAATCTGCAGAAAGACTAGTTGCTTGTATAGAAACATATGACCTCATTCTGAGTGTTAGTATCAACATCCCAAAATTCTTTGGAGAAGAGTTAAAAGTCAGGCATTCTTCTACAAGGGTCTCATCCATACCCTACGTCTTTGTTTATTTTGGTTTCAAAACCTTTTCAATAAATTTATCCCATATGTATACTTAAACTTTAAGTGATCTCATATGCATTTCCATGGGAAGTAAATTTGGGTGGGTTTTTTTTCCTTTTTTTGCCCCCTAATTTTTATTTGGCTACCAGAAATCTAATTTTTGACAATTAATTTTTTGTGCTGTTTGATATTTGTTTCTGACATTTTCTTACTTATATGTATTTAGATTTTAGTTAGCTCAGATTACTGATTTCTTCCAGATTCTAATCCTGTATTCCTCTCTAATATCCTTTTCTGCCTGCGTATATGTTTCATTCATGTACTAAATAATTCCTCTGTTGTTTAGCAAGTTACTATGTGTAGAAAAGACAGAGTTGACTCTGTAATAGCTTAGTGAAGATAGACTTTTTTGCATCTGAAGTTGATAGGAAAATTTTAAAATTGTACAAACAGATTTCTGAATGGATATGATTTTATTTAATGAAAATAATTAGTATATATATTGTGAAGTGAAAATATATCATTATATATAGCAATAGCTAAATAGAGAATGAAGTGTTCATTTCCTTCCAAAATATTATGCTCTATGAACAGCTTTCAAACTCTTCAAAGCAGCAATCTCTGGGCAGAGTTAGAGCACAGTAGGCCAACTCTCTTGCCAGAGCAGGCCTCCTTAACTTCAGTGGAGGCTTCTGAAGGCCATGATGATACTTTTCTTTCCCTCTTGATTTGATGTGTCACATACGGAAACACTGGACTTTGATCTACTGCCTATACATGTGCCTATATTTATGTGAAGGCAACACATCTTTCCATTTGTACAGTTTCTGGAAAAAAGAGTAGCTGGAGGTGGCATGTTGCTATTTGAACAGTATTTTGACTTTTTTCCTGACCACTTTCTTTCCCAACAGAATTTTAATCACTGAAAATGAAGTGGCACTGTGAAATATTAATTATTCTGGGAATAGCAGCTTGATGTTGGACACCATCCTTCTGCAGCCTGTTGGTCTGTTGGGTCCTTTGGGACTGCTGGAACTGCTGAATGCCATGTGAGAGTTACACTTGCAATTTGGTTGTGTGCTGGAGTAGAGACCATAGTTTCCCAGGAAAAATGGCATTAGAAAGCAGCTTGCCTGAGGCAGAGCATTAAAACTGCTGTTGCTCCTGGTTGGGATCTGGTGAGCCCTTGGGAAGGAGGGGAGATAGATGGAAGCACTGCAGCTGAAATGAGTTGTCCCACTCAGGGACAGGTTGTGTACTCCTGCTTTTGTACATCTGTGCAGTGAACAGAAGAGAATGATACCTGTGCTGGTTTAATTTACTTAGTAGTAATAAAAGCCACAAACTTCTGCAGTAGAAAAATACATGGATGTTTTGTTATAGCTCTTGACAGTTCTATATAGACTTTTCTGAAATTAATGTCTCATCTTCATTCCTGTTGCTATCTGTACTAACCAGCTTAAACTAGTACAGCTATGACTCCTGATATTGTAAAAATGTCTTAGTTTGCAGTGTAGTCAAGCCCTAAGCCCTTGAATGGGCAAAAAAAGGACATAATTAAATTTCCATGAAGAGCCATTTGAATAACAAGAAGGATTGCAAGAGCATTTAGCTTTGTTTTCTTTGTTTATCTTTTTCTTATGTTATTTTAATCTTCCAGAATATGTACAAATCTCAAAGCATTATTTCTTTCTTTCTGGAAAGTATTTTCTCCACTTTCCCTACTCCTTTCCTATTTTTTTCTGCTTAATTCTAATCATTTGAACTAAATGCCAGGAGGAAATATTGTTATGGGATTCATATAATAAACTTATAGATTTTCTCACTACTGATGTGCACAGATGTTCAATATAGATTATGGGTAAAAAAAGCTATCAGAAATATTGCACGAGGGATTAAAATACTCTTTTGGTTTCTGCTCTCAATAGATTCTTGTAAGATTTGAGTAACCCTTAAAATGTTTTGGATTTGATCTTCTAGGGGAACAAATAATTTAACATATTATTTCACCATCAATAAGAACCTGGATTAAATTAATAAAGTCAAAAGAAATTAATTTGTATAAATCTTAACCCTCGAAAAGTGTTTGTTCTTCATCAGGAAACAAGTTCTGATGTCACAATTCAGCATTGGGATACACTCTGCCAATCATCTTTGCTGGTTTTTCATAAATTATTTGCTGGTCCTTAAATATATAAAAAAAGAAAGTTATGTTGAAAATTAGTACAATAAATTTTTGTTCTTTTTGTATTCCTTAGGAAAGTTCCTATTCCTGTATTGGAAAGTTAGCTATAAATACATTATTATTTAGAATGAATAATTGTTCATTTAAGAGTTTTAATGATTAAATATGTTCACACAATTATGTCTAATCTATTAAGCATGAAATGTATTCAAAAAAGGACATACATGTTTCATACAAGTCTCTAAGAGTGAAGTATTATATTACAATAATATAGGAAAATTTAGATAGAAAATAAAATTTAAAATCAAAATGTTCCAACTGGGAATTATATTATCTTTAAAGACTTCAGTAAAAGGTATTTATTAATTTCTTCACTCTCTTCTGACTTATTTTCTCTACATCTATCATTCCTGGCACTTTTTATGCTTTTTCTAGTTTTTTTGTTTTAGCCACCTTCTTATGGAGAATGCACACAGAAGCCATATAAAGTTGTTCAATAATTTCAACTCTAGAATTTCATTTGCTTGTAAGTCTGCAAAACTTTGACTGTTTGAACTAAAATGTTGCCTCCCATGTAATTACACTGGTGATGAAGGGGAAACCCGTTTCAATCTGATGTGATTTGTCTGGGGCTTTTTGAGGATGGGTAAACCTCATCTAATTGCCAATGTCAGTAAGTATTGCACTGAGTTATAGCTTCCGTCAAAAAATACAGTGAGGTCGTTCTGATGTCAGAAATACACTTGATGTGACACCTGTGGATATTTGACCAAACTTTGAACCTTCTTAAATCTCAAGTGTCTCATTAGAGCCACATTCACAATAGAGACTACTGGTGTTCAGAAACTATCTGAGTATTTCATTTGAACTGGGCATGTTAAAATCCAGGACTGGAAGGAGTGAGCAGAATTTTCCTAGAGTTGCCCCTTTCAGCTGTCAGGAACTATTGTCATATTAGGTACTGGAAAATAAATATGAACTTGCCCTTTGTTTCCTGTATTGCTGCCTAGAAAGGGAGGATGCACCAATGTGTGGGATCAACAGTTGTGAAAAGCTAAAGGAAGTGTAGAAATGACAGGGAGATTAGGGTGAAGGACAAGGTGAAAGATAGATGAAGATAAACACTTTCCTTAGGCATATATTGGATTCTTAACAATAGTACTCTTGTCCCTGAGGTGTGGAAATAATAATGCCAGTAAATCTCACAGAGGGGCTGTCAAGAGTGCTCATGACCATCTCCAGTATATTCAGGTATTATACACAGAACAAAAAAAAAAATCACAAATAAATAGATATAATGTATTACAAGGTGCATGATGTACAGGAAATACAGGGCTCCATACAGAGTGATAGAAACCACAAAGTATCAATTACAGTATTTGAAGTATTTTTCCATCATAACTACTAAGTAAGTAGGTATCCTATGGAAAAATAATTGTAGTCTTGGTGTTAAAAAAAAATACCTTAAAAACTGTCAGATACTTATGAAGCTCTGATTCATAAACTGTCATCTAATCTTACCAAAAAAGCAAAAGGAGCAGTCACAAATCAGTAAGATATTTATAAGTTCTGAGGTTTGCAGTCATCACTGTCTAATGTCTTTGTAACTTACCTTTTGCATACTGTCTCGAGCATATGGAACATGCAAAGGAAAGACCTTTGCATCCTGGCAGGAATTCAGTGTGTATGATACTGTGCTTCACACTATTGTACAAGATTTTCCAAACTACATCTGAAGACAGACTTTTTTTTAAACACACCCCTTAATCCACATATGCATTTAGATGACAATAGAATATCTGAAAGAATTTTAGAGGTAAATAATGCTTTATCATTTCAATATGTTAATTAGAAAATATTGCTATTTTAATTGCAGAAGTGTGTATTGTTGACAAAAGAAAGAGAGCCTAATGTACTTTGTATATCCTCTGTTGACTGATTTCCCTTTAATTTGTGGCACATTTTCTTTACACTACTTTATGTGCTTAGATGTGTCCTCATTCGACTTTTGGCTCAAGCAAATAACTCCAGAAATGAAGGATATGCCTACTGAGATCACTTCCTGCTGAAGTCTGGTTTCTTGGCTGGGAAACTGGCTTCTCTTGTTCCTGCTGGAAAGTATTTACAATGGGGATGTTGTAGTATAGTGGCAAAGTTATTCCAGGACATGTTCATGAGTATAAATAGACATATGAATAGTTATGCTAAAGAATCATAAAAGGCAATGAAACTAAAGTCTGCTCATAATAATTTTCAGTCTAGGTTTTGAATTGCTATATTAGGAGTCCTATGGCCAACTCATCACTAAAGGATGTTGGTATCCCAGGCAGGGAAGGACCATCCTCTATTTCTGCTCATGAAATGGCTTTTATGTATAGCCAATTATCTAAATACTTTAAAAAGTTATGGTCATACACCAAATATTATTCTTGTGAAAGCTGTAGGTATGCCAAAATTCCTTTGAGTGCTCTTAACAGAGGCAGGGTCCCTGTGTGGTGTGTTTGCTGTCAGGCTGCTGGTCCCAGAAGTGCTTCATGCAACAGTGCTGGAGCTCAGGAGAAGCAGTGTCTGCAAGGCATGACTGTTGTGCAGAGCAGGGCCTGGAGGCACAGGGGTGAGCAGCTGGAAAGAGCTGGGAGGAGAACTGGTGTTTGGTTGCATCATCAGAGTCACCTGAGGACTGGTAGAACCATCCTGCACCACCTTTCCTAAAGTGGTTAGTTACCTTAGTGGATACAAAAAGTTGTTTTCAGGAGTTGAATCTGTGATTGCTTCTGTGTACTATCTTCGGGTATTTCTATTGATCAGGAAGAATTTTTTTTTAACTGCCCTGTTTGCAAACAAAAATAAAGAAATCTTAAGCAATGTGTAACCCATTTTAGCTTTTGACATGAGGACCTGTGTAGTTAAATCTAATGGGCACCTAAACCTAATGGTTTTCTGTAGCTGATATTCCAGCATATTTGCTTATTAGAAAAATGGTACTGTGACCTTTTCTTTTGACCCCTTTCAGACCTAACCATAAGATTTAGGTGTATTCTTATTACCAAAGTTATTTCCTGTGTTCTGCTGCTTGTCTTCACATCTCTTATGTATATCTACTTCTTTTAAAACTCTAGTAATTGCAAAAAAATTAACAATACAATGATAACAAATAATAGTCATTTTTTATGAAAATAAATTTTTCTTACTTTTTTTTTTAGTTTCTGATCTACCTTCCTGAAAAAAACACCCCCACAAACATATCTACAGGAAAATCATGCAGATACTATTGATTTGTCAGAAACATTCCATAAAGTAAATGATTAAAAATTAAGGAATTCCTTTGTCTTTACAAATTAATGTGTTTAATTTAACACATTATTAACTTTTATATAATATATACAAGAATGTGCAAATAAATATGTAGTTCTTGCTCATATTACTGTTGTTGCCATGATTGCTATGTTTTTCCCAGAAACAGATTCGAAGTCCCTCTGGCTTCTTCCTTTTTCTTAGTTAACCAGAGTCTTGGGCAGGATGCCAAGCAGATGGGATTTCTAACTCATAACTAGTTTATGCTTATTGTGCCCCCATGCCTTTGGTGTATTACCTTTTTCTCATACAGAGGCAAAATTTTAGTGCATTGGTGTGAACATTGCATCAAGATAAGGTGCTCTAGCCTGTGTCCTCTTGTACACAGCACCTCACCAGCCAGTTCTCATCTTAGATCTCCAAATCCCCTTTGTACTTCCAAGGCATGTATGCGCCAGACAGTGTGACAGACTGTTGATATTATGGGTGTTGCTAAAATACTAGCATTAGATTGTGAAAAAAGAGATAATACCACCATTTATTTTCAAGTTTCTATTGGTGAGAAAAGAGACATATCTCCCCAGTCCCTCATGAAGTGTATTGAGCTTGATATTTGAACTATTACTCCAGTGCAGCGGAAAAGTCTAGGTGAGAGGTGAGAACCCAGTATCAGTAATATAGGCACTGTGCAGTTCTGTAGAGAGAACTTGCCCTTTATGTAGGTATTTAACATTAGGAAACATTTGTTCACAAGAGCAAAAAGACCCAGTGGAAAGGCATCTTTTCAACTGGCATATTTTCAACTATTTCTGATGAATTAAACTGACCTTTAGAAATACACGTCTGGGCTGGCACCGAAGCCAGAGTTTCTATTTTTTTAGCGTGTGTGTGTACACGAAGGGAACAGTGAGCAGGGTTGGGAGCTATTGTTGGTGGCCAGGCAGGTGCTGCAGCAGGGACGCTCGGCGTGCCCAGCGCTGGGCAGTGGCAGCTCCCCCGCCGCGCTCCTGCCCGCGCAGAGCCGCGCACAGAGCGGGGCCGGCAGCGCTGCCAAGGCGCCCGGGGCAGGGAACACCGTGATCTTCCTCACGGCTGCTCCGGCATTTCAGTGATCTGAAAGGTTACCTTGAATTATAACAATATCTGTAGACATTATAACAAATTCAGTAGACAGCCCACTGGGGGAAAGAAGTGGGGGAGCTCTTTGGGTGTTTGGTGGGTTGGTTTCTTTCCAAGGAAAACATTCCAAGCTTAACATTTTTATTTTAAAGACTAGCACAGACAGAAAACATTCTAATAAGAATTCAGAATTTTCTTACCTAAATGAAACTTTATATATGTACACAGACTTCTGTCTTGTATCCAGTTGTCTTATAAGTATTTGCTGTATTACAAACAAATCAACTCAGCAACAAAAGGTCATACATTTAGTGCTTAGACTGAAGACCATACCTTCAGAGAAACTCAGATTATGTTCATAAACTGGAGGGATTAATTTTTTTTGAGAAAACTTCAGTGTATAACCTGGTGGATGTGTTGAAAATCCACACTTGAAAATCTTGGAAAAACCTGGAAAATGCTGGTTTGGAGCCATTAGAAGCTGAGACCCAAGCTCTTTTGAAGGTGGACTTTGTCAGAGAAGAGAACTGCAATAGTGTTTCCAAAGCTTGCTTTATAACATAATCAATAGAAAATATCAGTTC
This sequence comes from Emberiza elegans, assembly GCA_024865655.1. NCBI lineage: Eukaryota > Metazoa > Chordata > Aves > Passeriformes > Fringillidae > Emberiza > Emberiza elegans. The sequence goes on along the minus strand of JALJVW010000910.1, from coordinate 35,830,800 downwards.
CAAAGCCCTGATTCATCTTGATTTTACCCACCTAAATGAAATGTTTAAATTAGAACTAATATTGTAATCAGCTCTCTCTACACAGAGTACTGAGAATAAGAAGAACTTCAGGTAGTAAGGTAGTAACTTCCAACAGGAAAACCTTACTCTCTGTAGGTGCTTTATTTAAATTTCAGTCAAATCTGCATACAAGTTTTTTCCCCTCTCTCTACTACCTTTTTTTCATTCCACAGATGGACTTTTGACATTTTTGTACCATCAAAGGTGTGATGGAAAAGAAACTATCTTGTGTCTAAAGTGTTGTAGGTCCATTGACGAGAGGACTAAGTGTAGGATCTTGCCACAGGAATGGGACTATTGCCAAGAAGTAGCAATGAAGAAAGAGCACAAAGCCTTTACATATTTATTTCCCTGGTATCTCCTGAACACATATGCACGATGAAGACTCATCATGCTAGAACAAGTACTCAGATCAGACCACCAAGCTGTCAGCTAAACTTCAATTAAATGTTAAGAACAAAACTTTGAAAACTCATTTGGACTTTTGAACTACACTGCAGTATAATGAATATTTTTCTTTTTTGTTTTTCTGTGTTAGAAAAGAATAATTGCATTTGTTTGAACTAATAGTAGCTGGAAGGTATATAAAAATTTTGTTAGTTAAAAGATGTTTGAAGGTTGCTTATAGTTACCTGTTGTCTCAGTTATTTGGAAGACTGGGAAGAAAGAAACTCAACTGATGCAAAGAAAAAAAAATCTTCAATCTATTTGGTTAGATTGATTAGTTAGATTAGTTGATTAGTTGATTTGGTTAGATTGATTAGCAGGAGATAAAGAATATTAGTATAAGAAACAGCATATGTATTGCATGTTTGGGGTGGAGCAACAGATTGTTTCAGGATAAGTATAGGTATAAATTTTTGCAATGATTACTAAACCTTGTAACAACCACAAAGAAAAAGAATGTCCATGCTTTTATTTGGCAACTGAATGCCATTGTGAAATTTCCAACAGGTTCAATCAAAGAGTCAGGAAAAGAGTGCTGCTCTAATGGCTGCCTGTCACTTGTTTGGTGTTCAGCTGTGATGGGAAGATTTCAGAAAAAGACTATGCCTGGTTTTTTTTTAACTTTCTGAAGCAGGACTTAAAAAATCTCATGATTCTGCGATCATGAAGGGCAGCAGGGCAGAAGCTGGAAAAATTAATGTATACCAGATTCTGCAAAAGCATTAAACAGGCAATTATCCATCTGAAGGAAAAATACATAGTGTGATACTGAAAACCAGTATTTCCTTACAAACTGACTGTTTTATATTATGCATTAAAGCAAGTGCTTGTAAAATTTAGTAAAAAAACCAACTGTTTAATATAGTGTTAAAAAAATGTAGACTAATGCTCAGAAAAAAAAACTTTCTTTTTTTTTAATCTTTGTATTCTTTTGAACTAACATGTCCCATATTTTTTTAACAATCCTGCAGTAATGAGTTGAATCCTGAAATGGTCAGGCAGAAATTAAATTTCCTTATATTGCTGTGTATCTTTATAAGCACACTCTCTATGATAAAAGGGAATGACAAAGAAAAGATATGATCTCTGTTTATTCCTAAGGGAACCTGTATTCTGCCTACATGTGTTGATAAAGCTACTATTGCCTCCTACCTGGTATCTTATTTTTGAAGTCGGTCCTTTCAATTGCCAGGTGACTGTTTCGTTTTCATCACTGGGAATAGGAAAATATTTTAGATGATGCACTGCAATATCAATCCACTACATAGAAAGCAAGAGGTACATTACTTAAGTGAAAATTCTGTATTAAAATACTGGAATTTTTTTTCAGAACAATAAGGCCAGGATAACAACTTCTATTTATAAGAGTAATTTTTCCAGATTTTGTCAAATAGCTACAAAACATTTGAGATGCAGCGCAGCACTACTATGAAAAGAAAGAACACCTCTTCTTGGGCCAGTAGTGGTGGCTATTCTAAAGTTATCAATCAAGTTCATTTAGTCTATAAAACTAGGGGACATGAAAGTAAAAAAAAAGGCAGATAAAGGCTCTTTACACATAGGTAAAAGAGGTACAAAGATGTAGAAATAAGATTGTCTATCTTAGCACATGCAAGTGGGGATTGCAGTAAAGAAGTGTTTCCTCAAATCACTGTCTACACTTAAAGTGACACATGTTCAATGACAGAAGGGAATGTCAAAGAAAAGAGAGGATCTGTGAGTGGATAGGAAATAGATGTGAGCATTTTCCCATCTAGTCAATCTATCTTCCAAAAATCTAATACAAGAAAGGAAATTTAAGTCAGCCGTAGGAGTGTTCAGCCTGCCTCAGAGCAGGAGCTTTAGACATTTTATCTGGGTTAATATGGATAAAGATCAGAAACAGAAAAAACCCGCCCCAAAACCTAAAAATTGGCCTACTTGGTTTATTCTTCTGGGAATTTTTGGGAGCTCTTGAAAGAACAGTGTCCTTGGCTGTTATTCACACCAAAGAATTTTTCCTGGGACCTCTCTACAGCCATTCTCTGACTCAAGAATAGCTTGAGAATGGCTAGAGCAGGTGGTAAAAGCTTTCTGGTAATCTTTTATTCCGCTGTGTTTCCAGGTGATAATTGATGAGCACAGTTCATTCTTATGGCTCTGTGATTTTCCTGGCTCTTCTGCAGTATTTGTAACCTGGAAATATTCCTTGTGAACTCTTTGTACACATGCTTCTTCCCACCTGCCCTCAGCCCTTGCTCGTGTTCCCAGTTTGGAGCAGTTGTTGTCCCTGGAGAGCTGCACAGGGTGAGGCCCCATCACCACTGCTGTTGCTAATCAGCTGTGTGAAGGATAATTTTTAAATTGCCCAAGATGCATTTGTGTTTTTGCTTTCAGTTGTGTGTCCAAAACCTGCAAAGCAAATCTGTATCTAAGAGATAAAAACAAAAAACATAGAATAAATGTTACTCCAGACATTAACATTTCAGATTTAAACAGTACCTTCCAGGAAGATGGGCAAATAAAGTGGGTGAAAATCATCCTAGGCAAATTCCAACAAAAATACTCAGAATTGTGCCAAGAGCAAGACTGACACCATAAATCTTAATTAATTCAAAGACTATACATTAACATAGTCCACCCAAAATTTTCCTATTCTTCAGTAAACCATTAAACAATATTTGTAAAATGCTTTGAAGAGTACAAGCACTGTTTAAACACCACATATTAGTCATCAATACTATGAGTAGTGTTGTTGACTTAATTTGAAGAGTTCTGTGTGATGACTGTTTTAAAATAAATTACTGGTGAAATGGCAACTGAGCAGTGTATGAAAGGAAGCTCAAAACATTCAATCAACACAGTGTTCTACATTCTTCTTGAAAACACACTGATTTTTAATTTTTCCATGTCTTTCTTATATTAAATGAAAGCATCTGTCTGCAATTTCTGAAAATCTGGAGAACAAATGGAAGTGAGACACAGCATTCCTATCTTTCAATTGTACTTTTTATTAATTGCAGATCAGACTACAATCCAAGATCCAGGTGCAGTGCTGTGTTTAAAGGAGAGGGCCCAAAACAGTCTACACATGGAATGTGTGAGAGCATGTCTATACCACTCTGGAGCAGCAAAGGGCCAAGATTGCTCTGTTAGGTCCAGAGGGACCCTTCCATCCAAACCTCACAGCTCAGCACCCTCACACGGAGTCTTGAGGCCAATAAAGTGCGGTTAGACCACTGCTGTGCCCCTCTAAGGAAGCCACATATCTTTGCCATCAGTGCTTAGGGATAGTACTCATCCAATTTTTTAAAATTTCTTTTGCTCAGTATAAAAGTGAGAGATGGTTTTAGAAGCCAGGTTCAGATTTGGAACTGGTTTTCTTCACAGGAGAAGAAGGATTCTTACTGTAGATTAATTCAAGTCCTTCTTGGTTTCTGCCATTCAGTGATTTCACTCTCCAGGGTCCTGGGTGTTCACCCTTGATCACTCTTCTACCAAAATAATGTTTTGAATTATGATTATATTTACAAATAGAATTTTCACACAGTGTCCATGAAGAATTCAGAAGTTAAAGATTGAGTACATGTGATTCATACACCATGAAACATGATTTTAAATTCAGAAATACCCTTTTGAAAAAAAAACTCTTTATTTCTTAAATTAGGAGGGAAAAAAATATTCATAGTATAGACTAAGCAAGAAATAATTTTTTAACTAATTATACATTAAAAAAACTTTTGTACGTCTTATTCCAGTTCTCTTAGGTCGGATTATTTTACAATTAGAATACATGATGTTGATTATTAGAATACCATTTCTTCTCATATTCATTCTGTTTTCCTCTACTTTTTTTCTTAAGTAACTTGTTAAATGCATTTCTCAGCATATAATTTAGTAATATAATTCTTATAATACACTAAGATGCAAGGAATCTAGATTTTTAATTTGAAATTTATAGGTTTGTAAATAGATTGTTTATTTTTGTAATTCTGAGAAATGGACACTTGTTCTTTTGAAGATATTCCCAAGACTGAATTTGGTCTTAATTTATAGTATGCAAGTAGTGCCAATCTTTGCTTTTAATAACAAAACTTTTAGTGGTGAAAAATGTCCAAGCAAGGTCTAATGTGGGAAGGAGGTTTTAACCCAATTAAAGAAGATAAAAATTGCAAAGGATATTGTGCTCATTGACATAATGCAAGCATTTTCTTTCCTGCTCCTGCTTTTAAGCATCTTTCATGAACACACCTGCTTTATTAAACAGTTTGTTCTTCCTAAAAAGAAAGCTTAAGTTCCTACAGAAAAAAGTGCACTGATGTCATGGAGGTAGTAATACCAGACTGGTATGTGACCAGTATTGGTCACATAATATTACCAGTTATTGGTCACATAAATTCCAGAATTTCATAGAAGTTCAAATTATTTATTTTTAAAAGAATCCCATCCAATAATAAAGCTTGGCTTCAAATCTTGAAGTCTGCAAAGGGATCTGAAAAGAACATTTAGTGTTTAATTGTTTCATCCCAAATTAGGTAACACCCTTGCTGTGAGACAAAGGAGATTCTGCAATAGTAGTCCAGCTAAAATACATGACCTTTGCTCCAGACAGGGGTGACAGATAATTAGATGCAATACCTACTAGAATAACACTTTAGAATTGAGAAATCAAAATTGCAAAATGATACTTAACAAAGACTAATGGTCATTAACTATTTAATACTCACAACACTTTTGTGAGAGAAGGTAATTGTATTTTCCATTTACATTAAGTTCTTCATGCAAAATTCATAAAGGAAATCAGCATATTCTAAGACACATATAAGAAGATGAGCCTTATCCTCAGCATGAGGGCTCTGCACTGCTCCTTCTACCAGTCTCAAAAGCCACAAAGAAAAAGAAGAGGTGAGGTGAGGAAGAATGAAGTGAGGTAAAGGAATTCTGGGGGAAGGCACTGGGTAAAGGATCCCGCGCTTATGGCACATCCACTTGATGCCGGGGCTCTCGTGTGAGGACAGGTACAGAAAGTGAAAAGAAGGGGAACCAGGGTCAACTGTATGATGTTAATTCAGATGTGTAGTTACCCTTTTTTATAAATGAGTGGAAAGGTCTTGACTTTTTTCCTTGATACCATTCACAATTGGTAAACCTTACTAAGAGGCACTGCAGATTTTTAACGCAGGTGCTACAGCCAACTCTGAGGCACAACGCTTCTTGCAGTACTTGAGAAGTGTCAGGGCCACGTTGCAAAGCTTTTTAATTCCTTCTAAAAGTATTTCTGCAGGATGCTGTAATCCAGCTCTCAGGGATTTACAGTATATAAACAGCTTTATTATCTCTGTTCCACTGTTGAGCATACAGAAGTGGTCATGTTGACTGACTTGCCCAGGGCCAAACAACATCATGATGACAAATGTTTTCCTAGTTTCCATTGCCATTGCACTCATGACATGAAAATGGAAAAAGAAGAGATTCAGAAAATATTATTTTGTTATCTGTGAATTCTCTTACACTGGACTTTACAATTTACATTTTTATTAGAAAATTATTGCCTGTGCTTCTTAATAAGAAGAAAATCCAACCAACCAAACAAACCCAAACAACATAGAATGTGTTTTTTTACACTAAATTTAGATGTCTCTGATTTGAGAAAAGACAGGATAGTAGTATCACCTTTATAAAATTTTATGTTAACAATTTAAATAAGAGAAATCTTGGTATTGTGCTAGATATACTTTTCTTGTTATTCTACACATTACTTACCACATCCATATTCTTTATTACTCTTTTATGTGGTTGTAAATAAATTCCCAAATTCCTAATTAGACATATATATTTTTAAACCTGTTGGCAAAAAATGTCTTCCCCTTACTTCCTCAAATAGTAACAGCCCCAAACCACATGTCAATGATGCACCATCCTAAGGTTCAACACAGAAAATTCATATCTTGTTTCTTTACTCTGCCAGTGTAGGTTCCCATTCTAGGAAAGAAGACATTTCTAGATTTTCATTGGGATTTTATATTCACCTCTAGCCTTGGAATTTCCAGCAATATCAGATTTGTAAACCACAAAATTTTGCAGTTCAAGAAATTAAAAAAAAATAATAATATGTTTTGTAGTATGTGATGAAACTTCTAGAAAAAGGTCTGGTGGTGTCTGAGGAAATTGGTTTTATAGATAAAAGGCTACAACAAGCAGTCACAATAAAAATGCAAATACTTTAAAGTATTCTAAAATGTCATTTTGTAATAAAGGTGTGTTTGTCAACCATATAGTATAATGTTTTAGTCCAGTGTAATGTTTTATTGCTAGTAATTTGGTTCTCCAGTTGGAAGGTAATGAAGCCTGCCCAAAATGATTTATAAACATATATATAAAAATATATTGTGCTTGTGTGACTCCTTGTATGAAAATAACTCTAGCTATTCAGCTGAGATCAGTCCTTTCATAAGTCCTTCTCAGAATTTGGCTGCTATGAAAGAGCCTGATTTTCATATGGGAAATGTATGTGTAATAAATTAAATTCACTCTTTAGATGTCATTGTAGTTTTTTCCTTTCTGTCCCCTAACAGTTATTTTAAAAATATATCTTTACTACAGGATACATTTTTCTCATATGTCGAATCAGCACAGATTTAACAAAAACTTTTCTACAACAATACTTTATTTCATTTCTTCTTGCCTGTATTAAATACAGCAGGAAAAAAAAAAAAAAATTATAATGGGGTGACCTAAACTAGAATTAGGTGATTGTCAAACATGAAACCTTCATCTGTGTAGGATCAGAGATTCCTGTACATGCTTGGATCAAGTGTGATGAAAATACAGCTTCAGGAAATAGCTACCACCCTATCCTCATCTACTCTAATGAACAATGATGTTGTTGATGGCAACTGAAAGTGGCAAACAAATTAATAGACAGTTGTAGAAAAATACTGGAAAGATATGAGTTTGCTTGGTTGCCCAAACTTTGCAAAACAAAGACAGTCTGTCAACCATAATTTGAAAAAAACATTGTGGTTGGTTTGTGTGTGGGTTAACAGCATGAATGGCACCTAAAGTCATTACAGAGATTACAAAAGTGAAACTGAATAGTGCATTAAAGCTCATAACTGTTAGTTCTGGTCATAGGGCAATATTCTGTAATATTATCAACATTGACTCTTTTGTATTAAGCAATGGATAGCAAAAGGCACACCCCAATTTCACAATTTATTACAGTATCCAGATTTGTCAAATAATTTCAAACTATGCTCTTTCTCTACTTTAAGTTTCCCTGCTTTAGTTTAAAAACCTATGCTTTAGTTTTTATAGCTCCTTCTATATTCTTTTTGCCTGAAAAATGATCTCTTTTTCCATTTGTTTGGTGTTGTTAGCTACCATCACCATCCAAGATACTTTGAGAATGTTCTTATGTACTTAATACATGTTGAAAAAGGCACTGCATGGACCATACCTCACCTACAAAGCAAATTAGTTGTAGCATCTGTTTCTCTTTGATAAATATTTCTAATGTTTTTGAAAAAGTAAGCTAGCATTTTTTCACGGTAGTAAAGTTACCACTTTGATGTAATAGAAAACATCTGTCTTTTATTTGAAGAGGTACCAGAGGTTCATTTGTTTGTTTTTACAGAACAGTAAAACTCAACTTTCAGGCAGAAAATTTCCAGCTGACTTGGGCAACAGCAAAAATTTATGAGAGTAGTGCTAGGGGGTTTTTGCCACAGCTGTCTGTAAATGGCTGTGTATTGCAAGCTCACATTCCAGAATTAGTGCAAGGGGTTTCCTCACTCCCATTCCCCTCAGTCCAGGAGGGGGGAGAGAACTTTCCTTTGCATTTTAGCAGTGCTAAGTAACTTTCTCTTTAGAAATGTTCCTGACATAGCACTCTGCTTACTGTAGGTAATGACTAAGTTTGGAGTCTGAGCCTCCCATGCAACAACCAAAGCATGATCTGAACTCTTCACTTGGATTATATGTTTATTTCTTCCTGCAAAGCAAGTTATTCACTGAGTTTGCATCCATCATAATGCATGGGACCTGATAAAATGCATCTGTGGGTCCTAAAGGAACTGCCAGATTAATTGGTTAAACCATTATCCATTGTATTTGAGAAGTTGTGGCAATCCAGTAAAGATGTTCCTTTCTAGAAAAGGGGAAACATAAATCCCATTAAAAAAAACCCAAAAAACAAAAAACAAATAAAAATTAACAAAACAGGAAGACCTGGGGAACTTCAGGCCAGTGAGTTTCATGTCTCCGCCTGGCAAGACAGAATAGATCGCCCTGGAAATTATGCTCAGGCTCATGGAAAAAAGGATGTGATTTGTGACAGCCAACATGGCTTCATCAAGGGCAAATGGTGCCTGACAAATTTGGTTGGCCTTCTTCAATGTGGTTACAGTGTTGGGGGAAAAGAGAAAAGCAACTTATGTCATCTCCCTAGACTTGTGCAAAGGAAGGAAGGGATGCCATCCAGTGGGACACTGGGCAGCCTTGATGGGATTTTGAGCAACAAGGTCTGGTGGAAGATGTTCCTAGCCATGGAAGGGAGTTTGGAACTAGGTGATGTCTAAGGTCCCTTCCAACTGTTCTATGATATGATTCTATGATAATCAAAGTTCTTTTAGTCCTGCCAGGATATATCTGTGGGCACATCCCCAAATGAGAACTTTACACTGTTAGAAGGAAGGCTGGCAGATCAGAAAATGGGCTCACATTACAATGTTTTTCAGGGCTGATTTTAAAAAGTTTAAACTGTTGGTCATAAGAGACATAAATTACTTGAAAATTGGAAGGTCATGGGAAAACATGATTATACCCCTACCCATTCTCATATTCTCTCACTGTTACATTTGATCATTCAACTGTTTTTCATCTTCTGACAATCTGAAATAAATATAATCACAAACAACCTGAAATCAAGGTCACACAGCTGATCAGCATTGGAGGTACATAAACTGTAAAGAATTAACAGGCTGATGCTGTTGTCAACAGTAAGAGGAAGACATCTCCTGGAGGCAATTTCAAGCTTTCTCAGGGTTGCCTGTTTAGGATGTCTGTCTCTTCTGGCAATAAAAGTAGACTATAGTGTTGGAGTCTTTCACCAAAACTGGCCTTGGTGAGCAGCCTCTGTCCTACACCAAAGCAGGGTGTGACAAGGCAGAGACATCTCTGATTACACAGCTTTTGTTCCTGTGTACTTTTGGGAAGTTACTTTTATAAAAAAAACTTGTATGATTTCTAAGGACATTAAAAGGTCATTCTCTGTTGTAAAATTTTCTTAGCCTGAGGAGAAACTATAGGGTAAAGACCCTTATTGTAAGAATAGCCACTGAGGATAGTCTTTTGTCACTCGGCATGGTACAGCATTCATTTATCCCAACTGTTAAGGAGAATTTAGCAAAGTACTTAAACATACCCTATATACAGCCAGAGGGTACAAAATGTTACAAAACGGTAGAATAGATTTTCCTTTGGTCCCCTGGGGAAGGAGCAAGGCAGTCTGACCCTGGTCCTTCCATGTTGCCCCTAAGCATCTGCAGAGCTGCATTAAAGAGAGATCTGGTGCATCAGGTCAGGCAGAGATAGTGTGGTAGAAACAGCATGTCCAGAGGCACACGTACATACACATATGATAAACATTTTGAAATATGGATGTCCCCTTACAGGGCAATCCTGTTAAAACTCAGCACTGCTGGCAGAACACTCCATGTCCTCTGATTCCAGAACACTTTGCAAATGAACTAAAATACTCCAAACATACTCTTAACAATTCCTCGTCTATGTACCATATTATTCTGAACACTGTGGAGCACTCCTGTTATTCTTGGGCCTCCTCACAGATGCAGGGACTGAGACGTAAGGTCTGGAGCCTATAAATACATGCTTTCATACTTTATCACTGCTTCTTTCATTTACATGGAAAAAAATACAGGGAAAAAAGCAATTTTCCTCAGGCAGCCAGAGTGCTTGGACAGGAGCATTGTTGTAGAATCGTAATCCTACAAATGTAATTCTTTATTTCTTTCTTAATATTTTTAAGTTCAGTGTAGATTTTCTCTCACAGTGTAGACTTTGTGATAACAGTTCCAGTTCAGGATGGGAAAAATGTCATATTAGGAAAACGTGTAGACAGATCCATCAGATAACAAATAACTGAGTAGAAAGTGAATTGAGAGTGACAGCAGCAGCCCACTGGGGGTAACAAGCTAAAAAGACAGGAAGCCAGTGAGACATGACAAAGAGAGTAAATGAAATTAATCTTCTTCCTGCTGACAACAAATTTCAGGCCAGCCACAGCCACCCAGCTTTGCATTACCCACAGTTATATTCTGGTTAAATACATTTCCAGATTAACAGGAACTTGCTGTAGGTTTCAATCAACTGGATTTGTGATACACAGAAATAAAGAGTAGGGTTTTTCTAGATGAGGTTGTAGATAAATTTTCTATAACCCATTAGGCTTGTTGTACTTGTCTTCCATTAAATATTTTTGATTTAAGTCTCTTGGCTTAATGTGAGAGTAGCATGCAGGCTATAACTGTATTTCATTTCCCTTGAGAGACTTCTGTGAGTGGTCACTTTTGCAGAGTAGCAAGCAAACACAAATCAGAACTAAATGTCTGTTTTAAGTAAGACATGATCTTCAATGTCTTTACACTGTCATGATCACAACTGATAAAGGGAATCAAAGTCCAGAAGCACAACACAGGATGGAAAGGTCTGACTTTAAATTATACATGCACTGATTGAATCTAAACTATGAATAACTGGAAACAATCCCACTTGCTTGGACAGGAATAATTGCTTTTATTGGTGCTCTTCCTCTGCTTAGTTTGCCTGGTATTTCTCTATCAGTCATCCATGACACGAAATTGTTTCCAAAGAGATAATCTAAAGAACACAGTACTCACTACTAATATGTATACTGCTCATCTGTATAAATGAATATGTTGAATTGCAATGAAAAATATTTCAAAACAAGATCTGTGAAACACAACATATCAAACAAATTTTTCTCTTTATATTTAGACCTAAATGTTGAGACAGTTATATGAGTAATTTTAAATGTATTGACCAACACAACCTAATCCAAATGAGAATCTGTCCCGTTCTATCTAGTCAACACAGACATCACTAATAAACTAATGAAAAAAAAAGCATTTTATGCCAGTTTTGCTTTCTATTCTTAATTTCATTTGGAGAATTATTTTCTTTTTCCATTTTGTTTTATTAATTCTTTCATGAACATACAGCTATTGACCACTGCTTTTGTCACACAGATAAAATAGCCATCTGTCAGAATTTTGGTTTTTAAAGTGTTGCTGCTTTCATAGAAAAAGCTTTCTAAAAATTAGCTATGACATATGAGGGATACAGAGGCTCAAAGTTTCACCCAACACACCTTTGTGTGTGCTCATGCATAAAAATGGACATACACTTCCACAGGAGAAATAAAGAACCATTTACGGTGGATGACAATGGATGCCTTTACAAAAGGGTTAGACAAACATCTTCCAGAATTGCCATAGGTAAAAGCAGATCAAATCAAGCAGATGGACTAGATGACCTTCATACATTTTTTTTTCATGATTCTGCAAAACAAAGTAGTACTGCAGAAACACTGATTTCATATCATAAGATAGCATCATTTTCTCTCACTGGGACCACAGCCTGAATTATTTCATAAATTCATCTAATGATAGAGCTGTTGCCAGAAATGCATTGACTAAAATTGTCCAAAAAAAGCTAGGAAAGCTCTGAAGCAAAATGTCATCTGAAAAGCACTATGTTTGATTTCTCTTAGTAAGCATTAAAAATAGAGCTGGTTTAGCTGCATGAGCACGTGTGATTACAGAATAACAATTCAAAACTTAGGTGGTTATACAAAAAAAAAGAAGGTTTTGAATGTAAAAATAAATTTCAAGATCAAATAAATACCAGGCAATAGAAAAAAATCCCTGTAAAAGTAATAGGAACACCTTCTCACATGTATGAATTCTATAATGAGATGAATGTTGAAAAAGAGTTTTTGAAAAAAAAAGTGTTTTAAGAACAATCACTTGCTAGGCAGTGACAGATAGAGGTTAATGATATTCCAAGGCATCTCTTCTCTTATCCTGTGACTATCTGTTCCAGTTGGAAAGCAAAATATAAGACACCCAACAACACAATCCTCATCTGACCAGGAAATGTAAAACATATGTTGGAGATGTTGGGTGAGGTTCAGGGCTGGCAAATCTACTCACAATCTGGTGTGTAAATGGCTGACCCCTCATCCCAAGGGTAAGAACTTTTTGTGCTTCAGCCAAAGCATTGTTGCAGGTAGTGATGACATGCAATAGATGCTACATAGGTTACACAATGATTTGAGGAATGTGTCTTCCTGGACAAGACATCTGAAAATAGGAAGAAAGTTCCAGGTATTTAAATTTTTCTCTTTTTTGATAGAGAAACATATATAGAATATATAACAACTTCAAAAGAACAGCAAGTTTTAAAATCAAGCCACATTTAACTTTTTTTTTTTAAGTTATGGCAATTTTTCAGTTTTCTCTTAACACCAGATATCTGGAATGACTAAAGGATTAATGACTTTTTACACCAGCTGATAAGTAAAATGCTGTGTATCTCTTAATTATTCAACAGATTTTTCAGCAAATATTTTCCATTTGAAGCTAAGACATCCCTCAAGTCCTACTCAAACTATCAAAAAGGGGTAGAAAAAGGTGAGATTATTATTCTTTTCTTATTTAATCTATAAATTAGATAAGAAAAGAATAAAATGTTTTAAATAAACAAGATAGTCTTTAAAAATTTGTAAAACACCTTACATAGTCAGAGACCTTATGCAGCAAAAGAGTGCAATAAGAAAATCCTTGGCGCAACTGGGTTTCAGACATATTTTTATTCAAGGTTCTAGCAACACAGAATATTGGATTAGAGTGTTGCTAATCAGTAATTGCAGAATAATATATTTTACTAATAATAAAAAAAGACAAGCCTAGTTTAATTTATGGGTCAAGTTTGCATATAAAGGTGTTTCACTCATTGCCTTCAGATTCCTTGTCATAGATGAGAGTTGAATTTTACTTGAAGGCCCTGTCTGGGACTAAATTCTGGTTTTGCCTTAGAGGGACAAAAGGCAAAGGAGGAAATCCCTCTATTTTCTTGGCTCATAGACTTGCTTCAAAGCCTGGACATCTGCAACAATCCTATTGTACTTTGCTCTTTGCACTGGCAATCTCTTACAGGGTTTCTGTTTAGTTCCTCCTTGCAGTGTTAGGTTTGCAGTTGGACTCAATGATCTTGAAGGTATTTTCCAATCTAAATGATCCCATGAATGTGTGACACTGTGAAACGGTCCATCCCCAAGATCAAAATATTTTAAACTAAGACATGATGAAAGTATCTGCAGGTCCATTCAATTCAATGTTAACAGTTACAAGAGAATTGCAGCAAAGTGGGGGTTTTTAGCCAGGCATGAATTGCACCACATTTATGGGGCTCTCACACAATCACATTTATTATCCACACAGCAGGTATAGATGTACCCTGCCGCAGATGTGGGGGGGAAGGAGCTACAATAGCATGATCTGACTTCCCAGGAATAGCAGTACAAACACAACACCCTCAACCTCTTCAGTATTTGTTGCCCAGGACTGTTAGTTTTGGTGTAACCTCGATAAAGTTGACAGTTTATTTATTTCAGCTGAGATACAGAGAAACTTTGCCAAACCTTATCTGAATTAAACATAAGAATCCTTCTTTAAAAAGAATGAGCTAGAAATGTTGACCTATATCTTCATTTATAATTTGATTTCATTTTCAGTCTAGACCATAGTCAAGCAGGCCAGTAAGCGAATAAAAAAAGGAGAGGAGGAGGGAGGGGAAAGGTTCATTGCAGGAAAATACTAGACTTAGTTTTAAGCTCTGGAAACTTCTATATGGCAAAAATTCAATATTTGGTCAAAGTAAAAATAATTTGCTATTTTTTATAGGTATCCTGTTTTCTTAGGTCTGTAAAATATGATGAAAAGTTTAAACTTTAAGTTGTAACTTTTATTATATTATGCTTGAATTATTTGATAAATGAAGACTTGTCTTGTATCTGTCACCTGGGGAAAAGGTCTGTTTAGAATAGTCTGGTGATTTACATAAAAAAGTTTTCAGAAAGTATCTCCAACACATTTTGCCTGATTGAATTTTCATTTTTTTTACACTTCAATTTAGCTGAAAGCCAGATAAATTTAAAGAGAGCTAACTTTGCAAGGTTTGTGTATTATGTATTCTAGTAAATTTATATGTTATTGAATGCTCACCATATTCTCCTGATAGTGTAATAATAATGAAGCACAATGGAAGACAAGCAGCATTGGCTCTCCTCAAGTGTAGATATGACTCACCAACACACACACATCTGAAAATCTGTGAAAATATTCAGATCTTTTGCATGGAGATTTTCAAACTGTTGGTTTCAGACAGGAGTCCACAGGAGGCTTTTCAACAGCCTAAAATATCTACCTTAGTTCTACTTATGTCTTCAGTCCTGGGATTTCTTCCAGGACAGGCACAAATGATGTGCTATCAAGCCTCCTAAGGCCAAACGGTGACTCTGTGTACAGGGTTCTGCCACCACTGAAACCTCTCCAGCTGCGGTGTCAGTTGGGTTCACACCGCCAAGTTAAGGACTTCTGATGGCAGTGGCAACAACAGATCACCTTCTTCTAGGTCATTGGTGCCCAAAATTGCTTCTGAGGAAAATCCAAACACCATCCACAGCGTAAAATGCCAATGTAGCTCTATGAGATAAAAAAAGAGACTTTGACTTAAAAGCTTGGTTCCTACTCAGTATGCAGGGGTCCTGCTCCCTGCCATTGTTTTTCCTGGGAGCTGGGACGTCTGCCTCAGCAGCTGGGTGAGCTCTGGCAGCCTGGGTCTGCAGGGGAAGCTGTACTTGCACAAACTCCTGGCCAGGACTGCCTGCCACAGCCACGGACAGTCCAGGGCAGCTTCACATCCCTGCTCTTGGTAGCCAGGACTGCTGCAGGAAGCCCAAAGAGGAACGGCAGGAACAGATTTCAGGGCTTGGGATAACAAAGGCAGCTACACATGTGTTAAATAAGCTGTGAGCAGAGACCAGATGTAAACTCCTTTTCAATTCTAAACATCTCCTGTGCCAAGTATTCTAGCTTGACCACCCCATAGCTGTTTGAAGCAAATGGAACTCATTTTTCTCTTCTTTCTTTCTTTCTTTCTGTTTTTTTTTTTAAACAACAGATGGCAAAGCTATTCACAGTCTCCGTTTAGACTAAAGTTTGCTGTATTGTAAACAATCATGAACTGAACTTTCAGTCCAACCATTCCCCAGCCCTCAAATATTTTTATGCAACATATGATAAAGTGGTTCTCAGAAAAAGTTCATGTGTTGCTGTGGTTCCATTGTCTAGTTATTGGGATTAATTGTGTCAGGTGGATGAGCAGCCTGCCAAACTCCAGGAAGCCAAAGAGCAAAAGACTTTGTGAGCTTTTGCTATTACCACTTTATTGCAGAGTAAATATCTGTGCTAGAAACTGCAGATTGTAATGTTGCCTTCAGGGGTCTGGAGTATCAAGAGCAATGTATTACAGTTTTCAAGTTCTGACATAATATACTTTATTTACTACTTTGCAGCGGGGGACTTAACATGACACTATGTATATAAAACGATAATAAGTTGATCTACATTTTCTGTTTCTGTATGCTTTTGGAACTTGAACAGGGCTAGCTCATCCTATTCTTTCTCCAATTTATTGTACAAAATGGCAAGATATTAATTGTGACGATGGCAAAAATGCAATGCCTTCATGATGAAACTCATCTTACTATTTAAACAATTTTATTTGAGTGTTACAATGCCACAAGCTGCTCTTTTTTTTTTTAACATTAGAGACATTTTCCAAAACCAGTGAAGTTTCACAGTCGAAAATGAACTCCACAGCCTGAAGGTAAATCGAATGGATTATCTATTTATAGTGGAAATATTGATATATTTAAATCTCTAGAGGTTTTCACTTTTTTATCATAAAAAAACAAAACAAAACAAAAATATAAAACCAAGTACAAGTTCTATCTAAAGATAAATAGTCAAAGAAATATTAATACCATATATCTCATGCTTGATAAGATTTGGGTGACAGTTTAGGACATCTGTCACACTGGGAGAGAGAAGGAAGAACTCCTGCATAGCCCTGAACTTTTGCTGTATCGTGTGAGAAGACTGTATTTATGCTTCACTGAGTAATGCTAAATAGAAAAATCTGCTAAATTCTTTGCTCTTCCCTACTTAGATCAATCAATGAAAATCATTACCTAATATGATGATCACCTTGACTACATTGAATAAGCACTCAGATCACAGAACTGTAAAATGTAAATACAATAACCATTAAAGTGTCTAGAAAGAGAACTGAAGGTGCATTGAGAAAAAAAAATAACAACACAAAAATAAACCAACAAAAAACCCACCAAAAAACCCAACTCAAACAAAAGAAGCAACAAAATCCAGAACAACAGCACTTTTTAAGTATTGCAGAGAATTAAGGTGCTTCAGTCCTGGCTAGTAAAAGAATTGCTGAATTCAATACACACCTTGCATAGGACAATTGGGAACTCTGAAGAAATTGCTGTAACTTTCCAAAACCATGGAGATATTCTGATATCAGAGAACTACTCTTACTTGTTTATCTCCATCAGATAAAAAAAGTGTCTCAGAAGCTATTACAAAAGGCATTAGGGGATTTGTTTATCAACAATTTAAATTCTCTGGACATTATTGAGGGAGTTGCACAAGTGCCATGTCAGTATGGAAATAGACATGTGATAACAAAGAAAGCCACTTGCCTCTCACGGCAGACAGAAGGGAAACCAAGACACTTATTTACAAAGCAGGGAACAGAAATTCTGCAATGATTCCATTATTCCTGTTTATCCCAATTCCTCTTAGCCCACATTTAGTCATTCAGTCTAGAGGAGTGCTGGGCTTGTGGCAAACGCTTACAGCTGTTCAGCACCACAGTCACTACACCCACCTGGCTTTGACATCAGTGTGAGTGTTACTGCTCAGCTTTCTCCTGTAGAAGGAAATCCACATCTCTTTGGATCCCTCAGTGAGACAGCCTGATTAAAATAGAAGAAATTAATAAAATTTTTTTGTCCCTGTGGACGCAAAATACAAAAGAATGCACTTCATAAGGCCCTAAAAGAGCTGCATACATATATGCACTATTTTATATCAGGTATAAATAGCCAAACCCTTGACTGCTACAGAACAGCATAATTGCAATTATTTCAGTGAAGTGATAGTAATTGTCAGAGATGGAAGCTGTTTTCCTTGTGGACAATTTCTAGAGAGACAAACTCCCTTACACTGCAAAGGAAGTATCCAATCACAAGAGACCATCAGGCTTTTGGACACAAATCCTGTAGGACACATAGAGTGTTAGTTTTATTTCCCACTGTGATATTTGGGAACTGGATTTAGTTTGGGCCTTGCTTGAAGGACTTCCTCAAGACAACTGCAAAATGTTTTGTATATTTTGAGATCTGAATCCCATAGTCCAGGTTAGGATATGTGCCCGCTTATGATTGGAGTTCAGCTGGCTGTTGCTTGCTTGAAGAGGATACCAACAGCCTGCAGCCCTTTGGCTCTGCCCACACTCTCAAAAATGCTACCCCTATTTTGTCCATAATTTTCTGTTACTAGTCCTGTACATTGCATATTGGAAATGAGCCTGGCTCTTTGAACCTCAGGGAGCTGTGACTGCTGCAGAATATTTGGATTCAATGTTGTAAGGCACTGAGCACCCTTAGCCACACTGCATAAACCCATGTAAATACCCAGGGTAGAAGAGGAGGGCTGCTCTTAACCAGAGTTAAATATTAAATAAATAGTAAAAAAAAAAAAAAATTATTCCCAATATGAAGTCCAATACAGGCCAGGGTGACAATTACCAAAATAAAGTCAGTTATTTTTGTCACTGCTGCTAATATAATCACATAGCATGAACCTCACTATAGTTCTAATCATAACTGCAGATACCGACATACTGTTATGTACCAGCTTTAAGAAAATGGAATGAAACAGAAAAAAATTACCCGTGAAAATGTTTGTACACAACTTTGACACATCATACTTCAAATTAACATTGTACCAAGTTCTGTAACATAAAATGTAATGCACATACAAAGTTTTGTTCTGTTTAGAAAATGAGAAAATGGTATCTATGTAAAAAAGGACAAAAATATTGAGTGAAAATTGTAAAGTAATGAAATATAGATTTCTATATCATTTTTTTGTTCTTAAATGACAGATTTTTTGGTAGGCAGTTACCAAAAAGACCCTGAAATAGGAAAATGAAATAAACCAATATTCCATTTTTTACTAAGACACTAAAATGTGTTTTTTTGATTGTTTGGTTGGGGTTTTTTGCTTTGTTTCTGAGCAGAAGAATGAAGAATTGTCATCATAAAGAAAATTTCATAAACAAAATGATTAAGATTAATTTCTTTAAACTGTACTTAATTCTGTAGAAGAAATACTTGATGTAAATTATTATTATTTTCTCCCAGAATTAATGATTAAGAGTAGATTTTCATTATGAAGTACTAACACAAGTTGTCTCACTGAAAGATAAAACACAGAAAAGCTTATAAATAGAAATAACATTTTATATAAGACTATTTAGCATAATAGAAGCAAAATAAAGCAAAACTGTGGTTATACAAGATTATACCATGGTTATCCTCTTCCTGCAGGTATTTTTTCTGAGCTTGAAGGATGAATTGTGTCTGAAGCCTTGTGAAAACTTTTCATCAGTACTTGTTGATCCAATGAATTATAATGCTTGCTGGTTTGCTTATGAACTTTGTTCTGCATATGTCCTAGCTGCAGTAAATATTTCTTACACACTGATTTTAGAAATACATGAAAAATGGTTTTGTAAACATAACTATTTCTTATGAGGAAACATATGGAACTGGTTGGAATTTTCTGTGAGAACATCCTTTCTGATGCTAATGGGATATTTTCCACATGGTGAAGATTTCTCCTCTGCATCCAGAGAGAGGTGTAGTGAGTTTGTTGTTTCTTCCAAAAACACAGAGATATTTATATAAGTATAGATGACTAAGAAGAAAAAATCCACATCCTCATCCTATTTCAATTCATATTTATCAAAGCTGATATTACTATAACTTCATAGTCCCAGGTAAATATGGTCTATAACTGCACCAACAAAAGTCCTGTATTTCCTTGCATTTTTTCTGTATTTTAAGAATAAATAATGCAAGACATTTCTATTGGGAACCAATCAAGGGAAGAGGAAGAATGTATTTTGACCCAGTCAATTCTCAATCCTCATGCCCAAGATCTTGACTTAGCAGATGAATACCTGGAACAAATGTCTAGATTTCTTGTAAGCTCGGAGACTCTGGTAGTATTCCTGACTAATGCATAACTTAGAAATCTTTTATTTTCTACCTTTTTTTTTTGTCACCCAAATGGACACATGATGATTGGTCAACAAGGCATTTTGAGACAATTTTCCCAGGAACAAAAAAGGTAATTCCATACACTTTATTTCACTAATTTGAAACAATAATTTACTTTCAAATATGCTCAAAATGTTCTTAAAATGAAAGCAATTGGGAAAAAAAAATTACTCATTTATCCATTTAAAATCACCAAAACTAAAATAAGAAAACCAAAACCCAAATATTTTCTTATTCCACCCTTTTAAGAACTTTGAGTTTCAATGGACCAAAACCCATTGTTTCAAATGGCTGTGTCCAGAAATTCATAGAGCCAAAGTATTCAATCCTAGAATTTGTAATTCTGAATATATTAGGAAAATATGCTTTATTATAGCAGATGACTCCTTTGGACTGGATTTGGCAGTGTCGACCCTCTTTGGTGAGTGCAATGCCACCATTTCCATGGACCAGTTCTAGTGACTGCCAGTCTATCCCTTCTCCCTTCTCACTGCTGTAAGACACTGGGACATGAACTGAAGCAAGCAGACTACAAATAATATTATCTGGAGCTTTTCAGCTACTAATTTTATTTTTTCACTAGAAATTTGCAGACCTTGTGGTTCAGATATGAGAAGTGGAATATATTCCTCTTCCAAATACAATCAACACATATGTTCTCCCAGTCAAATGTTTCAGGAGCATGTGTCAAGAAAGTAGGAGCAAAAATAAATATTGAGATAGAGGGAGAATGATCGGGGCACATTTTACAACTACATTCCAACACTAAAATACTTTGAAGAATTGGAGCAACAAACAAAATTCTTCTATTTTGATAAGAAAAACACACAAGTGAAATTAATACTGAGTAAAAGAAGAATATATTAGAATAATTTAGTTTTCACAGTTTTGTGGCAGAAAGGCTGATTTTTCCTTTTTTTTTTTTAAACTAACTTAAACCAACAACTTCTTAATAAAAATCACTTAATGGTAAATATGAAGAAGAAATATTGAATCCAATGTTTAAGCATAAATATACAACACTTAAAATATTATCCTACAGTGAACCCCGGAGACTGCTGAAGCTTCTAGATTTTAAGGAGTAACTCCATAGGCAAGTTATAACAGAAGGATTGTAGCCACGTTGTTTCCAACTTACCATCAAGCATATCTTTTATGAAGACATAAGGCCTTTTCTCATTGCAACAGATACTTCTTCAAAAACATACAAGCTTTTGGCTCAGAAAACCTTTAGTAATCATAAAAAGGATACTAGAGTTCAAAAATTTCTCTACTTTCTTTAGTTTTTTGGCCGGAATGACATTAGTAAAAATGTTTCCTCATGCTGAAACATTTCTTTCCATGTACTGTAAATTTTTTTTTTAAATGCTACTCTATTTAGTATGACTCCTTGGCTTAGGCAGAAGTGAAAATATGTTTTTGCTGGGGTTATTGCATTTTTCTCCAACTTTCAGAGTCAGGATTTGGTAACAAATATTTTTACTGAGGGTTTATTTATTTATTTATTATTTATTTATTTATTCTTCCACCCCTAGTGCAGCAAACATCTTATTTGTCCTTGGCAACTTATTGAAAAAAAATTATAGATGCTCCTCATACTTTCCTGATACCTTTATAGGAAGGGCTGACTATTTTTCATTCCCTTAGAAAATATATTTTATCGTATTAATTTATGGTGAAGAATAGCATAAAAATTTAAGTGTAGTTAAACAGCTCTGTCTCCTGCCCTTCTGAGTTTAGTCACTGAGCTGAGAAAATATATTATCTTTAAATACCATAGCTTCCAATCAGTTTAGCAGTGCATCTAATTACATCTGTTCTATGGGAGTTCCAACAAACCAGTTTTCCCTATTTATGTCTGAAGGCTTTCACAGTAGCCATGTGCTGTTCTCTAAACTGGATATTTCAAAGGCAAGTTTTGATTTACTTAAGCTAACTTAAGATTTGAAGCAACATTAACAGGTTGCATGCTCTATTAGGAAGGATTTAGGCAGTTTCTTGAAAGTATATATATAAATCAATAAATAAATGGCTTTACATGTTCTTCACAAACCCATCATTGCTGAGGGTGGTCGTTAGGAACAGGCAAAGGACAACAAGTTTCCACAGATTTTCCATTCTGAAGCGGCTGCTGGTGATGAGAAGGGGGATAAGAAGGATTGCTTAATGGAAGACAAAGGAGGTCGATGACCACATCCAGAAAGGACTGAGTAAAACCCTGAGATACTTTTCATACTATGAGCACTTCTGTGTACATAAGTACATGCACCTACACAGCACCTTGCTTCCCCTGAGATACCAGTCACCTGCATTCTTATCCATACCATACCAAACTCAAAGTGGAGAAGCACAAGGGCTATGACAATAAATATTATGGTGTATATTCAGTACTAGAAGGAGCTGCTAAACCTTTTAAATTAGCGTAATTGAAGTTCAATAGCAATGCTTTTGTAAGTGCTGATACACGTCAAAATGCATTAGTTTCAATTTAGTCGCTCATTATTTTGCTATCCAATAAAGAATGTTATAAATTTGCTATATATTTACTAGATGTAGCTAAATAAATTATAATGAAGCAAATTGGCACACCCACTACAGATTTAGTAATAAATATTTACAGCTGAGAAAGGCAATGCAAGCCTTGAAGATAATGTTAGTCAGTGAAAGTATTATAGAACTAGTACATAGTGAAATAATAGTCACTGGAAGGTCCACAGTATTTTAAAAAAGAAAAAGAAAAAGAAAATAGAAAAAAAGAAGGAGAGCGCAAGGGTTACAGGAATGTTAAGGAGATGATAGTCAACAAAATCAGGAATCAGCAACATCTTCAAAGACACTGTCCCTCAGTCTATTTAGAACTGAGACTAAAGAAGCAACTGCAATGCCTTTGAAATTTGAAGGCAATAATTGTTTACATTTGACACAGGAATTATATAGGACACCAGTGAGCTGTGCACTTCTTTTATTATACATATTTGAGCATGAAATATTAACATTGGATCTTGCTATGACAATTATTAAGGGACTTTGAGTCAACCCTAAAGTCAGAAATTAAGGTTCTCAGTTGCTTAGCCTCACCAAAATAACCTTAAGATTACTGAATTCTTGAAATACAAGTGAAACAAACCCTAGGGAGTGAAAAAATGAACAAATTAAAGCCAAGACCAAACCAATATTTCTTAATAGTAATTATATAAAAATGATAAAAGTAAAAGGTTTACAATATGTATAGTGCAACTGAAGTTCAAAGTCAGAGAAGATGATTGGATTCACTGAGTGGAGAGATTTCTTACAGTTGCACATTCTTAAATTAACCAAGCTAAACAAAAAAAAAAATCAAATTGAAATTTGTATATAAACCAATCAAATAAGGAAAAGTGAAGAGGGAAAATGGTTTTCAAGAACAACAATAAAAAATTGCACTAGCAGGTGTTTTATTCAGATGTACCCCATGGTATAAGCCCATTTCCTCATCTCTTGGGCCAGGTAGATATATGTAACTGGCTTGTGAATGCCTATAGCATGTGAAGATTTTCCTTGTTTTTTTCTTTATTTGTTAATCTTTTTTGTAGTACTGAAGATCAATAGGATGGACATTGGAATTCTGCAACTACTCAAGACATTAACTCCTTCTCTAAAAGGCTTTGAATAGTATTAATCGCACAGTTCCATATTTCTGACAACAAAAACATAGCAGAGGAAAAATGAGCTATGACTATCAAAAAGTACTTCAAAAGTTCAAAGCAAGATGGAAGGAAACTGTGAGAAGTGAAAGCCCCTTCCCTGCATTTGCTTTCAGGTCTGAGAACCAGTTTGGGACCGATCTGTACTTTAAAGTAGGTGTTTAACACTGAGGTACTGACCCACGACACACTCTGTGCCTCAGCGCCTCTTGGATCAATGACATGGAACAGGGAAGGACAGGGAAGGACAGGGAAGGACAGGAGAACAGCAAAGCACATATGCCCTGCAAACCCACCAGTGCTGGCAGCTGTGCATTGACAAAAGTCTTGTTTGCAAGATTTTTGTAGGTGTGTCTCGTGCTCTGTATATGTTGAAAGCATTGTTTATGCTGATATAATCAGATATTAGTATAAATGTCATAATGGTGTCCTTATCAAGTGTGTACATAGTCATTATGTTTATAATTCTTCTGTCAAAGGAGTCCTATAGAAATGGGGTTGTTTTGTACTCGACTCTGAATATGTGCTGTTGTATCAGCATTTCTGAAGGTCATAAATAATGGTACAGGTATTTTGCATGCTGCATGTTTGCCTAATATTGTGGGCAGAGAGCAGAGATTTTTTATGTTTGAAGAAAAAATAGAGATGTTCTTTTTTCTTTTTTCATTAATTCTTGGAAGCCTAGTGTTGCCAAATACACCTGGTATGACAAGTAATCTCCAATTTCCACAGAATTAGATAAATCAGTAGAATTCAAAGCACATAATAACGTCCCAATATATCTATTTCAGCGCAGCACAAAAGGCCTAGACCTGTGTGTTGCTAATGACTAATGCAAGCCAATAGCTGTTTGTGTACTTCAAGGTGGTTGAAGGGCAAGCAATTCAGTTTTTGTAACAGCAAAAGTAAGTCATTAACTCATGGAAATATCTCAGCTAGCTTGGAGAGTAAAGAAAGAAATAAAGAAGTACTTTATTTTTCAAGGCAAAAGTGCACACATTTGGTTTAAATAGGTTTTGTTAATTACAGAGATAGGCAATTTTACTATAGAAATATAATCCCTAATGTTTATAGAAACTTTCTAAATCTCTGACACTCTTGAAAATCCCTGTATTTTTACTGGACAGATATGAAAGAAGCAGCCTGTGACAGATGTCTGAACAACCATTCTTGAAGAACAAAAACCAAGAAAAAATTCCTTATTATTTGACTGTCCTACAATACTGCAGAGTTTGTTTTGCCATGCTGAAATAATGTGTATTATAGAAAAAAATCTTAAGGTGCATAAATAGAAATTGTATCTAATTCGGTCAATACTTAGAGTTAACCTAAATTCTTCATATATCTCTCTGGTCTCCAGTCATAGTCAGAGTTCTCTGGGTCAGACACTGCTTTGTCCCTAGCTGCCTTTCACAAGAGGTCAAAAAGCTGCTACCCTGAAGAAAGATGTTGGAGTGATCTTACTAAAGCTATAAATTGAGGCTCAAAAATCTCATTAAAAATAAAATAAAATATGATTTAACATGGAAAGAAATAGCCACATAAATATTTGATTAAGTTCTTTGCTTGTGATATAATAATGACCCCAAGAAGTATCAAAGCCTCACTTTGGATAAATGCTATGCAAACTTATAGAAACCACTTGTGACACAGACAGCTGTTACAGTAATTACAGCAGCAAGTCCAGCACTGTAGAAGAAAACAGTGGGAGTGGAGATGAGTCTTTCAAACAGATAATGGTACAGTGTTAAGGCCTGACAGGGTATATCTTTGCACTCAGCAAAGCCAAGTTCAAAAGCTGCCACTGATAGATATGCAAGAAGAGGAATATGAGATTGTCAAGGCTCAGCCCTGCCCCCGGCACGTTCTGTTCCCCTGATCCTTTCTGTGGCAGCACCCTCTCTGTATGGCCTGCAGTCCTCACCTCTCCAGACCTGGCTCACTGCACTGCTTCAAGTTTTAGATTTCTTTCATGCACTTAACATATAATGAGAACAAACAGCCTCCCATAAAATTGCGTTCCCACCATTTCTTCAAAGCTTAGTAGTTCTTCTATACTGTGTTCATGGCACATTTTACAAAGTTATCGCTGTTATAATTATTTTTGAATGTTTTGCTGTGTGCTTTAAAAAGAGATATCCTTGTTTAATTTAGCATTTGTTTTTGAAACAAGTTAATTAAGCCAGTAGAAATACTTTTTTTATTTTTCCCAGTGTATATAAGGCTTATTTTAGTTTGGTTTAGGTAAATTAAGAGGAAATGTGAGCTAAATGAAGCAAAACAAAAGAAGAAAGAAATAAAAGCAAAGCCTAGTCTATATGCTAAATGTATGCCAGCATAGCTAAGTAAATTGGGCACATTAAAAATCACTGCACTAAGCAACATCACTATCCTGGCTGAATAATGGTAGCATAAATATGCCAACAGAAATGTCCTCACTTAATTGTTTATTTCAATCAGGTACAATCTCTGACGAATTGAGATGTTTATATAAATGCAAAGAAATTTCCAAAGTGGAAATTGGAGTAAATGGAAATTGGTGTAAACATTTTCTAAAGTTTTCTGGTTTGTGTTTTCAGTATGGATAGGCTATCAGATTTTCTAATTAAGTGTCTGAAATTGATTCAAATAAATGTAAGACCACAAACAGACTTTTGGAAATGTCACTGGAACTGTGATGACAACCTCCTTTAGTCCTCTATTTCTCAGAGAGGTTGCTGGCCTCCCAGTCAGTATCAGTTTCAGAGCTGTATTTCAGTCCTTTATAACCAGGATTAAATGAGCAAGAGCAAAACATAAAAGGAAACTTTTTTTTTCGTGCACAATGCCTGACTAAATGGTGATAGTCACTGATGCAGAATGTTGTGTAAACCAGAGGTATAAACAATTTTGAAAAGCAGCTGTTATGGCGGATGGGCTCACACTAAACATGTGGCTTGGTTACAATAGCCGCCGCAGGAAGCTTGAGGAGCACAGGCAGCGAGAAGCCCCGAGGCTGTCCTAGAAGCACTCCCCTCAGGCAGGCTCAGCTCCCGGTGCCTCAGCAGCCCATGCCTGCCAGAGCTGGCCAAGGCAGCTGTGACAGCTGTGGTGCTGAATGAGGGTTTGCAAGCCTGGTCTGTTCGCTGCGCAGGAGCAAAGGAAGCGTTTGTGCAAGAGCCCCAGCATCAGATCAGAGGCGTCAGGGGCTGCTGGCAAATCAGCCCAGGGTGAAGAGGCAGCACTTACCAAGCACATCTTTCTCTGTCCCTTTACTATCCTGCAAAATTTTGCATTTAAGCAAAGCCAGAGCACTACAGCTTCTCAGATGTATTTGTTTTAAGTGCGCTTCAAGTAAATTTCCATATTATGATTTCCAAATAAGTATTTCCTCTATTCCATGTAGCTTCTGTCCTTTTTCTTGTCCTAGGAGACTTGCTTAGCCATCATAATTCTGACAGAAGGTGTCCAAATGCATCTAGCTCAACTCTGATTTTGAAGACTCGGGCCAATACATGTGTCTATGTGTACACAAAAAGTTCAGTGCATAAAGGCTTATGTATATATTATATAATTCTTCCATAATGTAAATAAATTCCATATATCCATATATTGCATATAGTTTGTTGAATATCATATTGACATCCAAGCTTTCTTGTCCTAGGTATGAAAAAGATCCCTCATATATTAAACAAAATCAGTCAAAAACTGGTGTTAGGTATTCTGAGGAAAGACATCCTCTGTAATAGCTTTTAAGAAGATGAAAAGTGAGAGATTTTATAAGTTAGATGTTCCATATGTTGGTGTCTGGGCAATGATCGTTTTTAAAATATTGAGGAAAACCATTACTGCCCATTAAGGTTTAATGAGAGTTCCTCCCTATTGCTTAATTGTATATAACCTGATTTATTTTGGGGTTTTCTGTTTCTTCTATGAAAATTAAAAAGTAGACACATGTTAAAATGTTAAAAGGAGAAAAACCGCTGTCAGGTCTCTGAACTGGCAGCAAAAAGAGCCTAGAGAACAAGATCCTTACCTATAGCCAGGAAATGTTCTCATCAACACTTAAAGTTTGGCTTGGGGCCTTCAAGGGCATTTGGATTAAATGAAGAGTCTCGTCACATAATAAAAATATAAATATGGGCTTATAAATATAGTGCAGAAAAGATCTCAAATTAGTTTATCATGTTTAATTTTCATACCCACAAATGAAAGTAAAATTACTTATAGTTTTCTGGAAGAACTAGTGGCAGAAAGAGATAGTAACTTTGAAAGTTTGTGGTATTTAAAACAGGTAAAAACAACCAAGAAACAACTGTAATTTACATGTGTAAAAGTGGCTATGAAGTTCTTACAGACCTGTCATTTTCAAAATCCTAGAACATAAAGAGATTAATAGAATTACAGTGATTCAGTTACACTGAAAATTGCTTCTTGATGTCATCCAACAGATAAACTCTTAATTTTCCAATTATTTTTCTATCTATTGTATAATACACATGACACAGTAGGGCAATGATAGAATAAATAGAAACTGTGGAATAAAAAGGGTGGAAACTCATTAACTGTAGCATTTCATACCCATCACAAACAGTATCAAATATGTTTCCATGGTCATATTCCATGAGTCAGATCTTGAGTGGTGTTATTTGGCTTGCAGATCCTAAAGCTAAGTTGATGGCTGAAATCAGGAAGTTCAGTTCCATGAGTGCAGGGATTTTTCTGCTCTGTTCCACTTTTCCTATTTCCATAAGAAGATTATGTGTTTAGAGAGCAGATCCATGAAGTCATAGGCCCTGATGGCATTTCCATCTGGTGGTCTCACTGCTTCTGCACAAGGGATTTTTCCCCCCAAATTTATCTTTCTTTTTTCCTCCAAAAAAGAACATTACAGTACTATTACAATGTGGACACAGTAAAGCATATGGAAAGCATAAAACATTGTGCATGAATGGTGACATCAAAAATCAGAGAAGCATCACTCCCCAGTTATTCTCACTCTTATGCTGAGATTGGTTGTTGGGAACAATAACTTTCCATTCCATGTCTTTGATTGGTCCATTTTGATGTTTACAATACTTCCACAACAAAAAAAAAACTAAGAAATAGTGCAATATTTTTTGCACAAGGCCTTATTTTTATCTTTGATTTAGTTTAGAGATCATCATTGGTGTCAGTGACAATAATTTTAGTAAGGGCCCATCTCCCCTCTGAGCTGCCTAGGGAATAATACCACATCAGTTTACTACCTTTGGTATTTTGCTACTACTCACTAGCATCGAAATTGTCAAATAAAATCTGGGCAAAGGCTTCATAAGTTCAAACCTCTCATTTGGACATTTGCTATTCCTCAAATCTCACTTTTAGACAAATTTTGAGTATACTTTTTACAGACAAGCCCATTTTTCTGGAGTGCCTTGAGTGCTAAGGGAGTTACAAACTCTGAAAGAGAAATGTTCCAAGCAAATAGGGTAAATATAAACAGTCTCAGCTTGATTTACCGGGCCAGATTGTGGTTCTGCTCATACCACTTGTACACTTGTATAGTTATATTAACATGAAGTGATATCTTTCTGTGAAATGATTGATTTCTCCTCCTACCAATGAAAAGAAAGAACTATGAGTTCTCTCTTATGTTCTTTCCACTCTTCCTATTTTTAATAATTTTTTTACAAGAGCAGACTTACAACATTTTGCTATGAAGAAATTACAAACAGATTAAGAAGGTAGTTCTTCATTTTTGATGTGTTATGATTTTCAGTTTCTTTTCTCTTGAATATGACAATTGGGGTCATATTTCAGTAATAGCAGCTTCTTTCATAACTTCTGAAAGACCCTGCGATCTTTTTTGTATCTTTCCTGTATTTTCCACAAACATGAAAATTTAGGTGAATGTGGGTAACATACCTGGGAAACTATTTCCTCTTTTCAGAATTCTTTTTCAAATGAGACATGACTGGCCTTATAGGAGTCTTGCTCCAACAACCCAATGAGTCTTTTCACTGGCTACAAAATTTGTTGACAAATGCAGGCCTTATGTTTCCTCATTCCTTTTAGGTGCTGAGGTGAGTAAGGATGTTCTGCTATTCATGCCTCTTTACCAATTCCATACCTTGTCAGAATATCCCTGATGACTTTGAATGCTTTGTTATGCAGCTCTTTATTACACAGATAAGTCTCAGCTTTCACTTAGTAACTTTAATTTTTATACAATTTTTCAGACCTTGATATGAGAGTTTTCTGATTTGGAGGTTTTCTGACAGAGGGGAGGAGTTGTGTTATATCTCAGACAAAGTAGTAATTTGAGCAATTGCGATCACAGCAGGGTTAACGTTTGTGTCTATCAAAAGGTGCATAAAAGTGTTGCAGAAAAAGTTAAGTAAATACAGCAGAAGTTCAGGTTGCTCTTTCTGTCAAATAATTGTGTTTGCTCTTCACAGAACAAACACAAACATTTTTGATCATAATGATTTTTTTAAGTGCAATGAATCCAGATTTTAAGTTTGATTTTCATGATATAAGTACTTAGAACAATGGTCAATATGTTCTTTATATGACCATAGAATCGTTAAGGTTGGAAAAGACTTCTAAGCTCATCAAGGCCTACCATTAAAGCAGCATTGCCATTCACCAATAAAATATATCCCCAAATGCCCCATGCCAATGAGTTTGCACTGACAAATATATCTCCATCCTTTCCAAAGATTCCTGAAGCTTTCTGGGAATATCATACAAAGACTTCTGAGCTGGCTTCATAAAGGCAAACTTGTGTCTGGAGGTGGCCAAGCCACAACTAGAATCTGACCTTCTCAGTTCTCAGATGTTGACTCTTTCCAATTTGCAAGTTTGTACACTACAAAGCCAGGCACCCTTGCTCCATATTTCCCAGTCCCTTGTTTCCTGTTCTAGGGTTAGCATGGGCATTTCTTTTTGACAGTATTAGCCATTTCTTTTGAAATGGTTTTCTGGCAATCCTTAGTGCTCTGGATACAGCATAAACTGTTGCACCTGTAGTGTCTCCAATGCCACAAACCTGGGAATGTCCTGGTGTGCTTTCAGTTGAAGTCTTCCTTCCTGAGGTTTCCATCATGTCCCTCTATTGTGTGGCATAGGCACAGCCTTGGGCAGATGCCCAAAGGCATTTAGAGAGGGAAAGAGGGAGGGGGAGAGAGAGGGGTCCTTTCCTGCAAATTAGTACAGTGACATTTTTAATTTCACTTAGGTGCTGTGGGTCACCCCTTCGCTCCTCAAGTCTCTCAGCACATGTGGCACCATCCTGCCCCAAACCTGTATGGCTGCATGAGGAAAAGGAAGAATCTGCCCGTGTTCTTTTCCCTACTTGGCACACCTTGCATTACAAGTGAGATTTTTGCCTTGAGCATCCATTCTAAGAGAGAACACCACACAAATAAAAGCAAAGTCTTTCTTTCCATCATGTCATTAAATAATAATCCCAAAGTAGAAATTATGTACAGCGTCTGCAAAATTTATTCTTTATAATAAATGTTGTCTGTTCTTAATGTTCACTTGTAAACCCTCTGGCTTTCATTGCAATAAAACTAATCTTCAAAGTTCTGAAGCAATATGAAGTTTCTCAATGCACTGTAAAAAAACCTCACCCAGTTTCGAAGGTGTCCAATTTCAGAAGTTGACTTCTTGGCTGAATAAAGTATCTTTATCCACCTGTTCAAGTTGTAAATTTATGTCATCTCAAAAGGTTATTTTTTTTTGTATGGAGAGAAATTCTAGGAAAATATTTCTCTACCAAATGAGTGGCTGAGAAGATTCAAATTAGTTGTCTTGAATAAAGTCCAAAAATAGCAAGTTACCTATGCATTTGTTTATATTCATTTTTTTCCACTGATGTTTTTATTTGCATTACAGTCGTGCCTGAGCTAGATCAAGACAAGTAATGTGCTGGTACACAGACAGATGCATTTCCTTTCCTAAAAATGTCTATTTTCAGACAGGAAACAAGAGGTGGGTGTAACCAAACAGCTGGGGGGAGAGGATAAAGGTAAACTGAAAAGATGATGCAGCTGCATGAGTAATGAGTGTCTAATGGTTTTGATTAAATTAATTTGGTTTTAATTAGTTATATAACTTTTGCTTGACTCTCCCACATTGTGTCTGCAGAATTGGCAGTTAGGAAAACCATCTCCCTGTTTTCAGATTTCATCTGGAAATTGTTTAGAAACAATAAGCAGCTATACAAAGCCATTTTAATGCAGTGTATTTTTTTCTCAGAAGTCTGTGGTTGTACAGTATTGTTCCTCTCATTTCTAGCTCTCAAATCTGGTAGTGAGGCACTCACAAAAAAATGCGTGCTTTCACAACACTGTACCAAACTCTGTGAGAAATAACTGAATTGTATAAACAATGACGTAGTGTATTGCTATATGCGTCAAATATAAGCATAGAAATTAACCAAATACATCTTGACTGTCTTCTCCCTTCAAATTCTTCCCCAGCATGTAGGAGGAAATGAAAACTCTGCCATGTGGAATACAAGAGCACAAGAGAAAAAAAATCATGAGACTGAAGGGATGACATTTCCCACAAACTGAGTAAAACACTACATGAATAAAGTTGCTAGCTAAGGCTCCAAGCCCTTATTTAGTAAGATGCTGTAACCCCCCAATATGGTTGTTCTAAAGTTTAAATCCTATTTCCATGCTTGTATTCTTAATTAGTCATGTGTAATGCTGTGCTGAATTGAGGCCAGTAAGAAGACATTGGTGAGTAACCCTAATACATTTCATCAGTACAGTGATCTGAACTACATGCCTTTATTTGGTTTAAACTGTTATCCAAAACCCCACACTGTTCTGCTTCTGATGTATCTCCTACTTGTTTCTTTTAGATATTTATTCCTTTGTGCACTTTAAAGAGTTAAGATGGAAATAATGTATTTAGATACTATTTTAAAGTGAAGTGTTTTTTTTGGGTTTGGTTTTGGTTTTGTTTTGACTTTTGTTGTTGTTTTGTTTCAAGTTTATGGGGGTTTTGCAGGTTTATGGTTTTTTGGGATTGTTTTGGGGTTTTTGAGGGGTTTTTTTGTTGTTTTTTTTTTTTTTTAATTGACTAATCTCTTTTACAGAAACTTTTAAAAAAACGTGAGAAGGAAAAAAGACATTCACGTTTGATTTGGGACTAAGCCAGTGTCAACGTGACTGATGATGGGAACGCTGATGATACGTTGGGTGAGTCTTTCAAGTTCTGAAACGTGTAGAAACCTGCTAAATGGAGCTGAGAGATCCTGACAGAAGAGCTCACCTAGTAATAAAACTCACTGCAGGGAATAAGGAAAAAAAAACCTAACAACAAAACATGTCAGATTTAAAAATTCTCACATTTCTGCACATGTTTCAAATCAGAGAAGCAACACTAGCTGTTGCAAGTGAATATTCTGTGCATTCCTGATATACAGAATTACAGGCTGGCATTTCTTTTTCAGTAATATCCCCAAAATACTCGTTTCTCCCTTTAAAATGACTTATGGGTGTGGTTTCCTTTATATTTAAATATTTTGTAACTTCTGTTGTTTCATTAGGCGTAAGAAAAGATTCTAACAAATATGTGACCTCTCTTAGCTTTCTTTGAATTTAGCACTCACAAAAATTGTTGGCTTGTCTGCCAGATGGCTTAGTCAGAACTGAGTTGTAGCTTACACCATATACTGCATATTTATACAAGTACAAAATTTCAAAGCCAAAAGAGTCCAGTGAGGTTCCCACCTCCCCTGCTTCTAGTATTGTGCAAGTGCTTCCCTCCTCCAGTTCTGTTTGCCAGTGTTCCTCTATTCCAGTCTCAGCAGGTGAGAACAGTTTCCCCTGAGCAAACTACTCTGTTTCTCTACTGAAACTGAAACAGGGTATGGCTATTTTATCCAAGCCAAAGTCTGACTATGCTTTCTTGAATATTGCTGAAATAAGATAACAATAGCAGCTGGGAGGTGTTGCCACTGGTTTCTGATCAGGCTGAAGGTGCAGAATGTTAGCATATTATGAAACCGTACACTGGAGTTTCATGGTTACAAGCTTAAATTTCTATCCCATGCAGGTATTTATGCAATGATGCTGCCAGGTCTATTTTTATGTTATTTGGCCATTGCACCTAAGGTGGCAATGCTTATTGCACCTTTATTTTGACGTGCTCATGCACCCTTGTTGCTGCTTTTGTATTGTTTGTTGCTTCATGACCTGGCCACAGGATTCAGATTGTAATTAGAGGAGATTTTGTATTTGGTACCAAATAACCATTATAGCTTCATCTAACTAAGATCAAAACATTAATGCACTAAAAAAAACCTTGTTCTAAAAGTGCGGTACAAGCTTATTATGTTCACCCCACATTTTCATGGATCCCACCTATGTGCTAAACTGATGTATTTTACCTCCTTTTTTAGACAAGCTGGACTTTTCAGTCATTTCTAAGTTAATATACATTCAGTGTCACTGAAGCCCTCGTGTCACCCTGCACATCATATTCATAGTTACTAAATATTATTTTGGAAACAAAATAAACAAATCCTCATGTCTACCTTTGGGGTAGAGGAGAGGAGAAATTTAGCAGCTTGAAGACCAGAGGATTTAATGCTTCAAATGGTGGTCTTCTATAAATGCAGATGACTTGTGAATTATGAACCAGGAAGCCTACTAAAAGTAAGAAGGAATGAGCTAGTGAGAAATATGCCAGAGAAAAATAAACCACAGAAAACAATTGCATCTTTCAGTCATGCAGAAGAAGGACAGAGTGTAACACTAGAAGTTAATTTAAAACTTGGACTGTATGTAGTTTCACCAGAGATTTTGCTTGGAAGGTAAAATAACAGGTAACCACCTGTTTTCCATCTTTACTCAACTGTCCTGGTTTTAATCTTGTCTTTGTTAATCTATTTAAAACAAAACCAAACGAATTCATTTAATATTACACTGTGGCTCCACTGGATTTCTTTAATAGCTTTAAATGAAAGTTATCCTGGCAAATTAATATTTCTTAATAATATTAATCTACTACAAAGAACCCCCTCACCTCAAGTCCCCAGACCTCTGTCTTGAAGAAGAAAATAGCAAACCTTTAGTTCTTAACACTAGCACTGAAGTATTTTCTGTGGTCATTCATTCAGAATGAATAAAAAAGACAATAAGCTAAGGACTATAAAAGCACTGTTCGTAGCAATAATGTTTTTTTTTTAACTGTCTGTTTCTGTCCATCCATCTATCATTTGCTGTATGCACTGTCATTCTTACTTAACCCACTGTATTCTCTGTCTGATTTGGACTGCCAAATGACAGAGTAATTCAGTTTAGAAGGGACCTTAGAGTGCTCTTGTTTCAGAGGGGCAAAACTGAAAGTAGATCAGGCTGCTCAGGACCCTGCCAGCTCTGACAAATGGGGAGATTTCCTGGCCTTCTGCACAACCTGTTTCAATGCTTAGTTATCCTTGCAATTGAAACCATCTCCTTACATCTGTCTGGAGCCCCTCTAGGGTTTGGTCTACGTCCTTCTCTCATCCTCCACTGTGCAGATTCTGGCTTTATCCCTGCTTTATCCCCTCAGTGTCCATGGGTGCTGGTCAGTCCCACTGAAGCCAATCCTGCCCCAGGCTGGACAAGCAGAGCCGCTCACCAGACAATTGCTCCAGCCCACCCATCCTGGTCACCCTATGCTGAACCCACTCTACTTTATCAGCATCCTTGTTGTCCTGGGGGCCTAAAACTGGACGCAAGGATCCAGATGTAGCCTAACAAGTGCCAGGTAATGTGGGATGATCATTTTCCTTCATCTGTTGGCTATCCTCCCATTGATACAGTCTTGTGTGCTGTTAAGCCTCTACCACTGCCAGAGCACACTGCTAGACCTGACCTCTGGAACAGCTTTAAGTGATAACTTAAACTGATTTGGCAATTAATGCCTTAATTGTTCTCCTCTCAGTTCACAGCATTTCCCAGGTCAGAATAAATGAAACTGGGTACAGAATGTGCAAACCCTTAGCAGGAGCTTGTAAACATTATAATTCACCTGAAAATCTTGGGCCCTTCACTGCGAACAGCAGAACAGATACTTACAGCATATGATCCAGTCAGTGGGGACCTGAAAGACAGCTTCTGAGAATCTCTGCAAGCCCCTTGGTCATTTAGTAATTTAGATTTCTTGCAACTCCACACTTAATGTTCTTTATGTATTGATCATGTCAGTGTAGAATATCACTGATCCTTCTCTACAGTGGATGCCTTCTTTTGATGCATTCAATCAGGTTAACATTTCAGTGGATTAAACCTCTGTATATTTGGGCAACCTTTGTCTAACATTTATACTGTGCTTTGTTATGTAACACTGCTTACACTGATGAAATGAAATAACTGGCCTGTGAACTGCTCTGCCCTCCAAAGGCTTTTGGATGTGCAAACGTGCACGATTAATGTCAGCAACGTGAGAGGCCATGAAGTACTGTGAGCACTCATGGTGGGGACTGGAGTATGAAGTGGGACACAAGGCGTTACTCTGCAGGTCTATGAAAATATTTAAAACCAGGCATGTGGCTGATTTAGTAAAGCATTGCAGCACTGCTAATTTTTTCTGGGTAGTAATTGATTGTAGTTATTTCAGAGATACTCATCAAGTACTTATTTTTAAAATGCCTGTTAATGACCACAGGTAAAGTCGACCTCAGCAGATACTTTTTTTGCTTTATCCCACTGTATCTAATTTATGCTGCAATCAATGGTAGTTTATTACATTTCACTACAGATGTATGTGTGTGTATATATGTGTATGTATATATGTGTGTGCACGTGAGACAGGTAAGGAAGAAAGAAATCCACTTCTGCTTGTGAAATGTCAAAGAAAAAAATCAATGTTTATGAAATAGTCACATGAGAAAAAATTGCTGAAAGATCACAATGCATTCCAATTATTTTTAAACAAGTGGGGCAGTTTGGGTTTTTTTTTTTCCTGGAAGTGTGCAACATTTTTTTTCTCTCTCTTTTGGTAGCATCAAGCCTTCTTGAGATGAAGAAGATTGTGATTACTCCCTTTCCATTTTTTTCTCTTCCTCCTTCTGAGTGTCACTAGGAGAGATTATAAATTCAGACATTTTTTTTCCCTAGTAAAATTTGCAGCTATATGGAAAAAAACCAAACAAACTCCAAAGTCTTCTGCTGGGAATAAAAGATTTTGTTTTCCATGCTGACTTGTGCAGGTTGTAGTTAGAGGCTTAATACCCTATTTTTGCTCAAGTGCCTTTGCTGCCTGGCCTTCCATGATAGCCTTTTATTGAATTGCTGCAAAGGACCACGGCTACTCCTAACTGTGCTAAATAATAGGAAATATCTTTCTAAGAAATCTGGAACATGGAACAGAATGAAAGCAGCAGGTATACAAACACTGCCGTGGCTAATTAAATAGACTGTCTGCGGTGGCCAGGTCCAATAGACATCACGGCACCTTCTCTTCAGCAACAGCTTAAGTTGCCAAAGACTGGCAGACATGTAAAGAAAGCAGTCAAAATTTTTCATTGTTTTTTCTTTATTTTGTTTAAATTGTCATGTTCTTTTCATCATGGTTACTTTCCTATCGGATTGTCTGAAAAAAGTTCATCATTCTTCTTTGTAGAAATATCTGCAGAGCATTGCAGCCAAGAGAATCATGTGGAAAGGAACAAAGATTTCTTTCTGTAAGACAAATTCAGATTTCATATCTCTATGAAGAAGAAAGTAAGGGATCCTGGAGATTAGAATCACTAATGTTAGAAATTGCTGCAGATTCCAGACTAGATCTGTATTGTAGGATCTTGTGAAAGAGAAAGTGGTTTTGCACACTTTCATAAGGAAAAAGTACTGCACTGCAAAGTGGAATTTTAATATTTTACTTGTCACTGTAAGTGAAGAAAATGCACTCTCAACAGCATAAAAGCAATCCTTTAAAATTACTATAGCTTGTACAAATAGAAATGCTTTCGAAAAACAATTAATTGTAATACTTACAGTAACATATTATAAGCCCCAGGCCACTTAATGATTTTGAAAATGTTGTACATCTGGAGCTAGAAAACACTTGTTTATATATATTTAACTTGAAATGTAGGTGGTTGATGTGGGAGACCATGGGTTTAGTCTTTTCCAACTATTTTTTCTCTACTTCAAGTTGAAATACAGGTGGACATCTGCTACCAAAAGTTAATCAAATTTTTATTGGTTTTCTTTCAGAGTGAGTTTAATTGTTCTATAACCAGGCTGGGTGCACAATGCAATCCTACCCATGGCTACATTCATTTATTTAAATTGCCTTGGAACATGACAGTGATAGATGATTATATGAAGTTTGTGTTGATCAACAGCAAGCTCCCCACAAAACAGTTAAGTACAAGCAGTGCAATAATGTGAACAAATCATTCAGCTAAACAAGCTGGCAGGTGGAAGATCTGGTTTTAGATACTGAGACTGCAATCAGTTGAAGTGCTGAACTATAGGCACTCTTGATTAACATGGGATTCTAAGAGAAAATAGGAAGGGACGGCATAGAGTGGAACATTTTCCCTGTTAGGGAAAGCCGACATTTATTTATCTTAATTACAGTGGCTTATAAGTAAAAACCCCTTTTGACAAGCCTTCCTACAAGATGAAGTGCTACTTAGTTTGCAAAAAGAGTCAAGATGGAAAGTGAATGTAATTGGAAAGTGAATATGCAGAAATATTGTATAATAGCACACTCAAAATAAAGATTTTGTAATTCACAGTGCTGAGGACATCCAAGTCATGATAGTAATCTTTCCTAGTATTAGTTATACAGCAGTTTAGGTACCTTGCTGCACTGATGCCACAAATAGCATTGAAGTTCATATATTGAGACAGCACAATCTGTTCCAACATTATTTTTTTTCTTTCCCTTTAAGAGCTGCTAAATCAAATGGACTTTGATTTTTTTTCTAATATTCTCCATAGAATGTGCCCAGCAGTTTTCTTTGTGGGGCAGTGGTTTGGCTTCTCAAAAATGATGGTCACTCTACCAGCCAGTAATAATCTGGACTTTCTTAATGGTTGATGTATAAACCCTTCCTTTGTTTTTCTCTGGGGCTTTTTGTTTGCTTGATTGGTTGGTTTAGTTGTTGTTATTGTTGATCTATTTAGTTTTGTTGTTTTTATTTTTTTTTTTCTTGACATGTTAATTTTTTCCTAGGATTTAACATCTTCTGCTTGAATTCTACTGCAGGCAACCAGGTCACATATATGTGTTGACAATATCTGATGATCCAGAGTAACTTAATAGAGCGATATGTAGCTGCCCCAGCTTGTAAGTAGTGGGAACTAGTGACGTTTTATTGAGAGAAAAAAAAGTGAAAACATATCTGCCCAACAATTTTTCTTGTTAAGTTTTTGTAGATCTCTATTAAGGCATAAATCACACCACAGTATCCATTGTGCGCAGTCAGAATATTTTGTAGTTATACTGGATAAGTTTAGTCTCCAAAGTCCCAGATGTTTAAGTGAATTCATTCATTTATACCAGCTCAAATATCCTGGAAATAAGGAGGAATTAATATTTCTTGTTTTCAAGGAAAAGTGTTGCAGGCAGGACCCCACTTCTTGACCTGCCTTGAGTTTGGCTTACAGGCAAGAGCTTGAACTCCAACGGGCTGTACCCAGTGCTTGGGAAATGAACAAAGGCAGAGGGGGAAAGGAAGATTTCTATGTAAAATGGGACAATTTCCAAAGTGACTCACCCTAAATCATAGAAAAGATTTTGATCCCTTGAAACTGCTCATTGTGCCAGAATTACACAGCTGAGTACTCTCACCCTCTCTTTCACAATCTCACTGTACAGCAGTTTACCGAAAATAATCATAGTAGTGCTCCACCCTGACAATAAAATACTGAAATCAACCTGAGGTTACATGAGGGAATTCTGCTAGTCTGAACAATGAAAACAAATGGGAAAAAATAAGGAATTACCTTGAATGTAGGTGGATTTCCCAGGTGCTCTTGTAAAGTGATATCAGTTTATTGACATTATCTTTCTTTTTATGAGAAAGGCTACTAAATGGCCACAGGCTTGGCCCCATGTAGGCAACCTGAATCCACCCCAGAGCACGTTATATACTTGTAAAAAAGTCAAGAATTGATGGCAGAAATATTTTCACCAAAAACTTAGGTTTTCTTTGGCAGAATTCTTGAAATCAGTTTAAGTGTTAGTAATACTTTCACAAAGCAACAAGTCTGAAAAATACCTTCAAGATTAGCAGAGAAGGTTAGAATAGGGTTGCCAAGCTTGTGGGTTCAATTCCTGTATGGGCCATTCACTTATTAGCTGGACTGGATGATGCTTATAGGTCCAGTCCCACCAAACTCAGAATATTCTGTAATTCTGTGAGGTAAATGGAAGGAAAATGGAGTACATCATCAGTACAGACAAAACAGAGAAGCTTCAGGCTTCACACTGCTCATAGCAGTTTGTCTTTTCACTAGAGTGTTAGGACTTGTGCTTTATTTTCTTTTACCTTGACCTTTATTTGGGAGAATGAAACTTGTGATCTTATGAGGAACAGGTATGGGAAGAGTCAGGTGCATGAGTCAACTGTTTTGCAAGTGCTGATGAAGAGGCCAAGATTTGCGTCATACTGAGAGGAACCTTGTTTTACGAGGGGGTCAAGATTGTTGTTGAAATGCCTCATTTTGTCAAGGACTCAGTCTGTAGTGGTTAATAGAAAATAAATATTTGTCAAGTGAAATAAACCATGAAATTAATAAAAAAAAGGAAAGTGTAGAGACTGATAACTTGCAGATGGGAATTTATCATTTAAACAAACAAAGAAAGTGTGTTTATTAGAAAAAAGATAAATTTTATAATGAAATAATAATTTTTCACATTTCCTTACAGCAAAGAAAATAATATTAATCCCTGATTTTATCCTATGTGGCAAAAATATTGTCTTAGAATAAATTAATCCAGTACTGCCACATAATACAACTAATATTGTTGCTTAGGATTATTTTAAGGAGGTCATCAATAGTGGCAGCAGCTGCTAAGTGTTTCATGTTTAGGAAGAGGAC
Source organism: Emberiza elegans (assembly GCA_024865655.1). Taxonomy (NCBI): domain Eukaryota; kingdom Metazoa; phylum Chordata; class Aves; order Passeriformes; family Fringillidae; genus Emberiza; species Emberiza elegans. Next base: position 35,790,064 of record JALJVW010000910.1, on the reverse strand, counting down.
ACATCTGAAATGATTTATGGGAATACAGACAGCTTTAGCTGCTCCATAAAAAGCTACGTGAAGAAGGCTGAATCCTGATTCAAACCCAAACTTTCTTCACGTCTTCACTACTTTGATGCAAGACTGTTCTGAGTCAACAGCATCCCAAGGAAAAAATTCAGGCTCCTATATTCCTTTGCAGTGGAACCTACTTCCCACTGAGTAGGTTTTCAATGTCAGGCTCCCCAACTTTACTCTGATCTCATCCTGAGATTTGCTGAGCTGTCGTGGGGCTGACACCATGCAGAGGGCTCAGCTGAGAAGGTCTGTTCCAGAAGGCTCAAGGCTGGAATCCTTTGCCCCCTTTTCCCACTGTTCATGTTGGAGCCAGCACCAGCGCATCAGCCATGATTCAGTTTAATATAATTCAGAATAAATTTTGGATCTCATTAAAAATATAGATCTGGTTCTTGCCAATCAGAGGCATAAATTGATAAACACCACACTGACACATGGCTTTGACCAGGAAGGTTGGAAGAATAGGAAGTGTTTGTTAGTGATTTTATCTCACCCAAGGCCTTAACCTCCAGGCAAAGCCTGAGGGCGTATGAAGTTTTCAAGAAGCCAGGACCAACAACTTTCTGCTTTCCAGAGATCATTATTGTGGTTAGATCTGTTTGTGAGTCTGGAGCTGAGGAACGTCACATCATTAGCAAAATATCCACATTTCCTTGAAGTAGAATGTTGTCAGTATAGATTAGCTTTGACATTGACCTATAAAATATAAAGTCTGGAAACACTGGTTGTCATTTCTAAAACCCAGACATGATGCTTTTTCTCTTCTTGCACCATAGAATTTTGGAAATATAAATATTTTAAAAAAATTAATAAAGCATGCTGGATCATTTGCCTCTTTATTATATTTTTAAATCTAACAACCAAGAAATTCTCTGGTAATTTTCCTGAGGAAGAATTTAAACTAGAGAAATGAAATCTGTGTTGGAGATAGTATTGCCCAGAATTTGAGGTTTACTTCCTTTAAAAATAATTTATTTCCATTTTCAACCCTTCAATTCCTGCCTATAAAAACACTGGACTAATTGAATATTAGGACATGCTTTCCAGTCTGTGTTGTACTTAAGAAACAAAAGAGATATTTCAAAAGATGTGTTAGTGCAACATAGCCTTCATTTATAATGACAACAAGTTTTTTTGTTGTTGTATTGATTCTTTCAAGCATATTTGTAAGAGATGTTCTTTGAGGGGCAACTTGGCAGTCTACAGTTAAGAACACTCTAGATCCATTTTCTCAACATTTACTGTCTGATGGTCCAAACATGCCAAGAATTAATATCTTGGTGTAACACCTATTGTGTTGCCAAGACACACTTTTCAGGGGAGTATGTTTGTTTACAAAGTGCATATAAGACCACTCTAGTAAAGCAGTCTGTTCACAATCACCATCCAGGCTAACACATTCTTCAGAAATGTCAGACAAAGCCTTTGTCTTTTATGCTAAGTAACTTTCTTGCTCCTTTGCACTCCCTTAGATTTAACAGCTGTCTCTCTAGCCAATCAATAATTTGGATTTTCCATTTTCTTTGCCTGGCACATCACTCTTACACTGGCATAAGGGACACTTCTACTGCTTCAAAATTTGACAACAATGTCTTCCTTACACTTTTATATGTCTTCCCTCTGTGTATGTCAGCCTCAAAACACACAGATCTCCTTAATACCTTGTGTCCTGGACATAAAAAGGGATCTGTCTACATATGGGCTTTCCACAACTGCTTTACCACTCAAGGAAAACTGGAAAAACTCTAAGGCCTTGACAAAGAAGGGGGTTCTAATCCAAACAGTTCTGCTAAGAACTGCCTGGCTGTTATTACTGGAGCCAAGATTTCTCTGGAGAATGTCATTTTGAGAGATTACATCTGTAAGCATCCTCAGTAATGGGGCATCCATTTACCTTAGCACTATTTTCATTGATGCTTCATTCACTTCCTGCCTCTGTTCTTTGTTTATTGCAATATAGTCATTTCACTTTGTCATTCCCTAATTCATTTCTCAATTGGATACTGCCTTCTACTTTCTCATCTGGTCTTAATACATGCAGTTTAAAAGGAGTCATGCATTTTATACATATAATTTCTTTTTTACCCTGCTTCTCTTCTTTATCCACCAAAGACTTAAACCTCCTTTAAGGGAATAAATATTTTCTGCTAATAAAGTTTTCTGGGTATATGAGGTGATAATAGGCAGAAAAAGATGCTTTTCATTTTAAAGTCACAGTGTTTTCCTACCTCACCATTCTCCTGTAACATAACTTCTCAGTGGAAGGAGGGGTGAAATTAGAAAATTGAAATCTAATTCTACAGATGTGTCCTCAAAGGCTGGAACATCAAACCCAAAACATATCTTAGGGGGAGGGTTGTGTGTATGCAGAATATATTGCAATACATAAGCATGTAAGTAACTGTATAATATGTGGTTCTAAGTATTTATATGTAAAAGTACATAAGATTTGCATTCATTATTTTTGTACGTATACTATATAAGATAAACATAATTAGAATAGAATGGAGTGGAATAGACTAGACAAAACTGGAAAGGAGTGTGATGAATAAAACAGTGCAGATTTTATGACAGTAGGTAACACTACATCAGATTTCTATTCTTTCTCCATATGTTCAGAGTAGAATTTATGGATCATGCAACTGACTGAAGTGGCATGGGGGAATATTTACATTTGTATAACTTTATGCCTCTGGCTTAGATGCCTAAATTAGCCAACAGGGCACTTATGACCTTGTGGGAATATAGATTTCTCCTAACATTAACTGGACCAGAAGGCTGGCCAAAATACTCTGAAGTAACCTTTGGAGTTGATGCTATACAAGTCCTGTAAAAATTATGCCCCACATAATGTGACCAGAAATTTGAGAATTTTTCAATCTGGCTTAATCCAATTTGTTTGGTGTACATAAATTGGAACAGGAGTGAAAAGTCAAGTCTTGGTATAAAAAGGACAAAGTGTAGTCTTAGATTTTGATAGTCAGGATGAATATTACTCTTTTCATCATCTTCTGTCTTCAGGCCAAGCAGTCAAGTTCAGATAAATCTACTCACAACATTGTCCGTGATACGAAGAATTAGTTGAATTATGGAATTGTAATTTTTCTTCTCTAGTTTTTGAGACATTATGGGGGGCTCTGTGCAGTGATTTACCCAGATGCAGTGAAATCTCTTATCATCCAGCATTTTGCTTTGGTTATAATAACACATACTATTTGGGTTTGGAAGGCAGATGCACCTAAGGTAAAAAAAAAGAGGCCTTATGTTATTTTTAAAATTCTTAGTGGAGAAATAAATGATGATCAATGGACATAGAGCATTCTCACTGCTATATTCACCTACTACTTTATTCAATAGCAGGTCTGCAGATTTGAAGAGGACATCTCATGGAGCAGGATATTATTTTCCCTGAGAAAAGCTGACAATATGTCCTTGAGATACTAAATGTGACAGAATTCAGTGGAGCATCTGTTAAGAGAGACACAAGTTCACAGTCTGGAGCACATTTTCACATATTATTATGTAGCAGGAGATTAGCACCCCATGAAAAATCACTTTCAGTTATCCAGTCTAAAATAAATACATATTGTATCAGATTTGCAGAGGTGAGTGCTGACCTATTTTTTTTTCTTGGTAAGAAAATATTAAGTGATGGCTTCCACTTAGCAAGTTTGTGAAAAGAGAAAAATAATGGCTTGAAATATATATTCTATTTTCTTTATGTTGTGTGTTATTCTATAACTATGCAAAAAAAGAAAGAATGTAGTGTAAAACATTCAAATCTCAAATGAAGCAATCATTAGAAATGAATGGGCTGCGTGCAATGAAATCATTAGCACAATATCCTGTAAGATACAAAAAGCAGACTAGCAGTAATTGCAGTCCTGCAGTAAAAATCCATAAGTCCTTCTCAAGCCTTTCTGATCGAGATTGTAGCATGTTATTAGCAACCTGTGAAACAATGGGGTACCCATTTAATCTTACTTGAAAGTATAAAATGTTGATCAACTCATCCATATTGTCTATGCTTGCATAACTCCTCAGTCTCTGGCTATGATAGTTTTTCTGATGGAATCCTGAGGGAAGAACATTTCTTTTATGCTTAGGAATTATGTGCTGAAGAGGAGCGGGAATGAAGCAGTAATACATTTGAGCATTCCAAAGTAAAGAGAAAATATTAAACTTGAGATACCAAAGGTCTGTGCTACACCATAGGACTTAACTTCTCTCTTTGTGTAAATGAAGAATAAATCTGAATTCATTAGAGCAACACCTCATGAATCTGTTATAGTATGAGAATTGAGTCTAAAGGATAGAACTAATCCTTGTTTTGCATTATGACTACTATAAAAAACAAATAAGACTTTAATTGTTGCTACTTAGTCATGGCCTTTAAGAACTACTCTTTAGTCCCCAAAACGTTAATGCCAAAGGGACTTCATATTTATAGATCAGATTTTATTTCATGCTTAAAATGATTTCCTTTACAGATGATATTTGTCCTCCCTACCTGGGTACCTACCAGGTACTTTTTCTACATGAAAAATTAACTATTTTCATGGGAAATTGAGTTTCTTTTCAAAATGGAGACCTCAAGAAGCACATTATAAAATTCAGTCTCTTTCAGGTACATTATATTCCTCTGTGACTAATTTATGGCTCTATCTTTTCAGATTTGATATAGCAATATAGAATACACTTACTTACATTTCAGCTAATCTCATTTGATAAATGTATCTTGCAAAAATACATTGTTATCTCTATATGGTGCATTAACAAATTCAGCTCCAAGTCTTCAAAACACTGACTCGGTTCATCACACATGTTAAAGCTAATCTTGAGTCATATACTTAAGCTATTAACTTCTGGTTAAGCCACTTAAAATGGGAATTAACTTCAAGCAACTACTTAAATGTCCTGCTCAGGAAAAGTCAGAACCTTTTCCTTCTTACTCTCTGCCCTACATCAACTGTCTGAAAAGCATCAAAATGCAACCTTGTTCTACAACAGGGAAAATTTCAATCCACGGGTCAAATGGAAGAACAGGGCGATATGAGTAAGAAAGTGTGCCACTAGCTGCAATAAATAACAGAAATTACAATGAAGCAGTAAAACCCACTACGATAATATAAGTTTCGGTACAGTGAAAACAATGTAAACTAGCATAAATAAATATGTTCATTTCTTCTTAAGCCATGTTTACTTCACATAAGTTCTGAGGCAAATAACATTTTTAACACTGTTCAAACTGTAAAAAAATGTGAACTCATGTTTCAAACAAATGTTAAAATAAAATGACAGATGATTCTAACATCCTCTGCAAAAAACACCTTAAATAAAGGATGGTCCAATTTTAAGACAGTTAAACATATGCTTTATTTAATTAAGCTGTTTAAACACTTCACCAGATATCAGACGTTTTCTAAAAGGCCTGGGGAAGCAACATTACATTGGCTACTAGACTACTCTCATCTGATAAGCCCTCAGTACAGTTTGCTTCAGTAATTAAGTCCATACAAAGTATTTATATCTGAGAATAAGATAATGTATATCTGATCAACTTACCTGTGAATAAACTGCAATGAAATATGTTTGTCCTCTTAACCCACTGCATGAGGCCATTAGAATAACCAAGCAGCTAAAGCCTGCATGCTGTCTACACTCTGTTTGCTGGGCCATAAATGCCTCCAAAATCACAAATTCTTTGTATAAGATACCAGCACAACTAAATAAAATAGGTCCATTGCTTAATGTTCCATTTAATTTTATGTGTACCATAAACCAGACCTACACTGGATAGGATTCTTAATTCAATTATGAGATTATCATCCAACTTTATCTCTGGAAATAGATACCTACTGATTTTTATGAGCATGATTTTCATGATTTTCATATCTGCTAAGTATCTGCAATTTCATTAGAAGTTGTGAATGAACACCACACATTTAGGTTCAAATGATAGGAACCCGAAGGGATTAGAAACATTTGCCTCACAGCTCAAAAATTGCCATTTGTTATGCCACAACAGAGTGATGTCCAGACTCAGAAACCTGTGAAGGTAACGCACCATTATGCTCATCACCTATCTGCGTGCTTACACGTAGCCTGGCTTTGTACTACCATGTATACCTAAAGCAACTCATTAGGTTAATTACAATGCATTTGTCAAGTTGCAGATTTTCAGACCAGAAGGGACCATTCTAACTAAATAATATGACCACTTGTGTAATACAGATGATACGTTTGCCCAGAAATTTCTGCATCAGACTCAAATTTTTGTTCAAGCTCAGAAGTAGCTTCTGGAAAAAAAGACTAATAAAGCTTGTAAATGACTATTAATAATAATATCATGTCATATGCCACCTCTAAATGCATCCTGACTTACCTTCATGTCTACACCAGTGTTGTTAGGTCAGTCATTGCAACGTTTCTGCTAACCTATTATATATTGCTTCATTTACTTACAGCCATCATTTAATCATCTCATTTATGATGCACAACCCAGTGCTGATGTCATTTGAGGATACACCCGTCTGATTACCTTCTCTATACATGCAAATCAGTTTCTTTTTGTGATTTAGTGCTGCTGCACTTGCAAAAAACCAACCAAACAAAAAAACCCCAAGCAGTCTTCACTTCCAGCTTTCCAGAAATTTGCTTTGTATGTTTTAGGTGGATACAATATCATCATAATAAACAACTTGACATCTTTGTTTATTGAAAATATGTCCTGACAATTCTGTAAGCTAAGTGATTTCCTGTGCAGAAGTGATATATACTAAATTCCCCATGTAATCAAACTAATAAATAAAATTACTTTAAGCTTGTGCGCCCACATTGCACACAAATAGCCTAGCATAGACTAATAGATTAGCTTTCCCTATAAAAAGTAGCTAAACTAAGTGTTTAAATAAGAAACATGCTTATACTGTAGTGCATTTTGTTGACAAATAGGGATAGGGAGAGAATAATTTTTTTTCAAAGCCAAAATCATATGACTAGTAAGGAATTGTTCAAAATTATGTAATATTGCAACTAAGAATAAAGTAATATACATTCAGAGGATATATTGGAAGTTCAGTTATGGCTCAGAATTAAAAAATTCTGAGCCATAACTGAACTTCCAATATATTCTCTGTCTGTGGTATGGATAGGTATTCAATTTGATATAGCAACAGGACTCCCTAAATCCTGTATGTGAAGCTTGCAGGTCTGTCTTCTAAAAATGAAAATTGTTCAAATAGCTGCTACTGTGCCAGACTGCACCAAGACCATCAGCCAAATTTATAAATTTGTTTTCCATATCTTTCTATTTCCTTTATGAGTGTGTGAATTTTTGGACTGGGAGGCACTCTCCAGCTGATGGGTTCAGAGACATGCATGGATACTTGTCATCCCCGTGCTGGGGCCAAAACTCTGGGACACAGTATTCCACTTTATCTCAGCAAACTTCTGTTTTCCACAGAGAAGAGATGTTGTAGGGGAAAAACCCAAAAATAAAAAGAAAGCCCGAAGAAAAAACAAAATAAAACCCAACAACAATAAAAAACCCACAAAAACCCCAAACAAACAACACCCCCCAAAAAACCAGAAAAAAATCAAACCAAAACAAACCCAAACCAAAACAAAAACCCACAAACAACAACAAAACTATACATTCCAATTTCTCCCAAAGCCCACAAAGTCTTTCCTTGGTGAAAACCATTCTCAGTCATGTAAGCCCTCTTGGTTCAGGCTACTCATAGGATGGGTCAGGTTGAAGGAAACTCAGGAGATGTCGTGTTCAGCCTCCTGCTCAGAGCAGAATGAGCTGAAAGGGCAGACAGATTACTCAGGGCTTGGTTGATTTGGCCTTGGAAATAAGTAACCACAGAAATTTTATGAACATGTTCTCACCATGAAACAGTTATTTTCTTCTATCTGGCCACATGTTTGTTATTTCAGACAGTGCCTGTTGTCTCTTGTCCTGCCCCTTTGCCCTCCATCTTCTTGGCGCCCTTCCTGCAGGTGTTGAGGGCCTCTGCCTTCTCCTCCTGAAGTCATCTCTGCTCCAGGAGGAAGAAGCAGCTTCCCTCAGCCTCTCCTGACAAGGCAAATGTTGCCCTGCCAAACTCAGCCCAGTATATTTGTGTCTTCCTTATTGGAAGGCCAAATTGGGCAGGAGCTCAAGACAGCCCAGCAAGTTCTGTGCACATGGAGATAATCACTTGCCTAATTGACAGGCTGTGTCACAAAAAGTCTGGGATGCTGTTGGCTGCCTTCACTGCCAGAGCAGGCTCTCTTGTCTCACACCCAGCTTAATATCTGCCAGGATCTCCAGGAGCTGTTCTACAAATCTGTCCCCCATCCTTGTCTGTACTGCTCCAAGGGCCTCTTCACAGATAAAAGGGTACAAGGGTTTGCATTGTCCTTGAATTCATTAGGCTGCTCTGAGTCCATTCCTCCAGAAGGCCCCTCTGGATGGCAGCCATGACCTCAAGTATACTGGCAGCTCGCCTCAATTTGCTGCCAGCTGCAAACCTGATAGGAATGCACTCCATCCAATTCATTGCTCTGGTCAGTGATTTGGTAGGTGTTGTAGGAAGGACTGAGACAGAGGGAGAACACATCCTTTCCTTTTCCTTCTGTTCAGTTGCCACAAGCGTCCATAAAGACTGATGATAGAAATAATAATCTTCCAGTACCTAAAGAGTCATCAAGAAAGGTGCAAAAGGACTTTTTACAAGGGCATGAAGTGGTAGGACAAGGAGTAATGGCTTCAAGCAAAATAGGAGAGGTTTAGATTAGATATCAGGACTAAATTCTTCACTGTGAGGGTGGCGAGGCACTGGGACAGGTTGCCCAGAGAAGTTGTGTGCTCGGCATACCTGCAGCGCTCAGGGCCAGGCTGGATGGGGTTTGAGCAACCTGGTCTGGTGAAAGATGTCCTTGCCCAGGACTGGAGGGTTGGACCAAGATGATCTTTAAGTTCCTCTCCAACTCAAATCATTCTGACTCTGTGATCTACACCTTGCAGTTCAATGCTGCTGTAGTAAATGGAGACTATCACACCTCCTTTTTCTTTTCCTTTCAGAGACTTACCAAGAACAGGAAGCAGTTTGACATTAGTTTGAGGAAAGAAAGGTGTTCAGTATAGAATCATAGAATATGGCTTCTTTACATCTAGGAGACAAGTAATGAAGATTATGTGTGGCTTCTTGCATCATTACCTTTGCATGTCACTAATAAATATTTGAGGCATATACTTTTGCTGTTTTCCCTAAGCCAAGTATTATGTCTGTCCCAGACTTTGTTCTGAGTTGAATGAGCAGCCCTGTGCTGATTTTCCAAAAGTAAGACAATCAATGTCAAAGGTGGTACCAATTTTTTCCCTTGGTTTGGGTATTCTGCTAATGGCTTTGAAGAATAGTTGCTAGTTCTGTGGATGTGACCAGATACAGAAATGCAAATCTTGCTGTTTGTTTTAATTTCAAAGTAATTTCTGTACGCATTCAAAATTTTTGAGTGCTTATGGTAATTTTTATATTTCCCATTAGGGTGAGCTATGACAAATTAATATTCTGGAGAAATCTGATCATAAACACCTACAAGTGGATCAGTTAGTAGCATCACTCATGTTCATGAAATTAATTCTTGACTGATTCCACAGGGTTCGAAATATTGCTACTCTCTTTAAAATGTCTCTCTCTCTCTATGATAATGGCACATCTTTTGCAAATTTATTGCAAATGTATGACGCATGCCAAAAGATTTAGTGCATTCAGATCTAGTGAAACAAGTATGTGGAAATGGTTAATATAAGAAAATCTTTGGAGATTTGATAGCTGAAAGAATTCATGTTCCTTACTAGTTGAGTTTTTGTAGTCCAAAAAGATGAAGGAAAAGACTATAATTTCATAACTAGTATCTTCATTCTGCAAAAAATTTCAGTACTTCAGGACTATGAGTTGTATTACTGAAGCATGAAACCTTCATTTCAGTTGCCACAAGCGTCCATAAAGACTGATGATAGAAATAATAATCTTCCAGTACCTAAAGAGTCATCAAGAAAGGTGCAAAAGGACTTTTACAAGGGCATGAAGTGGTAGGACAAGGAGTAATGGCTTCAAGCAAAATAGGAGAGGTTTAGATTAGATATCAGGACTAAATTCTTCACTGTGAGGGTGGCGAGGCACTGGGACAGGTTGCCCAGAGAAGTTGTGTGCTCGGCATACCTGCAGCTCAGGGCCAGGCTGGATGGGGTTTGAGCAACCTGGTCTGGTGAAAGATGTCCTTGCCCAGGACTGGAGGGTTGGACCAAGATGATCTTTAAGTTCCTCTCCAACTCAAATCATTCTGACTCTGTGATCTACACCTTGCAGTTCAATGCTGCTGTAGTAAATGGAGACTATCACACCTCCTTTTTTTTTCCTTTCAGAGACTTACCAAGAACAGGAAGCAGTTTGACATTAGTTTGAGGAAAGAAAGGTGTTCAGTATAGAATCATAGAATATGGCTTCTTTACATCTAGGAGACAAGTAATGAAGATTATGTGTGGCTTCTTGCATCATTACCTTTGCATGTCACTAATAAATATTTGAGGCATATACTTTTGCTGTTTTCCCTAAGCCAAGTATTATGTCTGTCCCAGACTTTGTTCTGAGTTGAATGAGCAGCCCTGTGCTGATTTTCCAAAAGTAAGACAATCAATGTCAAAGGTGGTACCAATTTTTTCCCTTGGTTTGGGTATTCTGCTAATGGCTTTGAAGAATAGTTGCTAGTTCTGTGGATGTGACCAGATACAGAAATGCAAATCTTGCTGTTTGTTTTAATTTCAAAGTAATTTCTGTATGCATTCAAAATTTTTGAATGCTTATGGTAATTTTTATACTTCCCATTAGGGTGAGCTATGACAAATTAATATTCTGGAGAAATCTGATCATAAACACCTACAAGTGGATCAGTTAGTAGCATCACTCATGTTCATGAAATTAATTCTTGACTGATTCCACAGGGTTCGAAATATTGCTACTCTCTTTAAAATGTCTCTCTCTCTCTCTCTATGATAATGGCACATCTTTTGCAAATTTATTGCAAATGTATGACGCATGCCAAAAGATTTAGTGCATTCAGATCTAGTGAAACAAGTATGTGGAAATGGTTAATATAAGAAAATCTTTGGAGATTTGATAGCTGAAAGAATTCATGTTCCTTACTAGTTGAGTTTTTGTAGTCCAAAAAGATGAAGGAAAAGACTATAATTTCATAACTAGTATCTTCATTCTGCAAAAAATTTCAGTACTTCAGGACTATGAGTTGTATTACTGAAGCATGAAACCTTCATTCATAAAAGCTTCCCACGTTGTTGAGAACTGAGTAAAAAGACTGTTTCCAGAATGAAAGAAGCAAAACTCCCTTGTTAAAATGCAAGTCCATAAAGAAGAGGAAAATCTAAATTGTTTTCCAATATCAGGAAAGGAGAAGACTTTTGGAAGCTAAGAAGTGTGCAGTGCAAGAAAGACCAAGCTCTGATCACTTTATAGATCTAGAGCTCAGCTGATGCTTGCAACAGCAAATATTGGAGCTGGGGCTGCTGAGGTGGTATCAGCATTATAACTCTCATGTGGTCAGTAGTCAGACTGTATGGCACACATATTTTGCTTCATCCTTTCAAAAATCCCTAACAATTTATGTATTGATGCCTTTCTTAAAATCAAAAACAAATGCCACCTAAATACTGTGTTAAGCTGTTACAAATTGGCTAATTTTATGTCTTTCCCAAAGCCATGTGTAAAATAAAAATTACCTTAATCACCTGTCTCTTACAGCTGAACATTACTATTAACAATATATACTGCAGGAGCGCATGGAGGGTAAATCAAATAGGTTTTGCATTGCAAAGGCCCCTTAAAGGAGAGGACAAGAGTTCCTGCTCCAAGGAGTTTACTGCCTGAGAGACAAGATATAACTGGCATATGCAGCCAACAGGCAGGAGAAAGCAAACCTGAGTTTTTAGTATAGAGGAGCCATTTGAATAGTTACATTTTTTTTTCCATATTTAGGATTTTTAGGATAATCATAATACAATTTATAAGTGGCTTAAACTAAAAATACTCCAAAGACAACTCAAACACCTAAACCCAGCAAAACAGGTAACAGTTATGTTTGTTTGTTTTTCATAATTTATGCTTAGTAAAAAGTATATTTAGACAATTAGTATTTTTCTTCATATCAAGTTAAAATCAAAAGGGAAATGTATTTTCAGTATTTTAACACATAAGTCTTCATATCTAAAAGTATAAGTATTGGCAATTTTAACAGTAACATTGCTGCATTTAGATGCTGGCATGGCTGACATTGCACTTAGGAAAGTGTGGTTGCAATTTATTTGCAGCATATTTCAAAACCTGCAAGTCAATTAAGCAATGAGGAATAATTAATCTAAATTATAGTACTGATAGAATGCCCATTGATAGCAACAACTTCAGTAACAGATGAACTATAATTTTAGATCTATAGAGGTTAAAAATAATGGCAGATATCCTGCATGTTGGAATACACATATTTCATATTCTAGAATACTGTTGTGGGGATTTCTTCTCTCCCTCCAATACACTCCCCTCACATCTTCCCAATACAGTGAATAATTTGAATGCTGATCTGAATTCATTCCTGAATTCTCAATACTGATTGAAATGAAATCTTGTTAAAAACTTTTTAATGTATTTTAAATCAAGGATTTAGGTAGTCCATTTTTAGGAATGTATCACAAGCAGAAATCAATCTTACAAACTCTGTACTTCCAGTGATGTCCTGGCTTGACAAGAATGGAGTGAGATAGAATGATGGAAGGTAGAAGTAATGATACATGCAACAAAACATAGTTTATATATTATTAAACTTTATTAAAGTTCTTGGATAGAACATGAAATGGATCTCTTTAAGTTAATTCCTCCATTCTTATACTAAATAAAATATAGGTAATTTGTGGCCATATACATTGATAGAAGTATAAAAGGTTTGGGTTTTAGGATGTTCCCAAGCTCATTTTGTAAGAAGAGGCATTCAGTTGAAACCTGCCCATCTAAACCATTGCTTATGTGCTGTAGATACTATTTCTGTAGTGTAAAAGGTCATTACCAAAATTAGGAAGAAAATCCAGTACCCTACTCTTTTATCTCTACTCAATGAAGCAAGTTTTATAGGATAGGAGTTTCAGAGAGAAAGAGAACCTTAATAGCTACAGCTATATCTATTCCTGTGTAAAATATGATTACAGTACAGCAACATTAGAAAAAATAGCTTAGAAAGCATTATGAATACATTGATTATAAAAAAAGGGTAGAAAACCAAATCCTATTTAACTAGATTGTCATTTCTCAATTTTGCCTGAAAAGGGTTAGCATGTTAGCAATTCTACTCTCAGGGAAAAACATATCATACATAAAATCTCAGTGTGTTCTAGGTCTCTTCTTCAGCAGTGGAGTGACCCATTTGTTATTTGAGCTAGTATAAGAACTGAGTTTTATTGGCTCAAAAATACCAGCAAGGACATACAGTCTTCTGCAGTCATAAACACTGAGGACTGCTTAATCCCTTTCACTGTTACCTGTAATTAAATAAATGATCACTGTAGAAAGATGATGGGATGTTCTCAACTGAACTCATGTCTAGTTTTAAAGGTGATCAAGGTGATTAAACATGAGCAAATCATTCTGTCTTGATTTCTACCAAATGAGAGGAAACTAATATTTTCCAGATACTCTTAGATGTCTGCTTCTAAATTTGGTCTTATTCACTAAATATAAGGGAAACTAGGAGTTCCCAGTAGCATACTTAGGAATAATAAATACTATTACAGCAATAGGAATATCCTCACACTATGTCTGTGAACACTCACACTATAAGAGTGAACTTCACAGTTTCATGATGCAGAAGAAGCCTGCAAGTTTTTCTAATGTAACTTTTTGGTTTATGTTTCCTGTGTACTTTTTGCTCTTCAAACATCATCTGGCTCTAAAATTAAAACATATATCTGATCAAAACAGAGAAGTTAAAAAGCAGCAATCTACAAAAAACACTAAAAAAATTCTCAATTGTCATATGAAAATTAAATTCCTCTATAGGAATCATAAATTCTTAACTGTAGGAATTAAAAATTAATATAAAGTTTTACACTAACTTCATTTAAGATTGATTGTGCTATATTAGATATGACCTTCATCTATCACAACTCTTAAATACATATTTGATGTTAAGTAAGCAAATAATATCCTTGGCTTCAGGGACATAATTTACACCCAAGTTCATACACATTTGTAGATCTGAGACAACGTATTCAGAGAACAGAATCTAGAGGATAAAACCGGGCAAAACTTTGTTACTTTTCCATAAACTTAACCTCTGCTCCATTAGGTGCTTAGGTAATGGAATGATCAATAGCTATTTAAAGTTTTACTCAGGTTAATCATTGCACAGAAACAAGCTGAAGATTAAGTGAAATGCCTGCCTGCACTTTTCACACAGGTAGAGATAAAAACCTTCTACTGTGACATTTAAATTAGTGAACCAAAGTTGAGAATAAACAGTCCTGTAAGTGGAAAGCTTTTCCTAACACTTTTCACCCCTCCTCAAATACAACAACAGTAAAGCTTATCGTACAGGCTTATCATATAGGCACTTAATTTTTTTCCAGTCAGGAAATTTTCACACCACTAGTGACAACTCCTCCTTATGTAAATGGTTACATTAAAATTTCTTCTAAAACTCTGTTAAAATAACAGCTTTCTATTTTAAATATGGTGTCAGACATTTTTTCCTTTTCTTTCCTTCTCATGTTCATCCTGACTACTTACATTTCATATATTCTGAATTTTTATGTTCTGTCCCACTTAGACCTTTTTATTATTCAATAAAGTGGTTTCCTAACTATGGCTGTCTTACCTTGTTTTGATTCTTTTACATTCTTTGGACAGAGAAAATAACATGACTAATAAAATCTATGGCATCAAATCAGGAACGTCTAAATATTATGATATAACAGCTCTCTTTAGAATTTGCAGCAATTCAGACATAGAAAACTAAAAAAATTTCTTATAAATGTAAAAGTAATTACATTAATTAATGGCAGGACGTCAGTCTCTTCTGATGAGTATGATTTATTTGGAAGAGCACAGTTTGGAACTTAGCACCAGCCTTCTTCAGGATATTTTAGCTGGGATTGCATTGAATTTATTTCAAGTTTGTCTGTTACAAAAGAGAAATATTGAGTAAAACAGAGACCAGAAATGAAATCTGCAACTCAGACTCAAGACCCTCAAGAGCAGTTTGTGCATTTATTCGGCTATTCTGCAGGTACAGGGGTCTGAATCCTGAAAAGGATGAGGGAGTAACTAGTGGAATCAAGCACTTAATTTTTTTTCAGGGTTTGACCACTATTAAAATATAAATTGCAAATAGTCTCTTGGATGCAAATCTGTTCTTTCATTGGCATGACCCTGACATGAACAAATCTTTGAATGTTGTGTCCTCTGTTTTGGGGTATCCTACAGGACAGAAAACACAGGCAAAAAGGTGGACAGACCAGCTTTAAAAGAGTTTGGATGAGCTGTGGGAGATCCCTCTTCTCAGCTGAAAGAAAAGTGACAAATAAAAATTGACACTCTCAGGGACACTACAATTATTTTATTCATGGAACATCTGGGACTGTCTAGTGCAGCAGCAAGAACAAGAAATGTTAACTGAGTGATCAGTCATGGCTCCCAGTGAGTCACGCTAACACAGGCGCTGTGGAACAAAGAACAGCAGCAAAGGCTTCTGCAGGTCAGCTGAGAAGTTTGAGATTTGTTTTCTTCCTTCTCTAGTATTACCTAAGTGTGGTGGTGATTTTAATGTCTTTATCTTAATAGATGAGAATGAAATAAATAATTTTAAAGCAATGAAGCAGTGAATCTCTGTGAATACTCACAGAATTTGTTTTCTTCTGTGGCAGTTCATGATAAGAGGTGTCACTATTTTTACTTTCAGATGTAGATAAATCTAGAAAATCTATAGGCATTGGGTAGGCAGGCAGTACTGTCAAAAAATTGTCCTTTACGTGTCAGTAGAGGTTGTCATGGTATTTTCAAAAGGAACAAACCTCTAGTGAATTTAGATATTTTTCCTATATTATTTGTGGAATGCAGATACTTTTCCTTTATTCTAAAATAATTTTTGAACTCTGTGAAATTTGACATTTTCTGATTTTAGCAGGAAAACTCAACTTCCTTTCCTTTTTAAAACAAGCATGTTGAAGTCACTCTTCTCTGATCTTTTCAATAGTTTCTATACCATGCAAGAACACTACTCTTTCTAAAAAACAGGGTCATTAAAGTTTGTATGCACCTAGCAGATGAGAGATTCAGATTCAAATATAAAGTCTGTTTGATCTGAGCTGGATACTGAACCAGAAGTTCCTGCATGAAATGTATTATAAGTCACTGTGTCAAAAACCTTCTGACATGAACTTTCTTTAAACTCTTCCTATGGACACAGAATCTGCAGTGAGTAAAAGACTTCCCTGAAGACTTCAACTATCTGTGGAGAATGGAGAAACTTGAATAGAAGAAATTTGGCAAATCAGAATATCCTCTAATTTTTTCAAATGATCACTCACTTTGCAAAGGGAGATTTTAATTTTTCTTAAGCAAAGGGTGAAGCAAAGAAAGATGAGATTTGAGCTTTGCTCTCCAAAATAAGATTTCCACAATATTTTCCTTTCAAAAATATTGATAAAATCAAGGGCTAGGAATCTTGAAATTGAATTTTTATCTGATGTTACAATGGCAGATAGTAGCATAAAATGGTCAAAGTGGTCAATTTTTTGTTTTATTTTCCCAATTTGTAAAACTGAGATATAAATATCAGTGTCCTTTGTAGAGTGTGTTGAAGTCACTGAATTATTATTCCATTTTTTGATCTTTCTGTTGACACACTGAATCTCTACCAACTTTAGGTGCCCTGCACTCAAGTTGCTGTCATGTTAACTGTGTGCCACACCTCTGTCCAATGGTCAAATATATCCCCCACAAAACATCAAGTCTCTGAAGATGAGGCTAAGAAAAGAAAAAACAGGTGAATAAACACCTACTTCTGCCCAGCCTTACAGTTTAACCTTTTGCTTAACTCTGCATTCTATTTATTTATTTAGTGTGGTCCAGGAGGGACCCCCAGGCACAAAAGCAAGAGTAAAGCCCATTCAAGAAGCACTGATAACTCATGTTTTGTTCCACTGCTTCATTTCCCATCGTGTCACATGCTCACCCACATGGTTATAAGTATTCTTCCACAGTTTCCTTCTCCTTGGAGGCCTTGATGACTGACGCAGTAAGGAATGCTCTGAACCCCACAAGATTAGGATGCCTGCATCTCACTCAAAGGACTGAGGATGCTGCTTTGATATCACTGCTTGTCTCCAGCAGCATGTATTTCTACTGACAGCTTGAAGTCCCATATCCTAACAGTGACTCAAAAATATTATAAAAATATGGGATCTACACATGGAAGTCACTGTCATTCATGCATAAATTGTATAGAAGATGCATGTGATATTGCAACTCTACCTTGTCAAAATCATACTTGGCCAAGGTGAATGAAGTAGCAGAGTTCAGGACTACAGTAGTTTGCATGTGATTTTCTTGTCACACAGCCTAAGTGTGTTTGGTAGTACTAAAAATGACCATTTTATTTGTAATTACATTGGTGGAAGAGAAGACATGCAATCTTATTTTACTACAGTAGTAGAGATATAACCTCGGCCTTATTAATTTCAGTTGGAATCCACATAAACATAGGCACTATCATTAGGGAGAAGTTTTTGCATGACCAGAGCCAAAATTGCTCAAATATCTGCAAAAAATCCTTAACTAATTGTCCAATTAATGTTTGTTAGTACTCTTCAAATATATTACTTAATGAACAATATTTGTTTAGGTACATTTCTATATAAATCAAGGTTTTAAAAATAATTTACTCAATGCAGAGACAATAACTTTCACTAAATAATGTATCTACTGAAAAAGTGTCCACCCAGCTTGTAGGATAACCATTTCTCATGCTTCAGTACTTATCCAGGTGCCAAAACTTCTATGAACTGGAAGAGGTCCCATCACAGGTAATCAGCTGACCATGGGTTCAACTGAGTTCCCTTATCGGACCTGGTTTGTTTTCTGCAGCAATTTGTCTATCTCACAGCTCTAATAAGGCAGTGGTTTATACTCAACAGGTACAGGGTTTAAGAACAAGTTATCAGCAAATTAGTTGAACTTAGCGAGAGGGTCAACAGCTACCTGTTGCTTTTCCAACAGTTTATATTTGCTCTTCTCCTGGCAGTTCTACCAAGTGTGCTACAGCCCTGTGGTGGTTTTGAGTAGAGCTGAGCAAACGTTCTTCACAGTAGCTAGAGTGGGATTATGATTTGGATTTGTGCTGGAAACAGTGTTGGTAACACAGGGAGATGTTTTCCATTGTTGCTGAGCAGCACTTGCAGAGTGCCAAGGCCTTTTCTGTTTCTCACACCACTCCACCATCAGGTGGACTGGAGGGGCACAAGGAGCTGGGGGGGGACACAGCTAGGATGGCTGACCCCAACTGACCCAAGGAGTATTCCAGACCAAATGGCATCATGCTCAGAATATACAGCTGTGGGAAGAAGAAGGGGGGGTAACATTCAGAGTAATGGTGTTTATCTTCCCAAATAACCATTACATGTGATGGGGCCCTGCTGAACACCTGCCTGCCCATGACAAATTAATTAATGCCTTGTTTTGCTGTTCTTGCACGTATGGCTTTTGCTTTACCTATCAAAATGCCTTTATCGCAACCCATCACTTTTCCTATTTTCGCCTTTCTGACTCTCTTTCCCATTCCACCAGCAGGGAAGTGAATGAATCACTGCATGATCCTGAGTTGATGGCCAGGGTCAAACCATGACAACCTTCAATGGCCACAACTGTACAATGCAATGTCAAAGTGATATTTGGCATAAATGTTTTATAATCCTTTGTGTATCTGAACCTAACATGCCCAGGAAAAAAAAAAGAATAAAACTCATTAAAAAAATTAATTGTACAGTAAACATCAGCTCTGTATTAGTGAAAATTAATACACAGGATAAATTATAATCCTGTTACTAAACCAAATTAGTTTTTTATTGTTATATCTCATTTTTATTGGTGTTATCACACATTACAATAGCATAAAGACGCTTATCAGAATCAGAAACACACTTTATGAAGTAAAATAGAGGCACTTCTTGAAGAGCATTTTGTTTGATTTCACCTCGTATTTCTTCAGCTTTTCACAGAACTTGGTGTTCTGTATGGTATTTTAAAATTTCTTCAGTGGCTGGGTATCAATATTTGTCTGAAATCTAGATATTATTGGAAAGAAGAGCAAAATGTGTGTCATAGGACTTCCCAGTGAACTGAAGTCTCGGGTTACTTCTGTGGTTATTTACTCTTCATGTGAGCACATCAACAATCTGTATAGCAGGTTTGGTCTTTGTCTACTGTAAATCAATGTATTTTCATCAGTCTTTCTCACATATGGACATGCACTGTTCTCTTTCTGGGGATGGAGCAATTCATTAATGTCTGGATTCAGCTTCAAGTTTTCTGGACTGCAAATCTAAACTGAGGTTTCTAGCAAAGTGTTTGGAGCATCACCGACCAATTTATACTATGGGCATAGCAGAAATTTCATGCATTTCCAAGAGAAGTCTATGCATTTAGTATGTGTCCCCACCATCCTCTTCTTAGCTTTACATATTCTAGTAATCTTGTATGTTTTGTGTTACCAAGCTTCTCTTTATTGCTTATCAAAACCTATTTATAGGACATTGATAATGTTTCTTTTTATGCAGCAATGTGATTTCTTGTCCCAGTATCACAAAGGTAAAGAGATTGTTCTCAGTGTGACAGCTGCAGTTTCCTTCATGACAAGTCACTGATCTTGTGCTGCTGAGACCTAAAGCATCTGCATGCTTTAGGAAGATGCCCTTCCTCACCTCCTTAACTCTGGAAAAACATATTCACAGGGTTTTTTTTATTGAAAGAAAGCTTCATAAAACTCTGAAGCATCTCTGGCCAAGCTAGGAAATGGTTGTTTCAGAGAACTGTTATTTCAGTCTGCACCGACCAACAGATTTGAAAGATTGATGTGCTGATGGGAGTTTTGCTAACTCCTATCAACACGAGTGAAGCTTTAACCACCCCTAACTTCCTGCTCCCACATCAGAATCAATAAAACATGTCCACACCACAGCAGGACCAGAGTCCAGCCAGAAGCTATAGCTGAAGGCATTACTGAAGGTAAATTTGAGTTTATATGCTGGGCTATAAACTGTGGTGGCTGAAGTGCTGACACTAATTTCTGTCCTCTGAGGATGTTACTGATGCAGAAGCCCCTGAGAGACCACTAGAAAAGGCTCAGGGTATAAAACCCACAACTCTGTTCCTAAATGTAGCAATGTTTGTATGTCAGGGTCTTGAGGTGTACAGCTGATCCTTTAGAAATAAAGCAGAATATTTTTGCCTACAACTGGTGCTTTTTCAGAATGAATGCATACAATCTAAGAAATTACATGATATAGTTTTCATTCAGTTTACATCACTTGAAAAAACTGTTATTCCACTATGATTACAATATTAAACTAATTTAACTATTTATTATGTTCTACTGGATAATTTCAGGAGCCAATTCTTTAGTTTACTACACACTTTTGTGGATACAATCATTGCTTTTTGATGTAGCTCAAAATTATTACTTGGCTAAGCATTTAGTTGTTTTTTAGCAGTTGTCTTTCACTTCTTATGCTACAACTAATGTTTCTTCTGCCATTTATGCATTTATTCTACTGTTTGTGATGATTTCAACATTACTGTTGAGATAAAAACAACAACAGCAACAACAACCCAACCAAAAAACAACAACAAAAACCCAACCCAATCAACCAAAATACCCCCAAAAAAACCCCAAAACAAGCAAACAGAAAAAATCCCCAAACAACTTCCTGGAGTTGTAATAATAATAATTAAAGCTTATTCTGGAGGATGCACACTTTCTCAACACATTCACTGTCTTGGAAAGTATGCAATTATCTCTTTCCAACAAAAAGCTATTTTTACTAAGTTGTTATACTTTGTTCATAACATCAAACATAGAAAAGACAATATCGAAGCTCTTAGGATTGAATTTGCTTTACAGTGTTCCACTTCTCACTAGAATTGATATCACAAAAAGCAATATTGCATCAAATTTTTGGCCATGTTGCAAAATCAATGTCTTGAAGATCCTCTGCAAAACAGGATAAACCATAATGTTTTGATCATTTTACAGTGTTCATTGCTCCTTCCTTCCTTCCTTCCTTCCTTCCTTCCTTCCTTCCTTCCTTCCTTCCTTCCTTCCTTCCTTCCTTCCTTCCTTCCTTCCTTCCTTCCTTCCTTCCTTCCTTCCTTCCTTCCTTCCTTCCTTCCTTCCTTCCTTCCTTCCTTCCTTCCTTCCTTCCTTCCTTCCTTCCTTCCTTCCTTCCTTCCTTCCTTCCTTCCTTCCCATCCCTCCTCACTTTGATTCACTTTGCTTAATTTATTTCATTTCAGTCAGATTGGAATGTGTAGACAAGAAAACTCCAGCTGCAATTTTTTTGCATGTGTCTCTATATAGTTTTGTTCAAAGAATGGTATATCACAGCTCTAATCCCAAATCTGCATCTTGGAAGGTAAATCTGTTTGAGTGTGTCTCATTATACTCAGCTGAGGCCATTGGTGTCTCAGCTATGATAAAGCTTGTGATAAAATCAGATTATCCCTGAATTGGAAGATATGCTATTAGGAAAATGTTTAAAAGAGAATAGGTAGAGGCATAAATTTAGAACATTTTCACCACAGTGTAATAAGAAAGAAAAAGTATTTCCACACTCCAATTGGTTCAGAGTTTTATTTCTGTAATCCAATCATAATTTCATTTTCTGGCTCAAAATGCAATGGACCAGACTTCTTTGTGATGCAAGCTGATGTAGTAACTGTAAAGATATTATATTTTGTTCAATTAGAGCATAAGAAATAGCTGAAGTAAAACAAACAATTAAGCAAAAGAATAAACCAATATTTCAGGAGTACTTGCTCATCCACTCATATTCAATCTCTGCCAGTGTAGATTACAAGGCATACAACAACAAAGAAAGTTAACATATTGCATTTATAACCATATACTGAATGTATTTCACAATCTGTTGAGTACATTTAAAAATACTTGGAAACCATCCAAGCTCTTAAAAAAATTGATATATCTCTCATTAGCATTTTGAAGATGTCAGCCATTTTTACATTGGGTAATAGAAAGTAATCTGCCAGGGGAAATAGTGTACTGCTGTGTGTCAGAACAAATATGATTAACATTGTGCCAGATGCATGTCCTCATGAACTCCCAGGAGGGACTGCAGAAGTAGATCTTGTAGTCAATTATTGAAATTTGAAGTGCTCTGTACCTCTGATTTGTGTGCACCAGCAGTAACTTTCACACAGGGCTACCAGAAATGCTGCCTGTGCATGCCTCCATGCAGAGCATTAATAAGCAGATACACGCACATCATTACCCATGTTCTCCTCTTCTTCTTTGCTGATTGTCATTTTGTTCAAGAGAAATTAACATGCTCCACTGCTTCTACATAATAAACATACATTTAGCTAAAAGTCATAGAAAGCAGAAAAAATATTGCTGATGTAGATGTTTATTCCTTTTGCTTATTAATAGTCCAGGAGAGAGATAATTAGCTTGAAAAGTAGTGTGGAAAAAAGGTGTAGTAGTATGCAGGTATAAAATAATGTATTTTTTACTGGTATATTTTAATTTTGCCCCTCCATCTTAGGTTAGTGCACACTGATTTTTTTAACTATTTCAAGAGCAGAATGATAGAGGACCAACACATTTATTGTATTTTTTGCAGTTATCCTTCTCTGTGAATATCAACTGCATAAATTTTGTCTGATGAGTGATGACAAAATATGAATTGGTGAAGTTCAAAGTTGGTTCATAATCTGTGTGGTAGAAAGTGTTTTTGTAAAGTCAGCTGAATTTTTCAGGAAGTCCTTGCTTCAGACTCCTTTCCCTGAAGACCTTTTATGCTGAGATATATATATGAGAACTGATCACTGATTCATAGGCATGAGGACAATACAGGCTGTATCACAGGCTAATGGTTCACTCAAGGCACTTACAAACATCACAGCTGGAACAGGCAGGAGCCTGCCTGCTCCCGACAGTCCCAAGATAGCAGGATACAAGTTGTGTGATGGCATTACAACAGTGTTGAGTCTGAAGGAGTAAGTGCTGTTGGAAAGAAAGACTAGTGGTTCAAAAACCTTGACTTGATAACTGAAGTTCTCTGGGTTTAGCCACTTCACAATTGCCCGAGGAATGAGGTCACTATTTTTTAATATATTGTGCTTCTTTAAAACCATATGAGAGAAGGATATTTCTTATGTCCCCATTGCTCTCACTGTGTAAAATCTTCCACTGGGACATTCATAGTGAACGATGTTAAAGGAGGAACACACATTTTCTGGTGACTAGCATGCTGTCCATCTATCACCTCAACCCTTGATATGTGATGGGACATGGGTGTAGCACCTCCCATGGTTTCCAACCCAAGCATTTGTCTGTCTCCTGGGTGGACATTGCTCTTGCCATACATTTAGAATGCGCTGCTGCCCTAACACCTGCACTAAAGAGTTGTGTCTTAGGTAGACACATCCCAAATATGCACAGAATTGAATCAGCATGCCACATGCTGAAGCACTTATGAAAATAACCTGTGCTTGTTTGCTGTTTGGTTGGGGTTTTCTTCTATCTTGCAAAAACTATGCTTGATAAAGAGTAATTTTGGCCATAGATGGAAGAAGTGTTCAACACCCAAGTACTGGAAGAACTAATTACACTAAGTTATAGGGCAGAGCTGTATACTATGAATTTATTTGAGAAAGATGAGCTATGGTTATGATTATAGGAGAAAACACAATTCCTCACATTCTTTTTTACTGCCCACCTCCTCCCCCTCCTGTCCCCATCAATTATCTCTCTTTTATCTGATCTGAGTGCCAAGTTTTAATTGCACCCAGACACTGTGAAGGCAAAGACATTGTGCCATCTGGGTTTGCTGTTTTGCTGAGAAAGGAACATTGATCTCTGTCAATGCCATACAGATTTTAATTTTAATTACCCACCCAACCTCATGTGCACACTGAACAAGACAGGTGAGAGCAGTGATAACTGCATAACTTCACATGGGATGGATAACCTCACTTTGGGCTTTTATTGAGAAGCTGGCTGAGACTAACTAGTCTGATCATGTAGGATGAAAGAATAGGACTTCTGAACTTCCTCATTCAGAACAGAGTAAATAGAAAGCATTCGATAAACACTGTGTAGAGGTCTTATATTGGGAGAAGAGTATCAGATATACGCATAGAAATAATAATGTATTTTACAGCAGATTAAAAGTGCAGGTAAATTGGATTCTGACAGAAAACAAGTCAAAGAAAAACAAAACAAATGTACAGTGACATTTTTTTATTTTTAAAAATTTATTTCATGAGTGTTTTAATATATTTCAGAGCAATGCCAAGAGAAATGTTCTACATGCCTTACAAATCATTTAAGAGGGAAAGCCTCTTTTTTAACTTTACCATCTTCCTTTATCCATTTGTTTCATCTATCACATGAAAGACCATCTGTTAGCAAAAATTATTTAATTTTCAGGCTGGTCCTTCTCTAGGGGCATTTAGGTCCCATTCTCTAAGAATGCTGTGGTTCTCGTCAACTCTCTGTATTTCCTTTGCCCTCTGGTGAAAAAGCAAAGCAAAAAGCTTGAAGTCTGGGTAAAGAGCTTTCAGACAAAAAGAATTTTGAAACTGTTCTCAGATGCAGCAGATTTGACCAGAGTCCCTTATGACAGAACAGAAGAATGCCCACAGACACCTGTTAATAGTACAAAACCTCTCAAGAACTTAGCAGACCTGAAAGCTTCTGGAGTTTTTAAACAGGTAACAATGGACAACATCTACAACCACCTATGCAAGGTAATTGAAACATTTGGACATTGCAGGAAAGAATATATATTTCAAGCATACAGGTAGGAAGATATTTTTAAACCCCTATCATCCTCATTTCCTTTTTATTTCTGTTTTTGCTATGGATGTTTGCCCTTTTCAGCAATAAAAATGTTTAATTAATTTATCTGATGTTCCTCAACATCAATAAAATATAATTTGAACAGTGTTATTGGTATGGACTTGCACAGCAACAATTAAATCCAGTCTTAAAATAATGGACTTTTACTTAAGAGAATAAGAGCCAAATTTTGAAGGAGCTTGAGAATCTGGGGATGCAGCTGGGAAAAAATCTTTCTTCAAAAGAACAAAAGGATTCTTTAAAAAATTTGTATACTTTTCAGAGGGTTTTGCAAAGATGTCTACTTATTTATTATGATTTAAATCTTTCAAAAGTGAAGCCTTAGGAATCATAATCATAAGATTTTAACTTCTGGAATATTAATTTTTAAGTTACATCTACTAATATTTAAGTTAAAAGAGACATTTCATTGTGCCTTTATTGTAATATCAAAAGCCAGGAACTGCTTGAAGTGCTTGTTCATCCTATTTCAGTGCCTATTGTATTGGAGACATTCTTGTAATTCCTTAGACTGTAGCTCTCTGTTCTTTAGTTCTCCAGACACAGGAGTATTCCCACCCTTTAAGGATTATTTTGAGGAGTACTAAATTAAATATTTTGAGGTTTGATATCACATGCAAATAGGTACAATTGAGAGGAAAAAAATTTCAAACATTTTTCACTGGAAATAATTGACTATGCTATCAGTGTGCAAATGAGGGTTTACATAAACAAAATAATACATGCATATACATATATGTATATATGTTCATGTGTATATATACACATATATTTTGAGAGGGAAAGCAGGTATTTAAATTAGGCAGACAAAAAGTCTAGCATTTAAATATGTTCTAATCTTCCAAATGTCATTGGTTTATTTTCCATCTCATTTTGACTTAATTTTTCCAAAACAATGTATTTGATCCCTGAGCAAAACTGATAAAAGAGGTTTTAGACAGACAGAGAGCAAAGAACCTTTCAAGGTTATCAGCTTGTGAGAGCTCTGCCACCTGTATCTTCCCAGAGTTCTTCAGATCTTTCCTACTGTTTGATTTTCCACTCTCTGCTGTTTTACATCCAGCTGTTAGAGTTTGACCAGGTCCCATAACCCAGGCCATGTCAAGGTTTGAACAGAAGCATGATAATGGAACCAGCGTGCTGGCAAGACAGCCTTTTGAAAAGTTTTACGGGAGATTTACGGCTGTTTTTGCTGAAACACAAGCTGTGCTGGGGTGAGGAACTCTGGGGGAAAGTTTTGGTGAGCTATGAAAAGGCTAGAGTTGTGCCATCCCTTTGTAGACAAGACCTTCAAAAGCAGATTATTGAAAGATATTTCAGAAGCATTTAGAATTATTTTTAAATATTTTAGAACAGAAAAAAAAGAAACATTTTCTACCTCCTCTCTCTCCCAAAATTTTGTATATGGAAAAAAATATGAATTTGCTGATGTTGCAGATTCTTGCTGCTGTTGAATTTCTGTGTGGTTTTATTTACTAAAAGAGAGTCCCAAGATCAATCTCTTCTGTAAAGTGTAATCCCTACTATAGCCATGCAGATGGGCAACTGTTTCTATTTAGTATTTTTACAGCCCAACTTTTCAGTATGGACCTGTTCGTGACTGAAATATGAATGTAAACAGTGAGTTGTTTCTGTTTGTTGTTTATTGTTTATTTCATCAGTGGTGATGAAAGCTAGAAAACCAACCAAAGGTAGAAACAATTGCAAAATAGGTAAAACACCCTCTAGGAAAATAACACACTAAATTAGTTTCAGTGTTAGAGGTGGAAGTGGTAACACTGTCTTTTATTAAGATTCCCATTATAAGTTGTTGCAGTCTGCAACCTATAATTTTGTTGTGTTTTAAATAATTGAGCTGACATTTCAAGACTTGATTGTCTTTCTTAGGCCAAATTACATTTTTTTTTATATATTTTAAGTCAGAATGATTTGGATATTTCTGCAAATGAAGCTTGAGAAAATATATTTCTTTGTTCATATTAAATAAGAGAAATGTTTCCTTTGAAATAAAGTAAAAGTTATTTGAAGGAACAGGAAAAGGTCTTTCCATCAGGGATGTTCCTTTTTCCACCCACAGGAAAGGCTGCACAGATTTGTCTAGGTTTTAAATCTGTCTGGACTTTACAGGTCAAATTGGAAAACTCAGAAAAGCCATAAATAGTTGCTTTTATCTGACCTTGGACCTGTTTGTTTAGCATTTGACAGTTTGGTCTTCATTCACTGTTATAATCTCAGGAACCTTGGTGCTGGCAGATCTGCTCAGGAGCTCCAGCACAATTTCTATTCAGAGAATGACCATGGACTCAGCCCGGAGTGCAGGGCAGAGCTCTTACACACTTGCACTCTGACAGAGAGGTCTGACTCTTGTATGCTCTCACCACGTATTGGCACAACACCACTCAGCATTTCTGAGACCTGCAAGCCTTTTTACCCCCTTTTTTTATAGAGGTCAAGATGCTTACATGTTACGTTGTACTTGCATCCTCATCTGGATTTCTACATACTTAATCTGTCATGCAGCACAGGAAGAGTGAATTATTCATAAATTTTTGTCTTCTTCTCCCTTTTTTTAAACATCTTTTCTTACCTTTTTTTTACAAGACTGTTCACCTTGAGCAAGACTCTTGACCACATAAGTACATTTATGTGTGGACAGTACTCCTGCCTCCTACATCTGTGTTTGGTAGGACCTGCTTTGACTTATTATCCAGAATACCTGTGTATGATCATGCCTATGTGAATGTCCTAGCCGGAATACTGAGCCTACCACCACAACCACAGACAGAGAACCTGCCCATCCTGTGTAGTCTGATTTATCTGCCCCTGGCCCTCTCTCAGGCTCTTCTCCAAGGAGTAAAAAGGAAAATTCCAGGCAGGAGAGTGAGGGAGGAATAAGATTGCATTAATGAATAAGTACAAGCAACAATAGGATTGGGAAGGAGGAGATTTGGGATCGAAAGTCAGAAAACAGAAGATTGGACTAATCAAGCATGAGACTGGATGCCTGAGGGAAACAAAGTTGCATGAGGTTTGCAGTGAAGAATGAGATTGGAGTCTGGTGAGTGGGTGATTGCATCCAAAAGCTGTTGAAGAAACAACATATAGGTTGGTCTGACAAGAAAAATAGCATGAATCAAGGAAGCAGAGGAGAAAATGGTATCTGGTTTGCTGAAAAAGAATGACAAGGAAAGAATGATTAGACAGCTTTCTGAGGCAAAGGATAAAACTGCCACATGATACAGCAGGCTGGAAGTAGGATTGCTTAGAAAACTAAGGTAGAATGTAAGGGATCAAGTATTGTGGGAACTGACTGTAAAATCAGTCTGTGAAAAGGAGGTTGTAGGGACAGTAAAACAGAAGAGATTTTGGTGGGTTTTTTTTTTTTTTAGCAGTTTCAAAAGTCTCAAGGAAACAGGAAATGAGCCATGTTGGGTCTAAGGGTAAAGAGGAAAACAGGGAGGAACAAGAAACCAGGATGGTGAAATGGCAAAAGGATGCTTGGAGGGTGCCAAAAATCTGACTCATGGCTGGAGTGAACAGAAGCTCCTGCTAGAATCCAGGATGGACCCTTGATTTTGATTCCAAATTCCTCCTATTAGCAAATTTCTTCTTCTATCTGCTAGTAGAAGCACTTTTGTGGGTGACATTTACACTTATTTCTTGTGCACAGAGCCTAAAAAGCTGCAACTGCTATGTTTTAGTTACTCCTTTAGCTCCTGACCATAACCCATGCTCAGGACACATGGGGAGGCACTGTGATGCCCAGAGAGGGACCATCTCTGTTTTCAGGTTGTAGCTGCAAGGAAGTCACAAAGTCACACATGCACACACAAAAATGGACATGGATACATGGTACTTATCTACATAAAAGAAAGAAAACAAACCCAAAATTTAAGATATTCAGAAGTTTCAGAATTCCAAGATAAAATTGTTAGGGTAATATTAACTCAGGCTGCTTATATGCAAGCACTATGAAACAGTCTTCAGTGATGTGATCGTTTCCTCAAGAATCCTCATGCATTTAGTGTATGAGGCATATTCAAAGAATGAGTCAGGTCTTATTACTAAGAGTTTGCTTGTAACTAAAATGGAACATCAAACAGAAAAGTGAGGATTTCCTGATTCAGACCTTTGAATATGGTTCTGAGGAATTTCATTTCTTCTCTCATTCTTCCCATCTGTGTGATGTTGAGCAAGTCATGCAACCCAAAACTTTTCTGGGGTCATCACTAATTGCATGCCCTTGTGTTCTACACGTTCAGCATGAGACATAAGGACCTATGAGAAATTCTCTGGAGTCAGAACTACAACTAAACATACTGGAACCTGAACTTGAAAAACATGAAGATCAGCTTCTTGGGAAAATGGAATAAGTGTCGCAAACTGGCACCTTAAACTACTGTGGATGTTCTGACCTTTGATCCCTTTTCCTCCATCCTGTCTTGCATTTGCAAATTGGAGGTTAAAATGGCCTTGGTTAATAGGGGTGTTGTAGAAGCAAATTCAGGAATGTTTGTGACATGATGAAGTACTAATGTTCTAGTATTGAACAGCATAAGAAGTATTCACTTTAAAATTAGTATTCTGCTTACATGTAGGATAAGGATTCTTCAAAGTAGATAAAACCTGAGCCATTGGTCTTTTTCACTCATAACTACACTTGGTTAACCCAAACCACAGTTCTAGACCTTTTCCCAAATGAGTAATCATCTTCTTTCATTTGCATTAAGAAATAAAATGCCCTTAAAAATAAGAGCATATAGTCATGTAATTACGATTAATGTCTTAATGTAAATATACAAAAAGGTTGAATTGGAGTTGAGTAGGTAATCTTAAAGGTGTTTATTCTAAACTCTGAGCAATAGATGCTTCAGTTCTAACAGCATTTCATGCACATTTAGGCATAGAAGAAATGCTTAGAAGATACAAGTGTGTGTGTCTCATACAACCATAATACCTGTTTCTTTCACTGGTCTTTTTGACACACTTCCCCACTGCTTCTCTTTCCAACATTTTGCCAGTGAATAAGGGGGATTCAGTAATGATTTAGCTGAGCTTTGAAAATTTAACCCAATTCTATCTTAATATAAAATAGAGTGTCTGAACCAGCAGGTCTGAGTACATGTGAAATGAGGTAAAGCAAGCTTATGAATCCACAACTGAAATACAGTTTTCAAACATGTATTCAGTGTGTGGGACTTAGAGCAGCGCTCTTCTGAATTGTTTGTTTTTCCAGCCTCTAGTCCTTCAAGAGGGTACATTATATGTGGTGGTAACCACAGAGGAAGGTCTGCTGCCAAGAAAACATATTACTACAGTTCAGTAATGCAGCCTAATTGTTTTCCCTCTGGTCAAGTTACCCAGAAATACTTGCTTTTCTACTGCTCTGCAGCAGCAGTTAGTTAGATTAAATGATCTTCCTTCAAGAGAATTAGAGACATTTTCTGAAGTTCTATTACTGAAAAAGGCTTCCTTCTTTCACAAATTATGTATCCTTCCTGAGCAGGGTGTTTTTAGAAATGGAGATTTCTATTGAGAACAATCATTTTATGGTGAAAAATGTTCCTTCCTTGTGGATGCATTACATACCATACTGTGTGGGATTGCTGTAGGACACAAAATGATTTACAAGTTACTAAGGGAATAAAACTACAATGGGCAAAAAGCAAAATTAACTACCATGTGTAGGACTAGCATTTTCTCATTTCTTACCCAAATTTACAGGACGAGGAATGAATGGTCAAAGACTGGCCAGTGTTCCTGGATACAGTAATCAGCTTGCTTCCTTATCAGGAGACAGTGGATCCAAAGCCGTGACGGGTTGAAGATTAGAGGAACTAATTCCTTTCCCTTTTTACAGTATGTTTTCTGTGCTCCCTTAAGGCTCAGTGCTGGGGTTTCACTCAGCATGGGACCTTGCTTTTATGGCTCAATCCAGAGCCTTAGAAAGTGTGAAGATATTCTCAGCACTCTCAGAGCTAAGTGAGACAAATTAGCTTATCAGTCTCTGGTGGAAAGCCGAAGATTGTTTCTTTACTTATCTCTAAATAACCTACTATTAAGCTAAATTTGATAGAGGAAAATTCTGTCATCTGAGAAAAAAATTATAAAGCCCATGGATGAAATAAAATTTTCTGTAATTGGTCTAATGAGCTGAAAAGGGCTGTTCTTCAGCAGTGTAATTTAGAAGACCCTGCTTTGCTGATTCTATATATGGAAACTGATCTATTGATCCAATCTCTTACACTAATTGAAAAAGCTAACAAAATAGACTGAAGAGAAAGGATTCTGTGAGGTGGAGATAATAGAAATAATTTAAATATTTTATATTGATTTAAAAGAACTGCAATTAAGTCTTTCTGGTAATTAGTAATTTCTTTTTTCTACCAGGATAAATACATTGTGCCTCAACATAGTTATTCACACAGCAGAGTAAAAAGCAAAATTGGCTAACAGTCTACTGTAGGCCTTTCCTAAGAGGTGAAATGAAACATAACCTAAAAAAAGGCTGAGGTTACGCAGAGATATTTTTGAGAGGGGTGTGCAATTTGACTGGTCCTATGAGTGCACAGGAAATTCTTCATGTGTCTCAGTCACAAGAGGTGTATCCACAACCAAGAGGAATGGGACCTCAAAAAATAGTTCACGTAAGAGATCACAGCAGCTCTGCAAGGGCCTGGTTGCTTTATTTCCAGGGGTTCCAGAGTAGTCTCTGCTGCCTCTCCAGCTTCTCACAGCTTCCTGCACTACTACTGTTGTAATATGGGGCGTAGGCATGGCAGAAGCACTTTGTCTTCAGGTTACAGACAGACTTGGGAGTTGCTACTTATCTGAAGGGTATGAATAAGCTACCAGAAGAGAACTACAATAAAATGAACTCATACTGAACTTGCACTTATAAAATGTGCACTTCATGGCTCATCTTCAAGCCTTTGCAATTTCTCTTTATTCAGTAATTTTCCTTTCAAGGAAAACTCCTGAGCAAACTAAAATAGTAATGTACTTTCAAGGAAAAAAAAATTATTTACAATAGGTAACTGATTATTTACTCCCTTTTTGAGTACACGCACATACAACTTTTTCAGCAGCTTTTGTAACTTGGTTATGCCCATTTTCGGTACACTGCATAAAAAACCCCATGGACTCATCTTGATTTTCCTAATTATATATGTAGACTAGATCACTGAAAACAAAGTTTCTAGAAACAATACAATCCAGAGGTCATTTTGATACATTTAATAGAAAAACAAACAAAAGCTGGAATTCACCAGGAATTTGGGACATCATGCAGTTGGGCTTTTTTTGCTATTGACAAACAGCCTCCATTGGAAAGTCTTGATGAAGATTTTTATGACCTTTTCACCACACTGAAAGTTGTATTTTCTTTTAGATGTAGCCAGAAATAATTTCACCAGTAGGTTTTTTTTCAGCCTTTTAGTTTTCTCTGTTTGGAACACAAGGGCTTTGGGATGTTGTTAGCTTCTGTTAGTAATCAATGTGTTTCTGCTGGTAAATTTATATGCTGTAATCAATTTTTCTAAAAATTTTAAAATCTCCATGATGGGGTTCTTGAAGTACTAGGTCAGCTGAGGCCATTTAATTAGGAAAAAAATTGCTAATGGAATACTGTTGAGAAGAACTCAGCATGGAATTTTTCTTTTTAGTTGGCCTGACAGTCGTAGTCCTAATCTGCTGCTTGGTGCTTCAGACATAAGAAAAATTCTAGGCAAATGTTTTGAAGGTGGAAGTTATTACATTTTATTTTTGCAATGGAGTACAGAATAAAAGGTAGAAACATTGTCAAAGGGTGTTGCAACTTCAGAATTAACTGTCTGAAATGCAAGGGCGATCTGGAAGGTAAGCAATATGAACAAAACTAGCTCTGAGTTTTAACCCTTTCTAGGAGGCTATCATGTTTTTCCTATCAATCTCTTTATTTAATCATTTAAGATTTTGAACAAACAATGTATAATTGTTTAATATGAACCACAAATGACAAAGAATATTCAGGGACTATATAAGAAAATCTCTAAAGTAATGTTGAAGAAAAGAAAATCTATTATTTCTGAAAATTGCTGTTAGTATTTCTGATAATTGTTGTTTATTCATTAGAAGATACATTGGACAGGATTCTCCATCAATATCTCTTCCCTTTCTTCTGTCAAAGAAAGGCTTCTCATTTACCCTTATCCTAAATTCAAAATCATTGTTCTCCATTGTTGTGCAGTGTTATTGTTTATACAATTTTATACAATTTCAAGGTGTATGTGAAAAGCAGAATGCTTCTACATCTAGCACATGTATTCAAAGAAGTAAATTAAGTGCATATGTATGTATTGTTCTTATTAATAATCCAAGGATGATGGTTATCCTTGTGTAAAACCAGATAATTTTGCACTATTATAAATAATTATTGCAATTTATTTTCTTTTATTTAGGAAATCTAGTAAACCCACTGTCACAGCAATTAGAAGTGAAATTACTTCATGTACTATGAAAATGGCTTTATTTTGCAGGGGCTATTCCCATATTTTTAATAACATACATACTTACTACTTTTGCATGAAAAATAACATAACTGTGCCAGTCTTATTCTGCCACAGAGTCTTATTCTGCACACTTCATAAACCAAAGCCAGGAGATGTTGAGCTATAACAGGCTTTACTGCTTTTAAGGACATGCATATATGCACATGTTTGTGCTAGTGATGCACTTGCAAGCAAATAAAGTGGATAAAACTTTAGAAAGGGGCTCAAATGTCCAGCCTACTCTGTTAGTTGACCAATTATTAAAACAAGAGACAACAAACCCCTTCCCTCCCACCAGAAACCAGCCTTCTGGAAAAAAACCCAAAAAACCTGTTGAACCTTTTAATAGAGACTGCTCCTAGTGTAACCTTCCTTCCAGCATTCAGGTGTTAACATTTGAAATATTTTGTGCTTCACACACATGTGTTTTAATTATGGCAGTGTAATGCAGTTTTTTTGCTCCAAGTAGTGCAAGTCCATACTGGCATTTCTTCAAGCTGTTTTAAGTGTTAATTCCCCTGCATTGTATAGTATAACTACTTAGTGGAATTCCTTAAAGGTTTTTCAAGACTTCTTCAGCTTTGTTTCTCCTTTGTGTGAAACAGAACCCACTCTAGGACACTCTATAAACTGTCATTTGAGTAATACTTCTTTTCTATTTCCTAGAGCCAAATATAATATTCTATTCTGTATTTAATAGCTGTAAACATTACAAGAGGTTAATTTCACCATTAATTTCTCTTGGAAATTTCCTTTTGAGTGTGATCCAATTGTTCCATTTCTTTTTTTTCCCTGTGTTTAGTACTCCTTATTCATAAAACATTCTATTTCTGTCTTTCCCTTTAATCCATGCAGTAGAGAGGTGCTTTCCCATTATTATGTAGCAGACGATGCATCCACAACAATAGCAGGGAGCCAGGCATTCTGTCCCACAGGGAATGACCTGGGGGTATGAAATGCTAATTCAAAGGTCATGAAAATGGGGATCAATGAGAAGGAGCATGACACCAGGCCGGCCCTGTGACTGTGATGGCTGTCACCACAGAGAGGACTGCTGATGCACGGGTTGTCAGCTGGGGAAAGTTCTCACCAAAGACTGAGCTGAGCACAGGGGAGTGCTTTAGGCAGTAGATGGAGCAGACTGAGTAGGAGCAGATGGATAGGAAGACCACTGGTAGCAGGGTCTGGTAGTTCCAAGCCATGGATTTGGTCCTTCACCTCTCCCTAAGTGAGAGGGTGTGGCAGCTTTCTGCCCTTAATGGAAACTTTATCTGTGACATTTATTCTTCAGGGCTCTCCCTATGGTGTCTGTGCCAGCACAGAAACCTCTATGAAGGACACACACAATTACTGTGCCATGAAGTTTGTTTAATTACTTGAAATGTTCAGGCAAGAAAGGGAGACAAAGACCAGTTTCTTTCAAACTCACTCCCTTTTTCCTAGAACTTCATTTCCTACATTCCTATAGTCTGTATTAAGCTCTGGGAGTGTTTAGAACTCCTCCTATGAGCTGTCCTAGAACCAAACCAGAGGGGTGTAGCTGCTGCAAGGATGCTTTTTAAATAACTGAAATGTGCAGCATTTGTGAAGCTGGATTTTCAGAAACCCCTTCTAGCAGTAAGACAATGAATTAGCAAGTTCTTCAAGTTGCACGTACTACAACTGTAAAAGGATGCCCTAATTTTAGGTTATTAATTCTTTTAAAGATTAAACCAGAATCAATCAGTTCCCCTTAATCCCTATAAGTGCTTTTCCTTTTAAATTGTTACTTCAATTTTTCAAGGCTTCAGTTCACAAAGGAATAGGAATTAGCTCTGCAGACATAACAAATTAGTCATATTGATCCCACCAAAGGTGCTAAATTATTAATAATCAGCTCCTCCCTACACAGCCAGTTTTAAATTCACAAAAAGCCCTCATGAAAACTCTGGTGTAACCATCTGGGCACATCTGGGCACCTTTTTATTCTTCCCCAAATCTGTTTCATGGTTTAATCCTCACTAATTTATGCTACTTGCAATACACAGAAAGGAACATATAAAAATAGATTTTACCTGTTTTGCTTTCATATTTTGGGAGGCAACTTAAAATAGATTTTACCTGTTTTGCTTTCAGTTTTTGGGAGGCAACTTGCATTCTTAAATGCAGTAAAGTTCCACCAAAGGGAAACAGATAAAAAAGAAGAGAGAGAGTCAATATTCTTTAATGACATTCCAGCTGTCTTAGTTCTCAGAGCCTTGTTTGCAGACAGCCATGTCAGCACTCCAAGTGAAATAAACTTTATTGGCCTGAAGTGCCAATAGTGAATGACTGTATTACAATTGCTGATATGCATACTCTGGTGCCAGAGACTGCTTAGACAGAATGAATACTGTTGTTATAAATTACTCCTCAGAGTAGAGAAAAAAAAAAGTAAACACTTCTGCTCCTTTCTCAGACAAGTGGCTGTACAGACAGATATGTCTGCTAGATTTGCATTGTGAATGAGCTGTGCTCTCTGTAGAGATACTGGGGCACTATTTAGAGAAGGTGTTTCAACACAGAGTGCTGCATTTCTCCCACATGAGTGCAATCTCTGTGCATTCCCTCCCCTGTCATCATCGCTGTACCCTGTGATCACAAGATCACAAGAAGGATGAAAGAGGTTATTCCTATAATGGGAGTCATATTCTATTATCTCAATTCAAAGTGAGTTGTCGTTTTCCTCTGAAAGTGTCTCATCATTTTAAAAAAGGGTATGCCAAAAGGGAAAAACTTTGATATCTGTACTGGACAACAATATATATATATAGACAATGAACACAAGATGAAAGTGGTGCTGTGAAGCATGCTGGTAGTTTCATTATCATATGGCATAAACCCATTAAAGATTAGAATAACCCTAGTGACTCCAGCACCTATTCATGTAATAAGATGCTGTTAAGGGGATAAAAACCCATCTGAACAAGTTCTGGACCTTAACCTGTTATTTATGCCATCACATAAGACCTTCTAACTTGTGCATCTGAAGTAAAATTTTGCAACTTTCAATTTCATGCTTTTTTAGGCCAGTTCCTATTATATGTCCAGAAACCCCTTAAGAGTTGCACTTCACCCATTCACAGAATTGCACATATATGGAAGATGCATATGCTCATGTGTTAACAGAGCAAGGTGGGTGTACATTGAGGATCACAGTCAGGTTTTAGTTACTTAACAGAACAGAATAGAATATTTCAGTTGGAAGGGACCTACATTGACCAACTAGTCCAACTGCCATCAATTTTTTGGTCACCAGGAATTTAGCAGGACATTTAAAAATACTTACTATATTTTGTAATGCATTTCTTCCCCCTCTCACAAAACAGCCTTACCTGCTAAAAAATGCATGGAGTTCTCTCAGGGCATAGCTACTGCCCAGCCCTGCTGAGCTGTCAAGTCAATGTTCTATTGCTTAGATACCTCCCCGTCTCAAAGCAAAGGACTGGTCCTGACCCACTGAACACTTTTTTCACAGGGTTTCATGTCATAGAGAACCATGAAAATTTAAGTTTCTAATTATCCCTGGGGCCAATCCTGTGCTTTTTCAGATCAAGATGAACTCAAAGTAATACCACAGGAAACAAGCAAACCTGATACTCAAATGTTCAGCCTTTTCATACAGATACAATGGAAGAGTCACCAAAACAGAACAGAATCAATCAGCAGTGAATAGACAGATTACCCTGAACCATTGTTATACCATTGTTATAAACCAGGGCATCTTCTGACTAACCACCAATGTAATTTCTAAGTGAAGTTTTAAACTAAGAGAGAGATCTTCACTACAAATAAGCCATCATTCTTCCACTGAAATTAGGACCACACCTTGTTGTTTATTAATGTATGTGGTTACACTTCTTCTTTTTTCCTTCTTCTCTTTTTTTTTTTTTTTTTTTTCCTGTTGGAAATACAAAAGGAAAAAATCTGTTAAGATTATCCTTAGAGCTGACTGGACTTTTGCTTACTTTCCCTAGTGCTATTTACAGACACAAACTTATGCAATGGTTTTAAAACACCATAAAATTGATAGCTTTAGAACTCAGACGTGGAAATGTCAACAAAACTTGGGTTTAGCTCAAATCTAAAAGATCACTAAAGTTTATATGTGCTTAGATTTTGTTCCTAACTTTTGGCCAAGACCTAGGCTACAATAATAAAAATAGCTTGGCAACATCATGTAAACCCAAGCCATCTGCACCCAAATTAAGCAAATTTTCTGCCTTTGCTGATTAGTGTTTTTGGACCATTGCCACTCTATATGGTTAAACTAGTCTAGTCTTGCCAATGGGACATTTTAAACAGTGCAAAAAGTATCTGCATCATTTAAAATGTACATCTTCTTTTTGAGTCACATAACCTACACTTATTTTTGTGGCAGCTCAAGTACTAAACTCAAGGCCGGGATTTTCTCTCTGAAGTGCCATCTGGGAACTTGAAGGAAGAGCTGGAGTCATGACACAAGAAACTGTATCCAACTTCACATGATTACTATAAAAACACAATGTTTTCTTTTTATTTAATTATGGGATTAACAAATTAAATTGGTAAATAGTTTTTTGGTTTTTTTTCTAATTAAAAACATTCCATTAAACAGCCTTAGGACTACAAGAAGGAAACTAAGAATGCTGCAGGTGATGTGGATTGTCCACTGCTGACTTTTTTTATTATACTGATTATAGTTCTACTGTAACCATGCCTATAAAGCTCAGTCAAAATCATAAGCCATTTTGTTAGAATCTGCAGATGAAAATATTGTGAAGGAGTTCCAAGCCCCATATCCTCACAATTTTTCCAAATCCATAGTTTTTATCAATTTATTTGCTTGCTTTTGTATGTGAGAAACATAGAAAAGTCTGCCTGGCACTACTGGGCAGGTAATTTCATGTTTCATTGGTGAAAATTACCTATATCATTACCTTAAAGTTTATATATGTCTTTACAATGTATGTAGCAGAAATTAAGTGAACTCTACCCCATTTACCTCCTCCTTATATTTCCAAGGATATGCCATTTGTTATGGGCTCTAAAAAACCTGAAGTGCAATAAAATAATTAATTACAGTTGCAAATCTGCAGAAAAATTGAATGACATGATGCATTTAATTTCCAAGCTGTCTTGTCGCCAAAAAAATTTAAAAATAAAAATAGAGGGCACACATTTTTAAAAGGACAGTTCAATTACAACTACACAAAAGGGAGATAGTCAAAATAAGTCTGTGTCTTGACCTACTTTTCTCTTTATACTTCCAGGAATAATTCTTTGTCCCTGTTATGAAATAAATTTAGAGTTTGGGAAAAGAATTGGTGTGAGAGCAATGGAGACTGAGCACTTAGGTGAGTTACAGGCTTAGCCAGAGAAGTCAGAGAGTTCTGTGTGTTCCCTGCAGACCAGCTGAGCTGTGACACAAAAGAAATATTTGGGAGTGAGATGTGGAACTCCACATTCTCTTTCTGTCCTTGGCCTTTTCACTAAGGTATCTGAAAAAAGGACCAAAATCAATGCTAGATTTTGTTATACTGACAATTGCCGAACTCCAATTGGAATATCTATGTTCCTGTTCTGCACCCTACATAGCAACAAAAACTCAACAAACTTTTGCACATTAATGCCTTATGTTGGCCAACTTTTAAAACCATCTATGTCAATCTATATAATATGTAATTTTTTTCCTTAGAGGAAAAGAGGCCACAGCCACATGTTCAGTTGCTGGAAATCAGCTCACTTTTCCCTGGTGGGTTCCAGCTCTCTCAGCTAGTTCTGATTCCAGATCAGGCAAGTGAACAGGTATGAAGCCAGGATGAAAAACCACTGAAAGAGAACCCATTCTTATCCCTCTATTATAGATCTTAGTCACTTTCTGAGTATAGCTATACACAGGTATTGTATAATCTGCCAGTAAAATACAGAGGTGCAACATACAGGCGAGGGAGATGTCCTGGGCACGGGGCTGGGCTTGGAGCGTGCAGTGCTGTTTCTCTGCCCATTGTTAAGTTCAAAGCACTTGCTAATACTCACCCTTGTTTACAGACTCTGTATAGCATGAAACAGCAGCAGTTCATAGCAAAATGCTTAGATATGCTGAAGTTAATGAAAACATACTAAAACTTTTCCATGTAAAGAAACAGTGATTTCCCAGTTCACTGCACAAATCACTTTTTTGTGAGATACATCTTCTCCTTCTCCACATCCTGCTCTTTTGCCTCTCTAACGTTCCTCCCATTTTGTCTCAGGCATAAGCAGATACCATACTAATAGCCTCATCTTTATTCCCAGAAACAAAAAAGAAAACAAGAGACATGAATGAAGGTGTGTCATTCACATACCCACTCTCCACTCTGGAAATGCCAACTCCCTGGTGCTACATCCTATAGTAAGGTGCATTTAGCAGGTGGAATTCAGATGTTAAGTAACAACTATTTCCTGTCCTTTAAGAGCAAGAGAAAGGCCACACAGGTTGCATCCAGCCCAGTATTTTGTCATGGAAATTAAGGTAGTCAGATGATTACAAGAATAGATATGACACCTTTCATTCCACCAGTTACTAAGTGGGGCATAGTAAACCACACTAAGCCAGATGTAGTTCCCATATATTTATTAATCTTTTGCATTTTTCTTTTATAAGGACAAAATATTGAGACTCATTCATGATAGTGCTTTTATTTGCTTGATATATTTATGAAATGAAATTCAAAAGTTAGGAAAAAGATATAGACTTCAAAGCATAATCACACAGGAAAAAGACGAGTTATTACTTTTTGTTGTTGAGTAGGAAGGAGAATGTCTCATAGTTATTACTAACATGAATTATAATAAAGACATTTTAAAACCTGCAGAAAGTATCACCACTGCATGCTGTAACAGGCATAACAAACCTGTCCAATTTCGGCTTCATATTGCTGTGGGTGAGGTGTTAATGACCTATTGGAATTGAAGCTGATTACAGGTCTCATTAAACAAATGGGTGGAGTAAGCATTCAAATACCCTGAGTAGTAAAAACAGCTGTGTGTGCAGGAGCCAAAACACACTGCACCTGACAGGACCGTGTTGTCTAATGAAAAGCACGAAACTGAGAACGGGTGTTGCTGTTGTGCAAGGGGTGGCGTGGGCAGCCGCGGGAGCCCTGGCAGAGGCGCACACACGGGACAGCGTCCCTGGGCCGGGACCGAGAGGGTGTCCAGAGCTGTGCCATGGTGATCATACACACCGGGATGTTCCCTCAAAAATGTACCAAAGGGAAAAAACAACAACCGCCACTTTCTTTCATGGAAAAGGAAATCCCTTTTGAAAGTCTCAGAATTTGAATGTGAGTCAATGAAGTTGTGAGCAATATCTGTAGTCTGGCTTGATTATTTTGGGTGGTGGTTTTTTTTTTTTCATCTGCTTAGGATATACATTATTTACTTATCCTCCTACATTTAGTCCTCAAAAATATTTTGGTTTGTATGCAAAATGGAGATGACAGAAAATTTGGCAAAATTCTTAAAAAAATCAGAATAACTATTGATAAAAAGTGCTTTATAAGTATAAGCTATTAATTACCCTCAGTTCACCCACCTACTTTCATAACAATCATTGTCTGACTGGAAAAAAATTCCAACACCTTTCTAGATTATCCAAACAAGTGAAAAAAAAATAAATTAAACAACAGCAAAAAATGTCTTAAGGTTAGTTGCAATAAATAACCAAGAATCATAAAGGATAATAAAACATTTATTAATAATAATAAAAAGCATTTATTTGTTGCATATACATTTATTGCAGGAATTGAAATAGTCTTATATTCAGTGAAAATGTAGTAACACAAAATAATGGAATTCTACATTTCATATGTTTTTCCAGCCTTGGCAGAGGAAGTTGATAATGCTTTGGAACACAACAGCATCTTCTGATAGAATTTATGCAGCTGCTGTCTCCATGGGGTTTCTGAGCACTGTATCAACCAGGGTACAGTGGTACATGTTTGCTAGAACTGGTTTGTTGGCAAGTGGATGTAGGTGCTTGGTAATGGGGCCTTGTGGATGTAGATTATAACACAAAAAATGCATTTAAAATTATGCCCAGTTCTTTTACAATTTTAATTCTTCTGTGCACTGTGATATCAGAAATACCATTTCTAACAATAGTTCTGTGAGGAACACAGAAGCCTTTACCAGTATTCCTGTCTTACAGAGAAGGGAAAGTGGCACAAGGTGTATTTAAAATGAGTGTGAATTGGTATCACAGCCACCATGATGGTCTCTCTGCATGGCTCCAGTTAACTCACCGTGCTGCCCCTGCAGGTTTAATTCCTCCCAGGCATGCACTGTGTCCTGTGACACTTTCACATCAAAGGCTGCCACAGTGACATCTGGCCTGCAGCTGGTGATTGGTGTTGTCTGTGCACTTCACAGCCTGGCGAGGTAAAGCCAAGACAAAGGTGACCCACAGAGGCAGGTAGGAAGTTTCTCCCTCCCATGCAGCAGGTTTAGCCACTTCCATACAGATCCTGCAATGTGATTGTAGAACCTGCTTAGAGGGTTTTGCTGCTGATTCCATCCTAATGACTAAGCTTGCCATAATAGAGACTATGCTCAGGCTTGCTACCCTTCAGCCAGAGCTCCAGAAAGAATGCAGGCAGGATTCTTCCTCAATGCCTCCTGCAAAAGTTTTAGAAAACAAATAGCATATTCAAGAGGCCATATTTTGCAACAGTCAGAGTATTTTTGGAGACCAGCCTGTGTCCTCTGCACCACTTTCCCTGCATCAGGATGCCAAAAGGAGAAGTTTGTCTCTCTGTTGCAGCTAATATGTTGAGCATCCTTCCAGGGTATAATTTTCCAATCCACAAATAAGACTCTACTTCTACAATTGTTACCAAACCAATAGCTCCCAGTGATCCTGTGAGGAATGGCAGCAATGGAGTGTGGTTTCCTACAAAACTCTGTCTTTTAGACCGCCAACTTTAACAGCTGGGACAGACACTTCAGTTAGGACATTTATGAAGATTTTGCTGTATTTAATTCTATTCTTGCACCTGAGCCTTTCCCTCAAACATGCCTATTGGCAGTTCTGATCCATTTAGCCTCCCCTAGCCATTTATCTTTATAGTTGAAATAAATTAATTTGCCTTCAGACCTTTACCCTCCAAACTGTATCACTAACTTTATCATCTGCCTAGGTAGGGAGAGACACACCCTGAGCATGATTGCATACACTATGTTTGTCTAGGCAAAGAGGCAAATGTCCTAATAAATGCCTTTTTCTCTAGTCTGACTAGAGAAGGGTGCATTACTTGCTGAGCCTTCCAAAGAAATTTTCAGTTGTTGCTCTGAGAAAGGAAAAGAGAGGTGGAAGGGTCACATTGGTGAGAAAGGTGTGTACTTCCCTTTGGAGAAATGCCACCAAATGGTCAATGCACACTTTCATAGAGGCAAAAAGTTCAGCTCATACACAGCCAGATTTGATTATCCAGTTTAAAGCAAACATGCAAAAGCAGTGAATCAAATCCAACAAGTCAAAATAAATTAGAGTACATGTTGTATATTGATAACAAACAATTGCATACATGAATGAGTCTTTTTCCTGTGATAATCTCTTATGGGAACTTCTTTCTCTGACTGCATGCACGTCAGAGCTCTGAGAATTCTACTAAAATGCAGTGACCTGCTATGCAAACACTACACTGACATTTCAGAGATCATTTGTTTAGCAGTTGTTTCATGAGGTGCTTTAAGACATATCAGACTTTTGCGTAGATAGGAACCCTTTAAAAATCTTTTCCTGTTTCTCAATGTATTGACTCAGTAATATACCTGGCAGAGATACTTGGGAGAGTATAAACAAGCAGACTGTCACACTTGGGAGATGCATTTTTCAGAGCAGGATTCTGTATAGGATCTTAATGGATTTATGAACAACCAGCAATGTTGTGACTCTGCCTTTCTAATAATGAATCAAATTTCACCTCTTTTGGCCATAATTTAGACAGTGAAAACCACTTGGCCACATTGTACATCATGACTTTCTAAAATGTACCAAGGACAAAATTAAAGGCATGAATGCAGACATGCTAAAAATTTGTCTGTTATACTGCAGTTAGCTTTTTTCCCTAATATTTTGTGCTTTTCATGCACTGCTGGGGACTGAGAATCCAGGGTGGTGTGATGCAATTTGATGAGAGCTGTGTTTGTAGCCGTGACTATCCAGCCACATCTGCAGCATCTCTGGCTAACAGCTCTTCAGGGTCTCTGACGCTATAAAAGGCCTTCAGATTATTTGGCATAACTCTAGCAAAAAAATATCCAAACAGACAAAGGAGGTCAGAGAAGATCCAACTCAATTTTTTCCAGAAGGAAATAAAAGTGACACTCTCTTTGATGTTCTGGTTATATCTTTTTTTTTTTCAAAAGCTTCTCATGTTTTTTGACTTTGCTATTAGTTCGTGAAAGTTCATTACAAGTGTAGTTGTTGGAGGTTGAGGATGAGAAGTTTTGTTTTCCTTTTCTGACTTTCAAGAGTGATTAGAAATCTTTAAGTTCTTCAGATCATTGATTAAGGTCTGAAAAATCAAATCTTTGTAGATCTATTTTGAAACAGGATCTGAAGTAGCTTTCCTATTTTTCTGTCATTCTTGACTGCTCCATTTGTCTTATCAGTCTCATTCAGTATCCAGGGTCTCTTGCCCATTCCTTAGTTAAACTCAATGAGGCAAATTCTGGCTTTTAAATATATACACATTTCTTGAAATGCCCAGAGCTGTTTTGAGCTATTTTGCTGCATGACTTCCATCAAACTTGTCGACCTTCCATGAAATTTGTAGACCTACATTCCTCAGCTGGCTTTGCAAATCTTGATTATTGCCTACAATAGTATTCCTGCATGTGTTTGCAGTAGCAAAACTTCAGCACTATAATCTGAAGGT
Source organism: Emberiza elegans (assembly GCA_024865655.1). Taxonomy (NCBI): domain Eukaryota; kingdom Metazoa; phylum Chordata; class Aves; order Passeriformes; family Fringillidae; genus Emberiza; species Emberiza elegans. Next base: position 35,745,354 of record JALJVW010000910.1, on the reverse strand, counting down.
TGATAAGGGATTATCTTTTTCATGCATCTCCATTGAAAATAAGCATGGACAATCACTGCTCTAAATCTATTTCCATTTCAGCCTTCTTGAAACAAAATATTTTGGGTTTTTTTTCTTTTAAAGAATGTCTAAGTTTCTATTAAAAAGCAAAACATTACACAACAAAAACAGTACAGTTTAAAATTTTCATTAAAAAAAGAAAACATTAAACATTATTAAAATGGTATATTTTCAGAGTTTGAAAACAATTGTTGAAATTCAGAAGTCTAACACAAAACAAAATTTTCAGTCTTCACTACTCTCATTAAAACCTTTTGATTAGTAATTGTCCAACATCTTGTGCACACCACATGGCCCAGAGGGCATGGCTCTCCAAGGGCTGTCTGTCCAATCTCAGTGCAGCAGGTCAGCTTGGAAGCTAGAATTTTACTTTTGGTCCTGATATTGGCTAGAAAAATATCCTGGGCATAGCTATGGTCCTTAGTCCAGCAATATGAAAGTAACACCTTTGAAAAAGTACTTTTTGAACTATTGAGTATGAGGACCCATAAAAGATAATATTAAGTTGTTATTACTATCCTTGGGTGTATACAATACCTCAAGTTTTCAAATGTCACTGAAGTAAAGTGGCTTTTTTAAGCAAAACAATCTCATATGATTCATGTAGGATGGGAATTTAAAAGCCTCTTTGGCAAGGGAATGAAGGGGAACTGATTTCCTGCATACCATACTCTGTTCTGCTAAACTGAAGAGAACTTGCCAGCAGCAACCCTGCCATCTTCCCCACAGCTGAGTCTGGGAAATTTGTCCCATGGATACCCCTAACAGGGAGTTTGTAGGTAGGACTGGCAAAAAAGTGCCTGCATTTGTATCCTGAAACAGCTCAGCTCTTGACAGATCACAGACACAGAATTAGCAATTAGTGTCAGTTTTGCAACAATTTAATAGTACTTTTATATTCTAATAAATGTAACAATAATCATCAGATCATCACTATAATAATATATAATAAATATTCTCTGCCTTAGAAGAACAGTTTGAGGATCATTGAGTCACTTGTTTTGTACCCATTTTCCCCTTTACTATTATGTACCTCATGCCATTCTTTATGTGTAATTAAATAATAAATGCTGTCCTAAAGAGCATGATGGGAATTTGAAAGGTTTACATCAAATATAGAACAAACTGCTGTTAATTTTCTTGTTGCTTTCATTTATTTATGGTGAAATTAAGTTAGGATTTTTTAATTCCTCAACAGAACCCACATCAATTTAAATGAGATGAGAAATGGTTAAGCAATAAGAAAGGTTGCCATTCTATAAGCTATTTTTGCATTTGACTTTTTATATTCTTTCCAATGCATATCTAATATTTTTTAAGTGTAATATTTTTTCTTACCTCTCTCTTCCCTGATTTTTTTTCCTTGCAATTCAGGAAAACAGTCTCAGCAGAGGAATCAACTGGTTAAGTTGGTTGTATGCTCTGTTGGATACAAATCAGCAGAAATAAGGAGCAGTCAGACATCTCAGTGGGTGTGAGGGACCCTGTGTGTTCCCTGGTTGAAATGCTGCCTTGTCTTCTGTGGTGAAGTTTTTACTGTTTTTACAGTAGCCTGTTTTTACTGAAATTAATAAAGAGAAAAAAACAAAACAAAACAACCAAAAAGATCAAATCAGAGCACAATATTTGAGTTATTTAATGTGATTTCCAGTGAAAAGGCAAACATATTTTTTGAGAGTGTGTTCAGTCTAGAGAGTGCTGGACTGTAGACTGTCTCCAAATAGAAATGCACGTCTTGTCTGATGTAAGTCCTAGTCCAATTAGCGAAAGAACAAGTCTTCCAAAACCAGCACAGGAGTCTAATGCACCTTTTCTGGCTTCGTAGATGGATCCATAAGCTCTCTGCACACCTGGGAGCATCAATGCCCATGGAGAAACAGGAGCAAAACTCTGTTAGCCATGCCATTATGACTTGGTAAAAGCTTTGAAATTACCCATTGCAAAAGTCACTTTCTAGCTTGTCAGCAAGCAAAGAATTATAAATAGTTAAGAATTGTTTGTTAATTGGAATTAACAAACACCTTATTTTCCTTTCTACTTCTTTATTATAGAACAATTAGTGAAGCAATTAGCAGTAGAGGCATTTAAATCTCCGTAACAAAGCTCCAAAGTTAATTCTAGGAGTAAAGTTCCCCATAAGTTACATTTTAGACTCTGGAAGACAGTGGTCTGATGAAATTAGTTTCATTCAGTCATGATTTTACTTTAAAAAAAAACAACCCAATACTTTTGCTCACATTTTTATTCTTTTTCTTTTTTAAAAAAATCCTCAACTGCATTCTCAAATATAAGAAACACGCAAAAGGAATGATAGGTGATGAAATACTTTCCTCTTGACTAAAAATCGAAGCTATATTCATTTTTCAAAAGGAACAAAAAGATAGAAGTGAGAGTAAAAATAGATAAGTGGAGTATTTTCTATTCTGGCTTGGGAGATAGAGGATTTATCTGTTATACATAGTCTGATGAGGAACATTGAACAGATTGTCTTGCAAATTCATAGGATTGTCTTGTGACGTTTAACATATTTTTATTTATCAAGAAAGTGATGTTCTCTGGATAGGAGGATAAGTTTTATTGTGTTGCTATAAACTGTTGAAGATATGTTTGATATGTTTTACCCATAGCTCTACTTCATTTTTGCTGGTGAATGGAAGTATAAATTAAATATTTGCTTTTTATTCATTACTATTTAAAGTTAATTACATAGTAAGTTTAACAGCAATCAGATGCATGAATACATGCGAAAGCAAACCCCTCATTAGTCTTAAAAACATCAGTGTTTTAAATTTTTAGTCAACAGTTGAAATAGTCCACTGCAAGATAAAAAGTTTGCTTTTCTGTTGAATTAATTTTCCAGCAAAGTAAGTCATTATAAATATCTCATTGCTCATTCAGCTCTTCAGAGCCAGATTAACAGACATCTGTCTGAACATGATACTTCAGAAAGCAGATCATACAGTCTACAAGTGGAAAGATCTTCCTTGTTTCCAGAAAGACTTCTAAAATTTAAATCAAAATTTTAAAATGTTTGCAATATAGGAAAATCACAGAATGGAATCACAGAATGGCCTGAACTGGAAATTATCTTAAAGTTATCTACTTCCCATCCCATTGCCATGGGCACAGTCAAAAAATGTGGAACACTTCATGAATTTGCGTGCCATGTTAGATCAGTTTAAAATTCCATTTGAATTTTTGAATCAAAAGTCCATTCTTGCTTCATGATGCAAATTGTAGTGCTGGTGTATATTCCCAGAAATCATCAGTGATAGAGGAAACCAAGGCAGAGGGATAATTTTGGAAAGCCGATGCACAACATTTTCTGAAATTAACAGAAGTCACTCAGTATATTCAAGGATGAACCAATAAAGCAAGCTGTTTATCTATCAGCAATCATGTTAGATGTTGAGACTTTGACAAAACAGCAGATGAAATTCTATTTTACAAATGCTTTATTTGAACTAGTAAATTGTATGCTAGATGCCTGCATGTGGTGCATGTGTACTTGAGACGCAAATTGAATTACACAGCTTTTTTGGCTCATAAAAATTAGTGGAAAAGTTTTGGCTCTATAGCTAACAGGATTTGTTACTGACTTTATTGCTTCTGTTTTAATGTTCAAATGCCAGGCTGATGTCTCCGTGTAATTCCTCAGAGATATCTGGTGGTATGTAGAAAGAACTGTACATCATGATGTACTATTTGGTCTCTCAGACCACAGCAATTTAGGAAAGAGGGGGTTTGTATAAGAAACGTAACTGCGTGTTCTTAAAAAGTCAGATAAAGAAAACGTCATGAATATAAATCTTAGACTTATAAAGGGAAACACTGAATTAAGACTGAAATCGACCACTGTTTTTCACTTCCTAAAATCAGAATACATGTGAATCAAACTTGGCAGCAGTAAGAGCCCAATATCTAGCTTACAAAACCTGAAAATATTTTCTTCTCTGCCTCTGATCCCTTTGAGTTTGCTCTTCACGTTTTGCAAAATGCCTCGAGAGCAGGATTCCACAACATGGATGATGCTGCCCACTGAGAAGTCTCTCTTGAGTTCAGGAACAGAAGACAAAACTGTAGAAAGAAAGGGCCATATTCAACAGAGCTGCTGATTCGAAGAGCAAAGCAATATAGCCAATATACAAGGAACATGCTGTAACTTATTGCTAAAGAAAATGAGAAAATGAATGCAAATCTAATCTCGTGTTGCATGATATGTGCAGAAGTAATGGAAGTGACATGAGGTGTGCATCTCTTGTTGAAGATTTGTAGCTGGAGATATTCCCTTGAGTGGGCAAGGTGGGCTTGAGCATTTGGTGAGAAAAGCTTTGAACAGAAGCAGCATGAAAAAGCATTGAACAAAATACACAGGAAAGGCAAACCAAAGCATAACACCTCTACCTCAGAATACTTTCAGATTTCCCTTGCACATACATTTTCCCTGCACTCTGGTATGGAAGATCCTTATATTGTCCTCTTCTGTCTCTCAAGCATGTGCCAGATGTGGTGACTTTGCATATTATATTTTACTGTGTTTATATAGCAAGAGAGAGATGCAGATATGTTATGCAACCTGGTTTTGGTTTGGAAGAGTAGTATAAGTGAAAGTTTTGCAGTTAGGTGTTTTTCAATATCACCAAAGTAGACAGAAAGAAGTTCACAAATGAGGTTGTGGGAGCAATGAAATCAAATGGAAAAAGCAAAATAAAAATGAATAAAAGAATCTACATTCTCTTTCTGATCTTGAATTGGTGCTTTCTTCAAAGAAGTGGTGTGCTGGGCACTGTTAATGTTTCAGAAGGTATACTAGAAATGAATAACACTGTGTGGAACCACAATGCCCAGCAGATATGTGAACTGTACTGTGAAAACTGGCAGCTCCTTGACAACCTTTGCTTGTCTGCATAATGGTTAGAGGCAATGATTTTGATCTGACTTTGCAAAACAGACATATATGCAATGAGCATCAGCTGAGATAGTGAATAGCTCCTAAAACAAGCCTTTGCATTCTCCCAGGATAGCTGCATTCTTCAGTGCTAGTGATAACAACTGTCTAGTGTTTGCTGTGAGAACCCATGCCAGTAAGATCAGAGGAGTCTTCTAATTGACTTCAAATAGAATAATCTGAGTGAGGGCTTTCTGTAAACACCACAGCAGTATTTTTTAGCTCTACACTAATAGCATATCTCTAACCTCACATGAGATTTTCAGAGGGGCCAAGTTGATTCATTATTTGCCAAAAATGACAGAGATCAGTGCAATCCAGCAGTGCTGCCAAAATGGCACCACCCTGTTCTTTTGTCATTAGTGCAGAGAGAAATGTGAGGGGTTTGTTAGTTTTCTATTTGAATGTTATAAAGTCCAAAAGGCCATGATTGCAGTAGAAAAGTTATTGTTACTGGCTCCAAATATTAGGGACAGTTAATTTTTTTATAGTAAAATTATGCTGCATGCCTGGGTTTTGAGACAATATGTACTTCCCTGACCACTTACACATAGCTGCAGTGAATTTTTTTTCCCCAGAGTTCAGTATGGCTAGAAATATGAAATTATCTATCTTCACTCTGGAACTTTGTTGTTGAGAATTTTTGCCCTCATTTGCCTCTCCTACAAAAATACAGACATGTAAATAGCAAGTATTCATGCCCTGAGGAGAGAGTGAATGCATTTCAGAGATCAAGGTAAGACTGAACGTGGGAAAGCATTAGATATGGAACCTTTTACTAAGCTCCTTTGATTCCAGTTCTAGTATCAAATTAGTCATGATCATGTATTGCACAAAGAAAGGCAAATAATCTTCCCTTCTCTATTTCTTCATTTTTCACATAGCACTAAGTCATAGATCAGTACAAGGAATACACAATGTAAACAATTTTAACAGCTTGTCTTTTGCAGAGTTCATCAACTTAGAAATGTACATAGCAAACCCCATGCTGTGCCAAAAGAAGTCTACTTGTACCTGGTTTCAATAAACAGTTTTTACCCAAGGTATAACATTATTAATCTGCTGTCCAATGGTACTCAGCAAGCTTGGTGCTCTCTCCTGACTTCAAACACCTCAAAGAAACCAAGTACATTATGATCAGCCTCTTGCAATGCCTTCAGCATGAACAGAGGAAGTTCAGTAGAAACACACAGTTCTGTGACAGAATCCAATTAATGCAACTGAACACAGTTATATGTATGAAAAGTTTTTTCAGTTTTAGAATTATCAGTTCCTTGTTATATGTTTTACATGTTTACATGTCATACTCTATTTCTTGACAATGTAATGGCTTAAAAGGTGTGATTCTTGGGATGGTCCTGTGCAGGGTCAGAAGCTGAATTTTGATGATCCCTCTGGGTCCCTTCCAGCTCAGATTATTCTATGATTCTATGACTCACTTTGTCAGTACTGGAAAAACATGTGCTTATTTGAATACTAGGGAAGGAATACAAACCCTTTTCGACACCATGGTCCAGCACAATCCAAAAAACAGTTTTACCCTCAGAAGGATTTCTAATTTTTAGCTATAAGTTCTAGCATCCCAAAATGCTTCTCTGAAATTGACTCTTTTGAAATGGAAGAGAATAGATGCTTCCTTAACACAGTCATTTTTGAGTGGGTTCATTGTATAGAGTATGACAAGGGATGAATTTTAGCCTACTGAAACCAAGTTCCAGAAGTCTCAGAGCCTGTGGAGAAAGATAGATCCTTCCAGAAAAAGCTGCTAAAATTCCACTCTGAAAAACTTCAGTAGAGGAGGTTCTTACCTTCTGAAGACTGTAGAAGAAGCCCATAGAGATTAGGTTCACTGGACTCACATTTTCTTTTAGAAACATCCCTCTGAATTCCCTTATCCTCCAGGCATCTTTCTTTTTCTATCATCTTAATATCTTCTTTTCCATATAGTCATGGATTTCTAAGTGACCTTTTTAAGGAAGTAAGTATATCCACCTTTGTGTGAGGAACCAGTGAAAGAGAGGACCCTGACATCCTAGAAACAGAGGGGCTGAAGCTGTGCTGAGATTTTTGCTGTCTTCAGCAGCTGAAAATGGATGAAGAAATTTTGAATGTGGTCCTTGCTTGTTATTCTGGAAAGCACCTCTGTTCAGGCAAGTCACTGAAATATAGGACATATATTTGCTTTGCTTCCTTTTTTTGTAAAAACCACTTTTTTTAAAGCATGCTTTTCACAGACAAATTAAAATATATTTCCTTAGTACCACAGCAAATACCAGTTTTAAATAGGAAAAATGGTCTTCAGTCAGGAAATGCAAGACAGTACAACACATTTGTACTAATTTTCACTTGAAAAGTCCATCACTATTTTGTCTTCCTTCTTGTTATTTTAGAAAATCATCTGTGACCTCTGCTGCATTGAAGTGGCTGTCATATTAGACACTACTTACAAAACCAGACAAATTGGTTAACATTCATTCTGTTTTATTCACACAATAGTTTGATAGTCTAAATATGTTTGTAAACTATGCTTTACCTGCTATTTTATTTAGTTAAAGCAAAACACTTCTTCTAAACATCTGTCTTGCTGTCTGTCCAGTCAGGATATTCAGATTCCTTGAGATGCACATTCTTTAACTATCTCCAGAATTGTAAATCAATAATCAGATTAGTAGCTTCTAACAGAGAGCAAGGGATTTGCTCTTCCTGACAGCAGTCATGTTGCTCATAATTAGGATTAGTCCTTTCAGGAGACTGAAGATTACAATGATACAGTACAGCATTTTTCTTTTCTCCTTCAGTGTCTCTTCCAGCTCTTTATTCCAACTTGGTCAGTAGTGTATGACTTCTGTCTCTGCTCCCAAGATCACCCAACAAACCAAAGAGAGCATGATGCTTGCTTTTTAAATGGATAGAATTTGGCATTATGAAAGAAACTCCCAGCAGGATGGCCTCCCCTGCTGAAATATGTCAGTAGCCATCTCTCCTCATTATCCCAATGGCCTTTTTGATGAATGGCAGCAGCAGTCTTTCCTTGTTATAGCTAGTTAGCTGGATGCTCATCGCTATTGTTTTAGCATAATTATCTTCAGGGTTAGGTGGAGGCCAGACTGTTCCCCATTAATGTTACAATACTGGAGTTGATTTTTGTTCACGACTGTTAGCACCAAGGCATGAAAATATATTGCGAATACTGAAAAAAACCATCCATCATTTAGTCATGTGGAATGTGCAAGAACATTTTTTTATTCATTCCTTTTTTAGAAGGTATTACTTTAAAAATTCTTTGAAGTGTGTAACCTTATAGTCATGTCAAATCAAATGCTACTAATCTGTTGAGCAGGAAGGAATTAATATATTTTCTGGAATGTTTGTATCTCCCTGACTTGTTTGAACTAAGCATAATCTCCTGATGTCATTGCGTTTCTGAGAAGGGGGAGAGAAAAGGAAGGAGAGGGGTGCAGTTCATTAGTTAAGAAATGTGAAGTGATTGTGTTACTTGAAGTTGTAACAATGGAAAGGTTTTGATAGTTTGAGACCTTATTACAAAAAAAGGGTGGGAGAAGGGGGGGTGTGCTAATCTCTTGATAACATATTACATGTCCCCTTACTGTAAAACCTCAGTCCACCACCTCAGACTGCATGCCTGTTATATAAGCTGTTATTTGAATTATGAAACTGAGATCTGATTGCAATTCACTCATGGGGAAATAAGCCTCCTAGGGTCTATTCAAATTTTCAGAGAAAACACAGGTTTGTGGTGCTGTTATATCCTCCTCCATTTGCTATGTAATCCTGCCAGACCAGGCACAGAGGGGAGAGGTCCCAGGCATCCCTGTATCCCCATGGGGAGCAGGAGGAAATGGGAGGAAAAGGGGGCATCCAAGGGCTTGGACCTAGTCATGTACAATATGTAGGGATGTCTTTATTTTGTTCAGTCAGTTTTGGTTTTTTTTTTCTAGCACAGGAATCTGAGATTTATTTTCTAAATTCATTATTTGAAACTACAAACTGTGGGATCTCTCTAAGCTGTCCTAACAAATGCTGGAGCTTCCTGCACATGAGAAAGGGGAAACACTCCTCTCAGAACCCAGAGATTTAACCTGAACAGATGATGTATTTGTATATTTTTTTCCCTCTTCTCCTTTCCATGCCTGCCCCACCTAAGGTTTTGGAATTACCACGTTCAAGTGAGGTGTGTTGTTCTGTACCTTTGTTATTTGTTTCAGTGAAGGAGACAGGTACACAGAATGCACATGAGTTTAAGTAGTGTTGTGAAGTACTGTCTTGCTTGTGTAGAAGTGAACTGGAGAATGAATTCAAAACAGAACCTGTCTGATCAGAGCAGGTGTTCCCATTGTGGCAAGACTCTAGGAAGCAGGGGCATGGGGAGGCTGAGATGTCTGTATGGTGATAGACATGAAAAGTATTGGCCAAAGATCTGGAAATATATGAGAGTAAGAAATTAGTTCCAGCAATTTGCAGGACAGCCTCCAGCCACTTAAAATCTTTTTTTTGTTTGTTTGTTTCACGATTTAAATAAATATTTTTAGTTTCAGTAGGAAGCTATGCATTATTCAAATGAGAGTTCTGGTACAATTTATTCAGATACAGAAAGAACTTTAAATTGATTTTGAAACTAATAGCAGAAGAGAGGGAAAAGGTAGGTGGGAGCACAAGCTATCTTACCCAATACATACACAAATAATTGTATATTTCATATCTTGATAGAATTATATTTTCTGGTCTCCAAAATGCTAAAGAACATTAGTTACTCTTGACATTGACTTTAATTAAGCATATTTTTAGTCATAAACATGACTAACAAGTAGCTTATTGGAGAAAGTTTTCTTATCACCATTTAAAAAAATGAAGGGAAGGGAAGGGAAGGGAAGGGAAGGGAAGGGAAGGCAAGGCAAGGCAAGGCAAGGCAAGGCAAGGCAAGGGAAGGCAAGGGAAGGGAATGCTGTTTAGTAATTTTGTGGGTTATGAGTATTTAAAGTTGAATTGGAATACAGTGGGAGTATTGCCCATCTTACATTAATGATAAATTCATGTTGCAGTTATTGTTACTGAGGAAGAACTTTATTTAGTTCTGTCATACTCTATGCATTTTTCCCAGCCATTTATATTAGGAACAGCTTTAGTATGTCAAATAAGTGAACCTGGCTCTAATCTGCAACTGATTTACTGCTCTTGCCTTCAGGGCCATCATCTTGGTGGAACCAGAGGACATATCAGCTTTGACATACTTACAGGAAGTTTTTTGAAAATATCAGGCTTGCCAAACCCTAAGGTCGTCAGTCAAACATTCACTGACTGAGTAAAAGCTGAGAAGTCCTTGAGGTCTGGGCCACTGTTTAACATCAGATTACAAGCTTCTCTTATTTAATAAAAATTTAAAGGATGGCCTCAAGCTCAGAAAGCCATTGTGCACATGCCTGTCTTTAAGCATGTGTGAAGTCCTGCTGATTTGAATACTAGTACTTCCTGCAGCAGTAGGCCATGGGAAGCTGAAGAAAAATATGTGCAAGATCAAATGTCATCTTCTTGGGTCTTGATCTCCTTGTGAGGTCTGAGTACAGTAGCGTAGCGTCTTTCTTTTTTTCTTTTTTTTTGCCAAAGATCTAGAGATCATTTTCCTACCACATAAAAATATACTTAACAGAAAGCAGAGTCCTGATTCAAAGGCTGGTGTTGCTTGTCACAGTTATTTGGATAGACAGATATTTTGCTGGATGGACTCCTGGCACACATTTGTGTAGAAGTGCTGTGAGCTCCCGCCAGGAGCTTCAGGCTCTGTCTGTAACAGCTCAGACACTGGGTTTAGATCTCTTGAAAAGCTGATTTTTTGCTATCACAAAACATGTGTGTAAGAGACTTAAAGTTAGCAATCCTAGAAAAAAAAGAGACACTGGATTAAAAAAAAAAAGGAAAATAGCTATTTAGGCAAACAAAATTATTGAGGTAAAAATAATTTTAATGTTTTTTGGAATGGATATGCAATAAAAATTCCCACTAGTGTTCTATGCCTCTTATGTCTTGCTCTGCTTCTAATGGCATAAATTTCCCACAAGGAACACAAATAGGAAACTGAGGGAGAAAATAAACAGTGATCTACTTACTTTGAGGTTTGTGTTATTGCTGTCACTATGGTGTCAGAAAGCCACCTATGTAAAACAGGCTTGTTTTGTAATCACACATTTTCTAGGATACTTCATAACTACCAAAAGGAAATTTGAAAAGAATTTACATTAAGGTTGGAGGCTTAGAATATGTTTTCATTTAGTAATAAAGAAAAGTGATGTTCATATTTCTAAGGGATTAAAATTAAGTGTTGCAAAAGCTCCTTGAATTTTTTTCCTCAAATTTTTCAATCTTATAGGGTATGGGAGAAAAACTGGTTTTGTCATGATATCATAAAGGTCATTATAATAATATTATTTTGGGTGAATTATTATAGCCATTTAGATAAGTTAAAATAACTGAATGTTAAATAACTGTACTTTAAAATATATATATTTTTTCCTGGTATATATGCTATTTCTAAAGTTTTCTAATATAATCAATATCTGTACTCTCCTCAATTTTTTTTTTAAATAAAATTCATATTTTCTTCCAATGTGTCCGTGATTTTACTCTCAAGCTGCTCATTTCAACACCCTGCATATCTATGTAGGTAGATGCAGTTGTATGCTTTGTCTTTGAAAGGAAAGGAATATGAGATCAAGTTTGTGTTGTGCAGTATTTGGCTGTGTATCTTTATATAAAATAACATTGTACAATTCTTAATGCAGTGTCTCAGACATTAAGTGGTTTGGTCTCCTTCTTTCCTCTCTAGAACAGAATTTGATACCTGGCTTTCTCCCAAAGCTAAGAGCATTATAATGTGGGAACTCAACCTGCTAAACTTGGGAGGGAGTGGATAATTGTTGTTGTAGGTGTTCACATACCAGAGCATTTATATTTACTCCTGTTTGTTTCTAGCAACCCTTACCTCAGCAAATTTGGCAAATCTCTCCATTTAGCCCACATCTCTATTGTTTACAGACTAATTGTGGAATTCAGCATTTGCACATAGAGCACTACTGTGGTGTCTCAGGAATGCCTCCTTCAGTGAGAACAGAGATTGTTGTTCTTTGCCTGGAATATAGTTTACTGAAAAAATCCCAACTGTTTGGCTTCATCTGGAATCACTTCAGAGCTGTGAAGAAAGTATAACAACACACAGAAAGTAAAACTGCTGTTAGTACCAGTCTGTGAAGAAGTGCTTGCTGAAAAATTATTCTGTTTTAAGGTCCCTAGCACTTAAAGAGTATCAGGAAGTTCCATGACATTGAAAAATAAATAATTTTTGTCTGGAGTTTGTGGTTGGTGAGAATCAAGCTTTATTGTGCACATGATGTTACTGATAAAGAGATGTTAAAGTTAAATAATATAACTCTTACAGCAGTGCTTTTGATCAGTGTTTTACTGTACACAGTGAGAATTTGGGAATATTTTCATCAAGCTGTCAGTGATAATTTCCCAGGCATTTTTTAGAGATCTCATATATTAAATGAGTGCTTAAACCTCACATTTACAGCCTGCACCTAGAAAGTAAAATTCAGCCTATACTTTTAGCAATTCAGTACTTTTTAAGGCTTTCTTTATTTATTTGAGTGTCCTATTTTTCTGAAATTTTCCTCCAATGTAGTGCAAATGGAACCTTAGAAAATAGCACAAAACATGACCCCAGTATCCTGTGCAGACCCCTTATACAACCAAATGTACGCCAGTTGCACTCACCACTCAAATCCACAGGAGAGAGAGATCCACACTCATGAACTTATTTGCATGACCACGGACCAAATTTCAATGTAATTGGCTTATTCAAATCACATTAGCAGGAAATGCAGACCAAAAAATGCAAAGAATGAAGGCAGTTGCAGCCTTATCTAAAATCTCTTACACACAGATAGTCTATTCACTTTCTGAAAGTCCTGGGAATCAGACCAAAAGTTAAAGGAAGTAGCATAAAAATAGGGCTGCAATGTTGGAAATTATAAATAGCTTTGGGGCCTCTTAAAGCTTCCAGTATGTGAGGGATAGGTGCACCTTAACATCACCTTCGTATAGCCTATTTTCAGTAAAAGGTAGAAGAATGTCTCCAGGTAAATTTCCTTATATAGCATGTGGATTTAAAATAATTTTTGCTGAGTTTTGTTAATCTCTGATAACATATTACATGTCCCCTTACTGTAAAACCTCAGTCCACCACCAGACTGCATGCCTGTTATATAAGCTGTTATTTGAATTATGAAACTGAGATCTGATTGCAATTCACCTTATGGGGAAATAAGCCTCCTAGGGTTTATTCAAATTTTCAGAGAAAACACAGGTTTAGGAAGTTGTTATATCCTCCTCCATTTGCTATGTAATCCCGCCAGACCAGGCACAGAGGGAGAGTGTCCTAGGCATCCTGTATCCCCATGGGGAGCAGGAGGAAATGGAGAAAAGGGGGCATCCAAGGGCTTGACCTAGTCATGTACAATATGTAGGGATGTCTTTTTTTTTTTTTCAGTCAGTTTTGGTTTTTTTTCTAGCACAGGAATCTGAGAGATTTATTATTTCTAAATTCATTATTTGAAACTACAAACTGTAGGGATCTCTAAGCTGTCCTAACAAATGCTGGAGCTTCCCGTAACATGAAAAGGGAAACACCTCCTCTCAGAAACCCAGAGATTTAACCTGAACAGATGATGTGTTTGTATATTTTTTTCCTCTTCTCCTTTCCATGCCTGCCCCACTAAGGTTTTGGAATTACCACGTTCAAGTGAGGGTGTGTTGTTCTGTACCTTTGTTATTTGTTTCAGTAGAAGGAGACAGGGTACACAGAATGCACATGAGTTTAAGTAGTGTTGTGAAGTACTGTCTTGCTTGTGTAGAAGTGAACTGGAGAATTAATTCAAAACAGAACCTGTCTGATCAGAGCAGGTGTTCCCATTGTGGCAAGACTCTCTAGGAAGCAGGGGCATGGGGGGGAGGCTGAGATGTCTGTATGGTGATAGACATGAAAAGTATTGGCCAAAGATCTGGAATATATGAGAGTAAGAAATTAGTTCAACCAATTTGCAGGACAGCCTCCAGCCACTTTAAAATTTTTTTTTGTTTGTTTTGTTTCACGATTTAAATAAATATTTTTAGTTTCAGTAGGAAGCTATGCATTATTCAAATGAGAGTTCTGGGTACAATTTGTTCAGATACAGAAAGAACTTTTAAATTGATTTTGAAACTAATAGCAGAAGAGAGGGAAAAGGTAGGTGGGAGCTTTACGTTATCTTACCCAATACATACACAAATAATTGTATATTTTATATCTTGATAGAATTATATTTTCTGGTCTCCAAAATGCTAAAGAACATTAGTTACTCTTGACATTGACTTTAATTAAGCATTATTTTTGATCCTTAACATGACTACCAAGTTTCGTTATTGGAGAAAGTTTTCTTATCCTGCATTTAAAAAATGAAGGGAAGGGAAGGAAGGAAGGGAAGGAAGGAAGGCAAAAGGCAAAGCAAGGCAAAAGGCAAGGCAAGCAAGGGAAGGCAAGGGAAGGGAATGCTGTTTAGTAATTTTGTGGGTTATGAGTATTTAAAGTTGAATTGGAATACAGTGAGTATTGCCCATCTTACATTAATGATAAATTCATGTTGCAGTTATTGTTACTGAGGAAGAACTTTATTTAGTTCTGTCATACTCTATACATTTTCCCAGCCATTTATATTAGGAACAGCTTTAGTATGTCAAATAAGTGAACCTGGCTCTAATCTGCAACTGATTTACTGGTCTTGCCTTCAGGGCCATCATCTTGGTGGAACCAGAGACATATCAGCTTTGACATACTTACAGGAAGTTTTTTTTGAAAATATCAGGCTTGCCAAACCCTAAGGTCGTCAGTCAAACAGTCACTGACTGGAGTAAAAGCTGAGGAAGTCCTTGAGGTCTATGGGCCTGTTTTAACATCAGATTACAAGCTTCTCTTTTTTAATAAAAATTTAAAGGATGGCCTCAAGCTCAAAAAGCCATTGTGCATGCCTGTCTTTAAGCATGTGTGAAGTCCTGCTGATTTGAATACTAGTACTTTACCAGCAGTAGGCCATGGGAAGCTGAAGAAAAATATGTGCAAGATCAAATGTCATCTTCTTGGGTCTTGATCTCCTTGTGAGGTCTGAGTACAGTGGCGTAGCGTCTTTCTTTTTTTCTTTTTTTTTTGCCAAAGATCTAGAGATCATTTTCCTACCACATAAAAATATACTTAACAGAAAGCAGAGTCCTGATTCAAAGGCTGGTGTTTGTCACAGTTATTTGGATAGACAGATATTTTGCTGGATGGACTCCTGCTTTTGCACATTAGAAGTGCTGGCTCCCGAGCTCCAGGGCTTCAGGCTCTGTCTGTAACAGCTCAGACACTGGGTTTAGATCTCTTGAAAAGCTGATTTTGCTATCACAAAACATGTGTAGAGACTTAAAGTTAGCAATCCTAGAAAAAAAAAAGAGACACTGGATTAAAAAAAAAAAAAAAGGAAAATAGCTATTTAGGCAAACAAAATTATTGAGGTAAAATAATTTTAATGTTTTTGAATGGATATGCAATAAAAATTCCCACTAGTGTTCTATGCCTCTTATGTCTTGCTCTGCTTCTAATAACAAATTTCCACAAGGAACACAAATAGGAAACTGAGGGAGAAAATAAACAGTGATCTACTTACTTTGAGGTTTTGTATTACTGTCTTCACTATGGTGTCAAAAGCACCCATGTAAAACAGGCTTGTTTTGTAATCACACATTTTCTAGGATACTTCATAACTACCAAAGGAAATTTGAAAGAATTTACATTAAAGGTTGGAGGCTTAGAATATGTTTTCATTTAGTAATAAAAAAAAGTGATGTTCATATTTCTAAAGGGATTAAAATTAAGTGTTGCAAAAAGCTCCTTGAATTTTTTCCTCAAATTTTTTCAATCTTATAGGAGTATAGGAGAAAAACTGGTTTGTCATGATATCATAAAGGTCATTATAATAATATTTTTTGGGTGAATTATTATAGCCATTTAGATAAGTTAAAAATAACTGAATGTTAAATAACTGTACTTTAAAAATATATATATTTTTCCTGGTATATATATATTCTAAAGTTTTCTAATATAATCAATATCTGTACTCTCCTCAATTTTTTTAAATAAAATTCATATTTTCTTCTACAATGTGTCCGTGATTTTGTACTCTCAAAGCTGCTGCTCATTTCAACACCCTGCATATCTATGTAGGTAGATGCAGTTGTATCTTTGTCTTTGAAAGGAAAGGAATATGAGATCAGAAGTTTGTGTTGTGCAGTATTTGGCTGTGTCTTTATATAAAATAACATTGTACAATTCTTAATGCACAGTGTCTCAGACATTAAGTAGTTTGGTCTCCTTCTTTCCTCTCTAGAACAGAATTTGATACCTGGCTTTCTCCCAAAGCTAAGAGCATTATAATGTGGAACTCAACCTGCTAAACTTGGGAGGAGTGGATAATTGTTGTTGTAGGTGTTCACATACCAGAGCATTTATATTTACTCCTGTTTGTTTCTAGCAACCTTACCTCAGCAAATTTGGCAAATCTCTCCATTTAGCCCACATCTCTATTGTTTACAGACTAATTGTGGAATTCAGCATTTGCAATATGGAGCACTCACTGTGGTGTCTCAGGAATGCCTCCTTCAGTGAGAACAAGAGATTGTTCTTTTTGCCTGGAATATAGTTTTTCTGAAAAATCCCAACTGTTTGGCTTCATCTGGAATCACTTCAGAGCTCTGAAGAAAGTATAACAACACACAGAAAGTAAAACTGCTGTTAGTACCAGTCTGTGAAGAAGTGCTTGCTGAAAAAATTATTCTGTTTTAAGGTCCCAGCACTAAAGAGTATCAGGAAGTTCCATGACATTGAAAATAAATAATTTTTTGTCTGGAGTTTGTGGTTGGTGAGAATCAAGCTTTATTGTGCACATGATGTTACTGATAAAGAGATGTTAAAGTTAAATAATATAACTCTTACAGCAGTTTTTTGATCAGTGTTTACTGTACAGTGAGAATTTGGGAATATTTTCATCAAGCTGTCAGTGATAATTTCCCAGGCATTTTAGAGATCTCATATATTAAATGAGTGCTTAAACCTCACATTTACAGCCTGCCCTAGAAAGTAAAAATTCAACCTATACTTTTAGCAATTCAGTACTTTTAAGGCTTTCTTTATTTATTTGAGTGTCTATTTTTCTGAAATTTTTCTCCAATGTAGTGCAAAATGGAACCTTAGAAATAGCACAAAACATGACCAATATCCTGTGCAGACCCCTTTATACAACCAAATGTACGCCAGTTGCACTCACCACTCAAATCCACAGGAAGATCACACTCCATGAACTTATTTGCATGACCACGGACCAAATTTCAATGTAATTGGCTTATTCTAAATCACATTAGCAGAAATGCAGACCAAAAATGCAAAAAATGAATGAAGGCAATTGCAGCCTTTATCTAAAATCTCTTACACACAGATAGTCTATTCACTTTCTGAAAGTCCTGGGAATCAGACCAAAAGTTAAAGGAAGCAGTATAAAAATAGGGGCTGCAAAGTTGGAAATTATAAATAGCTTTGGGGCCTCTTAAAACTTCCAGTATGTGGGATAGGTGCACCTTATATATTAAATGAGTGCTTAAACCTCACATTTACAGCCTGCACCTAGAAAGTAAAATTCAGCCTATACTTTTAGCAATTCAGTACTTTTTAAGGCTTTCTTTATTTATTTGAGTGTCCTATTTTTCTGAAATTTTCCTCCAATGTAGTGCAAATGGAACCTTAGAAAATAGCACAAAACATGACCCCAGTATCCTGTGCAGACCCCTTATACAACCAAATGTACGCCAGTTGCACTCACCACTCAAATCCACAGGAGAGAGAGATCCACACTCATGAACTTATTTGCATGACCACGGACCAAATTTCAATGTAATTGGCTTATTCAAATCACATTAGCAGGAAATGCAGACCAAAAAATGCAAAGAATGAAGGCAGTTGCAGCCTTATCTAAAATCTCTTACACACAGATAGTCTATTCACTTTCTGAAAGTCCTGGGAATCAGACCAAAAGTTAAAGGAAGTAGCATAAAAATAGGGCTGCAAAGTTGGAAATTATAAATAGCTTTGGGGCCTCTTAAAGCTTCCAGTATGTGAGGGATAGGTGCACCTTAACATCACCTTCGTATAGCCTATTTTCAGTAAAAGGTAGAAGAATGTCTCCAGGTAAATTTCCTTATATAGCATGTGGATTTAAAATAATTTTTGCTGAGTTTCTCTTTGCAGGATGAGGTTATGGGTATTTGCTCAAGAGTTGTGTATGAAAACTGGTTCTCAAATGTCTATAGTTTGAAAGAATGTTGCATAACATAACAAAAAAATTATCCAGTACTCTGTAGT
Organism: Emberiza elegans; assembly: GCA_024865655.1. Lineage (NCBI taxonomy): Eukaryota > Metazoa > Chordata > Aves > Passeriformes > Fringillidae > Emberiza > Emberiza elegans. The sequence goes on along the minus strand of JALJVW010000910.1, from coordinate 35,726,854 downwards.
TTTAGTGGGCTAAGACTAGCATATTCATATTTAAAAGAGAACCTCCTACACAACTATTTCTACTTAAGGTTTGTCATCTTGTACATGTGATATCATGTAATTTCTTTTGAAGCCTGTTACTAATTTAATAAACATCATGAGAGAGTAAAATTTCACCATAAAATAACTCTCAATATTCAGCAAATTTCAACAATTGTGTCCAAGACTCTAAGAAACTTTATAAACAGTGTAGGTTTACATAAAGGTTTAAACATACCCATGTTAAAGAGTTTTAGCCAATTTGATCCATCTGAAATCTTGTTATAAGCAGTTGGTACAAGGAACCACTCAAAGGAGGGAGTGGACGTAGTAGAAAGAAAAAAAATAAGCTATACTATTTGCTTTCCCAAAAAATAACATGAACATACCATGGTAAATAAATGCAAAAGCCCAGGAGACTAAATTAGGCCAAAAATCTTGCAGAAAATATAAGATGGTTTTTGAAGTCCCAGTCATAACAAATATGTTCATATAACCAACTAAAATTCTTGGTGAACTTAATTTTGTTGCCCTCCAGTTCCGCAAATTATTTTCCAGCATACTTCCAGGTCTTTGCTCTGTACCCCCTCCCTGCTCTGTTAGCTAGGTGACCTGCTGGAGGAGGATATCAAACTCTTACAGATGCTATAGAAAGTAATTTCCTTATTCCTGGGGTTTCCAGTCCCCTTTGCTCCTGACCTTTTCTTTTTTGTTTTGGCTCTGACTTAATCTTGCACACATGGCCCCATTTCCCTTCTGGTATCTTCTTCTGAAACTTCCACATCTTTTTCTTTTTCTGTTCCCATCACTCAGCTTTCTGCAGAAATTATTTTACTGCATTATCCTTTCACCATCAGTATCCAACACCCTACCTGTAGCTGAACATCCTTCCAGTTCTTTTGATCATATCTGGTCTTTCTTAATTTGGGTCTAACACTTTTTACAGTGATTCTCTAGATCAGGAGGGCAAAACACCAAAGGGAGAGATTAAATGAAAACTCAGGAGAAGCACCAACAGTTTTCTACGGATTGGTTGCTGTCAGTCTTCTCAGTATTAATTTTAGTTTTTCATGCAGGTAGAATGTTCTGGGAGTTAGTGGAAGGAAGCTACTGATGTTGTAAAAGTGAGACTTTCAAGAGATGCAAAGTTGAGAACTTTCTAGTATCTGAAGAGATGTCAAAAGTGTAAAGTGACTGTCTCCCACATGTGAGGTCCATTGCTTCTTTCTCTGCAAATAAAGAGGCATTGATAGGCTTTTATCAATCAATCAATAGAGTAGCAACAAAAAAATGATCTTACACTGTCTTCCTTTTACATGAATTTCACAGTTGCCTCTCCTGAGCTCAGCCTCATTTCTTTACTGCCTAGAAGAAACTGGTAATATTTTCTTTCTTGAATGGTGTGAGAAATAACTGGAATAGTTTTGGTAAAATATCCCATTACTTAAATGTTCAGCAAAAACAGTTAAAATTGGGCAAGGTTATAAACAACTGAAAATGTGTCTTCATAAAAAGAAGGCTCAAGCTCATAATTTATACAATATGACGGTTTGACACAGGGTATTGTTCTATAGCATGACTTATAAGCTAATTTTAAGAGCTGTAGTTGAAGGAGAAGATGGAGGAGAATGTGAAGGAAGTCCCCCTCATAAACCTGCACAGACTGTAGTCGGAATATCAGTGTCCTTATCTTGAGAAACTCAGGTGTAGTGGAACCTGGGGGGCGGCCAGTGACTTTCTTTCTGTGCTTCTTGGCAGTCAGGGGTTTACAGGAGGACAAGAGCATAAATTAGAATCAGTTCTATGTTTTTTCTGACCTGAGCCTTAGAAGAGAGGGCTTAACAGCCTACCTGCCCAATTCTTTAGGCCAATACAGCTGAAAACTATTTCTATTAATATCCAAGAAAAAGATTTTGAAAATTAGAAGATTTTTGATGAAATAAGAAAGAGGTACATTAGTACCACTGGTTTCTTTTTCACTTATCTGAAGTCTGAAGCTATCTGTTTTGAACTACTATGCACATTCTGGACACTCATCTAATGTTTTCTTTTTGAATGGCTAGTTACACATTTGCATATTTTTAATCATTTTAAAATTATTTTCTAATTTCCTTTATTTTAACCACCTGTTTCAAAATTGTGTTTTTAAGTTTTTGTTTTCTCTTTGTGGTCATTAGTGGCATGCATATAAATTCCGATGTGAGTGTTGTTAGTATATACAGGACACAAAGGGCTTGAGGCTTTTCCCTTAATGGTCTCAGGAAAAATCCATAGTTTCAAGTGATTATAAGACATGTGTGATCAATAATTTGTCATCACAAAACCAATAGCCATTTTCTCCATTGCAGTATTTCCCAGAAAGCACAGCAGAGATGGCTGCTCTTAATGCAATTTTATATGAGGGATGTCTGTAGAAGGCTTATTGAGGCCTAAATTTTAAAAACTATAAAAAATTGTTGTAGTGCCAAAAATGAAGGAAAGATAAAGAGTTTTTGGATGTTGCTGTTATTTAATTAACTTTCATAGAAATCAGTAGCTGAATTCTAGAGCATCTTGAAGCCTGTTCTCGAAGCTGTGGATAAACTACTGGGGAAGTGTCCTTGATTTTCAGATGCTTTATGGAGTTTAGGAGCACTGCATTTTTATTCAAAAGTTCTAAATGGGGTTTTGATGATATTGTAAACATTCTGAGTGGTCACTAATGTTTGAAGTCACACTGCTAGGGTTAATATTAGACACAGTTTTATCATTTTCCATAAAATATTCACTGTTTATTATGAAAACATTATTCTATATTCTTCTGCACCTAAACCATGCCTACACATTTTAAAAGTTTACCAATAATCTATACAATTAAAATGGTCAGGATCAGTTTAAGTTATGATTAAAAGTATTATTAATTCTAATAGAAAATTAGAGCTTTGAAGATTTATCCTTCCTGAGCCTTCATCATGGCAATTAAGTGACATAACCCCATTAATCTGCAATAAAAGTAATGTACTGTTTTGACGTATCTTTAATAATAGAATGGTTTGGGTTGAAAGAGACTTTAAAGATCATCTAGTCCAACCCTCCTGCCATGGGCTTTGATACCTTCAACTAGACCAGGTGGCTCAAAGTCCCTTCTGACATGGCCTTGAACATCCAAAGTCACTGGGATCAGGTATGAACATTCTTCAGAGTGGCATTCTTTGTGTAGCTAAAGGAACACAGCCCTTGGTACAACGCGGGAGGAACAGAGAGCTTATCTTCATGGGATGTGAAGTCCAGAGTGGGGCGGGGAGTGGGGAAAGACACGTATGGGATGAATCTCTTTGTGCATGTTAGAGACTGAAAACCAGAGATGTTTGTGAAAGTAGTTCCAAGGGTTTTGGCAACAGGAGGGAATGCCACTGGTTTGGACTGGCTTACTTAGCAGAGTGAAGAAATATTTTGGAAGGACCCATATGATAAACTATCTAATTTATCTTTGATCTTGAAAGCTACATTTGTCTAGTTTTTTCATTTTTCCATCTATTGTTTTCAGCTCCCACTGGTTTTGTCAGGTCTGCTAAGGGCCTGACATGTAAGCTCCTGAGGGCCTGGAACATGCTTGCCTGTGTGTTTCGCAAAAGCCATTCTGAGCACTACACATAAATAGTACATTTGTGCACACTGTCTGACCCAATGTAAGTTCTCTCTTTTTTCAGAAGAGAGCCATTAAAAACATGTGCACATACATGCTAAATTGTCTTCTCTAAAAAATATGAGAAGACCCCTTTTATGTGGGGTGGACTCCTAATCACCTCAGCTGTCAGTAAATAGTTGGAATTCTGGCTGAAGCACCAAGCAGCCACACCAGCATTCCAGTGCTCAGCCCTCGTGCCTCTGCTTTGAAATGAGGCCTTTGCAACACTGGGCAGCTGCTGCTTGTCAAAAGTATGAACAAAATGTAGTCAATTAGGAACACAAACTATACAAACCATTTTAAAAATTAGTTTGAAAACCAAGCATGCTCTATGACTCATATGCTTCAGCCTGTCCAGGACTGATGTAGAAACCCATAAGAGACAGTAAAAGATGTAATCCAAACAAGAAGAAGAAGAAGAAGAAGGAGAAGGAAGAAGGAAGAAGGAAGAAGAAGAAGGAAGAAGAAGAAGAAGAAGAAGAAGAAGAAGAAGAAGAAGAAGAAGAAGAAGAAGAAGAAGAAGAAGAAGAAGAAGAAGAAGAAGAAGACTTCAAAAAGCAGATTTCTTTGCCTTCATTTTCTTAAAACATTTTGCTGTAACATGTTATTGGCTAGAATAAGAATGTTAGAAACTACTGCATGTGTCCAAAAAATTGCAAAGGAAGAAAAAAATTATACCTTTAATTTCTGTTTCTCCTGATGACCAGGTAATTCCTTTTTTTTTTCTCCCATAAAGCAACTTTTGGACACAAAATACTCTTGTAAATTTTGTAAAATTTTAATATAGATTGTAAGACAGAATGAGGCTTACTTTTCCAAATGCACTGAGAGAACATCTTTGGACCCCTGCATGGAAAGGTATTCTAGAAAACTGTGTGAAATATCAAAAGCGTACACTTGATCCTTTCATAGCCTAATTATATTATTTCACAATTTATTAAATAAAGACAGGAGCAAAGAGTCAAACCCCTTGTTATACCCCACAGATGCTCAGTGTGTCGTGGTAGGTGTTTTAGAGACACAATTGTGTGTCTCTCTCCTCCCAGACACCATGGTTGAAGAGCTACTTCTGCTGGCCCTGGCCTTTGAACCACCTCCCACGGGAACTTCATTGAGTGGAAAAGCACAACATTAGACCTACTCTTTCCAGGTTCCTTAAGTGACAGAAGGCAGCTTTGTCTGCAGATACATCAGAAAGCTGCCCTTCCAGGCAGCTGTGCATGCTGTGATCCAGGCTGGGATTTCTCCGACAGGGTAAATTCCATATACCTTGTAGGTCAGTTGACATGAACATGTTTTTTTATATCATTCTAGTGAACAATAGATACTAAAAAAAGGATTATTCAATTAAAGTAAATAAGTTTATACTGTCAAATTATACCATCCAGTTAAGATCAATTAGACTTCCATGCCCAAATAGGAAATGTTCAGAGATTCAAAAAGCCATCAATTTGATTAATAAAGCAGTTATGACTCCAAAATGTCAAGGGGAATTAGTGAAGCTGTAAAGGAATAGCAATTGTAAACTTGGTTCTTTAGGTTAGTCATTTACCCAAGTAAATAAGATAAATATAATGAAGAGGCATAGTGCACAGACTATGTGTTTAAAGAAAAAAAATCAATTACTAGGACAAAATATGTCAGAACAGTAGTAATCCTTGATTTTATTTTAAGCAGTGTAGTTCTATATGTAGCTGTTAAAGAAACATTTTCTCATAGTGAGTGAAAAGTGTAAAATTCATCATCTTGGTTTGATGAAAGGAGACATAAAAATGCACACTGTATTGTCTACCTTCAAGTAAGGCAATGAGATTAAAATGAGAATGCTAATTACAAAGCCATTCTAAGTAGCAGCTGAAACTTGGGCTGCTTACAATTAGCACATCAGTTGTTCAGTGTTCATGCATATCCCTGGCTGACAAAAAAAAAAAAAAAAAAAAAGCAAAACACCATTTTAACCAAAATGTAAAGAAACAAACACAGAGATTGCTGGAGTTTATTTGCACTCTAACAGATGATGCCAAAAAGAAAAATACTGTTTAGATATTGTAAATTGTAGCAGCACCTAAAAAGTAATGAATAAAGAAGAAACAAGTTAAATGCAAACTCTTAGGAAGTCAGGCTGAAATTATTTTGACAAGCAATTTTGCTTAATTAAAAAAACCCAACCTCTTTTTAAAATGAGATGTTGAGAGGCTTTCCTGTGAATGGAAGTCAAGCTGGAGCTTTTCTACTTAGTAAAAAGATGACTGAGACTATATAAAATGAAAGAATGAATAGGAAACAAGAATTCACCATTTCTTGTTCATTATTAAGTGCATCAAAAATACCATGATGCTGAAAATTTTAATACAATTAAAATTATTTTTCCCATCCAATTAATAATGAAATTATGAAAATTTTTTTGCCTTATTATTGAAAAATAAGGTGATAAGGTGAAAAATACAGGAGGATTCAGAAAAAAAAATTAAACAAATGCATGGTAAGAGGTCCACTGGTGTCAGCTAAAGATGATGGTCTGCAGGCAATCACCAGTTAAGAAGGTCTTTAGCCATGGAGTATAGAAGGAATAGACTCATTCTGGGTACTTGTGCTGTTTTGCATGTTTTTCTTCAGTATCCATTATTAGACTTATAGATACAAGACCCTATACTAAACAACCCTCCAGGCTTGAGTTGGCACTACTGTTCTTGAGGTATTAAGTTGAAAAGATACAGCAAGGAGTAAAATAAAAATATATTTCTGAATTGCTGTGATAAAAATTGTTCTTTTTGTTAAAGAGAAAAAGACTAAAACTGCAAAATGCAGCTGAACTTTATATAGCTGAAAAAGAGCTCTGCAAATTGTTACTTCCACAGAATATAGCCACATTATAATGAGCTATGAAATTTAATCTAAAACATTAATGTTGTTTTCTAAGTTTCCTAGCATTTTGCATGTGGTGAGACATTGGTCTCCTAGTTGATAATTAACTGTTTTGAAAACTGAGTAAAGAGAATTTGTTTTGTAAATTTAATTCCTAGGAAGGGTCTCAGATGGTGAAATGTATGCAGAGGTTTTCATTAAAATCCTTCTCATTTGTTTTTACAGGCATTATTCTTACTGCTTATATTGGTCTCATGTATTTTAGAACTTGTTTAGGTCTGAGAATGTCTTTGGCACTTTGTGAACCAGAAATGTCAGTTCTCTGAAAGGAAATTAAAGGTGACATCACTGGCATAGTAGGAGGACTGGTCTAATCTATATTCAATGAAGCATTTGAATATACTTTACCTAAATCTTAGAGTGCTATGTTGAAATAATTTTTCTTATTTTGCACAAGTTTATATTACATCAAGACACCCAGCTAAGACAGCAGAGTGGTAGGTATGCACAACACATGCTTTTTCTTTAGTATTTGCTAAAGCCCAGTGTTTAAAGTAAGCACAGCTGTTCAGGACAACTCAGCAGAAGCCTTGCCAGTGTGTAGCCATACTGCACATTCAACTAGTACATTATTAGTTGTCAGTAGGGCCAGGAAATTTTTTTCCTGGGTTTCCTCTGTCAAACAGATCAATAAGGCAGGATGACATCTTGATAAAAAAATAAGGGTGATAGGTGGTTCTATCTATTCTATATCACAGAGGTCAAGATATCACAGAGAATCATCATCATCATCATCATCATCATCATCATCATCATCATCATCTTCTTCTAGAAAGAGTTAATTATGTACATTTTGTAAGAAATCTCAGACAGTTATGGCTGTTCTTATAAATGAGTATATGCTCATATTTTCCACAAACTCTCAGGACTTCCAGTGTTTTTTGAAACAAATACTTCACATCACACACAGATAATATTTTGATCATGTCTTTTTAATCTGTCTTTTAAGAATGAAGAAGATTGAAGAAATCAAAACCCTTCAAACTGGGAGATGCCCTCCCAGTAATGTAGGATCTTGCTGCTTTTGGCCAAATAACACAAGTATAATGTCTTCAGTAGCAGTCAAAAAGACTAGAGCAGTTCTCTACATTTTTTGCATCTCAGCTATACAGAACTGCTTCATCTTCTTATCTGAGATCCAGGTAAGTGCAAAAAAAGCAGAAGATATTTGATCCATGTGGTATTAGAAGAGTCAAGAGCCATGGACAATTTAATTTTCATTGTTCTTCTCTGGAACAGGACCTACCTTTATGAAAAAAGGAGTAAACATTCATTAGCAAACATTGTGCTGATTTACAACATCCTATATCTTCCCTGGTTTTAAAGTGCATAAACTGTCTGACATGAAAAAGTGTTTTTCAGTTTAAACCTTTCACTTTGGGTCAATAATAATAATAATAATAATAATAATAATAGTGCTGCATGTGTGTATATTATAGGCATATAAATGTGGCTTTATTGAGCTATTTAGGGTTTACAAGAACAAGTTCAAGTGTTGATGTCTTTGAGTATTTATGTTTGTATGATATCTATTACAATATACATGAAAAGAAAAGAGGTAGAAACAGCTAGTGCAATGGTTTTTTAGATTTTTATTTTTAACAGAAATTACTAGTTATTACATTACTTTTATACAATGTATTAGTACAATTTGCTGAAGCGAAAAATATATAAAATCAAGCACTTACTGAAAAACAGATATTCAAAGCAATTAATTTTCCTCATGATGTTGTGGCTCTTAAATAATGAAGAGATTATGTGCAGTGCAATCCAAATAAATAATTTTTCAGGACATTTACTCATGTCAAAAGTTGTGGTTACAGGAAAGGAAAGCACTCATTTACAAAAATGTGCACTTTAAGCATGAGAATGGATCTGCTGCACCACTTTTCTATCTTGATTCTCAAAGATTCTTAAGAAAATGGGTTTAACCATCATACTGTGCTCTCATCCACCAGAGAAGCTTCCTTCAATATGACATTTAAAAGGCAAACAGTGAATTGTGTGATTTTTAACTTCAGACAGGATTTGCTAAACTATATTTTTTCTCTAAATATTAGTAAATCCAAGCTGTAAATAGGCTTAAACCTTTTGATACTTGAAGGTGAACTGGAATTTACTTTAGATGACTGGGTTTGATTCATGGATGGCTTACACATGCACTATTACATTTTTTCTGTTAAAATAAATTAGAAGAGTTTTAGAGATAACTTTAAAGGTCACCTGCTAATTATCTGTGCTGAACATCCTCAAATGATGTGACATATTGCAGAGTGAAGCACAACCAAGAGTGGTGTTGGAATCAGTGAACTTTATAATCAAAGGGATGGCAAATAGTAAAGGTTTACCTGGAAAAAATGAACAATATTGGCTACTCAGGTCAACAATTGCATTCCATTCTGCAAAGATGAGTGCCTTTCTTATGCACCATATTATTATTTAACCTTATTCATTCTTTTTTTTTATTATTATTTTTTCTGAATAGACAAATGAATAACATGAACAACAGGATCACTCACAGTTTTGAACCATATGAATGTGTGTAGGAAAGTCACTCAACAATGACAATATAACCTAGATTTGACATGCCTATAAGCCTAAAATAATTTTCCTTCCCCTGGGACTCTGAATTCAAAACTCTCAGCTTCTTTTTGTTTCCTAATGCTTTTTCTGAGATTGCTTAGAAGGCAAAATAAACCAAACTTTTTTTGTAGTTCTATTTTGAACTCCTGGACAAGATTTAAATTAAGCTATCTGCAAAAATATGTGTAAAAATCTAGAAATCCCATTGATGACATTCTGCAGACAAAATAAATGAGTAATGTGGGCACAGTTTGGCTATTTGGTGTTTAGGGACAATTTGGGGTATTACAGAACTAAAGTAATATTGTAAATATTCTTTTGCATACAGTTTTGAAAAAAAAAAAAAAACATTTTCAGAGCCCAATTTAAGATTTGGTAGCTGAGCACCAAAAAGAAAACACTCAAAATTTCTAAAAATCTAGGCTTATGAACCTTAGCTTATCCAGTTAAAGATGGATTTCATTACAAGGACTATTTTGCACTTTCTTTTTCTTCAGCATAATTTCAAAATTTCTCATTCTATGGCTGTATTCCTTTTATGTCATATCACTTTACCTTTTCCCTCTCATGTCCTGACTGATGTAAAATGACATTTATTCCCTAATAAAAGTAAGCTTTTTATTCAGTCATCTGCATAATTGTGTAGAAACTTATGGTCTTTTGAGGGTGAATCATAGGAAATAAATCTGTATGCATAATTTCCTGGGGGAAAAAAGGTAGATGCAAATCACACTAATGAGACCCAACCCTATTTTGGGACAGTTCAGAGCTTAAGTTTTAGGAGCAAGGACCTGGGGCAGGAGGCAGACCATGGACACCGCAGTGTGTCCCTGGATGGGGGCTGTATCCCTGCAGAGTGGGCACCACTCTGTGCCCTGGACTGTGAAGCTCCACATTGCACCCAGGCTTAGAGGACCAAACCCTGGATTCAGAATGATAGATGGGTTTCATCCCTGTCTTGTTCTCATGCTGTGCAAAACAGGAGGCTAAAATCTGCACGCTCACTAGCTCTGTATATACAAAGGATAAACAGAAGTACTCAACTTTTCCTATACAAGCAGTCTTAAGACTTGCTCATTTTAGAGGCTGTAAGATTTCAAGAATTAGCTGCATGATCTTCTTAAAAGACTTTCAGGAGTAGAAATTGGAAGTGCAGTGTGAAGCTGTAAGGCATCTCAAGTGAGCCATGATATGTATGGATTAGCTCTATATGTCTTAGTGTGGAATGTAAGTCTTGAATTTAGGCAGTTCTCATGTCACAAAATATATTTTGTTCTATGACTAAAATCTGTAGGCCTGATATTACTTTCTTGGAATAATTTATGGAAATGTCATTTGTTTACCTGAATGTTAGCAAAAGGGACAGATAAAAGTTGCCCAAAATTATTTTAACTTAAAAATTTGAGATATGTTTGGAAGGGTCAAGTCTTTCCTTTCATGCTGATGATATTTTTATGTAATTAATCTTATTATGTTGACCTTTCTTCCTAAAGCCATATTTCAAATTTTACTTTTGTTTGCATTTTTGTAGAAGCTCCATTCACAGATCTGATAGACTCCAAGAGAAAGTACATAGAAGTTCAGATTATCAGACACATTTCATAGCACTTTAAGACAGGTCTGATGTAGTTTTCTTTGATACTCTTTCGTCACTGAGGATTTCACTGAGGACAGACTCCAAGAGAAAGTACATAGAAATTCATATTATCAGACACATTTCTTAGCACTTTAAGGCAAGTCTGATGTAGTTTTCTTTGATTCTCTTTCGTCACTGAGGATTTCAAAATCCAAAGTTTATCTACATGACATTTTCATATAAACCAGAAATGTGCTACTTTGTGGAAAAAGAACCACTTTAAGATCTATTACCACTGTGTGCATGTGTCATCTTTCTAAACTTGTGCTGTTTGATGAGTGGTGTTTATATTGCATTCACACAGGGTAATGTAAGAAGCTCCCTAAATCCCTTGGATTATGTATGTGGTTTCAAAACTATCTACCTAAATCTATCTGCTTATTCAGATTGAGAAACTTAATTCTGAAATCTAGCAACAAAATCATTAATATCTTCCTAGAAGCTAATAGACACTAAGCTCCTTATACACACTCATTTGCTCCCCAATTCTCAGAAACAGTAGTAGAAAAAAATCTGAAAGAATATGAACTTTATTGGCATTATTGTACATTTAGATTCCTGACAGAAAAATTTAAAATGTCTTTGTATATTCAAAATTTTTTATTAATATCTTTAGGACCAAAGGTTACACTACAATATCCGAGGTCACTAAGATATCAGACTTGTCAGAATTAAACATCACCATTTCTTGAAATAGGAAAATAAATCAAAATAACTAAGCTTGCTTGAATTCCAAAAACTGCATTGCTACTCCTGTCTAACTAGGTACATTTCACAGCTATTTTTTTCTGATTTTGCAGCCTCAATAGTGTGATTGCAAATTAAAGTTCCATCCTAAATTTGTTTCTGTTGTTCCTGTTCTGTCAGTTTTTGTAGCCTAGTTCTCAATTAAAATATGCATAGATGCATGAAGGCAGCTTTAAGTCCTCCCCCTTTTTTTCTGTTAAATTAGTTTGAAGGAGTTTCAATGCAACCACGAGCCGCCTCCATACAACACGTGGCATAATTGAAGAACATTGTCTACTCCATTACACAGCTACTTCAATGGAGTTAGAGACCACCTCCTGCCCCACTAAATCTCCATCCATATAATAAACAGTGCTTGCGCAGACACAGCAGAACTATGAGTATTTAGCTGTCCAAATAAAAATTAGGGAGCCGATATCGCTTTCTTCAGAGCATCTGGATATGTGGAAAGTATTTTCCCACATGAACCCAGAATCACCAATATGGCTTGTACTATTAATTTAACCCAATGTTTATGCCTACTGTCCATATACATAAATGAAGCCTTGAATTTCTGATGACACTCAAGACTGTGGAGGGCCCACTGCATCCCCTCCAACCAAGCACACAAGGTAGTTTATGGATGACAGTCAATAAAAAACTAAACTCCAAAGAGCCATTTGTCCTAGATCCAATCTCCCCAGCAAAGCTCTGGGTAGGTGATCAACCCATTGCTTATCAAGATTTCTTTCCAGTAAGTCTTCTGAAGAGAGGCACAGAATGATTTCCCATTGGATAAGAGATAGTTCTTTTTAATGGTCATTGGTGTCAGTCCCAAAAATGAGATTGTCCCAGCAACAGATCAAAGATATACTACTATTTCTCTTTCTCTATCCCCGTACCAGAAAGAAGTGTAATAATCAAATTAAAAGGAAAAGTCCTTCAAATCTACTTTACTTACAGTTCCTCTTTACTTAATTTTTTGGCACACTTCTGCAGAGCAGTTTGTAAACAGTGTCATATTTAGTAAAACTGAACAAAACTTGCAACACATTTGTCTGGGACAGATTACTGAGTACAGACAGTCACTGGTGCAATAGAAGCTGAAAAAGCTTGTATGAGTGGGAGTTGTAGCACTGTACCTTATCTGCTGCTTGTGAATAATACCTGCACCATCCACTTTTAAAGAAATGATACAGCAAAAAATTCTAATGAAACCTGCTAAGTGCTTTATGAGTCACTGCAATATTTTTAGTTTCGTGTGACTGAGCATATGCTGAAATAACCTAGTGTGGCATCAAATGAGTTAATACCATTATACCCCACGGGTAGAGGTGACTTTGCAAATCTTGAAAATCACAGAAGTTATTCAATCAGTTCTGGGCTCTTTACTGGATATGCTGAGTGCCAAATCAGGATGACCAGTAAGGATCTAATAACCTAATGTTTAGATTATTTTGTAGGTGTGAAAACAGGTTGTTTTTATTGAAAAGATCAACTGAGTAGGGGACATGATCTCGGATATGATCTTTTTCTTTCTTCAAACAAGTTTACCAGTGCTACTACTCATGTGGAAACTGCAAGAGTTGAATGCCTCACTTTCCTTCGCATGCAGATTTTTACTCCTGAGTAAAATAGGAGACTTTATTTAAAATTATCATGAGGGGAAATCTCCCAGATGCTGGCCAAATCTTCACATTGCTCCAAGTCTTTGCCACCTGACTTGGAATTAAATTCTGATTTCTATCCCAATGGCACAACGAACTGCCACTGGACTTGCTGAATGGCTCAAACTAAAATCTTTGACCTTTTTTTGCACTATTTAAAGATTAAAAATCTTCTACAGTCCTTTGCAACTGTTTTATTCCCACCCCCAACAATCTCCAGGCATTTTGCTTGTCAAACAACCCAACACCGAATGTGCTGGTTTTGTTTGACCTATATTACAATGCAAAGCTACTTGGTTCTTTAATTCACTGCCAAATAAAGCTGTTATCTCTGGATAAAGGGAACTAGGCCAAATGGTGATAAAGTCTCGGGGATGAAATGAGATTAAACCAGTTCTACCTCACCTTGCTATTTGCTAATTATATATGTGCTGGTCAGCAGAGCTCGCTGTCTGCCTAATCATATGTCCAAAAGTCAATTAAAAGGGGTTAATGCCCACAAATTAATATCCAGTGAAAAGTATTAATTGGCATAGGGGTTATACCTGTCCTTTTCTTTCTTTTTGTATTTTCGAGATATTTTTGGACCATGATACATATTATGTAAAATTTCAATGTCCTTTTAAAACACAAGGGAATTTATATGCTTTTTTTTTTTCCTTTAAAATTGAAAATCACTTGGCAGACTCAATTCTAATGCAGGACTACAATCAGGTCAAAGAACTATCTCTCATTTCTTTTTTAATTAACACTTGGCAATATTGTTAAGGAAAGCATTACTCAGAGAGCTGTAGTCATGTTAGCACCAGAAACCTCTCCAGGGCATCAAACAATGCTGAGAGGTTTTCATGGAAGCCTTTTTAAAGAGCAGTGGCTCAGTTTACATCTTTGCTGTTACTGCATATACAAACACAGACCCCTCTGTCAAATGGTTGACTTATAACTAAACCCAGTAGACAAGTTTGTTTGGCTTGTTGAGGGGCAGTGAAGGGGAGAGCAGGGGTTTATCCACTGCTGCCCTGCTTGCAAATGCAGCTGACAGCTGAAGCTGTGGGCAGGGGCAGTGGTGTAACCAGGAGACACGCTGCTGTTTCCAGACTGCCCCGGCGTCCCCACTCAAACTGAGGGCTGCCCCTCCTGGACCTTTTCCCTCTTGGGCCCAGCTGTTCATTCACAGCCATCAAGGCATCTGGGCAAATCAAGTGCAAGTGGCAAGAGGATCAGGTCCTCTTGCTGTGCCGTCCAAACAGCTCCTCCTGAGGCACCATCTGGTGCTCAGCAGGTGAGAGGAGGATTTGCAGCCTCACAGCTGCTCTGCTCTGAAACACACACCTTGCCAGCCTCCTGTCCTCCCATTTCAAAGGAGGGAGGAAACCAAAAGATGATGGGGAGAGGCCTAGTACATAGAGGCCAGAAGTAAAAGAAAGAGAGCTGAGAAGGCAGGGAATAAACGAGGAATGAAGGAGGGCAAGAGAGAAAAGCAATGTAGACAGAAGGGAAGGGCTGTCAGAGAGATACCTCTGTGTGCCATGTCCTATGGCTGAAACAGGTGCAAGAGGAAAAAAGCAGGGGAAAATGGTTTCAAAGCATTAAAACTGACAAGTTGGAGCACATGTGTTTTGAATTTCAAACAGTTCACAGGTTAGAAGCAAGGAGTGGGGTATTTAGGTTCAAAATAAGAGCACACACAATATCTGAAGCATAGAAAGCTGAAGAAATGCCAGTTTCAGGCAGTACAATTTCTTTGAGACAGGACACATATGGAATAAGTTGTCATCAAAGCAATGAACATTAGCAGATGTCTAGACAGCTTTATGAAAAAAAAGATACTGATGGTACAGCATGACACAGTACGGATGTGAGTGGACTGTCTTTTTAATAAAGAATATTTCCCTGCATCTTTTCAGGAGCAGATTGACATTCTTCTGAAACTCTAGCTACTGAACATTCATAAATTGCTCTTTCAAATGACTCTGAGATCATTTAGTCAAAACTGCAAATGCAGTAATTTGAGTTTTCCTAGCAGACATTTCCACTTGTTCTCAAATTTTCAGGAAAAGGGACCAGAGCATCTTATTTTAACCAAAATGTATTATCTGTTTTACCTGTATTACCTTGTTTGAAGATCTGTTACTGAATATTCTTAGTAAATGACCTTGTATTGAATGGGAAGAAAAAAATAATAGTGTGGAAAAGAATCAATGTTAAGCATTGTAGTAGTTAACATCTTTGTTAATGAACTGGAAAAGGGGATTAATGTCATGTTAATGAAACTCACAAATGAGTATCTGTTAATCTGTTTCAGATATATATATTAAAATAATAGGATGGGATCCCATGGAAACATAAGCTAGAAAGAAAATAAAACAGTTCAGGAAATTGTGTTTCAGCACAGAGGAAAATAAGTGATTTTGCATCTGTACACATGTATAGATTTGGGTGTATACAAAAAATGAGAGAGTAACTTGAAGGAATAATTTTGAAAACCCATAAAAGTGTGAAAAGTTAATTAAAAAAGGAAAGTTAATTAACTCTGCTTTGAAAGAGAGTTTTAGGCTTCCTACCATTTCTTGAAGGGTCTTAATTATCCCTCATTCCATAATACAATGGTATCTCAAAGTCTCAAACACATTTAACCATATTTTAGCTCTGCAAGGAAAATGCTTTTAAGACAATTATTTGAATATACTATTACTTTTTATCTTATAGATGGGCAACCTATGGGTACAGGAAGATTAGTAACTAGAGCCAATACAGGACTCTCCTAGTAGTTACTGATTGACTTCAAATTAATACAATGAATTAATGCAAGGCACCAGCTCTGCTTCCTACCCTGCCTCTCTTCTGGTCCCCACTAATTTAATGGTGGGAACATTTTCACTGCCAAAGAAACTGAACTTCAGTGTAGTACTGTGTAGACAGTACTTCCTAGCTGAGTGCCTTAACCAGTACTAAAAACGAAACTTTTCCACAACTGCAGGAAGGAACTCAAACTTACTAGCCAAAAAAAAGGGCAGAGGGAAAAGAGAACAAAGCAGGATTTTGGGTTTGAATACAGGTAATACAATATGTAAAATGTCTTTGATTCCAGGAAAAATGTCTTAATCACCTAAGAATTGGAATAAAATAAAGTTTGAAATAAACTTGATAGCCAGCAACATTTAAAGCTGCTTAACTTCTTTAATCAAGAATGTTTAGGAAAAGATCCATGTCCCAAAACTGTAAACGCAGCACTGACCTAAGCCTGTGTAACTGTAATGGTCCAAGTTCCTGAAATCTCGATGACCTCCCTCTTTTTTTTTTTCACAAAGCCAAGTAAAGGTCTGCCTTAAGGACCTCATTGGCATTTGGCCCTGAAGAATTTTCCTAAAATTGCAGAGGATATCTGTTTTTTTCAGAGAAAAAAGTCCAAATCTTTTGATGCCCAGGATAGCATTTAAACCATTGTGCCACCCTTTCCTGACAAAAATCATCACACCTAAATCAACAAGTTAATAATATTTTGAGATGTAACTTCTTAGAACATACACCCAAACCATTACAATTAGTTCTGTCTCTCTACTAGTGAGGGATATTGATAAATCTGAAGGAAATGGCAAAAAGTCACACAATTGATAAAAAAGATAGAGGGTATGATACACGGGGGGAAGACTGAAAAAGCTAGATAATATATTTTGCATGTTTAAGTAATAGTCAAGATGGAACATGAAAAGAGTCTATTCATATTTAAATTATGTAAAACCCATGACAACAGACAGATTATTTAAGATTAAGATTATTTATATTTCTATAAAAAAGCAATGAAAAATAGTCTTGAACTTAGGTAAAAACTGCAAGCAAATTTCTGGAAAGTTACAATATTGGGTTGAGTACACATCAGAACTCCTGTGCTATAAATTGTGTGTTTCAAGTCCCTGACACATATCCGAGTGTGAAACCAGCTCCTGAGAGAGAACCTGGGGATGTGATATCTCTCTCTAACACTTAAATTTTGATGGCCATGTCGCTGAAGTACTTAATGCACTGTACTGGTGAAGACTTGGACTAGGTGGGTGTTGTGTTATTGAGTATCTGTTACCTGCAACTAAGCAAGGATTTTCAAGATTTCTGCCATCACTGACTAAAAAAAAAGTTGATTCTATAACAGACCATAACCAATATAATTTCCTGGGACGGGGCCAGTAATGCATTAATGAACTTATTTATCCCATTAAATGCTTTTTCATCATGTTGGAAGAGTTTAATTCTTGTAAGTAACTAATAATCTTGTAAATAAAACTGATCAATTAAAAAAAAATCCACATTACCTGTCAGAAAGAGTAGAAAACTAGATTAATCTCTTTCTTATTTCCATATTTTTGATGCTACTTTCCTCAGGTGATGAGGTTGTTCTTTCTTCTCTCTCTGCCTATTAGAAAGAAAACGTACTTTCTTTCCAGATCAAGACCTTGGAATTTTGTGTTTCATCCTCTGTCTCAATCCTTCTTTTATGAGGGTGGCATATTTACAGTAAGATTTCCTTCCCTAGAGAAATCAGAAAATCTATGTGGTCTTTCCCACATCCACAGCATCCACGAACATGAAATCTGCTGAGAAAAAGCAGACAACTCAAAATTGTTAATGACCAATTCCTGAAGTGTGTGGATTCTCATGAGAATAACAGGATCATAGATTATCCTGATTTGGAAGGGATACAAGAAAATCAGGTCCAAATCCTGATTCCACACAAAAAATCCTAGAGGTAAAAACATATATTAATTGTACGCACATATCTTGAACAACACCAGCTTTGGGCCATGGTTTCTTACTTGGGCAGATTGTGCTAATGATTGATCCACCTACTCAGGAAATTGCATATTCCTAATATCCAATGTGAATAAATGTATCCCCCTGATACAGTTTTTTAAGCCATTCCCTCACATGCCTCAATAGACACCAGAGATAAAAGATCAGCACTTCATTTCTACTCATTTCTTCTTCCGTCTGAAGTTGCAGACAGCAATGAGGTCACATCTCAGTCTCTTCTAAGGTGAACAAACTAAATATCTTCAGCCACTCCTCCTGAGTCTTGTCCTCTAGTCCTTTAATGATCTTTGTTGGTTTCCTCTGGACATATTCCAATATTTCCATGTCCTTCTTATATTATGGGGCTCAAACCTGCAGTCAGGACATGAGTTGAGGCTGCACCAATGCCGTGTTGTGGTACAATCACTCCTTTCCACTGTTTAGCTACACTGTACTTCATGCACTCCCGGATATGATTGGACTGTTTGTATGCCAGGGTATCTTGTTGGCTCATATTGAGTTTTCTGTCAACCAAAACCCCCTATTCCTTTCTGCATTCCTGCCCTTGTCCCCCCATTCTATGCATATATCCAGGATCACATTGCTCCAGGTGCAGAATCTGGCAGGTTTCCTTGTTGGATTTCATATGGTTGGTGCCTGCCCAAGGCTCTAATCCATCAAGATGTCTTCTGAAAGCAATCAACAGTACAAAATCAAAATTTTGTACTGTCGGCAAACTTAGTGTGCATTGAACTCCTTTATTCAGGTCATTGATAAAAATATTGAAGAGAATAAAAGGGTCTCTAAAATTGAGTCACGTGGAATCCCAATAATGTCTTGTTACTAGCCAGATATTATTCAATTTTCTACAAACTCTTTTAGCCCAACCCTTCAGCCAGCTGTTCACTCATTGCAGTGTATATATATCTATCTGTGTGCTGGACATTTTGTCTTAGAGGATACTGTGAGAGGCAGTGTCAAAAGCTCGGTTAAAATTTAAAAAATACACATTCAACAACACATCTGCTATCTTGCCTCCATCTAGGAGGAAGGTAACTTTAGGATACTCACTCAGTAAGGCACGACTTTCCCTCCACATAGCCATGTCAGCTCTGACAGATGACTGCGTTTTCTTTCATGAGTTTTTCAATACCTCACAGAATAATCGTCTCTGTAATTTTACCAGACACCAAAGCCTATAATTACTAGAGTCTTCTCTAGCCCTTTTTGAAGTACAAAAAATATCTACTAGCTTCCAGTTGACTGGGATCTCTGCAGATCTCCAATACCATTGATAAATAACTGAGAAAGATCGCACAGTAGCCTCACCCAGCTCTCTTATTACTCTGGGAT
The DNA here is from genome assembly GCA_024865655.1 of Emberiza elegans. NCBI lineage: Eukaryota > Metazoa > Chordata > Aves > Passeriformes > Fringillidae > Emberiza > Emberiza elegans. Next base: position 35,707,494 of record JALJVW010000910.1, on the reverse strand, counting down.
TAATCTCATCAGACTCCATAGACTGGCCTTAAATTCTTATAATAGGGCTAGCTACTTAAAGAGCTTTTCTGAATTTGCTTACTTTTACTAGCCATTAAAACATTTCTTAAATACATTTGTTGCTTTTAAAACTACTTCATGATGTGTAGTTTTAAATCAGACCGATATATTCAAAGCCTCTATAATACAGCTTTGGTTTTGTTTCAAGGTTATACACCGGAGTCAAATGCACCAACCCAAGCATATTAAAACATCAGATTGATTATACAGACAAGTTTCTTACTGTGCTTCTGTTGTTGTTGTCTTGGTAATGACAGTGACAAAATTAAACTTCTTCTTCATCACCACATAAAAGAGGTAAATGACCTGGGAAAATAAGCTGTAACTTATTACTCATCAGTATTAATAATTGAAATACTTCCTTAGTTCCATTCAATGCATATAGTAAGAAAGTAAGAATGTTTGTAACAAGTTTTACTGTAGAATGAAGCAAAAGTATCATATGTAACCAGTCACATAAACTGGTTTCATATGAAAGTGCTAAATTGCTTTTTGTGGGTATGGAATTCCCTAATTGTTTTCAGGAATCACAGATAAGTGACTTGATAATTCTGGTGGTTGCCATTTGTTTTGCAATTGTTTTCAGAGTGCTTGCTCATGTGAGGTTGCTGTGGTCCTGGGTTATAGTCAATATAATGTATGATTCTGTTTTGTTATGGTCCTCTTGCTATAATTAAACTCTTATTTTACCATCTTCAGTGAGCTCCTTAAACAAATATACAGTTTATCAACAAAAACTTTTAAATAATTAATTTTATTTAGTGATCACTCTCATGCCTAAGACTACAGAGGTGACAAGGAGAAAATGAAGCAGATCTTTGGCCACCAACTTTACCTCTCTGCCTCTGGAGCACTTCTATGCTTAAAGACATTCAGTTATTGGTCTTTACACTTATATTTTGCAGCATTTTTTTTCTTTGTGGTTTTATATAGTATAAGACATAATCTATCTATCTATCTATCTATCTATCTATCTATCTATCTATCTATCTATCTATCTATCTATCTATCTATCCCATTTGCCTCTCTCCCTTATCACTCATAAGCACATCAAAGAGTGGCTAAAAGGAAAATAAAAACTGCAGTAACTGATAGTAGGTTCTAGCTGAAATGACTGATGGTAAGGACCTTTGCTAGATGGTATCAGCCCTGTATATCTTACAAGTGTCATTAATTTCACTGGTAGGCTCAGGCTGCTCTATGTGCAAAACCTCTCCAGACCGGTCTACCAGGAAGGTCCATTAAATCTCCCTTTTTCTCTAACCGTTCAAACTTCTCTATCAACCTTATCTTTTAATCTACATTTTAATCTTTGTGGAAGGCTCCTGACCAGTTAGTTTAAGAAAGTGAGAGCCTGTGTTTCCATAGGAGACTAGTAATTTAATTTCCATATCTTTTAAACTAAGCACTTAATTTTCAGAAATTATTATGTGTTTATACCAAAGGGTTTCTTTAGGCAGGGTTTGGTCTTATAATTAAGATATATTAACTTAATAAAGAGAATATACAAATAGGATTTAATTGTCAGATTCAGATGAAATAAATGATTTTGCAGTAAAATTTCAGTTTTTTAGTTTGCCAAATGGTGCAAATAATTTCTGTTTTGTTCCATGTGAATAATTTCATAATCTATTTTTAACTTAACAGAAAATATTATTTTCCTATTATTGTATCTGCCTTGCCTGCAGTGTTTAAAAATTTTATAAATATCTGAAGAAAAAATCTACTGTAGCAGGAGAAGTTCTATCCTAGTATAAACAAAACCCATCAGTGTGCATTAATAAATGTAAGTAGAAAACTAAGTTGGTGAATTTCCATTTTTTTCAGTGGGGTGAAGTTCTAAATGAACTGCAAGACAAATAAACCTATTTAAGTTGTGTCTCAGAATTCAGCAATGCCAACCTGAGGCTCCATGGGACTCTGGTGAGTCCTTGAAAATGTTCATAAATCTAAGATTAGGGTTTCTAGTTACTTAGAAAATTAAACACAGCCTTTGGAAATTTCACAGTAGCGCTTGGTTTGCTTAAAAAATCTCAGGTACCTTTTAGGATACTGTCAGAGGATAGTAAGCCCAGATTCCTGACTGAAGTTTTTCTCTAAATCCTTTTTCTGCTTTTTATCTTCAGGTACAACCAAAGGTAATAATAAAAAAAAGGTGTATCTGAATTATATGCTTCATAAAGATGACTGAATGTCACAGACGCTTTTTATTCTTGATGTATTTCATACCAAAAAGCAGAACTTCTAAGAATTATCAAAGGATTTAGTTTGTGTTGTATTATCAGAATGTCTGCTACATTAAATTAGAACTGAATTTATCTCAAGGTTTATCAAAATTTTTGCTTGCTTCAGTTCTGATTACTTTCCTGACTGGCAATAAATTTCTGGGTTTTCTTTGTTCTGGTGTGAATACTAGTCTGTAACATTTTTTCTCTGGTGTTACAGGTTGATAATCTTTGGACAGCTCAGCATGAGATATACAATCATGTCTACTTATGCCTATTTGCCTATACTTATACATTTGAACTCAACATCATAATAATTAGGCATTTTAGATATGCCTTAATGTTTAGATGTGAATTGCTGACTACACAGTTGCTTGTATGTACTGATGTCATGCTCATTATTGTAGAGCTATCATGAACTTTCAGAACACAGGCACATTTTTTTAGAAAACAAAGCTATGTCTTAGGTACTAAAAAGATGCAGCTTTTGCAAACATGTCCTTAAACAAATGTCTGTCTCTCTCCTCCTCACTACTAAAAAGCCTCCAAAATTCAAACAAAATAAATTCTTTTAAATGATAACTGACTTAAATAAATTTTACAAAGTAGTAGGAATCTTGAAGACAACATCACGCTTCCAAATATTAAACAAAGCAGACAGCTGAGAAAAGGAAAGACAGAGTCTGTGGATTTCTTCCTACAGAGGAAAAGGGTGAGTTCTCCATTTATTACATATGGCAGGACATGAGGGTGGGAGAGAGATTTAGGTTCTGCCCACGCACAGGAGAACATCTCAAATCATATCCCTGCCAACTGTAAGACACAAATCAGTAGCAAACTAAGCTGTATTTATCTTTGTGTACTCCAGATTATTTATTCCTTTTATAGGTATAGCTTATGCAGGTGCACAAATCTCATTTCTTTTTCTTTTCTTTTGACGGGTTTATGGTTGGATGAGGACTTCTAGGCTAAAAGAAATTAAACTCCCTGTTATTTAGCTCAGCTGCAGCTTCAAATTTTTAAGTCTCTACTGCTTTTGGACCTACCCTGTGCCAAAAGCTATGATGGGTCATCTGGAATTGCCTCAAATGTCACTGCATGATGTTCCATGGTGTGCCCATTCAGGGGTTCTCTCTTACCAGTATGTTTTACTTAGAAACCTTCCATTTGGATAGTTACATGTTGAGGCTAGGCAAACCCTTAGCATAGGCCTCCACAGAGTCAGGAGGGAAAGGGTGAACCAAGAGAACAGAACACAGACTGTCCACCAAGTCTTATCCTGAAATGGCTGCACTGGAAGCAGAGACAAGCTTTTCTTTTTCTCTCTGGCCTAGTAATAGGTATTTGAGAATTCACTGCAGAATTTGAAATAAGTTCCTGTCATGCTCTCAAGTTTGAATTAGCAAATTAAATATAGCTCATTAATAGTATTTGAGCCCATGTTGTACTAACTAAAACAAACTTTTTTTTTTTTTTATTATTTGCATAATGTTGCTCTGCAGCTATGCACTTGGAAGGATAATAATGCCTTGAGATGCCACGTTTTTGGCATCACTCTATGCTATGAACAGAGCTGTACTGGAGCTATTCTTAAGCTGTACTGAAGTTTCTTGTTCTTTTTTGAATTTGTCACAACTACATAACTATGAAATAACAACTTCTCTAGTTAGACTGTGTTAAAGAACTGTTTGTTTCTATAATGACAAACTAAATCTACTTAGTAAACTCATTTTTGCGTTAAAAAATAAAGTCCCTGCACTCTTTCCAGGTGACAAATTATTTGTGACTGAGGGAAAAAACACTGAGGCATACTTAGAGGGGAAAACAAAAAAGCAGTAGAAGGTCTGGGGGCATAGTGGCCAAGGAAGTGCTTTTGAGTGCTTTTAAGATTGGTTTGAGTTTTTATCATATGCTATGGCCAAAATAAAGGAAGTTGGAAATGCCAGAAGCGACTGTACCTATGTAAGCACATAGGACTTGGAGCGTCTCTACTGATCTGAGTGCCTCAAGATTTAAGACCCTTCCAAATCAAAATGTTCAGACATGAGAAAATCTCAGATGAATTATCAAGAGAATGGGCTCATGAGTGCAGCTCCGGAGTCTGATCCTGTTGGTTTTTCAAGACACAGCAGTGAAACACTTATGTCAACCCTAAATGTTTAGCCATGCTTAAAATCTCTTCATAGTCTCAGATAGACAGAAGAAAGCTGAAGAATTTCTTTAATAAAGACATGTAAGAGAAAAGCAAAGTTTTGGTAAGAAGCTAATTTACAAGTCTAGTAGCATATTACATAGAGCGATACCTGAATTTGTAAAGTTAATTATATTAAGGAATTCTTAATCCATAAAGAGTTTTCAAGATAGTAGCTTGACATCCTCTGCTTCATGTGTTTGCTCAATTGCTGTGATCAGGGTTTTGAGACACCATCTTCTGTGACTCCTAGTTACCTGGGAAATTTATTCAGTCCTCTGTCATTACCCTGTGGTTTTAGGACTGATTTATTCCATTTCCCCTACTTACATAAGTAAGTTGTTATTATTAAGAGAACTTAGCTGATATTAAATGCTTTTGTCAATGTCTTTTCACCACAAATTTTTTTGTGCAGGACAGATGAAGAGGGTGGTCAAGCTAAAAAAGGAAAAATAGGCAAACATAAAGCATTCTTTAACTGGGCAAGTCATTGACATCCCTAATAGCCCACTGGACCTATTGGCATCCATAGTTAATTAAAGCTGCCAGAAGCCTGGTCAAAATTGCAAATTAATATAATTATAGTCTATTTTTAATTTAAATTGACCATTAAGGATTTTTTTTTTTTTTTTCAGTTCATGGGATTTGATACACTGGGAAGTTTCAATGGTTTTCAAAGGTGTTAGACTGGGTCTGTGAAGGTCAGCAGCATAGGATCATGTGTGGCAACTTTCCCCTATACATGATTCCTCTAGGCTGGCAAAATTGTTCTGTGGCCTGCCACTGTGAGTGACACTTGCCAACTGAGACAAATTCTGGTACACCGCAGATTCCTGGGTTCAATAAAGAAAGGTGAAGCTGTGAATAAATATCTCATATTTTTCATCAAGTCTCTTCTGCCAATTATTCAAAATTGTTAAACTGTGAGCAGCAGGTGGGAAAGCATAACAAAATCCTTTGAAATAATAAATATGATTTATGAAATAGCCATTAAAACAAATCACAATGTAGATTTTTCAAAATGAGGAGAAGAAATTAAAATCACTACAGTTAATTAGATGAGACTATAAACCTCGGAGAAACAAACCAGTCACTTCCTGAGAGGAGGAGCACACTATTTGTTTGCATTAATCTTGACAATAATGTCAAGAGTTTCTGATCTTCTGAAACTCCATCATATTCCCTTAGGGTAGTTTGCACAATCATCACTTGCATCAGTACTGGGTTTGTGAGGCTTCTCAGTGAGTCAAAGTGGCAGAGAGCTGACTGCAGATAAATTAATCCCTTGTTTTTCACCTGAGTCAGAGAGCTGATCTAACAAGTGCAGGATCTCAGGAAGGGAGGAGGAACATTGTTTGTAGCAGCAGCCCAGTTTTATAGCTCATTAATCCAGTGATGAAACCGCACCCTTGGAGTATATTTTCTTTCCTCTCTCCCGTCTTCTTCAATGTCTGTGGCCGCCCATAGGTCCCTATCAGTTTTAACTTTTAACCCTCTTATAAGAATAAGATTCTCTTATATCCTTATTTCTCATCATCTGTAAACATAGACTCAATATTAGAGGTCTGTAGAGTCTGTCTGTTCAAAAAGCAATTGGATGTGTCAGCATTAAGACAAAATCTATAATAAATTTCCATCACCAATTAAAGTTAATCATGGTTTCACATGAGAGTCAGATCAAGTTCTAGGTGGTTCTATCAGCCTACAGGGAAAAAAAACAAAACTGTTTTGCACAAATTAATTTCAAAGTGATATTTACTGTAACTGCAAAGAAAATGTGTGGAAAAGTTTTGAAAAGATGTGTCAAAGTTCTTCACTCTGCTCCACCTTACCATTTTCTCCACTGAGGGCTGCACTCTTCTGACTTATTAGTACCTGCCATGTTACCATCTCTCTCCATTCCCTAGTATGGGTAATTGTTTAAGTGGTGCATCCTTAAGGAGGGGTTGGAAAGATGCCTGTGACTAACAGGATGAGATCACATAATGAAGGACATATTTTCATCTTTTTCATCAAAGTAAAGGGTGCAAAGAGGGGATCAGACCTTTCTTCTCATTAAAGGGAGAACACAGAAGGATGACATTGCTGATATTCAGACGTTCTATAGGATGTGTGATGTGGTGGGGGCTAGAGATGTTTATAATTGATTTTTCAGTTAAGTGGGTTCCAAGGTTTATTACATACAAGGAGTCAGGTACACATAGCATTGCCAGTAGACATTGGTGGTATCCACAGACATAGTTAGGGGGCAGCTACAGGAAATATAGAGCAGGTATCTTCACTTCTTCCAGCTGTCCACTATTCTTCTTTGCTTATATGGTCTCTGGAGCTTAATGATGAGGGGATTTGTCATGAAAACAGTAAAAAAAATCCCTCTTCTTACACCCTGGAAATCATGTAGTGCTGTGTTGAGTCAAATTGTTAAGTAAAAAAGGAAAAAAAAAACAACCAAGAAATAAAGTGAAAAGAGAAGAGGAGCAGGACCTTTTCATAGTGATTGGCTTAGTTGTCTTGTGTAACTTCTCTCTTAAGTATTATTTATAGAAAGTGTTTCCTTCCTTGGCAAGGTTATTTTAAGAAATCATTCTACGTTACCAGAGAAAACTCGACACAGCTCTATACTGACCTGGATGAGATGAGTTGATTTTAACTGGATTTTGGCACTTTTTTTGACAACTGTTTTAAAGTCAAGAGCAATTTAATGATTTTGACCCATAAACATCCATACCAATACAAGTTTTACTATGTCAAACTGTGTCAAAAAGTTGTCATGGCTTAACCACAATCAACAACTAAACATCATGCAGCCACCCACTCTCTCCTTACTGTCCTCCTCAGTCAAAAAGAGAACAGAGGGAGAAAAAAGTAAATTTATGGCTTGAGATTAGAAAAGTTTTAAAATTAAATTAAAAAATAGATGCTAATGATGATAATACCAATAATAATAGTAATAATTACAACGAAAAAGAGAGAGATGGGAATAAAACCTGAGAGAAAGGAGTGATGTACAATATGATTGCTCCTGCAGTTTATATGCTGAGCATGGTGCCCTGTGGTGTGGAACATCCCCTTGGCCAGGTCAGGTCACCTGTCCCAGCCATGCTCCCTCCCAGCTTCCTGTGCAACTCCTCACTAGCAGGGCATGGCACACTGAATCTCCTCGACTCATTATCAGCACTACTCAGCAGCTGCCAAAACATCAACGTGTTATCAACATTATCCTCATACTGCATCCAAAACACAGTTCTGTACCAGCTGCTAAAAACAAAAAGAGCTCTATCCCAGCTGAGCCCAGGACAGTTATTCTATGCAAGGCTGTTCTGGTGTCAGAGAGTAGGGAAGAGATTTACCAGAGAAGGAATTGATTGCATAAGTATACATCTAAGGAACTAAATGCTGTTAAATGGCCCTGAATGAACCTCCCTCCCTCAAGAAATATTACAATGTCCATTGATGTGCTAAAATTATGCAAAAAGATTCCTTTACTTTAGTCATGTTCCCTTGCTTATTCCTTCTCTTTGCAACATTCCTTTGCTGTATCAATATTCCACTTTGTCAGCAGGGAATATTTGAAAAGGTCTTTGCAAATGTCACTTCTTTATGCGCTCATTTAATCTCACTGTACTGACCAACCACTTCTGTATAAACCCAAATCACAAAACAGTTCAGGAAAACTTCCTGATGTTACTTGGCCTGCAAAAAGAAAAAGTGTTTTTTCTTCTTTTGCCTTTTAGATTTGTCTTTCCTCTAAAAATGTATCTTTTCTTACACATATAAACACACAAAACTCCCACCATCCTATGCAAATTATTTTTCCTAAATAATCTCCTGTTTTTAAGGACTTGTCCTACTGATCCTTTCTGCCATGAGGACAACTGCTCTTAATCTGTCCTGTGCATATTCTGCTCTGTGTTAGCCATTTGGAAAAAAAACAAACCTGTTGGACTTGTTTGTAGTATTCATGAAAGGAGTTTGTTCTCTTAACTAAGCATCTCTGATCTAAAATAATCCTTCATTTTAATGTTTCTAACCTGGAAATGCTGAGTTCGGAGAAGTGATGGATGTAACTATTTATTGACTCTAGTCTAAGTAGTTAGCTCTTAATTCAGATTGAAAGATGTAAAAATACTGTGAAATGCAATGGTTTACATTTACATTGTCTACTGGTAAAAACCAAACATGCAAGTTTCAGAAGAACAACCTTCTACTGTCACATGGGAAACTGTGGGTTATTATAAAAACTATGAACTAAGTGTGAGACTTGAAAATGTTTTAGTACAAATTTAAAGAATTGCTCATCTTTAGTGTTGCTTCCAATTATATCTACTTAATAAATTACTAAGTGTTGCTTAAGCTTAGTCTTTGGTCATAACAATAGTGCCAACCTATTAAAACATCAGTTTTCCAGAAACAAAGACTCCAAAGTACAGATGTAGCTCTAGCAATTAAATGTTAATGCTTTAATTTCTAATATAAAAAATGTCTTGCAAATATTCCTGTACAAACATTAAAACTAGAGTGGTAGGAATCAGTGTATGTGGTAAGAAATGCATGATGAATTCCAAACTCATACATAAATTGTCAGGAAGGAAATGAAAACACAGATGGTATATATGTTGCAACAGCAAATAACAGGTCAGTTCCACATCAGGGGAAGACCAGGAAATAAGGCAATTCTAATGCCAATTCCTTGGTTTTCAAAGGAAAGACAGGCCAGACCACACATCCTAACAGGCAACTTTTGAGTCAGTCAGACTCAGAATAAGGTACACAGGAGTAACACAACCTGGAACCCAGTATGTCACATTCTTATCTACAGCTACAGATAAAGGTATGGAAGTGCTTGATGGCAACTTGACTTTTTGAACTTTCTTCTCTGGCAGAATCTGGAACATTAATACCTGTGTAAACATAAGATACGGTTTTTTTAATCAGGATGTTTGATTTAGCAGAGAACTGCTTATGTTGTATGTTTAAATGAATTGTAAAATTAATGACTTTACATTCATCTCCTATTTACAGGAAGTTATGGGGTCCAAATACTTTCATGTCCCCAAAATATTAAATAACTTGAAATAAAGTACTACATATATTAACACAAGTAAAGTCTGTAAACTGTTATTGATTAGATTTTGCTATTTTGAAAAATCTTGATGCTTCTTCTCATTACAGATTTTGTTAATGAAGACTAAATCTAAAAGAAGAGTAATTATATCATTATGAGCTAGATCACTTGCATAAACTTACAGACAGCACTTAACATAATTAAAAGATAACTCACATAACTTGTTAAGATATTCAGTAATAGATGCTGATTTTTTGTTGTTTCCTCTCTGGTACAAGACCATGAAATGAAACAGACTGAAACCAAAATGTGACATATCATCACTTAAAGAGACCTTCCATTTTATTAAATGCCTTGCATGTACATGTCTGCTGAGAAACATGGCAGTGGTTAAGGAAAAAGAGAATTTTGGAAATCTGAAAACAGAACCTAAACACCAAGGAAATGAATAATGTGGGAGTCCTTCAGTTACTGAAAAAAGAGAACTCCATTTGAAGGTCTCTTGCTGGGTACAAGGAGTCTGAACAAGGCAGCTTCTTATCCCATGTCCTGAATCACTTCCACAGTTTGCACTGGTGGCTGAGGAATGATGGCAAGATGTAAGCATGCTAAAGAGCTGTGCTTTATAGGTATGTGACAGTAGTGTGAACACACATATTTTAGTCAAAACAAGCCATTTTAAAAATACATATGGAGTCTACATATGCCACATAAGGAATGCCACAACTAAAATGCACTGCATTTCTTTAATAATATTTAGGTTAGAATTAAAAGTGATAAAACACTAGTATACTTCTCTGGTATGGCAGAAGAGCTGGCACTATAATCAGACTTTAAAAGAATTAGAAACAATATGTAAGTAGATATTCTGAAAGCTTCAGCCTACTGAAGCCTGTGATTGAGGAAATTGCACTGAAGTTAGTGTAAGGAAAAAGTCAACCAAAACGCACATCTGAATGGGACATTGCAGGCAGACAGATTTCATGCAACCTCTGAGGCAGCAGGACCTGAGCAGTGTGACATCAATCCAGAAATCACGTGGCTGTTTTACTGCAGCAACACAAACACGTATTTCTGGTTCTTCTCAGGGTATGTTATTTCAGGATGAGCAATACGTTGGTGCTGTGATGGCCTTTGTCACATTGACTGTTTTTCAACTACCTGCAATTTTCCATGCAGACACAGATAAAGGCTAGTTAGACTTTTCTTTTTTTTTCTAGGGGAAAAATTATACCAGACAGAGCAAAACCACAGGAGAACCTTTATCTGGGACTCAGTTTTGGTACATCAGAGTAGTAGTCTCACATCAAAAAGCATGCAAGACTGCAAGGTGAAGAAGTGCTTGTAGTCTAACTGGTGTGATCAGGTATTTGAAATGCAATTATCTCTTCTGTAGACAAAACACCTTATTCTAAATAGCAAGAACCTCAACTATGAATAGCAATTAAGCACATGACTCTTTTCATTGAACATAAATTAAAAAAAAAAACCCCAAAAACAACAACAACAACAACAACAAAACAAAACAAAAAAAAAAAAAAACCCAAAAACCAGCCAAACAAGCAAACATAAAACAAACAAAAAAAATCCCCAAACCACCCTGCTTTTACCAGTGCTCAAAATAATAGAATAATCTTCAGTATTGAGTCCAGAGCAGAAAGCTCTCTTTGGCTAAAGGCAGAGAAGGACAAGGATTTTTATTCCAATGTTTCTTTAAAAGTGTCTTTGTGGGTTTTTGTTAGTTTGAGTGTTCTTCCCTGTTTTTGTGTTTGTTTGTTTGTGTGTTCTGACTGAGCTATAGGGTCTTTTCAAATTTTAATATACATTTCACTTTTTATAGCTGTCCTTCCACATTTTAATATTTCATGCATGGTTCTAGGAGTTTGCAGCAAAATGAAAGAAATGCAAATATTTTATTCAAACAAATTCACTGGATTAATTACTGAAAATGAAAAATTTACCGTATCTGCCTTTCTTTTTCCCTTGATCTATGTCACATTAGATATTGAAGTGAATGGTTACTAGAAATGCAGCAAATGCTACAGCTTCTGGGGTCTTATTTTGGAAGTGCATCTTTTCTAAGCATTCATACAAGCTTAGAAGGAGAGGAAATTGGACTGAAAAATACAGCATGTTGTGGAAAGCTGGATGGAATATGATGGGCAGAGGTAAAGAAAGGATAGAATACACATCTACACTTCCTGCAATCCTCCCTTAAAGTAAATACTTAATATACCTATATCAAATCATTATGTAAATCTAGACTGTATGCAAATTTGCTTCAGTGCAATTAATATGAATCATCTAGCTGAGTAATAAAAGAAAGTTATTAATCATTTAATGCCAGCTTTCAGCCTCTAGTGTCTGCAAATGTTGCTATCTTCAGCTGGAATCCTCAACTAAACACAGCTGTTGAGAAGCCAAACATTGCTCAGGAGGTTACTTTCAGCAAGTGATCTGTCATTGCCTGATATATATTCCTTTATAAGAAAATCTGCTACCAGATGTGTCTGTAAGTATGGCAATCTCTCCCTCCTGATGACTGTACAGATGTTTGCTGTGAGGTAGGCAGCTCCTGGGCTCCTTCCTCTCTTTCATACACTGCTTGTGGCAAAAGAGCCCTGACATAATGTGACCCGTTATGTCACTTATTCCTTTAAATATTCTGAGATAGTAATCTGAATTCTTTTTACATGCAAAAATTTGCACTACATAGGTCTTGAAAAAGCCCTGTGAAGTTGTTGTACCTGTATCTCAACCCATGGAAAAAGGGAAGAAATTTAACTGGTGGCATACTGTTTGAAACAAAGTTCAATCACTTTTTCAAAACAAGATTGATGTAGAAGACAGATCGTTTATGAATTCATCTTGTTTTCCTGGTCTTAACTCCATAGTTATGTACCTGAGCTACAAAAAATCCTTTTACTTCCCAAAGATCGAGGAGTCAGAGAACACAAAAAGGTGCAGTGCTGCCTGACACTCCCAAATGTATCACCTAAAGTAATCCAAGGCAAGATTATGTTCTACAAAGTGCTCCCTAGAAAAAGCCACATGAACCACAAAAGGAAACTTCAGTTTGTCTTTCCTTGTGATTTTCAAAGTGTTCCTCATGTCCAAGTCAGGAGAGAAAAGCTATCCCTACCTGAAGCAATGAACTGTAAAAACAAGATCAACGTTTTTTTAATATTATTAATGGACTTTTGGATAAAAAAAGCTCATAGCTATTAATGTTCCCTCCATCAGATACCTGAGACATCTAGTACACTGTTAACAAACATTGTGCACGCAGGTTTTTCAGCTGCAACTTTAAGCTTTCCAGATGAATTGTCAACTGAAACTATGTAGTTTCACCACAGTGAAAAACTAGGCTGGTTTTAGTGTTTTGGAGTAACCTTAACCAGTCATAGATTTACTTCTGAGGGAGGATAACAGTGTTGAAGGAAAGAAGAGAGAGATGTAAGCATAAGTGGCTGCTGCTTGCATTTCTACATCATGTCACAGTCCTTTCTGCTTCTTCCGCAGATCACATTGTCTGACCTGGTCTGGACCTCTATAGGGCAGTTTTTCAGGCTATGCATAATGACAAAAACTAAGGAGGGATTCTAATGGTTGTGTTGTTTTGCTGTCATTTGTTTCATTTTCAATCTGGCAAAGTCAAGAGTAGTTAAAGACCCTCTCCTGGGAACTAGGATATAAGTGCTTTAGTTCTCCAGAAACAAAAAAAAATTCTCTTTCCTGTACCCTTAAACCATAAGTTACTGTGTGAGTGAGGTCACATTTCCTTCCCTTGAGCTTTGAATAAAAGCAAAGGGCCTCAAAATATTTGGACTCTGTACCTAGAGGAATTCATAATCATGTCCTAAGAACAGGTTCCTCAACATGAACAAGCATGGGAAACCTTGTCTGTGGATCCTAAGTGTGAACTATATACAAAACTGGTTAGATCTGATAAATATAAATTAATTCTGGAAAAATGTGGAGGGCTGCTAGTTATTTAGGGTGTATAGAGGTGACAGATAGGATATTTATGGACTTTCCCCATCTAAAGGTTTTGAGAGAGAATTTTATTACAGAACTGATAAACTGAAATGTCTAAATTATGTGAACCTGTCCCTTGGTCCCTTCATAGAAATTCTTTTAAATTCTGTTCAGTATAACCCAGAAAGAGATTTTTATGTATGTTGGCTCATGGCTGTTAAGGGTTGTTTCTTTCAATTTAGTTGTGCAAGCACTATTTGATGAACAATGTATTGGCCAGATTTTGTCCATATTTGTCAAATAAATTATTCAACAAATCATTTTTGCTTTATTTGATCAGCTATAACAGCCTTTCTGACTCTTCTGCAATCTAGATACCTTTTAAATAAATAAGCATGCTTGCCTCCAGAGACTTTAGGAGGCGAACAGCTGGTTTCCATCACCATGGTAAAAGCCTTGAGGGTGATTCTGGATGAATACCATTATTCTTTCCTGATATAGGATGGTGTGTAAAAAGAACCAGTGAAAGTTTTTGTAATTTAGGTACACAAGAATGTAAGGAAAAATGAGTTCTAAGTTGGAATTTGTTGGAAAATAGGCAAGATTCTGAATCCTAGTTTAATATGGAGCAGGTGGGTGACACCAAGGTGCCTCATTTCTTAAAGTGGATCAGTTGTGTGGGGTGGCAGGTGAACCTGAAAATTCAGGCATCAGAAACTGAGTCTGCAGGACAGTCAGCTCATCAAGGCAGGTGATACCACTTCACAGAAGATGATTCCTTCACAGAAGGAAGGAAATAAACCCTTTAAGGTACCCATAATTTATTTTTTAACAAGAAACATAGAACTTTGATAAAGAAACTTAAAGCCTTTTTTAATGAAGTGTCTTCAATCACAACAATCTGATTCACTATGCTTTTGCTGGATAAATGAGAAAAATATGCAACTATGACTCCTAAACATTGATATTCAGAGTTATTTAAGCTCAATATAGCAATTCCAGACTGCTATTGTTACATATAAATGTTCACTTGCACAAAGAAGCATATTTTCTACCACAGCAACCTCAGGGAAGCAGCTGGCTGCAAATGGGAATATCATCATTATCTTCAAGTCCTGAAGGAGACATTGTTGTAATAATAAAGGCTTACAATTGTTTTACCTAACTTGCAATTAAATAACATTTTCCTAATAGAAAATTTGGATTAACAGAGGAGAATTTGTTGAAGAATTCATACTCGATTCTTCATGATTATCATCAGCCTCAGGGTTGTACCTTACACTAAAGGTAAATGTATACATAATTTATTTAGGATTCATTAATTATTAATGAAACATTCAAGTGTGTTACAGGTGTATAAGGTATGTGCCATGGATGATTATGAACACCACAGTAAAATGTATTATATTCACTTGTTGTCTATGATTACAAATGGTAAAGTTATTTGTCAGATTCTGTAGTCATATCTTTTAAATAATAACTTATTAACCATAGGCTAAGATCATATTAGATGTTTAGAAATTTTTCTTTAAAACAAAATTTATGCCCAGCCAGTGGCTGGGCAAATGTCACCTGAAAATACACAGCCTCATTGTATTTTACTAATTCATTCTTAGAAAAATGGATTTATTTGGGATTAACAAATTATATCTATCATTTAAATTATATGTGTTTCATTTTGATGCAAAATTTGTCCTGATAAGTAGAACATTGCTAGATAGAAGATCTGGCTGTGATTATTCTCTGCTTAAGTGCTTCTTTAGGCATTGCTAGACTAATTGCAAAAGCTACCACTGTGAAGGGAAGGAACAAACAGTTACATGTTAACTGAAACAGTGTGAGTCGTAATCTCACTGAATCTTTTTGGATAAAGCAAAGACAGTTAGATTGATGAGAAAAGCATATATCTTCCTACTGTGAATAATGAAAACGAGACAGTTTCCTGAAGGAATCAGTTTCTAGATAGGTCTTTTTCCCAAACAATGTGGTGTGATAATAGGTTTGGGGCAAATGTACCTGCATGTATTTATAGATGTGGAGTGCCAAGTGACTATAGCTGTCAATTCTTCAATTCAAGAGTAAGAGTATGCTACACATGACAAAAAGCAGGGAGACACTTAAAAACAAGTGAATTTTAGAAAAACAGATGAACTTTAGAACAAAGAAAAGCATCCATCTCTCCAACCTCTTGAGGTCATTCTGAATGGCTGCACAGTAACAATGCCAGCTCTCAGAAATGTCTGATTTAGGAGGCCAGGGTAAAGGAATGTTGAAATGAAGATTTTCCCTTGTTCAAGGAGGATTGGATTAGGGAATACCTGAGCAAACTTGACATCCACAAGTCCATGGGCTGTGATGCATCCGTGAATGCTAGGAGAGTTGGTGGGCACCACAGCGAGGTCTTTGAGTGGCTGTGGTGATTAGGAGAGGTGCCAGGAAGAAAGCAAATCTCACATCACCACACGCAGAGTCAGGAGGTGTGGGCTGGCTGGGTGGACAGTGAGCTGGATTGAGAACTGGCTGACCAGCAGGTCCCAGAGGGGCACAGTCAGTGGCACAGGGTCTGCCAGGAGCCTGCCACTGGTGGTGTCCCCCAGAGTTCAGCACTGGCCACACTATGAAATTATTCATCACCAGCTTGGATGAAAGGTTAGAGTTCCTCCTCAGCAAGTTTGGTGACAACACAAAGCTGGGAGGTTTTCCTGGCTTCTGAGAGACCCATGGACTGGTCTGCAAGTAGGACTTAGAGAAGTATATAGTAAATCCTGGCTACATTTTAAATACATGTTAAAACTCTCTGTTTCATAATCTTCTTCCTGCTCCTCTGCAGTGAACATTAGCTTCAAATGGACTGGGGGTCCTTTAAACAATTAAAGATCTAAGGCCCTGTGTCATATCGTTCATTCATGGCCTATTAATCTGATTAAACCTGCCACTGAAGTTGGTATGAATTTGAATTGCAACAGGAATATTAGTTTTGGCTGTCAGTAGAACTGCCCTAGTGGGTCCAACTTGATTATTGTGTGGTAGATTCTTTTCATAATTTTTTTTTACTTGTTATGGGACATCAACATTGTACACATGTACAAAAATTAATACTAAACAGAGTAGAAATACCTAAAAATTGTTATTGATTCTAAAAATAACTGAAAAGGCACTTCAGCAAAACATGACCTCTGTTAATATAAAACAATTGTCCCCTAGAGGATTTTGTGAGTACTGAATTCAGTACTTTATCCTGTAGTGGAATTCAGTGCTTACCTATGGTACATAAAGCTTCAAATCAAATAGGTATATACATTCTGTGTTATGAAGAGGAAGGAAACAAACATAATTTAACCCACGTTTTAAAGCAATAAAAAAAATTGTGTCATGGTCTCTGTGATTTTTAGATAAAATAATCCTGAAGTATTTCACAAAGATATAGATTTGATGTCCATTACGTAAATGTATTTCCTCATCAATCTGTTCTTTGTTCACTTAGATAAAGTGGCACACTGTTTCAATATCAAACAACTCCTGATTTTGAATAAATAATTCAACGAGGCACACTTGTCCACTGTGCATGAAAAAGGAAACAAATTGGAAAGAAATGTCAGTAAATTGACAATATTAAATGTCAATCCAACTTACTCTGGTTACATAAATAAGGAAAGGGGAACACAAACAGTTCCAAAGGGTGCTAAATTTAAATTGTTACAATTGCACATGAAACCTCATAATGTAGCAAAAATGGTCCCCATAATGATAGAAAATAAAATACTACCTTTATCATGTCATAATATCAAGATTATTGTTGGTTTTAATAACAAGAAAAGGAGGCAATTAGCTTGCATATATATGAAGCACTTATGCTGATGCATTGCAATGAGAAAAAATAATATTCTTCTCTGTTACATCAGTTTGAAATTTTGTCTCAGGGGTTGATATCAGGAAACTCTGAGAAAGAGAAAATAATCAATGTAATAGACACTTGTAGAAAACCCTGGACAAAGGGCACATTTTTATCAATTTTGCTCCAGTAGTGGTTACATTAGTCAATGGGGGAATAAATGTATTCTATTTATTTTGTTTGAAGGTATTTTGAATAGTCAAACAAACTTTCTATTTATGATATTTAAAATGTAGAAGCATCTTTGCATCGTATAAAAGTGTTTTTCTTCATATGAAACCATGTGTAACCTTTGAGAAAATGAAGAAGAATTTTTTTAGTTTTGCACTGCTGGCTCTTCCACAGAAACTGCCACTTTTCTCCTTGTCTTCCTACCTATTATAGACGAAATATTTCCTGGAAATCAGATAATGATTTTTCAGCAGAGATATTTGAAAAAGAAAAGAAGACCATGATGTTTCAGATTTCTTTATTCAAAATTTTTTTGTTTGATTAGATTTAAAGGATAAATTTTAGATTATTTTTCCAGGGCTCCAGAGTAAATAAAAAGTTGAAATAGACTTTTCCAACTATATATTATGTTCCCACAATACGTAAAATTATACTAGCTGATGATAAATTAAACAGTAGCACTTAAAAAAAAGTAAAGAAAAATAAAAAGCCACAAATTTATAGTAGAAGTAATAATAGGACAAGCCAATTTTTCGATTATGAAACCCTGAAGGAACTCCTTAGTTAATATTTAGATATTTACAATAAGAATATATATTTGCACATATGTTCTGCATTATTTTAAATTATATTATTACTGTCATTTTAAATACAACTGAATGAGGAAAGAGATTTAGTTGAGTAGCACTAAACATTTTATGTTTCACTTAAGCATTTATTAGGCTACTGCTAATTAGACTGGAGGTTTTCAACTATAACAGCACATGTTCCACTTTATTATACAATTAGGGATGCAGGATGAATATTTCATGCTTTCATTAGCTTTGCTGTACACAGAAAGGCTTGCTTCTCCTACAAACAACAAAATCAAAAGATTACAAAGGCCCAACAGGGAAAAATCAAGTTTACATTTGTATTAATGTGGGTTGAAGATAGGTTGAAGAAAAAGCTGGGAACTAAGGAAATTTTATTTTGTGCCAATGTTTCAGTATGTTGAATGCATGTAAATGTAAAGAAGGGGAGATATTAGAAGGAAGATGAAGAGAAACAAGCAATACAGATATGAGTTAAGGAGAGGAAAACAGGGAATGTTCCATATGCAGGTTCTTTGTCAGCCCCAAAAACTTATTTCTCTGGTTTCTTTGCAGATATCAGGTCATAGGTAAGGCAAAACTGAAGGCACTCTAGTTCAGGAGGGTAGATAGCCTTGGCCTCTGATGGTGTCTCAAGTCAAACTGTCTGATAGCTTAGGGAGGAGGTGGCTATCAAGAAAACAAACACCAGATGAAATTTACATCTGCCACTGTGTACTTCATAAAAACCCCAAATTTAGCAGGCATGGAAGGAAAAACGTTTGTAGAAAGCTGTGAAAAAATGTAAAGGAGATTCTGTTCACCTTTTAGATTTTATGTGCAAAATAAATTAATAAAGGAAATATTTTTGAATATTGATAAATGTCTGGGCTTCAGATCATACCTGTGGTCTAAAACTGCACAGGTTCTGGAATTAACATACCTAAGATGCAGTAAAACACACTGTAGGAATCATATTATAGCTGTGTTTTCATGAGACAGCTGAACTATTAAAAGTCAGTAGACACGCACCTCCCATATTCTCCATCCTTTCACTCCATCCTCATCCTCCACTGCACTTCCATTTTACTGCCTCTGCTTTCAGTCACATTTTCTTTCCTTTCAGTCAGCTTGTACTCTTACACGGTGCGAGTTCATGTCTCCCTGCCTGTTACTCAGTTATAGCTTGAAGTGTGTCCAGGTGAGCTTCGAGAAGCTTGCAGAGGGGTAGGAGGGGAGGAGAGCCTCCTTTTTCTCCTAGTTATGAACTGTGCTTTTCAGTACAGCTGCTTTCTGAACTCTTAGCCTTGCAGATACAACTGTTTTGACATTGTCTGAAACTGAAGTTTTGCTGAGGCCCCTGTGCTGCTACTGATTGCCAGCTGTGGTAGCTGATTGTATTTCAATGTTCTTTTGACTGGTTCTTCAAAACAGGTTTCACAGCCTGCCTAGAGAATGCACAAAATGCTTGCTGCCACCCTAAAGCCAGACTGGGAGGATGTGGAGAGCAGTCAGCATGCCATGAGTCAGCCAAAGAGGTGGCCGGCCAGCAGGGAGTCTGCAGGATTACTGACAGGAAGGCTGGGGTTGTAAGGAACAACACCACCCTGTGTACTTGGTTTGGAGGCTGAGCTTTCCAATCAATACATCCAGACAGTCTGAGTTTGAGAGAAATCTGCATTTCCTTTCACACCCATGTGTGGACACGACAGAAACCCAGAATGGCATTATAATTGTGTAGAATAAGTAGAAAGAAATTTCCATCCCTCAAAGTCTTTCTATTATTTGTTTAGGGTACATATTTCCAGAAGTGTTATGGTACATATTTCCCCACTCATTTTGGACTCTAGAATTGTGCTTTTTCCAGAGGTTGCTCTCCCCAACACCCTCGTCACTTTTCTCTAGTGATGTTTTTGTAACTTTACTAAATACCCAGTCATGAACTCTGTGAAAAAATATCCAATAATTTTATCCTTCCCTCCTAATAGACAAACTGGTGCCACCTTCAACTGAGTTCAAAAGATAGATGTCTTCTAGGGGAATGGGGAGGAGTGGTATGACCCAGGAAGAAACAGGGAGGATACGCTTTCTTTTGGGGACAAGTGAAAAAATTCCTGTCTCTGAGCATTTCTCAAGATTTCTCAAGACTGCTGTTTATAAGAGAACTGTAATGAATGAGACAGAAAATTATAGAGGAGAAAGAGGCTGGCAACAAAAATAACTTTCAATTTACTAATCTAATGGGCTTGATTCTGTAATTTACCTCTCCATTAGAAAGTAGTTAAAATATCCTCTTTGTATCTTTGCTATAGGCATAAAATAATTCCTGAAACCTTTTTTCCCTTTCATTGCTTAGGGAAACCTTCTTGGATGTTGGAGAAAGGAGAATTCCCAAAGCAGTCTTCAGCTACAATCATTGAGTTCTTTAGCCAGGCTGCTTGCAAGGTGGAGGCTCATACGTGTGGCAGAGATTATCACCCAGGGATGTCCAACACTGATGCTGTCAAGATTTAAAGAAGGGAAAGTCCAGGTTCTCTGCACTTTCACCATTTTTGTGTAAGAATTATGCTGATCAGGTTTCCATAGAATATTTAAGTACTCTCTTATCTTTTATTTGTTTTACATCTGGTGACTTTTGCAGTTTAAAAATTATCCAAAATGAAACACAAATGAAGTGCTTAAATGCTTTCCCAAATGGAGGAACAAGACAAAGTTTGTAAAGGTCAGGGAAGCCAGAAAACTGAGGACCCAGCAGTTCCAAGAGAAGTTTTTTCCTGAGTTTTAAAGAACAAAGTACTGGAATTTCAATTTAAATTCCAACCCATATTTTGAATGCTGTATTATTTTATCTAGTTTATTTATTGAAGGTTATTATGCTTTGTGTTAAACAATAAGAATTATTTTTGATTGTTTTCTGCAATAAACATTACTGCATATTCTGCAAGCATTAAGAAGGAAAGAAAATATTAATCTCTTAAAAATTATTCAAGTCTTTATTTTCTTTTTATACATCTTTAAATATTGAGATGCTACAGAAATATACTGTGACTTGGTAATTATATACATAAATTCTAAGAAAGTACACAATTAATTAGAACAATGGAAAGAAGGGGTTGATGCAGATTCTTCAGACTGTTACCAGGGGTAATTGAGCTCTCATGCTTTCTTTCTATTAGAACATTCAAGTAAATGATTTTCATATATGGGCTTGTATAAAATCTCATCTTAACATTCTCAGTAGAAATAGTCTGGAGCAGATGTAATCTGTCTTTTATCAGTCAGATAAGATGTTCCCAATCTGTCATATTAAATAATCTCATTAATATATTGTCATCAGAGAAGGTGCTTTCACATGTTTGGAGCTGTTGTGGGCTGCTCATCAATACTACCACCTTTTGACAGAAGGGTGTCATAAAATGCAACAGCCAGGCATATATGTTTAAAATCTTACCCAAAGTGTAAAATAGGAGATAGTGCTTTCATGGAGAGACTGTAATAACCATGAGCCCTGGTTGTATTATGGGTATCTGTTGTGCAGAAATTCATCCCTGTTTATGTGGCAATGCCCACTCTTCACAGGTGAGCTGTGCTCATGATTGCAGAAATCACGGGGGAACCACCAGCCAGGCAGGGGCTGCCTTCTGTCTCTTTGGTGTCCCCACATCATGCTGGGTGTCAGTGCCAGGCAGAGGCAGTGGGCTCTGGGAGGGGAGGCCAGAGATTCCAGCCACCATCCAACCACAGGCACAGCACAGCCCCTCAACCCAAGGTGGCAGTGCTTCTGTAAAAGAGCAAAGTGCAGATGGCTGTGAGCAGTTTAAAGCAAAATTATTTTGAGCCAGTGTGCGACTGAAAGAAAAATGAGAAAGATAGTTGATTGATAAAAACTTTGGTTTGTTTAAATACATTATTTTAGTTTTCCTAGCATGATTTTTCTGTGGAAATTATTTTCTTCTTTTCTTTTGATTAATGTTGCTCATGTATATGGGTTTCCAAACAAGAATAAATGTTTTCACAATTAACAGAAATGCTCTTGAAGTTGATGAAGCAGCATTTCAAAAGCTGTGTTATAGGTAATACAGTCTATTATGTTCTACCAGCAGCAGAAACACCGGATTTTTACAACTAAATTTGACAAGCAATGAAAATGTTTGGGCTACTGCTAAAATTGGTCCTGGCTTAAGCACACAACAGACGTGAGTTGTCCTGGGCTGCTACTGATGTTCCTTCTGTCAGATATCAGCATAATTATCATTGCAGTGGTAGACTATGTGTCTAATGTGCATAGTGCAGCTGACATTATTGCAACAGCTTTGTTTTCTCTCTGGCAGAGTTGTCTCAGGAATATCTGTTTCAGCTGCCTTGGAAAGAAAGAAGATAAAACGTTTTCAGCATTTTCAGATGTCTGAATACTTCCTATGTCATGCAGTGGCTCCAGCTTTTTTTGATTGAACGACAACCACTTCCTCACGGGAGCTACATTTATGTGACCAAGCAGTGAAAATATAAAAATGAAGCAGCCATGCATTTTAAATATTATTCTCACAGTTGCCTTCCTCCTCTGGAGTGAGTTCTTCTTCACGGTCATCAAGCATCAGCCAGATGTTCATCAGACATGTAAACAACGTGGTTTGTGGGAGATATCTCTTCAGTCTGTACCCATTACTAGAGCATTCAGACCAGACTCAAAATGGTTTCCTGGCTGCACTTACACTGCTTTTTAAGTTTTGTGTTCAGATAACTGGATGTACATTTAATCTCAGGGGAAGAAAATTTGCCTTTTAGTCCAGATCTCAGTTTGTTTCTACTTGACTTGTAGACTGGGTTGAGACAGATACAATATGGCACATAGTTTGCCTTCTTTTGCCTATCATCTGCCATTTCAGCCCTGTGGAGGTTTCATGGATGGTAAAAGGTAGCTCTGAGTACCTTCCCAAACACCCAGAAGGATGTTTGTCAGGGCATCTGGAGAAAGGGAAGGCCACAGGCAGGAATGAGGCAGTAGTTTCATCTACTGTTTGCTTACATAGATTGTGGTTTTTTATGCAGTCTAGACAGCCATGTCTTTGAATCTAGTCTATGAGAGAAAAAGAAGAATTCAAGTAGTCTAATAAAATATGTGAATCTTATCAAAACCTGCTCTTTTCTGTATACATGTGGTTTAATTGATATGGTGGTGAGTGTTCAGTCAGAGTTTGGACTCAATGACCTTGGAGGTCTTTTCCTACCTTAATGTTCCTGGGTATATCTGTTCTAGATGAGTTGATAAAAACACAAGTCATGACTCTCCTTATGGACATAGTGCTCTGAAGGATAAACAGCTTTTCGTTATTTCTTTCCATTCGTCTGTTATTTTTATTTCTTATAGCGTGTGACTGTTACCGTTTGTAAAGTTTGAAATGTGGCACCATTCATTATTGTAGCAGCCACAAAGAACTCAGTTCCATTGTTTATTTCCCAGAGTATCTATTCAATTGACCTTTTAAGGGACAAAGTAAAATATATAATATATTTATAAAAAACATATATATAACATATATAAAGCATAACATCTAGAGACTTTATTCTCCCAATCCTCAGGCAGGGGTAGCCTCTATGATGAGAGGCTGGGAGTGCCCCATCCAGGCACAAGTTCAAGCATCTGCACAGCAGAAAGGAGTGAGTGGAAAAAAGTGTGAGAAGCATGCCTGGGAACACCAAGGTCAGAAAAGTAAAAAAGAGAAGAAATGCTCCATGTGCAATAGGTGAGATTCCCCTGCAGCCCATGGAGGACCCCATATCTAAGCAGAAGGATATTCCCTGCAGGAACTGCAGTCCATGGAGAGGACTCGTGAGAAGAAAAGAGCAGCAGAGATGAAATGTTATAGATTGACCATAACAAGTCATAACAGCTATTATGGATTACAATGTGTAAAAGTTTTAAGTTGAAAGAGGGTAGGTTTATATTAGTTGTTAGGAAGAAATTCTCCACTGTGATAGTGGTGAGGCACTGGAACAGGTTGCCCAGAGAAGTTGTGGATGACCCATCTCTGGAAGTATCCAAGGCCAGGTTGGATGGGGCTTTGAGAAACCTCATCTTGTAGAAAGTGTCCCTGCCCATGGCACAGATGTTGGACATAGATGATCTTTAAGGTCCCTCTCAACCCAAACCAATCTATGATCCTATGATTCTGTGACCATAAACCACTACTCTCTACCTGTCCTGCACCACCTAGGGGGGAGGAGGTAGAGGAGTTGGGGAATAAACGACTGAAGTTGATCTTGAGCAAAAGGGCGATGGTGGGAGAAAGGTTAGTTTAGTGTCTTTGTTTTCACACTATCCACCTCTGTTATTAATTGGCAATTAAAAAATTAATTTTCCCACAACTTCTAAATCTGTGCAACAGATAGTTTTTCCAGTAGGAGAGGACAATAAGACCTTTAAGCAGCTGCAAAGAAGAAACAGCTGACAACCTTCGTTGGGTGTAAATGTGAAATGTACTTTTAGTGTACTTGTTTTATCTTTTGTTCTAACATCTGTGACTTAGTCTATATGCCACCAGCAATTACTTGTAGAATTCTGGTAAAGAAAATAAAATATGATTACAAGTAGGAAAGTAAATATGATGAGTTATCATGGCCATTATAGAGCAAGAATTCTGATCTGGCACTCTTCAAATTGCTTAACTACACTGCAAATGCAATCAATCAGCTTTATTTGTGTAATATATTAAATCCTTTAAAATATTTTTTTAAATCTTCTAACAAAATATGTCCTTTATTATATCAGTTCCATTGTGTACTCTTTTTTGGGTGTCTCTGGTTCTCACTCTCTCTCAAAGCCTTGTTTCTAGGAGAGCTCTCATATTAAAAATGTTGCCCCAAGCTGTTACCACTTCATGGCTCATCTGGCAGGAAATGGAGCTTCAATTGGAAGGGAGCAGATAGGTTTTTATTAATGCCTTTCAAAACTGAGTACCAAAACTTTAATTCTGTACTCATTTTCAGCGTAATTAAACTGGGTCAAAGAGTGAGAAGTATTTGGACAGCTATTTTCAAAACGCTTCTGCATTGTTGCATGGATGTCTTATGGTAGTTTCTCTATGCTTAGTAGCACATGCAGTAACCTTTCCTCCTCCTGTGATTCTTTTCACTCTTTAATTGTCTCTATCCACTGCTCCAAATGTCAGGGTTACAACTGAAGATGGTCTTATTAAGGTAGAAATTAGAATAATAAGTGAGAGGGATTTCCATGTTGATTTATGATGCACTAGAGGAAGGTAGGAAAGAGACTGAGTTCCAGATGGATAATTTCTCTGACCAAAGCATGCTTGTAGTCACCTAAGTGTGGATTTTTCAACTAAAAGAATTTATTTTTTAAAATATGTTAGTAATATTACAGTTCATACATCAACAGTATTTTTTTATTTACTTTTTCATCAGTTAGATTGGATATCAACTTCAGCAAAACCGATCTCTCTACAAAAATTGTCTTCTGTAACACATTCTCTCCTTGACTTTTTTTTTTGTGTAACCCAGACTTTGGCTTGTGGTGGTATTTTGTTGCAAATGCACCTTTCTAAGTGGAACTACCTTTGATACATCAAGAGTAAACATAAGATAATAAACATTTAATCAAATGGAAGGTTATGTTTACACTCTTGATGTCTGTCACCTCTGTGAGCTAAAACTGCCAAATCCAGAGTTAAAAGAAAATGGGTTATTGAAAATATGAAGATGGGTAGTTATTCTTCATTAGACTTAAATTTTGTTGTTCAATTTGCACCAGAAAAATTGTCTTTTTAATCCTTTCCTTACCAATATTAAAATCATACGTCTGTAATCAACTTCAGTCAATTTAATAAGAATTAAGGATGTATCTCTCCCTTTCTGCTTGTGCAGATGCAGTCCTTTTGGTACTGTTTGTGTTGTAGCAGATCAAAAGACAAACCTGTGTGACATTTGGTATCATCAGAGTTCTCAGACAAAAATATTTCGTCCACAACAACCTGATCATATCGCCATTATTCACAGAGCATATTGCTAAAATTAAATCAGCATGGAAGCCCAATGGCATGAAAAAAGGTTAAAAATAGCAAAGAAACAGAAGTCCCAGTTAGTTGTGCCGACTTTCATCAGGTAAGAAAATTAGGGATTTAATGATTGAAATGAAGGAACTATTAGAGTAGATTGTAATTTCCAGTATCTACTGCACGAAGCCCCCTTGCACAGGAATAAACACACAATATATCATATGGCCAATACCTTTCTTTGTGTGGCAAAGGAGTTTGACCAACAACCTACCCAAAGGAACATGGAGACATTCCTGGTTTAGTAGCTTAAACTCAGCATCTATTTACTACTGCTCAGCATTTCACTTTCCCTTCATGTGTACTGTATTTCAAGAAAGAAAAAATAATATTGACAAAACTGATGTTCTCTGGATACAATCCCTACTTGCTCTGGAGGCTGTCATGCTTTTGTTGTTGGGCAACTACAGTAGCCCAATGTTGACAAGATATCAGTGGCTTACTTGCTTTGCTAGATCTCTATTAATGCAGGAGTTTTTTATCCAGACTACGGCTTTATGCTGGCAAATGTTTATAGCAGTACTTAAATATATGTCTAGCTTTAATGTGAGTAGATATATAAACGGAAAAAAATAAAAACTATGCACCCATTTGTCTCCCTTATGTTTTTTCACTCAGTGGCTCTAGCAGTGGATGCAAATGTAGGCTTCAGGAAGAATTTCTTACGTATTTCATCCAAACAAAACCACATGTAGATGTTTTTCAGGTCATTCTTAGACTTGCCTTTGATTTGAACTGAATCTGAATTGTAGGCAAGTACAGAAGTGGAACTTATAGCAGATATGTTTTTCATTCTGAAAATGCTAAGAATAATAACTTCATAAGAACGGTATACTCATTTCGAGACTTTAAATTACAATTGCTTTAAAACAGGAATTCTAGATAAAAGTGGGTCCTGACAGAAGGACCTTTCAGATGAAATTTACTTTTATTTGGACGTGAAGTGTAGCAATAATTTGCTGAACGATATGACTGACCTAAACAAAATAACTTCTTGGCTAAGAGGATAAAAGCGGATCTAGCACTTGTCCACATGTGTGTCTCTATAGTTTCATTGACTAGAATAATTGCAGGGGGATCTTTTCAAGCCCTCAGAAACTTCTTCCAGGCTGCAAGACCCAAAAATCATTCTGTCAGTAGGAAATTTACAGAACGTGGGAGAGAAAGAATCACCTGGAAACAAGGAGCAAGAAACAGGAATAATATAAAAGCATATTAGTAAAAATAAGTTGAATACTGACGATGTAGATCCAGGCCCATATAAGTATAATAATCTAAAAGCTGCAAGGGCAGAATGGTGAAACAGGCTTCCATGTTCAAAATGGCTGTCCTGTAATTCTTTGTAATTCCTGGTGAGGTGGTGGGGTGACACCTTTGGAGTCCCTTTTCTTTTGGCTCTCTGCAGGAAGAGAATCTTTTCCTAAGATACAGGTCCCTGTTTTTCCAGATATTTTCCTCTTTGTATTTATCCTTTTTTTTTTTCCTGAAGACTTCTAAAGTTATCCTTTGCTACTCAGCTGTGTCTAAAAATAAAGTCAAAACCTTTGCCTTACTGTATAAACAAAGAAGGAAGTCAATGCTCTCTCTTCAATTCTCCATTAGACCAATGTCACCTGTGAATTTAAGTAATACAATACCTCAAATTGAAACATTTCTTGTGGAACCCATCTATCAAATTCATTCCTCTAGTTAGGATTAGTTAGGTTGGATCTGATATGTGGGATGTTACAGATCAGGAGGTTTGGGGAGATATGCTTCTCTTAGGTTCATCCTTTCTTCCTATTCTCTCTGGTACAATGTCTTTTACTGGTTAGATACAGTTTTCTATACTGCAGTATGATGCTTCAGCAAAAGACTGTTAAGGGAAGAAAATTCAAAGTCTGCAGAATATGTAAGGTCCTGATATTTTGTTTATCACTGCCACTTTTGACCTAAATATGGTAACACAAACAGGGTGTTTCCAAAATCACAGTATCCCTATGTGCAGACATATAAGCAAAAGCTTCTGACACATTTCAGACTTCAAAAATCATTTTCAGGAGTTTTCTTTAACCATAGAGTTCTAAATTACTTTATCTGCTTACTTCAGAAATCCCACTGTGGCATGGATCATCCGCTGTGTCTGCAGCCTGGGAACCTCTTTGCCTCAGAAGGAATAAGCTCGTGAGAGATACTTGAGCTGCTTTAAAGTAGCTGTCCCATCTTTATGACACAATACAGCTCTCTGCAGAGGGTCCCAGGGGCAATATGATTATGTCAGTGCAGTTGTGTGCTGCACGAATTCTCTTACAACAAGTAAGAAACAGGGAAGATGTTTTTAGGCTGTTCTCTTGGCATAGCTATATTTCCATCTGTGAGTTAAACTCTTTGCAAGAATGGTGCTTCACAGATCCTGTCTGAAATCCAGCTATAGTCAATGTCTTCTGCTGGCAAGATGATGAAGTCCTTTAACTGAGAAATCTGGAATCCTTGTTAGGTGTTAACCGTAGTCAGGTGTCGTACAGGCAATCCATGTGTGAGTGTCATCAGTGCCTTGATCCAGTCTACTGACCCTGAATTAGAGCAGACAGAAGTTTTGAATGACAGAAGTTTTCAGGGCAACAAATGGCTCTCAGTTACACAGTTGCCAGGATCATTAAGGTACTGTGAAGATAATGCTATGTGGCCTTGATCACCAGAGGTTTGCACGTGCCAGCAGGAGGAGGGAGGTTGATAAGAGTTCTGACACAAGATCTCCATGCCAGGGTGGGATCAGTGTCCTTTATCTGTTTTTTTTTTTTTCATGAAAATTGAGCCCTGTTTTTGACAGTCCTTCTCCATTGCTGTTTGTTTGCAAGAAAGGATCCTCTGAAATGTTTGGTAGGAGAGTTCATGTTAGTATAGAATGGCAAAAGCACTTGATTGCTGAAAAGCAGCAGTTGTAAAATGCATGATCTGGATTAAACATGGACTTTGAGGAATTATAGGAATTAAATTTATAGGAATTAAATGAAAGAAGCAGGCAGGTAAAGTGGCTTAGCAAACTAATGTTTTTATCCATAAGACACTTCAGGCAATGTGATACTGCCAGTTTTTCACAGGATGAAAGAGAAGAAAATCTTAAATCCTTAAAAAGAAGTGATCCCACCATATAAATTTCAAGTAGTAGAAAATATGCATTCAAATAAATCAGAAAAGCTATTTCAAAAGCTTCTCTTACTACAGAGGAAAATAAAACAGTAATTAGCCCTACAATGATAGTAAGCCCACTGTGTATAAAAGTTACTACTTTTTACTTTCCATCTTCATTTGCTGTATAGGCACAAAGGATGTCATGCTATATAATATGTGACTTTGTTGACAAACAATAGTGAATGCTTTAGACACACCCAGGTTTTCAATCTTCAGTTGAGGCTTTGACATTTGTACTCCCTCTGATTTGTTCAGTCTGGTGTTAACAAACACAGTTGGGATGACAACATACTGTAGGCAAATCATCAGCTTCAGATCACATGCAAAGGTTTCGTTTGCAAATAAGCACATAAAGTTTCCAGTGAATAAAGTTCTGCATCACTGACTTTCCCTCCAGGAAGCTGGCAAGGCACAGACAGGGATATGGGAACAAAGTCTCATTTGTAAACATTTGTGTCTGTTGCTATTTACGGTAGAGTAAAATAACCATAATGGGTTTAAGAATAGACCACACCTAGGTACTGCATAGTATATTTGTACAGCAATAAAAATCTAAGATAGAGCTTTGGGTTTTATCTGAAACTTAACTAAAAATCTGTGAAAAAGTTTTCAGATTTTCTGTGTGGTTTGATATGGACTATCTGTAATTTAATGCTCCTGTTACACCAGATGTATAATGGATGCACTTTGGGGGGCCAAATGCCTTTTGGAAGCCCCCAGACTATCTTGCAGTTTCTACACAGATTGGATTCTTGGGCTGATGGCTTGCCAGAAGTAATTTAAGATTTGGGATGATGCTGTCTTCAGCCCTGGTACAGATTAATGGATCTTCATTTGATTTTGTTTCCCACCCTAGGAGGTATTTATTGAGCCAGGCTCTAAATGCATACATTCCTTTCACCAAGCTATTTCACAGTCCAGTAACTTGAACTCCTCTTTCCATGATTTCTGACCAACTCCAGGCAATGATCTGAATAAGAATGATTGTTTATTAAGACTTCATAATGTTGCTCCAGAACAATGCTTCGGTATCGCAGGAGGAAAGATGTTAATCCATTTTTTTTCAGATATTTTTAGTGGTGAGATTAACTACAGGACAAGGGGAAAAGTTTCTAAGGAAGAAGGAAAATCTGATTTGAAGGAGAATGTTTTCAGTATTCCTCTTCTGGAACAAATTTCAGTTCTGAGCTGGTGTCAGGTTTTGCAGAAAAATCCATGTTTTATTACTCTGCTTCTAATTACTGGGTAGGGATGTAACCACTCACCATTTTGGCCACTATCCATTTCTTTCTTTCATGTAACACAATTACTGAATTGTAGCAATGAATATTTAAGGGCTAGGTGTAGCACTCTGATCAGATTTATAGTTATAGAGATATTTGACTAGGTTTGCAAACACGATTTGGGATAGTATTCAAATGAATCAGAATTTAGAATTATGGAAATTATGCTAAAGACCTCATGCAAACAACATTTTCTATGGAACGTGCAGTATTTTCTAGCTTAAGTCTATGGTAGAAATACTACAAATACAGCATTTTCTTTTCTTTTAGGCTTATATTTCTTCCTCCACTCCCAGCTGGATATGTTCATATTAAAAGAATAAGGTGAATTTCCACTGTGACACTCATTGTAGTTAGATAAGTCATGGTGTTTGGAATTTGTTTTTACCAGGAGGAAGAATAATTCATAACAGTGTGACTGTACTGAAAAATGCCTCAACAGGCTTTTTCCCACAATATCTGTTCCAGATACTGAGTTTCTCTTCCTTCCTCTCCCTATGGCTGCTGTTATATCTCTTATATGCAGGGTGGATCTCACCTGTTCCAGCAAGTCAGCAACTTTCAACATCTCCCTAATAGGCTGCAACTATCACAAATATGCAGTCAAATATTCCTGTGGTTTTCTAACTGCCAGACAAAGACTGGGCCTCACTGGAGGCACAAATTAGGGCAGAATTCTGTGTGGTTTTTGTTTAATGTTATCAAATCCTAACTCAGCAGTGGAGAGAGTAACACAAATTCAGAATGACTACTTTTTTCAGGTGAATCTAGCAGATGTTCTTAATTTAGACACAAGCCCCACATCAGCGGAGTTATTCTGTGCCTCAGGTTCTGTGGGACAGTAGCACTTGGCTTTCTGATACAGACTGAAGTGCCACGATGTAAAGGAAGCTCCCCAAACATCCATTGCTTGCAAGACTGGCCCTTCCTAAACCCAGCTTGTGCAGCTCATCCAGACGCCCAGGGCTCTGTGACAACACCTGTGAAGTCACAGCATCTTTCAGGACTGAGACATGGGTATGCCCCATCCTTCCACATACCTCAGTTTTCTGTAGAGATTTGGGTTCATGGCAGGAAGAAAATGCTAGTGAATTCCACTGGGCTCCCCAGCCCATTCTTTGCAGGGAACCAAGAAGCAGTTTAGCTGCAAACATAAAATTCAGAACAACCTGCACCATTAAATGCTGGGTACCACCAACTAAGTCATAAGATTTTTTTTTTTTTTTTAAAAAGAATCCTCTCTAGAACACCATTTTACCACCCTAATGTCATATTATTATTGACATAACAGCTCTGGCTTCTAAATGTTTGAACTGGATGCAGGTATTATATGAAGAATAAAACACATTTTAGTTATTCACAAATTATTAACTTAAAATTATAAGGGTAATTTAAAAAATGTATTTTAAAAAATCTTCCAGAATTCATAATTTGATCAAATCTGCTAGGTATGGAAGCTTAGCTAACTCTATTCTGAAGTCAAGGGACATTTTTGTTATCATTTGTAATTGAAGGCCTGCTGCAGGAGGCTTGAATAAATTCAAATAGGTTTGGAATATACATTTCCTGGTTGTATCTTTAATATTTGTACACTTTTTTTTCCCTTTTATTGTTCAATTAAATATAAGAGCTATGAAATATTATACATTTTTGACTGGGTTGATAATAAATTGCACCCTGTTCTATTTTATACAGGAAAATATGTAGAATCAGTGAGAAATATTAGCTCTACTCAATGACACCTCCCAATAACCTGCTCTTACCAGGGTCACAGTGACCCAATGTGATTGCTTTTTTTCATTGTTTGGAGACAATTCTTTGGGGAATTTCTTTGAGAACTAAAGAAAATCTACAAGAGCAAGAGTGGACTGCTAAGGTCAGGCACATTCATATGCACCTGGCAAAATTCAAGTGCTCTTTAGATGACTAGAGGTTCATGATGCCCTTCTGTGTAAGGATCAGACTACTGATGTCTGCAAAATGTTGCTTGGTTTATTCTACGTCTCAAAATAGCCAGTGTAAAAGAGGAGGCCAATGTCTGTAGGAAGTTCATCTCTATAATAATGCATGTCAACAAGAAAGCACATGTGTATGCACACATATACACAGAGACTAAGGGTTTCAGTTTCAGCTTGTCTGGGATATTTTCATACTCTGTAATAAAAGTTGGAGTTTCAAAGTTCTTCTGGGCTTTTTTGTTTAAATGGCAGATGGTTTGAGAGGAGCAGTCTATAAATGAATTGGTGCTGACCAACACTGGGCACCATTTATTTACTTTCTGTTTATAAACCTTGGTGTTTGTTTTCCATGCATTCTGCTTCATGAAGATGATCACTAAGTACAAGTGTTCCTTTAAATCAGCAGTGACTGTGGTTTGGCTCTTCTTAACAATGTAAGTTTATAGCTAGGTTGAAGACATTCCAGACTCCACTGCCCAGTTTTTTTCTCCCTTTTTTTTTCCTCTTCCTTTTGTGTATCTTTATATAACTGATGTTGATTTTGAGTATCTGTCTTCAAAAACAGCACACAACAAAAGAAAACAAAGAAGAAAAGTCAGGGTTTGGGTGGATTCTTAAATTCAGCGTACAAAAGTGAGCAAAAATACATCACACTATAAAGAAAGATTCTGTAATCATTTGATATGATCCTCACCTTCTGGTCTCTATATGATAAATTTCAACAAGTCTACAAAATAATAAAGGCACAGAAGCTTGGCATTGCTGAATATACATTCAGCTCTCCAAATTTCAGTTATGGCCTTTCTTGCTGACAGCACAGTCTGACCCCTAAATTAACTTTCCCATGTCTGTCTGCAATCACCCCTAAATCATCTTAGTCAGAATAGGTGACCTAACAGGACAGCAATGCTCTGTGGGGTGCCTGTACATGTTCTAGAATAATTCTTAACAGGAGGAAGAAAACCTGCAATTTCCTAGCTGTTGTTTTGATCTTTGTTGATGAAGAACAGAAAATGTGCATGCTCATGGAAGTCAACCTAACCACTGTCTAGGAAGACAGGGATTCAGAAGTGTTCAATGGAGCAGCCAATAATATTTATGAAGATTAAGATGGAATTTTATGATCACTCTTGCCACTTCTGCTTTTTTTACCATACAAATACAGTGACTTTTATGAGTATCATAGATGAATGGAAGGAAGCAAACTCAAGCTCTGAGAATTGGGTCATTTTCACTTTTATCAGTGTCCCACTTGTAGCTGCTGCTAGGGATATACCTGGTTTCCAGGGTGTTTTCATGTCATGTGGCTGCCTTAGGAAAGGAGAAATGTTCAAGGCAGCAGCTCGGATTCTCCAAATCCAGATGAGATGTCATCACCACAATGCTTTCAGCAAGTTAGAGGATTCCAGCTTAGAGAGGGTTTTCAAGACAGAAAAGGATTTTTGACCCAATTTGCCATCCTAGTTCTACCTCATTGAATGTGAACCCCCATATTTTCTATCAAGTACATGCTTTGCTTCTCAGGAAGCAGACAAGAGGAAACAAGATGAACCCATTTTGTCTTTCACCTGATTTTCCTACTTCAGCTTCTTAATTGAAGCGGAGAAAAATTATCTTGGTTTTAAATTACCCTCTCTCTGTGGAAAGGGCTATTGGATGATTATTTAATGGGCTGCTGTACATCAAATTTACCTTCTCCAAATCTGAGTGCTTTTGGGACCATGGCTTTGTGTTCAAACCAGACTTACTGCTCCACACACTTAAAATGCAGTTAGTTGCTGCATATTTTTCCAGTATCAAATGCAAGGGCCTGTGTTAGTCTTTAGCTTTTACAATTCCTGTCTCAACTGCCCTTTTTTACTAATGACTCCTGCAACAAAGCAACCACTGATACTGGGCAGAAAAACATTGCAACCACAGTTGTCTAATTTGAATACCTCTGCAAACATACAGACATACAAGCAAGTAAACAAGGTAACAAGAGTATCAGCTGACTTATAGTCACTGTTTTCATGTACACTGAGCCTCTGGCAAACACAAGGTAGCACAAGTCATGCCAGCACATTTCTCTGAGTATTTTAAATGAAGTCCCAAGATCTGTGTCATCCTCTTAGAAGAAAACTTTGTGAGTGCCATCTGGACTTGCTAAAGTGCACCTTGTTCAGTTGTTGTTATTAAGAAGTCCTAACTGCTAGCTAAAATACCAGGTTTTGGGTACATAGCATTTTGTGGCATTCCTAATGCTGACTCAAGTAGCTGTTGTTGTTATGTCTGTGGTCAATTGGTTACTTAAAAGTGGGAACCATAAAATTCAGGACACTAACACAGCTGCTTACACTTAACCTACGGTGAAGCGAGTGTTTTAATCCTCCAGCTACAAAGATGTCCCTAAGCTTGATGTGCATGGAAATGCTTCTCTCCACTTAATATTCATGCAATTGTATTTTTTGTTTTTTTTTTTTATTGAGTTAGAAATGAAAGGCAGCCCTTTATCATCACACTTGTTCAGACAAAGGAGAAGTTCACTGAGCGTATGTCATGCAGTGCAGTGGATCTGTATGGGGAAAAGCTGTAGCTGAAGCCATCATAACTGTGTTAAACATGGTTCAGAGGCTTATTTTGGCTTGTCTGCTGCCCAGCCCTGGCTGCTAAATGCCCATTAGTGGCAGCAATGTGATGGGTATGCTCATGAGGCTCTATGTACAATTTAGTTTCATCTGAAAGAATCCATCCAAGACCTCACTTTCACAATGTGAGCAAAAATATGGTGCAGGTAATTAAGAGGTTCATTTTGAGTGCACACCCATGACCTCAAGTATAAAACTAAGCCAGGTAACCCCAATACCTCAGTGATTAGACAGCTGGGTTTGGAGACTCATACTGAGTTTTTTGGTAAACTTTGATAAAAACCATGCCATCCAGAATCCATTTTCTAGCTGGTTAATTCACTGTGATTCAATACACTGATGAATATTTTCCAGTTTCTTTCCAGTTCATACGAATTTCTTTTCCCTAAGTGTTTCTATGTAACTGGCATTTGGTTAACAAATGGGCCTTTGACCCCCCGGAATATGTTTCCCTTTTGATAAAAACAGGACGTGCTACTCTGTAGTTCAGCTGAGGCTCAAGAATGCCCTTGTTGATGATCATACCTTGGCACTATATATACATTTCTACATGGAGAACTTTTCATGATTTCTCGGATTTCATTGCATGGGGCTGTGCCAGAGATTGCTACCTTGCTCACATTCCCCAAGTTAGAACAAAATTACTGTTTACAGTTGCATAGAGCATTTCATAAACCAGCCAGTGTGTTTGTGAACACTAACTGTTCTGTCTGCAGCGGGTTTCAGAGGAACAGGGATAGCACTGTGTTTCTGAGCTGTGTTACAAAGAGCAGAGCACCTCTGCAGGGACTCTTGGACCAGACCATGGCCTGCTGTTATGGTGGAGCGAGCGCGTCTTTGCTCACACAATTATCAGTGAAAGGTCAAAGGCACTTCAGCAGCTACACCATTTGTGCTTTAACTCCTGAAAAGGATAGACTGCCACTTGCAATCCCCTACAAACTAAAACCCTCATCATTTGGCTTCTTTCTCTTCTCCTTTATTTCCTCCCCATCTTTTATGTGTCTTACAGGAGGAGATGGACAGGACCAAGGTCTGGGAAAGCCTTTGGCTGGCTAGAAACTAAAAAACATTAGTCACCAGATTCACTTGTATCATTACCTACAAAAAAGGTTAGCCAAACCAGAAAGCAACAAATGTAACCTGAAAGTACTTTATGTAAACTATGGAGGGTTTTTAGTTTGTTTGTTTTTCTCCCTTGAAAGGTTGCCACTTTCAAACATCTCCAAACATAAGCTTTCTGTAAACAAAAAACAGTATTTTTCCAATGTTTTGTACTACAGGTTTTAACAGATCTGCTCTTTTCTTTTCATTTAAAATTCAGACATCAGCTGTGTTGTATTTTGATTTTTCTTCTGACCATTTTAAGGAAAGAATAAAAAGAAAGATGATAAAAAAAAGTATAACAGATATAGTTAAACAAAATGTTTAATAGTGCAGCATCTGCAAATATTTTTTTTAAATCTTGTAATGTATTTTTCCACTCTACTAATAAATTAGTATTCTAGTAACCTGATAAGATTAAGTGTGAAACCATCTATGTAACAGTATTTATGACTGTATTTAAGAAGATTTATTTTATTTTTATTTTTGTGAAACCTGTCAGGAAATTATTTGCAAGGCCTGTCCCTGTGATTGAAATGACCATGTGCATGAAGATTGAAACACCTCGTATGACTAAATGAAATTTTAACTGAAACAATTAATTATCTAAGATGCAGGTCTTGGTTTCCTAAAGGGCTGACTTGAGTGGAGTTCTTCACTCATATGAATATGAGAGTTGCATGTATACATATGTAGTTAAAAGAGGATTTCTTGGCAATTCAGCACTCATCATGTTGTTTTGCAGACTGACACTGGATATGCTAGACATAAACATATGTTGAAAAATGTCAGTATGCAGTCCAAAGTTAAAATATGCAGCTCCTAATTTCTTGACAAAACTCTTCAGTGTATAGAAAGGAAAGTCAGGCTCCCACCATGATCCTGATATTCTGTGAATAAGAACATGTTAATTTATGGAAAGGGTAAAAAAATGTACTCTTTGTGGATGAATCTGTGGTGGTATGACACATGAAGGAATAGGTTCAAAATTTTGTCAAAGGTCAGCTATCAAGAGTGTTTTAATAGTGATTTCTAGGAAAATTAAATATATGTCTCAGCTTCAATCCTGAGGCCTGCCCACTACTAAAGAAAGTGGGTATATGAAATCAGTCTAAAATATTCTCAGGTTTTTTTGTTCTTCCCAGGCTATTGGTTGAGATATATAATTTCTCATGCTGAGAAGATGTAAATCAATCTTTTCCAGGTACTGACTCCATTCTATCCCCTCATTTTCACTGGCATGAACAAGGCTGTGCCCAGACTGTCTGTGATACACTGCTGCCTGTGATGTTAGGAGTTGGCACTCTGCACTGCACTGTGATGTCTCAAAAAGGTGTGTGTTTTAAGAAGTATTATGAAAAGAGTAATTCTTTTACTCACAATGTAATTAACCCATGAAATCTGTGATGTTACCATGAAGACTAGTATTTCCCCCCTAATATTTATTCAGAAAAAAATAATGAAACACATCACAAGGTGAAACAGAAAAATGGTGGTTGAAGTAGGACTGTTACAGATACTATTTATCAAGATGTGTTGAGCTTAAACTAGTGGAATCAGCTTAAACTAGTGGAATCAGGAAGGAATTTTCTCCCCATGCACAGAACCATTCTAGTAAACACATTCAGAGAACACTTCTTTCCTTGAAGCATTTGGGATTCAATATTAGGAGGATACAGAACTAGAGAGAGCATTCAGACACAACATGGGGTGACTGGTGGTTGTGGTTTTCCATCAGATGTCCGTACATTGTTGTGATATAACGAGCCAGGTTCTGTTACATTTCATAACCTATGAACGCCTTACAAACAAACATGGAAGAACAGGAGTGGCTTTCCACTGGGAAGAACTTGAAATACAAATGGGTTGGAAACATTTCTGTTCACTCACCTCCTGCACTTGGCCAGACACAGTGACAAATCTTTCCACCTCTGACAGGTTTCATTGCAATAAGTGCCAGTAACATTTATGCTAAGTTTGGCTGAATGCAAATTCAGTCTGAATTCCCTCAGCTCTTCAGATTTTGACAACACTATCAGTTCATAACAGACCACCTGTTTGTTTTGTAGTGCCTGCCAAAACATATAAGTGGTAATGAGGAAAGGAGATGCTGCTTTTAATGTGTGTATATTTATATAATATGCATAAATTCATACACAACTAATGTACACATTTCTTTCCAATGAAGCAGATAGAAGATAAACAGCTTGATTACAAGGTGACGCTGTTTTGCTTTTCTCCTTTAGTCACCTTAATGAGTTTATTTAGCATCAGGATTCAATGTGGTGAGGGAAAAATGTTATCAATCCTTCCATGCAAAAATTGTAAAGAACATCAGTATCTGTCCTGATTTCAAGCTCACAACTGTAGAGCTGTAGATGTAGACTGTAGATATCATGGAATGATCCACAGATTGTATATCCTGAAGTCAGTGGAGCTGTGCTATTTACAGCAGCTGTGTTATTTTCACTAGACACCAATTATATGCAAACAAGCATGCACATGGCATCTTCATGAAAATAACAGCAGAGAACAAGATCCTTTTCTCTCAAAACATTTTTAAAAATACTAAATGTTTCAGACTATCCAAATATCACTCAATGGCCTGCACTGAGTGTGCCATGTCTTCCAACTTCCTTTATCTTTCCTATATGGCACTGCTCAGGATGAGGATCTAGCCATACATGTTTCATACATGACTCAGAAGACAGGCAAAGAGAGAGAAGACCAAAATTTACAAGAGCTTTTGTCTCAACACAAGGTACCAATCTTTTGTCCCAATGCAAGGTATCAAACCTCTGAATCTTCAGAAGTTCTGAGCAATTCTCTCATCTGAATTTTCATGAGTATTTGAAATTATGAAGACAATTGATTGGAAGAAGTAAATTAAAAACAGGGAGGAATAATAGAAAGAAAAAATAAGGCAAATTAATAATAATTCCGGGGAAGGAACGTAACTTATTCCAGCTCACTTCTTCCATCTGAGGTACAACATTTCAGCTGTTTAGAAATATCTTTTAGAGCATAACAGTAAACATCAAAATTCTAAATTCTGAAAGCTGCGAATTTTAGCGTTGGAAATTACTGCCTGGTTTTAAAATTTGTGTTCAAGTTGATGTGTCAAAGGGCATCTCTAAGTGTCAGGTAACACACAGAATCAAATTCATAGAGCAATGCTGTTTCTTCTACAGTAGAATTCCAGATATTGCATTCTGAAAAATATCTGTTATTGAATGGATGTGTTTCAAACCAGATTTGGAAGAAACATCTGAAACATATAGAAAGTGACAAAATTCTAAAAAGACTGAGTTTCCTCGTCCAGGTTATCAAAAGGCAGAAAGGAAAGATCTGATCATCTCAACCTCCAATGAGTATTCACATTTGTTCCAAAAATTTTCCTGTAGTGTAAAGCTAGTTTTCAACCTTTCTCAAGACTTTGATTCTGTGTGTCCTGAAGCTTCCATCAACATGCTATTGTTTCTACCCAGAAATTTGAAATTCTAGTATAAGCAGAGCTATGTATAGCCTCACGCTGTTCGCATTTACCAGTGTTCAGACCCCGCATCATAATTATTTCATGCATTAATGGGATGTACAGCATGTGCTGTAAATAGAATTTAAAAGGAGGTGAGACTTCAGATCTTTGATAATTTTCAGATGTTTTCTCCCTTTGCATAAATTTCCTTATTTTCTTGCTGGCCTTTATGCATTCCTTTCAAGAATTAAATAAAATAAATAAATTCATTAAGAAAGTTAAAATGCACTTGCAAAATAAACTGGATTAAAGAGCTAATTTTAGCAGGTTTTGAAGTAAATTAGCTTCTTGTATTCCAGAATTTAGTCCAGAAAGGTTTATTAAGGAGTATCTTCTCTACAGCAGCTATTTCTGAATAACTCCATAAATTTGTAGAAAAGCCTAAAGACAGACAAAGTACCTCTGTATCTAAAACAATACAGATAGGGGCAGAAGCAAATGATGCTGAACATTTATGCTGATGAGAATGGTAGGACAACCCTGAATGCCTCCATTCCCTCCTGCAGTATGCAATTCCAGAGACACATTCCTCCTGCAGACACATTCCCAACATGGCCTTGGACTAATCTTTCATTGTATGTCAATGTCTCATCTTTAGAAACAGAACTATTGTGTTGATAGAGTTCATTAGTGAATGTGAGATGGTCAGATGGCATTGTGATGAGGTAATAGAACATGGATTATGCCTATGTGTAAGCATTCACTCATGCAAAAACAGGAATTGGGAATGATTTCATCCACATCAGAATAGCCAGAGAGAGAACCAGAACAAGATATTTTTTATGGAGACACTGCACTCTGGCAGAGGCCAAATTTTGTAAAGTTACATGGATTAATGCAATACTCCTGACTTTATTTGGAGTAAATTCAAAGGTTCCACCAGCCTCCTGTCCCAGGGTTAAATGGATGGAAAATGGACTAAACTGGTAATGAATCATGAAATCTTGTCTCCTAGTTCATATCGTAAAGGATAAGGAGTCCTCTGTAAGGACTAAGGCAGTTTTGAAAGAAACACTACATTAAAAATGTGTGTCAAAACAGATAATTGATTAGAAGTTCCATGGACAAGAAAATGTTGAACTCCAAGGTCTGTGTTGCTTTGTGTTGCTGTCAACACAAAGAGAAAAAAAGAACCAAAAGAGAACCAAAATCAAATGCTAATCATGTTAGCAAAAGTAAAATGCTACTTTTTTTTCCTTAAAAAAAAAAATTATGTTTGATTCTACAAGACTGAAGCAAAATGCTAAAATATGGTGACAGAAACCAGACTACTGTAGAAAATATATTTCAGGAGCCATGACTTACCCTTGGAACTGTATATCATGACTGTTAAGGAAAGAGAATGAATTTATGAAGAGTATATGTGCCTTACTATTATATAGTGAGATGTTTTGAAGAAATATTTGTTTAGTCCCCTAAACTATCATGATTTTGGCTGGAACACAGAGTGAATATCATTGGATATAAATAGTAATGCTCTTCTTTTCTGGAAGAAAGGTGATAGTCTACAAGTTTTAGAACAGATTTATAATTACCATGAATCTTTAAAATACACCTTTGGCTTTTAAGATGAAGTTTTCAGATATTTGAGGTCCACTGACACATTATCTTCCACATCAATGTACTAAGTACCTATAGCAGTTTTGGAAAGGTTGTTAACACAATTGTGTGCAAACCACTCAGCCTGATGGGTCTTTTATGGCAAGTGGAGAAGTTTCCTTGAGGTTTAATTACTGGTGGAGTAACACTTTATCTTGTTCATGGAAGCACCTGGTAACACAACCTGTGTCAGGTTTCACATTGCACTATGCTCAGTCTGTCTTCCAGGAAGTTGCTAAACTCTGTCTGTTCTATGATTTTTTCCTAACAACTACCAAGTGTGTTTTTGGTATCCAGGTCCATGGCTACATAAGAATTTTGTTGATGAGTATTCAACTCAAACTGGAGTTGACTGAAATGTCTGAAATGTGAATATCATGAAAATATTGAGAAAAAAATGTTGGGGATTTTTTATAGGAAAGGGGTAAAAAAAAAAAAAATCAACTTGGAAATTCATAATCTACCATATCCTGTTAAAAACTCTGAATATTACTTTTAGCTTGTTGAAGATACATATACACATATATATAAATATGTTATCCTCAAAAACACAGTAATGGATTTCAAAATATGACATACCTTACACTCTGTGTTCTATATGTTACAGCAATACTGCTAACAACACTCAAGGTATTTCACTG
Organism: Emberiza elegans; assembly: GCA_024865655.1. Taxonomy (NCBI): domain Eukaryota; kingdom Metazoa; phylum Chordata; class Aves; order Passeriformes; family Fringillidae; genus Emberiza; species Emberiza elegans. The sequence goes on along the minus strand of JALJVW010000910.1, from coordinate 35,665,353 downwards.
GAAATTTATTGGACAAATTCCAAGAGCATGGTTTAATATTTACTGTTTCCAGTGAAATGGCTTGGAAAATGCTGAGTAATGCAAATACTCAATGCAAATAGGTGTGCCTGAGAGTTAGTGCATCCCACTAACTGCACAGAGCCAGGAAGTCATGCTGGAACAAAGAATCAGGCAGCCACAGCCCCAAGCATCTGTGCTTGGCATACAACCAGCAATGATGTGGTATGTATTCACATCCAGAGGGAGAGATAAAGAGGACAGGAAGAAAAAATTACCTTTCTGAAGGAAGAGAACTCAAAAATTATTTTTAACTCCCTTGTTAATTAAAAACTGTGGTCAATAAATACAATTAGTCAAAAGACTCCAATTGTCAAAGAATTTTGCAAACAATTGGTGAATTAACTTAAAATAAATTTTCTTGTTAAAGAAAAAATAAATAAAACTATGTTTGGTTTCTTCCCCTCAGCTCCCAAATGTATTTTGATAAAGGAAAACAATTTACGTGAAAAATTTTACAGGTAATAGGAAATTGCAATAATTTGTTTGTAAGTAAAGTGGAGGAATCAATATGATGTATAAAATGACTGCTTAAAAGCTCTTCCCATGAACCAGGTCCTGCTATGAATTAGCTATTACCAGTTATTCTGATCAAGCGCACTTCCCTTGAGATACCTGGCATTTTCAAGATTACTCTTCTCTCTAATGGACAAGACCCAAGACATCCACTGGGAATGTGAGATTTGACATTTCAGGGGAAAAGAATGTGTGTCAAAATGCTCTTGGAGGAATTTCTGAAAATATGGTTATTTCACATTTTCCTTTCTTGTGATGCAAGTAGTTTTTTTTAAGCTCAATCTTTTTTTTTTTCTTTACAGCCCACCCAATTTGAAGGTAGCTTAAGGACCAGGGCACTAAGTTGCTAGGAACCCTGTTTATTGGTGTTTCATGCTATTTTGCAATAATGTATAGGAACAGCAGTAGATTTTGCACAGACGAGGACCATTCACAACGATTTTGAAGGTGAGGTAAGACATTATCATCATGAACTGCACTTTTTTATCAGAAAACAGACCTCTGGTCCACAAGATTTACTAGTACAGAAACAGTTTTAAATTCCTCTAGTGCTAAAGGATTATGCATTTTCTTTATAGAAGTATTTCCTTCATCAGTTATCACGAAAGCATATGAACACTGAAAACATACTAATGATTTGAGCCTTATGTTGGGTAGCACAAGGGTTGGCTGCTGCACACACAATGTAAAAATCTCAGCTTGTTAATGTGTGTAGCAGGGAAAAAAGGGACAAGACTGTTTTCCATATGTCTCTTCAGACTTCAATAATCTCATGATGTTGTTCCTTGCAACTTTGCTGTGCAAGACATGTTACAACATGCTTCTGATACAGTCCTAAAGTTTAATGGACATCAGGGTCAAAATCTACCAGGAAGCCTCCCTGTGTCAAAGCCAGGTGTCCTGTTCTTACAAGTTCTAGTCCAAGAGTTTGGCTGCCCTTTCTTTTACCACATCTACCAATCATGCTAGTCTTCCTCTTTGTTGCAGATTGACAGCGAGAGAGCTGGCTGAGACATGTAAACACTTCTTTTTTCTGGCAATTGGCGTTTTCCAGAAATGTGTGTACCTTCCCTATGTATCATAATAATATATCAAAAATAAATTATTATCTATGGGCAGGTCATCTTTAGTTTTGTGCCAGGCCATCTGTGGTCCATGCATAGAGACAGGAGTGCTAAACAGAACAGATGTCATTGGAAATATAAGTCTCTAAACATGAATATGTTACATGCACTTTCATCAGAAGACTGTGTTATAAAATGTCTCTGACTTTTCTAGTACAACTTTATTCTGTTTCAGTGTGGATCATGATGTCCTTGGTTGCCTGTGTTCACAGCAAAAGCTTCAAAAGCTTCATCTGTTTGTTTAATGGAATAAAAGTATTCAAAAAACTTCCTCCCATCTTTCTGTCTTGGGCCATTAGGGCAATAACTCTTAGACCTTTCTCATCTAAAGCTGCAAGGGCCACAGAGGAGGGAAATGCATACTTGTTCTTCATCTCTGCAGCAATCATTAGAGCAAAATTTACTTCAAATAGTGATAAATAAAGCATTTTAAGTGGACTACTGGAAGTACAGCTGGGACCTGCACTGGGGTTATCATGCCTAGGTGTCCTTACACACGCACTGAAGACCTTTCTTAAAATCTCTGTGGGAGTCCCCTATCTGCAGAGCGCTTGAAGAGATTTAAGCAACTAAGTGCCTAAATTGAGGCTTATATCCCACTAAAGAAAGAATTTAGTCTACATCTCTATGCCATATTGTGTGGAGGCTGATGCAGAGACCTGTATTCTGGTTTTGGTTTTGCTGTTGCAGGTCAGCAGTTCATCACTGTTCTTGTCATTGCTGGGGCTAGCTGGGGACTGGAGCAAAGTCTTGCTTGTGAAATACTTTTTAACTAACAAGAAATTATCTGAGCAGTACAATGCTTCCAACTGGTTTTGGAATAATTGGATATTCATAATCAACATAGACATTATTTATGAATTTCAGAAAAATCAAATATATCCCTAGCATATCCCAGAGCCACAAGGTTTTCCTTTAAGATAGAAACTGCATTCTTTTTCTCCTTCTGTAATTTACATCAAAATAAATATTTTGAGGGACATGACAAGGAACAGCAGCCTCTTTACAATGTCTTTAATTAGAACATAAAGCTAGGTGCTAAGTGCCTATGATTGATTTATTCAAATCTCAATTATGTCAGTTACTTCTATTTGGAAAACCAGCCACTAAAAGATGCTTTCAAAATTAGAATTACAGTTTAAGTGGTTTTTTTTTTTTTAAATATCGGGGAAGTTTTAATCTCTCTTTTCCCTACATTTTTTTTGTGGTAGTAACATTTTTTGGTTACTACTTGATTTTATCGTAGAAAATGTATTAAAATCCATCTGACTCCTCATTAATACCAATGTATAAGTCCCAAGTAAATAATTCTGATAAATTTTAGATGATCAGGAAGGGATGAACTTCACCTAAATCAAGATGTCCAGGGTCTGATTCATTCACCTGCAGAGGCAGCCAATGACTCTTTAAGCTGTCCCTGTAGATCAGGCAAGTTTACTTCCAGATAAGACATGGGAGGCACAAGGCACTCAAACCCTTCTGGAGATTGTCATACAGGCTTACAGATCAAGATACTTAAATATTTATGTTTACTTTATAGACTTTACAGTGTCATTACAGTCTAGACTTTCTAGGCAATAGAAATGTATGAAATTGATACAGCTATTGAAACCTAGTTTAGTTAATTTAAACACCAGTTCACAAAATTTGTTTTTACTGAAGAGTACTTCAAATGGCTCCATGGATGCCACTCTATCATCTGAACTCACTGACTGAATATGAGTTTAGATATCATTAGACCCAAGAGAGGGCTGTCTAGTTCTGAGATTCTCTAGGGTACCTTCTCTGGCCTACAGCCACCACTGCAGAAGATCATGAGCCACTTGTACGTCCTTTATCAAAATTATTAACAACACATGAATGCCTCACAAACCTTTGAGCATCTCAGATTACACTTCAGAGACTACATTTAGAAAATGGAAACAAACTCCATCTTGCCTGCAGTCTCAAACGTCATAGGCACATAAAAATTTGTGTCTGAACATCCTTTTATGAGATTTTGAGGAGCTCCTCTGAACCTGGAGTAAGGAAACATAGCTGCTTACTCCAGGTAGTCACAATTAATAGCAATTTTTAAAATATACAGACACACAGACATTAAGTTCTGCCCTCAAGGAAAAAAAGTCCGTAGATAGGCATTTACTATCTCATAAACATAAGAAATCATGGGTTCTAGAATGCTTAGACACTTCTTTCTGTCAGCAATATTATGACTGTATAAATTTTAAGCATATTGTCTTCTTTAGCAGATATTATTGTTGCAATAATAATATTTAGTAATAATAATATAATTGCAGCATTCTACTCCTCTCATTGAAGCATAGTATAAAGAAGTTCAAGATTTACTGAGACCAAACTGGCTCAGCATTACTATGGTGCACAGGATAATCATATATCAGAGGGACAATTTATGTCACTACATGAAGTAGTGGCTCTTTGGGAACAAAGAGGCGTAAAACCTCTGAATTCCACATAATCTCTCTTTTCTTGCTCTCTCCTAAATCCTTTTCTAAGTAATGAGCTCTATGCAAAAGTACAAAGCCCCTCTGAATTTTTCCTTACATATAATCATGGCATGGGGGCTGGATAACTTTTTCTTTTAAATAGATGATTCATAGAGAGCTTTTCAGTAGGTGAGAGAAATCGTTGCTTTCCATTTGGCTGATCACCATCTGGAGAGACAAATACAGAAGTGCTCAGAAAATCCTTGATGAAGAATCCTGTTTGATAATTTAGCAATGGGTCTGATCATTCTATTGACTGTCAGCAAAATTGTGAATTAATTGACCAGAATAAAATGTGTTAGTTGAGTATTAAGTAGCAGACTACATGCTGCTAAGTTGCCACATGTAGTCTACTATTTATACCATTAATTTACTAGTGTCAAGCTGGACAAGCCTGTACATTTTCCAGAAAATGTGTTGCATTTTGCTAATATTTTTTATTTGTCCTTATGAAAACCTGTTCTGTCATAAGAAAAAAAATCTCTGTGTTTTCCCAGTACAGTTGTATGCAAATGTTTTCTGCTGAATGAATGTTCCTCCTTACTTTCTACAGTTTCACATCAGTGCCTGTCATCATGCAAATTTATTCTCAATGGGATTACTCGGAACTGTGCTGATGAAAGCTGTATTTGTTCATTAATTTAGGTCTCATTAACCACAAATAACTCGACAAGGATAAGAACAGATTATTGTCACTGTCCAATGTATATTAATAGATTGTTTATTATGTAAATATAATTGCATACTAGTGAAATTTGATACTGGGCTGCTGATATAACCTAAAATTCAAAGTCTCTGCAAGGAACATTATATAAAAGTCTCTTAGTCTCAGAATTGAACGTGCTGTGTTGAAAATGATAATGCAAAAAGCAAAATATATAATACATGTAAATTCTAGTCTGTATTTTGAAATACTGTAGTCATCTAACCTCAATTAGACTGTCTGTTTGGTTAATAACAAAATAAATCAAAACCTTTTCATCACTTAAAAAAGGTATCTACCAGTGTTCTAGGAGCAGATTAAGAAATTCTTGACATTGGTATATGTCATTGGTTTCAGGCTATTCCAGAAAATAACTGGACTGATGATCAGTAAAAGGTGATACATGATCCTTAAAATATACTACCTTGGAACCTATTGATTATTTACTTCAGTCAACTTAAGTCATTTTGCTTATGCAAGTGTACAATTTATCCAACTAAACAGTGCAAGAACTAGCAAATTTAAATATTTACAAGAAAATATATGGTGCCACACTTGCTGTCATGAATACCAAACATTAGAACTTAAACACTGATGTTTTGCCTCCATGAGGCAGATCTAAATTCAGGCTGAATTTTGCAAAAAGCTAAATCAAACTTAACTTTCAGTTGCAACCAGCTACCAATTCAACTCTTTCCATGTTCCACAATTTCCCCCGTTACAGATGCAAATACTATTTTTTAAAATACGGCAGAAGTTTTATTAACATACTCAACCAACTTGGGCTGACCTCAAGCATATAATTACAAAGATAATTGGCATAAGGCTCATTATTGGGCAATGATATCTTCCTAAGGCACTCCCAAATGATTTCTCTCCCCATCTTTCCCCACCTTCTGTTGGAAGGTACTTGTTCCTGCTTGTGTATCCAAGCTTGTCCCTCCCTGGGCTTTGCCAGCTTAGTTTCCCAGGAAAGAGGGAACTGGAGACATTGCAACAGAGCCCAAACAGGGGAAAAATGTTCAAAGTTGACCCTTGAAAAGTGAGGATGATAAAGAAAGAAAGACAACCAGTGAGGGAAGGGAGCAACCTGCAGAGCAAAAACATGGGGGAAGTCTTTTTCCAAAGTAAAATTTATAGAGCTTAGGCTGAAATTTTCAAAAATTAAAGTCCTGATCAAAAAGTTTTGGAAAATAAAATTGAAAAATTTGTGTTCCTCGCTCTGCTTTCTGGAGGAGTTCTGAGGAAGGAATGTCCCGCTTTCTCTGTGATAGTGATTTAACATTGAAGAATTTTCCTTGATTTTACCTCACACCTGTTCACCTGAGAGACACGTAGGAAATATTTTAACCTAGGCCTTTCACAAGACTCATTTTTACTTCAAGATCTGATAACCTTTTTTGGAACATGAAAGTATGATCACGTGTTGTCTTATTTAAACAAAACACTTCCTTGGAACTATAAACGGGGAGTGAGAAAATTTCTCTTGGCACGCATACTCATGTTCTTTGCAAGAAATATTTATTCATTCACTGTTAGCAAATAAATGTAAAATTAGGCTTTTCCTGCTAAGGCATCTCTCTCTGCTACATACCTGTGCAGCTGCATAATTTCTGTGGAAGCAGTCTGAACAGTGTCAAGAATGTACACAGGGATTCCTTCCAGAAGTAGGTCCCTTTACAAATTCAAATTATTTCTGGTCTGTGCCAGAAGTACTATGAGCAGGAAAGAAGTGCAGAACATGATCTAAGACACTCTGGAAACAACTGAAAAAAAGGTCTACATGGATACAGCTGGTTTACAGTGTATAATATGAATTCTTAGGGGAGAAAAGCCATTCAAACTTCCCCTTCTGAAGTATTCCTAGTGTGAGGAATTATAATCTTAATTTTGAACACACTCATAACTTCACGCAGCATGTAACTGGTGATGACTAATGCCACAATACCTCTGTGTGTGTGATTGCTCTTTAGAAATATCCAGAAAAATCCTAGGCCAGTGCAGTTTGGATAGTGAGAGCTATGAAATGTTTGGGTGGTATTGTCAAAGTAACATCACTAAGAGTTCTGGAAAACTGTCTGGAATGCAAAAGCCAAACTTGCTTCCTTTAATGGCCTCAAGTGCCCTTTGGCAACTCCCTTGCTACGAGAGGGTACTTTAATGGTATAGAGATAGCTCAGGCTGACATTAATACCTTTCAAATAGCTCTGAGATAATGTTGAACAGAATTCTTTTGAAAGCTGTGAAAACAAAACATCATATCTTGCTTCATAAGTAATGTAACTAATTATTACTACTCATGACTTTTCACACCCATGCCTTGCATCAGCTTTTATATGTGATGCAAACTGAAGAATAATTCAAACCTGACTTCTTGAATTAATGGCTTTGCATTCCCTCTGAGCATAAAGTTTTGAATTGAAAATCAGGTTTGGCAATAATGGGGCAAAAATATACTTTATTCTATTCCATACTGTAGTTGCACCTACGATGTGATTATAGAGCTCACCACAAACATTATGCTATGTGTTGTTCAGATAGTACTTACAGTCTAGGCTGGAATACAGGGGGGGCTTTGGAAGAGAAATATGCATAACACTAGGGGGGAGTTTGTGGTGCAATCGTCAGGCTGCAATGGGGTAAGTTGTTTGAAGAGTCTGTGTTGAGTATAAACTGCTAACTGCACTGTCTTAAATCATGCAACCACCATTAGAAGCAAAGAGGCTAAAATTTAAATGGGAATCTGCTTGTCAAAGCTTTCTTCATTTCCAGTGGATGACACAGTTCAATCTTTGGTTTGTTTTGTCATGAATGGATTTTAATTGCTGGTGTAGTCACTTTTCTTAATGTATAACTTATCACAATGACTCTAATACTTTTATGATAGCCATCATAATTACTGGAGATATCTTCAGAAGTCATTCACATTCCTCTGAGCTGGAAGAATTCCAGAGTTTTATTGTTTTGCCATGAAAATAGCTATAAAAAAAGTGTTATCTGCTGAAAACGTTTCCTTCTCTGTTTGAACTTTAAAATTGTTATCTGATTATCTCACTGTAAATTGCAGAGGTAAATTTGACGCAACATGCAAAGCACTCTGCTCTTTAGTGGTATTAGACTTACAAATGCACACAGTGCTGGCTCCTGACCCTGCTGCCACCTGAGAAATGGCTACTTGCTATTCTGCTGTGCTGATACCCTACACTGCTAGGAACAAGGCTGACACATGTGAAGAGAGGTTTCAACTGCTAGGCCTGTTGTTCAAAACCAGCTATTTTTTCATGAAAATTCATCATTGTTAAAAATAAGTGAAGCAGTTTGCTTGTTGAATTTCCCTCACCTGCAGGAACCCTACCAGATGATATTGTCCTGTGCTAAGCTTGTAAATATCTCTTAAAGGGCTTAGAAAGAGTGAATGATCTTGCTAAGGGATCTGTAGCTGCCTTAGCTACATATTTCATGACCCAGTTCTCAGTCTGGCCCTGACCTTTTGCAGGAAGGTTTAAATGCCCTTTACATTCCAGCTGTTTCAGCTCACTAATTGCATCAAAGTGCTGACTTTAATATTTTGCTTACCTTTTATGCTTGCACCATGTTGTGTTGCTGAAGAGGCTTCATACAATGGCTGTTTATGGCTTTGTTGCCTAAATTTTTTTCAAAAGGATCTCTCCAGACAGGGTCACCAAGTACTTTACTGGGAAGGCTCTGCAAGACATCAGACATTTTGAACCATATTAACTTTTGGATTACTAAATCCATGTGCTTTCAATAAACTGTATTACCTTCAGGCTGCATCAAAAGAGTAGCTGTGCAGGCAAACTTTTTGTCTGTGCAGAGAAATTTCCATGGCAAAATAATTAATACTCCTTTTCTTTCTTACATATCTCATTCTTTCTGCTTTACTACCCCCAGCTTGTGTAAACCAAAAAGCCCTAATTCTCTAAAGGCTTTGCAGTCTTATGCAATGTGAGAGATTTGGATGTTCAAACAGCAGATTACAATAATCTGGGAGTGAGCAAGCAGGAAAACATATTGACAAGTCATCTTGATGTAGCTATTTATGTCAATAAAAATTTTGACATTGGGAACAGAAAAAACATTTAATAAGCACATAATTTACACATAAAAGTGGTTCTGGGAAAATTTCTTTGACCAAAATACAAAATTATGTATAAAAAGGCCTAAAAAGGAAAAATACTATTTAAAGGGAAGCATTCAGATGTCAAGAAAAATCGAGAGCTAAGATTGAAGTCTTAATGCATTTTCTGGTACATTAAAGTTCAATTAAGTGATCATAAAATTTTCTCCTCGTGGGGACTCTGCCTCTATAAGTGCAAGGACAGATGGTTTTTTCCTAAATGAGAAACTATTTCACAATTTGTTTTATTGTTCACTGGGTGGCCAAATATACTACTTCTTGCACATTATTCAAACATTTCAAAAAGGCAGAATATTAATTTCCTTGTGAGTTTTCAATAATATTTATCATTATCATATATGAATATTTCAGAGTTTGAGAAATTAATCTTGGAAATGTTTCAACAAAAGGAGAATGATTTTATTTGCAGTGCATAAATTCATTGGTTTGCATATCACAAGTTTAAATAAGGGTCAAATAATTTTACTAATATAGACTCCCACACAGAAAAGTCTTGGGCTTGTTTTTCCAGATAAATTAGCACTGTTAAGCACTCTAAAATGTCAACATAGTAACTCATCATAACTCAGGGGGGAGGTGCTAATGCTCAGTATTTCTAAGAATCTGTGACAAGGATATTATGGTGGACACTGGAAAAATGGAAAGTATCAAATTTGCTATAGTCTGTTACGGACTTGTACAGCATCGGATTTATTGGAGGCTTGGATTCCCCAGGAGTCTCCTAATTTAATTCAAGACTGTCACAGTTCTTCAACTCATAATTAGTAAACAATGAGCAAAGCATTTTCTTCAGTGAACAAGGTTGCAGATTCCTTGGCAGTGCAATCTTCAACCCTGAATCACCTCCATAGCCATCTTGAGCATTGAGTGAGATTGAAAAATAATGACTATGATATCATTAAAGACTGTCAACACCTGCATGTACACAAAGGAAATTAATTCAAATTGACTAGAAAAATATAATTTTGGTGTTTCTTAATCTTAGTTTACAATCTTTTGAAATACCATTATTATACTAGGCTATGTTTTGAAATGCCAGTCTAATACTGCAGGTTAAGAAATAAAAAACAGACATCCTAAAACACTTTCTATCCAACAAAACATCTGTTTGGTGACCAAACATTGATGGTCACTTTCATCCTTTCTATATCTGAAATAACTGCATTTTTGAATTTGACTGCTACCATATGATAATAGATACAGAAATTTCAGCAGAAACTGTCCTCTTGGCTTCCATTACTGAATACAGACATTTAGTGTTTGACTCCTCTGTCCTGTTATTTACAGTCCACTCTATTCTAAGATCCAGTTTTCATTTCTTTCTTTAACTTTACTCTCCTTTCCAGTGACACAAACTCATTGAGTGTGAACTTGTCAATGAGAAAAAAAGTAGTTATAAAATTCAGATTAAGTCAATAACATATTAATTCAGAAAAAAGTATTTGGCCTGTTTTATATTTTCGTTTGTATTATGCAGCCCCAGTCATATATCTTGATATCTTTATTCACCTGACCTTTAGTTTCTAAAAGTTTGTGTGTTCCCTACATTCTTTATGTTTTCTCTAGAGTAAATTTTACTTGCTTCAGTCTGTTGCTGTCATATAGATAGCATTTACACTGCCTGGGTGAAAAATCAGATTCCACTTGTCATTGCTTTTTCCTTGGCTTGTTTATTACCTGTATGGATGCATTGAAGCATTCAATAATAGTTCCAGTTTGCAAACTTCCTGCAAAGGATTTGAGAACAATTACATGAATATGGTCTATATAATTCTAGATATTGTCCTAACCTAAATGGATGAATTGGACATCATTTGTTAACCTAAATATATGAGAATTCAATAAATGATAATAGAAATAATACTGATATAAAAGCAGTGTTTTGAAAGCATGAGCATGATTTATGGTCATACCATTATGTTTCCAGGCTCACTGAAGTTCATAGAGTTTAGAATGGTATCGAGTGCTATACAGATAATGGAAGCTCCATTGCCATTCAGATTGCACACCGGCACATCCTGAAGAATAACTAAACTAAACAGATATTTTCAAAGGAAAATAATTCCCCTGAACAATATAGGCATAGGGTTAAACTGATAGGAAAATAAATTTCTCCCCCATACCCTTCCATCTCCTTTTCCCTACTGTTGATAGCACACCCTTGTTCTGTCTTGTCATATGAGGCCACTGAAAGACTAAAGCTGAACTTCTAAGACAATGATGGGACAGCTGTTTTTTTTTTTTTTTTTTTTTTCCTAGTCCTTGTCTTTCATTACATGTGAGTAAAAAAAAGCAAGATCTGACATGTAAAAAAAAAATTAAGATGTGACTCAAGACCTTGCTAATACTGACTGAGCCAAATTTTTAACTTCCAGGAAGCTCAGAAAATTCCTGGAACATTTTATCAGGGAGTTCCCCTGATTTTCAAAGACTCTTCTTCCTTGTAATAAGCAACATCAGAAGTGAAAAGTTATGAAACTACTCTGGAAAATGTCTCAATACTTTCGATCACAGCAGAAGCAGGAAATTATTCCAGACATGTCATCAAAGAGGAACAGATAACTATCAAGGCTCACTAGATCATTTGAAGTCCATCCAATACTACTTTAAATTATAGATTTTCATCTATTACTTCCTAAAGCCAAGTGATGTCTGTAGAGAGGACAGGGAATCAACTGCCTGAGGTCTAATTTCATCTCTTTGATGTAATGTTGAGAGAGCTTTTCTGCAGGATAAAGGCAATATGTCCATCACAGAAATATTGTTATCTAGAGGTGAATGCCTAGAGTTGATGTTCAGTTTCCCCATTTTTGCATCCACATTGGTAAACAAAGCATGTAATGATATTTATCTGTATGCAAATGCTCTTCTGGACAATGAGGTGGCCTGCTATGATGAAGTGGCTGAAATGGTTGACGGGGAAGCCTGCACAATGTCATCTACCTGGACTTCTGCAAGGCCTTTGATGATCCCACACAACTTCCTCCTCTCCACACTGAGACATGGATTTGAAGGGTGGACATGGATGTGGTGGATAAGGAATTGGACAGAGGGACACAGAGTTTTTGTCAATTGTGGTCTGTCCAGTGGGAGACCAGTGAAGAGTGATGTCACTCAGAGCTTTTTATTGGAACAAGTGCTTTTTAATATCTTTATCAATGACAGACTGTGAGATCAAGTGCCTCCTCAGAAAGTTTGCAGGCGACACAGAGCTGAGCATTGCATGTGACACAACAGAAGGGAGGGCTGCCATCCAGGGAGACCTACACAATTTTGAGAAGTGGGTCCATGAGAATCTCACAAAGTTGAACAAGTCCAAGAGCTTTTCTTCTTTATCAGATCTAGAACAATTAAGCATGATTTCTTGGATTTTCTGTATATTTTGATCCAGGAAAAGGTGAACTAGCTTTGTGTACTAGTCTTGACATACTAGTCTTGAACCCACGAGGCACAGGACTAGTGATATGTGTTTTTAAACGCAAACACTGGTAAGCTTTCTAGATCAACTGAAATGAGGCTGTTGAACACAGGAAATATCAAGTCCTTTGCTTTTGTACACTGAAGATAAATGCAAGATAGTTGCTAAATCAATGTGTGTGTGCAGAATTTATTTGCTGAGGGTTTCCTTCTAGTCAGATTTCTGCCTGACCAAAACCCTAATTTTTTTCCTTCCAACACAAAAGAAATTTTGAAGTGCAGAAGAAAATGTATTTGGGGAAAAATGGATTAAAGAAATCCTACCTGTTAGTTCTTCCCCCAAAACTCTGCTATTGTCACTACTATTGGTTTGGAGAGTGACAGAAATGTATTCAGGAAGCGTTTCAGTTTAAACTACTTGTGCTCTTATTCTGGTACTTAGAGCGGCAAAAAGGAGCATCTTACCATGTAGTCAGACAGCATGCCTCCATGACAGAAAAGTTTTGGGGGAATTTGGAGCCTTAAGATATCGCAGCAAATACTGACTGATGAAAGAATGCAGTTTCACTGTGTGATGTAGCTTTAAAATAATAAATGTGTTTTATGTAGAGAAGTATGCATGAATTCATCCTGATCTTTTGAATTAATTTGTGCCATTAGCAGAGAGTCAGACGTGCTCCTACAAAAGGATGGTGATGAGGGACTGGGAATAGTTGCTGCATAACTGTGACTGAGTGGTGTTTTAACATCAATGCTGCAAACATTGAGCCAGATGCATTCAAGGCCTTGCCTGTGGCTTGATGACACATACCCTTTTCACAACAATCGGTGGATTTGTGGTAACAATCAAAAGGCATTTAAAATGCTTGGAATGTGGTTTAGAAACCCGCCTTGGCATCTCGCTTTTCATGTCTTAGCATAAATGCCTCAATTGTTTTTATTGTTCTGCAACTGCTCATTTATTTTGAAAGAAGGAGCTTGGCCTGCAGTATTTGCATTCAACAATACTTGAAACAAAACATTAAAGTATTTTTTAATTATGCCAGTGAAATATTTCATATGAATAATGCCAACAGCTGGGTCAGACCTTTTGGTTTTGAGTAAGACTTTATTCCAGGCTTGCTAACTGAGAGGTTCTTTTTTTTAGAGAAAGTTTCTGATAAACTGCCAGTTTGGAAATACATTACAGAACAGGAATGTCTTTTCAATTTGTGTTGCAGTTGTACCACATTCTTTATTTTTTTCTGATTTTTTGCCCTTATGACTCTATCATAACAAATTACTGCATAACTGATGAAACGGCACAGAACTACTTTAAATAAAATCAAGAAAAGAACAATGTTAATGTAAAACATATTTAGGAAGAAATTACTTCATTTTGGTGGGACAAGACAGAAACAGACTTATAGACCCATGGATAGACAAGGTATTACTCCATGTGTTTAAAGATAGATCAATTGATTGATTACTTGTTAGATCAGTAGGTCAATAGACAGAAGGATGGAAAATCTGTCTGTTATTGAACGGCTTGTTTAATTTTAAAAATCAAGTACAACATTTTTGGCTTTGAAGAAGCAGCCAATAAGCTTTCTCTCCTCGGGGTTGCAGTTTATTTGGCAATTATGGATTAAGAATAATTTTCTAGATCTTAGTAAGAAGGAAATCAGTATAAGGACTGGTGAACCATAACAAGATGAAAGAATGATTTGTTTGACCGCAAAGGAAAGTTAATTAAACAGCTAAACTTCATCAAAACTTTGTGAATAATCTCTCTATCACAAGAAAAAACCCAAACCAGTTTTTATGTCTGAACATTTGGTTTGAGATCATTTGAGATCATCTGCTTTTATGAACTTATTAGCCAGTGAAACTCATCTGCTTTTGAATCAGAGGACAGGTGTGGGGAGAACCACTGTCGTTGCACACTGACCTGTGAAGCCAGCCCAGCTGGCTCTGGGGCAGTGGAGCCAGTGGGCTGGGAGAGCAGCAGAAGTTCCTGCCACCTAGTGCCAGCTCTGCCTCTCCTGCGAGGGAGAAGCTTCTGCTCACATAGCAGGTATTTAGCCTAGCATAATAGAGAAAATCAAACCAACTACCAGATCAGGTTTATTGTACTAGGCTTCAAAATACAAAATTCAGCTCTTTCAACATGTTCAATAAGTCTCTTTTATAAAGGTGAGAGCTTCCCAAAAGAAGGTGAAGGGCTCTGAGTGGATCCAATTGCAATTATTCCAGGAATCCTATCTGTGTCTTAGGCAGCTCTAACAGCCCACACCCTCAAATCTTTACTGATATTATTTCTTCAGTTGTTGTGATCAGATTGAACCAGAGTCAAGGAAATATATGACACCTTTTGATATTCATATAATCTCTTGGCTTCTCAGGAAAAAATTGTGGCAGTATTATTTTATTACGATAACTGTTACTAATCTGAGAGTATTTTTTTATATTCTATCAAGAATTCTACACTGACTGTATCTCTTCTAAAGTCTGCAAGATGGTTGGAACACATCCTGACAACTTCAGCAAACTCCAAAGACTATATAGTGTCCAATTTCTATGTAATTCTTTAAAATGTAAGAACACACCTACTTTTTTTTTCCCTCATCACATTATTCATTTACACAGGAACTGAATTTGCCTAATTTTTCACAACAGACACTGTCTCAAACCATTTTGACTCAGTCAGACATTCTTTTGGTTTGTTCTGTGCCCTGCTCATAGGAGTTTTTGTTCACTGTGGGAAACAGTAGAACCAGTAGTTTTAAAGTTTCCTGTTTTCATAATATTTACATTTGTTTTCCCTTGGGGAGAAAACTTCTCTCTAAAAGAGTTTTAGTTTCTTTGATTGTTGATGCAATGGCTGTGATTCCCTGCAGAAGATAATTTTTGAACAATCAACTGTTGGACCAGTTTCTGAGTCTGCAAACTGCACTAAGATTTGGCCTAAATAATTTATTTCAACTATCCCCTCAAATTTTAAAACTTATTATGAAATCTTGCCATGAAGGATATGGCCTTTAATAGTAGCAATCAGGAAAAGATAACACTCAAACATGTGTTCCTTTATTTTTAAAATTATGTCAGAAATATGGATTATTTCAGAAATATACAGTATCATGGTATCGCCACAGCCATTGCTTCAGTACCCTCGTGCTAGGAATAGGAAAGGAGAAAGTTCTTCTTCTGTGCTGTCCCAATTTAGTGCATTTCTGGGGCATGAGCTTGGCTCCAAGTACCTCTTAAGGACATTATTGCACATAGTGGAGGGAACTATCTGTAAAAATCTCACACTGGTGGAAAATTTCATACAGACTAAATTCAAATTCTTTGCAAGTGAAGTTATTAATATGAAAGATACCAGGAAATTATGTTGTAGATTCAAGATATAACAAATGTGATATAAAATGTTGTTGTGTGTCACCTGGAAACCAAATCAGAAACATTTTTAACTATATGAAATATTTCTGACTAGTTCTTTAATTATCTGAAATATCAGAAAACAAATTATGACAGAAGTAACTTTGAAACAGGAAAGTATTAATTCCTTTGTTTATGCCTGCTAAAATCACAAAGCATTATGGAAGGCACATCCATACAGTTTCCAGACAGGCAAATTAGAAACTCAGTCAAAATATATGTTTTATTCCTCTAGTGAATTCTAATTTTTAGACATGCTATTTTCTTAAGAGAAGATGTGATGTGAGACCCTTCAGTTTACATTCCTGAGGGAACTTTACTCTTTAGAATGATCTGCAGATCATTTTAGTTGTTTTGGTGCCTTATATTTGCCTCAGACTGCTTTTCTCATAGTGTAAAAAGAAGTGTGAGGCAAAAAAAAAAAAAATCCCCATTTCCTTTTGATCAGCTGGTTGATACTGACGAATGTTTTTATTTTGAGGGAAAAAACCCTTTCCCAATGAAGATTTGGGATCATTGCTCTTGTTCTTCCTCTGAGAATATTTTGATCTGCTCATAATCAGCTGTAAGCTGACTCTTACACTGCACAGAAATGAACTGAATTTGAATGTCTCTAGATTCTCTGGAATTTTGATTGCACTTTGTGCGGTATCTTCAGAGCACTGGGTTTATTGTGTTGCTGTGATTAGTACCAGACCAAAGGACTCCCATACCAAAGCTGGCTACAAACTGGAATAACCTTTTTCTAGTTTCTGGCACTGGCCTTTTTCAGGGAAATCATCAGTGTAGATGTCTGCTTAGTAACTGTACTTTTGCCAAAGCTTTTCTGTTTTCTTCCTCTGAGGCCAGCTTAGAATATTTTATCGCAAATACAGTGGAAAATGGTAGCTAGCAATGATTTATCTTCCACATGTGGTTTAATATCTACTTTGTGACTCAAAATTTTTTTAACCACTCTGCATTTATATTTATAGGGGGAATATCACTCATGTTGATAAGATTATCAAAGTTGTGTATTCATGCAGTTTTTTTGTGTAATTAAAACATCAAATTTCAAGAATATATTCAAAGAAACTTGATCCAGGCCCTGCAGCACTTCATAGGAGTTGGGCCAAGGCTGCCTCTTCAAAAATCATATCCTTCATTTATTTCTAATTTATTGATTCCGATCTCTTAAGTTAAAGTGTTGATTTAGGTAAGTTTTCCTTGAAAATACTCTCTGGAGATCTAGAAAACCCTTGAGAATGGCTCTTACTAAAGGTTAGGTAACACTGTTCTGGCTATGACTTTATAGGGAAAGACAGTTCAAAATCAGTTGCACCAACATGACAATTAGATCCTCTTGATATTTCTCTCCAAATGCTGAAAAAGGAAGAGAAAAAAAAATCTAGTATTCCAACAAGCAGTGTGAAATTACACTTTGGCTTGATATTAGGCAGACAAGTGCAACAATGCACATGATATAAAATCCCTGGTAAACTATGACTAATAGCAACCTACATCTGGTTGACGTGGCTTTCTTTTCTGCCTCATCTTTGATTAGTACAGACACGCTGTCTGCGGCTGCCGGAAATTACTCATTTAACATAATCACTCCTGTTTACTGTCCCTGGCCAAAGATCTAGCTAGGTTTTGGCTAATTATTTAACATTAATTTTATGTAGATGTTCTGGAATCACAGCTTCATCACACGGTGAGCAAAACTCAAAATCTATCAAGTTGCTGGATAAAGTTCACAAGTGGAGAAACTTAGAAGCTGAAAGCACACTTCTTGATTCAATATTCTACTGTATGCATTTGGTTCTAAATGGCTTTTATTTACCAGAAATGTTTTCCATTTCTAGAAACAGCTGTCATATTTTCAGTTCAAAACACACTTCAGAGTTACAAATAAGTTTACAAAAGTTGAGTGTCAAAAGAAGAAGAGAGATATGATGTACTTTCTGATTAAAAGACTGAAAATTACCCACAGAAAATTTAATCTATTGTTTTATTTCTGGTGAAGTCAAAGGGTCTCTCTTTGTGACAAGATTGCAGAATTGTCATCTTTCAGTGCTAACTGTTGGAAGTTTAGCATCTTGTTGAGAAGATTCTTAAAAGAAACCTGCTAAACCATATCTCTTTTATAAAGGGATCAATTAATGATGAATTCTACATCTGTCCATACAAAATAAACTGAATATTGCATCTAAACACTGTGAAATCCAAATATACAAAAGGCTGCCCATCATGTGTAGTTTCTGAAAGGTATTTTCCACCCCCAGTATCTCCATATGAATTATCAGAACAAGAGCACTTACAGTGAAAGGATGTGAAAGATTAAGATTTATTCAAGTGTGTGGGCACAGTGCAGTGGCCACAAAGTACTGCATAGTGACTGTTGTGTGAAAAATGTAGCATCATACCTTCATGTAGTTCGAGCAGAAACATTGTACAACTGGTTTGTCCTGCTAACATGACAGGGCAACACCTTAAGCAACCTCGCATTATTGTCTTCCCTGACAAGCAGGAATTCACTTACCATTTTGCAACACCTGGTGTGTCCTACTATCATTTGATTTACAATGAGGATTTGAGGCTCACATGGCTTCTACAGCCCCCATGATTCTTAATGAAAATATTTGAGTGCCATAAAAGAATCTAAGAGCCTCAGGTTTAGCTGGAGGGAAACTGACAAAGCCAAAAAGCAGGGGATGTTAGTGTTCACCTGAATAGCCTGAATATGGACCTCAGGCTCGCTAATCTTCAGCTGGAAAGTTTGGACTGAGACATGAATTAATCAATTTTCAGCCAGAGCTATTCTTGTTCACTAACCAGTTCAGAGAGAAAAGGAGACCACATACAGGCTTTGTGAGCACCCCTCCTCCTGAACTGACATTGCTGTGCTAGATCCTTGAAGTACAGCAACAAAAAAATCTCTTTAAGCTTTTTTCTTTGCCTTCAAGGATAATTGATAATTTTGACTGTTAAAAGCTGGGCAATACTCACACTAAAGTGAAGTATTCCTTTCCTATTCTTGTTGATCCGATCATGCTTTAAAAGTACAAAAAAAGATCTTATATGGGCAGCTACTAGTTTCTCAGCCAGAAAGCTATTTCTTGTAGGAGAGAGGTTAGTTAGTTTCTTCAAACACCTCTCATCTTTAAATTACTTGTTATCCAGTGCAATGCAAATAAGGAAATCACTATTAGAGGTGGGTTCATGGAAGCACAACTGCTTCAGATCCAACTTCCAGCAAAAGAAAAAGAAAATGAGGTGCCTAGAAAGGGAAAGTTCTTGAAATATCTTTATTTCATTTAATGTAAGATTCTACAATAAATTGAAAAGGATGGATGGGAATGTAAAACAGGCATAGGAAGAAAATTGTCCCACTTAAGGAAAAATATTTCTATGATTTTGTCTGATTTTTCCATTATAATTGTCATTGTCTACACTGGAATATTTTATTAAATAGTTTTGAAACTGAATTTGATTACTTAAATATTTTGTTTTATTAAGGGCAGTTTTGCATGTAATGATTTCCGCTTAATAAAAAAACCCAAAAACTTGGAATCAAAAGATAATATTTCTTTCTCCGAAGAATGAGGAATCTTTACAAGAACTCAATTTCCTGAAGGATGAGTGCCACAATATTTTGAAACAGATTCCTTTTAGAAAACAATCAGACCCTGTGAAGTAAAGGTGTATGCTAAAAGATATTTTGCCAGACATGCCAAAGCATAAGCACAGTCCTCCTGCACGTTGCTCTAGAACCATTCATTCTCACAAGCAGCACTTGAATTCTGCAAAAAGCAGTGATGACATAGGCATTCGAACTGAAGTCTCCTACCTATAGCTAAAAGGAAAAATATTTGGTTTTCTGACATTGTTCACCGCCATGAGATGTAGAAAAATCATTTAGGCACTCATCCAGGTTAGACAAATATGATGTTTGAAACAGGACACTTCATCCTCAGTGCAGTGAATAAGGACAGAAACACAGGAGCTGTGAACTACCATTTATTTAATGTGTTTTCTGACAAAGAAATGTTCTACACATGTACTAAATGCATGAATATGGCTGGTATAAGGAGTAGTTTGGTATATCTAGCATAAGGAATACTGTAGTATGTCAGATGATATCTTTGGACACATAAACTGAAGAGTCTCAAGTGAACCTGAGTTTCCTTTGCATTTGCCCAGTGGCATGCTGCTGAAGTTTTATGTCCAGTGGCTGTAAAACAGTGGGACAAATCTAAAGGTGAAAAGGAAATATCTGAGGTAATTTATATCTATGGCACATTTCTTCCTAACACAGTCTAGGTGATGTGCTGCTTTTTTCAAATGTAGGTTTCTCTTCTTTAAAGGTGGGTTCCTCTTACACATTGATCTTTCTCTTTTGACAGCAGTATGTAACATTTTAAACAAATAATTGCCTTGTTTCTCATATGAACTTTGCTCTTCCTAATCTGTTTTGATTTTACATGGATATCTCTGATCTATTAAAGCTCTATATTAATGGATTATTAGATAAAATTAAAATTAAAAGGATAACTTGATGAAATCACTTTAAAATGATTGGTTCCTCCACAAACAAAAACACATGCTAAGGAATAGCATTTCTCCTTGGCACTTCAGATGTTGTTTGTTTATTTAATATATCAATGTTTTGGTATTTCTTTTTCACTGAAATCTCAAATTCATGAAATTTTAATTCATGAATATGTTATCAAATCCAAGTGTTCTCTTTCTTCTTTGAGTAAGGCAGATTTAACTGGCACTTTCTATCAGGCATTGTTTACGATGTGGCCAGACACTTTCCTAAAATCACGGATTGCTTTATGTATTTATTTTAAGCAACTGTTCAGGTTAGATAAAAATAACATGGCATCATCACTTTATAATCTTTTTTTCTTCTCTGTTCTTCCATGTCAGATCTCTGTGATGGATTCATGGGGTTCTATCCTGTACAAAATGTTCTGTGGTCCTTGCCACAGAGAACAGCAAAAGAGATGATGGAGATGCTTCCCTGTAATTCAAACAAGAGAGATTCAACACTATTGATTTAAGCAGCTGTTTTTGGCTGTAAATAAAGGCAAATAAGCCATTCTAGCCATTCAACCTGGAATGGGTTCTGTTGGAATAGGACTTAAACAGGAACTCCTGCCCTATTCTAGTACAAATGTGCTTAAATTTAGTGAAAGCACAGAAAATTATTTATTTTTTATCTGACACCATCAGCAAATCTTGTGAGTACTACAAAGTGTTTCATCCTTTGTGAGTCTACTTTGAACTGTGTCTAAGACAGGGAATGTGGAATCCAATTTGGATTGTAGTGTTTTTCTGCTTTCATTTATGATTCACAGGTGATTGGCCAAGTAAAATCATCATAAAATCAGGTCTTTGTAGCAAAGTGTAACAGAATTAAAGGTCTCCCCAAGGAACTTTATGCATCCTATAAAATTCAAAGGGGATATCCACAGTTAGTGGAGATTTATCTTTTTCAGTCTAGCTGCTGGCACATAGTTTATTTGTTTGCTATTATTTTATCTAAATTATATCCTGAGAACAGCATGTAATTTATAGAGATGTTTTTGTCTTTTAATTACCTGTGAGAATCAAATATCTGAAGTGTTTTTAGGTAGGCAAAACTAATAAGGCTTCTTATTTGCATGGCTTCTTATTTGACTTTTTCAGGCTTAAAAGTCACTCTTTTATTACTGCTATCTTTTTAATGAAAAATCTACTTTGTGTGCCTATTATATTTTTAGTTTTAACCTCACACACTTCAGCATGTTCAAATGCTCCCTAAAGTAGGTAATTTATGAGGTTCTGTGATAAATCTATTTGTTTACATCTTTATGTATCTCTGTTTATCTTTTAATCTCCTCTTTTGGATATTTATCTGAGTTCTCTATCCTTTTTCATCATATAGAAGACTATGTTATTGATTTTATATAGAGATTTTTTTCTATATTGATTTTGACCAAGACCGGTATTGCTCGCATGGCATGTTTAATTTAATTTCCCAAAACCTAGATAGTGGGCACTTGGTCTCTAAAGGGAGATGCCAGATAGCTTAAGTCATTTGCTTTAAATTGTCCTTATATTTTTGCTTGGTTTTTTGGGGTTTTTGTTTGTTTTTGTTTTGTTTTGTTGATGTTGTTGTTTTCCTTTTGTTGTTGTTTTTGTTGTTGTTGTTGTTGTTTTGAGTTTTTTTCTTTTTTTGTGGTTGGGGTTGATTTTGATTTCTTTTGTTCATATGCTGGTTGTTGTTGGTTTTTTTGGGGGGGGTTGTTTCATTTGGGGTTTTTTTTGCGGGGGTAGGGATTTTTATTTTTATTCTCCTGAATGCCAGGTCTTTTTGATTGGTTATTTACTGGCAGGAAATGGATAGAATTGAGTATTTTCAAAGAATAATTACTTTCCTCAAATTTCTACAAATTTTCAAGATATACTTCAGACAATATTTTGGCTTTGCTTTGGCTTTGGTTTTCATTGGGAGAATATAGGGAGGTCACAGTTTTTAGTCACCTAATGAGAGAGAGAACCACAAAACTTTCTCACATGTCATTGGCAAAAGCAGGGCTGGGCAAAGGTCTCAAACCAGTTATTGTGACCACAATTTAATAACCAGACTAACTTAGCTTTACTAGTTAAGGTATCCAAAAAGATCTAGTTGGACTTTGCATTGCCTTTTTTTATACACTATCAATGGAAAAAATAAAGTTCCTCACTGATTTTCAGTGAAAGATTAGACTGAAGTGGGCCCTAATTCTGGAATGTAGTTTTACATAATCACCTTTCAAAATTAAAGCCCTGAAGTAAATGGGTTTAAAGTCCATGCTTAAATTCTTTCCTGGAAAGATTTAATTTAAAGAGAATAAGTTATACAAAGGGCAAGAAAAAAGGAATCTAATTTCTCATTTTACTAGGCAAAAGTAAGTCAACATAGTCTACGTGAATTAAGATGATTTGCAAAACTAGGACTAGATATGCCATGCAAGACAATAATTATCTCATTCTCTAGTACCTGGTCATACAGTAATTTAAATTATCAGATTCAGCTTTGTTTCTTTGTTAGTCATTCAAAATTATAGCCATTAATTAATTTGAATATATCAAATGTGACCTGAAAGCAGTACTTTGGAACAGTATTTTCTCTGTAATACACAGCAGGTTGTAATTAAAGCTAGATGAGATCTTTAAAAAAAATTCCCTTAATTTTTATATATGAGCACATGGTGAGTTTAATCAATATCAGTAGGGTAAAATCAAGCAATTTAAAGTGCTAATTTAAGATAACAGAATATGAACTGCTGTAATTCTGAAATGCTCATTTATTTCTAATTGTTTGGTATTCTTCTGAAGCATTTCATTTTTTTCAGTATAAAACAACTGAACTTGGAGGATTAAATGGAGAATAATCCTCTAAGATGCACTTTCTATTTATCTGAAAGCAGAAGGAACTTGAAGATTTGAGACAGTAATATTATAAATCCTGTTTTAGTAGATTGCAATCAGCTCTCTGTTATCTAGGGAGGTAGAACACAATTTGCAAAATTTGTGCAAGTATTGCTACAACAGGGTCCTGCCAGGGCCCAATCAGAACACCATCCCTTGCTGCAGCACTGGGCTAAGTTCTCACTGGAGAGGCTTGTCCATTTGGAAAGGTTTGTCCACTTTCCAGGTTTCTGGCAAATGCCCTTCAAGGGTAAATATTTTTTTGAATCCTGTCTTTAAGTTTGTTCTGGTATCTATGTTTGAGCTCCAGCATTTCTGGAAATATGATGAACCATCCCTTAGGTGTGGAGCCAGCTTAAATTGAGCTGAGTCTGACACAATTGAAGCTACATTATAGAGTTAAATTAGCTTTATGATTCTGTGACTCTGACATCATATTAACAATTGAAACAAACCTAAGATTACTTTCACAGGACAAGCTCCACTGTCTCATTGTCCTAATGGAATTACCTATCTGCCAATAGAGTAATGAACTTACTGACCAAAAAATGGGATTCAAGGGCGTGTGCTGCATTGTTTGTTGCATGGTTTCCTGAGATGTCCCACATTTTAAAAACCCTCATTTAAAAATAACTTTTGCTTTAATTTTATTCACAGAAATAATGTTTCTGTGTGACAGGAGAAAAGCAGCCAGGAGTTGAATATGCAAGCTGATTACAGATCATTTCAGCTATTACATTCAGAACTGCATAAATATGTAGAGTAACTATAAAAAAAGCTGGCTCACTGGCAGAAAATTGCTTATAATACACTGCTTTGCCAAACCATTTGTGATTTTTCATGGCATTTTTTAGAGTTCAAAATATTAGAAGTCACAGATTACAAAAGTTAAGCACATGACTCAGGACACGTCCATCCCAATCTGTTAGCCTGAGAGGAAAGCACTTATTATGAGTAGTTCTTTCAGAACAGTCTCTAAACCCAAAGTCTGATTTGGTCTGTTTTAATGCTGTCTTCTGCTTGAATTTTTTTCCCAAAACTCTGAAAAGTCCTTCAGCTGAAACATTCTCAGTTTCCACCATTGTGTTACATTTTGAATGGCTGAGGTTTCCACCTCACTGGTAATCGCATTTCAGTAGTTCCGCGTACATTTAGCTGAAATAGATTGAAGTGAATAGTGCTATATAATGAGATAATATTGTTACCATTATTTCTGGAAAATCACTGCAATCCTCACTTAAAACCTTTTAGCCAGATCAAGCACCTTCTGATCCATGTGATCACATGAAAACATGATTTGCAAAAAGCATAGTTTTTCCATAACAGACAGCTGCTCTACTTTTCTCTTGTAATCAGAGGCCCCTCTGATAAATAACCTCATTTAAATTGTTTTCTAGGATTATGATTTTTCAGCAGAGAAAATGAGCCATTTCACTAGGAATCTTGTTACCTTCTGGATATTTAGCCTTTTTCACAAGATGGGAGAAAATAATAATGCTATGCTAGAGCCAAATAAGAATAAGGATTTCTATCTCTTCTGTTCTTCCAGGAAATTCTCTTATACAATTGCAATAAAAGTTAGTATTTACTTTGGTATCCATTATGACAATTAGTGCCATAATTTCCTGGGTGTGGTCCATTGTGTGTCCTCTACCGAGCTTTATGGGATCCACAGAGATTTCTATAACAGGGTAACTGCTTTATCTGTTTTAACTGTTTTAGAGAATATGTGGCTTTAGTTTAAGACCTTATGAATTTAGAGAAAAGCAATTTTAGTGGGAAAGACACACAGACAGAATAAGAAATTAAACTATTTACAGGCATGACAGTTTTCTATCTCCTCTCTTCCATCAAGCCAAAATTCTGCACTTGCTTTCTGTGCCTGTTATTGTAACTTTTCCAGCTAAACAGAAATAGAAGCATCATAAATTCCCCCATAAGCATTTTTGCAATAGTTCAACCTAGTTTTATAGATCAAAACATTTTGATTAAAATCAGGCAAAACATTCCTATTTAAGTATTCAACTGACCTAAATCTTCCAAACTTTTGAAGTTGGTCCAACTTACAAAAAATACAAAAAACAGAATATAAAAACAGAATCAAAGATACCCATTTTGTTTCAGATGTAATTGATTTCCAGGCAGTAACAAAGGTCTTTTCAGAGAATAAGATAAGTATGATATTGATTTGTAGTTTTTTTACCTTTTTTACACATTTCTTTTAGAGAGTGAAATTAAATACTTCATGTTCATGTACTTGTTCCTTGGTGAAAACAACATGATATAAATTAGCAGCTGGGTTTGGTGATAGAAACACAGTAACTCTTATAAATGGGTTTTTTCTTAGCTTTCCCTAAGAGCAGTCTGAAGACAGACTAAGCAATGTGCATTTACAGAATTTTTGAGTATTTTTAATCTTTGAAAAATCTTAGTGTGGACGTTTATTTATTTTTGACATCTGCTATACTCTTCAGCCCATTTTTGACATCTGCTATGCTCTTCAGGTAAAAATTTAAGGCAAACCAAACTATATATCTGGTAATGGTCAATGAAGTACTAATTTCTTTCATTGTTGATTTTTATTAGTTTTTACATCAAATTTCTTCAATTTGCCACCTTAAAATCATTATGCTCAATGAAAATGATTCAAAATGTCTTTAATTCAGGGAGATTTGCTGCTGTCACAGAAGAGCCTAGAGAGTTGGGCAAGAGTGAGGTGGAATCTATGTATGTCCAATCTGACATTAAGTACCCAGGCACATCTTCTGATAGCAACATGTCTTACTGCTCAAAGAGTCTAAAAATAAAAAAAAAAAAGAGCCATGAAGCTGTTCTTTTGTGGTTCTGCACTCACTGCCCTTCCTGTGTCACGACAAGACATAATGCATAATTTGACAAGTTTCAGTGCACCATTAATCTGAGCTGAGTTTGTCGATCTCCAGTTTGCCACATTTAGGCTTTGTTAAAAGTAATAATCAGGTTTCATACATGGTAAAAAATAGGATGATTTACTCTGTGTCTGATGCTTCATATACAGGTCTACTCCCTGATAATTGCTGCTTTTTTTTCCTAAGTAATGCTATTTCAAGAAAATTATCTGACTCTATAATTTTTCCTGTCAAGATATGCAATTTTTTAATTCAGAAATTGGGGTATGTATAGTCCAAAATCACTGAAATAGTTTGAAAATACTTATTCCCCACAAATCATCACCTTTGGTCAAGAACCAAGGATGTATTTTGAATGCAATTTCCTGATTTACTGTGACACAACATGTTGATTTGATTTCAAAAGTTTAAATACACATTGGACTTAGTTATCAATACATACTACCTGGTTATCACTACATACTACTACTACTACAGAACTACTCAAGTAAAAATTTTATTAACTATGTCATAATTTTCCATGAACATGACAAAAAAATTATCACAGTGACTAAATGGGTTGAAGTGATAAAAAATTAGGTGGGATTTTTAGATCACATCTTCATTCATTCCACCTCCAAAAATAAGGAACTACATTTAATTCTGTCCCAAGAGATAAGACATCAAGGCAGCATTTCTTTAAGATCAATATCAGAAATGTATTAAAGTCATTGAAAATGTCTCAGCTAGGGGAAAAATATTAAATGACAGGACTGCCAGCTTGCTCTTGGAAGGCAACTGTGGAGTTGCATCTCATTGCTACCCAAGAAGAAAGGCATGAAAGATTTTACTGTTAATTATCAGCCAAAGGAAAAATTCTCCCCTGACAGAAAGAGATCTGGAAAAGAACTGAGAAAATTACATTTATAGAGCTGTGGGGCTAGTAATATTATAATTTTTGAAAAAAATATAAGCTCCAGTATGTTCTCCTTTTTGATGTAATATAAGAGAATACATTCAAGCACACCAGGTGACAATAATATGACCAAAAACTCTAATAACATAGAAAAATAGTTTGAATTCTTTGAGGGCTTTGGTTTGCATTACTTAAGAAGTTGAATTTTGTATTACTTTAAATATTGTTATCGGCTGAAATCAACATTTTCTTAGGGGAATGAGGAAAGAAACCCTCCGCAATGCTTCATTTCTGCATTATTAGTTACCAGTATCTCCTTAGGACTGTCTTCTTATTTTACATTTCCTTACAGCCAGTCTTATCAAAGAGGTTAATTTCCAAAGAGACATTGTTGCCATGTGGCTCTCAGGAAAGGAAAATTATCACACGGTAAAGAAAATGGAACATGAAAATAAGGAAAACATCAGGCATTCTATTTTCACTTTCAGCCAGCAGCATTATGGTTTGACATTTGACTGAAAACATGAAACATCCTTCTAGGCAGACATTTTTGTCTTTTCTGTAAGAAAAGATTCAGGAAAATGTATTTTCTAACTTATCTTGAAAAATATTAGCAACCTAGATTCAGTGATAATTTTAATGAACAGTAGCCTGATAGAATATTTAGGCTGCAATTTACCCCTGGAGATAATCTACTCCTACTCCCCACTCAAAGCCTACTAGATCAGTTCGGTCCTGGTCTTGTCCAGGCAGGATCTGGATATCTGCATAGAAAACTTCACAGCCTGTCTGGCAGTCTGTTGCTATTGACCACCAGCATCACACTGACATTAATAGGAACCTTTAATGTTGCAAGAGTTCTTACAGCAATATTTCACCTGAGCATTTCTTCACATGTGTAAGCACACGTTTCTATGCATATGTATGTGTCAAATTTACACTTGCAAATTCTAATTACCATGGTTTATTCCTATATTGATTAGTCATAAAAAGATGAACAATTTCCTGCTGACATGAAGCATGTTTCATTTATGAATGTATTGGGCTGAAAGCAAGGAAACAAGCCAACGTTGTGCTTTATAGGTAATATGCACTTTTGTGTTTTCTACTGTTTTGATGGCAGTACACAAAATGGGATTCTTAGTACTGTCCTAGTTTCATTCTTAACTCTGCAGACACATGGCATATTTGTGATTTTTCAAATAACCTGAGGCTTAAAATAGATTAACACTTTACCAATGCTTCCATTTCCTAGAAAGTTTATTTTCTTTGTAACTGGGTTTGAAGGCAACAAAAAGCTCAAGGGCTTGCAACAACATCTTCAGTATATCAGAAGACCTACTCTTTTTTTTAGAGTAGAGAAAATTATACCATCAATTTAAACACACTTAATTTCAGTGTATGACAGCAAATATTAGAATGTCAACAGTATATTATAATATTATCAATACAGAATTTATTTTGCATGAACTGAGTGCTCTCCACTTCACCTTGATAAATTTTTATAATGATTTAAAAAACACTTTAAAGCAATAGTTGAAATCAATCAGTTTGTTGCTACTGGTTCTATCTTTGTTTCCAACTGCCAGGACTGTCAGCTTGGATCTAGCCTGTATACTGTTAAATGACTGACTACAAAACTGAGACATACTATGAAAAAGTGAGAAACTGGCCTGGATTTGACCTGGGAAATATGTTAAGAAAAAATAATTTATAGTCAGATTTAGGAAGGCTGCTTGATCTTATTCAAATTGATAGATATCTGAGATTAGAGTGTACCTATGTTTTACATATGCATATATGTGTATATATGTACATATGCATACTCATCTAAACACTAATTCACACTGTTAAAGACAGATTCAAAGACCGTAGGCTGACAGGTTCAAACCAAGAATCTCATAATTACACAATAATATAGCACTGTTAAACCTAGAGTAAGCATTTCCTATTCTTTCTCTCAAACTACTGTGAAGAAAATTATTAGACATTCTGGAGACCAGAAGAAGAGCACTGAAGGGAGGGTGATTGTATCTGAGTTTTCACTTAAGTGAAAAGCATCCACATCCCCTGGGCTTCTACTTTGCTTCATCCAATGGAAAATTATTGTAAAACACATAAACAGCCTTTCAAAAAAAAGTTAAGCACCCTAAGCCTTCCTGTTAAGACACGGTTTTGAGACTAGATTTTAAATCCTTCCATGAACAAGAGCAATTTTATCCAGTACACAGTCAAGAAAACAAAATCTGTCAGGAGCTATTAAACATTCAGATGCATGTCTTAGAAAGTTCTTGAACCATGAAGTCTTTTAGGGCACTGTCATTTTATCTTTGACCTCTTATTACAGTCCTTTGCTGTTAGTCTCTGTAACAACTTTATATGATATTACTCTCAGCTTTGTCCCAGAGTCTGTGGACTGTGGGAAAAAAGACACACCTCTGTCTCTGAGTGTTATTGTTGTTATTTCCCCTAAAAATAAAATCCTTCTTGGTATATTATGTGTAAGGAGTAAGGATTCTGAATATGTGATGGTGGATTTCAGTAATTGGCAGTGAACTACTAGGTTCAAAATAAAGCAAAACAACTCCCAAAGCAACCTACCAACCATTCTTTTGTAGAAAAGGATGTACCCTTGGGAAAAGAAAGAAGGCATATATAAAAACAGTTCAGCAGCAATGGGCATAAGAACTGGGGGAGGAGTCTACAAAATGGTTATTTCAGACTTAGATTGCACAAAAGCAAAGCACTTTCAATCTTTTTATGGAAACAGGCCTAGAAATAACTAATATAAAATTGTGTTGTAAGCTTTTGGACTGTTATTAGTGTACAATTCATGCTCAACCCATGGTACTGTACTTAAGGTCTTGTCTTATTTTACTTCTCATTACCCTGCTCTGATTTTGTTAGCAATAAATTTTCTTTCTATTTCTGAGATGAGACTCTTCTGCCCTTGGTGGTATTTAGTGAGCAATCTCTCTCCCAGTTCTTATCTCAACTCGAGAACCCCTTAGATTTTGTCTCCTAGGTCCAGCTGCAGCAGAGAAGTGAGCAGGAGGCTTTTGTGGGTCAAACCACTGATATGTTAGCATATCAGAATTCAATATTGCCATGTTAGTGATCAATATGTAATCATTGTAATCAGGTCCAAACTTGTGTTTAAAACTGTGGTGGGTATAGAGACTCTGTAGTGATATAAATGATACATTTTTGTCTTGTGTTATGAAACAGTGCTTGACCATGCCTATAAAAACTCTCAGCATGCAATTGAACCATAAAATATCACATTCCATGGTACAAACATCCCTCCCAACTCCAGAAAATTAATAACTTCTTTTACTTGTAGTAGAGTATTCTGGAGCCAGATAATGGCTGGACATTCAAATAAGCTTTTTAGAATTACTGAAGAATGCAGTACAAAAGGCATTCTGTTAATTATACATAGGCTCAATAGTATGCATGCTGAGCTGCTCTCATTTCAAAAATGGTGCCATGGTGTAATTTAGAAAGGAAATATTTTTCACTATTATTGAGTGACAGAACTGAACTGAAACAATGACTTAGCCAAGTCTTATTTCTCCTAGAAATCTCTAAAAATCTGTGACTGAGTTCTGCTTCTTTAGGCAAAATGTTCCATCACTAGAATAGCACATACAATCTATACCCTATGCATTAAAATAATAATGGGATCATGCTAGACTGTTGCATTGATGATATTCATATTTTTTCAGCATGAAGTTTGTGCCTAACATCTTGAAATTTAAATTTGAGCTGAAGACATATACCAAAGGGAAATTTAATTGCCATTATGATTCTCATCACCACACAGTTTGATTGAAATGCTCAAGGAAATGAAGGAAAATATTTATATTTATATATAAAATATATAATATTTATATTTAGTGGGTGGTGGGAGGGTTAATTCAACAACCCCCAAAACTAACAAATGGTCATTGCAGTAAAGAGGAAGAATAAGGGCCATGGCAAATAAAAGAAATGTGTTTTATTTTGGAAATGTGACTTGACATCATTTGCAAAAGGCAAATTAAAATCATGTGAAAAACTGTGGTCCATAAGTGCCTGGCAGAAACTTTTAGGTTTTAGGAAAATCATGTCTCTGACTTCAGCATCACTGAGTAGTGGGCAAGTTTCTCATAGTTTTCAGAATGAACTTGTTTCAAATATAAATGTAATCAGAATAATTCATTTTAGGACTGACCTTCCCCATGGTCTGACCTCATACTTTCTAGACAGGTTTGTCTTTTTCTCACAGTCGTCCTTTGGCTTCAAAGAATGAGAAACAGAAAGTAAGGTGGTTTGAGCATGAAGCCTGAAAACAAGGAGCTTGATAGTACCTTAAATTTTGAATACCAACAGGTGGCACACAATTGAGTAAAATGTCTGTATGGGGATGAATGCCTGACCACACTTCTGAAATCTAAAGTGGAAATCTGCTGCCTCCTGGATGCTGCTACTACCAACTGGTCATAAATTTTGGTAACACCTAGACTAAACAAGAGAAGTACCTCCTGAATTCTGATATTAATTAAAGACATAAGATGCATTCACCAGTTAGGGAGAAGACCACATACTGTGCTTCAGTGCATACATTGTTTAGGAGGGGAAAATGAACTCCTGAGAGAATGTTTTGAATGCAAAAAAGGAGGATTTCTAAGAAGCTGCCACAGAAAATAAAAGAGGGTCTAAAAAGGAAAAGTGAGGAACCTGACAGGAAGAAACATCTCGCAAGTTGGAGAGGATTCTGGAAATGTGGTGTCTGCTGGGAAATGCCCAAGGACCCTGGCAGGCCGCATGAGGGATTGGTAGCTATGAGCAGCTGCACAACGTGAATGGGCACAGCTTTCTGACCAACCTTCCAGGCCCAGCAGAGACCTGCCAGCAAAGTGGAGAGCCAGAGAGCACAGCACAGTAGTGGAGCAAGGAAGTGCAGTAAACAAACAGGATAGAAGCATTAATCTTGATGGTTCTCAAATACCCTGTACCAAGCTCCACCATGGGTTGTTGCTTACTCTGTCTCACTCTGATAGCCAGGCAAGGAGGCTTAAATTGGGAAATAAAAGAGAGAGTAGAAAAAGGATAAGAGCCTTTGTTATCTGTTAATCCTAAAGCAGCACCTGATTTACTGAAATGAATAGAAGCAACAGTGATAAGGAGTCAGGAGGATTCTGCTTTAAGATTTCTGTTTTTTTAGCCATATGTGAAAGGTAAGGTAAAGGAGTATTACAAGGATTATAAAACTGAGTAGACAGATGTCAACACATCAGAACTAAGATCACTGATGCAATCTGAATTTACCTTCCCCATTGAGAATATACATTAACTGTCCAGGACACAGCTCAGTATTTCAATCATCACACGCCACAGAGGCAATGGCAGCTGTTCACCATGAAGGTCCTGCAGCTGTAGGCAAAGGGCAGATTGTTAGGGATTGTCTCTAAAGCTGTCTCACATTTATAGGAGCTGAATACTGTCCCAGAGAAATATCATTGTCAAAAAGATGGTGATCGATGATTTTCAAGTCACTTAATCCAAACTTAGGTTAAACATTTGGTGTCCTCAGTTATAGTAAAAGT
Organism: Emberiza elegans; assembly: GCA_024865655.1. Taxonomy (NCBI): domain Eukaryota; kingdom Metazoa; phylum Chordata; class Aves; order Passeriformes; family Fringillidae; genus Emberiza; species Emberiza elegans. The sequence continues at coordinate 35,632,636 of JALJVW010000910.1, read as the reverse complement.
TGGTATGAGATATGTTTGAATAGATAGAGCTAACATGCAAAGCTTTAGCCTACGAATAAAGAATCCACTGTTGTGTTAGGCTGGCCATGCAATAGAAATTCTGGACTTGAATCCCTTTACATATCAAATCTCCATCTCAGATGGGAATGACATCATCCTGGGTATCACAGGGTGCTGAGAAGGCTTATGTGATGTATTCCTACATGATAGTGAAATCAGAAAAGAAAAGTCTGTGAGGAAATTAATAGTCCTCAGTAGGGATCTGGATTGTTAGTGTCTAGTAAATAACAAATGGGACCACACATGCTGAACAATGAAACAAAACCAGTATTGAGCAGCTGCTCATTAAGCAAGCATCGTCCACTCTGTACTGTGAATGAAACAGGGGTCTCCTGAAAAAAAAATCATTTAATTAAAATTACATCACAATTTGTACAAATCAGAAACCTTCACAAAAATGTGCTGAATGGATATTTCCAAGGTAACCCTCTTCCAGCCTTTCCTTGCCTTCAGATGCATGTTTTTACAGTTTTAATAAAGCAATGCAACACTGGGGTTTTTATTGGTTGATAATGAGTTTCTATATATTTGTTTATTATGTGTAAACAAAAGTTGATAGATGAATAGGGTATTAAATACAAAGAAATACCCATCTGGTCAAGTTCCAGTCCTTGTCTTTTCCTCCTGTCTCATTTTCCACAAAAGCTGAGCTCACTTCACCTTGCTTGTTCTATACTTTGTAACATTTGAACTTCAATTCAGTGAAAAATAGAAAATTAAGGCTGGAATATGGGGATAAGTTTATTTGTGATCTCTCTTCCATCTCTACCATAAAATTGACATCACAGAGCTGAATAAATCAAAGAGTGTCTGATGCAGCTCCACATAAATCCACCATATACCTGCTGAGTACTGTAAAAGCATATTGTTTTATGCACTTGTTTTTTACATTTTAAGTTATGCATTATGTACTTCATTTGTATGTGTCAGTGCTGATTAGATATCTTATTAAATGAGTGTATAAAAACCTACTTGCTTCAGTTTCAAAAGCCTTTTTTTTCCAAACAGACCATGACACATGGTACTGATTGTCATTATAAAACAAACTCTTGAATGCTTTATAAGACTTTCCATGTCATTGTTTTGCATCTTAGATTTTTCCTCTTTGCAATATAATAATGTTTTGCCCTATGTGAGACTTATATCAGCTTATAGTTCTAACATTTCTATTTCTGAAGCTGTGTGCCAAGATATAGTATTAAAATTTTAAATATCTAATTTTTGTCATATGGTTAGCACCAAGGCAGAGATCCAGGTCAAACTAATAGAATACAATCAAAGAAAACAGAAGATATTTCTTTCTGTCATAAGTCAAACGTTCTGTGCAACTGAGAGTAATACAATTACATCTATGTCAACAGACTGGTATTTAAATGGTTAAATGCATTTGTTTTGACTATAATAGAAAGGAAAACCAAGAAATCTGCTTTGCCTGGTATAACCTCTTTCTCTCATGTCATTTCCATTTGCTCTTAACAGCTTTGTTAGTTTATATAAAGTAGATGTAAAAACTCTCCAAACTAAACATAACTTTGTCTTCCTGTGAGTTGATTTTAAACTGTGTCTGATTGTCATGGCAGGTCAGCACTAGGTTTTTATTTAAGTGTATGTGATTAAAAACCTTTGTGATTCAACCTTTCAAAAATTTCTGAACATATAAACTTGACAGAAGCAAAGACATGCAGCCTGATAACTTAAATAAGAAGTCAAGCAAGGATACATTTATTTTTTTTTTAATCAAGGAATCTTCATGTAAACAAACTGGTGTTCTTCAGTCACTTCCCAAAGCTTTTTGGTTTGTTTAGTGTCAGGAAAGGTCAAATGGTATAACCCAAATATTAAGATTTTCCTCTTTCTGTTTGACTGAGGGTATTGTAAGCCTTATGCATGATTTCTAGGGGACTGTATCAAACCTGCCATCATTCAGCTGACACTGGGCAGGCTTGATATTTCTGCTACTCCATCATGTTTGCTGAAATTTATCTGAGAAGGTTCTGCCCGTCTGTTTGTGTGCAACTCATGGCATGCATGAGCTGAGCTGAGTGCTCAGGCTTGTGTTTGGCTTTCAGCTTCTCTGGTTCATTCTTCAACTACATTTGCTAAGATAGGAGGCACAAGAGTTACCTCAGCTGGCCTGCCACCTGGGGACACACTGCTGGATCCACAATGCCCTTTAAATAAAATAATAAACAAGAAGCCTTTCAAATATAATTTGCCGTAAATGTAGGTGTTAATGCAATGAGCTAAAATTGAAACATAAAAGAACATGTAGATACCTGGCAATTACAGAAAAGTGAAATAGCTTATTTACAGGACTTGTATCTGATTGGTAGTATAAATCCACTTCTTGAAATGATGTTTGAAAAACTTTTCTGCTTTCTAACAGGCATTTCTACCTGGATCTTCAGCATTAGTCATCAGAGGATAAGATGCCTTCATATACTGGAGGTGCTAATCTCTTCCCTCCCAGGTATCTGGTATAAAAATAAAACAAAAAAAATAAAATACTATCCTTTATTCAATTAAAAAAAAAATGTAGTCAAATAAAAGAAGGCACAAGACTGTTAGGTGACAGAAACAGCCTAGTGAACATTTATCATCATTCCATTTCTAACCCCTACAATTTTAGTGAAGAGGAATTATTTGATGCCTTTTAGATGAGCAAACACATTCTAGAAAATGCATATGGGCTGACAGAGGAAATTGATTCAGTCTTCTATTCACTCCTGATTTGCTGCTGGGAGTTTCTGCTGTGAAGAGCTGTGCCTCAGCTTGGACAACTCCACATCAAGAGAAGGGATCCAGCCACAGTCACTGACAAGTTTATTATTATTCCACAGACTTTTAGCCCTTTGTTGAAATTCAAGGATTAATATTAATTTCTTAAATAAATACCTGTATTAGACAGCCATCTTGAACCTATTGTCGACATTATTAATAACTAGAATTACTTCTCAAAGGTAATTGTTATTTTACCTACTTTAGAGAGGAGGAAATAATGACACAGACAACGTTCCTGAAAGAATCCGTGTAGGAGGAAAATTGGAGTATCCCTCCCAGAATGACTTTCGAAGATTAGTTTTGTCACTGGTCCTTCCCCGGATGCATTTCCTCATTCCCATCAGATAATTTTGCAGCCCACAGCACAGTGGATTGCAGATCAGCTGTCACCTCTCAGGTGGTTGTTTCTATAGCAAGATTATTTCCTTCATAATTTATTAGCTACTTCACTTTTAATTATAGGCTAGGATTTCCCTAACTCAAGAATGACAAAATCTGGGTCAAAGTCCCTAGCAGGTACATTTCCTTCCACTTACTGAACAGGAAGGAGGAGCTTCCACTGACTTTGGACAAAGAAGTGAATTTGTGGGGCCCTGAAAAACTTGATTAACACCAGGTTTTCTTCCTTTACACTACTTCCTTCCTCTCAGAGAAAATTTTTACTAAACATTTCTATTAAAATATCATATAATCAGTTTGTAAATTATGTTTAGTATAAAAACCACTTTCTGTGCTGCATTTAAAAAATTAACAACTCATCCCCATCATTTTTCCTCCTCTTTTTTTTTAAACTGAATACAAAATGGCATCTGTCATGAAAACGTTATTATTTGGAGACCAGCACTTGTCTTTCCTACAGCCAGTAAAATTTTGGTTTTTTGGACAACATCTTCTACAGTGAGCCTGAGACAAACAAAATCCGTACTGCATCAGGAAACAAGTGACAATCAGAGCAGAGCATGCAAATTTGAAATAAATGTGCTATTTACAATATCACATACACTCGTTATGTCCTATCATCTTCTTGAAGATTCCTTTACCGTATTCATTGTGACCATGTCTAGAGTAAGATATTTGTCAAACACTCTTCTAAAGTCCATATTGGGCTTTTAAAAGTTTGTACAAAAATGAATATTTTAAATCTCAGAAGGCCTTGATTTTTAGCATGACTCTTTCACCTTCAGCACTAGAAGACAGATGTTTTCATCTGAATTATGAATTGCCTATTTGATTTTGAGTACATCAAAAAGAACCCCCAAAAAAACCACTTTCTCCATCCAAGTCACATTTTAACCATAGATATCATATTGAAGATTACATCTTGTAATTTTTGCTAGAATCATTCTAAGTACTTTACGAAGGGAATAAGAACTGAGATAAAAACATGCTGCATCTAGAAAAGAAGCTTGAGTTAGCATTTCAAGGGGTGTAGAAATGTGAGCCATACAGGCCAGTGCTAATGGAGCATCCCTCCATATGTGTCACCTGCTAAATCTGTGCTGGCAGATTTCACCTCAGTTGTGTTGTGAGTGAATGCTAACCTTTCATGGTGTCTTCTAGTCTGTCCTAATCCTTTGTTGCACACAGTAGCTTTCTGATTCTAATTACCAGATTTGGGATCTGGCCTATTTCTCTGGATTTTCTTCTGCTTGATCACACCAGCACTTCCCCACGTAAACAAAGCACACAGTGGGTGATGATTATAATAGCTGATTAAAATAAGTAAACAGATTGGAGGACATTAAAGTTTTATGCATCCCTGCCATCTGTTTTCTCTTCACACTGTACATATTAATATACATATTGTACACAATTGGTTTTGTTTCCTGTTCAGTAGCAACAGACATGGTGGTACACCATCAGTGACTTGAATAAGTCACAAAAATTACTGCCTTGACTGCTCTAGATAGTTACATGTCTGATATTCTGTTTCTTTCTTTTATGATTCTGGCAATTATTTTAATAAAAATCTATTTGATTTTTTAATTTTTTTTTGCAATTTATTTGAATAAAAATCTTGAGAGGAAAATAGGACCAAAACAGCAGTTACCTCTTCCAACACTGAGAACAACTTTTTATATTCAAAATAGACCCACTCATGTAAGGACTTACTCCATTTACTGATGGAAATTTGTTAACGACAGGATCATGACAGTTCTCTTTTTACCCTTGATTTTGCATGACTTCTAACTCTTTTAAGTTAGATTTACAACAGATTAAGAGAGATTTTCTGTACAGTTTAAGAATTGCAAATGAACAGCACACATAAGTTAGACGGTGATATCATTATGTTGAATAGCACCTTACTCATAAACCCATCATGATGAAAGCATTATCAAGTCTTGGGAAAGAAGCACTACCTACTTTGAATGAAAGAAATGCAATCAGAAACTTTATTAAGGACCTGTAACAGAGAAAAAAAAAGAAACAGTCTTCTGTGATATTCAGACATCTTTCATAATTATCTGGCAATGCTGGATTTCAATCAATTTTAAAAAATCCAGGCATACAAACTCCAAGAACATTATTAACATGACCAATTTGCAGATAGACTAGTCACCAAGATGGTAGCATGGCCAAAGGTCACCAGTATCTCAATATTTGTATTATAACTAAGGTCTAAAACATTTTTTTTCACACTGACTTTCAATCATAGAATGAAAGAAAAGCAGGTTGGAAGAAACCTCAAGTATCATCTACCCAACCATTCTTGGCAAAAGTGTGGTCTAAAGAAGATGGTCCAGCATCTTGTCCAGATGAATTTTAAAACTGTTCTGTGTTGGGGAATCTACAAGTTCTCTGGGTAGATCCAATTGATCCAATTGCTGACTGCTTTCATTGTGAAAAATTTTCCTCTTGTGCCTCAATGAAATCTCCCAAGTAATACTTTATATTCCTCCATGACTGGCCTTTGCTGTGTGACTCCTTCTAAAAGGGAAGTCTCCACTTTCTTTGTAGATACACCATAAATACTGGAAGATGGTGATAAGATCTTCCCTAAGCTTTCTCTTCAGAAGGCTGAACAAACCCATTTCTCTCAGCCTTTCCTCATTTTTCAGAATTCCAATCATTTCAGCAGAAGGATTTTGTAAATTATAGAAAGGAAGTATCTATATGTTTAGTCAATTGACTGTCTCTGAAATAACATGAGTTTTCTTGGAAGTTGTTTTCCAGGGAATTTCCTTCAATAATTTGATCAGTCTATCATAACCTTTTTTCCAATACAGTGATAATAATATTTTCCCAGATGATATTGTAAGTACAGTTCATCTTGTGTTTATTATGTTCTCAGTATATAATTAATAAAATAAATGAAATTTATCCTTCAGTATTGACCTTGTCATGAGGAAGAACCAGGGAGTGAGCACCTATCATACCATATCTAATTAAAGAATTTTTAGCAATTGGTCTTGGTAGGGTGTGCACACAGAGTAACACTAGCTGCCAAAAGTGTAAAGTTACTCTTTCCTTGAAGAGTGGTCTCATATCAACAACTGTCTTTCAGTTAAAAAAAAATTGAATTTCTTGAAGAGTGAATGTAAATTACAAAAAAGAGGAGAAGCTGAAAATATGTGATTTTTCCTTTAATAGCAAGAAGAATCAGTCTCAGATCTTGATTAGGAAATTCCTCAATCTCACTGTTTGTTAGTTTTCCACAAGACCATATAAATGAAACAAGGTGTAGCCTTTTATCTACACATATTATTTGAATATAAAAAATATAATTACTGTGCTTTCATGAACTCTGGAATGTTAAAAAACTCAATAAAAGAATATTGTTTTTATGAGGTGTGATATTATTTTTTTTCCTGTAAGATATTTGAAGACTTAATTGGAATAATCTATCCCATTTAAGCAATTAATCAGGTTAATAATTTTAGCATGAATTTATTACCTAGATATTTATAAGGTCTCATTTTTAATCTACTTGAAAGAGAATTAGCCTAATCAAAGCTCATCTTTTAGGATCCATCAGGTCACTTTCATGCATGAATTAAAACTAACATTTTTTAGATCATTATTCTACTATACTTTCTTGATACAGATTATTTCTACACTGACAAGCTATTCATTCAACTTCAGTTTATGGACTTCTTGGAGATCTGAAAGGCAGCCATCCCAAAAGGTTATGACAAAGCTGACAATCATCTTTTATTTCAAATGTACCTGAGACTTTAGTTCTGGAAAGGATCTGAACTGTACTTTTGGTCATATTCTGAAACTACAAGGCAAAGACTCACAATTTTTGATTGATATGGGAGATAGAAGAAAACACTGAATACTCTGTGGAAGATGATGGTGGAAGAGAGCTAATTGGGCAGTTAATTTATCCATCATCCTGATAATAAGGTGCACTTCCTGTATGCTGAGGGAGGAGCAGCCAGCCCCTGCCTGCATTTACCTCTGTACAGAAATGTGCTGCTGCACAGTTGAAAGGCAGCTGTCTCTCATGCAATAGAGGTGCCCCATTTCTGGAGGGAGAACAATACTTCATGTCCCTGAGTCTCATTAGTTGCACTGAGCCTTTATCACAGGCTGTGTCCACAATGTAGTGTTCATCTCAAAATGAATTAACAATGTCCATCCTGAATACAGCATTTTCCCTAAAATGCTGCTTAGTGTGCTCCAAGTGAGGCAGAATCAGGCACTAAGTGAGTATCTGCAAAGAAAGTAGCTCAAGAAGATAGCCCACAGCATCTAAAATACTGGGCACCTTTTCTACTTTGCAGTCATTTGTGACTCTGATCATTTTCTTTCAAATGAAAAGGAATCCACAAACGTTTTCATTACTTCATCTTTCTTCGCCATTCTTGCAGGTAGTGAGGCAACAAAGAGACTGGTTCAGTCCATAAAATCTGTTTTTATCTTTACAGATGTTTCATCTAAATAGCATTCCTGATTTACTACATTGTGTTTGAATTTGGACATACACACACACACACACACACACACACACACACCAGTTTTACATTTGTGATCTGCTGTTCCAAGAGGGAAGCAGTTTGTGATTAAGTGGGGATGGTAGAATATGGAGGGTTCTGTGAGCCTGTTTGACTTTACCTGTGGGGCAATAACTCCATTGCTGTTCTAACATGGGCACATCAAGCAGTGACTGAGACGTGATAGAGCACAAGTGACCTGTTCCCTATCAGAAACAGCTTTGCTGTCTGTACTACAGATGATTAACTCTCCTACTTTTACTCAATCCTCATTGCTAACTCACTAAGCCAGAGACAGGTAACAGAAAAGATTTTTTTCCTTTTTAAATTACTATGAGCTCACCATTTAGTGACTCAGGAGTGTACAAACAAACAAATACTGACCCTGAATTTCAGTGAACTCTTTATGTAGACCTTGAAGCTTTGTGAAACTGCTTGCAACATGAGACTTGAAATAACCTTCAGTAACTGCAACAACAACAACAACAACAACAACAATGAACCACTGTCACTGAACTTAAGTACCCAATGAAGGGTAAGAGGCAAAACTTATTAGCAGGCCAGGAAGGAAGCATAGATAAAAGTCTATCACTAAAGCAGTTCTATTATCTTCTTGTGCTCTCTAAATACTACAAATGAAGAGAAATATGCCAGTTCTAGGAATCGCACACTATAATTTGAGAAACAGCTTCTCTGCTTCAATTGCAATTTTAAAATTAAAGGACAAAAAAAAAAAAGCCTAAGAAAAAAAAAAAAAGCTCAAAACATTTTTATCATAAAGTGAAATTTCTTTTTAGCTAAATCTTATGTCAGTCCTTCCCTGATTTAGTTGTAGTTAGTTTTCCCATTCACACCTTGCATTTAAAAAACGCTGTGATCAAGACAGTATTTGCATCCTTGTATTCTCAAACTAATAGAGCATTTTTTCTGATGTTGGTAAATCCCTCTAGAATTTTTCGTTGCAGAAACTAACTCAGAGGAAAGAGTGCCCAGAAAAATCCTGTATGAGATAAGGCTGAATTGTCACTTTTAGGTCTATATTTGTTACCGACTCATATAGACTTTTTGAAAAATACAACATACAGAAGGCTGCCCTCCTGCCACCTTTACTACTGAGAAATTGTGTGTTGTTTTCCTGAATGACATCTGCAGGTCCCAGTGAATACTTGCATTGTTAGATTTTTTGGGGGTTTCCCTCCTCTTGTTCTTTTTTGAGGTGGCAAAAGACCTCTGGAATCCAAAATCAGATTAACAGGTAACAAGGCAATTCTTCCTGCATGAAGCAAATATTTTTAAAGAAATATCAAATTCTGATAAAAAATAATTATTTCAGTAAAAGCAAGAAAGTCAAAGGACCTGGTGATGATGCTTATCGTTCTGCTTTGTCCACTGAAACTCAGACAACCAGCAAAAACCATTTGTAACACTGGCAGTCTCCTGAGGAGAGACTTTCTCTTGACATTTGCATGTCTTCATTCCTGTAGCATTTTGAAGGTCATTACTCATTGAAGAAGCAAACAAACATTCATGCTGTCATCCCAAAAAAGTCCCAAAAGTGCATGACCCTAAACCTTCCCACTGTTCTGCACTTTCAGCTGAAGCTCTTTTGATGTTATGACAAATAAATAATCTGATATACCTGTCAGTTGTTATTATACCTTCCATTCTTTGGTATGTGAGTTTATCTTTATTTCCATTTTCTAAATTCAGACAGAGTGTGCTCCAAGAATAAGCTACTGGGCGACTGGAATAAAAATGATATAACCTATTCTCCTCTTTCTGAGAAAACTATGAAATGGCCTTGAAATGAAGTTAGTTTCATGAGACACAGCCCCAGGTCATTTTTCTTGCATCATATAAAAGTTTACCTCATGGTCACCTCATACTCTCATTCTGGTACTGTTCTCACAATCCTGGAACATGTTAAAATACAAACTAAACTAAGACTTAAGGTTATTTATAGATATCCTATTTGCAGACTACACAAGGACACTAATCCAATTTACTTAAGATTCTACCCTAATCTTGTACATGGCAAAAACAAAACCAAAAGGCCCAAGCATGCTTTCTCCTCTAAATCAACTGAAGTGTAAGTAGCTACTTTAATTTTAAACATGATCATAAATTACATTTATAGCACCTTCAGTATACATTTGTAATTTTGAAGACACTATTCCTTGTAACAAGTATTGTTGTCATAAAATCTCTAACTGGATAAAGAGCATTTCTTAAAGCGTACCAGGGTCATGTGTAAGAAACCTTGAAGTAAGTAACTAATCCAATCAATGTTCTCAAACAGATGATCTTAGTCAGGTGACTGAAACTCATCTTGTTCCAGCAACTCTGTAAAGAAGGACCCATACATGAAATCAAAACAAGTAAAATTGGGTCACTGATTCACTTCCTATTATTTATATATAGATAAACTCTTCCTCCTGCGACTCTGTGGCATTGCCAGCCTGAACTTTGTGCTATATGGAGGAGCTGCTACGGTCATTCCTCACCTGCTCTATTGGTTTCATTTTTGTGGGCAAAATCCACAACACACTGAAAACCAGGAAGAACATATGACCCCTGAACATCAACTGTGTCAAAGCTGCTCCCTGCAACCTGCTCTGATCCCTGCAGCCAGCCTTATACTCGTGATCTACGCAGCTGGCATGTCTGACAAAACCTGCAGGTGCTAAAGGTTCAGCTCTGCAAAGATCCATTTACTGGCTGTTTAAATGTGACTTACAGCCCAGCTAGCTCATGTCTTACGTTGTTTTTCCTGTTCTGGCTGTCAGTTGCTCAAGCTTCTAAGCTTATAGGCAGCTTCTTTTAAGAGCCTGTGTGTGTCTGACCAAACTAATCTGGGGATCTTTTGCCTGTATAGTCCATTCTTCAGGATCTTAATCTTATTAGTTCTAGTTATTTATTTAACTATTTCATCACATATACATATGTGTACAGTGTGAACATTTTGTATATCCTTTTTTTAATGAAGCCATTGAATTTTGAATGTAAAAAACCTTTCAATGATAAAAGTGATTGTTACTTACAGCTGTAAAACTGATATCTCATCCTAATTCTCTGCTAACATCTCTAAATTACAACAAGTAAAATCATGCAATTTTACAGTCTAACTATTGCATGTAGGTGTGTATCATTTATGCAGTAATTTCATGTCTATTCTATAGTAAATGTGTTTAAAATTTTACTATGAAGAACAAGAATTTCTATACCATATTTTCAAATCAAGAGTAATTTTTAAATTTTTCAATTCTGCTGTGTTTGCTGCATTTTTTTTTTAATGTTGCCACGTCTGGGTAGCAGGAAATGGTTCATATAAATTTTCCTTGAAGTTATGATTTGGAAGAATTTAAGAATATTGGAACATTTCAGTAGTAGATAAACAAGTAAATTGTTATTCCAGTTTTCAAGGAAGCCAGTGTATTTTTTTCCCTAGGATTTTAGTGGAGATTGACTCTAATTTTTTAAACTTAAAACCAGAAAAATATCATTGCAATCTTCAAACAAGTGAAGCTGTTACAGAAAACAACTCCCAGGCCATTGAATTTCTTCATACTTCAAAAAATCCTGCGAGTGTTTTTCCAGTAAGTTGAGGAACCTCATTATCCCTCTTCATGTATTCTGCACAAATTACTAAATTACTAAATTCCCAAATATTCATAGATTAACGTATCACTACTTTTGATTGGCAAGCAAAAGAACTCATATATGGAAAGCATTATTTGTTTCAAAACTTCTATACATAACATTTAAGTTTTTAAAAATTCCAACCTTCCTGGCTGACAGGACTTCCCCAGGGTGAGATGCAAGCACCTGTGAAAGATGGATTCTAAGTACTTATGTAGCCCATATAGGAAAATAGCACCCTCTAACATCCTCAGGATTTTTGTTAGGATAAGTTTAAACCTGAGATAGATATAGAAATCCCTTATTTTTCTCCACTTTTAGAAAATGGCTTGATTACTACAAACAAACAAAAAATGCTGGCATTTGAAAATAATCCAAATATCCCCAAGTTATTATGCTTTCCTGAATAAAATAATTCCTTGCAAGCTAAAATAAGGCACCATCTGTAACAAACAGGCACCTTTTAAAGTGGTGGATAGGACAAAGTAAATGAAGCAATAAAGCAGGAATGTGTTGGGAAAGATATTTTTAAAGAGGTGTCTCAAAACTACAACATGGATTTTCATTCAAAATTAAAAACCAGTTTTCATGTACCAGGTAGAACATGTGACTGATTCTAAAAACAGCAACAAGTGAGAGGACAAAGAGGCAAGAAGAAAGAGGAGTGTAGTCATGTATCATTCCTTTTATGGTCTACAAACTAATCTTAGCAAGCTCCAATGAGTACCAAGCCGTACTTACACTTTAAAAACCTCACATAAACTTTTTAAATCCGGCCCCAGCCTTGGGAATTTTTACTTGCAGGAATTGTCCCACTGACATCATCACAGTGTTTATTTAAAAATCATTCATAACCTCTTCACAATGTATTGTACCAAAAATTTAAAGAACAATTCTGTAAAAATGTAACTGAATTGTTTTAAAATAAGCTATACTTAAGGGCTCATTTTCTAATGTAATATAAACTAACATCTATTACATGCAAATTCTTTAATTCCATCTAATGATCTTTGTTCTCTGGCATGGTGCCTGTTTTGATTCTTATATCATGCTATCTAAGGACACAAGTGACATACTGCATCACATCATGAAGCTTTCTGAAAATTCAGTGGTACTGATGGATTACAACTAAACCAGAAGAAGCTTAAAAAGTAAATAGATCATGGTAATGACAATCTGTAAACTAATTAAGGCCTAACTATACTGTTCAATTACAAAACTAAACTAGTAGGGTGGGTAAAATATATACTTTATTTATGGATTGATAAACTGACTAGTTCAGCATTGTAATGACTAAATTTGTGAAAATTATTCCTTACTGAGCTTTCAGTATGCATAATTCATAAGAAGTAGGGCATGTAATTCATAGGAACTAGGGCAAATACATTGGGTGTTGAAACTGCTGTCTTCCCTGGATGCTCTCCACTGGCTTGCAAATCCGATGCTCACAGAAGAGCTTCCCCTATGGTAGCTTTCTCAGTAGGTGGCTTAATTAAACTTCAACACAGAGCACTGGCTTGTTGGGATCAGACTACATGTTTGGCTTTTCCCAGAAGCTGTGGTAATTCCTGAAATGTCGAAACAGATTGTTTCAAGCAGGTCATAAAAACATAACTTGTCAGTTCCTCTAATGCTCCAGCTGCTGCTCCCAACTTTCGGCCCACCCTGAAGAGAGACAATTGTGATTTGGCTATTGTGCTAGCAGAGATGCATTCCTTGCCTAGCCTTGAGAACCACTGGAAGCAATGCAGGTTATTTACATGTGGAGGAAGGATACTTTCCATAATAGCTCTGAGTAATAGCATAAAAACCTTAATGTGAACTTCAGTTCCTTTTAAGGCTGCCTACATAGTTTACACACTATCATGCTGAACTGAGGGATATCTTGGTAACTGTTTCAATGTCTCCAAACTGTTGAGTGTAAATACAGTTAATTAAATTTCTCCTTTCGGATATAATGTCAACATTACATTTTTATATCATTTTCCTAAAGTGTTCAGTGAACACTTTCACTCTGCTTTGGAAGCGAGATGAGAAATTGTCCCTGGTTTTAACTGTTTCATAATTATGCTTATTCATATTTTCACTTTAAATTTCTGACTGTTGACTTGAGTTCTTATAAGAATTTTTTCTGTTTTACATAAACACAAAAATATATAGCTACCCCTAAAGTCCTTGTAAATATCTTTTACATATACTCTGCCTAGTACAAAATTTCTCTATTGAATTCTTCCACCCAGAAAGGAAAAGAACTTATACAAAACCAGTTTCATTTTCATTTTTCTGATTATCCATGCCGCCCTTCCAGTCCTCAGTTACAATGAAGCCACGTCTGACAAATTAACTTGATTTTTAAAAAAGTGTATCTCAGAGATAAAATTGTGAGACCCTCTGATTTCACTTTCATTCTTTTAAAGTGCTTTTAAAAAAAGGTAAACAGACCCAAAATTAAGTCAAAACTTCCTGTTTTACTTGTCAAAACCTTTGCCTAGTTTGCACACAAGATTGTATATTCACAGTGAATGGTGGAACCTCCCTACATAAAGCTGCTTATTTACTGCAATATCTTCCTTGGCCAGTTTTCTCAGCACCCAGAAACAATCCCCCATGGCAGCAGGGTTAGAACTTTAAGGTCCCTTCCAACCAAAACCACTCTATGATTCTATGATTCTATGAAATATCTGTTGAGAGTGACAGACCCAGACATCTACATCTCACACTCTGGAGAGCCCCAGACATCTACAGAGGCATTAAAAGAAATATCACCTCTATCACCTGGAATAATGTGACTTGAGTCTTTGTTTTGTCCCAGTTTTGGTTTTTTTTTTCCTGCACTAGATGTGGCTATTTGGCTGGTTCAAGTAATGGAATAAGGTGTCTGAACTTGAGAACTATGAATGCTCCCCAAATATTTCTGTTTTTCTTTTGAAAGATTTAATTATTAAATACTCTGCTTTGTCTTTGGTGAGAAATTGCTTCCAGTTATCAACATTTCTAAACTGTCCAAAACATCCAGACAAGATAGATGTGCTATGAATAGCGGATAGATATTCATCTGTACTAATAATTCAACATAGAAAGGTCCAAAAGTCCAGCAACAAAAATGTCACCCTTGGAAAAATATACTTGGTCAGCAATCCAGCACAAAGTTTTGATGGTATTCAATGCACTGTGGTTATGCACAAAGACCTATACCAAGGAAAACCTACCTTGAGAAAAGTTACTCTGTAGTGAAAGATGCATGCAAAACCTCAGTAGCCAAACAGTTAGGAAGGACCTGGAGATATTCTCTGGAATGTATGGATCTCCTGATACATTTGACATTTATAACTTCTGTTCTCCAAAATTATTTTATCACAGGTTTTCCTCTAAATACCTATCTGTTGCAGTTTCACTGATGATTAATTTTAACATTAACAAAAAAAAAACCCTTAAACCTGTTAAAGTTTAAAAAAGTCATACATTTTCACCAACCTCTGCTGAGAAGGTTAGCTTCCATTTTTCTGTTAAGGAAGTAAAAGACTAGAACTAAACATCTCTTAGAGAATTGTGCCAGCCTGTTAAGGGGAAAGGGCAGTCACCAAAAAATCTGATATTTATTCATCCAGAGACTGAGATTTAATCTGGGGTCCAAGGCAGTTTGCCTCACCAGTATCTCATTGTGCCCACATGCTAAGAAGAAGTGCAGGGAACTCCTGCCTTTCCATTACATCTCAGCCTCTCTTCAACTCTTCAGGCCAGTGGCAGAAGTGCCAGAGAAAGCTGTGCAGTGGTGAGATATGGTGTCCTCCCTGCCCACAGCCCATCAGACCACACTATCAATAAATAGGTCAAGCAGGGAAGCAACTATCAACATCCAATCCAATAGTAAAGTACATTCAGATGTGACCATTCAACATATAACTCTGAATTTGCATTAGAAACTACTCTGAATATCCTTATTGAATTATCAGCAGATGACTGAGAATTATAGATCTAGGCAGAGAGAACTTTCTTCCTTGGATTCTGGTTGTATAAAATCTGACACAGATATTAGGCTAGAAATAAAAAGAAAGTCATCCTGTGTATGAGGATATTATTCCTATTTGTCAAAATGTGTTTAAAGATGAAAATAGAGTAGATATGCAATTTTGTTAAAGAGAAGCACTTTGCAACTGCTCTCAGATATTGTGCCCAGGCACTAAAATACTGACTAAGCTCAGACAAGCAACACTTGCTGGGAGAGAGAAGGTCTCAGCCAGGACACTAACAGTGGCATGCTTTGTTGCTGAGAACAAGTAGGCAAGAGACCAACATATTTCCTAGAGAATATATTTCCTTTTATTTCAGGAAATCTTGTTTGACAGAAACACAGACACATTATGAAAAGGCCTCAGAAGGATATTCTAGATACAGAATTAGAATTATTTTAATAAACTAAATTTATAAATTTTAGTGCAACATGATGAGTCCTGTCTTGAAAAGAAATCATAATGAAGGCACAGCTCGACTCAAAGAAAAACCATTCTGGTTATGTGCCACCCAATGAAGGTACAAACAACAGGTGAAGGGGCATCACTGGAAGGTTTTTCCTCCCCATAACATGCTCTCTCAAAAACACTTTCTGCATTGGCTCATGTTACTGGAGCCCAAAGGGAACTTTCACCTTCATCTCAATCCCCATGTTAAGAACTTCTCATTATTCTGATAATTACATTGGAAAGTGGTGATAACAGTGAGTAAAACAAGCAACAAAATGTCTAAGAATACCTGATCCGACTGCAGCTGTGATTCCCAATAGCAAAGTTTAGAAATAATATGGGAGAGGTCTGTAGTTAATGCTGGATGCTCTGGTCTCTCCACAAGCATTAGAGATACTGGGCCTGTCAGCTCACTTTTACACTGCTGCAGTTTTCTGCTATGCATCCTGGCTCATAAGAAAGACAAGAATAATTTTTTTCTGAAAATTGTACCATGTAGTCTGAGCAAGCCAGGGAGAAGACTACTGGAGAATCAAAATCTGGCCTACATTTTATGAACTTTCACTTCAATTTTAATTCTTTTTCCCCCAGAAACTTTGAGAATTTCAACTTGTGTAGTCATTTGTGCCAAGATTTTGTCCTTCATGAATGAAACCAAGTCTTAGACAACGATGACATGTGGATCTTGTGCGGCTGAAAGGTTGTGACACCTGCTAGCACAATAAATGTCTGCTTCTGGTTTGGCAACCCATCCTTGTCCTCAGTCCCAGGAAGGATAGGGGAATGTGTCCAGTGATTTTTGTGTTTTACCAAAGGGCAGATGTTTCCTTTTAGAAATTTCAAGCTAGGTTTAGTCAACTAAAAGGGAGAGGACACTAAATAGGCCACTTCCTGTACAGTAGACTAAATTAAAGGCTAGAACAACAGAAGCAGATATTAGTGTCTGAGACTAGCACTTAAAAGCAGTAAAACAAGGAAGTCTTGGTTCACATTCCATCATAATAACATGAAGAAAATCAGATGAGAGGCAGAGTGGTTGGCATAGTCAAGACATAAGGCAATTAGGACTCTGCTGTATGACAATAAAAGATAAAATGCCTCTTACTCTAAGGACTTGCACATGTCATATATCCACTTGAGGCCTGTTTAGCTTTTCTTGTTGTGTTCATGGTGTTTGAATACAGCTTCATACAAAATGAGGTGCAGTCTAAACAATTTAGTAATACACACTTAACAGCAATTGCAACACAATTATTTTGTTCATTCAAAACATATTTAGATTGTTAAATTACTCTTCTTCTCAGCCTATCCAGAAGTCATGTTTTGAGTCAAAATGCAAGAAATATAAATATTTTGAAAATTAATCTTCACAGTGACCAGTGCAGCAAAATTAATCTGTATCTGTCATTAAGAATTATTCTCATTATAAAAACAACAACAAAATGCATTTCAGTTATTAACATTGTATTCCTTAGCAGTCCCATGATACACTGTAGTTGGTGAAGAGCTATCAGGGCTACGATGCGTTTAAAGAATTTGAGATACTGTAGTTATTGCCATAGTTTTGCTGGTTTACTGGTCCATGATCTTATTAGGTTTTGGGTTTTTTTGTTGTTTTGTTTTGGTTTTTTTGTTTGTTTGTTTGTTTTTTTGAGAATTATTTAAGTCTTGTGGAAATATTGACTAGTATCTCATCTATAAGGGAAAATTACTTCAAGTTGTGCCAAGGAAGGTTTAGATTGGATATAAGAAAATTTTTTTTCACAGAAAGGGTGGTCAAGCATTGGAACAGCTGCCCAGGGACGTGGTTGAGTCACCATCCCTGGAGGTATTTTATAGATGTGTAGATGTGGCACTTAAGGACATGGTTTAGTGGTGGACTTGGCAGAGCTGGGTTAACAGTTGAACTCGATGGTCTGAAAGACCTTTTCCAAACTAAACAGTTTTATGAGGCCATTTCTTTAAAATATTAGAAAAACCCCAAATCAAACAAACAAGAAAAAACTACTGCATTTAAATTTTTTAAGTTTTTTGTTTATGTCTTTGAAATATAAATTGTATTATAAGGAAAAGAGAAAACTGAGTGATACAGCTGTTATTCTGGTTCAGACCTTCAGTTCCCCAGAATTTTCACTTGCCAAGTATGATGGAAACTAAACAGACTTCTTTACTTATTTTCCTTGGACCTAATATTGGGACTTGAAAAGAGTCCCAGAAGTAAAAAGAGTAGTCCAAGAGATGTTTACAAGAAGTGAAAAAAATTTAAAGAGATCAGTATGTAAGAACAATGGAGTGATTTTCATTACTTTTACTTAATCTCATTTTATAAGATTTTTTTCTTTCTGTTATTGTACATGCATCAGCAAGAGATCATTCTTATAGAAAATTTACATGTTAACAGCCTAACTGTCTAAATAACTCTAATAAATAGGTATTGGTATTCATTTCCCAAAATAAGTATAGAATACAAAAACACCCAAGGCTTTCTCTGTAGTGAATGTTACTGAATTTTTCTTTGTAGCATCTATTACGTTAGACAAATAACAGAAAAAATAATTTTGCATTATTAAACAATGAAAAAAATTCCCTTTTTTTGTTAAATACCAAAAAGACCACAAAGAAATTATAATGACATGCTGTAAGACACTTTTGGTAAAATTGACAACATTTCAAAGTCTTCTATCTCAATACAATCATCTCTTTTGTAAAAAGAATCATTAAATCACAGAAACAGAATCACAGAATGCGCTGAGTTGGAAGGGATCCACAAGGATCATCAAGTTCAGTTCCTGGCTCAGCACAGCACCATGTTCTTACAAAATATGTATGCTATTTCAGGATTTTAAAGTTTTAAGGGGATGCTTAAAATAACAATGCCCAAACTCATCACAAAGTCTTTTATACTCCTAAAAGTATTTTGAATTCTTTGGCAAGAATGCTGAGAAGGAGCAAGACATTTGTTTTTCTTGTAGGATTGGTGGGTTGTAGTTTGGGTTCAGTCTGGGTTTTTTTCCTTTTTTTTTCTTTTTGACAGTGGAGAAAAGCTTGCAAATGAGTGGTGTATTTTGCAGAGAGGGATACATACTTCTAGAAGGTCTTCCTCCTCTTAAGCATCTCGTAGACAGTTGTATCTTCTCTTTGAAAGTCTCTCTCTCTGCTGGCAGTAAGAATTTGCATAAAAGCTTAATTTTTAAAGATATAAGAGTTAGACTAAAAGCCTGAGTTCTAGGGATTTAATATGAAAAAGATGAATCCTGTCCAAGACAAAGATTCTAGATCAGCTGTTAGGTTGTCCCTGCCTCACTAAACATGGGAGTAGGAGTTTCCAGATGTGCTCAGGCTATGTCTGCGGCATGTCCTAAGAGGCATAATTACTGTAAAAACAGAGATTCAGAAAATAAAAGGCACCCTACTCATGCCAGTTTTTTTATTCTGAGAGCTTACTATGCCCAAAGGCACAACATTGCATCATGGAGGTCTAGAGTCCATGGCATGTTGGAGAGACTAAAAGAACCCAGACTCACAATAAGAAGCAACCCAGTGTGAGATTGGACATTCTAGGGCCAGCTGCACCATAGTGACGGGTTCCTCTCATCACTCAGCTGCATTTCTGCCAAGCCAGGTGACCCCTGGTGAACCTGCCTCTGTTTGTGAGCAGCTTCAGTTGCCTGTTATCCATCTTTTTCTACCTAGTTTGAGAATCACTCCTCCTAAAATGAGTCAAAACACCAGATATTTAGTTGTGTCAGGGAACTCAGGAAAATATGACAGCAATTGTAGAATATCAGCTGAGATGTGGCCCCCAATGCTACACATAATTATATCTCTAAGGGATGGATTTTTTCAATGAAGGACAGGGAGGCATTTTCTATTTTTCACGAAAAAGATGAGAAGTTTTGTTAGCTGATGCACTTTTAATGTCATGCTATGCATTCTCAATTCTTAAAAACAGAGAATAGCATTTTTTCACAGCTACTTTAGCTATAAATAAGAAAAAATGCATGAAATGGAATATTTTACAACTTTCTCACAAATTGCCAATAAATTACTTCCCACCACCAGTAGCAGCAGTCATCTATTCTTCCAAACCTATTGATTCTCATATAAAGAGGTTCTAGTAAGACACATTTTATTACTTAAGCAGACAGTAGGATAGGTTTCTATGGTCTGCTGGCTTCATGTACCAGCTTTCCATTTCAAAGAAGAAAAAGTCCATGGTCACTGACAACAAAAAGGACAAGAGCAATACTCACACCTTTTTCAAGAGGAATATGGAATTTGTCTATCTCAGTGGTTGTTGGGATGCAATTATGTACTTTTGATGCTATTCAAAATTACCAATAACATAAGATGAATAATAAAATAATAATGAAATTAATGAAATAATAATAATAATGACAACAATTGTTTAATAAATAATAATTATTTTGTAATTCCATTACAAAAAAATTCAGTTAGGTACCTTTCAAAATGTTACCATGGGTGCCCTGCCTCAGCGGCTGTACTCAACCTCTGCCAAGCATAATTCTCAGATCACATGGAGAGCAACAAAGAAGAAACTACCTTAATTATTAACCTAGTCTGTTCAGAATCCTTTTTTAAAAATGCTAAGTTTGTTGAGCATGATATCAGTAGTTTATTGAAAAATGATGACTTTCCCAGGTGCCACTAAAGATTTTCTATGCACAATGTTTTTCCCAGCTGTTTTTAGCTGTGCTTTTATTTGTCATAGAATATTTGACACTGTAGAAACACAACATTATTGAGGGTGGAACCAAGAATTTAATCAGGAGGATGTGACAGTTCGGGCAGAATTTTTTGCATGGATATTAACTGACCATATTTTCATCCTCGGCTTTTCTTTTTTGTCTTTGTCACGACAATCATCGAATGCTGCTTTTTCAACGCCCTCCAAGGCGAAACACTAACCGTTCTCCTTTGTGGCAGCAAACCTGCCGAATTCATGGTTAATTGTCTCAGCGATCCCCTTTCATCCACCTGTGATCAGTTAGCAGATCAAAAAAATCAGACACCACTCGCAGAGCAGAGGGCCCTAAATCAGCCTAAGCTGCTGGGTTTAATGGTTTGTTTTGACGGCGGACGGGCGCGCGCGGTGCCCGTGCTCTGTCTGGCTGCCCTGAAGTAGGTCACGGCGCACGTCCCACGGGAGGCAAGGCTGCCACTTTCATCTCCCCGCCGGCCCGGGCTCGCCTGCAGTTGCATCAGCAGCCCAGATCCCTGCAAATTAAAACCACAAGGAAGAAATATGCAAGGCATGAACAGCTTCAAGAGCTCAAAATATTTAAGCTGCTGACAATTAAAATGAGTATCTGGAAGAGGAAAAGGGTCCTGCACTGGGCTTACAGTAACAGGTCTACAATTTTCCTTCAGATTCACATTTTCCCTATTCGATTTTTTTTGCTATACACATATTATTTTCTTTGAACAATGAGAAGAAATAATAAAATAATAATGTTTTCTCTTCTTCAAAACATTATTTTGGTAAATTATGTTTGTTCCTGAAAATTTATTTTTCCTCCAGCAAAGTACATGAAAAGAAGTGACAGCAAACTTCTACATTTGTCTCTTTTTAGTGCAACAAATATTGAATAATAAGTTTTTCAACCTGTTAAGTATCTCACATGGAATGATATAAAACTGTACAATAGGATGTTTTTTTATTGTAGTCTCTGATCTTGATTCAAAGGCAGTTCAAAGAACTGCAAAGACGAAAGAGGCAATTGTTTATGTCCTCTAATTAAAAAGGATAAAATTCAACACTTAAGATGAACTTCCAAGATGAATCTATTCTTTAGGGGGAAAAAATTAAAAAGAACAAGAAAAATAAAACAATCATCTTCTATAAGCATTTAATAATGAAAAAAATATTTTAAAGGTGATAGAAACATGTGTCATTCTATTTTTACAGCATATTCATAGTTCAAGAAGTTTAAAATTTCATTTTTATGGAAGAAATTTCTAATATTGGTATGAATTTGTCCTGCACTGAAATTCAAGGAAGTATTTATATCTAATTTGATTAGAACTTTCTTATTAAGAAAAATCTTATAGGATCAGGTCACAACTACAAAAATATTATATTTTTCTATATTGTGTATACAATCTTGCTAACACCAACAACTCAATTAATGGTATAAGGTGGTCCAAAAGTTAGCAGAAGAGTAACATTTTGATACTAAATTAATTGGTCAGAAATATGGATTTAGACAATACTTGGTGCTCCATTAGGATACTGTACTATCAGAGTACAGTGTTGCCCCTCACAGGAAATGCTTAAAAAGAGAGGGAGCACCATTTGCAGAATCCATCACTGAATCTACAAATCTTAAAGACAGTCCATTGAGCACAGGTCTGGGATCCATACTACTGTAAAAAATTATTTTATTAAATTATAAAATACAGAATTGGTATAATATGAGGACATGATAAGTAGAGATGCACACCTAAATATATTGTGACTGCAAAACTGCTATGTCAGAAGGATCTGATCTAAATTTTACTGAAGTAGGAACTCTCAACAGAACAATCTGGATTGGACTCCAGTTTGTCGTGGAATAAATTATAGCAAACGGAGTGTTATGGTATTATGTTCATCCTGTGATTTTGATTTCTCTCTCTTGATTTGGATTTGGTCTTTCTAAAGCACTACCAAGCTAAAGTGTGCTTTGTCTGCTAAATTTCTCTGAAGCTTTTAAGAAGGGGTAGGACTATGTTTTCTAGATAGAGTGAAAGCAAGTTATTTGGTTCAAGCTAAACAATTATACTTAAAAGAATTATAGCTGCCATCCTTAATGGAGCAGATGTAGTATTACATATTTTCCTTATGGTCTGATGATTTTCCTTCATTAGGGAGATCTTCAGCACTCCCTTCAGTAATGAACCAAACTCAGGTAGCAGGGAAATTGCAGCTTACTTTTCTCCAGAGGAGATAGTCCTTATTCTATTGTTTGTCTTCCTAATTGTGTGCATTTTTTCTATGTTTCATATGTTGTTAATTACCAAGCCCTGTGTTGTCAAACGACTCATTAAAATGGCAAATTTTGCTGCCTTTAAGTCCTGCCTCTAAAAAATGATCTATATTTACAAACACGGGGCTAAATTTTGTCACTCTTTCTGACCTGTGTAGTAGATATTTATTTTGATTTCAGTAAGAAATTTGTACATAATGGAAGATATAAATAGCAATGAAAATCTCTTCAGTACCTGCTGATAAGAAAGCTAAAGTCCAGATATCTGTTGTACCAGTTTGTATATTTCAGAAAAAAGACAATATCTTCCCAAAAGTCTATTTGATTTCAGTACCCACAACCAATACTTATTAAGTTAGACAAGAAATAGATGGATGCATAAATAATAAATCTAGGCCATTTAAAATTTTTTTACTGACGCAATCTGTACTTATTACATGTATTTTCCTATCATGTCCTAACATGACTTTCAGACTGAAAAATCCTGGGATAAGGCAAATATGGTACAAGACAGTCATCCAACACTGAACTTGTATATTTGTTCATTCTTATGCATCTTTAATATTTTTTCTTCGTTCCTTGTACACATTTGGCTTATTTCAGCATCCAACTCAAGACTTGGGAACAGATCTTAATTTTCTTCACTTTCACAGTCTTTGAAGCATAATGGCCTCACTTATCACAGTGAAGATACACACTAACATTAGGCAAATACTGGAGAAAAAGAACATACAACCCAAGTTTTCTTGACTTGCAAGGAGGCAAGAAGTGTGAACTGTGATATATCACAGAAGCTCAGTTACTTCTCTCTTCTCATATTGCCAGGGAGAGATATAACCCTAAATCTGAATTTAATTGCCTCTGTTTTTCTGTTTATGTTTGACAATGCTTTTGCAATGATGAGTGAAGAATGTAGTACCATTTCTTTTATAAACACCTGCTGAAATGCAGCTTCCTCAAGATAGCAGGAGTGGCTTCTCCTTCTCAGATTTTAGCCATCTCTGCATTTGTGTGTACATGAGGCACTCTGTGAAAGCTCAGAACATATGTGAGTTTATGTGTAGATGCAAGACTGAATGAGTCGGGCCAATAATCATCCTGTCTTTAATAAGCATCCATACTTAGGCCAGGTTTTTATTAAAATTGAATGTTTTAAT
Source organism: Emberiza elegans (assembly GCA_024865655.1). Taxonomy (NCBI): domain Eukaryota; kingdom Metazoa; phylum Chordata; class Aves; order Passeriformes; family Fringillidae; genus Emberiza; species Emberiza elegans. Next base: position 35,608,610 of record JALJVW010000910.1, on the reverse strand, counting down.
TAAAGCCAATATTAAAGAAGACTATATTTCCACTTTGACAGTGTTAGCAGTATGCTATCCTTGATCATGACTAATTTTGTCAAATGGAAACTCACTGATTAATAAGAAAAATGAAATCATGGTCACATCTCTATATCTTGTCATATATTTTTTATATTTTAGGTGTTAGTCATAGAATCATAGAACCATAAAATCATATACTAGCTTGGATTGGAAGGGATTTTTAAGGACCACCAAGTCCAGTGTGCCCCCTGTGCAGTGAGCAGAGACGTATTCAACTAGACCAGGTTGCTCAGTGCCCCATTTGACATGATCTTGAATGTTTCCAGGGATGGAACTTCTACAACCAACTCTAATGTTTCACCACTCTCATTATAAAAATTTCATCTTTATATCTTATCTAGATATGCCCTCTGTCTGTGTAAAGCCATTACTCCTTGTTCTATCACAATAGGCCCCACTAAAAAGAGGGCCTAAAATGAGTTTGCCCTCATCTTTCTCACAAGCTCCCTCAAAGTACTAAAAGCTGTAATAAGGTCTACCCGGAGCCTTCTCCAGTCTGAACATCCCCCATTCCTTTAGCCTTGCTTCAGAGGAGATATGTTCCAGGTCTCATGGGTTTTGTGGCCCTCCTTTGAATCTGCTCCAGCAGAGCTGTGGTTTCCTGTTCTGAAGACCCCAGAGCTGGATGCAGCACTGCAGGTGGGGTGTCACCAGAGCAGAGGAACAGAATCACTTCCCTCTCCCTGCTGGCCTCGCTGCTTTGGATGCAGCCCGGGACACAGCTGCTTTCTGTGCTGCAAGTGCACATGGCCAGGTTGTGTCCAGCCTCTGGTGCACCAGCACCCCCAGGTTCTCCTCAGCAGGGCTGCTCTCAGTGCCTTCATCCCCAGCCTGTATCGATAATGGGGGGTTGTCCTGACCCAGATGAGGGACGTGGCACTTGGCCTTGTTGAACCTCATGAGGCTCCCATGGGTCACAGTCTCAAGGCTGTTGGGGTCCTTCTGGATCTTCTGGATGGAATCCTATCCCTCAGGCAAGTCAGCCACATCACTCAGCTGGGCGTTATCTGCAGTCTTGCTGAGACTGCACTCAATCACATTGTCTGTTTCACTGTTGAAGACATTAAACAGTGCTGGTCACAATATGGACACCTTAGGGGTTCATCTGGACATGGAGTTGTTGATAACTACCCTCTGCATGTGGCTATCCAAATGCCTTAAAGTTATGGCTTGTAAGATATGTTGGAAGACTTAAAATTTAACTGATAATACTCTGAACTCTAAGACCATACCTATTTCTGAAATCAAGTTCACAGACCAATCCTTAGGAATATAACCAAAAAATAAACCATGTATCTAGTGTTTGCAACATGGCTTTCCCATTAACATAAAATAGAAAAATATTCATGAAGTACATACATCCTTTATGTGTATTCCCAAAATAAAAAATATGATAGCACTACAACTGATAGTTATATTCATCTTGTGGTGAATTTTTAACACAAGATACATCACATAGGTCTTTTAAAAACCAATAAAATAATATTAGGGTTTGGGGGTTTTGCTGTCTAATAATGCATTACTCAAAATAAATAATAATAATAATAATAATAATAATAACCATATCAATAACAATAATGACAACACAACAAATTTCTTTTATTACAAACACTAGTTGCTAGGATTCCATTGTTGTAGTCATTTCAAGTAAGGGAGTCGTTAATTAAATTATGCTTGGATCATATTTTAAGATATTTAAGTCACACAGTCCACAATTTTGCAATCCGACACAATTTTGTCCCTATTTCTTTGAGTAGTACAATTATCATTAAATTTCAAATTTTTTATAATAGGTCCATTTCATCCAGAATATAGGATCCTTTTTAATCACTTACTTTAAGCAAACAGCAAATTATTGTCCCAGCTCTGTTCCAGACTTTGTTGCTTGAGCTTTTCTGCCTTGTCAGGGATCAGGTATCTCTTACGTGCCTGTTTTTAGACTAAACACATTAGCACTTCTGATGTCCACCGAGATTGTGGTATCAAGCAATTGAAACTTATTGAAATATAGCACTGAATATCAACATCATTTAAATTCAAATCCTGGGGACTATGTCTATTCACACAGCTGCAAACCATAAAATTCAGGTATTTCACAAAGTGAAATTTGTAAATTGATAAAATAAAGGCTTTTCTAACATTAGGTATCTTTATCTAAGAATGAAATGTCCACCACATCTTGAACTCTGCAGATTTTTTTCCTCAGTCCCAACTGTTTATTTTTCCTGCCCTTGTTTTACCTCAACCTTTTCTTTATGTTCACCTTGTACTTTTTCTGAGTTGATTATAGCATGCCAAAAAGTAAACGTACTGTGCAGGGCTTGGCTAAAAGTCAGCATTTTGAACATTTTGAGCCAAGAATTTCTCAGTTCCAAGCTTTAAAAGAGTCATTGGAGCATCTCGTCCTTGGCTTTCTTAAAAGTTTCAGAAGTGATTTATACTGGTTTTGATTCTGCTGGAGATGTCTGCAGCTTGATAGACTTACAGTGCTCAGGACACTAATTCTGCTGTTGCTGGACATACTAATACAAGAATTAGCTAGTGTTTCTAGCTAGACTATTAACACAACTCAGAATAGATGGGAAAAACATTATCTCTCATCAAGACCTTCTAATTAGCCTGTGCAGACAATTAATTAAGAAATTGTCACATTACCTCTGAATTGCTCTTTTCCAGTTGTTAGACATGCTTTATGCGACTTGACTAATGTTATTTATATTGCATAAAAGAAAAGAATGCAGGAAATCAAAAAGTCAGTCACTTTTATAAAATCACATATAATTATTGGAGATGGGTCTGTCCCTCAGGGGTCTAGACAACTGCAAGGAGTCACCAACAGGAGCACTTCTCACAAAGGTGTTGGAGAAGTGCTTGGAAAGGTGTTTGTAAAGTATAAATGGCTAAAAAGCAAAATAGTCTATGATCGATCAAGAAACTCTGGGAAGTAAAAGATTCAAAATCATCTTTACTGGGATGGTGTTTAGGAATAGAGGAAATAGAGTCAAAATTAGAATTCTGCAAAAAACAGACATTTTGCAATTCCAAATTTGTTTCAAAGTAACAGTAAATGCTGAAATAATGAAACTCTAAAAAGCATATATCCTATCATTACTATACTCCAATATCAATTATTTTTTTAATGTGGTTGATGAAATTTAATGTGAAATGTAATTGCAGTTTCAGTATTAAAGGAATAAAAACAATAAAAACTTTTACCATTGCTGAATTTTTTCAAGGTATTGAAAGCAAAGTTCCAAGAGTTTCTAAGGGTTGAAAAGTATTTAAATTGTCACATAATTTCAAATTTTCAAAACCTTGTTAATGCCAGGTTTTTTTCTTAGTCTATTAGTGACTTTTTAAATTATTATATTTTAAACCTGTACGTCAGATAATGCTTTCAATTTGGCACATGGTTTGAGTAAAATTGCCTGAAGCAACCAGGGGATTAAGTTAGTCAGTGGTATTTAGTTATCTTAGCTAAATTTCAAAGTTGTTTTTTATATTTAATGATCATATATTAAATCTTTTACTGTAATGTCTATAAATACGTTTGTAAATATACACACACACATATAAGATACTTTCTGTTTAATATTTTATGTATCTTATTCTAATACTAATATAATACTGTAGATTTTATAAGAGACTAATATCTGTCTGGCAACATAGCTTGGTCGGTCATCCTTTCAAATTGATAATTATAATTTTTAACAGAGTGCTTCAGAGCAATTCCAGTTTTGAACCAGAAGAAACTACTGTCTTAAATTATGATGGTAGCAAGGCTTCAGGCAGTCTGAAGGTGTTCTGGTCACAATTCCTGCTAAGCTATTTTCACCTCAGAAGTGGGATCAAGGGAATGCAAGAGTCAGAACACTTCTGCACACAAAAATCACAATATTTTTTTCTAAATTAACTGTGTGATTCTCAAAGAGACATGTCCTGAAGTGAAGGGCATCTGAATTCTGAATTATTCTGAAAAATATTTTGTAATAAAAGTAAAATTCTGAAGTATTTTTCAGAAACTAGTGGCCACAGATTCTGATGTGTACTCCACTACTGTATGCAATTTTAAGGTTTTTTTTCTCATCTGTTTTCTCTCTTTGCCCCTATTTTCTTCTCTTCTTTCTTTTCTCTTTCTCATTTAATTATTTCTTGCCTGCTTATGATGGATGTGTGTCCTTTATTTTGAAAGAATATTTCACAAAAATTTACTACCATTATTACCCCTAAATATATATACTCTATCAGTTTTCATGTGTTCATATTTTACAAGTCAAGGCAGATGTAAGGAGATGCAAAAAAACCTTTTTAACCTTAGTAAACATTCTGCAACATTCTTGAAAATGTTTTTTGAATTGAGTATCATTGAAACAGAGTCATAAAGTGTTTTATAATTATTTTCATACCATGAATTACACAGATGGACTTTTTACATTGGTAGTTTACTTTTGTTAAATTTTTTTGCCTTTTTGATGTACATGCTTTGTTGACTCTCTCTTTACTAATCCTTTTTAAATTTAAAAGGACATCAATTATGAGCCATCCAGGTGTCATGGTTTAACCCCAGCCAGGAACAAAGTATCACTCAGCCACTTACTCACTCTTCCAACCCTGTCCCTGGTGGACTGGGGAGAAGAATAAGAAAAAAAAGTAAAAAAGCTTGGGTTAAGGTCTGAAGAGTTTAATGAAAATAAAGTTTTTCAGAGTTTAGTGAAACAAAATAAAATATAAAAACACAACTACTAACATTAAGAGTAATAGAAAAGGAAAGGGAGAGAGGAACAAAACCCAAGAAACAAGCGCTGCACAATGCATTTGCTCATCATCTGCTGACTGACCCCCATCCCATTCCCCAGCAATGATCAGTCCCTCACAGCAAACTCCACACCCAGTTTATACACTGGGCAGGGTAGCCTGTGGTGTGGAAGATTCCTTTGGCCAGTTTGGGTCAGCTGTCCTGGCCATGTTCCCTCCAGGCTCTTGTGTGCCTGCTCACTGATAGAACATGAGACACTGATAGGCCCTGTTGACTTAGGGTCACCTCTACTCAGCCACAGTCAAAATATCCAACTGTTATCAACATTATTCTCACACGGAATCCAAAACACAGCTCTTTGCCAGCTACTATGAACAAAATTAACCATGTCCCAGATGAAACCAGGACAGTATCCATCACTTATTCCATATCATTTTTGTCACATCAGGTTCCACACTTCCCAATACTCACCACCTTTCCTGTCTTTTGATACACACAAATATAATTTCCATAGTCTATGGACTATCCCTGTGGAAGTCCATTGAGTACATTTAGTTCATAAACTTGACTACATCATAACAGACATCAAAAATGGTGTGTGGTGCTATATTTCTGAATGTTCAAGTCAATTCTGATTCCATCACTGAGGTGCTCATCTGTTTTCATCAAATTTCCTACTTCATTAATGTCATTATCAGAAGGGAATCAAATTCAGTTTCCCAGATCCCATGTGGTTAATATGAACTCTACAGGCACCCAGTGTGGTGATGGTCATATAGCTGCCGTGATAGTGATAGTGTTATAAAGCAATTATTATTGTTGCCATTGTCCAGGTTATTAAATTGGAACTCATATAAATATGGCTGCTCTTATGTATTTCAGAAATGAAAGCTGCAAAAATGTTTTGGTAACCATCCATCTCCTCTAGTGAAGAAAGATGTGATATAAATATCTTTGATTATCACAGCTTTCACCAAAGATAATATAGCAAGAAATACTCAACAGAATGTTCAATATTCTCAGCAGGAACCTGTAAGAAAAACATAATTTAATTCAATACAATAATGTCATTTTAATTCACTAGAGTTTTCATTCCCAACAAGAGAAAGTCTATGTACAGATTTTTACTTTTACAATATAGTTGTATTATAAGTATTTCTCTCAATGTGTTTAATTTCAGTTAAAACACTTTCTGATGTTTCATTCAGATTCATTTAATTGAAACACTTTTTCATTCATTTGGGAGAAATGAATATCTGAAGAGATATCGCCCCATATTTGGTATAAGGTGATAGAACCATAAGCTAAGTAACACTCTACTATTTTATCAAAATCTAAAATAATTCCACCGATCATTGACATACCGAACTATTTCGACAAATTTCAGTGTTAGTATTCTTTTCTTCTGTACCTTGGTTCTGTATAATAATTCTTGTTTATAAGTTTTGCCATGTGTTATCTTTACTTTGATATAAGTTTCTTCCTCAATCTAAAAAGCTTCAGTTATAAAAAATATTTCAAGGAATAAAATTGCAGATTTATAGGGTTGGAAGAGACAGTGAAAGTTTGTTTATTTTATCCTTATGTCTCAATTCAGGTTCTTCCTAGGTCAATGGAGAAAGATGTTTGTGCAACTTCCAACAATAAAGCCCAGCAGTCTGCTCCAGCAGTCCTGCTGCCTTTTGCAGTGTTTCACTGCCTGTATCATCAGAAATTTTTTCCTCATGGCTGCCCTTAAAATCAGCTTGGTGCAGCTGATATAACACGTACCAGAGTTAAGCACAGTTCTCACTGATGTCAGTGAAAGATAATTATCTGATTTCCCCATATCACATATCCCTTTACCTCTTTCTATACTTATAATCATAATGATATATTTATTTGGGTATATTTTAATAAGGTTTGCAATAATAATAATGTTTTTTCTCTGAACAAAGACATTTTTAAGCTGTTTAATTACCCTAGAATATTTAGAGTTGCAACAAATAAGTAACTGTAAAAAAAAAACAAAAACTGTAACTAACCATTGGACAGCAAAGTAGCAGGTATGAAGAGCTTATAGTAGAGGATGAAGCAATGGTTTCCCTTCATAATGCTTGGAACATAAAAACAATCCTTGCTGATTATGGCACATCAGTTTTTGGGCAGCAATTTTAGAATTTGGAGATGTCAGATTATCCAGTCAGAGCGCCTGATTATACAATTTTAGCAAAATAACCATGATCCAGAAGAGATTCACACAGGAGAAGAATGCTACATTAATTATCTGTTCTTGTTCTTAGACTATTTTTGCCCTCAATCTGCATTTATATACAAGTGTTCTGCTCCATTTCCATAGACTGATTCACCCACCCTTGTCATCTAATATGGACATTTTTACTATCATATTATGCATGCAGATGCAACACAGGGTCTCAGTATCAAACATTTTACCATGCTTTTTTCCATATATCATTCTTTTCACAACTTAAAATACTTGGAATTATAACAAACATATTCAAAATAGTTTATCTAATGTTGGGGATTTCAATATATGTATAGACAATGATAAAGTTCATTGTCATCTTATTTCATAAATAGACATTGGCTTTCTGTCCTTTTCCAATTTGAAAGTTAACAGCTTCAGCAGCCATTTAAATTCTATATCAAATGTTTCTGCAGAGCTTTCTACTATCTGATTTTTCTATTAATTTATTTCTGTTGTACATTACTTTAACGAATGCAATTTATCAGTATAATGGACTTTTGGAACTACGGCTGCAGATTACAACACAATCCTTACCATAAACATATAGGAAATCACCTCAGTCACAATAAAACACAATAAAGCTATCAAGCTACTTATGGTAGATTTTCTAACCAATCTTTCACAATTTCTTAAAACCATTCATTAAAAATGCAATGGCACAATCATGTTATAAAATTCTGTATTCTGTTTTAAAGCATACTGTGTATAGAATTCTGAAGATTTATGTTGGTTTTCTGAAGACTGCAGGGACTGCAAGTTTCATCAAACACAACACTTGATTGTGCTTGTGTGTAGAGGCTTAGAAGAAAATATCAGAGCAGGCACAATACATATTAGCATTTTTTTGATTAATTTTCCTGTTTCTGGTAATTGGTGGTTCAATAATCTCTTTGATGACATAAGACAGAGTCATTGTAAACAACATGACTTATTTTGCTTTCATGGGCTTGTCCAGCACATTCTTGAAGGTGTGCAAGCATTCAGCAACCCCATTGCTCTTTATCAATGCTCTTCATTCTTCAAGAATGCCTCTAAAATTTTTCTGCTGAAAATCTAAAAAGCTTGAGTTATAAAAAAATATTTCAATGAATAAAATTGCAGATTTATAGGGTTGGAAGAGACAATGGAAATTTGTTTAATTTATACGTATGTCTCAATCATTCTAGTAATTTCTTAGTTCTGAAGTTTCCAAAATTTAGCTGGTATGTATTTTAGATTGTTCTATGCAAAGATTATTTTATTAAAAAAGCATTAAATAAACAAAATCTAAACAAGATGGCTCAACTTGTTTATGAGAAACTAGGTACTTCATGGGAGAAAAGCAGCAGTTCTCTATTAAAATAACTTTTCCTGCTGCTTTGACCTGGCCAAAGACAAGTTTAAGCTTTCCAGCCTCCATCGTAGCACAAAAAAAAATCACTGAATGCATTTTGGTACAAGGAACCTAGCAATTACTATAGAAATGGAAAAAAATATCAGAAATGCATGATTCTGTAAGAATTTAGGAGACATATTAGTTAAGCAACTCAATAAGAGCCCTCATTAGGAGTAGTGGATAAAAAAGGTAATACACTTGCAATGCATAAACAGAGTGGTAATGAGTAGAAAACATCCAAAGTCTGAAAAAGTTCTGCAGCCTGTTATTGAAGTATGATTCATCTTGTCTAACATAGGCATTTAAAACAGGCAAAAACCTGCATGCCTTGAAAGTGCCTGTTTTTCAGTTGTCTGAAAAGGGATCCTGATAACCTCAGTTGTAGGTGTCTGTGGAGTGGATATATTAATTAAGTGCAATGAATCCTTTCTGCAGAACTTCCTTTGTCAGTGGGATAAGTATATGGCACAAGGCAGAGATATAGCATCCACATTTCAAAAGAATTTAAAATGCAAAATTGGGTGAATTGCTGAAAAAAAAATTGAGAGTTTAAGAACTTGTCTGTCCAGGAATTTGTGTTATGATGAGGCACAAAGAGGTGACTTAGAATGAGGCATGGCCTAAATTAGGCAAGATGTACTTCAGTCAATAAGGCTGCTGGGAGGATTCCAGGGGTTGATGGGCATATATAGGAGTCAGATGATATGAACTATCTGTGTGCACCTTATAGTCTTAATCTCTGTGAGAAGAACAAGGAGAAGAAGAATGAAATAAGGTAATACACTTATACTAAAATGCTTTTATTTTTTTCTGGTTAAGAGCAGAAAATGTCCTCAATAGAAGCACTTATGAAATTAGCTTTACATGGCAGCAACCACTTCAGACTGATAACAGGGGTAAATCTTTTTTTATTCTCCAGGAATTAAGGGAAGAAGATGAAAAAGTCTACTTCCATGCATAGCAACTAGCACTGTCAAAAATATGCCTATCTCTTTATTTCATATATTCCTTGTGAAAAAAGTGTCTCTTAGGGAACATGTAAATTTCATAGAAAGAGCAAATGAAATGTTTTCAAATAACTCCATGCCATTTTATCTTACTGAGGCATGGACAGACACTTTTTTTGATGTTATATGCAAATATAAATGCAATGGGTATCTCCACTTGAATAAAATTGGTCTATTTTTGGTTCTGTATCTACCTTTCATGTATGATTCCATCAGTCCATCATTCATGTAATGCTGATGCAGCCTGCTTGTGTCTACTTAGAAACTCCATGCCAGAGAGAGGCACTGAATTGCCAATTTCTCGCCTGCAATTGTTGCTGCTTAACCACTGGACATAGCTCCTTCCTTTAAGAGGTTTAAAAGGATGAAAAAAAAGGCAATAAATTATCATAGTACTTCACTCTGGCATTACATTCTTAAAGGGAAAGAATAAAAAAATTAACTCTTTTTTTTAAATCTACAACACACAAAATTAAAGAGAAAAATAGAATAGTGGGAAAACAAGCAGTTATAATGTCAAACAGGAGGAAAGAGCAAAGTCTTCTGCTAAAACGAATAATTGTTGGCAGAGAAAACATTTCCAAATACAATGGAAGAAAATCTAACAGAAAAAGTTTTTATGAGGAAATACTGTTTCTGCAATGAAGATATCTAAGTCATTGACAGAACCTGACAGAATGACTTGAAAATGACGTCTAAAAGATCCTCTAATAGCAATTTAAGTAAATATAACATTCTGTTTTAAACTTGAGCATACTAACTAAATGGAACAGCAGATAAATATATATGCAAATAAATAAACAAAAATATAATAAAGTTTTTAATCCTCTAAGCTTTGTATAACTCTGAAGAGTCATACAGAGAACACAATAAAATATAGCTTGAATAAAGTCTTGTTTTAATAAGAGAAACGGAGAGAAATAGATGAAAAAGCTAGATTACAATACAACAGTTTACTTTTGTGAGCCAGTACTTTTACTTAGTAGGAGAAAGAGAACAATGAGTACAGCCAACATGAAAAATTTGTTCCAGTTTCAGCATGGAGAAACGCTGAAAGCTTTACAGACTACCTCTTAAATAAAGTGCAGACAAAGAAGGATTAAGATAAAAAGATCTTTCACCACTGATAGTGGAGGAGGAAGAAAAGAGAAAAGTGCAACATTATTTTTAGGAAAGGGTTCTGCATGAGGAATATCTTGTGATAGTCCTGAGTCATTCAGAAAGTTGGTGTGAATCATATATACACCTCCAAGTTTGGTGTTGTGGAAAGAGAAGATAGCAGATTTTCTTTGGTGGAATACCAGTAAAAATTAAAATGTCTTCCCCCTTGACTCATCTTTTGTCAATAAACCTGCTGGAAAGTCATATTTAGTCAAGATCCCACCAATGCTGAAGAATAGATAAATAAATCCACAGCTGTAGCTTCTCCTGAACAGTTTAGAAGGCTGAGGCAGTGGAACTGCATGAGCTGAGTGTGGGATTCAGCTCAGCCAGATCCAGCTACCTAGCTGCTAAGCTTCTGATGTAAGATGGCCATTCAGGCTCTTTTCTGCATATGGAGAATGATAATACCTCCAAAGGAGGCTTTATCTCCTCTGAGGAGACCATGCCCAGGTTAAGGTGGCTTTCTCCATTGATGGTTTAAACAGCTTTGATGGCTAGCATACAGCAAATCCCACTTGGGTGGTCAAAGGGAGATAAAATGCAGACATTCCTAAGATACAAAGTGAATCTTTTACTGAGTGGGCTTAATGCCAGGTGTTCATTCTGAGACCATATTTCAGATACAAGTCTTTTGTTTTCAGAGTTTTTTACTTCCTTTGCATGCATAGACATTTATTAAAGAAAGTGTTCCTTGCTGTAGGTGCAACTACTGCTGCTTCTCTTTTTAGTGTTTCTATGTGGCCTCATCTCACACTTTCATCCAGGCATAACTATACAAATTTGCATCATTTCTCTCTTGCACCGTATTTCATTCAGGCCTCTGGAGCAACTCAGATCTGCAGGAAAGCTAAAGCTCTTGCAATTTGTCTGTACTGCCACATTATTAATAGCACTTGTTAGTCATATGACTGTGTAAATTTTAATTTGGATCTAGATTCCTCTCCAGAGTGAGCTAAATCTGTCTCTGGTGGGAACTGAGAAGTGCATTCTGGTCCCCAGTCTCTGCCTTCAGCAAGGTCTTGCCTTTAGAGTGCTCATGAATACAGAATTCAGAATTCAAATTATATTTCATTCTTTTGTCTTCCTACCAGTCTAACACGCACCTCAGAAAAAGCAAAACCAGACCAAATACAAACTACCAGCTTCTCAACCTATACTGTAAGCAAAGGTTTAGCTCCCAAATGTGCAGGCTGGACACAGGCTGAGGAACCTCCGCAGTGCTCCTGGGGAACAGCTGCCTCCCATGCCAGTCAGTGTCAGGGCACAACAGGCTTTGAGAGCCAGGACCTCATGCAGGTCCCTGTACCAATTCAGGAGGCAGTGAGAAATGCCAGACATTCCCAGAAATATGTACCATGCAGCTAGCAAGCTGCCAAATTCTGCACCAGCTGTGTGAATTTCTGAGACATCTTGTGAGAGTCACATACAGACTGCACTGCAGAGGCCCCATATGGAGGAACTGGAACAACATTCTTTATCTCTTGTACTATGTGCTTATTTTTCCCTAGTTGAAATGCTGTGGGTGTTTATTCAAATATAAGCCTTTCAAGAGTCACAAATAAGTGGTGGAGAGCTTGGAAGGTTTTCATGGCAAAATATTTTACTGGACTGCAGGAAGATATTACTGGGAAAAAAGGTGTCCTTAAACTTTCCCTCATGCTATATTGCAAGATTCAAAGCTTGGTTATTCATTTTAATCACATTTAGGTGAAAAGAAAGCCTTAATAATGTAAATGCCTGTACTTCTGTCTTTATGGCAGTTAGTAAAGACTGAAAAAAATAGCACTAAAATACTTCTAGACATTTGCCACTCATCTTAATTGGAGGACTTAACTTTGAAGATTAATTTAAATGACAACATTTTTAACCATTTCACTGCTGCTTGTCATCTCATCACTACCCATCAACTGTAGATGAATGTACCTGTCATACTATGATGTTTTATTAATTTGAAAGGACTTTTTGTAGAAATATGACATTAAGTTTACTTATAATATGCAAATAACAATGTAGTCTATTGCACATTCTTTCAATCACTTGGATAATTGGGATTCTTCTGTTGCTCTGACAAATTAGAGTAAAATGGTGCTTATATAGCCAACAGCTGAAAAAAGTATGACTGCTGGAGAGCAGTTTGCTTGCTATGAGTAGCTATTTCTGCAGTGCTTGTCACCTGCTTGGGGCTTAGAAACAGTGAAAAGTTATGAGAACAGGATGATCCGTGCATGCTGGAAATATTGGTTAGTATTAACAAGAAAGTTAATTAAAACATTATTTTTCTGCCAAAATGCTATTAAATAAAAGTTATTAAATGAAAATTAAAATTGATAATTTGAACTGCCTATCATTTGAGGAAAACTGGTTTAGAGCTAAGTTTCAGCACTTATTTTAAAGCTATCCTTTTTTGTTTACTGAGATTCCTAAGATGTGTAACATTTTTGGTGAGGCACAATTTCTAACTAAAAGGTGTTATCGACATTTAGAAACCATGGCTTTTTTATCTGGATGTTAAGGTCAATTTTCTCATTTCTACAGGTAAAAACTGAAAGTTAATGTTTTGTTATTCAGAGACAAAAGAAGGACATGAGGTTGCTCATATGTGGTTTATCTTCACTTATATGATCAAAATTTATCACAGTTACTAGAAAAATGTTTTAACTTGATTTTTTTTTTTTGAGAAAAAAAACTTATTCTAGTAAACTCTGAGTTAGAAAACATGTCCCTGTCTGGAAAGTTTTTACGCTTTGAGTGGAAAAAAACCTGTCAGACTCCCTTAGTCACAGACCCATTTACTCAGAATTTCTTCCTGTCTTTAGCCTTGGGTGTCATTTTCAAGAGCTGTGTCCTACCTCATACTCAATGAACATCACTATTCTAACACAGAAAGCAGATATTCACAGAAAGCTGCATAGTTTCCCCACATCTTGCAACGCTGTGAGGAAGTAATGAAAAGTAGTTTTATAACTTCCCATGCTTTGATGTTTTAGTAGCACCATCACTTTTCCTGTTATTTTCTACACTATTTCATTATATTCAGAAGACTGTTGATGAGAATTTAGGGACTATAATTTCCACAACAAAGGAAGCAGCATTATCTTGTCAAAAAGGCTAATGGGTTATCATAATGTACTATTAATGTGTTTGCATTTTTGAAGTCAAACAAGAGGTAATACAAAAAGGGCTTATTCAAAATCAGCCAATATTGCTTCACTTAATTATGGTCATCAGGTCTTCTGGTCACTCTTCAATACCCTTCTATATCTTCTGTATCCACTTTCTGGGCTATGATCATTCAAAATACCCGAGTTGTCCTTCTATATTCAGCTGTGTTGGTCTCATCATCCACCACATTGAGAAAAGACAGTTCTACTGTCTTGTCCCTCTTCACCTTGCCCTTTCCTCATCTGCCTCTTCTTGTGATCCGACAGATGCCCTCCCTCCCTTGTGCCAACTGTAGTGCACTTCCCAGTCTCCCTGGGCTTTTTAACTGACCATGAACGAGTTTCTGAGTTAAATCAGCTCTTTGAGTGAACTTAGAAGAACAGATTCTTTTCCCAGATGGCAGAGAAGTTCACCCAAGGACAGAGAGCTGTTTGGTTCAAGACCTTCATTTCCAGTGGTGACAGGTTGCTATATTCCTGTTCATCCCATCTTATAAAACCATGGCTTTCCTTAAAGGACTGTTATATAGACAGGACTACTGATGCTGAAGGCTAAAGTTCTAATACTAGTATGGATTTGGAAATGGTAGCTCAAGTATCCTAAAAAAACACACTTTGTGTAAGGTTGGGATTTGCACTCAAATGCTTTGCTGGTACAGTAGGTCAGTATAGCTCCACCAATACAACAATACTAAAATTAATAGGCTTACCTGCTTACGTAGCATTTTAACAAAATGGAGTTCCTGGTCTACCTGACACAAGAAATATGTCTAATACAAATATATTTTAACAAAGTCTGATAAGCTGGATTTTGTATCATGCTTAAATGAATTTAGGAAAAAATTTAACTATCTAGTCATAAGAGCTGTGTGTATATAAATGGTATATCCTAACATATTTTCAAGGTCGTGTGTATAAAGAGGGAGATACCATAACATATTTTCACAAACATATATATTGCTTATATATGAACACCTCAACTATGTCAGGAATACAATCTACTCAAATAATTTGTTTGATATGCTGCATACAAAACTTCAGGTTTAATGATGGAAAGGGATAATCATGTTAGCATAAATGATTCATCCCGCTCTATACAGAATTTATCTTTTTATAATCTGTTACTTATATTTATTGATAGGGAAAACAGCAGGCAAGTGAAAAGCTTAAATAGGTGAAGCAGACTGAAATTAATTAAACAGACAGTGCTAGTTGAAGCATCTGCAGACTGCAGAGGACCCTGACCTGGGAACGGCACTTAGCCTCAGGCCCCATGGCACAGACCCGCTGTCAGCTCTAAAGGCCTTTGTTAACAACAAGCTTATTGGTGAGATCAGTCACAGGGAATCAGTTTTGGTTCATTCCAAGGCAGTGAGGTTTTGTTTGTAGATGTCAGGAGGGATTTAGCAGAGGAGAGTTTATAGAGAAATAGCCATAGGATAACTAATTAAATTGAAAGATTTCCATCCCAAGTTGGAGGAAGATGCTTAAGCTCAAGGGACTCACCGCCCTGGAAGTCACACAGATTGTTCTGAGACTTTCCCATCACTTTAGAGGAACTGACTGTTCAAGGTGTAAACAACAATATTGTGTCTCATCAGATGTTCCACTGCCTAACCTGGGAAGAAAAATATTTTCTTTCAAAAATAAAAAAAAAATATACCATGCAAGTATGAAAATGTTTCTCCTAGACTTCTGTTCAAAAAATAATCCAATATAAGCAGGTGTATGAACAATTTGAATGAACTTGTGGGTTGGTGTGAGTTATGCTTGCCTTACACTGCTAAAACCATTTAATTAAAAACAGAATAAAGAAAATAACTTGGCAAAAAGATGATTGAAAATCCCCACAGGATTATAAAATATTTTGGGCAACAACCAAATACCAATATAACAACAAAACTATGTAGATTGATGCTATAGTATGTTGTTTTGCTTTTCTTTAGAGAAAGGAAGAAGAAAATATTGATCTTGATAATTACTCCTTTTCTTTCTTCTTCAATGACTGAAAAGGGATCTTTACAAGTCTTGAAATGAAGTTTTTAAAGGGGGGGCAAAAAGCTCACTGAAATTGCCATGAAAAGTTGAATCAGTGTCCTGAAAGTCTGGAGAGCAGGAAGTAGTAGAGAGACAATAAAGGTTAGAGAGACAATAAAGGGTTGAGACACTCATCTGAAGCAAGAAAAATAGTGGAAGGTGAAAAAGTCTGGCTTTTTAGCCGATTGGTTGTGTTCTCTGGTAAATAAGTCAGAAACTCTGATCAAAGCTTTTCCAGCATTTAAAAAATTGAGTACCTCTGGCTACCTTGTAAATTCTTGTGTCTAATAAAGAGCAAGTTCTCAAAGCACTTTCTTCATTGGAGTTAGTAACAGAGCTACCTCACATTATCAAAATTTTAAAAACTGAACATTTGTCAGATCTCTTCCAATCTGCCAAAATTTATAATCAGTGAGCAGGTTCAAAAACTAGACAACACACAGGCAACACAACTTTAAGGATTAATGGATTTATTTTTACAGAAACAGATGAAAAAAAATAAATTTTAAAATCAATAATGCAAATCTCAGACCCATCAAACAAAAACAAATAAATAAATAAAGTAATAATTTCTGATGTTATTTTGTTGATGGTCCTTTTCAATAATAAATTTTACTAGTAATAGTGTGCAATAATTAGAATGATAAATAAATTATGCATAACAAAGCTATTTCAAATCTATGTGTGACAAACACAATGTATTGAGGAATGCAAGAAAAACCCTTGATATTTTCAAAGTAAACTTTGTTTTACAATATACTTTAGGGAAAGTTAAATAGAAGAGCAATTTTTTTAAATAGCTATGTCTGATATCACCGTATCTGAGGCCAAACTCAAGAAGAATGGAACAAATATACAATGGTTTTGTCATTCTCTTTTGAAAATGTACTTTTGCTGTTGATGTATTACAAGTGTATTAATGAGTCAAAAATGATATTTTAGAATTTGAGAGTTCTCAACAGATTTTTTCCCAATTAATTAATCAAATTGCTTTTAGAACCAATGTAAATTGTTTTATTTTTCATTCAGTGCTCAAATGAGTAGTACAATTTAATTAGACAATGAAATATGAAATTTGAGAAGAGTCCCAAGATTCTGTATTGTAAGAAATAACAAATAATTACTTCCAAACTACCTTTTCTCTGGCACTTCTTAATTTATAAACCTCCATATCATACTCCATTGCACACCTTTTGCAAATGGACAGTGTAATAGGAGAGCACAGAAAGTGCAAAAAGCCTTGTCCATCTCTTGCCATTAAACTAATTTGTTCATCTAGTGTAAAGTTTTCCTTGGTGAGTGTCATAGGAGCAAAATTTTTCTAACTGTAGAAATATTCCAAGTTTTAATGGTAAAAACAAATTTAATAGAAAATATATAACTGTATCTGGCTTTTCCTGGACAGATCCAATGCTTTAAGATAATGATTAAGTAAATGATTCACAGTTATAAAAAAAATCAAAATTTGAGGTTTACATAAAACCAAAATACATGAGATTCTTTTAGCAAATGAATAACTGTGGGCTTTATTGTATGACAATTACAGTTTTACAAAGTTGAACTGTTGGCAAGAATTACAATTAATATATGCTACCCGTTTTTTGTATCCAGTTCATAGAAAGAACTTATTGTATTCCCATCAATTTGTGGTATTCAAAAGTATTATGGCCAAAATAAGAGCACCATATATGTACAAAGCCAATCATATACTCTAAGTATTAACTGTCTAATAAAACGTGGCTATTAGACCAGCTATAATGATGATAAGATGGTTCAAGTTGTCTATCATTAAAATGGTGCACACACACACACACACACAAACACTTTCCAGTCTCTATATGTATAGTCTCAGATGCTATGCTCTTGTAAGGCCAATGGCTTCATGCAGGTTTAGCTGTCTGTATCTTTGCTTGGAGCAGTATGGTTGTTGGTTGTTATTGTTGTTGGTTGTTTCTTTCTCTTTACAATCTGTTTGCAGTCAGTTTCTTCTGTCAATTGACTTGTTCTACCCCTTGTCCTTCTATTTTTTTTGTCTGCAAATTAGTTTTACATGCAACTTTACTTTCAAGATATGTTTTAAGTATATTGTATATTTGTACTTTATTGTCTTTGTTATCTCCAAAGGTACATATACCTGACACATGGGTTTGTTCTTTTGATGACCTGGAATTGACCACTGGTGTTTACAATCATGAGCCTGCAGTATCAGTCTGTGCCTGTTCTTCAAAGCCTTTGACATCACCCTATGCCTGTTCTCCCCTTTCAACTCACCCACAGCTGCATTTTATTCTGGGGTCAAAGACAGTTCATTCTACACAGAAAGGTCACTTGATATTAGTGTCTATTAGTTAGAAGTCTACATATATATAACAAAAGTGTTACACTGCACCATTGTGCAAAGCAAAGGAAAGCCAAAACAACACATAGAGCAGTTCTCTGGGTATTAGATAATGCTGTTACAAGCTGAAACAAATTTCTAAACAGGCCAAAAGAAGTCCTGACAAAGCCTGACAGGACTTGATGCTTGTTTTGTTAGCTTAGCACACAACAGCAATAGCAACTCCACATTTGCTGAGCTACAAGGTACATGTCTATCTTAAGAATTTCCTTTTACAATCCCTGGTTTTATGGAACATTAGCTAATGCTTGCTATAACTTCCCACAGAGGTCTTATAAGAAAAGCATGTTTCTCATTACGGTGAAATGTCTCTTTTAATGAGGAGCAATGTGCTACTCTTAGAGTACTCCTGAAATAATGTCTTTCATGGAAATATGAAACCATCTGTCTGACAATAACACTTTACACGACCTCAAAAAAAGCAACCTAAAACTATATATGAATTGAGATATATACTTTTCTGAGTGTAAATTGAATCTTTTGTCATAGAACACTTAGGATACTCAAATTACCTCCTGCCTGTTGATTCATGTGCAATTCACATCCAATTCTTCTGGTCTGTCTCCAAGTCTCTTCACAAATATAATTTACCACCTTTGACCTTGCTCTTGTCACTCAGCCCTCTGCTTTCTGGAATATAATTTATATAATTATTATTCTTCCTCTTCCCTTCATATAGCTCCTTCTTTCAGATTTTTCCTTGTTTGACAGAGTTCTTCCCAGGTAGTATCATAAACCATTCTTCTATTGGTCTCTGTTCCCACCAGATCTAATTTGCTGTAGTGCAGTCTTGTTGCAAAACAGAAATGGAAAACATGACTTCCTTCTTCCTGTTGTATTGTCCTGAGATAACACTGAGGCATATAAAACATACTACAGAAAGCTGTGAATGAAACCTGGATATGATTATTTTAAAAATCTCTTGAGCAAACTAAGGTAAAAATTAGTTGAAGAAGAAAGTATATCACAATAAAAGAAGATATTATGAGAATTTAAAAATTAGTATTTTAATTAGTTTTTCAATTACTTCGGATAGTTGCAAGCATTTTTAGTAAAAATACATTATGAGACTTTAAATGGCAACTGTTGGCTAAAACTGAAAAAGTAGACCTCAGATCACTTTCTAGAGGTTGGAAAGAAATAATCTTGTGCTTAATTGCGGCATTTATTTTAATATTTTTAAAAAATCCTTTGTGGAAAAGACTGCATTGACTGTATTTTTGTAATTTTCTCTGACTATTGAAGAGAACTAAAGTGAATAATTCCTCACATATTTCTACACTTGAGATGCTTAAAATTAATTAAATGAATCTCTTACTCAAATTACTCCTACTGATGAGAAAATAAGTCTTGTCCTGTAACCTAAGATGATATAGCAGAAACATCTTGAGGGATTGGTGAAAATTTAATGAAGGTATTTTAGCAAAATTTTCTTTTTTTTTTTTTTTAATAAGAAAATTGAAATGTAACTGCCTTTACACAGACATAAGTAAGATCTGCCACATTTTGAAAAAGATATTTTCATCTTAGCAGCTGAAGAGAGAATTTTACAGCAGAGTGTCTGAGAACAAAAACTGCTTATATGATCAAAATAGCCATTGTATAAAGATACAAGTACTTGCAGATGCTCAGCAAGCGCTTGTATCTTTCACATGTCAGCTAAAGTCTTAGCATCTATTCTTGACCTTCTGATTTATGGTTTTACTCTTGGACAAAATTATTTGATTAAGTTTCCTTTCAGTTGTTGCTGTAGTTGATTTTTAGCCAACATTTAACTATAATGATGCTGTTAGCATATCAAGTAAGGGACTTCAGTATTCAAGAATTTATTCTTTTATCAACAGAGTGTTTTAAATCCAGAGAAGGCTCCCCTCCTGTAACTTGTCTGTGTATGTGGAAAACCTGCACCAATTTAACCAGATTCCTACTGTTAAATTTCATCATTTTATACAAAAATATATTACTTTCTTTATGCCCTTTCCAAAGGAGAAGTATTCTTGCTTCTCCTTCAGTCATTCTCACTGCATGATACTTTTCTGATGTACATTTTGGCCTTTTATCCCAGTGTTCAGTACTGTAAATCAAATAACTAAAAAAATTAGGCGTTAATGTCATGCCTTTCTCACTTCCTTCCCCAAATTATAATCACAAGTTTGTGAGGTCTTCTTTGCAATTCACATCAGTTGCATTTATATTAGAATTATTTAGGCATCAATTTGAAATTTCTTTATATTCTTTTTTCTCTTCTCTTTCTTTTTTTTTTCTTTTATATTGTTTTTTCTAATAAAATGAAATTCCAAGGACTGAAGGGTCTGCTTTTGCTTTTCCACCGGCAGCTCTGAGGCTTATTCTTTGGTGTAGGTGAGTCCAAGAAGAAATTACTCTCTTAGGGACACTGCCTGGAATGTGTCTGCACTACCCTGTTCCTCACTCAGCCTCTTCAGTTTCCCAAACAAAAGTGATCTGCACAGTTAACAATACAGGGAGTCAGTTTGAACACAGCTTTTGGTGTGTTCAAACAAGCACTACATCTCCAATATCCTTGCTTTACATTCTGTGAATAAAGACAGTTATGAATGTAAAAGAAAGAAATAGAACCAAGTTCTTTTAATATGTCACCAAAGTAGTAATAAAAAAATAAAAGCAGATGCGATTCCAAGCACAAGTACATAGATTTCTTTTCTGGTTTTACATTTTAATAATATCTGTGCAGATCCTACTTAATCAATTAGTAAGTTTTGAAAACATACTGTCTTTTTTAGATTTCCCATGAGATATGCTTTTTTTTATAAGCATATTATACATATTATTGCATTCTCTACCCACATAGGATATTGAAGAATTGCCCTGTTTTTATGGAAGTGCACAAGCTACATCCAGTGGGCAATATAGATGCTCTGTGACATCACAGCAGCCTGCAATTAGGCTGGAGACTTCGAAAATTAAAAACTATGTAGAGAGTGACCTGTCCTTTAGTTATGACTAGTTATGTATTATATTTTTTCTGGTAACTTATATTATTACATTAATCCTAGAGAAATTTAATAATAATGGAATTCTAATATGGTAGCGAAGTAGTATACCTTTGGGAACGAGAGGATGTGGAACCTGACTGAGTCAAAAATACACTCTGTTGTGAATATATTATTGCTATTATTCTCACAGACCAAATGAGAAATCAGTTTTGGTCAGCAAAGAGAATCTGGCTCATGCCATGTCTTGTCATATGCTCTGCGTACTTCAAACATCTTTAAATTATCAGTTCTCACGTACCATCTCAGAGCCAATGACTAATGTTTTATAGACAGGATTGTTGGTTCTGTTATCTTCTCCCCTTCTCTTCCTGTTTCCTCATCAGTGTGGGGTGGGCTGAGAGAATAAAAATATATTAGAGTCCTCTTTAGAATGTGTGCATAGTCTCATTATTCAAGCAGCCTACTTAGAAGGTATTTCCCTTATCTTTCTGCATAACAACATACCCATTCTCATTGTCTAGCTCCAGGTATCCTTAGAATAATTTGAAAATCTTGCATGAATTAGACATAATTTACTACAAGTAGAATCTAAGGGTATATATATTCCTCAGAACACTTTCAAATGAAGACATTGAATATTTTTATTTCATCTTGAACTCCATGTTTTCCTGAATTTGCTGATTTAGGTTTTTCTCAGTAGTTCTTGATTGGCAAGAAAATATAAGTCATTACAAACACCAAAGTTCAAATAAAACTTCTACAAGATAACTTCTTAGAAAATTTGCTTTAGAGTGAAAAAAAAAAGTGACAGGAGACTGTTTTCCCTCTAATTGTATAGGTGAGATCATGCACTGTCTAGAGCTTTCACTTGTCATTCTCTGATATTCATTATTTGGCTACACAGTTTGAATGATGATTTGTCAGGTTAAACAGAAGAAATGTCAACATTTTCTTTTGTATCTGGGTATTCCTCATAGTGAAGAGCCAGCACAGACTTGGATTTTGGCTGCCATTGGAGACTAGGGACTGATAAAGAAGAGAAAACCCTGGGAAGTAAATGGTATTGATTTTTCTCAAGAGCTGACTTTGACCCAGTGCCCACACTTCAGTGCTCAATTTGCTAAGTGACAAAAGATCCTTCTCCTTCTATTTCATTTGTGTAGGAGTGTTGCTTTAGTCACCTTTTTCCCTTTTTCTTTGCTAAATGTAAATCTTAGGAATCAGGATAACATGATCAGAGACTGTATTGGTTAAAAAACTAAACAGAATAATGATTTTATACATTAAACCTTCTTCATGTTTTCCAGGCATCTGAGATTAAATACCTTGATACCATTAGGATCATTCTTATTAGTTACAAGACATGGCTATGAAGATTTCAACATATTTTCAACAGATTTTTATTAGAAATTGTCAAAGTAAGTAATGGTTTTTACTTCACCAGTGAAGGAAGAGTGAGAGAAAATGCAGAACCACAATTAAATAAAATGTTTGGGCATCTATTTCTCAATGAAGTAGATAACCTTTAGGTAGCAAATAACTTTGTGGAACTTTGATGCAGTCAGGAAACCAATAAATCACTTCTTTTACAAAATTAGCCATATCCAGTAAAGATTCGTATTTACACATGGAGTTCCTGTCAGAAGGAGGATCAAATGAAGCAACTGGCATTTCTGAACATTTCTAGTGTTTCACTGCTGGTAGCCTGTATGGGTAACAAAAATAATTGATTTTCATTCCTTATATTTCATGCTGGGTCTGTTTTGGGTTTGACATAAAAATGCATGCCAGTATTCTACTTCTTATAGTAACATGGCCAAAGTTAAGGACAACAAAATACATGTTCAGTAAAACAATACAGAAAAAGAAATATAGGCTACTAGAGATTTAATAAGTACTGGTTTTATGCTTTGCTTTTAGACTGTCAGAGTACTCATAGGAATAAAGTCTTGTGGCAAAATTACCAAACCTCATGATAATCAGATACCCTTTGAAAAACTGGACACTGCAGCTAGTTGAATATAACAGAGTCTATAATCTTAAAGTAAAAATAGTCTGGGTTTAGTCCTCAGAGAAAAATTTAAGAAAACATGAAAATGAAGGTTTAGGAGTCATGGAGAAAACAAAAAATAACTGAACTAAATAAATCTCTACATGTACTATTTTAAAAAGCATAATTTTTAGCTTATTTCATAACATTTGTAACATGACTCATGAACACTGCATACTGGCAGTTGCAACACAACGCTATTCTGGTGACTTCAGTGAAGACTAATTTGAATTTCACTCTAAACAAAATGTGACTAATTGGCTGATTCATTTTGGCGTAAATGTAAAAGTGTAATGACTCCAATGTCCTTAAACTTGGATATGAGGGAGACCAAGCTTGGCACAGAACTCCTCTTTTGTAGGCAGAGTTGGGTTGTCACATACAGCTCCATGTGGGCCTCTTTCCAGGTTCCAGACCAGGCAGAGCAGGGGGAAGAGAAAACTGGCTAACAGTCAGTGGTTCCTAAATACAGTGGTTGAGCCAGAATCAACAGAAAATTATACTTTGTCCATTTTTCTTTGCACTGGGGGTTCCGTAGAAATACAAAAGCAGGAGAAGTGCTGAAGTAGAAAGGTAACAGAAGAAAAAAGGCATACAGGGAAGAGAAGCAATAGAATGGGAAGGTGCCTGGGTGAAACTGAAGACATTAGGGAAAGAGATCAAATAGGTCAAAGACAATAGCAAAAGAGACCCCCATGCTCCGGAGCTCTGCTAGGCAGAGCATTGATAACATCGGGGGAGATGATTCTTCTCCTTGACTGAGTGCTTGTGAGACACGTCTGAGACACTCTGTCCAGTGATGGACTCACATGGACAAGGGAGACGTGGACGGACTGGAACAAGTTCAGAAGGGCTGTGAAGATGATTAAAGGGACTGGAGGATCTGACCTACATAGAGAAGCTGGGAGATTTTGGACTCTACAGCCTGGCAAAGAGAAGGCTTGGGAAGTAAAATGAAAAGAATGTAATGCAATAGAAAGTTTTGGGAAAGAAAAACAGTAGACCATTCCCATCCTTTCCGTTTATTACATATAAGGTGCAAGATGCCTTATAAAATAATTTTAGTACCAAATAACCATTTTCTTAATCTAACTATGAACAAGTGGAAGATTGAAATCAAATTTTGTCTGATTAATTACTTAAATAAGAAAGCTCTCCTTTTAAGAGCTGAAAAGAGAAAGTACAAGGAAACCATCCCATGATGATTAGGAGGGCTAGTGATGAGTTGTTTTTTGAGCTAGCCTTTCTCCAATACTATTTATTTGGAAAAATAATTATAACAACTCCTTTTTAAATGGAAGGTGACTTAAGACTATACGAAAATTCCTGGGAGCAGCATTTAAATTTAAGGATGTCATTAATGTTTGTCTATCTTCATTCACCATGCCAACCTATATATTTTTGTAATTTTCAGAATCTGATGCTTGATGGAGAGTGAATCAGCATTTTCTGTTAGCAGCTAATCAGAATCTGTAAAAGAATTCATTTAGAAGTCACATAGCATTACTGGAAAACACAACCACAACATCAACTTGAAAAATATTACAAATGTATTGGAAACTCTGGTCTGTACAAAAAGATTTTAATGCTTATTCAAACATTTTGAGGAAGCTACTTTCATCCTCCCTCTATATTTTCTATCTACATTTTCTGTCTATATTTTCAAATTAAAAAAATCTAACAGTTTACCTCTTTTCCTTTTCCCTTCCTTTAAATTGTAGTGCAGTCCTAAAGCCATCTGCTACAAAACATGTTGAGTTTTCTTAGGAAAGGAAGGCAGGAATTTTATCCAAAATAATTATTGAAATTTTGGAAAACAAATAAAAATAAGATATATTTGGATTAATTTTGAAGATATTTCCTGAATTTTTTTTAAATGGGTGGCTATAGAATCAGTAAGTTCTTGCCTTTACATGGAATATGTGTGCCCAGATAGCAACAAAAGGCTTACTTCTAATCTTTAGAGGGCATTGAAACAAAACACAGATGGAGGAGGCCATTTTACATCTCATGAAAGGAACAGTTTTTCAAAATGTTAATAATTTTATTCTGGCAGAGGAACTTGATCAAAATTAGTTTCATCTACCCAGAGGTATGTGCCAGGTAATTCTGTGGAGATTTTGTCCATTCTCCATTCTTCTCTACTCAATCCTCAGTCCATTCCTCTATGTTTGTGAAGAAAAGCAAGTAGTTAGCTCTTATTTTCCACAATTCCATACCACTAGAAATCTGAGAAGGATGTTGGTGCTCAGGTGGGGAGAGCTAAATAAGTTTTTACATGTAGGATAAACTGACCTATTACTCTCATATTCACAATTTTGTCTAAATTTAAAAAATTGGCTCTCAAACCAGTACAATTCTCATATCCGAGAATAAAGAAAGACTTAAACATATGAACATGATACAAGTTATTCTTTCTTTTCTTATTCCTTCTTAACATTAATATTTATAAACAGTATGTACTTTTACTGGACTGGCAGGTCTTTATGCTTCTCAGATATATATGCAAAAGTATCTTTTGATGTCTAGATCTTATGAAAAATGGACACTGTCACTGGCTAAAATTAATTCCATTAAAATTTGATGGCTTTTTAACAACATTAAGAAGACTTATGATTCCTAAAAGACATTTTATGCAGTAAAAAGCAAACATTTTCCCCTCTTCTTTTTAATTGCTAAATATGGTATTTTTTCTGGTTGATTTAGTTCACTAGGTAAATAGCAGAAAATCTGCTAGTCCTACCTATGGTTTTTCCAATGTTCAGCAATATCCAAATCCCCTAAGAGTCATTTACCATATCACTGTCAAATAAACTTTATAAACATAAGCTTTGTAAGGTATCTATGACATTTAAGTTGCATTATTAAAGAATAAAGTAGTGTATACGCTCAAACAACAAGGGGTTTTATCATGCAGTGCAATAAAAAAAGACAGAAAACAGTGCAAAGTTTATTTGCTTTGCATGCATGATTGCCTCCCATTTTTCAGACTCCTGTAGGTATTGTGTGTCTCATTCCAGAGTGCAGTAGTAATAAAAATACACAAAACTTCACTAACAGCTTTCTAATGAACTCCTTAAAAGAAGGCATTAGGGACCTTTTAGTTTTACTGCTACCATGAATATAGAAAGCTGTGAAAATACAGCTTCAGAATAAAGAAGATGAAAAAAATTTATATTGGTTCTTTCTGACAATAATTTCTTCAGTCTTGCAATTCCTTATGTTCAATTCTGTTTCAAAAGACAGAAGTGAAGCTGACCTCCGCTTTTATCCTATAATGAATACCTTAATTATTATCAAAGCACTGACCTACTGCCATTTACAAGAGCTGCAGTGGTTGATAATCACCATAAATAATAGATTCTAATCTAAGTAGGTTAACTGCACAGATTGAAATGCGTGGCCATTCCTGCCTCCTTAATTCCACCTGGAGGCCTGAGTGACTGTTAATAATTCTGCAGCGATATCTGTCAGGTTCCTGAGGTCAGACAGTCCACACCTGAAGAAATTATCCCCCAAATTTTTTCATTACTTTGCAAATGAGGTTGCTTTCATCCTATCAGATTTGCCATGGTAAGAAAAAATAAAAACTTCACAAGCTCCTTTTAAGTTCCACACATTATTAAAAAAAAAAAGCAGCAGAGGAAAAACACAAGGATGCTAAGTTGCTAAGGGCTGTCTCTTTTTTGTATTCATATAAAGCAATATAATGCAAAATTAGTTTAAAACAATATCAGAAACCCTTTTAACCTTGCAGAGTTGAAAATGGCTATATGACATATACAACTGGAGAATAAAGTCCTTGGTCACCCTTGGGTTTAATTTTCTCTTTTCTGCCCAAGTAAAAAGGACAAGTATAATTAATGGTTGTCACTAACACATGGGCATGTATATATGCTCAAAGCCTGACTATCTATAAAATGAACAATTAGTAACTTCTTAATGTTTCTCTGAGAAAAATAGCTGGATTTTAATGTTATTTAGTAGCAGCTAGTTTGGTTCACCAATTTACATAAAGGAAATAGAGTTGTGCTAAGATATGGAAATCTGTCTGAAAGCTCATTGGAGCACTGCTGCTGTGAAATATTTCAATGGCGTGCCTTACACTTCTGAGATGTGACATAGCGTAATATTTAAAGGGCTATGAGTCCATAAATATCCTCCTCTTTTTTGTCATATGAATATATGGTTTGAATTTTGTTTCTAAAATATGGTGTAAACAATACTTTTAATATCCCTATTTTTAAAGACAGAATGAATACAGGTTTCAAGAGAGGATGATTTGCAATCAACTATTTGATTATCAGCCTCCATATCTTCAAAAATAATGTTCATACACTTATTTTCTTAGCCATCCTGTAGACCAAATAACATGCATAGGATTTGTGACTAAGGTTCCATGCTCCTCTTCTTCTAAATCATCCTTGCTTTATTTTGTGTCACCATACCAATTCTGGAGGTACAGGGAGGTACAATGACACTAATCAATCCTCAGAAATATCTCTTAAATTGCACCATATTGCTCAGTTTAAAAATTAGGTGGGTGGTGTATTGTGTCAATAAGTCAAAAAAATGTTTTGAAGGGAATGGATTGTCCTGCTCTGCCTTCCCCACCTTATATTGAATGTCTGTCTCATTTTACTTGAATTTCTCCTGAGCAGTGCTGGATGCACTCCTATAAATGCAGCCAAGGCCATCAGAGATCCCCTAAACAGGCAG
Source organism: Emberiza elegans (assembly GCA_024865655.1). NCBI lineage: Eukaryota > Metazoa > Chordata > Aves > Passeriformes > Fringillidae > Emberiza > Emberiza elegans. The sequence goes on along the minus strand of JALJVW010000910.1, from coordinate 35,580,657 downwards.
GGGGACCCCAGACAAGTGTATGGAACTAGAAGTCATGAGACAGGGTTTGTGAAAAGCCTGGGAGTAGCAACCAAAACCTGAGCAGAATACCCCATTGTACCCAAAAATGACACATGCTGTATGTCTCTTTTATTCTGAATTTAAGAGAATGAATAAACTACTTGAGTAATAGCAATCACTATTCTTTCTGAAAAAGATAAACTCACTCTTTCCTATTATATGTTTCACCTGAGCCTCCTAACATTTTTCTTGCCTGTTAATTGTCACATTATGGAGATCAAGGTCTGCAGTTTTCTATATTCTACTAAAAGGAAATTTAAAAAAATAATTCAAAGTATCATTTTTCTTCTGTGCTTTGGACACTGAGACAACATTAAGTAATGCTTCATACATTAAGTCCATACTATCATATCTGAGTTTCTTGAAACTTTTGAATGAATACCACGTAGTCATAGTAACATTGTACACTTCATTTAACCAATTGTTCTACATTTAACACTTCAAACTTTAAAAGATACCCTTAGGACAATAAAGTTAAGTTCAATTTTAGAAAGTGCCATTTCCATAGTGAAGTCCAATATAAATAAATGCTTAAGATATGGTCTTATCAATCCAAACCCCTTCTTTTACACTTTTACCATCTGTAACACTTCAGTTCACAGAAAAAAAATCGAATATACTTCCTGGGGGAAGTAATTTATTTGTCATATATGACTTTATGTTCTCTTTAATGTGCAATGTTATATTTCACTAGTGTTAAGTATTTAGCTAGTCCTATACAACTGATACCCTGATATTACAGCACACAAAAGTTATTCTCTTTCAACCAGTGTTCTGAGGTGACAATTGCAGCTATATTCTCAATTGACTCATACCAAACCTAATACCTATCCAGAGGAAATGCAGAAGTGGTCTGTTCACCCTAGCAGTATTTTCTGAGAGCTGCAGATTTTCTCTATAAAGTGTCCCTCTAACCTATTTATATTTCACATGCATGGGAAGTGGGGCCAGAGAAGCATGATTGCTAACACAGACAGGACATCAGGACCAATCAATCTGCCTGTTTTCATATGAGTCTGAGCCAATTCTGATGCTCTTCATTCTCTGACTGAGCATTGCAATTGGACTCCCAGGGACAGGTATTAAATCGCTTGCATTAGAATTATATTGGCATAGGTTATGTCCCTATCTGCTAATGTGTGTTTGTTTTGCAGTGGCCTGTGATCTTTGAACAGTTCAGTTATTAAAGGAACATGAGGAAATAAGGTGACTAAGACAATGGGTCCTTGATGTTGTTCAGCACTACCACTGCTTTTTCTCAGATTGGCAAGCTACAGCACACTGGCATAGATGCAGTGTTTAACAATGGCCTGAATAATGATGTGCCAACTTTGGGTGCTCCAGAGTTGTCACAAGGACTTTTAGTTTACTTAGTTTCTAATTTTCACCTTTATTTAATCATTCATTTATGAAGAAAAAAATTAGCAAGTGGCCCTCATAGTACTGTTTAAGAATTGTGAGAGATAAGGAAACTCTATGTCCACTGTGGTATATTGCTTCTTGGATTAAAAGACAACAAAAAGATAAAAACAAACAAACAATCTACAAAAAACAACAACAGGACAACCTGAAAGAAATTTAAAGCAGTAATTGAGATTTACATATGAATATGTTTGTATGGATATTCATAAATCTGCGTGATGGAAGAAATCAAACAAATACTGCACATAGACTTTTGCAAACAACACACTTTAAAAATTGCGAGAGAAAAGACTGTGTTTTTCACCATGCTGGATTAAGCACAGAATTTCCAGCTGGTCAAAGGAGGCAACTGTCTCACTCTACTCTGTGCCAGAATCAATGCAGTATTGGATAACAACATAAGATATATGATATATGTAGTCCAAAGGGCTACAGATATGGTAAAGAGCCTTGAGTGGAAGCCATACCAGGGGTGGCTGAGATCACTTGGTCTCAAGTTTAGCCTGGAGAAGAGGAGCCTGAAGATATTAAGGCTGTATCATTGGTCTATGCAAAGTGGACTAAGTCATTCTTTGGGAAGTTTCAGATGAAGGCAAGATTCACTCCCGTGATTCTCACCTGGTTATGAGAACAATCCATTGAAGTACCTCTTGGAGTTCTTCACATAAACAGCTACAATTTGCAAGGCAAAACCCTCAAGAAGTAAATCAGTAGGCAAGACCTTCATTAATGTTAATATAGCTGATATTTTGCCAAAAGCTAAAAGCATCAAAGAGCATTGGACTTGTCCAGCATTTCTGTTGTAGTGCCTCCACACTGCAATTATTCTTGGAATTACAGTTAGTAAAACACTTTCTGTGACAGGATTAAAAATACTTTAAAAAAAACCCAATAAAAATGGATGCAAATCAACAGCCCAAATATTTGCCTTTGTGATATTTCAGTCATCTGGAATTTTTTTTTGTCTGATAATTCAACAATCCACACATCCTCAGCAAAACTCTCTTCTTTTTTAAAGTTGTCAAAAAAATAGATTTTATTCTAAAACCATAAGATATGCTGAGTTGGAAGGGGCCTATCAGGATCACTGAATCCAACTCCTGGCCCTGTGCAGGACATCCCAAGAATCAAACCATGTGCCTGAGAGCATTGTACAATTTTGTTTCACTTTACTGATTGTTTAGGGAAGAAGTTTAGTAAGAGGACAAGAGGATGGACTCTTCATGAATAGAGTATTTTGAGTATTGCAATATGGATCACATTTCTTGCTCTGCTACAAATTTGGCATGACTTTGAACAAGTGACTTAGGGCTATATCTACAAATGGGTTCTAGGTATATTGTTGCAATCCATAACTTACAAGAATCCTGACATGTGGGGGAATCCATACAGCTGCTCCCACAGGGAGAGACAGATGCTTACGTACCAGATCCAGAAAGCCAGCTTGCTGCACAGGGAGCTATATTGATATTTGGCCAATGGCAAATATAAATGAGAAGAGCTGTCTGAGGTGAATATATGAGTACCATAAACAGGGATGTTACTAAAAATTTTTAGCCTGCCACTACCCTTTGGACAAAACTGTCCAACCATTTCCTTATCCTCCCAATTACCCACATATCAAACACATTTCTCTGCAATTTACAGAAAAGGATGTTGTAAGAGGCTGCAAGAAAGATCTTACAGAAGCCCAGATAGATGAAATTCATAGCTTTTCTCTTGTTCACTGGTGTAATTATTCTATCATAGAAGGCTAAGAAATGTGGGTTTGAGGGTCATAATCTCTGAATTTAGGTTCTTAATGTCCCAAAGAGTTTGGGTTTTGTTTTGAAAAATTTAAGTATTTTTGTGCATTAGACCTAGTATTTCACAGATTTGGGAAGAGAAATACTTCAGTGTTGGCAACTCAGATGCTACACTCATGGTTCAGTAGATTTGTAAGTGGGTACTGTGAAAATATGGTTTTTGGAAAGTAAAAAAAGCTTTTAAGCTAAAATCATAGGTAGACATGGTATTCAGTGAGGGTTTTTTGTGAAAAAACTGTATGGGACAACAAATATTGAGTTCTATCCTATGCTATCACTCAATAGAGAGTTAATTTTAGCCCTATTGTCAATCTGCAGCCTCCTTCCTGCTCATTTCCCCTTCAATACTATCACCTCATATGTCCTTAAAAACATACAAGGAAAGCAAGTAGTTCCAGTTCTGACTGCACAAAGGACTGAGTGCATTATCCCTACATATCTATAACGGAAGAACTGATATCAGTAGCAGTGGTTACCTCAGCTCAATTTATTGTATGAAGTAGAAGGAATTTTTAAGTAAGGAAAACTCTTTCCAGAAGACATTCACAGGCTTTCAAAATTAATTTCTATTAAATTAGTCATTTTTTTTCTGGAGAGCAACCATTTTGATTTTTAATGACTGATAGTTAAAAGTTTGTATCACACATTTCTACCTATGCAGCCAGTGTGTCAGATAATTATCCAAGTTATCCACTATGATTATCTGATCCAATTAGTGTACAGGGACACTGTATATTTATGGATTTATAACTAGGTATTTCTCATTCTTTTCTATAATTTGCTATGAGCTGACTATGAATATCTGTATGCAGCTTTCAAATATAAGGAACAAAAGCCAGGTCTTCCCAGCTAAACCTAGGTATGCAAATATGTAATTATCAACAACTTGTTGAAGATAGTCAGAAGCCTCTGAGGTCAGACTGGAGAAAGATGAACACTGTAAATAAGAGAAAAGAAAGTCAGGATTATTTAAATACATGTTTTTAAAAATTCACTTTAAAGTTATTGATAATATGTATAATTTTTTAAAGTTTTCTCTCATAATTAATGGAACGTGACTTTCATTTAAGATGTCACAATAGAAATAATGACAATGGGTTATTCTTTCTAACTCAGGATTGCTGCTAACTAAAACTGAGGCTAATACATTTCAAGACCTTTGGCTCAGGAGCCTAAATCAATAAACACTCCCCCTTTAGTTTTCATGGCAGAATTATTGCCTTCTATTATGAAAGGAATGACTAAATTGGAAGTTTAGTGATCTACACAATTTCATCACCCACTATCATGAAGAAGAATTTTATTATTTGTCTCTCCCATAAGTGTTATATTATTTTACTGCATTTTTTCCTTTCATAACTTTCCAGAACAGAAAGGAAATACAAAAAAAAAAAAAGTCGAGAAAATAATCTATTAATTGTTTGAATTCTCTGAAGTTGCATATAACTATTTGGGTCCTTTGGTTCATTTTTATATCACCAAAAATTTGTGTCTGAATGGACCTCTTACTAACCATGTGGTGTTTCAACCTTAGGACGCCAGTGATCTATTTCCGATATTTAGTTATTGAATTTCATTTTTTATCATGGTAATATCTAAGCAAAACAAAAAGACTCCAAGCTGATCGAAAACAAATTTCCTTCTGCTTATGTGGCATCCAGTTCTTGACAGGTGTAGTTTTCTTAGTGCCTCTGTTTCAGTACTGGTAAGGTAAAAACCATTGCTAACAATCTTATTGCTAAGTTTCCCATACTTAAAACATGGTTTCATGAGGTGCAATGTACAATTTTTCACTACATATACAAAAAACTATATTACCTGGTATTGTTACACAATGAAGACTACCAATTGGCAGAAATATACACTTAAGTATAATTTTTAAAAAATCCAGCAAAAACCTGGACAGTGATTTTTCTGACAGACTTTATAGCCATTTAATCTTCTAGAGTTCCCTGGAAGTCAGTGGAAAATCACCAAAAAAATCTACCATTACCATATTCCATTCTCTTCTTGAACTGGTAGAAAAATAGTCTTTGTGTGCTTCTGCCTTTTCTGAATAAAATAGATACCAGCAATTCTGAAGAGTTTAAATCCTTTATTAGTTGGCATTGATCAAAGGGTCAGTGTATACTATTTAAGCACTGGAGTATTTATTTATAAAGTAAATCTTGGGGTTGTGAAGGAAAGGTAGAAAACACTAATTTTAAAGAGTGAAAACCTAAAAGCAAATAAGACTGACATAATATTTGCTTTTATTTGTCTCCAGTTCTGTGATCTATTTTTAAGAAAGTGTCACTATGAATGCTCAAGGGTCTGAAGAAATAAATACAACCTTTTTTGAAAACCCTTAAAAATATCATATTTTCTTTTTCCAACTACAGGATAAGGCACAAATAACCAATGTGTTTGTCTGGTCATCTGCTACTGAACTGCTAAAGAAAGAAATAAAAAGTACCTACAGGTTTGACAGTTCTTTTGGAGAGGCTGTTACAGACTTATTTATCAATTAAACAAAGCTAATAGCAAATCAAAGGTTTTATTCTCATTCATTGTTTTTTACATGTAATGTTCCTGAAAAAAAAATATCTTACTAGGGAAACTGTCCCTTATAGATGAAAAAAAAAGTGCTGGTTTCTATATTTCATTTTATTACATAAGCATGAACATTGTGGGAAGTTGAAAAAGTCCAGCTGAACTGCAAAAGGATATATTTTAATTAGAAGTATGATGTCAGTGTTATACTGAGACTTCTTGTTGCACTTCTCTGCTTGGTCATATCAAAGGAAGGTGACATGTACATCTCAGTCTCAAAGGTTGTAGATCCCTGTTATAAATAGAGCAAAGCTGAAGACCAAATCACTGAAAAAGAAAAAGCGTAGTACAACCATTGTTACCATTTGGATCATGCATACCATTATCTTCACAAATCTTTCCAAGGTTCCTCATTCAAACTGAGAACAAACTGCATACACAGTCCCCTCCTTTTGACAAACCATTTAAAATCTGTCACTGAATAATTAGAGTAGCAAATGCAAATATTTCTGTAGCAAATATGTGCAGGTTAATATTGTGGAACCACTATTCCTAGTTCAATCACTGAAATGGTGCCTAATGCCATTTTGATGAAGTGTTACCAGTTTACCTCATGCAAATACTTGGCTCTTTTCACCAGGAATTAATTTTGCTACGCTTTCTTTTTTCCTAGCAAAATTACTTTTTAGAGGTTAGTTCTAAAGAAGGTTTACAGAGACCAGGGAGAAGTGTGAAAATAATGACATGTGAACAGCCAGATTCTTCTCTGCTTCAATAAACAGTTCTACAGAATGTGATCATGTAAATCCCCGTGCATAACACAGAATGCAGAAGACATATGGACAGAAAAAAAAAAAAAAGATATAGTAGAAAAAGAAACAATAATTTTTCACATGTCACTTTCTTATTTATTATTTCTGCAAAGAACTGGTATTGCTTTTCTTGCAAGATCAAGAACAGCAGAGCTTTAATGTGTAATTGTGCTTTCATTCTTATTTTCATCATTAGATTTAATAAAATAGCATTATATCAATTAACTTTTAGAAATCATAGGCTTGATCATTTGGGCTAGTTCTCTTTCATACTATGGATTAAATAACCCAGGTCTTGCTGTAACACAACTAAAAGCCCTAAAAAGAGGAATTCCACATTGCCAGATGCACAGCATGGTTTTGCCGCTTTGGGCCTGAAGTGCATGAAGAACACTATAGCAGAAATATAATGAATGAGACTTTGAAGAAAATAAATATATACTTAATCCCTTTCTTTGCAGCTCTTTCCCCCCCTATAACTGGCTAATACAGAGATGGTAAAAAAGAGCTGTATTTTTGCACAAGATCAAGTTGAGGGCTGTTTTTTATTTTTCAGTTTCACAATAAGCAGGGCATCATCAGATGTAATTACATTTTCTTCACGAGCTTATTAACAGTAAACTTAACATTTCACAAGTGTACATTTCATGCCATATTAACATTTGCTTGCGTGCTTCTGAAGTGGAGGAAGTTCCTGAATTTAAATGTTTTCTCTTTATCAGTTTTTCCTTTGCATTTTAAGTAGCAGAAAACAGAAAGCAATTGGATTAAGTGCCGGGATTTCAGAAGAGGTAAAAGTGCAAATAGCAATGTTTGAACACATTTGCAGAGTGCCTGTGAATAGAGCACTACACACTGCAGAAATACTCAGAGCTGGAACCTTATCTTTATGTGTACTAATAATAGATAAATAAAGTGTGCTGTAGGCCCCTAAAGCTTCAGTTTAGAGAAAGAGGGGCACAAGGAACAAGGTTCTATTAAAACAAAAAAGATAAAATCAGGCAGTTTTTCCTCATTAATTTTTCCCCCTCTTTGCCACCGGCGATAAGGACCAACAATGCCAAGCTCGGAGCAGCTGGTGTTTCACAAAGAGAAAGCCCTTGGGGAAGGGCTCTCTCCTGGCAGGGGCAGCCTGGGAGCTCTCTGCAGAAGCCAGGGCTATTTACATAAGCACATAAAGGCAAGCCACAGTGCAATTAGCCATATCAGGATCACACCAGTGAACTTGGGGCTTCTTTGTAAAGGTTCCCCCGCACACACTCATGATGGTGCTTTATGCTTTTAATTAGAACACTGTTATTGACTTTAAGACATTGATTCCCTGGGGTCTAGTGGTGATGAAGTTATGACAGGTGATTTCCCATGTTCAACATGTAAGTTGCATTCTTCTGTATTTGCTAAAAAATAGGGCTTTATATTTAGATTAAAAAAACCTGCCAAACCTCCTATCTATTTTCCAGAAAGGAAAAATACTTTGGTCTTTCAGAAGTACAATAACATACATAGCCCCTTGAAGAAAAAAATGCCATTTAGATGTGTTAAAAGAAATTATAAGTGTCAAGAAAATTTTTAAGCAATCAGAAGAAAATAATAAGCAAAAGAGCAAAACTCAACAGGTAATTTTGAAAAAGAAATAAACGAAAAGCTATAACAAACAAAACACAATAGAAAAATAAACAAAAAAACCCTTTAATCAGATAATAATTTATTATGTAATTGTTTTGTTCACAAAGTAATTTGATTGATCTGATTAATAAGTCAGATCTTTGAGCATTCATTCATGCCCTCTGCTTTGTTTCACAGTGAAAGTTTTTGTTTATTAAATTTTTTATTATTTTCTTTTAGGGTTTTATTATTCCTATTAGCTGAGAACCTCAGTTGTTCTTTGTCCTGTTGTTTTCTACTCACTAAAATGTTTGGAATAAGGAATAATGATCACTTAGGAAGAATGAATGACAAATAAATCAGTTCATCCTCAGATTTTCAAATGATATTTACTTGTTCCTAATAATAGGATATTTTCAAATGATATTTACTTGTTCCTAAATTAGGAAAACTTTGGGCATTCTTGCTTATTTTCATAGAAATTTTGTGATTTTTTTTTCTCACCAAACCTGTCTGGATAGCAGGTATTGCTCTATCAACAGTGAAGTGCAAAAATATGAAAATTTCTAGGAAAAAAAAATGCAGAACAAGTTAATTTAGTAAACATTTAGCTGTAGTGAGTGTTAAATACTAGCTTTTGGGTAAATCATGTTTTGTCAATAACCCAAGTTGGAAGACACATGGTTGTTATTTTCCCGTCAGAGGGCAGTAGAAAGTTTGTTCTGGCTTGTGTTCACATTTTTTTCATTGAAGTTTTTTTGTTATTGTGTGATAAGAAACAGTCTAGAGGTAAAAAAGCATATTACTTGCCTTCTATTTCATACAGGAGACATCAATTGGAAAAATGATGTCAGGCCCAAAAATTTTTTTTTTTTCTGAGAAAGAATTCAGTTGTGGAATTCCTTGTTTGGGGAAATAATAGATGGGAAAAGTTTACATGGATTCAGAAGGTGATTAGATAACTTAATCAGAGAGACAATCCACTAGGGAGTACCAAACACAAACCTCCTCTGGCTCCAAATATGGGGGAGCCATACATTCTTGGAAGCAGAAATAAATACAGTGCTTACTACTGGGTCCTGTTGGAGCCAAGGTACAGGCTAGATATGCTTTCAATCTGTTATAGCATAGCCATGCTTTTGAATGTCATTCTTTGATTGAGAGATAAAAGAAAGCAGTGAACATGGCAATAATAAAGCAAGAAAGGAGAGAGGAAGCATGCAATGTTAGGGTGCAAGAGTAGAACACTTCAGTTGTAATTACTGGTAGTCGTCTCCTCCCCGATTTTGATCACTGTATGTGCTGCCTGCATAAATATTTCTTGCTGCTATTGCAATAAATATGAGGGAATAGAAATTGATATCCCAATCTCTAAATAGACCAATGATTTAGACTGTGTTATGTTCTCATTTGATAGGATTAAGTATGCTATTTGATTTCATGGAGGGAGCAATATCTTTCCCTCGTGACAATAGCACTGGTGTGGATGAACGTTTCCGTTGCTAACTGAGGTATAATTATTGTATAAATGACCATTAGCATTAAAAAAATTAAATTTTATGGAAATGCATCTTAATAAAAAGTAAAACCTTAAAACACCACAAAGAATTTACCCACATTTTTGCCTACAATAATGTAACAGTGTATGTTTTGATATACAGCATTTTATAGAATTAGTTAATTGCTCCTAATACATCTATTTAGATTTGTACATATATTTAGATTTGTATTATCATTAAGCATCTTAAAAAGGTATAACTTTGTATTTTTTGCAAAGTTACAAAGAGGGTATTCAGTATAGTCAACTTTATTTGTTGAAATATATTTAATCTGGACACCATTTTGTTATCAATAAAAAGCCAATGAAACAAACACCATAACAATTCCCAATTCCTGCACAATAAATAATCCAATATATTTACATCCTGATTTAATAAGTAGAAGAACTCCTATCATAAGCCTTTTTTTTTTTGGAAGAATGTTATATTCAAAAAGAGAACGGGAAATTCTTCACGTTGACTTTGTCAGGAATTCTCTAATTTTTTGCTCGTTATCAATCCTCTATCAGTCACAACTACCACACAATACAAAATAAACTTCTAATATTCATTGATCTTGAGAAGTCTTTTACAGATGCAATGTGCTTTTGTAAAAAAAAAAGCAACCAATCAAACAAATTAAAGGAGTAAAGATGTCAGAAAATTGCTTTCTCTTGAAAATGCAAAGGAGTGAAAAGCAGATGCTCAGATTAGGAAAGTTTTCATATACACAGTGGATTTTCAGCTTAAGAAAGGATGTTTTCATTAATTTTGGGTATTTCTAGCTTTTTATGTAAGTTGTATATGTATGAAACTGAATTGCATTTTTGGAACTGAAGTATTAACATACTTGAGGTTAATTTTGTACCTTCCCTTAAGTCAAACATTGGATATTATGCATAAAACTGATACTGAGAGTAAAATAGTTTGATTTTATCATATGTTGGCTCTTGAGAAAGTACTATTTTAGCTTAATAAAGTCCAGATATCTGGAAAGAAATATGCCTTTCTGTTTAGGACCTTAAAAGCGCTATATTTATAGGCAATCACAGTATAACAGTATCTGGGGGACTGATTGCAAGGCAGGAGTTTAGTAAAGGCCAGATTTGGGTTTATACTACTTCAGTACATTCATCAAGGCAGTTCATGACAGGTTTAAGTAGCTGTCTGCACTACCAGCCAATGGTAAGCATGCTTTCAACACAAAATGCATCAGGACTTAAAATCTCAGTTGTTTTTATCCATGCCAAAAGCTGTCAGACATTCCCTTTAGGGCTTCAGATGTATTTTTAGGAAATTCTAACCTACAGTATCTGTCAAGATACTCCTATGTTTAATGCAGATATAGAAGTAAATGGGACAATAGAGAAGCTTCTGCAAGCTAACACAATATGTAACATTTTCATCATCCCCCTTGTACATGCCACAGCTTATTTCTCTAAGAGTGTGGCTGCAGTCATAGCCCCTGTACAGACCTCTCTCTTTCCAGCCCCCCCAGCCTCTCTCTTTAGGTTCTACTTCTTTCCTTCATTATTTTCTGAGATTCAGATTTTTTTTCGTGTTGTACAGGATTTTTAATCTCTCTGTTTGACAACTAGTCACTATTTTCCAATGACATTACTTTCAATAAGTGTATTTTTAAAACCCTGTCTTCCAATACTATTAACATTTTCTCTGTCATCTTCTGAGAGTGACGTATTGTTGGGAAGCTGCCCAGCCAAGCTGTGCCAGTACATTATGTTAAACAATGTATTGAGAAATGTCAAAACAACTCTCAAAAAATCACATTTATATCAACAATCAATAACACAGAAAATAAATTATGGGAAACCAATAAAAATACAGGCTTTCAATGCAATTTGGTATAACTTCGATTGCTTTTTCTGACAGCAGCTGAGTGGCTAGGCCAATGCATTTCTAAATGCTGCAGCATACAAATAATTTTTGCTATCACTTCAGAGGTGCATGTGTTAATATTCTCAACTAGAATTTGCTGATATCTTCATAAAAGTGCTGGAAATTCCTGAATTCTTCTCTGAGCATGGAAACTTCTGTCTAGATATTTTTATAGACCTGGATGACAACATTTAGAATTTCTGAAACATTTTCACTACAGTTGTCTCCTATGTGAACATTTATTTAATAACACATGAAATGAAACTGTGACCAGTTTTCACCTGAACAACCTACCACATGCAGCCAGGTATACTGAGCTATTGGAAAGCTACTATACACATTATCATGAAGAAATCTACATAAGAAAGACATTGCAGAGTATTGCAAATTAGTCTGCCTACTCTTCTAATTTAGCTCTGTGAGGACACCAGTCATACACTGCTTTCTGTTATTGTGCATACAGTGGCAAAGCATATTGTCCATTAGCAAAATCTCCCTTTTTATCTCACTCACTTTCACACCCCAGACCCTTCAAGTGTCAGTAAAAAATGTGGTACCTGGGAGTAATTGTATATCACACACCACCAGTGTGGCTCCCTGCAGTTAGTTAACCACAACTGTAACAGAATTAATGCCCTAAAATTAAAAGAGGAGGTGCCAAAAGTTAGTCAACATTTTACAGTGGCTAAATGGAATATTTTTCAAGTCAAAAAGCATGCCAAGATTCTAAAAAGGTTTTTGGGAAAGAAACCTTTCTCACAGAAAGGCACTAGTTTCCTGATGCAAATTTCAGTTTGATTTTTCTCCATTCCTGGAGAGCAATAAAATATAAAAGTTTATCTAGTAAATGTTCCAGACCTCTGATGTATTTCAGTGACAAACTTCTTTCTGAAGCAATGAATCTTTGAGGTCGTGTATTATCACTTATCAATTACACATTACGTGAAGATATTTTGATGCTGAGGGGAGAAAAATCATCATTCTGATAAGTCTTTGTTTCTAAACACCTGAATTTATTACTGCTCCTATTCCTTCCCAGCTGGCCTTCTGCCATTAAGCTTCTTCAGGGAAGAAGTACTATCAGGGGAATGCTCTCAAAACTTGACATTCTCCTTAAATACTTACTGCCTATTTGGACTTTAACTTGAAGTTATTTTCTCTTGAGGCAAATTCATTTGAAATGGCGCATCAGTCAAAAACTTGATTACAAAATGAATAATGTAGACATTTTTAGGGTGGAAAATGCTGCTATTTCAGTAGAATCAACAGTAATATGGAATTATTTAATGGCATTGACCAATGTTTTCCCTCTGTGTAAGAAAAACAAGAGATTGCTTGACAACTATGAGACTGCTTAGTCTCACTGAGGAGATAGAGGGTTTGAGGGCAAAATGACACAGAAGATCTGTTTTGAGATTGGGGACATAAAAGAATGCTTTAAGCAGATTTTAAAAGCACAGGAAGAAGGGAAGGCTAGAAGAGGAGCAATAAAATAAAGGGAGTTCAAGGAGAATAAAAGCAAAAGGGAAACAAAGGGACAAAGAGAAAGAACTGCTCTTGGCAATACAGTTTATCTGATACATTATTATGAAATGTAGCTTCGTTGAAAAGCACTGATATATAAACTCCAAATGTTTTGTCTGAAACATCTCAGATTTGATTAACTTTCATCAAATCTAAGGCCTGAACTCCAGAAAGGCTGCCTTGAGGCTGCACAGACTGGGAACTGCAGATTGCCTTCCCCCATCCTGGTTGTTGCCCAAAAGCCAGGTGCCCAAGGAGTCCCAAACACTGCTTGACATAATAATGGGCTTCTAACAATATTAAGAGGTTTGGAATAGTTCAAATCAAAGTATATAACCTTGTCACTTCCAACAAATCAGAATTTCTCCTTTGTAACCCCAAAGAGTCAGTATGTCTTCAACACTTTTTATGCATGTTCTGGCATTTCATAGGCATGGACTGTGAGAAAATTTCAATCTGTTTTCCTGTTTTTCAGTTTCTGGCTACTTGAGATAGAAATTGAGTCGATTTTACAAGCAAGACTGTCCTTAGGGGGTTTGCTGCAGCAAGCCATGAAACATCTATTACTGTGTAACTGCAAAGCATGTAAATTTTTCTTCCCAAATAGTTTACCCCAGACCTATTTGTCCAATTACAGGGCAAGTGACTGCACAGCAAAAACCACATAATTATTTATCTTTTTGTTTACATGGCCTGCCCTCAAAGCAATTCCTCTTTCTGTTTCTTTGCTCTATCCAAAAAATAACATGAAGGTTACCTTTGCCAAGACCCCCAACAAAGAGACCATCCCCTTCAATATAGGAAAAACCTGCAAAATCTGCACCCCATACAACGCGTCAGTCACAGTACAACTGAAAAGGAAAAAAAACTTCTTTTTCTCAGAACCTGAATCTTTCACTCCATCATTCTCTTCCAATATTTGCAACCAGATTGAATATTTCTTAGCTAGGTTTCTGTTTTCTTAATTCTATTTTTAACAGCATATCATGCAACAACCTAGCACATGCACCCTGTAAACTACATCAGTTTTGTATAAACAATGGAAACTTTTTAATGTGCTATCTAATCTTAGGATCTCGCATTTGTTGTAATACGGCTATGTGCTCACTCAGAGCCTGCCTTATCTAAATTAACACACAAGGATTCTGTTCTTTGCAAACAGAACTCTGCCTTTGTACAGCACTTTCTCTTTAATAGTACTGGACAAGAAAACATCTCATGAAATGACAGACTACCATAGCATTTAAGAGATAGGGGTGGGTAAGATAATGAAACAAATTATCCTTTTTTTTTTTTTTAATAATTATTTGAATAGTTTATAAATGTGTCTCTAGTAGTAACTAGACATAAAAACTTAATTTTAAATTCTTATATGTGTTTAAAGCAATATAATTTGAATGAATGCATCTTTAATGCACAGGAATGTTTACTAAGAAGTTTTAGTTTCTTATGTTTATGCTTGACTCTCAGTCTCACAGATTCAGGTCAAATGGATCTTTTGGTTGCCTTTTTTCTTATGTATTTTTTTGTCACCCTTCTGAAAAGTTCAGACTTTCAGTACAGGTTACATGCAGTTCATATCTGCATTACCTACCCACTCACCCCAGCTAGAAACATCTTTCCTGATATTAGCACTAAACTCTATAAAAATCTCTGCTAAACTTTGCTCTATCCCTTAAATAATTTATCCTTTTTTGCTCTCTATTGGTTCACTCTTTTCCTCTTTCCTCACAAAAATTTTGACATCACATAGTTTTAATACACGACTCTTCTACCCACAAAAACAAATATGCAAAGCAAAACCATTTTATATGGCAAGAAAGACATTATGTGTTTGAAAAGAACTAAGTCAGTACTTCATTATAGGTGATTTCACACTGGATAGAGCTTTTGAAAATGACAGCAGGTACTGTTAGACTTATTAGTGATTTCCATTAACTCATGTTGGGATCTGAGTGAACCTCCTTTCTGTTCATATATTTTTCTCTGGTATCTGGAGATGTTCCAAAAAGGTCTGTTAGAAGATCCCAGAAAGTGTCAGAAATTGATCACAGACTTCTTCTTCAGAAAGTCTAAATTACTGTGAGGCCTTACAAATGTAAGGCAACAAGCATTCCAGTTCTTCAGACATTCTGGCTAAATATACCGAGATGGTCAGCGCAGAGTGAGGAGTTATGTACTGCGCCCTCCTTTAAACGACTGGCACACCCACCAGGATACAATGCCTCTTCATTTGTCAGACTACCCAGGAGTAATCTTATCTCAAAGCTAAGTTTAAGAGTAGAATGGTGTTTACCTAAACTATGATTTGAGATAGGGGTCATGAACAGATATGACAAAACATCAGTATTGAGGCTATATTTAACAAAGAGGATTCTCTTTGGGTGTTCCAGCCGTTATCTGTTTTGCCACTGCTGGGTAATTAGCCCTTACAATGCACACTTGGCCCTAGAGAGTTCTTTTGGCCACTTCATTCTTTTTCCTATTGTTGAAGAAGACTATCTGCAGCATCCAGGGTGGCTGCCCTGGGTGACCTGCCCTTTCTCCAAGCCTGTGTAGGATGACCTTATTTTTTTTCTATGCTAATGTTTACCTACCCCTCACACTTCATGCAGCCGGGCACTGAGACATCACAGGGCAACAGAAAGGATTAAATAATTTCCTTTTCCTCTCTTTTAAAGATAATTTTATTAATATTTTTGTTACTTACTTTAATTACCACTTATATTTAAAGTGAGTCATGCATGTTGCAGTTTTCTTGAGAGTTCTTGTAAAGCTATTGTCTCTTCCAAAATATAAAATACACCTTTTTCTACTAGATTTACATCTTTTTCTGTGTCTCTCTTATGAAGAGCAACCATTGCATAACGGGGATAGAGAGTCTAAAATGTCACTGTCATATTCTGTCAACATAATCAGAGACAAATTTTTAATTCTCCCACTCAGCCCCACAGATATTCACTGCCAAAAAACACTATCTACAGATTCTTTTTCCTGCTTCCAGACAGAAGGAAAACAATGCCATGCACTTACATGTTGATAAGCTCACCTCTAAGCGCCATATGACAGCTGATCAACAGAAAACCAGAAGAATCACTGCAAAGCTGTAATTTGTTCTTCTGCCAAAGGAATGAGACAAAACACACAACCAATGTAGGTTGTGTGGGATATGGAATAGAATTGGAGGAGTGTGGCTACCCTATTTTTTCTAGACAGCTGCTCTTGATTGCCAATGTCTAAATACCTGGGCTGATAACATTCAGGCTTTGTTCTCTGACCACATTCTTGCAACCATTGGCCAGTGTCCCACAGGCATGGTTCCCAGAGAAGTCTGCGATGCTTTCAGCAGAAGAAGACTGGATTTTCAGAAATGGCATAAATTCTTGTTTCCTCATCTTCTGATGTCTATCTTTTGGGATTTTCCATCTGTTAGTCCGTAAAACAGTCACATTTGTGTAGAAGCTCCACAGGTTGCAGGACATACCAAGCAATCATGGGATTTTAGTATTAAGAATCTAATAATAATTCTTTTGCCCACCTATTTCTCTTTCTAGGTTATGATGTATGTTGTATACCAGACTTTTCTTAGGTAAGTGTTGTTTAGTCTCAGTTGCTTTTTAGTTTGTGTGTATGAATTTATTAACTCAGTACTGGGCATTCTTCAATTTTCAACATTCACAGGCCCCATTAAATCCAGCTTTTCTCTGCTTTCCATTTTTTACAGTAAAAGGAGAATTTCCTAGTCTTCAAAGCACATCCTGGAAAGGCAATTGCTGTCAGGACTGGTAAATGTGGAACAGTATCTCAAGGTACAGCATCTATGATTTCTATTTATTACTGAAATTCACAGGTGCCTTCAAACACAGTACTAGGCACTTATCAAGGCTTTAAATAGTGGGACAGTCAAAGCCAGTCATCCACAGGATCATCACAGAGTGCCCTGCATTGGAAAGGACCTTAAAGGTTGTCTTGTTCCAATCCCATTGACATGGGCACACAATTTTCACCAGTCCAGGTTGCTCAAAGCTCTATTCAACCTGCCCTTGAAAAAATCCAAGAATGTAGATGCTTGTGCCTATATTAAATTTATGTCATTTGAGATGGTTAATTAGGTGTTTGAACCTGAACACACAAAACATTTTTGTTCAATCTATTTTATTCTTGTGAAATTCATAGATTAAATATTTCATTTGAGTCCAGGCTTCTTGTTTATACTGAGGAGAAATTTCCCCCATGTCATACGTAAGAGAAAATAATGACTGAATGAGGAACATAGGACAGTATTTTCATTACTTGTGGATGAACTTTTTCTGCTTAGGTAAGTTTGAATGTTTATGTAACAGCAATTTTTTTTTATTCTTAGTGTTTTCAGAGACTGCCTGAGCAATGTAAGAATTAAATAAATTGGCTTTAAAAATATTCTTTAGCTCAATATAACAATTTTGCATTTCTTTTTGGCATTCTTATTCTACTTCTCCTGTGACAAACATAGAGCTCATAACACCTAATCTTGTCTGGTTTTGCCTTCCCTCTCTGCAAGATGGAGCAGACAAAATATTTAGCATAATCATCATGCTCTGCTTATTTAAGAACTGGTGCACAAAAGCAGTATTTTTATTGTTTCTTTTTGCATCAGGTATATCAGTATTAAAACATCAAAGCATGGTTCAACACTTGAAATGTGTAAGTTAGAATACCTATTTCTGAACAATTGGGGTGTTATTTCATGTCTATGGAAATGAGAATCAGGAACCATATTTATGCTTTAATGATTTGCAAAACCTTAACTCAGGTTTTGGTTTCTTTAATCTGTTTTTCTTGGGGTTTTGCTTGTTTGTCTGTGGACTTTTTTTCATAATGGAAAGCACATGAAGATTATTGATTCAGAATGATTTTATGAAAGGAAAGATTCTTTTACAATTTTACATAATTGAATATTGAATGTGAAAATCTGACTTCTTATTGTACCAAGAAGAAGACTGATCATATTTGTTAGAAGTGCTAATTAAAAGAATTAGCTTACAGGCTGAAATGGTGAGAAAATATTCCAGAATCTGCCCCTTAGGCTCTTGAATCACACACCTCAATTGAATCAATAGACCTTAATCCAATAGTTTAAAAGAGTTACACTTCATAATTTAATAAACAATAATTACAAAATTAAAATATTGTTTAATTAAAATGTAAAACCATAGTCAGTTATCTCATAATTTGAAGCACTAATATGGTCTCAGGCACTCACCTAGAAGATAAACCGAATTACCCACAATAAATTGCAAAACTATGTGAGAGACTCATGCACATTTCCTACATTGCAATGAAGATTGTCGCATATCAAGGCAGTGTCCATGCTGAGGAACAGACAGAAAACAATTTTTATTGGGACAATAAAAAATTATGGTGAAAAGAGGGTTAAATTTTCCTAATTTTTTTGCACTGGCTTAGTGCTTCCCAGTTTTAAAAATACATTTATTTTCCATTAGAAGCCCACTATTGTAGCACCATCAAATGACTGTGATCAATGGAAAAAAACTCCAAGAACAACCAAACACCAAAACCAAAATAGAAGCTAAAAATAAGTTCTGAAATAGTCGTCAAAACATGTTTCCATAATTAAAAAACTCTGGACTTTGCATTTTAGAATTCTTCAGATACTTTGAGAATGGCAAGTCTGACATTCCAGATCTCAGAAAATTTGTAATATTTAATCATGATATCTCAGGAACTTCTGATTTTTTTTTAAATTGAAAGTATTTTTCCCAAAAATCTTTGTATTCTTGCATCTTCAATCTATTCCATAGGAAGTCTTTGGACTTAGAGGACAGCGATAGTTAAATTAAAAATTTTCAGTGTGTTTTCTAAAGCTTGTAAGAAATATGAATCTGTAAAGAACCAACCAGTGTTCTGGGTTACAAATTGCAGTTGAACAACCTGTCTTGATCAAAGATCTTTTGGTCACTGAAAATTCAGGGTAACCACAGTGACTGTATTAGTTATCTGGAACCTCCTTAAGGTGGAAAATTAGTTACAACTAATGTGTCTGAAAAAAACTTTTGAAAACCCTTTGTTCCCTTCTACCTACAATACCCAGAAAAAGCAATGTCAATAACTTGAAACATTCAAAAAGCAAATAGACTTATAATTCAGCATTTGTCTTGTTATGTCAGATAATCTTTGTCCAAGCATGTGTGCACACAGCAATGTTCAGTTGTGGTATCTCTGCTTCTGGTGACTTGTATGTCACATGCCACTAATGTGTCTGTTTACGCGGCACCATTAGAATAAGACTAAGTTATAACCATGGTGTCCAGAATTACATATACAATACCTCAATTTATTTTCAATTGTAGTTGTAACACAGACATTTCTAAGTCCTCAGATCACCGAAACAGACATATGATTTGATTAAAATCTATCTATCTAAGTCTTAAAAAAGATAAAAGCATATACATTCATGAGATCAGCTAGATGGTATCTTTCCACGTGGATCATGTTTGCAGTTTAGGTCTCATTACCAGTTCTGCTGATAATGATTATACAAATGCCAGTAATAGTGGGAACATGATTTATTTTTACTACTCATTATTCTGAGTGTGGCATGAAAATATCTGTTGTATATCCTGCTCCATATCTGTAACATACATCTTCAAATTTTGAGGACATGGTATTGAGAATTTTATACTATTTACTGGTTTGCTGGAAAATTTCAGAATGGAAAATCACTTTTCTTTCAAAAATAAATTTTCTATTTAAAGCATATCTCATCAGTGCTGTAAGTCAGTTTCACCACTAGGAGCAGTTATTTAATGCTTTATGACCTCAGAGAAGTTTAATACTTCTTGCAGCATTACAGTGCAGATCACTGCACATCACAAATGGCTCTAGGACTACAAAGAGATTTTTTTAGTATAGGAAACGAGATCATGTTACTTGATAATTACAATTTTTATTGTCTTTTAAAAAAATGTCTATCACTTGCTGGTAAGATTTTCAACAATAATTTTGCTTTTAAATTTCTTCACCCATGTACTCCTCACAATGCACTGAAATATTATAGCTTGCAGAAGATGCTAGTGTGCATTGTACCTCCAAGGTCTGTTTGCTCATTCTAGTGCCACTGAACATTTTCAGTGTTCTAAGATTAGGATTAAGTGGACAATTCACACCTTTCCCATTTTTTATATATCACCTACTCTTTCTGCTGAACTGTTTCCCAAGACTGACAATTAGTGTCTAACATTCCTTGGCACTCTTTCACAAATTCCCATGCATTTTAGTCAGTTGCTAAGAACAACCATGAAGTTTTTGGATCTGTTGGGGAAAGACAAGTTACTTATAGATAAACTGAAATAAGAAATGTCAACTGACTCAAAATTAATGCTTTACAAACTACAAATACAAGCAAAGCAGCCAAAAACTAGTCACGACTAGTCACGCCCATTTATATAATGGGCACAGGAAAGCAATGCTGAAAATTCTGGGAGTAAGAGATTTATAGATTACTTGTGCATGAGTTAACAGCTTTTTAAACAACTATTCATGATTGAAAAATAGTTTACTGTTAGTCAATTATTCCCAATATTAGTGTGCCAAGAAATGTCATGACAATTTGGAATGCAAGAGTTTTGAATATTTTTGTTACTTCATTAAATGTCATGGATTCAGATAATGGTAATTTCATCACAGACCACTGAAGTTTAAGTAATAAATAATCTACATTTCACAGGGATCACGTAGTCCAAACCCCTTGTTGAGGCAGATTTATGCTTTATGCCTCATTTTTTGGTCATATATGTTAGTAGTCTGCTCACATAAATAATCTTTTCAAAAAACTTCAGGAAGGATGGCTTCTCCCAAATGCTGTTACCATAAACCCCACAAGTAATAGAAGCTGTTGTATCATGGTAGGGGATGGAGAGGAGAGATGTTTTTCTGGTCTAAATTGAAGCAAAATTATTTAATGCTTTATTAGACAAAAGCAAACCTTCAACTTCTGAAAATCTTTTGGCTCCAAACACAGAACACAGGCTGCAGAAATAATATGTTCCCTTAGGAAACTCTGTTCATTAGTTTGGCAGGCACATTCAGGACTTTTGCAGAGAACAAAATATTTTTTTAAGAATCGTGTTATGAACAATGCAATTTAATAACCCAATTTTACAGACACAAAACCACAAATGATTAAAATTTGAGATATGATTAAAAAAATTAATCTATTAGGGCTTCTTGGATAGCCAAAGTACCAGAAGATGTTTCTGAGTAAGGAGATGTGATAGTTTTGAATATTTTTTTAATAATTACTGTCTGCAGAGCCTTGATATAAACTCTACAATTTTCTTTTCAGTTATTTTAACTCTTCTTTGAGCAATGTGTGCTATTCGCAACACAGATATTTTTAAAGTATAAATAGATCATAATTAAAGTTACTTAATATTACATTTTCTGTGTGTACTATAGAAAACACCTAAGGAGGTAATTTCCAGAGGTTCTGTTAGAATTACACTTAAAGTGTGTGGGACATTGTTGTGGAATTCACCACGAAGAGGCACAGTTAGGAAGTGATGGAGTCACCACCAGTTTGATTGTGTATGGCAACCCAAAGATACAGCATCAGTTGCCTGGAAGCCATGGTAATTCTTTCTTTAAAATACTAAAGCTGATGTCTTTTCAAATTATGAATAGCCTATTGGCAGTATTCTTGGAATATCTGCTTAGTGTGGCGTTACTCCAGATGCACTCATCTTGATTGTCCCTGGATGGCATGATAATTTTGTCACAGTCTATTCACAGAGAAATTTGGAAGATGGCATGGACTACCCATCTACTTGGTTCATATCAAGTTGTCTACATAAGCAGCGTGAATTCTCCTGTGGTCAGAACTGTCTTTCAGACTTCCATTCTGCATTGGCAGATTGTAAGGGCCAAGACACAAGGAACACAGCAGACAATACTTTTTGTAAAGATTTATCTAATTATTCATGGAATTCTACACTCTGTAATGAAGTTTTATACAGTATTTCAAATCCTACATAAAGCAAAATGTTTAATGGTCTTTAGTTATATAGGAATTGTTGATGAAGGCTATCTAAACTAAACAATCCTGGGAATTCACTTTGTGTTACACATTTGGAAAAATATGATAAAATTCATGATAAAGTTCAAGCTAATCTGAAAAGTAATTTCTTGCAGGGTGGGTAAATCCAAGTTAGCTATAAAAGACTGGAACAAGACCTTTATGTCATGTGCAAATATAGTAACATCTGGAGACTCCAGCTAAAAGATAATGAGTATGACTCTTTCACTTTGAGTCTTTTTAATATCTAACAATTCTACTTCAATAATTCAAATTAAATTTGCCCATAATGACAGATTTTTTGCTAAGATTAGGCCAGCTTGCTTTGTTTGATGTAATTTCTTTGTCAGTATAGCTCACTTTTATCTTTGGTTTAAATGCAAATTCTTAAAAAACTTAACTTACAAAACATTTATGCAGAAACTGAGTATGCAAATAATCTGCAACAAAAATTTCATATGAAGAACAACCGAGAGATGAAAAAGGACATTTAAAATAGATATGGAGAAAAAATGGTTGAAGGAAAAAAACCACTTCAAAATATTTCCCAAGACTTCAAGAATGACCACAAATTAAGGGTTCTTAAAAATAACTCCACTTCACATTTTCCTTCTTTTTCTGGGCTCAAGCATTTTGAAATATACTGTATTGTATCATTCATCTGGTATAATTTAAAGTCTACTGCCTTTGTTTCTCTTTGCAGACAGACCTGTTTGTGTACCTATTTTATTTACCATGCTCCATTCCTGATATTTTCAAAATATATATTGCCTACTAGCTCTCATGCATGAGAGCTTCCAGTGTTTTTTCATTATCTTTTTCATTCTCTTTCCTGAAGACTGTAGAGTGTCCAGCATTGAACAGGACAGCAAGAAGGGATTAGATAATAGAAATAAAATTTGGGGTTAAAGAGGGCCTGACCTACAACCTGTAGATAGCTAGAGATATATACACAGCTTAACTAATGTAACTATGTGGTTTGAAAAAAAGGAGAAATAAAAGGATCTTGTCAGTAGACCTGGTTTATGAGGCCCCAGTAGCATTTTGGCAAAGAAAAGAGGATTCACACTGCATAGTATCAGAGGAAAAAAGTGCTGTGAACTTCAAATGGGACTATTTGCCCGTTGTTTGTAAAAGCCACCTTCATATACAACTGCAACTTTTGAAATATCTAGCCTCTTACAGAATGTCACTGTGCTCCTGGTTAGTTCTTAAGAAAGAGATCAAAGTGAGATTTTCAGGTCTTGGTGTTCTTGCTCACACTGTGTTCTTTCTGTTCTGTTCACAACACTGAACAGAGCTCAATTTTCCAAGCAAGTGACAAGAGGACACATTTGTCACTACTTTGTTCTTTTATAAACCCTTAAGTGTACTCCAAAGGAGAAATTTGAAAAAATGCCCGCTGACTATACGTTTAGGAAGCATAGTTCTCTGTAGTGGACTGAATTGTCCTCTTTTTCATGTCATTGCAACCCAAACGGACCTGTCAAGACAGGCTCAGAAAGAGTAATACCAGGATTTTTTGTGAAGCTAAATCACTGGATGCCAGCAGATTTGTCCTACTTGATTTCAACATATAATCTACATATTTACTCCGTTTTCCTGTGTGGATGCTCTTTAGTTTTATTCAAAACAACTTACACTGATACATGAGAGCTTGACTGATTATATGCAGGGAATGGATGTCACTGAGATTAATTTTATTAGGCTAACTTAACAACTTTAAAATACACATTATTTTTATTGTCCCACTAGTAAAACTCTGAAATAGCTAATGCCTCTCTTTGTCCAGTAATTCTGATTTTGTTTTCTGTTTGTAATTCTAATTTCTTTCTTAAAGAAGTTATTCTATATAAGAACACTGGAAATATAGGCATCCCAAGAGTGAGAGACATTTCTGTCAAGTGATAATGACACTGAGAAGAGGCACAGAGAGAAAGAATAAAGAAGAACCATTTTATGTGACAGTATAATAGCAGAAAGGTAATTGCCTGCAAGTTTACAAGGCAATAAATGGCTCTCTGCAGCTGATGAACATGAAAGCCATAGGCAGTAAAGGCAGAAGAGCTCTCTGTATTTACCAAACCCTCAAATCTTAAGTGTGGCATCTCAGAAATATTTTAAGTTTTATAGCTTTTTTATTTTTTTATTTTTAATTAAATTTATAGTTCCTTAGGATCCAATAATATAGAGGAAAAATAAGAAAAACAGCAAGTCACCACAAATGAAGCATAGACAGAGAAGACTGTGGTATCACAACAAGGTGGTGGGGACAATAAACTGATTTACAGAATCTGTGTTTGTCCTAATCAAAGTGAAAAGAAACCATCCTTGTATTGTCAAAAATTGGAAGAGAATCATAAGAAGAGTCATGTGATGAAGGGAGAACTGCCTAGAGGTGTCCCCAAAATCAAAGAGGATGTAGAAAAGACTATCTTCATACTCCCTAAAGATAAATCCTCAAAAAGCATATAGAATTCATGCTACAACTTCTGTTCCCTAAAGAGAGTTGACTTTGAAAAAATTCAAGAATTGACATCTGAACCTTGCAAAAGATTATTTCACAGACCAGATAAATTAAGATGGTGGTCACTGTAAGCATTTGACCTCTGAAAGTCACATCATGCTAGTGCAAAACATTCCCTAGTTCAAGTTTAAGAAGAAGCTGAGGTTGAAAATCAACTCCTCCTTTCAGGCTTGCACTGCAGTCCTTTGTCTTCTGAAACAATTCCTTCCAAATTTTGTGCATGAAGTTTTGAGACACCCAAGGCATTTATTTGTTTGTTTGCTTGTTTGTATATGGTTTTTTATAAATAGACTTAGTTATTGCATCTGCCATTATTTATAAAACTAGTCCCTTATGTCTTATAAAACCTCCAACAAACTATCCAGAGAGTGAGAAATTACCATGTTGATCATTAATCATTCACCTTTAGCTGCAGGTGTAGAGTCACACAGGTATATCTTACAAAATCATATCTACTTGTTTTACAAATTATTTAAAGATTTTTCACCTATTTCAGTCAATTCCATTCAGCAATTTAATTACTGCTCCAGATAAATGGAGAAAATAAAAAGGAAATTTTTTTTAATTTTATAATTCTTTTTAGATACTAATGAGCTCTGTTTTTTTTCTTGTTTAAGGATTCTCAGCCAAAACATTGTGTTCAGTTCTTTAATCTATGTCAAAGGCAAGCATTAATATTTTACAGCTGTACTTCTTCTAGTATTCCCTAATTGTGGATGGATTTCTAATAAATGGTGTGTGCCATTATTTCCTACAGGCTTTGCCTAGCTCTATTTTAGTTTTGTTTATTTGTTTTATTTGCTATTTGGTTGTTCTTTAAGAAAAGGCTGTGGAATGTCTTAATAGCCTGGTCACAGATTTTTCCAGCTGATATGGAATTGTCAAGATGGCTATTTCTCACAAGCATGTTTTCACAGTAGTGCCATAAATGTTGAAAATCAGCATCTTTGTTTAAGCACAATTTAAGGGTCTAAAGCAGACAAGGTTTGAGGGAGGTTCTATGGCCTGGAATATGCTGGCAGTCAGGGTAAATTATCAGAACAGTCCTTTCTGCTCCTTCATTCCAAGAGTCTGAGACAACTCCAGTACTTATAGGAAAACACTCAGGCATCATTGTTGCCAGGGCCACAGCTCCAAAACTGCCAGCCATTCCCCACAAAACAGGCATTCAGCAACACGTTCATTCACATACTTTGCGTGGGGGTTGCTATGGTTCTGTTATGAAGAGATGTAGAAGGCCCCTAGAAAATCCTTTTTTTTTTTTGTAAATGACCACAAAGGGCTCTTGCCACCAAACAAACTTTATACTGCTAGCAGTCACTGACCATAGTTTCCTAGGCCTTAGTCCTTTTTGAATGGTACTACAGTTCCTTCCTTCCTTCCTTCCTGTTGAGATAATGTCTCACAATGCAATATTTGAAAATCAATGGAAGCAAGTAACTGCATACAGAAATACTTCCTAGCAATTACCAAAGTCACTTGAACTTGACTCAGTTGAAATGCAGTTTCTACTACTGGCACTTTTCCAGCTGAACTTGCCTGTCCTAAACAAATCCTTTTCAGGAATTGTTTTATTATACTGGGGGTTTAGCTGCTATTGCACGAGTAAAACCCCATTTGGCTATTTAATGCCACAATTTCTGTTTTTACAGTCATAAATGACTCTTTTCCAGCTCTAAAGATGGATATTTTTAAGTTTTCTCTCTTTCATCCATTAGGTGTTCTGAGATATGGAAACATTATTTGCTCTAATCTGATTTGATTCCCGTAGTGTTTCCCCTCATGTAAATATGGTCTGACTTGAGATGTGATGAGCTAAATGAAGTTACTGTAAGTGTAAACACACATTATCTGCATCTTTAAGATTCTTTAGGACCATTTGGGATATCATAGGTGAGAAAAATATGCAATGGTGATCATCTTTGCCTACAGAATTATTAGCACATTCAGATAACTGGGTTTAGTATACAATGTGAAAGTTAACAAAGGACAGTGAATATTGATGTCTACTAAATTTGTTTTCAGTAGGCTTGATAACATGATACTGTAGCCACTGTCTCTGGCTGCATATGTTGAGTTAAAACCAACACCAGTATTTTTACTCAACTCTAGAATCCAGGAGTGCTGTGTCCATTTTGTGATCCCCAGAACAAGGAACACATAGGAACATCAGAGTGAGTCCAATGTAGGGCAACCAAGATAGTCAGGGCTGTAGCACCCAGCACAAACAAGAGGTTGAGAAAACTGGATTTGTTCTTAAAGGAGGAAGATAAGGGAATCTCAAGAAATGGAGGTTAACATGGTCTATTGGAAGGCTATAGGGAAGATGGAGTAAGAGTCTTCTAAGAATTGCACAGTCTTGAGATAGAAGTCAAGAGTCACAAGTTGTAACACAGGAAATTCCCATTAGTTATTAGGAAAAAAAAGGTTTTCCTACGAGTGCAGTCAAAGAGGAAAGGCTGTGAAATCTCTAAATCTCTGCTCTTGGAGAGGTTCAATATTCATCGGGGCAATTTCCTGTGTGACTTGGTCTGTTCTGACCCTGGCCTTGAACTTCAGGATGAACCAGGTTGGTTGTCCATTATAACCCAAATCATGCCACAGTTCCACAGTTCCCTGGATGGTATGATTCTCCTGTGCCTCATCAGCACTGGTCACACTGTGCCCCAGCTCTGTTCCCTCCCCTTCAGTGACAAAATGGACAGAGACACTCACTCCCAATGGTGCTCTCCCCCTTGATATATCTGGTTTAAGCTGACTGTCACAGTACAGTTTGAATTTAAGTGCACCATGTATGAAAAATAATAATCCAGGTATATTAAATGTTTGATAACCTATGAATTATTTTCAATCCCTAACAGAGGGATACACCAAAGTTAAATATTGTATTTTTAATTTTTCTCTATTTTTACCCACACATTTATTATTTCATAATCCACAATAGCACCCTTCTGAGTCACTGAATCACATACATTTTCCATGTGTTAATATTCTGATTAACAGGTGTAATAAAAAATTAATCTCTTAAGAAGTGGCAGTGAAGCATAAGCACATTTTTGTGAGCAATACACTTGCTGAAAAAATAATTTTGCTATTTCAAAAAATATGCGTGTGTCAGAGAGAATTGTAAAGCTGTGAAAGATAAAACTGTGTAGATGCTGTTAGCCTCTGAGTCAGCAGCTCACATTTCGCAGAAATTAGCATTTTAAGCCTAAGTGCTCCCACCGCGTGTTCGGAACCACCTTTCTGCATTGCCCACTGCCTGCTGTGGTCTGACTGTGCCTCAGAGCTCACACAATTGAGAGAGTAACAAACTGATTCACTGTAAATTAACAAAGTGCAGCCAGTCACGCCGGAGAGACATTTACCACAAGAGCAGCCTCTGTCATGGAGGGGGTAGGAGGAGCTGACACACACAAATTATTGTGGAGAGACAAGTGTTTTCTACTGAGGCTGGAGGTGAAACACCTGCAAATGGCTCAGATGATTTATTTCTTTAATAAATTAGGGCAAGCAGCAATCATTAATTAACACAGACACACAAAAAGAAAAGATTTGTTGGAATGATTTAATATGTACTTTTTATAATTTTAAAGTATTTATGCAGCAGTGTCACAATATAGCAACAGCAGAGTTGCTAGCTCATAAAGAAGGATAGATAGCATTTCACAGTTATACAGCATTTTTAATAAAAGACCTTTTAGTTTTGATCTCTCCTGGTGCTCTGCCAGCTTTGAATATGGTCACAATGCCCTGGAAACCATTTGCTTCTACAGCCAGCTCCTTTGATAGCAGGAAGACACAGTGACACAGAGCTGCTCCACTCTGAGTGCCTCTGATAAATCCAAACTGTCAGACGCTGCTGGTCAAAGGTAAATGGGACATCAAGGGGGAAAAAAAGAAGCACCAAGGATAAAAGAAGCACTGACTTGTTTTGCAGTGCACTTGCAGTAGTGTTCCACACTAGTTTAGCTGTTCACATAGCACTGAACAGAAAAAAAAAGCTGCTATGCATACAGCATGGCCTCTTTTAGCTATTCTTTTGTGTGAAGTGGTTTACCACAGCTTTTGAAGACAGATAAAATCTAGCATAAAGGTACATCTATAAATAAAAGATTATTTTAAGCAAACTGAAATTATTAGACAAAGTACAGCAGTTTACAAACAAAACCTGATCCATTGAGGATGATACATCTGAGGATGTAAAAAACAACACTTGGGTCAAAGGATGCCTCTTGAGCTCAAAACATAAAGCAGTGACCTGAAAACTGACAAGAAACCCAAGGAGAACAGATTTGAGGAAAAAGTGTTTGAAGGAGTAAAATGTACTACTGCTGCACTCAAAAGATCATAAGCCAAACTGAGTCTGAGGTTTACCAGGTCTTTGAGGAGTGTACAGAGGGTTGGTGCAAATGTAGAACTAGAGAAAAATCTTCACAAAGGAGTATTGATTTTTTTTTTGCTGACATATGTGGCATTTTTAAGTCAGAATACTATGTGCAACAGTTTTTCCCAGAGAAGCAGAGCTTTGACACACTATAAAAAGTGAAAGAGAAATTCTGCGAAGCCTCAAAAAAGGAGCCATCTTTCTATAATGTCCCCATCTACCAAACCTCATGGGTCATTGCTGTTTTCCACATTTTTTTCCAGTGGTTTAAATGTAAGAAGTTTCAAGTTTCTTATTATTTTAAAAGGCGTTGTTTCATCCATAAAACCTGATCATGTAAAATGGCCTTTATAGCTCAGTTAAAAGAGGACTATAGAGGCAAAAAACCTCAGAATACAGCACTGGATAGTGAGCAACAATCAATTATTCATTCAGAAACATCTAGAGCTAGTCAGATGATCTATCTGCATAACAAGAAAAACTGATGATTTGTCCTGTTTTTTTGAATGCATGATTCACGATTATATGATTACTCATGAGGCTCATGACAACATGACTTGATCCAATCCAAAAACAACCTTAGGAGGAATAGCTGAAGCATGTGGACCCTGATTCAAGCATATGTGCTTGTTTTAAAATATGAATAGTCCTATTCAGGGAATTTGATCAATCTTGCTCCTAAAGTTATGCATGTTTATTCATAGCTTAAAAAGAGAGACAAGCCATTTTAAACAGGATGTGTGATAATAAAATGTCCTGGTACCTGCCAGGACAGAGTTAAATTTTTATGGTACTCATGAGGGTGCAGAGCCTGGAGGTTTGTGGTCATGGCTAAGAGATTACTCTACACCACCTCACCTCATTGCAGGAGTAAGGCAAATCCTTATTAGAGTTTGTTCTCACTCTATTCTCAGTGTCCCTCTACTGCATTTACATCTTCATATACCTCCTGTACCGGGAAGCCCAGAAATGGACACAATACACCAGATATGTCTCACCAATGCTGAATAGAGGGGCAAGATCCTTTGATCTACTAGCAACACTCCTAAAGCAACTCAGGGTACCACTAGCCTTCCTTATTGCAAGGACACACTGAGGGTTCACTTTCTACTGGCTGTTCACCAGAACCTCCAGCCCTTTCCTGTCAATCCTGTACTGAACAGCTCATGAGGTTCATCCTCCTCAGGTGCACGACTTGACAATTCCCTTCACTGAATTTCCTGGGATTCCTGGGACTCCACTGAATTTCCTGGTCCGTTTCTCTGGTCTTTTGAGTACCTTCAAATGGCAGCACAGTACACATGGTGTACTAATAATTCCTTACATTTCTGTATTGTGGAAACCCAGGACACCAGGAATGTTTCTCTGTCTGTTATGGGGTGTCCTGACCCCTGGGGGAGCACTGACTTTGACCCTCATTCATGGAGAAAGTTTCCTAAACTCCAAGATAGACTAGAATGCACAAAAGTGTGAAATAGATCAAAGAGAGTAGTGTAGGTGTATCACTTGGGTGAGAAATTTAGGTTTTGGGATTTTTCAGTACGTTGTGGATGGAAGCAAGATGGACAGCACAGGGTGTCATCCTGGGTTTCTTCTTCATGCTTCTTCCTTCTTCTTGGGTTTGGGTGATGTTTTGCAATTGGACAGAAAAGTCCACATTGCAGGCTCTTTGGGACCAGTTATTGGGTTGAAAGGGAAAATAAGCTAGATGTCAGTTCTTAATTAGATAATTTAGTCTTAAAAGACGTTGTAACAAAAGATTGTGAGCCATTTTGTGTCTTGCTAATGAAAAGCTGCCAAACTCATGGTTGTGAGGCTGTTTTACTGATAAGAAATAATAAACCCTGAGTCCAAACATGAAATACCATCTCAAGTGCCTTCAATCCAGAACCAGAGAAACTAATTCTGTATCATCTGTAGACTTCCAGAGGATGCTTTCTGCCTTATTATTAAAGTCATTAATGAAGATGCTAATCAGTGCCACTGATTACTCCTTTGGTGTGCCACTATTGATGGGCTTCCCACTGGACTTTATGCCTTCTATCACAACACTTTGGGACCAGCAATTTAGGCAATTTTCAATCCACCTCTCTATTTATTTATCTGTTTGTCAATCAGGATGTTAAGGGAGACAGTGCAACATAAAAGATGCAATTAGCAAGTATGGGTACCCATCATGAAATAATTGCTACAGCCAGCAACTAAAAACAGATCTAATATCTGGCATTTCCAATAATCTTTTATTTTGAAACAGAGAAGCAGCATTCTGGAGCATATCTTGGGTGAACTAAAATAAAAGAACTGCAATCTATTACTGCACAGTAAAGCTAAACTTTCTGCTCTTACATCAGGGTATATAACAAATAAACCTGGGTCAGCTAATTTGCCAGTGTGTGCACAACTGATAGCAAGATATGAATTTATTCCTACTATTAACAAAAAGATCAATGAAACCTAAACTGGCACCTTCTTTTAAAAAAATTGTAATGTAAATAAAACATAAGAAAAATGTAAAGCAGCCACAAAGTAGCACAAAAAATGTAGAGTCTAGTAAACTAGAAAAAAAAACAGGTAGATTGAACCTTCATAACAAATCAGATTAGTTTTTCTTCTTATGAAATTTATCATTGATTGTTGTTATCAAATCATGATCCCCTTCATACTATGTGGTAATTTTTTCTTTCAGAAGAGTTATTATTTTTTTATAGGCCTGGCAATTTCCTTGGAGAACATCTTTTATGATTAATTTGTTCCTCTTTCTTTGTCTCCATTAAAAAACTTAACATCACTGGTGACAAACTCAGCACCATCTTTCTGGTGTTTGTTTCTGCCTTCTGCTTCT
This sequence comes from Emberiza elegans, assembly GCA_024865655.1. Taxonomy (NCBI): domain Eukaryota; kingdom Metazoa; phylum Chordata; class Aves; order Passeriformes; family Fringillidae; genus Emberiza; species Emberiza elegans. The sequence goes on along the minus strand of JALJVW010000910.1, from coordinate 35,548,634 downwards.
CCTTTGCCCAGGACATACATGGGCTTCTTTTGGGTGTCTATGATTTTGAATATGGAATCTGCATTTTTTCCTGCTTGGGCTGAACATTCCATGCCTGTTGTATCACCTGCTATAATATAGCAAGGTTTTACATTATTACATATAGTTATATGCTAATTACAATTACTGTGCAGTAAATGTCTATGTAATGGAAATATTTATATCCTTCCTTGAAAATAACCAACCAACGAAGTACATAGACCACTGAACTACAAAAACATAATGAGAAATGCACAGAACAGCATAAATAGGGATATTTGAATCCTTTAGGATGATCAGATTCTTTACCATTTGTTTGGATGCTTCTACAAACACTTTGAAAAAGCTTATGAACTGATATATCAAGATTTACTTAAAAAAAGGCTCTTGTATGTCATTTGTCAGATGAAAACCCAGAGCACTCAAACTGATTTAATCTGCATTGTTAATTTGCAGGTTCATGCCTTTCGTAATATCTTTTAACAGCTCAATTATTAAAAATAAGATATCCATGAATGGAAGAAGATATTTTTAAAATGAAAAAGACTTCTATATTTTAGCTTTTGTATATATGTCATACTTTTGTTTTATTCTTGGCCAGAATAAAGCATTTTGGCCACTGCCTATATGACCCTCAGGTTTCAAACACCTTAAAACCAACTATCAGTTGGTGTATTTTTTTGATATATATCTGAGCATCAATTTGATAGAAGTAAATTTTACATAATTTAATTTTCCATGACAGATCTTCATCTCCAGTAGAAAATGGTAACATTTAAGGGTTTGTGGGCAGATAGAAGGGTTTTCTTGCTGAGCATTTGGGGAAGATGTTACAAAATAATTGCGGCAAAAATGCTTGAAAAACCTACAGTCTTAAGGTGTTTCTCTATCAGCTAGATCCCTGTCTTACATTGCTCATGCGCTTGAACTCTGACATATAAAAACATCTTCCAGAAATTAAAGGATCATTTCAGTCTTCACTCTGTCCTTAGCCTCTCAGCTTCTGAGCAGAAGTGCCAATTAGTGCCAAACACAGTGATATTCTGTGAATGCATTCCAATTAGAAACCATCAGTTCATTTGACAGAGACAATTAGTGCCAGTAGAAAGTACATTTAAGTTTCCAAGGAATTATTATTATATACTGTACACCAGAAACTTCCTCAGAAGCCATTACTGTAAACATTGTCAAGAAAATAGTGTAGAAAAGACAGATCAGTAGATCCAGACCATTAAGAGTTCCTTTTTAAGGAAAAGTATTACAACAGTTGACTTGCTTTAAATAAGAGAAAGAAGGAAGTAAATAAATCTAAAAAAAGAGATTCTGAAGGAATTTTGAATATTTATGGTGAAATACATATCCCTGTCTGGAAGTAACTGGACAAAGATTTATAATCATCCTTAAGTTTTATCCTTCCTCAGATGTGAATTGATATGTAAATCTGGAACCTTAAATATAAAAGTGGATACTATTAAAAAATGTTATGTGTATCCCCAAAAGCATATAGTTAAGGGGTTTAGGGAGTTTATTAGTTTTTGTATGATTTCTGTCTGCTTCTTTTCTGAAATAGATGATCTGTCATTGCATTGTATATTAGACACTACCATTTTATGCAACACATAAGAGTTATTCACATATTCCTTCATCCATATAGCATAGTCAACAATTGCACATGGTACACTGAGAATATAAATTATATACCTTTGCTAAAACAGAATGAGCTTGTGTTTTATATAGTGGGTGTCCTTTCTTTAAAAGGAGATGCTTGGGACAAGAATAGCTGGCAATAACTGACCTTCAAGACAGGAAGAGAGTAAATCTTACCTCTAGCTCATATAGTGCTGTATTTTGAAATAAAATGCTTTAATAGGATGTTAGACAATTGGGAGCTGAGCTCATTGTAAGTCCATTCATGATTTATAGTCCAAATCAGCACTTTTGTACTTCTTTTTCAATGACACTTTGGTATTGCCTTTGTCATTTTTGTCATTACTTATGGAAGTTACACAACTCTTTTGGGCAAATGAAAGAACGTGCTACCTAAAAGCCAGCAACAAACTGAGAATGGACTTAAACAAAAGATTTCATAAGTTAAATTGTTCTGGTAAGTTGATTGGACAGATTGGCTGACACTTTCTTATCTGCAAGGACAGAGCAGCATTAGCAAAGCTCTGCAAAGCAATGGGATTTGGGTGCACTACCAGACAAGGTGTTATCCTGCAAACTAGAGATATCATTAAAGTGTAATAACTTTTTAATGTCTTCAAATTCTGTCTTGCATTTAAGAGTTAAAATATTTGCCCTCCTTTGTCTTTCACCACCCTTTCCTCTTTCACCCAGCTCACTTTCCAGTATATTTCTCTTTAGATGTATCCCCATTAGCTCTTGCTTTGGGCATTTTTTTTCTGTTTTAAGGAAATAATTATGGGTGCTGAGGAAACAGCCTCACCTAACCTGAGTAACATAATTCATAAGAAAATATAGAGATTTAAAAATTCTAGTGAAGACTTATTCACACAGATAGATAAAGGTTTAACTTCAGCAGAAAGGAGTATGTTGGTTTAAAATGAAATTTTGCTGTGAAAAAAGCAAGAAAATATTGGCACACTGTACAAATGTTTGGTGGCTTGCAGTTATGGAATTTATGAGTAGTTTTCTGAATCTAAAAAGGAAAGATGTCTACATAGGACTGCCACATTAAATACCAAAACATTACTTAGAACAGCAAATGGTTTGATTCCTTTTATATTCTTGTAATTGTTGCATTAGTATTCCTAATTTCTGTGACTATTTCAGCATGAGATGTGCAGTTGCTTCCTGGCAAGCATTCTTAAACTAAGATTACTCAATGTTCAGTGTACTGGGAGTTCCATAGTCTTGGATTTGATTAGTGTGTTTCCTTACAGGACACAGCATTCACCTTAAATTCCAGTCCTCAATCTGAAGGAATCAGTATTTTTTGTAACCTCTGATCTGTGAAATGATGACAAATTGTACAATAACTTTTTGGGGTTGGTTTTATTTTCTTTTTTAACAGTAAACCCATTAATTCATTAGCAGAATGATCATTCTGCTCTGATTCAATACTTGTGTTTCAGAAAAGGAAGGAGGTTTGATCTGCACATTTGCTTGGCTATGTAGGTACATGGAGTTCTGGCTGATCTTCCACCACCATCTGCTCCAGTGCTTTTGTGTGTCTGTGTCTGCAGGAAACTTTTTTTTTCCCCTCCCTATTACTGTAATTACCCTCCTATTTCAAGGAAGCTGCCATTTATGTACTGGTCCACTTCTTCCACTATCATGCACAGATACCACATGATCTAAGACATTTACATTATAGACATAATAATCTGAAAAGTGGTTGTCAGAACTCCATTTATAGTTGAAAGGTAAAAATAGGGCATTTCTGTCATATCTCATCCTCATGCTTATGTAAAACCTAAAAATAAATTGCATAAATTACAATTTAGATTGCAATCCTATTTTTCTCCAGTGAGTGACTAAAAAGGGAGGCAAGGATGACTAATTCAAATACAGCCCTCTGCTTTGTAGATGTTCAAATCAAATACCTAATATACATATTTTATTTACTACTGATCTTGTACCGCTTTTGCTCATTGATATATGAAGAATTTTAAGATAATTCTTAATGACATGTGCTACTTTCTTTTTTTCCCTCTTCTCTCTTTCCCTTTTCAGACAGGAGAGAAATAGTTGAGCCAATTCTTTCCCAGATACCATCTCTTTTTTTAAAGCTTTCATGATGTAAGTAGGAGTTATTTGCTTCAGTCACTGAGACTATATCAAGAAAGCTTAGAAGGCATTTTACATTATCAGTGCAATTTTGAACACATACTCCACTTGCTGATGAAGTTGGACAAAAGATGCCACAAGAAATTTTGTTTAACATTTAATACCCAATTAATTTACTATGGTGGAAAGCCAATGATCAGGTAAGAGGCAAAAGCAGGAGGCAACAGTAGATTTACATATTACTTCTGAACAAAATGCTCATCTAGATTGGACTTTTTAAGCCTTTGATGGTAACACTAGATAAGATGAATAATCTCTAGAGGTGTGGGGTAATTGTTGTAATTTATTAGCCCTAATTTGTTACCACACTATTTCTGACCAAAGGATAGTGCCACAAGAAAGAAAGCTGTAATATAGGAAATTTAATTAGCTGCAATTTTTATCCCACTTTCCCAAAGACTTCAGTTTAAAGACTATTAATGTTATGATTTTAAAAACTCATTAACTGAGACACTTCCATATGATATTCAGGCTTTAAGAAGTGAAATGGGCTCTGAACATCCAGTTTGCTATTTCCCCTCAGAATACAATATTTAGGCAGAGTGCAGCGTACTTAGCTGTTCAGAGTGTATCAGCTGTTAAAACATCATGCCACTTCATACACTGAAGATAAAGGATATAAATTACATCATGTTAATCCACAATGCAAGAAGGCACTCATGGAAATAGAGACAGACTTTGCAAAAAATTAATAAAAATGTTGTATATGATTTCAAGGATGACTTGTTGACCCAGACTCCTTCACCTAGACTGTGCTTTATGAAAATATGAAAATTCAGGAGAATTCTGGAAATGTGCATGTATAAAAACATTCTCTGAAATATCATCCTTTATCAGAAGTGAACATAATCTAATTTGCAGCTTGCTGCTTCTCAGGCTTCCAGATTGTTTGATTACTGTTGAGAACTTAAGGAATAGGAGATAATAACCCTAAGACAATCTAGTGCTCACAGGATCAGTTCTATAGTGCTCACATGAATAATATTTTAGTAAACAACCAAATGAATTGTTCAACTTCAGGCACAAAATTATGAGATAGAGCAGCTCAGAGTTCAACTCAATTCCTAATATAACACTCTTTCACTCATTAAACACATAGCTTCAAGAAGTCAACATTTATTGAAAGATGCAGAGAAAACTTACTGAGAAAACTTATAATGGTCTAAAAGTAACTGCTGTAAGTAATGTGATAGATATCCCACAACAATGTTAAACATGGTGTGTGAAAATGTAAAATGAGGATATTACAAACATTTAATGACCTCCTAGGACTACTGAAGGCAGGAAATTCACCTGATGTGAAATGATCTTAAAATCATCAATGCTGTGATGACTAAAAACATAGTAAAAGGCTTTTCTTTAAGACAGAATTTAAGAAAATTATCACATAACCCTAGAGAATAGGGAGAACTCCTTTGTGGTTGTACTCCGCAATTTGGCAGTTCACTTTTACCAGAAAATAAAAATACTAATGGCAAAAAAGATTAAACCACCAAAATGAAGGATGTTTGATGTATTTGGTTTTAAACCACAGTACATCACAGCCCTCTATCCAGATGACATGTACATTGTAGACATATTGACAATATATGATAATGTGATACATTTGTGTGCTGTGCTTGAATTGATTTACAAAGGAAGGCAAAATTGAAGGAATGACACACCAAAATTTTAGACAAAATTGCAGAGAAGGGAAAGTAACATGGAAGGGAAAAAAAAGGAAAGAAAAGAGAGGGAAAAAAAGAAAAAGAAAGAAAAAAGGGGAAAAGGCAGAGATTATGGAGTACAGAGGAGTAGAAGGCACAAATACATGCATGAAATGAGAAAAAGGAAGAAAACTAGCAATCATCAGTGAAACAAGAACAGAGAGGAAAAGCCATGAGCAAAAAATGAAGCAAATTGAGGAATAAAAGATTGCTGGGATCACAGTCCCACCAACCTGTGAATTTTGAATGGGTACCAGCCAGCTGCTGGGAGAAGGCCAAAGAGTTGCTTGGCTAAATGAGAAGCAGTTGGCATCCTGGTATTTCACATGTGATGAGCATCCAATATGTGACACTTGATCTTATGCCAGGGACATGCTATGGTTTGAAAACTCTAGCATCCAATCAGGATACCCACCGACAACTTTCTTTTATCATATTAATCACATCTCCTGCACCATAGAATACTTAATCCAGATGCACATGAGTTTAGATGGAAAAGAACTCAGACTGTTTTAAACAGCTGTTCAACATCAGACCATAAAAAATAAAGTTTATTTTGGGCAGAAACTTGTTTCTTAGATCAAAGTGCTTCACTCATTCCATATTTTTATTCTTTAACAAAAAAATTCAGCTCAAACAGGAACAAGTGATTTTTAATTACAGGTTTATTTGATAGCCCTCAGACAGGTAGGGCTATCAGAGATGGCACTAGAAGTACACTCACTTGTATTTGGCAATCTCTGAATTTATGATGTTGCAGTGCTAATTTATCCTATGATTCTAACACTGAGAGTAATCTTTAATCAATAAAAAAGGTATGGTTTTAGCTTAATCATCATTCCTTTACTGGAGAGTACATTTCTCTTTGGTGAGTAATATATATGCTTTTGCAATATGTGATTAAAAACTATGAAGTTGTTGTATACATTTTAATACTAAGATTTATACTGAGGCAGATTTAAAACAATGTTTTGAAATCTCTCTCTTCTAAAGATTAAAAGGAGGTAAGCAAAAGTAGAATGAGATCTATTTAAAATTTTCTTATCCTACATGTCCTTTTCTGTACTTATACAAATATGACTGCTTTAAATCTCTTTCTTGTTAATTTCTGCTAAAGGAACATGTCTACTAATTAATAGTTGCAGATAGTTCAAACCAGAAAGATGGCCTATGATTCCCCAGTTACAGGCTTGGCATAGGGGTTCTAGTTTGCTAATATATTCCTTTCTTCTTATCTTTCAATTTCTGTAAGGTTCTGAAAGCATTCACTTCTTCTTCTGTGTTGCAGAAATATTGCAGAGACCTCTGTGAGCATTTATCAGAAGACTTATTCACATGAGAAAAATTCTACATTGATATTTGTTGGAGTTGTCTTATAATACTATTTTTGTTGCAGAATATATCTCTAATTAGGACATCACCTATAGAAATATTGAAGGTGTTGAATATTAGGAACAATCCAACTGGGATAACACCTGCCAGCCCTACACTGGCCTATTCACTAGTCCTTAGAAGGGACTTTCTTTCAAATGCCTGCTTAGGGTTAAGAACTAAATTGTAAAATTAATGAACTATTCATGTGAGAAAATATTTTGGAGGATGCAAACCAGTATTTCAAACCCTTTAAATGAGGTGACAGAATAACAGTTCAAATTTTGCTTTTGTTCAAATTTTTGTTCTGGAATCTACCTATATTTGTTGTGTTAATTCTAACATAAGCCAATCTCCTTTTTTTTTTTTTTTTTTTTTCATCTAACACAGGGCCCCAGGAATATTTGCATGTGGGGTTTTCATTCAGGTGTAATCGCGAATATGTTTATACAGGCAATTTGTATCTATCACAGAAAGGTTTGTCTTTATCTCCATGAGTATTCTGGAAAGCAGATGCAGTCACTGGAAATTTATCTCTAGGATTCTTTATTTTTAGATGCATATAAATATATTGTTGTGAGCTTTTGGTTCATTGGATACAATTAATAAAGTAATAAATGTATTAATCTAAAATATAGAGTGAATTTTATTTTCCTAATGAAACAGTCCCAGTCTTCATTGTATACTTACATTATCTGAGTAGTTTTTAATCTATTGTACTGATTTTTAACATCCAAATAAAATTAAAATGAAAACTATCTATATAAGCCATCTTTTATAATTTAATGATGCGTTCAGCATTTTAATAAGAACAAGCACATTGTAACTGCACCTTTTAAAGTACCGAATAAGACTGTGTAGGGAAGGGGATGACTATATTCAAAGGAACATTGGTAAAAGATTCTGTGAGCTCATTATTCTACAGAAAATGAAGCAACCGTATTTCATACCACAAGCCCTGCTTTTAAAAGCACAGTGCTTTTATTCCCTCAGTGATTTTGATAAACATCCGACACCATGGTGATTACAAGCATGTGACCACAACAAAAGTCTCATATGACTCCCAGGGGCAGCTCAGCATGAGTAAGCAATTCCTAGCATAGTCCAAAGCCACATTCCAGTAAGAGATTACAGTTTTTGTACAGCCTCATGATTCCTGCCACTCCCCATCCCCCAACAAAAACATCATTGTTGTTATTTCCTCTACATCAGGAGACTTAATGACTATCACACCTAACATTAACAATTCTTAGGAATAAGAAATAAGGCCATTTTCTATTTTGGTCCTGGGTGATGGAAAACATGTGCTAATGGGCCCCAGATAAACTGAAAGCTTCATTGAATCCAGAATGTCATAATGCATTTGGAAACAAGACAAAGTGTTTCCAAGAAAGACATGCTTTTACCCATCACAAATAACCCAATTAACTGAGTGCTTTAGAGGGAAACTCATAGAAAGTCAGGATTTTGCTTCCAGTGGATACACAAGATTTCCCAATTCATAGTTCAAGCCTGGACAAATTAAAATAAACTCAAAGGCTCTTAACAATGGATGTTTTTTTAGAGGACTCTAATGAGACCACCTGCAACCTTGTCCACCCCTTACCTTTTAAATTAAAAAAAAAAAAACAAAACCAAACCAAAACAAAAGAAAACAAAAACCCACACAGTTTTAGTATATGCTGACATCCCAGTTCAGGTCAGCTGCTGGTCTGCTTTGATGCTCTACTGCACAAACTGGAGCTTACTGAAGAGATAGCAGACTATTTCTCAAATCAAGCTGCTGGGCCAGTGTCACAGTGCTGCTGCTGTGCTTCTTCCTGTGGTCCGTGCTGGTTCATCTACATTGAGCTGTTTCATTCCATGTGAATAAACATAACTAGTCTGGACAGCTGTATTCTGGAAATGTAGCAAGAGAATGTGAAAACTGCCTGAAGTGTGGTTGAAGTACCATACATTTTTTGACTTGAATGACTTACAAAATATTTAATGTCACCTCTCATTAACACCATCTTATATCTCTGATGTAGGGTCTGTACCTGCATAATGCTCATCAATTAGGAACCATTTCTTTTCTATGAAGTTGCTGCCAAAGAAGCTTTTTCCACATCTCTTTGCAGGCCACAAAAGAGTGAAAAATTTGCCGTTTCCAGCACATCTTTGCCACTCTACATCCACTTATCCTTCTGAGAGAGTAAGTTTGCAGATTAATTTCCACAAATTTCTCTTTGTATAAGACTTCCTGGTGACATTTGCAAATTTTAAAGTATGGCCTAACTACCAACATTTTGTTTACTTTGCCTTCAAGGTTTTCGTGGTCCAGCTTGCAGTGTCAGCTGAACTTTGAGAGGTATAGGAATGTCTCAAAATCTATTTCAAAGCTTCTCCTGGAGTCCAAATGGGCAGCTGACCTGAAGCCTAACTCATGTTACACAAACTACCAGAAAATTTTGTTTTACAGGGGTTTTCATGAATACATGGCCCAAAACTGACTAAGAATCACAGAACCGTAGAATTGTCAAGGTTAGAAGAGACTTTTAAAAGCATCCTGTTCAAGCATCCCCCAACACTACCACTGTAACCCTTAAACCACCAAACCATCACGCAGTGCCAGATCCAGAGAAACACTGTCAGGGATGGTGGCTCCACCACCTCCCTGAGCAACCTGTTCCAATGCACAACCACCCTAAGAGTGAAACATTTTTTCTGTAATCCCTTCTGAATCTCCCCTGTCTCAGCTTAAAGCCATTTTCTCTGGCCCTCTCACTGAAGGCCTGGTAGAATGGACGGGTCCCCCCCTCACCACAGCCTCCTTTCAGAGAGCTGCAGAGAGCAATGAGCTTCTCCCTGAGACTAAAGAAACCCAGCTCCTTTAGCTGCTCCTCTGAAGAAACGTTTCTAGACCTTTCATGAGCTTTGTTGCCCTTGCTGGACACACTCCATCACCTTAATGTCCTTTGTAAAGTGAGGAGAGATCATCTCTAGCACACTATCTACCTGTTGCCCCACTGGGTTATCTGCCCATGCAAGCAGTCAGTGCTCTCTGGATTAAATCAATCAAATTGGTGCAGTTTCAAGATATTAAAAAATTGTTTCTTCCTCTTCTTTTTTGGCTCTACATGTTGAAATAGATACCTTTGTATTCTTGCAATGTTTCTCTTTAATATAGATAATAATACATAGAGTTTTTTTTTTTTTTTTTCCTATTTGCTTTGAGGTTTGGGCAGAGTTTTTTGAATTAATGTTTTTTTTTTTTTTTTTTTTAACAGACATATCTTTTTTTTCTTGCAATGAATATTTTACACTGTGGTAATAACATTCCAAATGGAACAAGGGATCACTCTATCAGTGTCTACATATATGCTGACAAAGAAATTATAATTTCTCCTATTTCGTATATTGCAGAGAGTAGCTTAGCACAAATGTACAGAATGCCTAACACAATGTGACTCCAGGCTATGCTTTGAGTCCCAAATGATATTAAGTAATGGTTGTAGGTTAAATGCTTGGTGGGGATAAAGAGGTGAAGTTGCAAAGGGCCTGATATTTGACATTGGACTCTCCCAGGCTCAGAAGCAGCTGAGTTTCATTTCTAATTGGGTGTGATGTAGCTTCCTAGTACAAAGCTAGAAGGAAGGCAGGACAGAGAAGGAGGCTGATGAAATATTATCTTGATTTCTAGTCCCAATATTGACATCCTTGTGCCTTTGTTAGGCACAAAAATTATTTATAAAACACTTATTAATCACCCAGGGTGTGATCATTGACTAATTAAATTGACATTAAGTTTCTCTAATTAGATGGTGTTTGGGAAACATTTCAAATATCAAGAGAACTGCAGTAATGAAAGAACTATTAATCATTTGATCCTGTGGACTCAGCAAATGACCATAATACACATCCCTGGTTATTTGCATTTAAGCACCCAGGTAGTCACATTTGCTTTAATAAAACTTAATGATATTCCTTTATTCAGGCATTTACATTGACCTGCTAGCTTTGAAATGTTTTACTTACCTGTGCTAATCACTTGACCTCCTCTCGCCCATTTGACTTGTTCCACTTGCCCTATGAGATCAGGAGAAGAGGCTCTTGAATAGTTTGGGATTTGACAAGAGAAAACAAGACATTAAAGACATTAAAAGAAGCTGCTGGGATCAAAAGACAACCAACACTCTAACCCTTGGCTCTGCAGGACAAAACAATTGTTGTACATGACAGCCTCACTGTGCTTTAAGTATTCTCACTATATTCCTTAAGCAAAATTGCTATTCAAAGTAATGAAAATTTCCTTAAAAATAAAATACCCTAAGAATATATTTTTAAACCCTTGAGGCTGAGTGTTAGTGACTGGTGCATTTTTAGGAACACTTTTATCTTTATTCTAGAAATAGTAGTTTTTGCAGGTGCATTTTTATTTAGTCATATGTAAGAGTGGATGATCTAAAAAATGTAGCTAATCTCAGATGAAAAACTATTTTTCTTAAAATATCTTGACAGGATTGTGATAGTGTAATGTTAGTATTGAGATGCAGGTGAGTATTTTCCTACCACTAGAGAAACCAAGATTTGATTTCAATTTTATCAAAACAATGACATAGCATTGCTGTCTGAAGTAGTATTCATGATTAGAAATGGGAGAACAGCGTGGCAAAAATTCCCACGTTCTGTGCCTTTTTCAATAAATTGTTACTTCAGCATATAATCTTTGTAAACCTCTTTCATCATATCCTGAATTAGATTATGTATATTTAGAATAAAAATTAGAATAGATTATGTATATTAGAATAAAATAAAATAATCTAGAATAGATTATGTATATCTAGAAAAAATTAAAAACATATAAAAGCAGAATGGTTAGCTGCTTCCTTTGCTACTTAAAATATTTTATTTTCACACTGATTATGAATAGTATGAAAACTGTTATTTGGAAAATGAGTAATACTGAAAGAAAAGTAGCTAATTACCTATAGGAAAAAGTGATAGGAGTTAATGCAGTGGGGAAATGGAGAGAAGACTGCCATAGCTTCACATTCACAGGTGCAACCAGCAGTGAGCCTGAGTCTCTAATGTGCACACATACACACCAAGTTTGTATATATGCATATGTACATACATATATATATATATACACACAGACCATAGCATGGACAGAGAATGCACTCACACAAACAGCATCAATATCCTTTCCCTGTTCCCATCTCTGACTAATGAGAATGAATGCCAATTAGTGAAACACACACTCTGTGTGGGTCCCTCCAGCAGCCAGGCTCAGACTGGCAGACAGACACATGGTCCATCTCTCCAGTAACTTGCCTGAGTGGGCATTCAGCCTACCCAGTCCCTGGGTTTCACTCTGCCTTCATGCACAAAGACATATAAACAGGCCTCTCCACAGATGATTCCCACTTCTGGTCTTAGCCAAACTTCAGATCTCATGGTCTCTACAGGAGCTGGCCTGGACCTCTAGGTCCCTGCAGTATCAGTTCTCAGACCTGCTCTCCAAGATCTGACCCAGCCTTTTGGCTACTCCAGAACTTGACTCTCAAATATCTCATCCTGCTGGCTTGCTAGCCCAGCTAGCTATCTCTGGTGACTGCACAGGCATGCACACCCACACTACACACTCACTCCAGTTCCTCTAGGTGATGGAAACACAGATGCATGGGTCTCTAGACTTGCTGCCCTACCCAGTGGCTGGTGCCTGGACCCCCATGCATAGACATGAGCGCAGAATGGAGTCTCCCAAGAGAGTTACAGAAGACTTTAAAGATCAGGCATAGGGCATGAACATGCAAACACACTGACCAATCCCACTGCTAGCATTCAGCTGTCTTCTCTTACCCTGACCCTGCTTTCCCATGCTTGCTCCTCTTCAAACTACCTTGATTCCTTCCTTTGTTAACTGTTGGCTCTTTTCCCCAAATATGCCAAATCTTGTCCAAAATGCTATTCCACAGCATCCCATAATGAGGCCATAACCCTGTAGGAGTATCCCCCTATCCCCATCTCCAGTCTAAATTACTTTCCTCAGGGAAACCCTCCCCTTCAGCCCTCCTCCAGGAAAAGCCTCTCCATTTGTGCCACACCCCCCAGGCCCGTGGGGCTGATCATCCTTCCAGGGGAGCTCTGGGAGCATCCAGGTCAGAGGCTCCTGATAAGCTTCTTGGTGTTCCCCAGCTGTCATTGTTCCACTGGGCTCCTTTGTGTTCATGTTCACTCAAACAACCTAACAGAAAGATTTCTCATTGGGTAAGAGATTCTCTACACTCCTGGAAAGAAGAGGAATGAAGATGGATCAGTTTTCACAACTTTATTTATTAAGTAATTTTTCTAGTTCCTAGGTCAAACTAATGGACTTTTCTGCTTTTTTTGTACTCGTGTTTTAGTCCCTGGAGAGGCAAGGAAGGGGTAGGTCAGACATTTCACAGTTTGAGTAGCCAACAGACAATTTTATACAGATCTCTGCACCACTATAAGCTTCTTACGAGGTGTTTGCCAGATCAATAATCTTCCTTGCATCTAACTTTTTTTCTCCTTTTCCTGAAAAGTGGAAATATTAAACTTATATAACATGCATTGAGGGCAACAGTCACAAATTAAAACCATGACACCAATATTAGGATAATATATTCATTGCTATTTGTGTCACCTCTTAGCAGTGGCATAACTGCTGTACATATTCCCTTACCCAGTGAGGGAAAATCTCCACCCTAGAGAATTTGTCACATTAGATAGGAAAATGAGTGACACAGAAAAACAGAGGCAGAGTCTTGCTTAGCAAGTCAGTGGCAGAAGTGAGACAATATGTTTTAAAGAGATGGGCTGAGCCACGGGTAGTTTAAGTGATCTCCTTGAAGATATTGAAGTGCCTATAAAAGGAGAAAGAGGAAGTCAGATGATCTTAATATCTTCAGAGCATACTGTTAGATAAGATAATTTCTTAAAAATTATTGAAGGTGTGTATTTTTTTTATTTTATTACTTTTAGCGGTTCTAGTTGTATTTGTTTATTTAAAGTCTGATGCATTACTATATAACTAAAGTACTGTTAAACCTTTAAAGAATACTGTTAGTTTTACTGATAGAAATTTATGTTTTAGTATTTTTTTAATGAAATGTTTGCTATTTATTTCTATATATTTAATTCTTGTACATAAAGGCAATAGCTGGGCATGGTTTATTAATCCATACAAGACAAAAAATATAAATTTAATTTTGTAGAATTTATAATTCATTTATAGATAGACTTATTGCAATTCCAACTCTTGCTTGTTTGACTTGCAGTGATAGATTTTCCCATCACATTCATTCTAATACTTCTATTACGTGTCTGTCACTTTTGCCTTGTTTTCTTTTCAACTCAAAACCCACTCTTCTTATAATTCTTTTATTTTTCTACCCTTCTCTTTCTGAGCTTCCCTTTGGTCCCTAGTCACTCTTCAATTTCTTGTGTATCACAGTCTTCTCCCTCTTCCAAATGCTTATCAAAATGCACCTTCCAAAAGGCATTTGAGAAAATGGTGTTCTTTAATTCCTTAAATCTTACACTCATCTTTACTCATATTTATAGTCTGCATTACTAGATTTCCATGCCCTGTCTTTTAAATTTTTCTGAAATTCACATCTCCTTCAAAAGGCTAGAAACAGGCTGTATTTTATTTTACTTTGTTTAGCTTTATAATTAGTAACTGTGACATAAAAACCAGAGTTGATGAAAACCTGGCCATGATTAGAAAGTTTTGTCATTGATTTAATTCATGCACTCTGCCAAAGTAAATAAATAAATAAATAATGTCCTATTCTGACCCCTAACTAAATAACTAAGGATTTGGGGTTACAGCTGGTACAGATCAATGTGAAATCCATCCAGCTGGGTAAATCAGCTAGTTTGGTTGCAACTTTGTTACACCTGAGGGCAGAACTTCAGATCTAATTTCACTGCTATACAATGTAGAAGAACCTTCCTCCAAGCCCCCCTGTAAAATTAAAGTTTCATAATATAATACTATTTATAGGTGGAACTTTAATTTAGATGCTGTCATGCAAACCAGAACTCTATCATTAGAGAGAAGGTTCTTTAGTATCTATAATGGTTTCTTTGATGGAGGGAGATGCATTTGGCTAAAAGTTTGCATCAGGTTTGCTTCAAGTTGGAGGACCATCCCAAGCCTTTCAGTTACTGTGCTGGGTTAGGCTTGCCCAGCAGCCAAACTCTCCTCAGAGGGGCGGGGGGAGGATGTGGGATGCCAAAGATCCTGGGTCAAGATAAAGACACAGACAGGACCTACCAATTACCATGACAAGCAAAATAGATTTAGGGAAAATTAGCAGAACTTATTGAAATAGATTTTGGGAGTAAGAAACAAAGACAAATGTTGGAACAGCACCTTTCTCCCCATTCACTCTTTTCTACCTGACTCCTCTGCACTCCCCGAGCAGCATAGAGGGTGGCAATGGGCACTTGGTCACTCGGTAAAACATCATTCTCTCTGCTCCTTCCCTCTCTTTTCACCTGCACTAAGGGGGCCCCTAGATGGACCATTTCCCCCTGCATGGATGCTTCCAGTAGCTGGAGTTCTCCCAGTTAATCCTGCTGTCATGTAGGTTTTCCTTGGGCCTCAGTTCCTGCAGGAAATCCCCTCTGCTCTGCTATGGCCTCTGCAGGGGAATCTCTGCTTTGGCATTTGGGGCACCCCATCCCTCTCCCTCTTGTCTGACCTTGCTGTCTGCAGGGGCATTTCTCACATATTTTTCCTTCTTCCTCTGCCTTTGTGGCATTTCTTTGCCCTTCCCTAAATGCA
The DNA here is from genome assembly GCA_024865655.1 of Emberiza elegans. Classification (NCBI taxonomy): domain Eukaryota; kingdom Metazoa; phylum Chordata; class Aves; order Passeriformes; family Fringillidae; genus Emberiza; species Emberiza elegans. The sequence goes on along the minus strand of JALJVW010000910.1, from coordinate 35,532,923 downwards.
TTTTCACAGCCAGCAGTGCCCTGCAGTGGGTGAGCTGGGGCTGGCTGGGATGGGACACGTCCAGCCCAGCACAGTGTAGGCCCCTCCTCAGGGAGCCCCTTCCAATTGTGCTGCACTGGCTTGCAAATTAATCATTCCCTTTTCCCTATCACCAAAGTTTAAATTTGTATACTCAGAAATTTCATTGTATTTACATTTACATCAGGAATGTGTAAAATTATGGGTGCATTTTCCTTATTCCATATTTTCAGAATTATTCATGAACTTCTTAAGAGCTTCTCACGACACAGTTATTTTATGTCCTCTGGAAAGTCACTTGGTTTTTTTAACAGTGATGACATTGAACCTTCATGAGGAGAGTGGTATTTGACCCAGGTTATCTTTCAGATAATTATAAAAAGGAGGTAAACTGAATCTCAGCAGAAATGTAGGCATTATGTAAGCTATTGCTAGAAAGTAAACCATTTACCTCAATAAGCATTTGGGAAACTACCCAGCCCTACACTGCAGGAGCTAAATATAACCAAGAATTAAATTTGACTACTTATATAGAGTATTCCAACAGGTATAATGCATGAGACCTCAAGCCACCTCCCAGGACTATTTTTATCTTTTCACCATGAATCTTTCATCAACTATTTTATCCTTTCTACATTATACTTATTGTACCCTTTTTTTCCCTTCATCTATGTCATTTTTAAAATATTCTGAAGTTACTAGAGCTGACTAATAAAGTTTAGGACCACATAGTCAAAATAATTTAGAAAATAGTGTTTTAAATCCCAACATCAAGAAATTCTGTGTCAGGAAGCACCAACTTTGCTCAAAATGCAAAAAGCTGCAGAATAGTCTTGGGATCTTCTTTTAAAATGAAGTCTTCCTGCAGTCAAAGTTCCACAAATCCCTTATGTCTGTGGGTATTTTCTTCTTAACTTTTCAAAATAAATATATCTTTGAACATGCATCTTGAAAAATTTTGTCATGTCACATTATTGAAAGACATTATTAATAAATTCTTCAGCACATGAGAATACATCTCCTGGTGATATTTCATCATTGATTTAACAAGGGGCTTTCTGTAACAGATTTTGGATGCAGTAGGTAAACAGGATTTTGTAGAGAAATGGAAGCAAAAAATGAGGCAAGTATATGGGAACATTCTGAAAGTGCAGAAAGTTTAAAAAACTATAAATCCAAAATTGAAAAGGTCTCTTTGACACATCTGCCCAAAAGCTTTCATTTGTTTGCATTTAGAAGAATTTGGAATATAAGGAAAGAAATCAATACTGTTAAGGAAAAACATTACCACAACATTAACTTACCTCTAGTGTTTCTGACCAGTACCATAAAATTCTGATAATGCCTGAAGTTTGAAAATAGTGAAGCTTTTCATCACAGAGCTTAAATGCTACATTTAGCTTTCTATCAAGCTATGCCTGCAGGTACCAGTTTCACTTCATTTGCTATTTGTTGCAGTTTACCACATTCAACAAATAGGTTTGCTTTGTCTGCGCCTCCACACTGTTGCTGTTCATTCTGAAAGGCAACCAGGGCCTCTAACAGCTTGAGACATCCTCCTATTTGGGCTACCATAGCAACGAGAATGTGTATTAAAGTGTAGGTCACATGGCTTAGTTTCCTAAGGCTAATTAATTTCACTAATTATGGCCTCATACCAGCTGCAGAATGTGTTGGTGACCTAGTGAAATCAGCTGTGGACAACTGTTTTCCATACTGTGGTAGTACGACCTCACCATGTGGAATTATTAATGTAATTATGAGAATTGCATGCAGTATGTACAGAAAACAAATACTACTGCATGATTAGAGACTGGACTGTGGGACCTTGAACATTTTTAACGTAGATGTTTAAATCTTCTTTATTGCTTTCTCTATCATATGCCAGTATTAAATAGGTTATAAAGAGCTGAGTAGTTAAGCTTAAAATATTGTCATTGAAAGGTTGTTTAATTCACCAGCTTTACAAAGGATTTATGAAACACCTACCAATTAGGGCAATACAAATATACACATAAATATATATTTAGTATAGTAGTCTCTAGAAAACAAGTAAAACCAAAACAGTTTCTGGTTGTTATTTTTCCTATATTGCAAAACTAATACTTAACTGAAAATCAGAAAATATTTTATGTCACAAATAAGATAACTGTATTACACATTATAAGGCACTAAGTCTGTCTTCTTTGCCTGTACAATAGAGTTAATTTTAGCCCCCACCACATATGCAGATTGATCTGTGTTTTAATAGAAAAGCAGGTGTCTACCTAGGCTTTGGGGAGCAATTAACAATTCATTTTATATAAAACCATGGTGTCTCACTGGTAAAACTAATTGAAGTAAATAAGACATTTTCAATCAGCTAAAAGAAGGCATTAAAACAACCTTGAAAAATTGTCATGACAAATTACCAGCCAAAGCACAAAACCTTCTCAGGCGGCCTTTACCATGGTGATTGATGAGAATGAAAAATTAATGATATCTTACTGGCCTGTCAAAATAAAAAATTGCTTGCCTGACTGAATAGCATTTTCTGAGGCATCATTAAATTATAGACAATTAATAGAATTCACAAATTTATTTTATTTTTTAGTATAATTATTAAACGTGCCGATTCTCCTACAGTGGGGAAAGAAAGCGCCAAATTTTACTCTCAACCCCTCAGGACACAGACTGTCTCTGTCTAGGTTTGAGAGTAGCATTACAAAGTCAGCAAAAGGTTATGTTCAGGAGATTGTACAGTTAGGATGGGCACAGAAGAGAAAACTTGTTATCAGGAGGACCCCAGGCATTGCCCCCAGAATGGGAGGTGCACAGAAGGAGAGACTGGCTCTTCAGGAATGGTCCCAGCTCCCTACACTGTGCCCATGCTCATTGGTCTGATCATGAACCATCACAGACTTTCTCAGAGGAGGGTCCAGGTGGAAAAATAGTGTTTAGTAAGATACTGGCTCAGAATAAATCAGATGAGGAGTTTCATTAAATATTTCACTTTTGTCTCTATTCAGGGTGGGTTTTCCCCCCTTTTTTTTTCTTGGAAATGGACAAGTAGTCATCATGCATCTCATCCCTGTGTCACTTCCTCCTATAACAAAAGAAGAGTCTGAAAAGTTCTGAATAACTGCATAAAACAGCATGAGACTACATAGGGGAAAAAAGCCCTAGATTGTTCAACCAGTGATAAAATTGAGATACTGACCATAAAAAGCATATTGAGATTTTAATCTTTTAATCTAATTTTTAATTGTGAATTTAATAATCAAGTGCCTTTCATGGGTAAAAAGACACATAAGTCCTCTAACATAATATTCCAATAAAAGAAATTGTCCAGGAATATTTATTTATGGAACAGTTTTTTCTCCCTGTTATGATTGCCTGTGATGTATACTGGTACCTGTTAAAAATCCTACTTTCTGACTGTCAGTGAGATGTATTTTAGGCTGAGATAAAAGAGGATTGTATGTTTAACAGCTAAATAATGCAGCTTGTCAACATGATTATCTATCTCTCAGCTTATACAAAAAGGACATTGGGTTTATTGAAGCAAATAGCTTAGAGAGGCTAGCAGGCTGAAATGCTGCCTAACTGCAATAACCCTTGTGAAAAGAAGGGTCAATTAGTGAGGCTGATGATTAAGAAAGGGCTCTAGTCTCTAGGTCAGATGCTGTGTAGACTGAAGCTAATGGTACTAATTTTGCTGCATCTTGTAAAGAATGCTAGTCAAAACATAGGTTTCAAAGATAAAATAACCAAAAAAAGGGTGGGAAATTTTTGTGAATAGAATAAATACCATCTTAAATTTTTTTCTTTCAGGAAAATAGACTTCATAACAAAAGCAAAAAAGACCCCAAGTAAAAATAATTGCCCACAAGGAGATAATCAGCAGTCTATATTCAATAGTTTCTACTGTAAAATCACATCATACATGCATGTAACAAATAAGTTTGTGCACCTCTCCCATTATGAAAGGATCTGAGAATGAGATGCAAGGTGCAGCAATGAAGCAAAAGACTGGCAGAGGAAATATGTTCAAATGGTTAAATTGAAATGCTGTGGGATTCTTTCCTTTGGTTCAGAGAATGTTTTCTGCAATGAAGGGATACACAGCATGTGCCACAAGAGGTGACACTGAAAATCAAATAAATGATGTCCCAGTGTGTCCAGGTGGTCAAAAAGGCCAAGAGCACCCTGGCTTCTATCAAAAAATAGTGTGACCTGTAGAAACAGGCCAGTGATCACCCCCCTGTATCTGACATTGATGAGGCTGCACCTCAAATCCTGTGCTCTTTTTTTAATCCCCTCACTACAAGAAAAGCATTGAGTGCAGAAAAGGACAAAAAAAAGCTGATTAAGGACCTGGAGCACGTGGTGAGGGAGTTGAGGTTTTTTAGCCTGGAGGAGGCTCAGGGGTGCCTACTCACTCTCCTCAACTACCTGAAAGGAGGGTGTGGCAGCTGGGGGTCAGTCTCTTCTGCCAGGTAACAAGAGACAGGATGAGAGGCAATGGCCTTGAGCTGCAGCAGGGGAGATTTAAATTGGATATTAGAAAAATTTCCTCATAGAAAGGGTTATCAACCATTGCAACAGCCTGCCCAGGGAAGTGGTGGGATCACCGCCTGTGGAAGCATTCAGAAGGTGTGTGCAAGTGGCACTTGTGCATGTGGCTTAAGGATGAACACAGCAGCACTAGGCTAACAGTTGGACTCAGTGATCCTCGAGTCCTTAGTGATTCTACAATTCTATGTCCTTCAAAGGAGAGTCACGGGCATGAGTGTTCTACTTTTTTATCAAAACTGACACATTAATGGTAGATCATCATGTTTCAGAACTCAATACACTCAGCACAGAAATAAAGAAAAATTAGTGAGCGGCTAAATTACACTTACAATGTTGTGAGTTAAGAATGGTTAAATCAAAAAATTATCATTGCAGATTTTCTTTTTTTCAATTTGATAGCTGTTGGATATTTGTAGAACAGAAAAATGTATCCAGTAAGAAATGTAATGATTTTTTAGCTTCATGCCTATCACCTGGTACTATGTTAGTGTGAGGGACCCATGACAGAAACATTACACTCATTCAAGAAATAAGAGTTTCAAGACATCTGTAAATAAATTATTTTTTTGTTTTATTTTAATTTAAAATCTGAAAATCATCAGGCATTATTTTATAAATCAGACATGGATAAATAGCATAACACAGTCAAGTTATGTTTCTCATTTTATAGTAAATCCTCACTAGCAGACTCTAATGAATTCTGTTCTGCTCCAAAGTTACAATGCATTAGCTGTGAGGGGAATTCAAAGATGCTATCTCATTGCTATTTAATGGTATATATTTACTTTTTGGATGTTAGTTACAGCCATGTAGGGAGAATGGAAGTCTGATGAAGAGTAGGTAAAAACATCTAAACCAACTTCAAACTTTTAGTAGATTTCAAATCTTATAAGCTTCAAATTAGATTTCTGAGTTTTTCAAAATTTTCTCTAGAGCATGCAGCTACAGAAAGTGTGGTTTTTGATTAAACTTTGTTAGGAACTAAGCCTGGACTGAAGCAAAGCATATGTTTTACCAAAACTCTGTATAGCTTATCATCAGTCTGTGTTTTTATATATGTGCATATATTTATAATATGAAAGACAATCGTATATATATTAGTCTAGATGTCATATCAGTGATCAATCTTTACATTGATTTCTTGATCAGAACCATTGGTCCTTAAAAGTGGTTGATCCAATGTCCATTTGGGGAATTTTTCTTAGCTCCAGTCAGCTTTGAAAGAGATTAACGGGGAACTCATACTAACACACAAGTTCAACAAGAAAGAAATTGATTTTTCAGCTCTGCATCTTCTGACATCTGAGAATTTGAATTCTTCACAACAGCCCAAAACTCATACTTGCCTAAAAATATACAAAATCTTATGCTTATTTGTACATGTAGTAGACTGAGTATTTCTTTAGCTCTAGTAACCAGATTTCAACATGTACTGGGGAAAGTGAAATGGTAGCATTAATCAGCTGGCTACCTCTCGGAATAGATAACCTTATGAATCTGTGTTCTGCTTTGATATATACAGATCTGTGTGACTTGGTGGTGCTGACTTACAGCGTTGGACTCAATCTTTCATTAGTAGCATTAGTAGCATCCATTCCCTGAGATATGCCAGATCACATTTTCAGCAAATGGCCTTTTTTTCCCCAAAGACTGTGATGACTTTATCAGCTGTTTTATTAGTAACTGTGTGAGGTTGGCAGAAAATTTATTGAGTAAATTTGAGGTAAGATTTCCTCAGTGAAGACATCCAGATTTAAGAGGCAGAGAATGTCTAAAGCCATAAGGAATAACACTTTCACTTGATCTGTCCTGTGGTTTACCAGCAGACTGAACTTGACCCAAATGATTGACCTCACATTGAAGTAGTGAAGCCTTCCTACATGAATTCAAGAATTATTAGGTCAAGAAAATGCAAGAGGGAGCAGAGTGTGCTAGCTTAGTGGTGAGGACACTCAGCTGATCAGAAAACCATGAATTTTTACCCCAAGCTTACATTTGAGTTTTATGATAAAGAAAATATACAGTACTCTTCCTGAAATTGGGCAATGCAATTAAACGCCTTCAGACAAAGATGACAGAATGGATCAGATCTTCTGTAGCTGGAATAAGTATGCAAATCATTAGGAAACCAAAACAATTTAAGTCCACATCCTTTCTCTGTGTCTTTAAAATAAAATTGTGCTGTAAATGCTCTCCTTTGCTGAGTTTTAAAATAATTTTATCAACACTGCATTTTCTAAGGATTCCATTAATAGCCTTGCATTCCAGCTATACCTATTCAGGTTATGTTTGCTCTTTTAAATATTGACATAAGATTTACACATTTATGTTCATTTAGTACTTTTCCAACGCTGCTAAATGTGTCAAAAACTATCAGCAGACTAAAAGGTCCCCTGGTTCAGATCATTCTAGACTCATAGAGATATATTACATTGTTCTATTCATGAAAATGTAGTCATCACTAGAAGGTGTTGTTTAAAAGTCATCATTTGTAGTTTAATGCATGTAGTGTGTTAGGAAATACATTGCTATGCTTGCTTTTTCTCAAATCAAAGATGCAGCTGTTGTACACTGCTTTTTAAGTTCATTTTTAGTAGTTTTGTGATGAAGAGGTCCATAATACTGCTAAAATCAACTTGATGTTTCTCAGCTGCCACAAGTTTTATTATTTTTACTCTTTATCATTAATGTCTCCAATACCTCCCCATTTTCATTCCACATTTCAATTTCTCATTTATCTCCACAGCTCTTTCTTTTTCTTTCTGTCAGCAGTAAATTGCTTTCTCATATCTAATTGATTTGTTCTCCCTGCTCCTGCTTCAAATGAGTTTGCATCAAACTTCTTTCTTATGATTGCGGTCTTGATATTTTCAGCCATTTTCAGCCATTTTCTCAAGTCTCCTTCTTGATGTAAAACATTCTCTATTGATTGGACTTTCCTTTTTAGTGTATGTTTAACATAAGTTGTTGTACTATATTGTAGATGGAAAGTCATCAGTAATCAGCTCGTTAGTACCCAGGAAATCAACAAATTTAGTCTGGTAGATATTTATTAATTATTTATATATATTAATTATAATAATAATTTATAATTAATAATTTATATTATTTATATTATATATATATATATATAAAGATTTAATCTTAATTAAGTCACATAAAGCTGCACTATGGCAAGAATAGTAGCTTTTATGTTAGGGTAGTGAAATTTTCTTTTCATTAATTGGCCTAATTTTTGCGGCATGTTGCCCTAGCTTCAGTCTCTTGGAACTAAATAACCTGTTTTTACAGACAAAAGGGTTTAGAAGTTTTTTTCACTATTTTCCTACATAATTTGATGTTTTGTAAGCATTTCTTTATTTTACAGGAGATTCATTCCCAAATTCAAGCAGGCACCTGAATCCCAATTTCCCCGGGAGCTGGTTACCATTAAAAACCCCAACATTAGACACTCCCCTCCAGCAACAGCTGCATCACATCCAGTTTGCATTGAGACTCAATGACTACAGAGACAGAACCTCTTCAATAATTACCTAGATGTTACCTAGTGGATTCAGCCACAGTCCCTCTCTAAGACTTGATTTCAGGAGTAAAAAAAAAAATTGCCATGAATTATTAAGTATTAAAAAATGGAAAAAGAGGAGAAGGTAAAAACCAAATATCTTGGCATCAGCTTAGCTCAGGCAATATAATCTTTTTTTTCTATATTAAAAAAAAGGGGTTTTGGAAGCTCTGGAGTCTTAAAATAGAAGGTTCTCAAAAGAGTTAGAATGGGCAATGGCATGGAAGAAATAGGAAAAACCTAATCCTTACCTCTTTCTTCTTTTGCTCGTTCATGTTCTTAACAAAACCTCACCCCTAACTAACTCAGGTGCCCTCTAACATCTAGAGCACCTTTATTACTCTTTGTTACTCATGCTGCTTTGCTGTCTGTCATTGCTATGAAGTCTTCAGACATATGGCAATGCAAAATCTTACACTGTGAACTTCTATGGTTGTCAGGCTGAGGCTTCCCTCGTGGGAACTCACTTCTGTAAAGTGCTTTTGTTGTGGGCTGGGGAGAGTCTTTCTTTCTTTGTTTCTACAGCTAGAAGGAAACTGTGGGGTTTAGTTCTTTTCTGTTCTTTCCATTTTGGTGGAGTGCCGCATGTGAAGCAATAACATCATCATGCTGCTCAGGACCCCTGTCTGCAGCGAAGGCTTCATGACTGCATTAAGCAGAGCAGAAAAAACCCTCAGACCTGAATCTGTGTTACTCCTTTTCTTCTTTAATTTCACTTCAGTATCAACTCTGTAGGTTTTCCACTCTCACAGGTGTTTGAACTACAGCTTTGGTGGTTACTGGGTGATGATAGCCCCCACCCCTCCGCCCCACTCACACTTCTGGTATTCAAGTCTGCAACACCAGTACCGAGCTGCTTGCATGGAAGTGTGTCCAACATGCCGGTGAAAGCTGAACAGATAAAAACTAAAATGGATATTTCATATTTTCTTGCAGTTTTCATCTCAATATTTTGTGATTCAGATTTGAGGTTAGATTAAAATACCCACTGATTAGATCTTATTAATTAAAATTTCACCTGTATTAGGTATAGTTAATCTGCATTTCTGTCAATCTGTTAGAAAATAACCAGCATTTTATTCTAATGCAGGCATCAATATTACTTCCAAACTGATCACCTACACTTGTCCATGGTGTCAATTCCCTCCATCAAGGAAAAAAAGGTTCCTTTTCTGCCTTTAGTGACAACTTTATAATTGTAGAAGTGTGTTGATAAGAATAAATGCAAATTAAGGAAATTCAGTACAAATCTAGGGATAAACTTTTACCTTTTCTACCTGTCCAAAAGGAAATACTAACAGATACATTTTCTCATTTTAGTGTTTAAAAAAATAATAATTTCTCTTAAATTGATTTGCTACAATATAGGTGCATATGTAATAATGTGTTTATTACAGGGTTCTATCCATTGCTGGAGAATTCCTTTGATTTCTTTCCACACTGATTATAAAAATACATTTTAATCATGTGAGCTATATCTAATTTTGTCAGTTGGATTTCTTAGGAGCAAGAAGTTTCAGTTCCTGGTCCACCTAAACAGAACCTGCCACTTTTCTATAAACTGAGAAATTGCTAGATTGACAATTAAAGAATTGCCAATTTTATAGTCAATTTGCTGGCTGCCCCATTATTAGTTTTCCCACCCACGTGACATTTTATACATATTTAGCTCACCAGTCTCTTACTGGAACACAGGCTAAAACCCACATGTGATGAAAACCTTTAATTTTTCACTAGTTTTTGACCACCAGCACTTTTCCCACTTAATAGGTATAAAGCCCTACAGTGCAGAGACATTGCTTACACATCTCAGAGCACTGTTATCACTCTTCTCAATGATGCAGAGAAGTGAATCCCTTCTCCAACTTGAGCCCCCAGCTCTGCTACCAGTAAGAATGTGCAACGCCATTACAGCAATTAGAAAATAGTGCCAGTGCATTTGTGTTTTGTGTGTGGGTAATTTTCTACTTATTTAAATAATTTCTACATTTAGCATAAAGGTGGAAAGAAACTTCTTTGGTAATTCAGCAGTTTCTGACAAATTATTTAGGGGATATTGGGCCTGAAACAAACCATTGACTGCTTTAAAGAATAGTTTAATCCATCACTGCAAAAATGTCTTTGCTATGAACAAGTATTATATAAGCCTAAAATATTTAAAGAAAGAATAAAAGAAGTAAAGAAGTAAAAACAATTTTTCTGTTTAAACACCCTTATTTGAATGTTTAGACATACAAATTCTCTTAATATTTTAAAGCAGAACTCATTTTAAACAAGCCATTATTATAGTTCATATCCAATTTTTCTTCAATAATGTGTATTTAAATATTAATAATGTAGCAAAACTACAGTAAGATGAGTTAGCATTTTTGTTTATTTTTTTTCTGGATAATTGTGATGTTGCCTGGAGTTGGAGAGTGGTAAAAGTCCTCCTTCTAGAATGTAAGAGGTTCTTATTCACAAGATTTTGATTGAAGCAGGCAGCTGATTGAATACGAATAATTAATAGAATACTTACATTATAACCTGTCATCTACATTATGGATGCATGAAATCTGTACATAAAGAGATAATTAATTGCTCAGCCTGATGGGAAAAAAGTGATTATCCAGTGTGCACATGTAAAGAGACCAGATATGCACCAGATATGCTACAGATATGCTACAGAATAGATGGGAAGCAGAAGTCAGAGCCTTCTTGTGTTTAGTAAAATTTTGGGGGTTCTCCATTTAATTTTCTGAAATCAAGCATTCTCCTTGATTTAAATCTTGAATCAAACATATCCCTTGGCCCAGAGGAAGTAATTTTTTTTTTTTAAACAACAGATTAAAGGAATGCATAGAGATCACATTACAAGGAGAAAGGATGCGTGTTTTCCATGCTTGCAATATACTTAATAATCAAAAAGAGTAGCTGAGTCATTAGAGACTGTCAGGGGGGTGCCCTAGACATCTGCATGGGCTGTCATAAAATGCACAGAACTAGAGTTTATTTACATGTTTTGGGGCCAGGGAAGATACTCTTCTAGTACACAAAAGGCTCTAAATGCTTAAGTGTCTGAGTTTCTCTCCAGATTTTCTTTCCTTTGTGTTACAAGGTAGGTTCCTGTACATCTTCCAGCCAGCTACCTTTGTGCTTTCCAAAGTGTATCCAGTGTCATCTGTCCCAACAATCTACCAATCAAGTAATCAGAAGACAGTATCATCATCACCTTTTGTGTAGTTTGGTTTTTTTTCAGAACCTCTGCAAACAATGAAAAGCCTAAAATCTGTCTGCAGAAGGAATAAAAAAAAACTCCACAAACCAAACAAAACTAACCAAACAAAAGGCAACCAATACAACACCACCACCAAAGGTGTGTAATAGCCAGTAATGTAGCTGTGTCAGCCATTAGGAATTATTTACACAAAGAGGAAAATGAACATACAGAAAGTTTTGTTACGTTGGATTCCAATGATGTCTCTCTTCAAATGAAAAGTTAACCTTCTTCCTAGGCCACACCTTTCAGCCTTTCAGAATTTCATTTACCGTATTTCAAAAACTGTACATAGAAAAAAGTCACAAATACTCAAAAGTATATCAAAAGATATGCCAGATCTTTCATCTCTTTAGGTAGCGTTCCAACTAAAAGACAGCAAACTGTCGTCCTATCCTATCCTATCCTATCCTATCCTATCCTATCCTATCCTATCCTATCCTATCCTATCCTATCCTATCCTATCCTATCCTATCCTATCCTATCCTATCCTATCCTATCCTATCCTATCCTATCCTATCCTATCCTATCCTATCCTATCCTATCCTGTCCTATCCTGTCCTATCCTGTCCTATCCTGTCCTATCCTGTCCTGTCCTGTCCTGTCCTGTCCTGTCCTGTCCTATCCTGTCCTGTCCTGTCCTGTCCTGTCCTACCCATGTAGTGGGATAGCATGGAGTTAGAAATAGTCAGATTAGTAGAACCTGCTCTGCCTTGAGATTAAAGGTACACTGTGGTCCTGATAAATCTCCCAGAGACATCTGTTAAGATTTAGCCAAAAACAATGCTATGGTCAATGATCTAGCCCCTTCTCCTGGCATTGCAGTGCACTGAATGACTCTGCAAGCTCAGACTGGTGCTAAACCAAAGCAGTTGGTACCACACTCCTTGCTGCAGCTGGGGTAAGCCATCAGCTTGCATGTTTTCCTGCAGAATGTGGGAGGACACTGAGAATCACTGCAGGGGCCACAAAATCGGGCTCTTTGTGCCATTTTCCAAGAACAAAACCAAGAAGTGACATCTGTTCTGTGCCAATCCAAACTCTGCTCTGGCATACTTCAAGAATTTTCTATAATTTTGCACTGTGGAAATTAATATGACCTTGGTGTTTTACCCTAAGAGTGGTTCAAACCTAGAGCAGATTGAAATAGGCAGGAAATTCACTGTTCCATTCAAAAGAAAGATCACTTCCTAAGGCTAGCTAACATGCTTCACATTGCTATCACCACTTTCAGGAATAAAATGAAAATAGTATTATCTGTCTTCTGGTTTTGCTCTGCTCTTCAGTTCTTTTTTCTGAGTGGTGTACAGTGGAAGATTGACACTCACTATCTAAAAATATCATGCTATTGAGCCCTGTTCCTCAGGGATCAGAATGGAAACCAGCACTTTTTAACATTTTTGTTGGTGACATGGATAGGGGGATTGAGTGCACCCTCAGCCAGTTTCCCAGTGACAGCAAGCTGTGGGGTGCAGACACTCTGGAGAGAAGCAGTGCCATCCTGAGGAACCTGGACAGGCTTGCAAACCTCATCAAGTTCAGCAAGGGCAAGTGCAGGGTCCTGCCCCAAACGCAAGTTCAGGCTGAATGCAGAACAGACTGAGACCAGCACTGGGACCTAGTGGTGTTTGTGAATGAAAAACTCAATATGACTTAGCAAAGCGCCTTTGCAGCCCAGAAGGCCAAATGCATCCTGAGCTGCATCAAAAAAGGTGTGACCAGGAGATCAAGGGTGATGATTCTGTCTCTCTACTCTGCCCTTGTGAGACCCCTCCTGGAGTGCTGCATCCAAGTCTGAGGCCCCCAGTGCGAAAAAGAGGGTGACCTGTTGGAGGAAGAGAAGAAGAGAACCACAAAGTAGATCAGAGGGCTGGAACACATCTCTTAAGAGGACAGACGGAGATACTTGTGTTTGTTCAGCCTGGAAAGGGCTCCAGGGAGATCATTAAGCAGTCTTCCAGTACCTAAAGGAAGCCTACATTAAAGCTGGAGAGGGAATTTTTATAAGGAGATGCAGTGATAGGACAAGAGGGAACCTTGTCCTCAAGCTGAAGGAGGGAAGGCTTAGATTAGATAATAGCAAGGAATTCTTGACTGGGAGGGTAATGAGACACTGGAACAGGTTGCCCAGAGAGGTTATGTATTTCCCATCCCTGAAGATGTTCAAGAACAGGAAGAATAATGCTCTGAGTAACCTGGTCTAAGTGAAGGCGTCCCTGCCCATAGATTTTTAAGGTGCCTTCCAACCCAAACCATTCTATTATTCTATGACTGATTCTATGATTCTATGATTCTGTGATTCTACTCACAGTGTATGGAACCTAATGCAGCAGTCTGCAAGACATTCATTGGTTTACCACAGCAGGGAAAACAGACACTGAATTAACACAAGGTGTGCCTAAATACAGTCCAGGCCCTACCTGTTTCAAAATAAAATTGGTTGTTACCTAAATCTCTCTTGGTTACCTTGTTTGCCTGCCTGTAACTGCTCTCTGCTTTTTTGAAGCAAGGACTAACTCTGTTTCTGTATATACAATCAGAATGGAAGATTTTAACTTCCTTAGAGCTCCATGGCCTACTTCTGATACTATTCTTTGTAGAGGCTAACTAACATTAGTCTCACTAAAATAATGGGGTTAAGTAGAAACAGACAACTAAACTACAAAAACTTAATGTACATTTTCATTTAAGTGGGAAAACATGTTAATTAGAGAATGTTTTATCTGAGACCAGGTTTTTGTTTAAGATTATACAGTAATTAATTCTGGGTAAAGATAACTTCAACAAAAACACATGTTAATAAGCTTTGTTGCTTCCAATTTGATTGATTTCTCTTGCTGGCAAAATTATACCATGATTCCAGCTGGTTCACAGGCCTTGCAGTGAAGGGCCTGTGTTGTTTGTATCATCTGCTCTGATGAACAGGAGATGAAAGAGGTCATGTCCAGCTTCTCTTCCTTGCTGTGTTCTGGGACTCTGAAATAAAGGTAGCATGACCGTAGGACAGACCTTTCTATACGAGTGAATTATTGCTTGAAAGCTCTTTAGGACAAAGGGGATTATTTTCCACAACTTCCAATTTCTGTTCACATATGCCTGAACATTTTCACATTTCTCATGCTCTAAAATGCAGCATTCGTAATGTGCCATGTACAGTTCATATTCATACACTGGTCTTAAAGGTTCATTTCATTAAGAAAAAGCATTGGAAAATAAGGGGTGAAATTGTCAGGTGTCATGTGTAGGCCAATGGATTTCTTGTATGCCTCAAAACAAATACAAGGACTGTCTCCTGCTCTTTATTAATCATCTTGCTCAATGAGCTCCAGACTTCAGCCAAGACCACAGTAAGTGGGCCTCAGATATCCACCATAAGGGCATTTTGCTTACCATTCTCTCACATTCTTTTTTCCTGATGTCCAAGCAAGTTTATATTTATGGAAGTAATACTGGAAATGATACTAATGTCTGGTTATATCAGGGCTCAGGGCAGAAAGGACCTGAGTTGTGTCTGATTACAAGCAGTTTATAAGGCCAAATTGCTTCTTGGGGCACTGGTATTAATCTATGGACAGAAGGGCTGACCTATTCTTTTTGGATGTTTATGCATGTAAATAGTGTTTAAGTTAGTTTGTCTCTAACTTCTCCTCATTGCTTTTCCAAGACACTGTATAGACCTTCCTGATTTCCAAGCCACAAGACTAGAATCTAAGAAGAATGATTGTAGCAGAATTAAAATAAACAATGAAAGCCTTATTAAATTGTAAGATAATTTTAAACTGAAGTAGAATTTAAAGCAGATCAATAATGAAGGCCACATTTAGTCTTAAGGGATGAACTTACTTCCCAGTTTTGTACAAAATTTTCAGTACAAAATAATCTCTATTATTCTTTGAGATATAAATGCTTACCTTTACACCCAGAAATATGTATTCTGAGATTTTCAAGAGAGTTGGAATAATTATCTACTAGAATTCTCTTGCAGCTTATCATGATTACTTGCTTTGCCACGTTAAACCTCTGCTGTCCATCATCATTTGCAGGAACCACATAGAAACTTAAGGGGCTAAATTCTAGGATTCTGATTGAACACTGTTTCACTGATTCAACAACATACACACATTCTGCAGTGTGCTGTAGTCAGTAAAACATTTCAATGGTGTCCAGTAGTGCTGTCATACATGTTTTTTAACTTCTGGTTTAGAAAAGAGCAACTAAAATAATATAACCCCCTCCAAATATTTTCTTTTACCAGTATAAGAATCTCCAAGTACATGCAACACATTCCAGTAGCAATTGGTGGCCAGCAGTGAGTGAAAAATTTCTTAAGCCCACACTCACAAAAACATGCACTTACGAACCTAAGAATGAATTGATCTCCTCCATAGATATACACAGGGTCTTTATCTTGACCCACTCACATAGAACAGATGTGAATTCATTAGAAAGAAATTAGTAGTTGGCTTAAGCACCACCCATGCACTTTCTCTTGTTGAATTCTGAGAGGGTTGGGTTTATAAATGTTGTAAAACTGAAATGAATATAATCCTTTATATAAAACATAGGTTTTTGCTCAGCAATAAAGGTTCAAAATACAACTATTGTTTCTTACTGTCCAAGTATTTTTAGATCCTTTGTATTAGCAAGAAACTAAGATATGGTCAAAAAAGTTTGATGCTAGTAGAGTCGTCCAGGTTTTACACTGAGATAAATCAGAAAATAGAAATTTGGCACAGTTCAGAGGTTTGATTTCACAGGGACCACAAAAGTATCTGGAAATAGCTGTAACTATGGATTGTGCTGTCTGAATTCATTATGTTTGATATGTAGCTCTGCCTGTTGCTCTTATAGGTAGCACATACTGTGTCAAGACATCTTCAAAATTCAAAGCAGCTCTGGAAAATGAAAAAGGTATCATCAGTTTTGGAAAAAGAATATGTTATAGCATATACTGTTGTTCTTGATTTGTATTAATCCTTATAAGCAAAATGAAACTGAACAAAACAGGAATGAACAATCTTTAATATAACTTGCTTGGATATTGAAATGAAAACCAGTAGACATTCATGAGAAAAATTATCCTAAAAGTTATCAGAAGACAATGCTTACAGGATCAAACTAATAATTGTAGAAATACAATTTAAGGAAATTTAAAAATCTATTAAAAGAAAATTGCTGCAAGAAGAAAATGAGAATAAATTCCACATATTTTATTTATGAGATAAGACAACCACAGAATCAAAGAATGCATAAGGTTGGAAGGGACCACTGGCAGTTCATCTGGTCCAACCTCCTGCTCAAGAAGGGTCATGTGAGAGCACATTGCACAGGATTGTGTCCAGAGAGTTCTTGAATATCTCCAGTGAGGGAGACTCCACAGCCTCTCTGGACAACCTGTCCTGGTGCTTGGTCACCTGCACAGTACAGAAGTTCTTCCTCATATTCAGGAGGAACTTCTTGTGCATCAGGTTCTGCCCATTGCCTCTTGTCCCATTGCTTGGCACCACTGGGCAGAGCCTGGCTGCATCCTCTTGGGACCCTCCTTGCAGAAACTGATGGATATTGATGAAGTCCCCTCTCAGTGGTCTCTTCTTGAGGGTGAACAGGCCCAGCTCCCTCAGCTGTTCCTCATAAGAGAGATGCTCCTGTCCCTTAATCATCTTTGTGGCCCTCCACTGGACCCACTGTAGGAACTCCTGTTTTTGCTGTCCTGAGGAGCCCAGAACTGGGCACAGACTCCAGATGTGGCCTCTCCAGGGCTGACTAGAGCATCAAGATCACCCCCTCAGTCTGCTGGCAATGCTCTCTAGTGCACCCCAGGATGCCATTTTTTAAGCATGAACACAAACTTCTGGATGAACCAGATAAGGAAAATATATTTGTCTATATTGTAAATGGAGATCTCCTTAGATTTCCATAAGACTTTTGTCTTCATGCAATAACTTTCCCTTTCCTTTGCATCTCAGATTCTTCCTTCTGTGCTTTCATGTGTTATTATCTGGCTTTTTAAATTTGACATTCCTAAAAATTTGGCAAATTTCTGGTAGGGGACTCTACCTGCTAGAGTATCTCATTTAGCCAACAGTCATATATATCATAATCACCAATGACAAAGCTCAAAATAAATAAATAAATTTTTACATATTATGCTGTGGAAGAAAAACAAGAGATTTGAAACTTGAGGGAAGGATTTTTCCTCAGAAGATATGAAACTTGAGAAGCACGTACAGGCTACACAGTCACAGACATGATGCAGAGGCAAGCACTGGATGCTAACTGTTCATCCTCCTTAATTCCTCTGCTTTCCCTAAGAAATAAATTTAGAATTAATATATAAATTTAGAAATAATAAACTAGAGAAGAGCTCCAGCATCTTCTAACAACTCTCAGGATTTGGATGATGTAGGGACACACTACAAAATATTCTATGTTATGTAACATTAAAGTATGATAAAATGTGACACTTAAAATCTGGTGTATATATATCTTAGATCAATTTAGGAATTTATGGCTTCTTCAAAGCCCTAGAAGAATGGATTCATGATAGCCAAGGTATCCATTCTCTCAATATGAGGTGCAAAAATAGTCATCAAAAGTTGTAATTTAAATTTTCTAAAGTAGCTTTTTCATTTTATTTAGCTACAATATGCAACATAATTAAGTTTTCCAATATTTACTTGAGAAAATTAGGTAACTTTTGGAATACAATTCACAAATAATACAATCTTTTGAACCCACTCCAATATCTATTGATCTTACGACAGAAAAACAGAGTCTTTTATTCATATGCCATACATTTTTAGCTTGTATGATGATTTAAAATTTTTAGTATTGTTCATAATCTCAGAAAAAGCAGAATGCATTGCTAAAGAGGTCTTCTTTTTAAAAATATGTTTCCCATGAAAAACAAATCTGTAAAAACTTTTGGCTGCTGATAATAAATAGAATTTTCAGTATCAGCTTAACAACACTGCTTGATTTCTTTTGGAAATATTTTTTCTCTTATGTTTAAACAAACAGAGACAAGCTGTCTGCTTTGGAAATCCTTCTATTGACCCCAGCTACTTACAGTACAAACAGTAATATAATACTTCGAGTATTCCACAAAACAAAATCCTGGGTTTGTGTTTTAGCAAACATGTAAATAACATGTAATGCATATATGTTTATATATGTCTATCCCAGGGTCAGCAGATAAAGGTTCTTATCACAGAGAGTTGCTATTATTTACTATACCATAAATTTGGAATTGAATACCTTTGTTTCCATGAATCCAAGTGTTTAAAGAAAAAAACAATTCATAATTCAAATTTATAATATAAAATCATCATTATTTGGGTGTAGATTCACAAAATTTGGGAAGATCCCTTATAGTCATACAACATTTCCTTTACAGCAGTAGCTGTTACAAGTAAACAATTTGTTTAGAATAAGAATTCTTGTGATGAAAATTACTTACCTGCTATGAATAAATATGCTTCCTTCAGGATAATGGGGAAAAAGGAATTTCCTATTATCTGTCTGTTTACAATTACACATAATATAGCACTAATTTCAAGAACTGAGACATTAAAATATTTTCCAAATACACTTAGACTTGAATATGCCCCTCTGTCATCACACATGACATGGTAAATTCTATTCTATTGCTAGAAAACTCATATGTATTACAATAATTATTATGAGTTATTTCTGTTAACCGTAGGCCTGGCCAAAGGGTGTTCAACATTGTCAATTACCTACTTTAAATTAAGAAAGAGAAAATATAACTTCTAGGCCCAGACTCCACATCACTAATAGCTGATTATGAAAGGGCCAAAGCCCCCAAAGATACTGCATTTAGCAGTTATTCACATCTGAAGTTCTGTCTCACATGATTTATCTGAATGCCTTCACCTGAGCTGAGCACCTGGTTGTTTCTGCTGGGCGAAATGTTGCTGGTGTGGTCTCTTTCCACCAGCTACTTCTGACTCATGCTCAGTCAATCAGATATGGGCTTTGCCTAAGGATGAGCACAGACTCGAACTGCGTAACTATAGGCAGCCAGTGCGTTACTGGCTACGCATAACAGCTAACTGATGAAGGTGGGAAAAGAAGGAGTTGGGATTTCATAACCTGCTTGAGTTGTAGGTGACCTTGGAACCACAGACTTGCTGTGCAGACTGGAGAATTTCAGAACCTTGTTTGCACTTACATGCACACACATACACACATGCGCTGTGGAATGTCTGGAAAGGAAATACTGCTGTACAGAAATGTGGTGCTTGCAAGCTGAATCACCTGAAGGCATAAGAGATAAAATGACATATATTGTCCCTCTTACTAGTTTGCTTTAACATATTTTTTTATGCTTCTGCTAGTGAGACATCTTACAAAACAGAGCTGAAAGCCTAGGATTTAACTGCAGTACTGCATTGCTGTACTACTGTGGGATTTCATACCCAGATGATTTTATTTTTCCATATATAATCAAAAAAAGAGGGTCAGGAAGTATACCACATTTCTCAAATTTGTTGCCCTCATTCCAACCTCCTTCCTCTAGGTGCACAGCAGAGACACCTGGAGGAACTGCAGTGAGGTACAAAACCACTGAGGGATTAAAAATGGTAAAACTTTTTACAATCCTGGATGTAGAACACTATCTGAAAGGAATGAAGCATAAGAGAAGAGTATCTTCTTTCCAAGCCTCACCAAAACAACAAACAACCAGATGTGGAAAACAGCTTCAGGACAAGGTGGTGTTAATTTTATGGTGAGCTTCTTCAGTGAGATATCAAACAAAACTTGTAAAGCCAGGTTCAATTCAACAATGAAAGGTGGAATAAGCATTGTGTATGAATGAAGAAAAAAAAAGACTTCAGCAAGGAAATCTTCCTTCTTCCAAATGAAACTGTTTTCTTCTGATCCTTTATTCTAAAGACTGTGAAGAATAGTACTCACATTCTTATGTTCTCAACTAGAAAAAATATAGCCTGTTTTGAGACACACAGTGGAGAAGGTACAATGAAGTTAAAATTTTTGCTTTCAGATTAATAACCACTAATGGACACTGTACAGTTTCTTTAGCTTCACCCTAGCAAAAATATTACTGTCACTAAAAGGAGAGAAGAGCAAACTGTATTCCTCAGATTCAGAAATGAAAAAAAAAGGTAACAAAAGACAACACAAAACCATTATGCAAACTAAAAGACTCAAAATGACAAATGAAACTTTTAAAACACCTTGTCAAATCGTTACCTCCTGAAATAAACCATCAACCTTTTCCTACTGGTACCATTCATTTGGAAGGGCTTGTTAAGGGACTTCCATTTCAGGAAGAAGTGAAAACTAATATACAGTTTGTACCATGGAACAGACCATCTGCTGTGAAAAGTTCCCATATCAAGATAACAGAGGGACTAGTTTCCAATTAATTAGCTATTTTAGGAGGATTGGATATACTCTTTCCAAGTTGGTTTCAGTTGATAAGACAATCATCTGTCTGTCAAGCTGTGTCTGTTTGCCTGTTAGTCTAGCTAGAATATTGGAGAAAAGTCAGAGAGATGTTTATTGTTTATATATTTCTTCTCCCTTCTCTTCCTCCCACAAAATGAAAGCCATCCGAAGAACGGAATCATTCGATATAGTCATGCCCTTTTTTATCCAAAGTTGTTTTGTTCTCCATTTCATGGCAGATACACAAATGTCCGAAAAAAGACATATGAAAGACAAAGGATGTTATAGGAGTAGATTTCAGATGTTATTTATAGCAAGATTTTCTAATGCAGAGCTATTAATAGCAGCTCATTGCACAAGAGTTGAATGAACAATACAGATGTCTCAGTCTTCGTTGAAGGACCTATTCTTTTCCTGAAGAAAAGCCCTGTTTGTACAAGGCACCATTTACAAGTCCATTGTGATTTTTTATAGCTATGAAATAATGTTGTTTTTATCTCTTTCAGCTGAACTGAGCTGCTGGCTTCCGTTTGGCAGCTTCACAAACAATCTGTGTGCAGCGAGCCACGCTTAGCAGGCCCCAGAGCGGGTGACAGGAAAGATT
Source organism: Emberiza elegans (assembly GCA_024865655.1). Taxonomy (NCBI): domain Eukaryota; kingdom Metazoa; phylum Chordata; class Aves; order Passeriformes; family Fringillidae; genus Emberiza; species Emberiza elegans. The sequence continues at coordinate 35,511,491 of JALJVW010000910.1, read as the reverse complement.
GCATGCTGAGACAGGGAGACAGTGTGATTTCCTCATAAAACCAGACTTTGAAGCCCAGGATCATAGGGATATCTAGCTAAGGGAGCAGGTATTTATAAAGCCCAAGAGAGTTTCATGGAGAGTGGCAAAAAAAAATGGGTTTAGCTCAACACACTAAAAGCCATTAAAGGTAACGTGAACATTTATAACATGGGTATATCAATAGATTTATTTCTTGATTCCTTTTTCTGTATTTTGTACAAAATAATATGTTTGACACCTTCTAATCCCCATGATGTGAAGGTAGTTACCAGACTGAGAACATGGGAACATACAGAGAAAAGTGTAATTTCCTTACGTGGTGTGTGTGAAGCAGCTTGCTATAAAGCATTCTGGAAGCTATGTCTGTGCAAGAACAAGAAGTAATTACAGTGGAAACTACAGCCATTTCCATAATAAAGATGTAAAATCACATCCATGCTTTTGGTTAAGAAGACCTGCTTTTTCTCTAGGGAATGACCAGCTATAAATCCTTGAGAAATTCATTTACATGAGCCTTGAATTGACTAGCTACTTAACAGCTCAACACTCTGCCCAAAAACTTGTTACTCTTACCCTGATTTTTTTCTGTTTGTTTGTTTTTCCTTCCAAAAGATCCCAGAGGAGGAAAGAGGTGCCTGTAGCATAAATTCTCTTCTCGTTTTTTTTTTTCCCAACAATTTTCCATGCTTTGCAATTTTTTTAGTGAGATTAAACTACCACAATTTTAGGGTTTGAAAGTTTCACTGAAAGATCTGTCAGGAATTCAAACCAATGTATTTCCTGATAAGTAATTTTCATGGCAAAATTCAGTTTTGAAAGCAGTTGTGTTTTTTCTGGGGATGGGACTTTTTTGCTACTCTCAGAAATATTACTTATATAGTAAGTTCACTACCACTGTGAAAATATTAATTAATCTCAATGGTGTCTATAACAATCCTGAAATACATTGCCTACAGTTCAGGGTGGTGGTGGAGATTGTTCATCCTGATCTGACATTTCAGGATTATGGAATAAATCTTTATTTGCATGGAAAAAATCCATTTGAATCCTTGGAAACTGGAAACAGTCATATTTTTTTCTGCTCCAGCTCTTCTGTCTTTAGTCAATAAGACCAGAACAAAAGCATTATCTTTAAAAATGTGACAGCACACACCTTACATCTCCACAAATCTATCACATAAGAAGAAGTGACATGACAGGGAGAATACAGTTTCTTCATTTATGGAGAGAAAACAAAACTTTTCTTTGACCTTTTCTTTGATCAGGTACCTCCAAAAAATTTGGCTATTGAATATTAAAGGAACTACTGATGGAAAAATAATGAGGCTAATATTTTTACCATGTATTGCATCTAAAATTGTGACTTTGTCTTGACATTTAGTAACAGACAAAAAAAAATTAATTTGTTGCAGGAATTCAATCACCTCAAATTATTCATGCACCTTTAGAAAAATAATTACATACTACCAACTAAATTTTTTCCCTTGAACAAAGCATGTAAATTAGTATCCAGATAGATTAATAAATTAAGAATGCATGAGTAGTGAATGTTTTTGACTCTTAAAAAGAATGAGAAACGTGCATCCTCTCTAATTCATCATTCAGTTTCTATCTTCAACAATAAGAAGTAAAATGACAGCATAAGGCCTTCAACAAATACATTTTAGGAATTATGTACAAAATAAAACCACACCTCAATGTGCTACTTCCTTACTTGACCACTTTATACATTTGGTTCTGGGATCATGTTGCCAGCATCCTCTGGAATAATCCCTGTTAAAAACTTCTCCCTTCTAATTTGCTTTGAATTACTCTTGACAAAAGTGTTCATTTTTATTTAAATTAACTATTTTTTGTTTATTGAACATCTAAGATCATTACAACCTTCTGTTTTAATCAAACACTTCAGAACAGTAAGGTAAATTTGTTGCTATGTTGCACTTTAGGAAAGTATACAGTAGTTTAAAGCAAATTTAGTTTTGTTCTTTTTTTGTTAGATGTTAGATGTTAGCTTATACTTTAGAGATATTCTAAAGATTTCATGGCTGGTAGAAAATTACTCCTGAAATCTACTTTATTATGAATGGTTGCATTCATTTAATGTGATGGAGATTTTGGAATCAAGACCAGTACCACATAAATTAAGTCATCTTTAGTACATTATAAATAATTCTGGCTTATTGAACATTTGCTGTCTGAAAGCTGGAGTGGAAAATGTACTACAGGCCAAGTCTGGTACAAACAGCTGCAAGGAGTTCCCCATATCTGCCCTGCCAACAACTTGAAGTTTGATTTTGAAAACTTAACCTCTACATGCGCATTTTAGACACTACATTAGCAAAATCTGCTTCTTTGCTAAGGTCAACCTGACATTGATACAGATTTCAGTGAGCAGTCTGGAGCTTTCAATTTCCTTGCACATTCTTCAGAAACTCCCCAAACTTTTTTCATTTTAGCTATCACCTCTCACTCAGGATCATAAGCAGGTGAACAGCAACAAATATACCTATGTGCACAGAGTGTTAATATTCTCAAATTCATGTTTTACATTTCAAAATGTTTATGCTATGATTTCAAATTATATACTGCTAATTTTATAGATTTCTTTTTATTTTTAGTCATCAACATGTAAAGATCTGTACATATTTATAAGGTTGATTTTATATACAGAGATGCCTTTGCTTATAAGGTTACTGAAGACTAGAAAATATATTTCCTTTTTTTCACTTTGCTAGGTCTTATTGAGCCGTGCCATGTAAGAAATTACTAGTGCCTGTAAGTATATGACATCCCATCAGTAAGAAATGTAATTATGTCTTTGGTGAAATTATTTCAAGTTACAAAGGACCTCCAGGAAAGGGTCAGAAGGTGGGATTCCAAGGAATAAATTGTAGTAATCTATAGAGAGTTTCTTCTGTGTTAAAGGAAAGATTAATTACAGACACAAGGTTTGACAGAAAATTGAACTATGGGTGGGCCTCTGTCTAGTGGTTCAAGCAGGGAGCCTGAGACACTTTTCTGGCTCTTCCTCTTTCCTAATCTGTGTCTGAACAATTTAACCTGCCACCTTTTGTTAACCTTTGAATAAAGCTTGTGCCCTCTGTACTTAGGATCTTAAAGTGCCACAGTTTACTTATGATTTCAGCAAGACAGTAAAGAAGAGATTTCTTTTTTCTCTATCCATGTGGTTGAACTGACTTCATTTCAACACTGACATGAAAGTGCTTTTAGACAAGAGGTTTTCATACTGTATCATATGGAATATTACTCTTCTAAAAAATCTGAAAAATAAAATGCTGGCAGAAGTTTAGATTAGGTCATATCCAAAAAAGTCACCAAAAAGATTCAGTGAAAGCCTAATAAAATGAAAATTAAATGCAGATTCTCTCATTGATTCCAAATTATAAATGTTGAAGCTCTAAATAAGCCCAGGAGTATATCAGACAGATATGTAAACATAAGAAATAATATCTGTATTTCTTAAAATAAAAGTATTTTCTGCTAATGTAAGAGAAACAGTGATTTTCACAAGTATTTGCATTTAAAAATTTTTAAATTGGAATAAATTTAAATAAATGAAAACTTACAAGAAGATTAAGTGACTGAAGGGATGATGTAAATGAGATTTATAAACATGAAAAGAAATCACAGTGAATAGGTTTTTTATAAACATTTATGTGTATCTAGTTGGAAGAATAAGCTTTCAAATTAAGATACTAAGTGTGTTGACAGCAAAGTTCAAATTCTGTAGCTGGGGATACAAGCTCAAGACTAGGAATCAATGAAACAGATTTCAATAATCTTGTCCCGGAAATTATTTTAGTTTCTTGACTTTTCACAATTCAGTTGCACTTATTTACTTTAATAAGGCAATTTATTTCATTTTTGATAAATTACTAGAATTTCTGAAAAGGAGTTTGATATATTATAAATTGCTTTATGGCAGAGGGTTATGCAAGCACTACACTCATGTGTTCAAAATGCACATGCTGCTGTATTTGATTTATTAATCATCTATTCCAGGGGACTTTAAAATGCATGACATAAAAGATAACAATCTGTACATACCTAACAATTAGCATATGACAAAAAAAATACAGTATCCCATAAACAAGGACTTTCATTTATCTTCATTAACATAGCATTTATTAAGGTCTAAAAATTCCCAAAATTACAAATGACTTTATGACACACTATATAATAGTATATATATTATGGTATAGTACAGCATATATTGTATTTTAAAACTACAGAGTAAAGACTTTGGATCATTCCTTATACAATAAATAGTATTCATCTTCTGCCTCATTTAACTTTCTAAGTGGGCAGTTCCACACAGAGTTATACACATTAAAGTCATTTCAAAACAATACAGATATGGGTGTCTGATAGCAAGACCTGTGTATGAAAGTTGCAGTACCCTGACCACAGAAAAAGGAAAAGTACTCCTGCACTGATAAGGACACTCATGATCATCCCAAATTCCAAAGCACCACACTCAGTAGTGACATGTCTTGGGTTAGGAAATATGCAATAACAGCAATCCTAGTCATGCATTTCTTTAGTCTACCTTGCTTCTGCCATGGACTGAAGCTCAGCTATTTCCCACTTCTCCCAGCCCAAGCTCTTTAAAACACTTGGATATACTCTTTCCTCAGCCCTAACTCCAATGATGTAGAGCTAAAGACACTGCCACCCATGCATTAACGCTTTAAGGACTGTGTCAGCAAGGCCTTCTGAAGGCAGACCCAGACATTCCCTGCCTGCCCTCTCAGCTGGCCAGATGCTGCATGTTTGTGTCAGTGTGACATCAAGCCCAAGCTAATAAACTTTGGCATTCAGGAGAGCTTGAAATTGTGAGCCCTTTGGCATGGTAGCCACTGCAACGTGACTTTGAGGTTAGATCTAGCTCACAGATTATTGAAGGTAGAACACAGAACTCAGATTCACTACAATCATTTTTTGCCATGCAAAATATATATTTATGATGTCTACAATTAATGGAAAGACATGGAGAAACTCCCAAATGCCTGTGAACCCAACCTGTAACAGGTGTGTGATTAAAATGTTGATAGGCAACTGGTAAACTGCTTCTATTTTCCATTGAGGATAGGAGTCCAAACCACTAGCAAAAAGTAGACATTGACATTTTTAAATGTGTCAGTTTGCTAGATGTCAGCAGGTTAAAAATCTCACAGTCTCCTAAAATTTACTAGGAATAATGTGATATTCAGCTTCCTAAGTAAAAGATTAGGATTCCACAAAAGCTTTGCTCAGCCATGGAAGAAGGTAAGATTCCACCAGCACAATTCCTTAAATGTCTATCCCAAATTTCATGACTAGATGGTTTTGTCTCTATTCTCTACTGACTCCAGTGACTTCATCTTCCTCAATGTTAGAAAAGTAGCTTTATATAGATCCATATTGTACCAATTAAGTTGCATGTCATGCAACTTAAATGGTACAATATGGATCTATATAAAGCCTCTTGGACCAAAGGTTGCTATATTTGTATTCTATGAAAATCCTGGTTTGACTGGATTTCTAGAATTTAGAAATTAGTTTTAAAAACACATGTAGGTAAATCCATTGATAAGCACATCCAGAGAATGACAATCCATGTTTCAGAAAATGAAATTAGTAGTTGATAATTCACCTAAGATACATGAAGTTATACATAATGCAAGTCTTCAGTTGAATCTGTCCTGACTATCCTCAGCCTTTCCACAATTCTAAAGATCAGGCTTGAAGGGACTTATTTAACATTACTGTCTTCTCTTTAGCTTTACAATGCAGATATTACAATGCAGAAAGGAAATTAAAATTAATGGTATCCAGAGAAGGAGAATGCAGGTGAGATGGTGCCTGTGTTTCTGGTTAGTGACAGGACCACTCATGAAGCAAGCAGAAATCCTGTTCCCTTTGGACCATCTCACATGCATTTTACCTCTTAAACTATGTAATGGTGCTCAGACAGAGAAGGAACCAAGATCCTTAATTTCCTGATCAAGTCCTTCAGCTGACAGACTATTACTTAAGGTTTCTAGAGAACAAGATGGGTGCGATAAACATTTAGGTGGGTTGATCATCTAAATTTAAACATGTAGTATAAACACCTAAGATGTTTATATACAGGGGAAAGTGAGCCCAATGTTGCACAGATATCCTGCTCAATGCTACAGGCATACCCCACTAGAGATGTGAGGCATGACTTGGGCAGCTGCTCTGCTTGGTATATTCATCTCAGCAGATCCCACTCAACTTCACTCTCTGCATATAGTGGACTGGGAACGTGGATGACAAACCAAGGTTATGAATCCTCATCATATGGGAGCCACATACAGTAAAAGGAAATATTCTCAAACCTGCATATTTTTATGTATCTCTCCTTTTGGACCTAGTTTTTGTTTACACCATATCCTCCTTTCACAGCTCAGGTAATTTAAACAGCTATAAAATGAAAACAAACTCAGTTTGGCTTCACTTGATTTAAAAAAAAATCCTTCTGTTTATTTTAAAGAGAATAGTAGAATAGATAAAGTACCAAAAGCTGACAAAATTAGAGACAAGCAGAGAAAAGATTTCCATGCTCTTTTGAACATTAGTGTCTCATTTTTCTGGGTATCTGAGTATCTTTGAAAACACTGTAAAGCTCCAGTCAGTTCAAGATAGAATAAAAAAGAAGAAAAAGCTTATACATTAATCTTTTCCCTTTCTTGTTGTAATGTTCTCTAATTTGAACCTTGTTCCAGAAGGTAATATTCTTTTGACAGTAAATGATACAGAAGGGAATCAGGTTATGCCAACAACTTCAGAGATCTATTTTAAACCTGAAGAGACAGGAACAATTAAATTCTTTCTCTCCAGACCATTTTAATGACAGAAAACAAGCATGTCTGCTTCCGGAAGGATGATGTTTTTCTCTCAAGGAAACATTAGGCTTCAGGATTTTATGCTTTACAAACTCTGCAAAACAGGAAAAAGTCTCTAGTTCCTGATGGGCTAGCAATTTCTGCTAATTCACAATCGTTCAGCAATGATCTGCTCATTTGGGAAGCATTGTTTTCAGGCTCAAGAGCTATTTGTTGGATAAAAGCAGTAAGGATAAGAAAGAAAAATGAAGCCTCATAGCAAGGATCCATCTTTTCTCTGTTTCTTCTCCTTATCTCTTCCTTCCACTGATCAAAGACCAAACTACATTTTGGAGTAAATGGAGTATTATCAGGCAATGCTGGAGTGCAATTAACACATTTTACCTCATGCTACCGTGATTGCTACAGCTAGTCCAAAAGTTCTAGTCAATGCCCATGGCTGCTTCCGAATCATTAAATTGGTGTTTTGAGACACACAAACCTATGGGATACACTTCAATGAGAAATGAGGCATTGCTATTGGGTGATAGTCACAGGAAGACTTCAACAACAAACCCTGCTCACATTAAGGATATTAGAAATTTCATTCCCACTCATCAGTATTTTAGTAGGGTTTCAATTTTTTTTCCTCACGTTTGTGCTTTGCTGTCAAAAGTTTACTTGCAGTTTCCCCTCTCTTCTCAAACAAATGCTGATGCTTTGGTGACTTAATGAACTGTCACAACTGTAGAACATGGCCTTTTAAAAATGCTGATGCAGATGAGTACAAGCAGACAGTTCCAAACTCAGATGTACTGCGTCTGACCTGGCAGGACTGCTGCCACAGGAGTTAGTTGCAGTTCAGTCTCTTAATACCTTCTCTAAAGTCAATACACTGAGTCTGGCAAAAGCCATGTAATGAACTCATGATTTGTGGTTTTTAGTCTCTAACAGTCAGATAGGAAATTCAAATTAAAAGTTCTCACTGCTTTTACACAGTCCTTTGGTCTGTGTTTAGAGACACTACTCTTAAAGGTGGGTGCAGAAAGTTCAGCATTTTCCCTGAGTAATTTGCTGTGGCAAGGTACTCCGTGCAGCCCAATTATGCTGTGTACAGCCCGCAGAATGTCTATGGGGGAATCCTGTGGCGTATGCCATGGCCTGCAGGCACTGCAGGAGACCCTGAGGTAATTGTCCTAAAGCTGTGACATGGCAGGAAAATAAATAATTTAGAAGAAAAGGCCAGTATCCTGCAAAACAGATGGTAAACCGTTCTTTGGTAATTTAACAGGATATATCCTGTAAGTATGTAACCAGTCCTCTTCTTCCTATATCCATTTATGTACATGGAAAAGGTCCTATTGACATCAAGGACTGTTGAAACCAGTCATGCACATCAATGGTGTCAAACCCTGCTGTGTGCAAAAAGGATATGCAAAAGGAACACCCTGTTTCTACCAAAACCTGCATGATGCACAGCAAAGCAAAATTCTTATTTTTGCATTTCATTCTGCAAGACATAAACAGTTTCTTGTGCAGAAATCGGCACTCTTCTTCAAGGTTTTCAGATAAAATAAAAAGCATATTAATGTTGAAATTATACCCAGTTAATTAAATTATTACTGGAGAATTTTACATACTGCAATTTTATAGCTGTATAAATGGGAATTTTCAAGCAGCCATGTAATAGTGAAACCTCATTTAAAATAAAAAAATATGTCTCTTGCTCCCATATTTGTGTATATAAATGTAAGGTAGGTTTCAGATCTGCAGAAAACCTTAATGGCTCAAAGATGCTGCTGCACGTTTAAAAAGACAACTGCTTTTGAAATATGTCAGTGACAATGAAGTTGTCAGAATCTTCATAATTTCATTTTAGACAAATGTTACTCTACTACATTTATTAATCATCACTGAGCATAGAAACAGGCAAATAGTAGAGAGGGGAAAAATTTCATAGACATGTCAAGAACATGGGGGACAAGGCATTTAAATACTGATATTTCAAATTGTTTTTCCTTTTTCGTCTAATCAAAGTGAAGAAAAATGTCATTCAACCCCAAAAAAACCACAAAATATTAAGTGTCTTCTGGATATTAAACTCTCATCTGTTTATCAAATATTCTTAAATATCATACGGTAGATTTTACTGCTTCTAAAACTAAACTTTAAAATCCCAGTAGTTCACTGAGAAAGTTGGGCATATAGAATAGAATAACACTTCACAGTTACATAATTTATTTTATTTTTTTACTTTAGCTGGAAAGTATCTTGGAAATTTTTAACTTTGTCACTTTCCAAGACCAACTCTAGTACAGCACTGCTCCCTATGAACCTGGAAGAGTCTTGCATAAAGTGGCAGCAGTCCATAAAATAGAGACTTTTCTCACAGGGGAAAATTTTCCAAATGAAGGGATATAGGTATTCCAAACAAAGGTCCCTTTCTACATATACAAGGAAGATAAAAAATACTGTACAAATGGGGGAACAGACAAAAGTGAAAGGCGTTGGCCTTTATGGTCTGGCATGATTGTGATACCTTGACTTTTTCTCACATGCACACAATGACATTGTTGAGTGATTTTCTTCCTTTCCTCCATATTTGCAGGTTAAGTATGTTATGTATTTAACTCCACTGGAGGGCTGACAAAGGTAGATCTGACTTAGTTTTCATCAGATGAATCATGATCTGTGGTCTGCAGCTTAAATCAGGGGTCTTGTGCACAAAGCAAGAACCAAATATCCTGCTCAGGACCCAAGACTTGTATTCTTACCAAACAGTTTTGCAGTAGGATTAAATATATGGTCACTGAAGCATGACCTGATTTCTTTAGACTTCAGGAAATACCTGAATGTCTTTTTGGATGCAGCTCTGGGAGACAGAATATTTATGATCTTTGGTTTCACATAAAATCAAACTGGTGTTAGAGTTTGAGGAGAATGGGCAACTTTTTCATTGAACCAATTAAAATCCTAATTTGTTATTTTTTTAAAACCTTTTATTTTTAAACTCTTTTTTCTGTTAGCCATCATATGTCAACATGTGCTCCGTCTTTCTTAGTTTACACATGATGTAGTTTGCTTTATGTTCCAGATTCCACTGTGTGATAGCTGTTTGGAGTTAACAGAAAATCAAAGTATTTCTCATTTTTCTTTTATTTTAACGTTAGACATTTCAAAATATCTAACCACTTTAGATGAATTAAAATAAAATATAAATTAATAATTTATCTCCTTCTCTCTATTTGGTCTCTGTCTCCCTCCCATATGATTTAACTAAAATTATATAATCTTCTACAATTTGAACAGACCAATTAGAAAAGTACATGAATAAATGCATAGCACAGACTATGTGTACTAAACCATCCTTATTAAATCAAGAGATGAATCTGTTTTTGCCATTTCCATTGACAGCCTTCTTCCAGCTCACAGCCAGCTGGCAATTAATGGAATCAGATTTAAAACAGGCATTGGGGAGAAATCAGCTTCTATGTGTCATTCTTACACCAGACATATGTGCATCTGCTTTACATATGTCTGTATTGTGTTTGCATTTGTATTGTTATGGTATCTACAAGGATGTATCATTTTTCCCCTGTGTGCCAGTTCAAAGATATGCAATATATTTCCTAATACCAAGCCTCCCACAAATATTAGGACATATTGTCAATTTTTCTCAAAATTATTTTAACCCTAATTTCAATATAGACAGACAAATTGCTACTAAATAGTTATGTTAGATAGCTTATTAATATTTATTTCTATGTTTGTCAAAGTGAAAAAACCCCAAACAACACAAGAAGAAAAAAGAGTCACAATTGAGATGTAGAATAAGCTGTACTTAGACACATAGGACTTAACAGGCATCAGGAAAAAAAAGAAGAAAGAAAAAAAAGAAAAGAAAATAAACAGCGCTTCTCTAATGGATTTGATGTATTTAATTTTAAAAGTTGTCTGGGGAGGGAATAGATAGATTTCTTTATTTTGGGAATCTTATTCAAAGATTTTATTCAAAGATAAATACAATTTACAGCCAGGATTTTTTTTCTAGTGTTTCAACTAAAGTCTTTTCACCAGAATTTCGTATGAGTTCAGTTATTTTTCTTAGGTTCCAGTTACTAAAATGGAATGTGTGTGAAATACCAGTATTCCCTATATAGTATATTAGTTAATGACCACAGAATGTGATGCACATGCATATAGCATGCTAAACAGGGAAAACAATCATTAGAAATGCTAAAGAAAAAGTTATCTGTCTCGGAATTCCCCCATCTGTTCACCTGCAGCCCTGCATTAGACAGGTCTATGGAAATTAATATGAAACTCTCAAGGCTCTCCTTTCCTTTCACAGCCCTGTTGGAAAAAGCAGAAATCAACTTTTTGCTCCTGGGATGCATCTGCAAGACAGGGAAGAGAACACAAGTGAGAGCACAAGGACCTGAGCATGTACATCAGTGGTGAGGAACTCCTCCAGAAAGCCTGAACTCTAGTCCTCGTTCTCAGCAGCTTCCATACTTATCTAAAACTGTTGAATGGAAATAGCATAAAAATGTTTGAATCAGAGCCCAAAATGATTCTTCTTTTCCTCAAAAGTCTTGCTTGTGAATACTCTCACCAATAAAGAACTGCATAAAGCTGTGTTTTGTGCTTAGTCTTCCACCCCTCACAAATCCTTTCTTCTCTTTGTACACTGATGTGACCCCAGCAATGGAGTAAAAATGTTCTTTTCTTTTACCCTTTTGCCTTCCCTGGCCTGTCACATTCTGTATGGAGAGAGTTTGTGTCCCCTTGCATCTGCTCAGCTTGAAGTCAGGATATCTTCGCCTCCCAGTTGGTGGCAACCTGTTTGAAGCCTTTCAGCAATTACCTTACAGGAAGGCACATTCTCCTCCTCTGCTTCTGAATGGAAACATTTTGTGTTCTTGTTACTGAACATTTTGTGTCCTTGTTTGTGTTACTGAACTTTAGATTGGGCCTGTCAGAGATTCCACAGAGGAATTTGAAAAAGTGCCTACAGGAAAACCTAATTGTGAATCCCACTTGTGTGTCTGGAACACACCATGCTGTTGAGGTCTTCTACAAGGACGCTAGCTTGGGTAATTACAGACAGAACAAATAATATGCCACGGCAGAGCACTGTAAGACTCAACTTGTCCTGAAACATTCTTATTGCAATCCTAGTATTCTAATTTCCAAAGTTACAATCTAGTTGACATATAAATTCTGTAAAGAAGTAGAGTTTAGACATCTGGACTGTTTGTGATTCAAATTCCATTACACCTACATTGCCTATGATTTTTTCCCCCCTCTAATAATTGTTCCACTATTCTAACAACTATGAAAGTGAAATGTAAACCAGCAATTTCTGGGAACAATTAGCTTTGTTTTTATGTTTATTTATTTATTTTTCAGAAAACTACTCTGCAGCACCATCTAGTGAGAGTGAGAAGGACCAGTTAAATTCTCCATGTTAGGAAAATTTTCATGTGTTTGCAGCCTGCATACTTTCCTGTAGCCTCAGTAGAAGAAGAAATGTCAAGCCTCCATTCACACATAGTGTATGTGTGAATCCTCTGTCATATCTTCAACAGAAAATCTACCTCAGAATAAGAGATTTTGTTATAGAAAGGTATAGAGACCCTTTGGAGGAGGTGCATTATGGACAGACTAAAAAACACATCTTGACTATAAAATAATCTTCACCTTAGAGCCAAAGTTTTCATCTTGCTGAATCAAGCACAACATTAGCAGCTGTCGACCTGTTTGCTGTAATTGACCAAAGAATTTCTTCCAGTAACTAATAGTGTCAACAAATATTCACAGCAGTGAAGAAAATTGTACACAGTGAGAAATACAAGTGGAGATACAGACCCTTCTGAGTGTTTAGGGCTTGCCTGTTAGTGGTGTTTATCTATGCAAATCTTTCCTGTGAAGGTGTAAAAGGTCTTCCAAGGGAAAAAAATCTATTAATAATCATTTATGCAGGAGGTTATATAAATAAATAAAGCTGCTTCGTTAAATAATCCATCTCCACACTCTATAGGAATTACTACAATGTTGTCTCGTACCTGAGTTGACTTCTAGCTTGATCAGTTATCTTGATGACTGATATGGCACTTCCCTACTGTGGTGATGGCAGCCATATGGCCATTTCCTCCAGTGTAAAGACCCATGCAGAGACATACAATCACTCTCTTGCAAAGAAAAGACAATTTCAGTCTTTTTGATGCCAAAAGAAGTCAGCTTACTTTAGGTCTTATATGCTCAATTATAGGCTAAATAGCCCTCATAATTTTTTTTTCTGTTTTAACACTGATAAAAACAAAGGTCTTACAAATGAGAGTGACATTGCTACTTTTACATGAAAAGAAAGTGTATTTGCACAAATACAAAACATCTGTTAAGAGATAATTCATGAGTCTCACAGGCAATCAGTTACTCAGAATTCCACTGAAGTATAAGATGATTATTACAACAGTCAATTTTCCGATTCTCCAGAGACAACTGACTAAATGGAAGTAATGGACCAGTAGACTATCAGACCACCTTTCTCCAGCTTTTTCTTTGTCAACTCCAACTCAGTTCTCAAATTCATCTAGAGCTTGCAGATATAAATGGATGTTAATGGAACTGAGCCTGAAATTTTATGTCCTTTAGTGCTTTACAGTCTCTGGTTCTGTCTCTGCAGAACACCAAGAATTCATCTTATCTTATGTAGTTAGACTGTTTGTAATTATAATTATTAATATATATATATAAATAATAAGGATTTTCAAGTTTAACTGTAAAATACTGGATCCAGTTTACCAAAGTCACAGAACTTTCATGATGAAACAGAAACTGTCATGGAAAAAAAAATTAAGCTTAGAACTTCTTGAATTTAAAAATGAGCTGTGGATTTGTGGATTAACACATTGGAAAAATGGGTAATTTTAAGTGCTGAGAAAGTCCTGAATGCAAAAAGTAATCCCAGATACTAATTTATTAAGCCTTCTCAGATGAAGCATTTTCTAATGTAGGACCATATAATTTCACCAATGGATACTTATACATTCTACTAGAGAGGATGGATATATTCGCAGAAAAAAAAAAAACATTCAAAGCTGGATAATTTAGGCCTTTCATAGTTTGAAACATCTTGGGAGAAAAAAAATAGGTGCATGCTAAATTATAATGCATAAAATCACAATTTCTGAATCCATCAAAATTTGCTGTTTCTCCTCTGTTCCATTTTACCATGATCAGAATGCAATAGCATATGAGCTAAATATGGTGAACTGGAATGTATTGGTTTCATAATAACTTTACACTTACTAAAGCCAATATGCCTGCTGAGTCACTGTAAAAATTCTTAAGTTATCTATGTCTTCTTCAGCCTTTCCTTATGTGAGAGGTAAAGAGGCAAGAGATAGCTTAGTTCTTAAACAATGTGTTGTGCAGTAAAGCAGAAGGATAAAACTTTGTAAAAATTTTTAACCTTTGTTTTTTCACTAAATGTTAACAGTGAACTGACTTGTATATGAACAGCAAACACACCAAAGATATTTGTATCTAATTTTGAAGAAAGAAAATAAAAATAGAAGGGAATGGTCCCACAGTACCCAAAAGTTGCCTCAAAGCCCAAGTTTAGATCAATTTCTACTTAAAAATTTACTTGCTGATTTTATAGGAAATGTTTCAATATTAATGATTTCTAAAAGGGGTCCAAAAAAAAAATGAGAAGAGTGAAAGGTAACCAGAAATTAGAAGATTATTCCATGTTTCATGAAAAATGAACAGCAATGTTTTTTAAAAAAAATATTTTCTTTCCATTTCTGCTGAAATGGGATGACTGAATTGTCACTGAGGTGACAATTCAGTCATCCCATTTCAGACCCAACAGATTATCTATTGTCACTTTATGGTCTTTGCTCTCAGCAGTGCAGTCACTCACCTTGCACCTGCCCGTGAAGAAGTTCTTCTCTTTTCAGAAGAGCTCTGCTAAAACAGTATTTCAGTTAAAGGGAGGACATCAAGATTAGGTGGAGACTAAGCAGCAGAGTGTGAACTGCTTCCAGCACTGCCACAAGGGATTCAGAGAGCATCCAGTCAGTATTTCAGCTGGGTTGGTGCTGCTGAATGATTGTTGTAAAGGGGATGTAGCACTCAAAATTATTAATTCTGCTATTCCCAATGCAATTTGTTTCTTCATTAAAGAGCAGAGATTTTGGAAATGTATTTGTAAAAGTCTCTTTCATGTTTAAATATTAAAGTTTTAAGCTAACAAATTAATTGAGATTTTACACCTAAGCACAGGAATTTCAGCTATTCTAATTAAGATTCAAGAGAAATTTGGTCATTCTTTGTAACAAAACGTGCACTATATTAGCCCAATAATCATGAGGACTTGAGACTCAACTGAGTTGTTAGAGTTGTTAGTCTACTGTGTTTGCAACTGACATTGTGTTGGCAAAGTCCTTATTTGAATGTTTAACTCATGGATCACAATGGTTTCTATAAACAACTAATTTAATGCAAAGGCCTATGAACTTGAAGCAATCTCAGCAAGAAATGCTTTTTTCATATACTGTCCTATTCTATAACTAGTGTAACAGAGAAAGAAATCGAATACAAATATTGAAAAAATAAGATTGCAAAAAAATCCTATTAAATTTGTGCTCAATATATCATGTATCTATCACAAAAATTAAAATCAGGGTACACCTGGAAACGCATTTTTATATCATATATATTATATGTATTATATTTTTATTGCATACTGGGACTCCTGCAAGACAAAAATGCATGAAACATTAAGTTCCAAGCTGCCGTCAGAGCTCTGAGGGCATCGCTAAGCTTTTCCTTCCCTGATGATTGCTCAGGACCACACTTCAGCCCATCCCAGTGCTCTTGGTGCCAGCCCTGGTGTTGCTCCAGGATTCCAGGCTCCAGCTTGTCCCTGACTGCATCTGCTTTGCTCCCAGCTCAACTCCCTCAACTGGGCATTGCCCTGGCTTGTGACTGGCCTGGTCTGGGGCTGTCAGGGAGCTCTGAGGCCAGCATTCACTGGTGCTGCAGGCTGTGGCCAGCTTCCATGGGACTGGAGCACCCTTGTCTCCAGCTCCACATCCCTCAGGGAGCAGCCCTGCTCACATCACCTCCTTGGCACAGGGTTCTTTCTGCTTTTTCACCATTTGGACATATATTCGATAAGCAGCATGGATCACACTGGGTGGTTCTAAATGTTTGGTGGTACAGGAGAAAATAAATATTTGGATGAACAGTAATATTAAATTATAAGAAGAGATATTTTTAACTGGCTCATATGTCTTAAGCTTATATTAATCACTTATTTGAATGATGAGAAATTTAACTGAGTATAAGGTGTGGAAAATAAGTTTTGGGAAAACTGCAGATTGAAGTATCCTGTGAGGCCAGTAGGTAGAAAGTGATCATATATCATGTATTTTCCATTTACACTGTGGATGTAAATGTAATAGGAACACTGCATATTTAAAAAGCTTTTTGGCTTGAAGGTTAATCACAAAACATAACTGGGATGTTATCATCAAATTAGCAGGAAGCCTTCATACTGGAGGCTATTTTACATTCAGTGTCATTCAAGATTTTCATTTAAAACTGGAAATGACAAATAAGACAGTATGCTAAACATAGAAGGATTCAGGAAAAGGGGCAATAATTATTACAGAAAACCACTGGAATAAAATGAGAGCCAACATAGACAGATGCACTGTGTGTAAAAGAGGAAGAAATAATCAAGTGTCAGATCCTGTCAGGAAGCGTAATGAACTTCATTGCAGATGCAGGTCCTTTGTGCCTCTCAGGATCAGTCCATAAATGAACATAGAGGAAAACACTGACTCAGCTGGAAAGAGATGAATGGTAGGTTACAGTCTGTGATGGACTGACCATGACTGAGGGACACAGTGCTATCAATGAAAATGTTCTGTGGGCTGAAAACAAGGAGTGCCCTGAGTAACACAAGCCATGTGTTAACTCTGCTCTATTCACAAAAATTTGGCTTTAGATGGACTTCAGTGTAAGATATTGTATATCCAAAAAACAGTGTAGGCTCAATGGTACAAGGAATGAGGAAAACATCACTGGTACTGAATAAATAAGAAACAGTTATTAATGGCATGAACTGGTGGATTAAATCTCAATGAAATGAAGAAAATTAGTGATTCCAGAATAAAGTTATATTTTTGATTGATACTAATATTTTAAACTCAATCTTACAGTATATGCTAATAGGCTGGTGGAGTTAATGCATCAAAATCATGATTTGTTTTCCACAAGAGAAAAATATGTTGTCCAGATAGAAAACAAAGAATTCTGAATATTAGCAATAATTCTTTACTTTATCTGTATCCAAATGTAAATATTTTGAAACACCCAAAATTCTAGAGATGTTTTACTGTTCAGATTTATAAGTAAAAGTTTTGCAGAATAAGCAGATACTCATTTCAAAATATTTAATTATGATAACCATTCTTCGGGGACACCAACTACCGAAATACTACTTTCAGTTTCTTTTCTCTAATTCATCTATTCTAAATACTGTGTATTCACAGACTATGAAATCACCTCCTGTCTACTTCCTATATCCTTCAAACTGTCTAGTCAGACGCACATTCCTGATTAAAAAAAAAAAAAAAAGATATTATCGCTATTTTGGTGATAAGCCTGGTATAATTACCATAGAAGACCTTTTACTTTATTTTCAAATTCCTGAAATGTTTTAGATGGACTTTAATTTCCATTTTCCTTTTACATTTCTGTAGAGTAACAACCCAGAAACTCAATGTAGTAGTCACTAAAACAACTATGTAAGAAACTAAAATATTTCACTTCCTTCATCTGGTCTTCCTTGTAAATAAAGGCAAATATTTTGGTTCAAGTGTTACAATCATCTTCTTCAGGACCTAAGACAGCACTTAGAAGGAATTGAGACTTTTAAGTCCAGTAAACCTCCTCTCACATGCTGCCTGGCTGGTGAGGTGTCTGTATTCAACTAGCACTTTCATTTAATACTGAAAAGGATGTTTGATGGGCAGCATGTGCATTGCTTTCATAGGAAGAGGGAAACAGAATTTTGAATCCTTGAATTGAGCCAGTGTCTTGCCTTATGCTGAGGTGATTACAGCACATTCTCAGTGATATGTCGTGACAATGAGAATGATAATTTTGTGATGCTCAAATACCAGCCACATTCTGGAAACAAAGAGGAAATGAGCAGTAATTTGGAGGGCAGCTTCACCATATCCGAGAAAACTATACAAGAATTTACTTATTTCCACTGCCAAAAAAAGCCCTCTCTGACCTATCATCCTCTGATGACCAGTTGCATGGCCACAGTTTCCAGAAGTGCACATTCGCCTGGGTACAAAATGTGTCCACTTTCTAATTTTCTCATAGTCTTCATCCCGTCTGGGGGAAAATGTCACTTGTATCCTTCTTTGCCCATGTAATGGGCAATCCTTCTTTGCTCCAGTGTCCTGGAGATTTGACATTTATTTTCTGTTTACTGAGAGAAGGAAGTTTTTCCTGAACTTGTATTCTCCCCTCTTGTTCCAGCATTTTGAAATGCAAATGTTAACACAGCTTGCACAAAAATCACTACAAATAATGATATATAAACTGAGAGACCTGACTCTAAAATCATCTTTCAATTAAATCTTTATTTCATAGTAGCACAACTGAACCTAGTAAAACTAAACCAGACAATAGAAATTACCATTCACAAAGCACATGTATTTAACCTTCATTCCTAATAACAGCAATAACTAAGGGATGTTGACAAGCACTTGTTTGACAGCGAGATTGGGGAGGCATGTCTTTCCTGACACAGTGGGATATAGCATTAAATTGTAACAATGCTGGCAGCCTTCCAAAGGATGGAGTCAAGGCAGGTGGTAATCCAGTTCAGCAGCAGTGGAAAATAGGTGACTGCATGTTGGCTTTAAATTACAGTGCACAGTTTGTTTTAAGAATAGAGGATAATTTATGTGATATATGTAGTGTAACACTTAAAGTCCTCTCATTTGTTTTCTTCTTAAAATTGTGTGGCAATTGTTTCTTTGGATATTTTTTTCCTAGAAAGAATGAAAGAAAGAAGGCCTATAACAAGTTGCTGATTAGAATAGTGAGGCACATTCGCAGCACTAAATTACTAACTTTCATTTACCTGGAGTCCAAACATAGAGTGCTGTAAATAGAATTTTCACTGGAAATTATAGTAATGGAATTAGAAAACCACTGTTGGCAACAATAAACCAGTAACTATCTAGTCAGAATATTTTACCCTCTCACTGAGTGTAAGTTGTTTTAAACTGAAATAGGATCTCTAAACCCAGCATCCCACAGCTGGAAAAAATCCAGTAATAAGTGTATCTAGGGCAAATACTCCATCTTCAGGGCAAAACAGAGATAAGGTATTTTGCAGGCATTAATAAATTGTGAAAGAAGAACAAATGAAGTAGCTGCAGGAAATGATTGAAGACTTCTCAGTGAAAACTTCCAGTTGCTTGTTGGCTGTGCTGGTGGCTCACTGAGTGCTGGGGTGGGATACTGAACTCCTCACTAACCTGAGCAAGACTGGAGAGGACAAAACCAAGGGCTCTGGGTTTCTGTCAATGACAGCTGCTCTCTAAAATGCTTCATCACCTGTCTTTGAGAAAGTGCTGCAAAAGTGATCAGAAATGCCTTCAAAGGACTTTGAATTTTGCATTGTTACCTCTTTTGGTCTTTACTACAAACTTCCTGTGAGTGTGCACACTGAATATGCTTAGCTGTGTAAGCACACTATGTTTTCCAATTGTGATGTGGATCTGATTAGATTCTACTCTGATTAGATTCTATTTTATCAAAATAAAGGCATTCTAATTTGCTTAGAATAGCTAGTATCATACTGTCAAAAAAAGCATCTGGTCCCAAAAATATCTTCCCTTTTGACATTACAGTACATTATGCCAAGAAAACTTTCAACAAAAACGTTTAGAGCATATTTTAAAAGACATTTAATGTTAAAGAATGCGATTTTATGCATCTGGAAGAAAAACTTGGTTACACAAGTAAATATCAGAAGTTTAAACAGCATTTTCACTGTGGTTTTTCCTCATAGGCAAGTACACTGCAAGATTTAGGTGAGTCAAATGCAGTAGGCAAGAAGATAGGTTGGTATGTGAAGCATTTTTTGGATCACATTTTACAGATGCTCCCAACTTGTAACCTAGTTTATATCCATAACTCACACATTCTTTATCTTGCATGCTTTTTTCCCCAGCAAAGCATGTTGCACAAAGTGACTCGTGTTCCTTAACAGCTCAAGAGATTTGGCAAGTACGTTGCATTAAATCAAGCATGCTTGTAAGTCTTCCTTGAAGTGCTTCTTGGACAGACACACTTCCTTTTCCTGTGCACCAGTTCACTACATAAGAGTTACTTAGGCATTCAGGCATCGTCTGTGCTATTTTGAGCTGAATACTGCTTGAAAAACAAAACAAAATGAAAAGATGCATTGCTTGTAATGCATACATTCTGACTTCTGGGAATTAATGTTCTTCCAGTAAGTGGATACAGCGTATCCTGTCTGTCAAATTTCAATTCCTTTTGTCCCCTGAGAGCAATAAATCAACCACATGTTAGCCACTGTAGCCATCTAACTGAACTTGTGGCTCCGATGCTAAGTTAATCTTTCAGAATCCAACCAGGCAATAAATGTCTGCATATATCTGCAGTTTAAAATTTAATGAATATGATCACCTTTGATGCATTTGGGAGTTTTGTTTGCTCATTTTTCATCAAAGCAAAAAAAACAATAACTCTATGAAATCAAATAGAAATTATTTCAATATTTTCTCCTTTTAGTCTGCAGAACCCAAAGCAAGTGTCTTTCTTGGATCTTTATAATCTCTCTGTGTATATTTTATTGATATCAATTGACATTTTCATAGACAGCTACATGAAGAAGTTTATTGATTCACAAATCCCACCCCAAAAGCTCCCAGTATACAAAACCACAACACTTACTTTTCAGCATTGAAGCTTATATTCTGAATGTCTTTACTGCATTCTATGTGAAGTCATGCACATCATTTAAAGATAAACATTCATTTGCTACATACCTACACATTGGTGGACACAGTCACTGACAAGTCACATACTCAAAGACCAGTTTTAGGAACTATTAAAAGAACTCATCTTTATTGCACAGAGCGCTAACTTGTTCAGGGAGATGCTGTAGGCTCTGCTCTTCCCCAGCTAGGATGGATGAGCAAAAGAAGCAGCCACACTGAATTTAATGATTATACTGGTGCAAAGCTGCCATCAAGATAAGTGTTAATAACTAGATTTCCCTTTGGCCTCTTTAAACTTTTATGTTAGGTCTGTAGCTGTTTTCTCCTATTTTTTTTCTGGACCACCATAGTGACTGTGCTATTTTAACAGCCACTTTATAGTCACTTCTGGATAATGTATCCCATTTCAAGTGACTATATGCTGCCTGCTGCTGGATCAATGTTACTTGTGCAAAGTATCTCTCACATGGATAGAAAAAAGAATTTTTTCTCAGTGAATGATTCAGAAATTCTAGTGCCTGTCAAGTATGAATTTACCCAGTGTACATTTTGCCTGAGTTAGAACTTTTTCTAAATGATACTTTGAGAATTTGTTATTTAATTTACTATTTCGTTGTAAGAATTATATAGAACTTTGTTGGGACTTCCCTTTGCTTTTGAACAATACATGAGGTTATGTTATTGTAGTTTCAACACTCAATAGCAAGCAGTTCCTGAATAATATTCTGCTATTCAAACATCTCATACAAACATGTTGTTACCTCTTTAACAGAGTAATTTACAAGTCATTTGTGAGTAATTTTAATGCTTGCCTGGCATCCTGAGTTCCATTTTCCTCTTCTGACTCATGGCATCAATGACCTGTATGAGGAGAAATTGTTTGCATAGCCCATGCTTGTTTTTTCATGCCTGCTTTCTTTCTTCAGTGTTGACATGCACAGGATCTGTTAAAAAACCAAATAACAGGAAAGAAAACTCTTCCTTTCTCTGCATAACAGCTGCTGGAGACAACAGAAAACAAATACCTGAGATATATCTAGCTCATTTTTCAGGTGACCTCATTATGAAAAACAGGAAAGACCCAGACTTCTGTGTTTGCTTTATAAAATGTTGTTTGCCTTCACTGGCTCTGTTGGGATTTAGGGACTCACTGTATGACAGGAAGCTCAGGGAAGCAGTCTACATTGTCTGATGCTATTGTTTTTCTTTTGAGTTCACTAAGTTCATTTCCACTATACTGTTTTTTTACCAGCATTTTTTTGAGTCAGTTTAACTGACTGGAACTGACTTCTTAAAATAATCTGACAGCAGATTTGGTGGTGATTTTATGCTGTCTGTTCAGTTTTAATTTTTTCCCCCCTTAAATCCATTGCCAGTGATCTGAGGTAAAGCTTTGACTGAGGAGTAGTTGTAGGGAATTTAAGGGTTTTGGCCCAGTTCTGCTGAATAATAGCCAGTTTCAGCAAACAACAGAGCACACATGTCTTTTTAGCAGCATGATCAAAGAACATTGGGTGTCCCACTAGCAAAGAGAAGCTGAGCTTATCCTCTCTTCTGAACCAAAAGAAATCAATGAGAGCTTTCTATTTTTTAAAAAAATTCCCATTATTTGTTTTGTTTTGTTTTTTGTTTTTTTTTTTGTTTTGTTTGTTTGTTTTTTGGGTTTTTTATGCTTTGGTTTGGGTTTTGTTTTGTTTTTACCTGTGAATTCAGGCATTAATTAAGTCTTCTGCATTTGATTTGTGATTTTTTGAAACCACAATTTCAGGGCAGAGGACTTCTATGACAAGCCTGTTTGACCCTTAGTATGAACTGCCACGCATTGAAGACATTCACTAATAAGGCTTAACCTAGAAATAGCACCGGAAAAATAAATAAATCATGTCATGAGCCAGGCAAAAATTCACTCTCTGTGTTGGGCAGGGACTGCATGAAACATGTCATAATCAGATAAGATTTAGTTAGGTGCCAAATGTATTATTCTGCAGAGGAGACACTTTGGGACGGTTTGCTTTAGGCTGCTTTGGCCACACCTAGACCACAGAATACAGAAGCATTTCTGCATTTAGCCTGACAGCACACCCCAGTGCATTTCTGTTTTGTATATGGGCAGGACATGGATTTACAAATTTAAGGAAGCTACATAAACTGATAATGTAAGAACTATAGTGTTGTCACCAAGGACATCAGAGAACCAGCTATGTGGAGGAACAGAAACTAGACATGCCCTAGTGAGCATCAACAGGTAACTGCAGATGTCACCTCTGTATTTTTATATTATATGCCCTAAAACATGCTCCACATTTAAATAGGGTAATCTTGCTTTGGTCCTCCTCACTGCCACTGTCCTGATTTACTCTACCTGAACTCTGCCTTCTTCTGGGAGTAAAGAATTGAGGTGAATAAATCCATATACTACTTTGACAAGTATTATTCTTGAGATTTGTCATGTATATATAGCAGTTTAAAACTTCAACATTATTATTCCCTCAATTGTGAATAAAACATTCAATTATAAAGAGCAACTCAGCTATCCACATTGAATCATTAATTCCCTTTGATTAAAAAGCTAGATGCATGCACAGATATGTGCATGTATCTGGAGTGTAATACGTAGCCATTATTTTTACCTTCCAGAGACTTTGAATTCTTTTACCAGCTCAACCATAATAAATGCAAATGTTAAATGGGAAATCTGGAATTTCCACATAGCACAAGTTAAAGTAATTAACTTTGAACTCCAGGTAGTCACTAGTAGCCAGATAGCACCATATCCCTATTTTATGTCCCATATGAAACAGAACCAGAGAAAACTAAAACTGAAACAATGTGGAAAGTTACACTAAGGAGGAGATGCAGCTCCAAATTAAGGCAACATGAATACAAGTTAATATCCAAGCCACAGAGTAAAATTCAGCTCCCTAAACTAGACATCAGTGTTTCATAATGTTACCTGGAGTGTCCTAGGTGGTGTGAGACCTGCAGCTTTCTGAATCAACAAGTGGGGTGTTGGCAGGATACCATGGCATATCCACAATTGTCATTACATGCCTTTGTATAACTGAGCTGCCTCCAGAGTCTTTACCAAATCATTACTGATGTAATGCCAGCTTTACTGTTGGTAGAAGATTGCAAAATCATACAGAGTAGTAACATTTAAATAGCTATGATATGATATACACAAATGTAGTGGGAGTTAAATATACTTTTCTTGGAAAACTAATCAATAAAAAATCAAGAATTGAATATCTAATCATATCTAGCTTAAGAAGCACCAAGACACCAGTCTGTATACAATTTATTTCTTGATAGCTTAATAATTATTCTAATAAATTTGTCTGTGGAAAATTGCATGGTTTTCAACATTTTCCTTTTAGGGAAACAACATTAAATACTGTATTTACCTGTAGCATCCAGATATGAGTACAAGTCTCAGTGATGAGGCTTTTACCAGCCTGGTGAGAGGCATGTCAGAAAAATTCATATTAGAGAAAAGGTAATAAAAGAGAAATAAGTGAGGAAAGAAAGAGTAGCAGACATCATGGTAATGCAGAAAGAAAAGCAGAATTCATCACATAAAAGCTGGGAAGAAGATGGGAGTATAGAGAATGAGAGAATACAGACTAGAAGCCAAACATTTGGGGGAAGAAAACAGCATATTTAAGGAAAATTAAGATGATTAAGCACAACAGATGAACAGAAGGACAGAGAAAAGAAAGGGATTGTTTTGAGAATTTCATGGTTATTTGATAAACTGGAAAATATTTAGAAATGTTAGTTTTACTCTGATTAACTTTCTGTGGGTTTAGTTTTGGCTAAGTTAAATCCTGCAGTTCTTTGTTCAGGTGGTATTTCATTTGCCTTGCCCAGTATGTATGTAGAAAAGAAAGCAAGTGATTGATTCCAGATATGCTGTATTAAGTAGGCTTTGCTAAAAACTAAATCTCAAAAATGTTAAAATAAAACTCCCATAGACCAGATAAGCAGTTTTGCCTTCAAAAGCCGGCTTAATCAAATCACCTGCTATCAGAAAGAAATACATAATATTTCTTATCTCATTTCCATCTACTCCTGTTGGTACACAACTGTGTGTATGTTGCAGAAAACCTGTGATGTGAGGCTGCATTTCCTATAGACATAACTGCTCATGAGGAAAGGATGTATTGAGTCATTTGTTTCAACAAGGCCCTTCACAGCATCTAAGCCCTTCCTCTGTATGTAACTGTCACAATAAAACACAAACTGTTCAAGACCTCCCCACAAGGACTTTTTTTCTCACTCAGCTGAAGCCTCTGTGCTGAATAGTGCAGAAGCCAGTTTTACAATGAATTGTGTACTCTCCCATTCAAGAAATTACCATCAACAGCATCTGTGTCTGACACTAAGTAATGTCTACTAATTGCAAGCCTTATAACTAAACTGACAATGCAATGGAATTACTGGGTTTTACCATGTGTCAAGGTGAACCATGATTTCACTTCTAACTCTCTCAACTTTCAACTTTTCAGAGATATGCAATACTTAAAAAAATAAACTCCGTCCTGTAAACATTATTCATTTACTATTTCTCCATGGAGTAATGGAGTAAAGTCCTGTATGAGTTTGGCTTCTATAAGTTATATTAGCAACCAAAAAGGAGTAGGAGATGCTAGACACATTCCTTGCCAAACATTTAGTTTACAATCTGAAGGCTCAACATGCTTTAACCCAACTGAAAATCCTGCACATATTGCAGGACTTCTATGGCTTCTGTTCTGATTTATTCTACTGCTTCAGACCCAATATTGTTCAAAGGAAGAGAAAGAATCTGTTGATAATATTCTTCATTGCTCTCAAATCAAAGTTGAAAGAGACAAACTGAGAAAGTTCAGGCAGAACATGAATATCCAACTAATCAGCAGATTAACTTGATATTTATTTGGGAAATTTCCCTTTCTTTCTGGAAAATTTGTTTCTTCATAATATTTTCAGAGTATTGGTAACTCCAAAGGATTTCTTTGAAATACTTTAAAATCAGAACACATGTTAACAGGCTTTCTACAGATATGTTTTAAAGGAAATTAAAATCTTTAAATTTAATTAGAATGAAAAAAAACCTTGAAAAGTCTCTTTAGATATTTAAAACCTGTGTATTGTTTATATATCAGCTTATTAAGTAGTCCCTTTGCTACTCTAAATTTAATGCCAGTGAGAGAAATATATTTCCTTTTAATTCTGTGTTTTGATTTGAGTTTGAAATGAAAAGGCATCGCAGGTGGACATACTGTCAAGCAGCAGAAGAAGCTTCTATGAGCAGTTTCAACATCAGCAGAGATTCCTTTCTTCTCTCCCTCCACCACTAAATCAGCAAAGCAACTCACGCCAAGAAGGCAAGACTAAGCTGCCGAAGAGACAAGTGGTGTGACAGATATAAATGGTGTTTTCTCTTGGCAGTGCCACTTGAAAAGAAAGCAGGAATTAATGTGTGTCCAGTTAAACTGAGACAGTGGTTTAGCACACTGTATGAAGCACAAATGTCCTCTGCAAGCTTGTCATGGGGATTCAGCTTTAGCTCTGGATATAAACTTCCTTAGCTAGGAATGATAAAATACGTGAAGACTTTTTAATGTCTTCTGTTTCTAAGCAGAGAAAGTTCAAATTATTATTTTTTTTATTAGATCATTTTCCACAAGAAAAAGATGGTACGTGTAATGCATGCAGTTTTCAAAGTTCTTGTATACAAAATGCATTCCTTTTTTGTAAAATCTTTAAAGATTATATCGGTTAATTTAGCAAGTCTCAAAATCTTTTATGACAGACAGGTCTTATATAAATGTTTCTATCAATTTCAATAATTTCATTCTGATAGGACTAAGTCCCTTAGAAACATAGATAAACAAATTATATAATCTATCAATATATTAGCTGTAAAATTCCTATGAATGTTCTTATTCTGCATTCAGGATGTGAGTGTTATACAGGAGAACTCATCCATCAGGAACCATTTACTTGACCTCTTTAGAAAATGTCCATGGGCTGAGTTTTCCAGGATGGAAGTAAATATCCATATATAAATGTGTTAGTCACATCAAATGTGCTACTAGACTGAAAGCAGCTCAGGCACCTTAATCATGGTATTTGGATATACCAGTTATCAGTGCATTTCCAGACAAAATGGAAGAAAAATTGTTTTTTTAATGGAAACTGCTGGATGTTAAATATATATGGCAAATAAGGAATTTGTCCCCATTTTCAAAAGGTCCATTTTTAAAATTCTGGCACAACTTCTTGCTTCCTTTATCTATTTTGGCAGCCACTGAAAATCATTTCCTGCCAAAGGTACCTGCTATCAGTTTTAACAGGTAGCTGTCAATAATTCAAATGAGCAGAAATCCTTAGTAATGCTTAGAAATGCTAAAAAAGCATCTTGCCTTGATTCTCAGGCAAGTACCAAGCCCTGAGTAGCTGTTCAGTCTGAGCCTTGGAGACACATCCTTGAGATCATCACTTTGAGCTTAAAATTGAGAAATGTTACTGATACCAGTGATGTATCTCTTCAATAGCTGCCTACTTACACCTATTTTTAACAATCTAATTATCTTTAATAGAAGAAAGTAAGGAAAATGTTGTTCTTTTCATGATTTTTTGGAACAGATTTCAAATTTTTCCATCTTGCTTTGTCATTTGAATTAACTATAGACTCCTAAAGTACTCATCTCACATTAAGAAGCATCTGCTCTTTGAAAGTCAAACTTCTTTAAAGCCTATCTGTACAAACTTTTCTAGACAGTGCTTTTTCCAAGAAATATGGAACCAGACAATCCTCGAGGTGCTCTTCCAACATGGTGTTCTATGATTCTATAAAGTATTCAGAATCACTATGCAATTTTGATCATTTCAGCCAGTTCTACATATTCTTCCAGAGTAGTTTGAACTTCTCTTGCATTAAGGTCAAATTCAGGTCACACAAACAGGGTATCTGGAACAGATAATGTAATGTCACTGCAAAACTAGTATTCAAAAAAATGAAAGCAGGGAATAACCATGCCGGGGTAAACACCGGGGCAAAAGCAAAGCAGCAAATCTATTTCCTACCTGCACAATCTGCTGATGTATTTTCTACTCTCCTTAGAAGAGTTGCTGATAGAGCTTCTACTCTCCTTAGAACTGCCTTCTGATGTTGACACATGCAATATGATATGATTACAATTTCCACATACTACACATAATATATAATACATGTAATATATAATCATGGATTATGCACAATGACCCAAATAAGAAGAAAACAGCGTCAGTCTGTTTTCTAGAATATGTCCTTCATAAACTAGAGCAGTAAAAGCATCTTTCACGTTAGGGTTACAGTGATGCTTCTTCACTTCACTTGCAATTGCAAGAGGTGGTGTTGCCATCACCTCAGTGATGTATTACTTTCAGAAACTGGACTTGTTCTTTCTTCAAAATAAATGGTGAAAACAGAGCTTGAATTTGAAGAATAAGATGCGAAGATGTTGGTGAACACATTACATGTGCATGGAACGGGTCTGCTTCCTTCCATCATACAGAATGTGTTCTAGGTAGGGGCTTGTATTGGTGAGATAGCTAATGCCCACTATTAGAAGTCTTGTTGTACAGCTTCAATTTACTAGGCTTTGGGTTATTAAAGAGAAGTATCTTTCTCCATTTAACATGTACAACACAAAAATAATATTTTTCTCTTTCATTCATGCATCTGGCAATTTGAAAGGTTGCAAAATGTGCTGTTACAGCACAAAGCAGAACAGAGCAGCCAAGATCTCTAGTACATCTTTTGGTGACAGCTGGCTCAGCTAGCACAAGCTGGCAGTGTGCCCAGGTGGCCAAGAAAGGCACCAGCATCCCAGTTTGGATCAACACTAGTGTGGCCAGCAGGATCACAGTGCTGATTGTCCCCCTGCATACAGCACTGGTGAGGTCACACCTTGAATCCTTTATTCAGTTATGGTCCCCTGGAGCAAATCAAGAGAATGGCAAGTGATAGGACAAGAAGAAATTGCCTCAAGTTGTGCCAGAAGAATTTTAGATTGGGTATTAGATTTAGATTTGATTTATACATTTTTCTGTGCTGATAGGGTTGTCAAGCTTTAGACCAGGCTGTCTGGGGAAGTGGTTGAGTCGCTGTTCCCAGAGGAATAAGACCTGAAGATGTGGTACTTATAGATAAGGTTGGACTTGGCAGCACTAGGCTAACTGTTAGACTCAATGATTTTCTTTTCCAGCCTAAATAATTCTGACTCCATTCTATGATGCTTTTCCACTGTGTTTTGGAAGAGTATGAGAAATGTTTTAAAACTATTTTTTCTTTCTCTCTAGGATGGCTAATCTTTAAAATGCATTGGATTTATACATTCCAATTATATAAGCTGAAGGACAAAAGACAGTTAATAGGAGGCTCGGAAGAAATAGATCAAAAGGCCTTTTATCAGCTGCTTACAATTCTCCACAATGGTTCTGACAGTGATTGAAAACATTTCTCAGGTTTTGGGTGCCAGCCCAGAGTGCTGCTAATAGTGAGCAGACAATCTGCAGTTTTATATTTTATAAAGCTTTCTCCCAAAACCCCATCTCCCTCTCCACCATCTTTAACATTGTACAAGTTCTGCAGCTGTAGCCAGACCTAGCTGCTCAGTGAAAGATCTTTAACACAATTGTGCTGCCATTTGTCCACAGCAGTGAATTGAATGCAGGCAGTTCTGATTAATTATATTAGAATCATTCATTCATAGGATTACAGGCTTAATTGGGAAACAAATACAAGTCAAAATGGACTACTGCTGGATGCCCCAGGAGATTGTTTTTCTGAATTTTTAACAGACTGCTCTTGTGTATACAAATAGGGCAAGACAGTGAGAATAAAAAGCAAAGGGAGGTTGCCATCAAGTTGTGAAAGCAACCAGGAAGTGGGAACCTTATTTTCAAAGTTTATGAAAATGCAACAGATGCTGTCTATCAAATGAGCAACTCTGTTTACAATTACAAGAAATGTCTTTAACAAAAGCTGGCATTTGGCTACATTTGCTAGATTTGTCTTTTGTTACAATCCAGATGTTTGTGCGGGTTTGCAAACGTGTTTCTTGAGGTCTGTTCAGTTTTGGGGACATTCTTGGCTGAGTTTTGCCTACTCAAGAGGGTTTTTTAATGTTTTCAGATGGAAACCATGAGAAATTTCAATGTGTTTCATAAGATCTGGGCAACAGCAGGCAAAATAAGATAACTTTGTGCTGTTAGTCATTGTGTTTCCAAGGGTCTTTTGAACCAGCTCTAGGCTCAGTTTCCTGTAATCTCTGTACATAGCACCAAAGAACTGGTCTAGACATGTTCACTTCAAAAGACATCATCAGATCCAAGTGTGCTGAAGAAGGGCACTTTGTCTGGCTCAGGCCCAGTGATTTGATGCTGTGTCTATTTGAATTCAGGATTTGAGCTGGATCACATCTGGACGGCTTGAAATACAGTAGGGTAAGGTCTGTCAGCATCTGGCCACAATATAATATTTACTAGGTAAAATTGTTCCATTTCTACATAATAAATATTTTAGATCATCCTGATTAAGGAGATCCAAAATATTTATTATGTAGAAATTGATGCAGTTTTACCTAACATAGACCTTTGAACTGCTGCTCTTTCCTCTCCAGCTTCTTGATTTAACTAAAACCAGTTTTAGCCATCTGTTTCATTGGTATGAGCTTATTTTAACTTTATATTCTTCAGGGTGATTCAGAGTATGTGTTGGTATGGTTTGCTAAAAGGGAGGCTTAATCACAGATGGGAGCTGTCAGTGTTATAATATTCGAGCATATTATTTGTACACCTAAGGGATTATAATTTTGTTCATCTTTGGCCCTATGCAAAGGATAAGAAAATAAACAATACTTGTATTTTGGCTTTTATCAAATATGTATCCCAAAATAGCAGCATGCGTAAATTAAAATTTACTGAATGGTTTTAACTACGCTTTTTATTGTCAGGCCTTTTCCCATACATGATGTCCAAGAAACAATTAGCGATCTGAAAAGTCCAAAGGGGCCTTAAGAAGCAGCATAACATGCAAGGGGTGGTCAACCTCCCAGAGACAGATCAAGGGATTCGGGTGAGAAGAGAGGACAGTGCAAAACCTTCTAAAAAATAAAAGTCAACCAAAATCCAGACTCCCAGACTCCCATGATTCCTCCTGATTGTGAGATCACAAAATGCCAAGGCAGCTGAGCAGTGACAAGCCCTTCCCTAAGTCTGCAGGCTTGACAGCAGGGCAGTCATGTCTCTCCGAGTTAAAGGACAGTGCTCAAAGTGGTTTAGATTTTCCATGGGGTCTTTTGGCTGGGGCTTCAAAGTAGTGGCAGTGAGTGAATGGGGTATTGTGGATAAGGACTTCTGTGTAGTAAATGGAAATGGAGAAGCGGTTTTTGGATAAGGCAGATTTGTTAAGGAATCATTTACCTTTTTCTCACTGAATCTTTCTATACTAAGTATTGTTGGGAAACAGAAGAGAACTACTTAAAACATCATACATCACAGTTTTCATGTGCAGGAAACAGCAAAACACTATATCAAATCAACTTTAACCAAAGTCAACAAAAAGGCCAGCTCATGATTTTTCAGGCAGATAATGCCTTAGAAAGTCAGCAGATGTACCTGGAGCTCGGTAAAAACCTAATTGTGATTCACTTTATACCAGCCTGACCTAAATTAGTAACCCACCCTGCTATGAACATACAGATTTTAATTAAAGCATCCTGCGTGTGTAACTCTCTTCTCCTTAGTAATAGTGTAGCACAGTAGCCTGGTGACTAAACCATCCTTATCGACAGTTTTATTTTATATCCTCCTCCATCACCACCTTCTCTGCCTTACTCATGAAGAATGCTTTAGAAATTTCATATTGAAAGCAAAAGTTCTTAGTTGCATTGCAAATTATTTTCATACAGTATTCAAATCTATTTTCATCATAACATTTGCATATGTATCCTATCTGTGCGTATGACGCTGGAAATTCTGCTTTGCTTGACACCTGTAATCTGAAATAAGGGCTGACATAACTTTTGACACAATTTGGCAATTGCTACAAAATGTGGTATTTTCAATTTTTTATATCAAAACCCATACAGTTCATATTATATAATCACATTTTATGGTTTTGTTCTCTTGATTATTTCTAAGTCAGAAAGATTCTAGCTACATGGAAAACCAACTCTGTTAAACTTAGATCCTTGATTCTGTTCCCTGCATTTATAAGTGTTTACTTTCCCTAGTAAGTAATGCCACTGGGAGTCCAGTGAGTCCAATGCTGGGTAGAAATGTGTTATCCAGGTTTGCTTTGCTTCTGTCTCCTGCCTTTTTTCTCCTACAGTATTTGGCACCACAGCAGCTGGACACTGAACTGAGGTTTGTCCAAATGTCTGGGCTAATTTCCAAGTAGGTTCTTTGAACAGATGTTCCCACTGAATTTCACCAAGGGCTGGTTTCATTGTGCCTAGAACCTGCCATATGCTCCTTAAAAAAAAGCACTTTTTCTGGGGGAACTGCATTTTATATTGAGATTCAGCTAAAGCTATGAGTCAGAAGTTCAAAGTTCAGACCACTCTTTAGTTAGCCAAATGTATATATAATTTTAATTAGCCAAGTACAGTAATTCCCTATATTGTAAAATTGAGACATTTTCCCATGTCTCTTAATAATCATGTTTTCTTAGCACAGGAAAAAAAATCTCTTTCCTTTCCATGAGAAGTTCCAGCATCATTTTCTGCTCCTCAGATCATAGGCTAAGTACTGAGTCAAGATTGTTCTCTTTCAAACAAACTTGCTCAGATGCTGGAATATTAAGATTAAAATGTGAATGCTGAAATTTAATGACAGTGTGTGCAGCTGAAGATTCAAAAAACCTGTTACAGCTGAACACAAATTGCACTGCCTATCATTTAGTTATGCAGATTTTAAGTAGCTGATATGTGACATCGTTTGAATTCCAGTGATGGAGAAGACATTTTCTTTCTCTTAGGCAAACATAACAGTTACAGGAATCTTATCTGAAGAGAAATGTCTGATTTCCTTCCAGAGAACAGAAATATTAAATCCTAGATCTAGGAATGCAAGGTTTAGGTCATGTTGGCTCGGGCTAAAAGCACGTCTGGTAAAACTACGTGCATGTGTCCGCTGTGGCTGAGCTTTGGGCAGCCTGCTGCAGCAGAGCAGTGCTGAGCCTGAGCTAATCAGCCTCACTAGGAGGACAGACATCCCAGCTTACAGTGAGCACCATGCTAATGCCATTCAGCAGATCTAGACCGTGTGTGCAGCTGTCTGCACCCAGCCATGAAGCCTCTGATCTTTCCTCTTTCTTTCCATGCCGTGCTAGGACTATTAGGTGT
Organism: Emberiza elegans; assembly: GCA_024865655.1. Classification (NCBI taxonomy): domain Eukaryota; kingdom Metazoa; phylum Chordata; class Aves; order Passeriformes; family Fringillidae; genus Emberiza; species Emberiza elegans. The sequence continues at coordinate 35,478,161 of JALJVW010000910.1, read as the reverse complement.
GATCTGAGAATGTCAGTTTGGGTTTGCAGAAATTAAAATTATAAAAATAAATTTAAAATTTACTGAAGAACAAGTCATTTTGCTTGGCCTTGGCTCAAACAATAATAGCTTTGACTATTTTTTCTTTCCAGGTGCCTAGATTCTTCTAAGAAACTACTAGAAATCAGTTCTGTGATATAGATACAAGTTTGAAAGGTGTAATTTCATCAAGGAAATACATAGAGGTCACAGACTGAAAACACCTTGAGCTGTTTTTTTTCACAGTAGCAAACTCACAGAAGAACAAAGTATTGAATTTACTGAAAATAAATGCAATTTTACAGGATTGCTGATATCCACTGTTTTAAACATTACTTGTTTATATATAGGGCAGAAGAAGCCCTTAGTAGGAAGAAAATCTCATATAATTGATTTCAAAAGAATCACTTCTTATCCCAATCACTCTCAATGGCACAACTAGGAGGAAACTGTGAGAAAATGTTATCTCACCCAATGCATGTTTTGCCTAGGCAGAAAACAATCTCTACGTGCTGGTTTTTTCAAATCCTACTGTCTTTTCTACCTTGCAAAAACTCACTCCAGTGCTTTCCATTTTGCATGGTATTTATTTCTCTCCATGTCATTTATTCATATCCACAACAAAGTATCTGTATAGGAGTCCCTGAATAAATGAGTCCTTTTTGTGAAATTTTAGTTATTTAGATTGAAAAGAAGTATCTAGAGGACTAATATGTTGATAGATTGAATGATTAATGAGAATGAAGGATGTGGTGTAAGAACCAGAACATAATAGAAAAGCTATTTTGAAAATGCATTAAAACCATATTCAGCAGTCAAATTTTTCTTTGTTACAGTTCACTAACTATGCTCTACTTTGCAGCTTACATCAACATTGGAATGCTACTGGAATTACTCCATATTTAGCAGTGCTCCAACTAATTGGTGTTTCACAGAATCAAATTTGTGTTGCATTAAAAGAGAATTTTAAAAAATTCTGATTTCAATGTTATTACTTATACAGCGAAACCATTTTGCTTTCCTTTACATGTGCACAATGTGTAGCATGCACATTGTATTATCTACCACGTTTGCTTTTGAAAGACTCATTGCTTTACAAACACAAACTAATAGGACCCATTACATTTGCCTGAGCAATATTGACTATTTAGGGACATAGATTTGACTCTTATAAAAGCCATCCTTACAAAACCAAAAGAAAACTGATTTTCTCAGTGTTTCAATACTTACCTAAAAAGAGTGACAGCAAGGATCTTCATCCTCATTAAGCCACTTCTTGTCTTTACTCATTTGCATACTCCAAATTTAGATCCTATTATATGCTAACGAGCACTGCTACACTGTGATGTGTGAAATTCAGAACTTTATGAATTCAACAGGAATGGCCTGGATTTTCTGCATATGTTAAACATCTCTTAGACAACAGAATTAATTCCTATAGTATAAGAACCTCTACTTTTAAACAATGTATGTGACAACTAGACATGAAATCATTATGACTTTGTGTCTTTGTTCTCTTCTTTGCACTAAATGTATTCCCCCTTTTTTAATGAGGGGTTGCATTATATTTCATACTTTGTAAATGGTTAGATTTGTAGCTGGTAGCTCTAGAGTGATTATTGCAGTAACACGTACTTATAATTCTCTTCTAGTGTTAAAACAGCACAACCTACACCGCTTTCCACATTTTTAGACCAGAAAAAAGTGGAGGGTAGTTTTAGCATGCTCTTTTTAGCATATTCCAGTCTTTGCTCAAGAAAATTGTCCCAATGAACAGAACAGTCAGTGTAGCAATTTAATTAGAATACAATAGACTGTCTATGTTTTTAAGAACTATCAATTGGGAGATCTCCTTCCTGAATCGAAATGTAAATAATCACAGCTGTAGTGATTATAGTAATAATACTAAAATAAAATAATTTAATCAAACTTTTTAGATATGGCTAGCTGTAAAGATTTTTTTTCTCTCTGAAGTACTCAGGGTAAAGTAAGGACTGGTAAATGGAAGTAATATGAACAATAAAAAAAAAAAAAGGTTGGGCAAACTTCTAGACCAGAGATCTAGGAACAATTTGTCTGAAGTGGCTCATCAGAGCAAGGAGATTTGCATTTCCTAGTAGTTTATATCTACAAATAAATTCAATTGGTCCAAGTCTGTTTCTTTAAAAAAAATATGAACTGGAAGTACATTTTCTTAGTCTTGTAATTTTTGCATGTTTTTTTGAGTTTACAATTATGAATATCTTGAAAAGATGAAGGTAAGCATTATCACAAAAAACCTAACCACTATCAGAAAAGTACAACAAACCATCCCCCAAGTCCCCACACTGCAAAAAACAAAAGGTGGTGGGTATCTTAAGGTGGAATAGTGCAAAGCTCTTCCAATGCTAGAATTAAAACACTGAGAAACAACATGATTATGAAAAATTGTTTGAAGTTCAGTCAAAGTTGTAATGCAGTGCAGTGGTAATGTTAAAGTATGCTTTTCATAATGTTCTTGTTTATACAATGCAGCCAGGAGGCTTCTAGTTAGAAAGATTAAGAAAAAAAAATTGGTAATACCTTGTTAACAATAAACCTTGTGAATTCAGCATAAAAAAGAACAACAGATAATTATTTCTGAATGGATAACAGATGTTTACAGCCATATAATAAAAAGCCACCCCAGAAAACTCAAAAGCAAGAAATTTTAGTATTTTGCAAAACACTACCTTAGCCTCATTAAAAACAAACACATAACTGTCCATATAGAATATCATCCTCAGAGGATGGAAATTTAATATATTTTTTGTGTTGAGACTAAAATCTGAACATAGTACAGCAGCAGATTGGAACAGGTTGAAAGCCAAATTCGTATAGGTATTTTAACTTTTATACTAGTTTTTTTTCTAAACTAATTATGCACAAGGAAAGTATCCTTTATCCATTATTTTTGAAGAAAACAAAGCTCCAGTACTGACAGAAGGCAGAGGCTAAAGAGAACAGATTACAGTCTAGCCTTATTTCAGAAAAAAAATTGAAAGACATTGATATTTAAGGATGTAATGGGTTAAAATATATTAGGTGTTGGCTAATAGAACAGGCCTTCATAACAAGATCCATGGTCTAGTTTATAAAAGTAAACAATCTGCTTACTTTTACCACACAGAATATCTTTGAACAAAGAAAATATGAATACATATCTCCTGTACTGGAAAAAGAATATCTATGTAAGTGAGCTGATTGCTTCCACTTACAGAATGATCTTGAGTGTGTGAGTGAACATCTCCTTAGCCTTATAATCAGAACAGTGGGCACAGTTTTTAGCTGAGCGTTGAATAGAAAGAACCAGGAAGGTTTTGGCATGAAGGAGGACATGGTTCTCCACATAGCTTATTGTAAATGGTTGACTTCCTTACAATTATTGCTGTCCTGGAAGTTCTCCCATGCTTCCCATCCCTTCTTCTCTCACCTCCAGACCAGTGTCTACCTTCTACACAGTCTTGAAATATTTGGGAAAATATTCTTATGCATGTCATCCAAAGTGTATGTCAGCTTATGGTTACATGACATATTTACCCAGAGATCACCCAGAGTGTTAAAAACCACACAAAGAGCTTTACAAAGTATGAAGAGTTAGAGGAATATGAGATAAGTTGAACTTTCAAATTTATAACAAAGATGAAAACAAATTTCTTTAATGCATTGTACCTTGGGACCACTGAGTACATCTGAAAAGTTGTTCACTGTTAATTTTCCATTTGAGAAACAGACCCATGAAACACATAGTTCAACATGGAAAGAGGAAGCACTGCCCATCTGGGCTGACTCTTCAGAGGAACAAAAGGATCCTATAACATCACAACATGATAACTTTCAAGAAGTAAAATTCATCTAATCTCATACCTTCAAATGGAAACCTTATCAGAAAACAATATTATATAAATCTCTCCATAGACCTTTTACTTAATTTGAGAACACATTTTAAGAAACTTAGTAGGCAAATTATTAAGATATTATAAAATACTTTGCATTTAGTATATATTTCCTATTTAAATATTCTGATTTATGAAAAAGGGAGGGGCAAGACAAGTCAAAAAAATCAAGGTTTAAGCTACACATTGAAGAAAGTGTTCAAGTTGAAGACATGGAGTAAAAAATCGAAAAATGAATTATCTATCTTCTCGAGGAAAAATCTACCGATACCTACTTCTATTCATAGCACTCTCATGCACCCTTTTTTATTGATTAATTTGTACAACAGAATGATAGACACTTCTCCCACAGGCATGCTTTTGTCAGTGGCAATGATTGTCTATGAATATCAAATCATATACAGCAGGATGTCATTATGAGTTGCCAGGTTTGATTTGTGGAGCACAGCACATTTGCATACTCCAAATAATACCTTGAGATACAAAAAAAGGGGAAAAAGTCTTCTTTCCAAAGTGTTCATGAGAAATATTTAATAAGTGAAAGACAACTTTCTGTAGATTTGTTTTCTCTTTCATTTACTTGGTCTTCAGTTTACATTTTAATTCCTTTATTTCAAAGCGTTAGTACCTATGCCTACCAGATAATGTAACATAGTCCTACACAAAGAACAATAAATGGTTGCAGGAGAGCTTCTTTTATGGCCAAGCATGGCTTGTCTTTTGGCCTCAAAATCCTAGAAAGATCAGCAGTTTCTGTTCCAGCAACAAAGAACCGCATCTTTGTCGATGATTGCTCACAGTGGTAAGTGCAAATGGAGTGTGAGGCGATAACAAGAAAGTAGGATGGAGATAGAAAGGGCGTAGTCAGCCTGGGTACAGGTGTATGCCTGAAGTTTAATTTCTGTGTTTTAAAGGGCTATCCCAGTGCATGGATAAGATTCATCCCTGAAAGTAAGCGAGGCAAGGGCTTACTGAACATGAAAATTTCTTACAGGTTAAGGGCTTGTGCTCCCTTTTTTCAGAGATGCAATATTTCACTTTTTTTTCTGGAGGAATGCTTTCTATTTTTTGTTGTGCTTGTTCTCTTCAGTTCAATATCAGCCATGAGTAGGTGGCTGTCAGTGCATGTGGGAGAGCACTTGGTTACATCAGGAATTCTTGCTTCATGAGTGAGAGGAGTGAAGGAAAAACTCTCACCAACACATATTTTTTCAGCCTATTTAAATAATCTTGGCAATACCAAAGAGAAGATAATAATCTGGACACCTACAGACCGAGGGCCTACTAATGCCTTCCACATCTACACAGAGAAAGCAGCAGTCATCCATCTCTGCTGCTGCAACTTCACCATTTCCTCAAATTTGGAAACTCCGTTTCTGTCTTCCAGGGGCCACATAACCTTCTACACAAAGGCCTCCACTAAAAGTGGTGCCATTTGGGATCAGCTATGATCACCCCTAAGTACCAGGGGTAATTTGGTAGAAGCTGACACATGCTCACCGAAGACTGTAAGAACAAGGACCACATTGACTGCCAAACAATTCTAAAGTCAAGAACTCTGGCAATGCTGAACACCTTCTGTGAACCTCTGTAAATGGTTTGTTTGATACTGGTGATCTGAATACTTGGTCAGTTTTAAAAGAGAGGAACAAATTGTACCTTTCAGGAAAACAAGAAGAAACTGAATATGAGAAAAACCCATTCATTATCCCCATGAAATTTTCCTCAAAAAGAAATACATGGAATCTTGAAGACAATTTGAGTATGAAGTGTTGGCATCATGTCAAGTGTCTAGTTACACATTTTTGTGGATTTTCTGTGACATTTCTGTGTCCAAATCTGTTGTGTTTTGTGATGCCAAAACAGCCATTTCAGAAGAGAGTGAACATTTTAATATTGTTTTTATGATGTCATTAGGATATGATGGCAAAATTTCAGTGAAAGTCCATAGAGATTGTTTTTAGCAGTCCTTATAATGTATCATAGCATTATCCATCAAAAATGACAGATCTTGTGAGATCCTGTTAGGAATTGTTCTGGGGATGGAACAAACTTTTTCTGTTGCCTCTTTCATATTCTAGGTAACAGAAGGCAGTTTACAACTAAGCCATTATAGCTGCAGAATGCTGTCAGTTGTATTTTTTATTTTGCTTTGAAAGCAGCAATGCAAGTGCCAAGGACAGAATCTTGATGTGATACGTTGTTTAAATGATGGCATATCAAAGGGAACAGAAATATGTGCCAAGCTACAAGTATGTGAATAAGCACCTTGTCCAACGCATTGACAACTGTGTATTACAATGACAAACATCTAATGTTAATTCAGGTAGGAGAGATATCACATAATTTAAATGACTTCACATTTCTAAACTGTGGAACACACTGCAAAAGAGTTTATAACACCAAAGGTGTACATGCTTTTAGCTGGACAATGGTCACGTTCATTGCACAGAAATCTTTGGATGATTCTTAGATACAGAGAAACAGTTAATCCAGGGACTTATTGGCAGGACCCTCTGGAAGAATACTCAGAACAATTGTAATTACAGAACTTTTATTCTGTGCTTCCCCTAGGTATCTGCTTCTGCTCATGGCTGAAGATGACTGAGCTGTGTGAACCTTTGGGCTACGCATTTTGTATGGGACCTAATGTGAAATACTCTGATATTACCATAGCAATAATAGAAAAAACTAGCTCCAAACTCTGAAGAAGCTAATTATTTCCCCATCCATTGTTATTACCATACCATGCTGCCTAGAATCAATCAGATGGATAGGATCTGCTAACACCTATTCTCTCAGATTCTGTGCAGAAAAATCAAGTGAACCCTCTTCCCAAAAAGCTAACATAGGGGAAAACAGACACTTGGGCCCAAACACACAAATACAAAATAAGGCAACAACAGAAAGCCCAATATGCAACATTTTTACTGCTACAACAGCTTAAGTACTCTAAAGATTTCTTTTTTTAGCTATAAAATAAACAAGAAGCATTTGGATCTCCATAATATATTAGCTGGCTGATGTTTATAGAGAACATATCCCCACATGAGGCTGCATATAAAGAAGCATGACAGTTCTTTCAGAGATGAAATCTCACACAAATGATTAGTCAAATGTGGAAGTCCATATTTCAGTAATTAATGAGAACTTGTATGAGGAGATCTGATCAGTCACACGTATTCTATTTCAAAATTAAAGGCAAATCAAATTGTCCTTAGCCTAATGATTCTGTATGTATGTTGAACTACATGTATGCTTTAAAATTTTGTCTTTTAATATAGCAGTTATTACAAAAACATAATAGTGTACAAACTGAAATGCATTTGTTTTGCAAGCTCTCTAAAGCAAACTCTTCAGCAATTATTTTCTAAACTTATACAGGACACAAGCAAGAGACTTCTGCAGGATACAAAAATTCAAACTCATTTTTTACTGTTTTGAAGTTTTCCTTTCTGCCACATTATATCCATTGTTCATTTCAGGAAACTATCTTTTTTAATCCTCTAATTTCATTAAATTAATGAAAATTCCAATTTCAAAAAAATTTTAACCAAACCTGCAATAGCTCAGAAACTCAGCTGCAATCCCTGTCTCTTTAGGCATATAAACTACTGGTATGACATCCGTGAAAAATTAACTTATAACTGTTAATATCATTCTCAATACACTTGATTCAGTGTAAACTGGAATCAGTTTATCTCTTTAAGGAATTTTTTATTATTATTTTTATTCACATTTTTGTTTTAGTGCCAGACTCTTTCATTGTATCTCTCAAACTTTTTTCATCACAAGAGAATGAAAATGGGTAGCAAAGTTCTGGTTTTTATTTTCTGTGCTTTGTTTATATTACTTTTAAAACAGGCCTTGTAATTTTTCCCTGTTTATTTTGCTGCAAGATGTTTTGGTACATTTCACAACAAATGGCCATTTGCCTCATTTCTTTTTCATGTACACTAGATTTTACATAATGAGCTCTTGGGCCTGCAGTTTTAGCACCATTAATGAATTGTTATGTAAAGTTCTTACAGAATTCACTTATGAAAGATTTTTGGTCTCCATGAATTGTATTAGTGCTAATCAACAATTCTGATCTTGCAACACAAGAAATTCATCCATCTAGTTGTCCATAAAACATGAAAGGTAAGGGGTTTAACAGGAAAGGGAATTGTAACTACCTTCCAAGATTGACTTACCTCAGTCTATGAGTAGCCTCCTTTGAAAGCATTTAATGGGCCTCAGATAACCTAGTTTTTATAATCTAAAGGTTTGATATTAAGGCTAAATTCAGACTTCTTCACAGTAAGCAAAGGGAGATACTGTTTCCAATGACAGATTTATCCTCATTGTCTCTGGACATGCTTAGCTCTTTGTGAAATAGTTAAGAACTTGGACAACTGATTTAGACTAGATACCTGATGTTTGTGGCTACAGGCTTAATTAAAGTATTCCACCCATAGATTAGTTTATTAATATGTGACTTCATTTATTTAAATTAATTTCCAGATATTTCAATTACTTAGTTGTTCAATAGGTTCTACATAGCTTCAGTTTTTGCAGATATGCCATTATACAATTAGTCATTCAAAATATAGCACTTTCTTTCTCTCAGTTTCCAACAGTAACTAATGAAGGAAATTTTGCAGGCAGAAAATTCTAGCAAGGAGAATATACCAATATGTCTTGTAAAAGAAGGTTCCTGAGTTTAGAAACATTTTCAGGTAATTATTACATTATAAATGGTTCCTTAAAAACCTAAGTTCCTGTGTGGCATTCTCAGAGCCACAGATTAAATCCTATACAACTGTGAGAACATTTGTAGAAATTAAAATTAACTAAGAAAAGCAAGCATATGAGTTCCATTGGCCTTGATTTATATATTTAAAAATTCATTATGACTATTTTCAATCTTTTACCGCATTGAGTTTGATTTTACAAAATAGACTAAGATAATTAGCTGAAATACTATGCACTGTAACTAACAAAATTTGTGTGACCACTTCCGTGCTCTATTGTCTGTTTAGGCATTTAAGATGTGGACAGTGTAACCCACTGTCTTTCTGCTTTCTGAATTTTTCCCAAATTAATTTTGTTGAGGACCCTCTAAGCAATTGCCTACAAAGCAGACAAAATATGACATTATGACTAGCAGTACTTACATAATGTGGCATTGAACAGACACATGATATATTGAATGTTGAGCTTGTATTCACTTTGTAGAGGGCAAAATTTGTATTCACAGCAAACACTTACTTAAATTTATGTTCCAGAGTATTTACCAGGGCACATTCAGCTTAATTTATCCTGGTTTTAGCTGTAGCAACTTTGAACTATCTACATAATAGTTCAATCTAGCCTGTTATTTTGAATAAATGTTTCATTCTGGATTGCACAATTATAAAATTATTCCAAGTACAAATGGAACTTTTAATACTCTCTGGTTTTTTTCTTCTTTTCTTTTTGAATCTATTAAGACCTTGATAGATTTACTGTAACAGTCATTGCTTCCAGCACATAAAACTCAGCTTTATTTGGCTACATGTATTCAACATATAGCAGAGTTGAATACAGCTGTCTGTAAGGCCTAGCTTAAGTGGGAAGCTGGGGTTCAGATGGAAGATCCACTATATATTTACTTATCTGTGTTTAGTGAGACAGTTGCCAGAAAAGTGTTTTATAGAGAGCTAGCAGAGAATTGAACAACTAAAATCAGTCACCAAGCCAGCTCAGATGGGAGTTTCCACTGGGCATTTCCCTCACTTGAGTGTGTACTACTCAACAGTGGATTTGCTTCATGCTTGCTATCTGCTTTTGGGATATGCTGCATTGAAACTAGCTGCACTTCACAGGATCCAACCAGGCCCATGGGATAAAGAGATGAGCACAGGTTCAAGAAACCTTTTGTCTGGTTAAGGAACTGGGTGTCTCAGCATCTCTGGTGTGAAGCCCAGAGTTATGGGTTGACTGCCCACTGGGAGGCAATTTAGAGGAAAACCATAGTGCCTAATTACTAATGATGTGGAGATTCCTACTAATAACTGAAGATAAAAAACAAGTTCTTCCCTTCTTCAAACAAAACTACTTTTGCTAAGACATGTCTTTTTTACGTCTTTTTCCTATTACTTATTTAAGTTTCTTTGCTTGATCCTTGTCAATCAGATGGAGAGAGACATGGCCTGGAATGGCACTTAGAAGTACCAGCAAAATTACTGAAAAGATGTGAGACATCCTATTATTTTGAATACTTTGACAGAGGACTAACAGTTGCCTTTCAGCCTTGTTGCAAGGCTGAAAGTGAGCAGGGTGTCAGTCACATAAACCACCAGGTTTTGCTTATCTGGAGGGAAACTTGAGCGAGAACACAATTGACGTATGTAATTTTGTATTACATATTTTTAATCTCTATGTTTGTGGGAAGCCATGTAAGCCAGAGATTCAAATGCAAAAAAAATTTGCTGTTGGAAGACCATTACAAAAGGAAAAGAAACACGACAGAAAGTGTCACATAAACCAGGAAGTTATCTAAAATACTTAGGTGATGCCATCTCTGAAACTAGTACAGGGGAGTAAAGTGTTTATGCACTACATCAGAAGAATATTCAAGAGGTCAGAAAGAAGTAACTTCATTCATTACTATGAAAAAGCCCTAAACATCAGTGATATGTGTAAAAAACTAAAATAGTCAACCATTAACTCAACATTTAATGGAGATTTAGAGTATCTTGTTAAAAGAAACTTGACTGTGCCAGTATAATACACATAAGTAGATTCAAGGAAACAAAAGTCATCCAGAATCTTAGATACACACAGGCTACCATCTGAACCATTGAGATAAGGTCTACAGATTCCACAAACCTGACATTCAGCTGGAATATCTGGGCTCACTCTTGTCCTTTACTGGCAACTCTACACTGCAGTGTAAAGATACAGAGGGACATTCACAGGTTTTTGTAGTACAAGGAAATTCACTCTTATATCGGGTTATAATAATTCCTGATATATAAGGCATTCCCAAATCTGCAATTTTCCCATTAAAAATATTATCTCCAGGTTTTAAAATGAGCTACAAAATACTGCAGTATTGTAGAGTATTGTATACTGCAGAGTTTACAGTAGAACACACCTGAAGGCACATTCTGCTTTTGATGATGCATGTAATTACTGTAACATAGTGATAATATGAGTTACATGCTTATTTTAAACCAAGTCCTTCTGCTGACATCAGTACAAACTTAACCAAACCCTCAGTAGAAAAAGAAGAGTAGTGATTTAGAAAGCAAGCTTCCTATAGTATTCTATTACACCAAAACACAAATGTTGCTAGTATGGCTTACTGAGCTGCTTCACATTATTAACATCATTTTACAAATCTGTATGCTCTTCCTGTGTAATTAGGAAGAGTTTCTTCTCGTGGTTCACCAGTCAGTTTAGCACTTCATCCCCTGCTTTCATATGCTGCTCCAGATCTTTTTCAATCCATTTGTAGATCACTTCTTTCACATTAATATCTCCATTAGCATCAAATATCCTTGTAAAGATGTACCTGATCAAACCCAATGCCATGAGCTTTGATGTGGTCAATGACCTCAGGCTGTAGTTTCCATCAGGGCAACTCTACCTGCCCCAGCATGGAGGTGTCCCATGTGCTGCAGATGTTTATCTGCCCCAGCATGCTCCTCCATGGGTCTGGGGGACAGTCTGCCTCACCATGGTCTTCCCATTGGGCCAGAGGTGGATATCTGTTCCAACATGATCTTCTCCATGACCTGCAGGGGAATCTCTGCTCCATCATGTAGGGCACTTCCTCCCTCTCTTTCTTCACTGTCCTTGGCATCTGGAAAATTGTTTCTCCCATTGTCTCATTTGTCTCTCACTGCTACTGCACATAATTTCTTACCCTTTCTTAAATACTTTGTCACGCAGGTGTTGGCAGTGTTTTGTGGGCTCAGTGTTGGGCACCAGTGGGTCTATTTTGGAGCTGGAACTGGTTGTGACAGAGGGTCAACTCCTGGTCTCACAGAATTCAACCCTACAGGACCCCCATCTCTCCCCTGGCTAAAATATCCTAGTCACTTAAATCCTATGCAGGGATATTCAATGTTTGTTTTCAGTCTTAAAGGACTAACAAAAGACATTTCAATTGTAAACTGGGTTGCCAACATTGACAATTCCCAGTAAAAGACTTTCTCTGAGTTTAGAACTTCATGAAACTTTTAAAGTCTGTACCATAATTTTTCTATCCAAGGGATCTATCATGCTAACCATTGCTTTCTAAATGTCACACAAAATTAGAATTTGAATCTTAGAAGTCCAAAAGCAAAGAAAGATGAAATGTAATGCATGACTAAAATTTTCTGGTTCCTTTCTCTTTTTTCCTGCTTGAGAGAACCCTTTAGCTCCTTAGTGTTTTGAAGCAAGTCCTTGCTTTATTAGGATGATCCATACTTGAAGAAGGTACACCTTCTACTGCCCCTATGAAGAGCCATTTTATCCAGCCAAAGTGCAAGCCTTGGAAAACCATGGGTAATATGTTATTTTCATCAGTAAACCAGTTAATAACTGTAGCCTTGTGATGCTCCTGCGCCCCCAGTTCCTTGCTTGGAGCATCCTACCCCCCTAAGAGGTGATGTAGCAGACTGAAGCCCAGAACTGATGTTGTGAAAAACATCTAATATCTGTAAAGGAGATAAGAAAAAACGGGCAAGGAATATATTCACAGAGGCAACAATAATGGTAAGCAGGAATAGTGGATGGAGACAAGGGAGACTGAATTACAGTGGGTTGATTGAGTCTTAAACTGTAGCAAGAAACCAACCTAATCATGGCTTGCTGAAAATTGATCTTTAAGGGTCGGTGAGAACAATATTGAGTGGCAGGAAAGCACTGGGTGAGCTGAGGAAGGAAAGACACAGAAAACAAAGCTTAAGGGAGAGGAAAAACAGCTGTAGGAAATAGGAGCAGGGTCCTAATCTATTGCAGAGTTTTTTTCAGAAAAATCATACTGATGTTTTATATAATACAAATACCATGAAATCAGGATAAATGTTATCTCCTGTCAGGAGTCAAAGTGACTAAAGGACAAAAAATAAGGACTGTGATCTCTAGTTCACCCTGAAACTGTGGAAGTTCCTCTCTTCAATTTTTTTTCATGAAAACTGGTATTTTTTTTTTTTCCACCTCAAAAATTTATCATTTTTCCTAGCTTGAATTTATGCATTATCAGCCCCTATAGCCCGCTCAGGGCTGCAAGGAGATAATATTCACATATATATCTTTATCAAATGGTGCTATATGCCTGGTGCTCTTCTCTGATAAATGATTTTCCTCTTGTGCTCCCTCTAAAGGTATCCTATGTATTCCAAAGATTGATCTGATTTTGTTTTATGATGCTCCTAACACCCTGTTCATAATAACTCCTACAGCTGCTTCTAAGAAAACACAGGTTAAGGAAGGTGTCTCCAGACACGTCAATCACTGCAGCATGTCGAGTACTTACAACCAGTACTTATACACAGCACTGTATTACTAAAGAGTAATCTTTTTCCTTCTTTCTCTCACTCACAAATGTACATAGAGAGTGTTATTTCAAATAATTGCTTCACAGACATCTGCTATAAATCATAAATGATGATAAAATAATTACAGAAATGCGGCAAGAGATTACCCTTGACATTTCATCTCCTCTTCACACCTCACGAAGCTGTAATACATCCAGCTCAAGAAGCATTCCCACTCTGATTTTTATGTGTAACAACACGAGAGCTTCAGACTGACTGCTGGGCCTTTAATGGCAGCACTGAACACCCAGACAGGCTGACTGGCAGATGTGCACAAAAACAGAGCATACAAAAACACTTTCCTTTTTTTCCTAAATGTTTAGAAAAATTATTTGAACAAATGATCAGGGGAAAACCAGACAGTTAATATCAGAGACTGTCCCTTCCATCATGGACATCATGGGTCAGATTGCAACTGAACTGTTCAGAGGGTTGTGAGATGGATATAAAAGGAATAATAATATGAAACCACAAGTGTTCCACCTGGGATTCACCACATTAGGAAGGGTATTTCTTCCTGTGTCCTCACCCTCCTACCACCACCTTCCCAAACTTGAAACATCTAAACGGTCTCTACAAACTTTCTTTCACTAATGTGGGTTAAGCAGCTGTGGCACTGTGATGCTATCAACCTGTACACAATAAATAATTTTTGAAGGATATGGATTTGCAACAGTTCCAGTAGAGCAAGATGTCTTCAAAACAGACCCTGACCTGAGTGCTCCCCAGATGAATAGTCCTTATGTATTGAGACATGCACCTTCCCTTTCTGAAGGAACTGGAGGCAGATAACATTTTAGTATGTAGGCAAAACTGACACATAGATATGCAAACAAAGTCAATTTACAGCAGTAAGTAAAAGTCACACCATGCCTGATTCAAAGCAGCACAATCAATGCTTATCTGGAGGAGGCTCCACTCTCTGAATCATCCTGGACAGTGCCTATTCACAGGCACTGTAGGAGCAAATACACTTGACAGGAGGAGGATGCCATTTTTACTGTGCCAAACTCTGCTCACGCGTGATAAAAGCAGAGGGAAAGCCTGTATGAGATGGGAAAGATTCAAGCAAATGTGACATTTATTCCTCACTTGCTGAAAGCTGAGGCTGTGTCCTTCAAAGGCTGTTGTCATTAAATATCTGCGGCTTTTTCACAAGTGCTGTCTCTAGTATCAGTTCCCTGCTTTATCATGGTTTTTGTCACCTCAGTGTGAGATACTGGTGCATTGCTGTGTCCTTTTACTCAAAAGCCTATCAAGTTAAAATGACAAAAAATTACCACAGGTTGTGCCAGAAGAAAATTAGGCTGGATATAAGGAAAAAATTCTTCACTGTAAGGGTTGTCAAGCACTGGAGCAGGCTGCCCAGGGAAGTGGTTGTGCCCTGGAGGTATTTAAAAGATATGTAGACATGGGACTTTGCAACACAGTTTACTGATGGACTTGGTAGCATTAGGCTTATGACTGGACTTGATGATTTTAGAGGTCTTTTCCAACCTAAATGACTATTTGATCCTTTGATCCTTGTTTATCCATCTGCATGTACTACTTCCCAGAAAAGTGGCTTAGATGTTGGGGGTGGCTTGATGAATACCAGGCTCCCCACTTGGGGGTAAGCAGGTGGAACAGGCAAGGCAGTGATCCTGAAAACTATGCTGGAAAATAAAGAACCATATAGAAAAGGGAAGAAAGAAATTCCATGGTGCTACCCACAGAAGCTTTCTCTGCATGGCTACAGCTCATGTTTCAGTGGAAGGCATACTTGACCTGATACAGCTCCCACTACATCCTCCCTCTTAGGGCAAATCCAGCTTGATTCCAGCCCTCATTCCCACACCTTTCCCTACCAGCATTACTTTTTTCCAAGCATTTTCTAAGTATTGATCTCAGTTTGGGTTTTTTTTTTCCCTTTGAATCACGACTACTTTGATTTCTTTTCCTTTTTTTTAAATTTGATGTATATATGTAAAAAGAAAAGCTTCAGTGTCACACTGATATAAACAGTAGAAGAATTTAGATAAACTGGCACTTACATATTTTTACTGGCTATAAACCCAGCAGTGGGATGAATGTTATTGCCACAGAAACTGAAAATGTAAAAGACAGGATTAGAAGATGAAGCTTAATAGCACTGGAACCTGTTGAACGTTTCTTTACATCCTGAATATGTATGTCATACACCCACAAAAGCATACATCAACAGGAGTGGGTAAGGGCAAGAATGAATATAAGATTCATTGTAGGAACTAAAGATTCATGTATACCCAATCTACAGGTAGAAAGGAAGTATTTAATTTTTCTACATTCTTTTTTCCCCTTACCTATAACTGTATTCATTTAATATTCAGCCTTATGCCTCTTTTCAAGTATGCAACTTGCAGCTTTCTGCCTTCTGCCAAAAGCATTAAACACAGGCAGCCTATGTGCAAAAACTTTAGAGGAAAGGAATAAAAAAACCCCTCTATATATTAATCTTCCCTTTTAATTATGCAAATACAAATGCACGGCAAAAATGCATCAAATGTAGTACTTTATTAATGTCATTTAAAAGCTCAGTACTTTTTAAAATAACTCACTGTGACTAAGCTTTTGCTGTCTTTTTAACCAAGCAGAAAAATTTTCAAGTCAGAGACGTTTGGGTAAATTCAGCCACAAAACGTGCTTAAGTTGGAAAAACTAATCACTGCTTTCATATTTTGTTGCCAAGCGACACTTGAGAAGAGCAAGGCTGCAATCAAGGTTCACAGGCTGTTCTTGGCTGTGGTGCTGAGAGAAGCCTGGCAGCCCGGGATGGCCCTGCAGTGTCACAGGCAGCTCGAGCTGGACCTTCTCCTCAGTCACAACGTGGGCATCAGTGCTGGGATGCTGTGATAGCAAAGGCAAGATGAGGGTTTGGTGATAACACCTCTAAAACACAAGCAATCAACTGCGGGCAATGTACCAAACCTGTACCAAAGACAACTCTAATGCAGCTTCTCCCACCAGCTGAATACAGTGGCTTTTTAAATGGTCATTCTGTAATTTCCAGTAAAATCTTTTCAGCAGGATAAAATTCATCCCCACTCAAAATACTCCTTGATTTCTACTGCTGAGACTTGTCACTGGCAGACAATAATAAGGGGCTCACCACAAGTTTTAAATCTCAATAGTTTTGAAAGAAACCTCTCCAAGATAAGATTAATATACGAGGTACTATTCTTGTTTTATCTGACAACAGGAAACTAAGCGAGTTCTTTTTTTCTGACAGGCCAGGCAAATGTGGAGACAGCACAAAGATATGAATTATTAGTGAAGAAAATGGGAAGAATTAGGGTTCTAATCCCTTTAGGTTTAACATCCTTTTAGGGGTAGAATAAGGAAGAATTTTCAAGGTAGAAAGAAGATAATGGAGCACTCTAGGTCAGAGTCTACACTATTCCTCTTGCTGGTCAGTGTCCAGAAGCTTTAAATTAACTGGCCAAGGACCAAGCACTGAAGACTATCCAGCTTGCTCTGTTTTAACTCCTTTTGGCCACTCTCTTTTTACTTTCTTTGGCTGTAACAATAATTTTTGCAAAGCTCGGGAGTCACCTCTACCTACTGAATTTTATGTGCACTGCCCTCTCCATGTTTTAACATAGTTTTTTTAAGAAGAGCAGTAGCAAGTAGCTATTCTGTGCACGCCTCCAACACGTGATGCATACACTGTGGAGGAGCATCAATTTGGCCTGCAGGCAAGGCTACAGTACACAGTGTATAGGAGAACAAACTGTGGCATGACCAAACAGGAACCTCAGGACGATGCTGGAGACTCCAGGCTATAAACTACTCCACAGTTTTTAGGTAAGGAAATAGAGACTAGCAAATCTGGCCAAGCCAGTTTAGGTTTCATTGGACTGACCCCAGCTGGATGCCAAGTGCCCACCAAAACCATCCTATTGCTCCCCTCTTCACCTGGACAGGGGAGAGAAAACAGAATGAAATGCTCATGGGACAAGATCAGGACAGTGAGAGATTGCTCATCCATTGCCATTGCAGGCAAAACCGACTCAACTTGAGGAAATTAATTTAACTATTTACCAATCAAAATCAGAGGAGGGTAATAAGAAACAGAAATAAATCTTAAAACGTCTTTCCCCTACCTCTCTCTTGTTCCTTGCCTCAGTTTTACTGCCAGTTTCTCTACCTCATCCCCCCAGAACAGGGGGATGGGGAATAGGTGTTGTAGTCAGTTTACTACATCACATGACATGATGTTTCTGCTACTCATTTCTCCTCACAGGCTGCTCAGAGAAGTGTTTAAAGTGTTCAAAAATGTGTGGACATGGCACTTGGAGACATGGTTTACTGGTTATTATGGCTGTGCTGGGTTAACCATCTTTTCTTATGCTAATGATCTTTTGATCCTGTGAACACCAGACAGGAAGGAATATGTGCTGGCGAGATTGTATGCAATACATTTAAGTGGTATTTTGTCAGATTTTTCACCTTTCACTTTTACTCTTCGTCTTCCTTCCTTCTTCTTCCTTCCTTCTTTCTTTACTCTCTTTCCTTTTTCTTTTTTTTTCTTCCTTCTTTCTATTTCTGCAACAAATAGATCTGAATATATTTTGATACTTAAATTCATCCACAGTAAGAATGATCTCATTGCATAGATGTGCATTTACTTTTTGCCCGTAAAAAGAAATTTGACCATAAAAATGGTCAAAGGATGACCAAACATATACTTGATGATTTCTTGCTATGAAGTGAACTCAGCTGACTGACCACTCCAACTTGCTAACAGCATCTCTTCACACCTTTTTTGGGGAGGGAGATGATTATCCTAGCTTGATTCACAGTAACTCAGAACAAATCAGACCTTCAATGTAATCTCAAACTTTCCATTAAAATAGTATCTCTCTGCCATCCCTTTTCATTTCTTAAAATTTTCTCACATTGATTTTGTCTGTTGCAAAGATTTTACTATGTGTCAGGCAGTTTACGTTTGCTTTTAAATGGGATTACTGTTGTGCAAACAAGGTGATCTCTAGGCTTCCAGGAGCTTCTGAGGATCAAGCAAGGTTCTCCAAAGTTTTTTAAAGGTCCTGAGAACTGTCACTTCTGTAAGCTTGTGTAGCTTTAAGTCATGTGACCATATGCCACTGTGAACTCTAGATTAAAAATATAAATCAGCCCTCAGAAGCTTTGTATCTACGTGCTTTACATACTTACAGATACAGAGAAAAAATAGCCATAGACTTTCATTTTCAGAGGATTGGCTATTTTCTGCATTTTCCCACCTGGAAGTGATGGATAGACTACATTACAAAAACCAGTTCTTGTCAGTGCTTCCTAGAGCAGAACCATATGTCCTTCAAAGCAGATTACATTTTTTGTAAATGTTTTTGGGTTTGTCTAGACATCTGTATCAGAGGAGTTAAAATCAAAAGGGTTAGGATCAAAGAAACACACAAGGGGGTTTAATTGTACTGGATGTAAAGGTTCACTGCTAAGCACCGCTACACACACAGTAAGTGTTTAACACTTTCCTTCCTGGATTAGAATGCAGGTCACTGTCAAAGCCACAAAAGAGCAAATTCTAGTCATAACTTGGCACACTTTTTCTCTTCAGAGGACTGCAGCACAGACATTTAAAATGGTAGGAGATTTTGTAATCTGCCAGCACTGCATGGCTGACTGTTATTTTCAGGTTTTATTATATGCGTTCCAATGTTACTTTCAAAGACTCACACCGATGTTGATGTTCCCTGCCTCTTGAAACAGATATATTATTCAACCTATCAACTCACTGCAACTTATTTTGTCAAACTACACCCTAAGAAAGCATGAGGTTCAATCTAATAGCTTTTGCATGATATATACTGACCCAAATTCCTCCTTGAAGGAGGCATATATATCAATGAATCAATCAGTCATACATTACAATAGACTATTTACACAACTTCAGAGGGCAGCTAAATATTGAATTTTAAATTACCTCAGTTAAAACTCAGTCATATGAAATGCAACTAAATGTACCTTAAATAATTTTACTGACAGATTTCAAATGAGCTCAAATTCATTCCAGAAGTGAGGAAGAATGAAGAGTAACAGGGCCAGGACTGAGTTACTGATCTTATTTTGAAGGAGATCATCATACAGAAGATCTTGTCACATAGAGAGAAAAGACAATCCTTTTAAATTTAAATTGTGGATGATGAAAAGGCTATAAAGCCAGTACAAAATATATGAAATAACTAAGAAATAATTTTAAAGGGTTATTAAAAAACACCAAGTCAGTGTTGTTTCAAGAAACCTGAGAAAAGTACAGTGAGTACATCTGAGTTCCAGTACTCAGATGATTAATATGTTCCACTTATAAACATAATGAAATTGTTTTCAAACAATAACTTTACTAAAGGAATGAAACTGCAAAGGAAAAGTCCAACAAATGCAATATAAACAGTTTGTGAAATATAAAACCTGAGAGTTTTCCCTTTTATTACTGTGAGGCACGATTTTCCTCCCCTGGAGTAGCTTTCACTCAGTTATTAACATTTTTAACTCTCATTGGGGATCAAGGTTTGATTTAGATTGATCCAGCCTGTTGTTCAATTTGTTCCTGCTGGCTGTCTCACTGCTGCAGCTGCTGCTTGTAGCTCACTTGGCTCTCTGTGCAGTGAGTTGCCTCTGCTGATGCTTCTGTGCCATCCTGGCTCTGCCTCACTTGCATCTCCTCCCACCACCTCTGCCTGGTGCTGCTCCTCACTCCCTACCTCTCCATCTGATTCCCACATCTTTGCTAACACTTCTGGTTTAGCTCCTAGAAAAAATGTGTGCAACCTTGCTAAGGCAAAAGAGTCAGCTCACAGGAAATGCTTCAGCATCTTGTGGCATCTCTAACACCATGGAATGCATTTACATAAAGTCTCTTGCTCTCCTGTTTTTTTTCCTTTTCCTAGGTGCTAACCTTTGCACCCTGATATTGGAATTGACTGTGTTTAGGATAAACAGCAACCCTAGGACTATTCATACTGTTAATTAGCCAAGATTTCTATATGTTGTTACAAGCCTTATAATTTTTAAAACCTCTTTAACAAAAAATCCTCTTCTCTTTATCTTCTCCAGGTCTTCAAGTGTCTAAAGAACACTGCCTCTTTCAGCTGCTCCCTGCTCTAGAACAGGAGAGAAGTATGTGCTCCTTAGAGCTTAGCCATAAGGGATGACGAGCCAAAAATCCCCAAGAAATTGTTTTTATGTG
Organism: Emberiza elegans; assembly: GCA_024865655.1. Lineage (NCBI taxonomy): Eukaryota > Metazoa > Chordata > Aves > Passeriformes > Fringillidae > Emberiza > Emberiza elegans. The sequence continues at coordinate 35,457,450 of JALJVW010000910.1, read as the reverse complement.
GTTTGAGAGTGCCATTTTGAGACAGTTAAGGCTCAATACTAAAAGCATTGCATGAAGCAAATAAAGCATTGTGGTTCTTTATAGGTCGGAAACATACTGATCCTACCAAGCATGGAGGGTTCTTCAGCAGCATATGGTGCATGGTTTCGTATTTTTAATTTTTTATTTTATTGCAGGTTCTCTCTGGACACTACCAAAACTTGTGTTAAAACTGCTGCTGTCATGTCCATTTGAAAGCTGGAAATGGTACCTGTTTAAAGGACAATTAAGCATGTAGAGCTGTCATAAATATCAGGAGGGCAGGGAGGCACAATGGTAGAGCTGGGAAGGAGCCTGTGGCAAAAGCTCATCCTCATGGATGCCTAAGAGGAGCTGAGAGTTTACCTGGAACAGGAGGCAAACAAGAAAGCAAGCCCCAAAAGTGACAGAGAAATGTTTACCCAAAGGTTCAGAAAATACTGGGTGGAGTTTGTACAACCAAAGAAGCTGCTGAAAGGATGTGGGAAAGTAAGACAGGAGGAAGGTACCTGTGTGCCTGCTAAAAGGTGGAAATTTCTTTTGAAAAGCAGCAGACAACTGATGCTCCTTGAAGCGTGCAACATCAGCTTCACTTGTCAAGAACAGCACCTCTACCTGTATGCTAAAATTGCTGCCATCCCTGCAACTGAAAGTGCCCTAGGACAAGGTTATCTCATACCTTGCATTGTCCCATACTTGGTGGTGTTGTGAATTCAATAGCTCTACAGAAACTGCATCTGATTCTCTTCATGTTTTCTTGCAAATGCTCCAGCCACATTTCTTTTTCCCCCAATGCATTGTACCTCCCACTTGGCCTATATCACTGTCAAGAGTACTTACTCTTAACTAATTAATTAATTATCTATTAATCCATTAATCAATTCACAATTCTTTTGTAAGAGGCCATGTTCATTTAAATTTTTGGGAAATGTGTTCAAAACCCTTATTATAAACTTTCTGGCCATGGTAAGTTTTTGACTTGTAGAATGAATACAAATTTATATTGGTTTTCATGACACTTCCATCTTATATTTGATTTCCTACATTGAGGTCTGTTGATGCTCAAGAGAAACAAAAATCATTTTGAGCTCAATTTCCAACCTTCTGTTTGACAAATGAATGTGTATTATACAATCCTGTGTACAATTATTTCTTTTCTCATCTAGCTACATTGTCGAGCAGTAATTGAGTGAACTTCTTTTCATGCATTTAAATAGATTTTGATGCTGATGCAATTTATGCTTATTTTCAATGTTTAATCATCCAGAACTATCATACATATCACAGTGAAGAATTCAAGAATGACATGACAGTGTAAACCCATGTGATCTATCACCGGGAACTTTCACTTCCTTGTAGCTGTGATTTCATTTCTTACTGATAAATGGCATCTTCATAATCTAATACTGGAACTGTAGTTATAGCTGTGACATTGTCTGTTCTGCAGCATTCAGGGTAAGATGAACCATGGCACAAGGCAGGAAAACAAGTTTGATAATTTATTTTACCTTATGTAATATTTACCTTATCAGCATTTTTATTGAAAATTCTTCCACAATGAGCTTCTACATATTTTAATGGAAATTCAAGTAAGTTATGTAAATCGCAAAGAAGCAAATCCTCACCTTCCTTACTTATAAAATTTTACTTAACCAAATTGCAGCGTTTTGAGAAACAGCATTGTTGTTTGTCTACCAAAGGCCCTGGCATCTTTAGAGCCTCTAGTAGAAGTCCTTAGAGCTGTTCATGTGTTTGAGGATTTTACTTTGCTTTTTGAAGCTAACAATCTACTTTATATCGTCTCCTCCTGTAAATAAGATAATACAAAGAAATGGCATTTCAGTTAAGAGTCTTTTATTAATAGTGAAGGCTTGTAATTTATCATGCTCACAGAAGAACATCACATGTCCAATACAGGCATGAAGTCAATTAACTGAATATGTATATACTAAATCTTTTATGGAGTCATTAAGACCTCTTTATGAATGAAGATACCACACAAGATAGATGACAATACTATCAGATTTTTATGCTTACTGACATAGTATTTAAATTATAGAAAAATAATGCATTTTCATAGTAGGATATTGGCCAATCATCATTGCAGCTAAAATCATGTTCATATATATCACCACAAATTCAGTCATAGCCCTATTATTTTAGAAAGAGATTTCCTATTCTATTTGATATCATTATTAGAACAGTGGAATGTGGCATGAACTGGTGCCACCCTTTCCTATACCTCAAGAGCAATCTATTTGGTGTGATCACCTGAATGCATTTGATCCAGCTGGCTGAGAAATAAAGGGATAAAAAATAATTTGCTGACATAGAACCCTTTTGCAGAAACAATGATAGATCATGTTTGGATAAACAGAAGAATACAGAATGAAGTTCTCGTCTGGCTTTAGTCATAGAAGCAGAATGGTTTGGGTTGAAAGAGACCTTAGAGGTGATCTAGCTCCGCTATGACTGCCACAGACAGGGATGTTACTCACTAGACCAGATTACTCAGGGCTTCAGCCAACCTGGTCTTGAACACTTTCATAAATGTGACATCCACAACCTTTGTAGGCAACCTGTTCAGCGTTTCACCACCCTCTGAGTGTTGAGGAGTACACCAGGTGCAGGTATCTCAGTTTGCAAGCTGCAGTGCAAGATGCAGGTTGAGGAGATTAAGCTGTGGGTGGGAGCCCAAGACAGCCTGACTGAGGGCACAAGGACTGGTGGCCCAGCCAGGTGAATGGACACCGGGAGACACAGCAGAAATTGAGGGCTTGGAGGAAGAGTAAGACTTGTGCCTGCTTGGACTGTGAGGGTGTAAAAGCCATGGGGTTCCTTTGTTGGGGTCCCTCCTCAGCAGCAGCAGCTGGAGCTGTTTCTGTGTCACTGCACGGTGAATAAATGGCTTTATGGAATGAGACATCTGAGACTCTGCAATGGGAGCCCGGGGGTCAAAGGGGTGAGGAAACCTGCTCTGCCTGGCTGGGAGTGGGGAGCGCAGGGAGTCAAGGGGGCTCCCCTCGGGCCCTGGAGCTGCTGCTGCCAAGGGGCTCCGGTCCCAGCAGTGACAGTCTCTGGCCTTGGCACTGTGACTGCCAGAGAGGCTCCAGAATGGTCACACTGGGAAGTTTCCTTAACACCGAAGAAAGCATTTCTTCCTAAACATCTAATCTAAACCTGCCCTCTTTCACTTTAAAAAATTCCCCCTTGCCCTATCACTGTCTGTTCGCACAAAAAGTTACTCTTCCTCTTTTTAATGAGCACCCTTAAGGTACTGGAAGGCCACACTGAAGTCTGAGGCTGAATTACCCCAGCTCTAATCCTATATTCATAGGAAAGGTTCTCCAGTCCTCTGAATATTTTTGTGGCCCCAGTCCTCTGGAGCTACACCAGCTATCAAAATTGCAGGGTGCCCCTGTCATGGCATCTGATTGGCATCTGACTCCAAGGATTTGGAATGCTGAACACTTGCTTTATTAAAACTATACTATATAACATATTAAAGAGAGATACTAATCTATACCATACTATATCATACTTACTACTAACTACTAACTCGTGACTGTCTGCAGACTGACAGTCCATGCAGCTTGGACCTGATAGGCTAATTAACATAAAAAATCTCCACCAGAATCCAATTACCAAATTCCTTCAGGTAACAATCTTCCAGCACTTTCCACATGTGCAAACAATAGGAGCAGAAAGCAGAGGTAAGAATTGTTTTTCCTTCTTCTCTAAGGTTTTCTCGCTGCTTTTCCCAGAAGATATTCTTGGGAAAATATGCCTTGTTTTTATCTGTAAAGAGAATTGTGGCTACAACCAGCTTACACTGTGGTAGGATAGAATGCTGCTTTCAGTCTCTTCCACTGATGAGCTGGACCTCAGTGAATGTTCAGGCCTTTGTGCACTGTAGAAGGATGTCAACAGAGAATTAATTGTAGAATACCTTTCTTCTTCACAATAGCTCAGGGAAAATGGGATAGCCTTGTAGAGGTGGGAAAACCATGGCTTCACATCCCTGGAGAAGGAATTGAACCAGCAAGCTCTCAGTGCACACAGAAGCACTCTTACCTGTTATAAAAATGAGAACACTCTCACCACAGCTGTCCCTTTCTTCCAAAATGAAAACACTTAGCAAGTAGTGGTTGATTTAAACATAGTGTGGAACAATCTGAAAAATGTTTATCAGAATATTTCCATTTTGTTAAAGTTATATCACATGCAATATCCTTCGTGAAATCTACCTGAATGATCATTTTAACATATTTTTTTCTTATAGACCAAATAGTATAACACCCAAAGACATTAGTATATGAAGAATTATCCTGTTGTACTGTGGAATATAGAGTTTTTCTTCTGCAAGTTACTGTTAAAAGTTCAATTTATTAAAATTACTACAGTTTTCAAAGGAAACAGTAGAGTAGAGACTTTTTCCTTTCAGGTACAGTTTTTCATATGCAGTGGCCAAGACTCTTGCATAAAGGAACCCCAGTGATTTAACACTGGAGTCTTTAATAGTCATGGGAACTTTTGCACTCAGTTGAAATGTTGACTTTAAGCACAGCTTTCTAACTTTTTTTAACTATCAATACACTTCAAATTAACTAGCAGGAATCAAGAATTGCTTTAGTCTTGGTTTGTCCAGCTCAGACTTTCCCACAAAGGTTTGTAAATGGATTTAATTACTGAATGGCATCATTATGGCTCTTTCTGTTCTCCCAAAATAAGTAACTGTCTAGTGCTTTGCACCAATAGAGAATCAAGACCATAAAAATAATCTGAAATTTTATCAGTTGCACAGATGTGACACTTGAGAGGAAGATAACACCACCTCCATCTAGCCTCATCCTTTCAGTAAGCATTAAAATTATTAAATTATGCTTTACCGTATATAATATTTTAAATACTTTCTTTTTTTTTATTCACCCTGTAATGTAATTAATGGGTCCCTAAGCAATGAATGAAAACATACTGCTTCTGCTGCACTCACTGAAGCTGAAGGAATTAACTCCATTTTTCTGCTCATCCCTAATTAAGTAATGTGCTAAAATACTACATTCCCATTAAAGAAAATGTATTATACTGTATTTATGGCAGAAGCACTTTCAACATGGTTCTATTTAATGAATGCACATTCATTGTCTTGATGAAGATCCCTGGATTTGGACTCAAAAGATTGGCTTGGCATTCATTATGTTCTGCATTCATTAGTGGGGAAAAGCAATCATGAAGCTAACAGGATTGTTTGTGGGTAGAAAATTTTCATTGTGAACAGCCCCAGGCAGAAAATGATTGTATTTGTCACGCAGAACAATGGTGAAGAAATTTTGAAGGCCAAGGATAAAACTACATGGAATTCAGTCTGAAGTTCTGGGTGATTTTTTAAGAGATTGTATCTAAATAAGTAGCTTCAACAAGCTGGGTTAGATTTTCAAAGGTTTTTTTGGTTTGGTTTTTTTTGGATGGTTTTTTGTTTGTTTGTTTTTGTTGGGTTTTTTTGTTTTGTTTGGGGGTTTTTTTTTGTTTATTTGTTTTTATATATTCTATTTAATTTCCTTAGCCATTCACTTAAATCTTACACACATTTTGAGTACCTTTTTCTTATCAAAGCCAAAAGCAGAGTAATAAAAATTTCAGGAATATTTCAAGTGTGTGTTTGATTCACTCTTTGGCTTCTCACAGAGATGTGAAAAGTTCAGTGTCAACTAACTTTTTACAGGAAAGAGGGGTTTAGGAAGTAAAACAGACAGCGAGGGGGAAAGCGAAGAAAGAAAAAAAAAGTAGCAAAAATGCATGTATAATATCTTTTTCAGAGAGACAGAGAAAAAAGAGTGTTGGTCTATGAAAGGATTTAATTTGACCTTACAAGATAATAAGGAAAACATGCTTTACACAGGTGAATGGGTAGATAACATGATTTCTCTCCGAGTTTAATGAGTGTCATGAAAATCATGCTTTATAAGAAGGAAATGGTGTAAACCATGCATTACTAATGAAGATGTTACTCTAGACAGAGCACCATGAATTTTACAGTACATGGATTCATATGGGTTTTGATGCTATAAAAGTTTTATATATGTACTTATCTACAGTTAGCTACATATGTGCTCTTGTGGTTCATTGAAATAATGGTTTAATTCACTGTAAAAAAAATTAGAACACATGTAAATATTTGCTCACTAGAGCTTTAACACAAAAAATGTAGATATAAATTTCAGCCTTCTTGACTTGTAATAATAAAACCCAAAACATGCAAAAAAGGCACAAAAAAAAAAGCAAAGGAAAACCTCCAGTTTCACTAACAAAGCTACTGATATTCCCTCCTTACTGTGTGTTTAAACAAATTTGGCCAAGTTTTGCATAGCATCACTGAACTACTCTAGAGGTAATGTAATTCAGAATATCAATGTTTGCAATTAGCACATACTGAATGGCTAAAAATTAAGTCAAACTGCATGTTTTTCTCATTCAGAAGGAACATCCAGTAAAGGTTTGATAACATCACACAATGGCACTGTTTAAGTACTTCCAAGAAAATACTTATTCCTGCAGTGCCCATAACTGGCATCTCTAATTCTTTATTATGTTTCTATATGGTGACATAGAACAATAAATATAACCGCGCTATCTGAAAAATCAGCTGTGGTTCTTTCATTAGTTCATGAGCACTATATTAAGAGGATAAAATCAAGTAGAAACAGAAAGAATCCCATCCATTCCATGGTTCCAAAGCGTTTTTACACTAAAAGTTTAAAAAAGGAGGGAAAAATTTTCTAAAATTTCCAACCTTTTATCAAGCACAATAAAAATTAATAAAGTTTATCCATAATTTTATTTTTCATTTGCACCAATTTCCTGAACAAACATATGTTCACTGGAGTTTATTCAAGTTTGTTGTGTGATATTATTTTAAAGCTACAGAGTATTTCTCAACAATCAGTGATGTTTCCAAATATAATTCCAGGTGTGTCTCGAGAAGTTCAAATGTGTATATCCCTATTTTCATGACATTTAGTATACTCCTAACGCCTCTAGAGATCTTTCTGAAGCAAATAAGGAACATATTTTCAACTTATTCTGATGGACACTGTTCCTGAGTCCTTCAAGCAACTTTGAAAATCTGAACCTTTCTAGCTGATGTTTTATCTTCTGGAAAGTGTTTATTGCTGAAGAAGTCTGGTGAATAACTGATGTGTTAGTACATTAAAAAATGTTTGAGAAATATCAATACACAGCAGTTTTCCTTTTCAAAGATTAAATCCAAAATATCTTTAAAAACTTCAAGAGTAATTTTGATTGCTTGTGGTTCACTGCCTTTGAAGTGACAGCTGATTCAGTTCATGACAGACTAGAATGAGAATTATGACTGGTGTGTACCATGTCTTTAGATATAAAGGATAAAAATTTTATCTCAAATATACATTTTAATATATAAAGTGCTGTGTAAACAATGTTGTGTTTGGATCTTTGGGGCTGATCATAGGCTGTGACTATCTGTGGGTTTTGCCACCAGCAAAGGAGGATTCCCATCCTAAATGACAATTTTTCCCCTTTAATAAACTACTTACAGAACTGTATTCTCCAAACACTTATTTCCAAAATATCTGGATTATGAAGCAGATAGGAAAATCTTGGCTGTGGTACATCCACTTCAGACATGGTGCAAACTGCCTTATTGCATACCAGCCTGGGATGCTGTAGTTAGGTTATTAGCAATAAATATCTACCTGTGCTGGTAAGAGAACCATGGGCCAAACATTGCAACCCTCACTCAAGTTCAAAACACTGAACATATGAAAACATTGGTATTACTGAACACACTGGTAAGTTTTTAAACTGTCACTTCTTTGAAAGAAACGTAGTAAGGTAGTTACAAATTGTCTTTAGATGATGGAGAAAGAGAGGGATCAACCACAGTATTATTAATTCAGCCAAATCTTTGAGACTCAAAATTACAGACCACAGCAAAAAAAAAAAAAAATTACAATAGTTTTTGCTTTGTTGGATTTCTTGAAATATTCTCATTAAAAATATAGAGGAGGCATTTTTACACATACTTAACTGAAAGGAAACTTTATTTTAAATCACCTTTAAAATAATTTGAAAATAAATGTAGTCCATCTTTTCTCTTTAATGGAACAGTTCATTTTGGAAAAAAATTAAATACACCAATATCTTACATTATATTGTTTAAGGAGTGATTCTTTCTACTTATTGTAAAAATATTGATTCTCAGTCAAATATTTTGCCCTTTCCCATTCAATATAGCATTGTATTGCAAACCTTGTAGATCTTTTAAGGAATTCTGTAGTAAGAATTTTTGTGGTATCTTTCAAAAGCAAAGTTCTGGTAAACAAATCTTAAACCTACTTTACAAAGTAAATGCAATTTTTACAATTCTTTTCATTAAATTTGGGCAACGCAAGGAAGGAAGCAGAGATCCTTCTGTCACACCAGAGAGAAATTTACTTTTCCCAGACCTATCCTTTATCTTGACCAGGCCCATCAGCTCACACAAGTTGACACAATCTCCTTACAAAAGGGTCAAGCATTGTCAAGGAGGGGGAATTTCTCCTCAGGGTAGCTAAAAATCTAGAAATAATTTAATCTGTTTTACATAGGAGGAAGTTTGGAGTCTGTGGCAAGTACAAATGCCCTTATTTCCTTGAAAGGGGCTATTCCTGTAAGGCAGGATGACATCTGCATGTCATGCATTGTTCTCACAGAAGATGAAAATTGATTCTTTGAAGAGAAGAGACAAAGATTTTGTGCACAAAGTGCTGTAAACAAATGTCCATGCCCTCAAATTTAGCAGCCCTCACATGATTTGGAATTGACTGAAGTCAATTGAGATGTTTAGTCTGCAGCTGTTGGGAATATAAGAAGGATCATGCATGATTGCCAAAGGGTTTCAACTGACATCCATTAAAGATGGAATATGTTACTGCAACCCACAGGCCCACAGCAGGATTTCAGGTGTTTAAAAACTTCTTGCTTCATCAGAGTAGCATGTACTATGAAGATTTAGTAGCTAAAAGGCATCAGCTGTGGGATTAAAATTGCATGTTAAAGACTCTGTTTCCACATGCAGTCTTACCTGTGTCAGTGAATTTTTAATGAATAATTAAATGGAGGAATAGATTATTGGTTTTCCATCCAAAACAATTCTGTAATTGAATTTGAAGTGGAACAAAATTATTTTATTAGCATTATTTAATTAGAATTTAGTAAGGGTATGCTGGAATAATTGTTATAATAATTCCTTTGCTCCAAAAGGTCAGCTTTTTCATTAGAACTTTATGGCCTTGAAGTTAAAACAATGAGAAAAGGGGTTTACTTGGGTTTGGTGCTCAGTTTATTCATTCTTTTTACTAATTCAGGACAAATTCACTTTGACAGCTGGTCACACACAAAACAACACTTATAGTACTAAGCAAATGATGTGAAGAGCCATGAAATATGCATTGACTTCGCCACTGTCTGAGTGAAGACCTTTCCAAAACAATGCACAAAAGTCTTGAAAAAAATTCATTTAAACTTTTCAAAAAATACATAATAAATGTCAACTTTTAATTGCTGTGGATAGGCAGAAGCACTAATTCATATGCAGAGAGGAATCCAGAGGCTTTGAGTAAAATTGTGCATAATTAAGATTAGTGCTATTATAATTAAAATCTTTTCCAAAAGGATTTTTACAGTTTACTCAAAGATATGTAAACATATCATAGGCTTTTTCCATTAAAAAGAGTGGAACATAAGGAATGCCTCTGTTTCTTGCTTGCTAAGCCATAGAGAATCTAAAAATGTTGCATGTTAAAAGAGGCACTTAGCAGACTCAAAGAGGTTCTATTTCCCTGAGCATGCCAATCACCAAGTCTATTTGTCAAAAGCTTCACTGAGAGACTATAATTTCACCTTTAAGCCTCAGAGAACTTCTTTAAATGGTTTCTCCATCCATTTTCTGGACAGACTGAATATTTAAAATGATCATACTGCATTGATTTAATTATTTTTTTTTTCATAAAATCCCAGAAACATTACTTAAATTTTGCAGAACAATTGCATTACTGGAGTGGGAAGGAGGGTAACATTATACCAAAGTTCCTGCTTCTTGAAATTATTTCAAGATTTAATGCAGTTTAACTACAACATTTTTTGTTTATACAGACACTTTCTGCCTGAAATTTGTTTAGTAATACATGGGATATTACCTTGTGGTGGGTTGTCCCTGACTGGTTGCCAAGTACCCACCAAAGCTGATATCTCACTCTCCTTATCAGCTGGATAGTGGAGAGAAAGTATAAAAGGTTTGTGAGCTGAGATAAATTCTGGGAGACATCACTCACCAGCTACCATCACATCTTTGCAAAACAGACTCAACTTGATTAACTAATTGAATTTATTTCCAAGCAAAATTACAGCAGGATAATGAGAAGTAAAGTAAATCTAAAAACTACCTTCTCCCCACTCTTTCCTCCTCTACCTCCCACATCCCAGAGCAGGAAGATGGGAATGGAGGTAATGGTCAGTTCATCCCTTGTTTCTTACACTATTTCCTCCTCAGGGAGAGGAGCCCTTCCCCTGATGCAGCATGGGGTCCCTGCCACAGGAGACAGTTCTCCACAAACTTCATCAGCATGAGTCCTTCCCAAGGGCTCCATGAGCTGCTCCAATGGGTGTCCCATCATGGAGTGCAGTCCTTCAGGAGCAGACTGCTCCACTGAGTCCTCTGCAGGGTCACAAGTCCTGCCAGCAAACCTGCTCCAGCCTGGCCTCCTCTCCCCATGGGTCCAGAAGTCCTGCCTCTCTCCACAGGTCCAGAGGTTCCTCTCTTCATAGATCCAGTGTGGACTCTTCCTTGTGTGGAGGTACCAGCCTCCTTTTGGGCATCCACCTGCTCTGCTCTGGGCTCCCCCAGGGGCTGCAGGTGGATCTCTGCTCCCCCTGTTCCTCCCTGGGCTGCAGGGGCACAGCTGCCTCCCCATGGGCTGCACCAGGGGCTGCAGGGGAACCCCAGCTCTGGTGCCTGGAGCCCCTCCTGCCCCCCCATCTCTGCACTGACCTTGGTGTCTGCAGGGCTGTTCCTCTCACCTATTCTCACTAATCTCTTCTCTGGCCATAATCACTTCTGTACAATAATTTATTTCAGTTTCTTAAATACCTTATGACAGAAGCACACCTCTGATTAGCTCAGCCTTGGCCAGAAGTGGGTCCATCTGGCTGGCATTGGCTCTGGGGCATGCAGGAAGCTTCCAGCAGCTTCTCAGAGAAGTCAGCCCTATAGTTTCCCTGCTAGCAGAACCTTGCCACTCAGAGCCAGCACGTGCCTATAGTTTAGCTGTGTCCCAGGGCAGCCAAGGCTCCTGAATGAGGCTTACAGATACTAAATTGAAGAGAGTGTTACAGAAAATCATTTACAGATAATGTTTTCCATTATCAGAGATAAGAATTAAGATATTTTTTAATAAAATGTACCTTAATATATCAAGATAAACTGAAATTAAAATAAAGTTCAAAATAAACCTTTATGGAAGCAGAATTTCCAAAGTAGCTTGGGTGTATTCTTAGCTGCATAGGCCTAATTACAAGGACTATAGATTCTTTGACCTGTGCATGCATTTTACAATCAGAATTGGAGGTGGAACAAAGCAGGACAGGCATCCTCTAGTTGCTGTACTTTTCTTGGCTACCAGGTAGCTGGATAAATGCCATTTAGCTCCTGCATGAAACCGATGAAACCAGCCTTCTACAGCAAAACATCTGGATCATATCAAGGCATATACTTTAATTCATTTCTTTGAGAAAAAAATATATCAGCAGCATTTTAAAGAAATACTAAGAGTGCAAAATGAACATGGAAAAGGCCAGAAAAAATAACCCATTTTCTCTCCTACAACAGCTATTGGGTTTTACCATAATTTTTTTCTCCAGAGCACATGTTCCTTGTCCTGCATGAGCAAGTGTACACAGTCATGAAAGAGGAACCTTGTGGGGAAAACAAACCATAACCACGTGGACACTGACAATGCATATGGAGCACAGATATGCTCCAAGCAACCTGCAACCCACATGGGTACAGGATTTCCAGGTGGATGCTTGGTTAATGCTTGGACCATTCTGCCATACTGAAAAACCCAAACTGAGATCCTTGTTCACCTTGACTAGGATGCCTGAATTTGGTCAAATTCTACCTTGAAGTGCAGAAATGCCTGCACTAGACATTCAAGAGACAAGTTTGTAAAAATATTATTTTGGCACTCGCTGATTAATTAATGTTAAACCTGCACAGTGGTTGCATTTTACAGAAATTCAGCTATTTGCCTTTCAAAAGCAGGACTTGTTTGGGCTTATCAAAATGAGCTTTATATCATGATTGAACATGGCATAAAGGCAATAATTGAAGAATGTTCTTCAGCAAAGAACATTGGTTTTGACTTTTGGACCAGAAAACTTTGGGTTTGACTTTTGGGCCAAGTTTTCCATGACAACCTTCTCTGTGCATCCACAGATTGTTTGTTACTGTCTTTAGAGAAAGCTGGTTCAAACAGTTTTGTCAGTCAAATATGCCTTTCAAGGTATATTCTCAATTTTGTAAATGAAAAAAGGTTTTACAACCTCTCATTATAAAATAAATATATGAGGTAAGAAATTTTATCAGATGGCCCTTGAGCTGCATACTCAGATTTTAATAGGTATTTTATGACATCTGAAAACTCCTAAACACAATACCAATGTGAGAAGAATGCAGTTTTGCAGACTGTTAAGAAAATATTCAAGGGTACATCTAATTGCATTCTAGTTTTAATCTTTGTCAAAGGTGAGGACTAAGTTTTAATAGTGATCCCTATTACTGCACTTGCATCTCTTGGTTGGCCTCATCTTTAAAGGGATTGGCAGCTTTCTTTTATACAGTCCTATGTAGAATGCATTTGTAGGAATTCCTCCCTCCAGTGCAATCTTTTAGCTACATGATACAGATACTCAAAACACACTCTCAGAAAATACAAATGTGAGAGATGAGTTTGCTGGTTTTGAAATCAATAGCAAAGATAACTGCAGACAGACAAAAGAAATTGCCAATCCACCACCCTCCTGCCTTGAATGGTGCTAATCTCAGAAATATGGAAACATTTAGTAGTTTCATAATGAAAGAAATAAACATTTTATGCTTCTGCCTTTGGTTGGCAGAACCACCCATTTCATGTCTGTAATGTGACTTGGTAATTACCTTAAAAGTTTCCAGTTTTGATCTAAAACATTTGTGGGTAGCAAGTTTTAAAAATTAAGTCTACAGCAAATGCCACACATGGAAAGACAAAACCAGCTAAATTTGAATCACATTTGTTCAGATGTTTCTGTTCACATGTGGTGTGTAATGACCACCACAAATCTGTCTGAAGAGGTTGTTACACTAAGATTTTTCTTATATGCAGAAATTAGCATGAGTCTATATTCTTACCTCTAATATCTGGCTGTTATCATAGTAAACAGCAGTAATAAAAAATATTTTTTTTCCTTCCAGTTATTCTTATTCAGACAATATATTGACTCATCTCAATGGGAATTTTTCTCATGTTCCAAATTCAGGACACAGATCTGAGGAGAAAGGTCTGGGTTTAGCTCCAGATCCACCACAGATTTTCTGTATGACCTTAAGCCAGCTATTTAGTCTTTCTTCAATCATTCTGTTCTTATGCCTATTTCATGAATATATTAATTTTCTGATCTTTAAATAAGGATAAGGCCGCTATTCCTTGTCCCTTGTTGTTGCAACACTTACACTGAAAATTGCAAGGTCTATGGTAATGGAGTCAAAACCTATAGAAACGTTTCTTTAAGGTTCATTGGTTTTATACTGCACAAGGGAAGGATTAAAACTGTGAAAGATAACTAATTTTAGGACTGAGGTCTTATACATCTATATAAGTTGTCTATAATAACAGAAGTTATATATTAGCACACATATATTTACATGGCTTTACAATCATGGGTTACTACCCATATTCTCTTGAAACCTAAAAGCTCTAGCTGATTCAGATACCTGTGAAATAATCATAAGGAGTTTCAGAATGGCATTGCTCCAGTTAGGGTACTGAAAACATCTAAACCCTTAGCCAACCATCTTGACTTCTTATTATCAGTGAAGAGAAAGTTTTTAAAGAGAGAATGGTCTGATCCTAATGTAGATGCTTAGGATAGACAGATGAATTTTCCAATAGTAGGGTAATTTATGATTTATTTCAACTTAGATGCTTAATTTTTGGACATATAAACCCAGGTAAGAACAACTGACTCCTGCAGATCTCCAGTGGTATTATTACTGATTTGTGTTCAAAGGCCCCAGTCAAAATATATACCCATGAGCGTGCACAAAACTCTGAGAAGTTTAATAAATATTCACACGCTTTTTTTCTGATTTATTCAGCCACAGTTACAAACTAGGTTGGCAAATGTACAAGGAGGCAGATGAGTTGCACAAGAATTGAAGTCCTTTACTTTCAGCTGTTACACTGTATGATCTTTGCAGAGATATCCTGGTTCTTTAGAAATAGCAGACCAGAAACAATTTCATAGAACAATAGGTGCGTCAGTTTGTTGGCTTTGCTCCTGCTTTGTACGTAGTTTGGCACATCTCTGATCTAGAAATCTTTCTAAAGCATCTATTCAACTTTTCTTCTCTGCCATTGTCTGTAATGGAAAAAAGAACTGGGAGGCAAGGAAAAAGTATTCAGTCAGCTATTTAGTGCAAGGATCTCAATAAATTAAAGAAATCCTTTAATGACATTACACAGTTTATTAATTGACATGTGTCTGGAAAGCCAATGACCCCTGAATACCTTTGAAGTAATAACTCCACCCTGACAGGATGTGATGGTGTCTGACAGGGAGCCACGGTAGAAATCTGAGCTGTTGATCAAATCTCTTTCTGAGTAGATCACCTGGGCTAGCACTCATCAGGTTCCAATTGTGGCAAAATTAGGCTGTAACTCATCTATCAGATATTTTTTTCCTATGGGAAAGAGTTTATGTCAAGTTATCTATTGTCATCAAAATATCAGATAACAAAGGCATGGCATTTAATTTAATCTCAGATTCTTTTTTTTTTTTTTTTTTTTAAGATTACACAACATGGTTTAAGAAATAGTTCCTGCAGATTTATAGAACGTCATTTGCAATGTTGGCCTGAAACTATTGCTTAGCTGTCTGAGGTAGGGTGTTTATGATGACATTTTCAATTTGTTTTAGTGACATAAGAGACATATATGGGTTTTTTTATGTTATCATGTGCTAGAGCTGTGAGCAAGAAGGTGAAAAGGAGAAAGACAAGGGAAATAAACAAATGCATTATTTTTTCAAGTAAAAGAGATTGTTAAAATTTAGAACAATATTTTTTTTAGGAGGTAATGATGAAAGATTCTTGAAGTAGATTTATACTTGATTTCTTATCATGCTACAACTTAGCTGTCTTGCATCTTCATTTGAAAAAAAAAGATATAAATACATCCATTCACAATTATGTTTATTATTATTACCCGGGGGGATTGAGGTCATTCATACTTGAAATTTGCATAAGGATTCAAGGGTATCTGCCCACAGAAAAATATTGAATTAACCAGAGAAAATGCCAACACACATATTTATCCACTTTTGTGTATACTGATTAACAAGAGTCAATTTGTAACCATCTTCACACACTATTTTTAGAAATATTCTTCTATTGATTTACCATCTGCATGAGATTGTAAAAGATTTTTCTCTCTTTGGTAAATATTTCTCAGAAAAAGAGTGGTAAGAGGTTAAGAAACTCTGCTTGGAATACATAATCATCCTGCACTACTTATAAGGCAGTCTAGATATCTAACTCAAGGCAAACATAATTAATGTGCATTGGGATTTTAGCAATATGAAGGAAAAAAGAGAGCTGCTAAATTAAGTGAAACAAATAAATCTTTGCAAGACCAGTCTCAGGAAAACTCTTAGTCAGCAAATAATGTGTTGGGCATGAACAAGGCATTATGCAAGATGGGAGAAAGTGATTTTTTTTAAATGTATATATAATTTATACATATAAAAGAAGGAAGCTTGGGTTCATGTTGTTCTCTAACATAAGACTTTCCTAGATATTTAGTCTTTATTCTGTAAGGTGTTCTACCAAAACACACAGAGGAAATAACTTTCCAGGAAGATATTTATTGTTTCCTTGCACAAGCAGATGCTAAATGCAGGGTTTTACTTTGAGGCTCAGGTTTCTTTGCTACAGTTCTTTTGTACCCACATAGGTAGTGCATCCCTAAGGACAAATATTATTTTGTCCTCTGTGTCCATTCAGAAACTGTCATGGGATGACCTTCATTTTTATACATAATTTTGGAAGAGAGTTCCATAAGTGAAGTATATTCTAACATAGTTCCCAAATTTAAAAATATTTGGATTACATTCCTTATGTAAACCAATGTATATCAAAATTTGTCAGAGATGAAGACTTCTATATGACAAATTTGAACTTCTCCACAGGTTAAGTTTGTTTGTTTGTTTAGTTGATTGTTTATTTGAGATTTTTGCTTTTTTATTTCCATTTTCGACTTCCCCCGAATTATATTTCATGGGTCTATTTTCAAGACTCGTCTATAAACTTTCAGAAATGCAGAACAGAAAGCAGAACTTAGATTATTCACCATTGAATTAAAGTATGATTCTCCTATGTTTCTTTTTAAAATAGGTAACTATCTACTGAAAAATCTTCTCACAGAACATAGCAATAATTTCAAAAGACAGTACCAGTGGTATCGTATTTAAAAATACAGCCAAAATGTAGATATTTAGCGAGAGTTTGCTTCTGATCTGCAAACAGCAAGGATACAAATAGAAATACTGTAATTCCTTATGAAAAAATAATCATAGTGGCCATTGATACTCAAGTGTGTTAAACACTTCACTTGATTTGAGTGGGGCCTCTTAAATGCGCAAATATGAACACTTTGATGAAGGGATAGATATGTTGGTTGAATCCCAAGAATGACAAATAATATTGTATAACAGCTTCATGAATGTTGGCAAGCAATTATGTAAATTGACAAAATACTTCTGTTTTATTTCTTTAGAGGTTTTTCAGAATATGTTAAACAGCCATGTAAAGGTGCTCAAGTACAGTTGATTCTGCCTCTGAGCAGGGTCAAAGTGATATGTTTTCTTAGAAGTCTCACCATACCCCTTTGATGTTTTTTTATTTGCAAGATTTATACTAAACTTTGCATGTCTGTGAAGCTTCAGTGGACTAACTCACATGAACTGAGTTGAACACATAAATAGCTGTTTGCAAATGAACTAGAAAAAGTATGTATGGCATTATCTAAATACAGAGAATGAGAGACAGAGGTGAATGGAGATATAATTATTCCTTTGCTCCTCTATGCTTCTTAAAAGGAAGGGAAATCTTAAAAATAGGTCCTTGGGCTGAAACAAAATGTGAATATCTTCTACAGAAAGAGCAACATTCCTGAGTATTATGAGGAACTGAAAGAAGGACCCATTGAGATGGTCTCAGCATTCATACTTAGTGCCTTCTATATTTATGATGTCTCTCTTGCTTGTCTATTTCTTGAAATAACACCCTCTCTTATAAGCCATTTGAACAATACTGAAAACCACAGCCAAGCCATTCTGGGAAGTTCTGTAAACATAAGCTCTATTTTTTTTTTACAAACATTGTAAATATTTTTTCTATATGTAGAGAAAAATGCTACATTAAAGATCAGACTTGCTAAGAAGAGCTATTCCACCAGAATACAGAAAGGAAGTTTAAATACAGACATATAGAGAAATTATATAAACACTGCCTTATACACATCTTGTCATAAAGTACTTCTCAATTTCTTGTGATGACTCAGTTACTTTACACTTTGATGTTTTTTGTGAGTGTGCACACATATGTGGAAAAGAAAGACCTTTTCCTCATATGTATACACACTCACAAAAACTCTTGGAAGTTGAAAAATTTGCAAGTAACTGTGACCTGTAATCTGTAAAATATAAAAATGTTTATTGTAACATCAGGACCTTTAAAGCTTTTGTAAATGGAATGCAACTACTGCATCACATGGAATGCACTGCAGATCTGAGGTGTAAAATCTCTCTCCATCTTTCTTATACATTGAAAGGCTGCAGAAAGGTTTCCCCAGAGCCACCTTCTCTTCTCCAGACTGAGCTACTCCAACTCTCATCATCTTTCCTCACAGAACAGATGTTCCAATTAAATCAAATTACCTCAACTGGATTTAACCTAGGAGTCTGCTGAAGAACTGCATTGTCTCCTTACACTTCTAGTCTTGGCAGAATTGGCTTTTACCTTTTATTTAGCTGAAATGTAGAGAAAAAACTGGTGTTATTAGTAGGAGTACAACTATAAAGGACTCCAGGAATTTTCAGTTTATTCATGTGATCAGGTCTTGATCTCAGACCTGTTGGGGAATCCACTATTAAATTAAAAATTATAGAATTAATAAATGTAGTTAATTTGTTTATGCATGGGCTGCATGGAAAATGTGACATGGCTGGTATGAATGAGAAATTTGTTCCTCTAGTACTAATATCTGCACTTTTTAAAGAAAACTAAATTGACTGACATAAATTTGCAATTAAGTGGGGTTTTTTTAATTTTAAATGTTTCCTCAATTTCTTCCTTTGTTTTTGTTGATGCAGCACTAATTAAAATTAAATAGAAAAAAATCAATGAGGAAAATATTTCTTTAATTCCAACTGTTAAGCGTCTATGAAACTTGAAGCAGATCATGGCATGCAGACCATACCTAATTGTATCCCACATTTTACTAATTCCTCACAGGTTCAGGCAGGCAGATGCAAGAGGTTTAGACAATACCATTAAGCATCCCACAAAAATGAGAAATAACTTGCTAAGACTAGTATTTTCAGATTTCAGAGCCTAAAGCTATTGGAACATGTTAATGAAACAAAAAAAGCCTCTGCAATATTTAGTATCCAGGACATTTGAAGAATGCTGAACACTGAGCGCTGAATGTTGAAGTATATAACGGAAATATAAAGGTTTGATATTCCTTCTTTTAAAAACTTTGAAAGATTTTTCTTCTAAAATATTTTTCCAAATACCAAGGGAGAAAAAAATCCTCAAGGAAATTATAATCTATGAGCTACAACTTAATGAAGTTTTTAATTCAAGTTTTGAAATTCTTTTGTGAATGCACATGATTTTTTAGTAGCACATGATATTTTAGTGTATCTCATTAGGTATCCAAGTTTGAAATGCTTTGACATCAAGTTCAGGAGGTGAGTTATCATCAAAGAAGCTCCTCTTTTATACAATCTAAATGCTTGTACCCTTGTTTTGATTCCCTTGGATTTTAGCTTTGTTTGTTTATACTCCTTGCTGCAAAGGAGTTTGGTGTTTGCTGTTTGGTGAGCACAGGAAATGGAACGGCTTTGAACAGAATACATATTTCATATGTTTCCACAATAATGATTTCCTTTTTTCTGTTTGCATGTCCCTTTGCACATTTCAAAAGCAATCCTTGGCAAGAAAAATCCTACCAAAAATTCTCCAGGGAACTTTCAAAGTGAAAGCACAAGATATCTTTATATGTGCACTCAGAGGCAAGGTGGCCTTGCAAGGGCCCAGGAGACGAGCTGTCAGATCACTGGCGCTATCATTACAGCAAGATGTACTTTTGGCCAAGGCAGCATGTGGTACATATTTGACTTGGGGTTTTCTGACTCTGTGACAGAAGCACGCCTTTGTTACTTATTCTACACCAAATAAATCATCTTGAGTTTAGCTGAAGCAAAAAGGGAGGAAAAGAGTCAGGTAACTTGTAAGTACTGTCAAAGGGTTAGGGTTAGGGGCAAAGGGGCAGCTGTAAAGCTGTGCAAACTCAAAGGTAATGCTATTTCAAACATAACTCTGTTTTAACCATTATTCTCTGACAGAGAAATCCTGAAGCTTGTCTTGTGTTTGCATGCACACTTGCACCGACAAATTGCATAATTGATATGAGTGCATACGCGTTTGATTAACCATAATTAAGACTCAGGAATAAAGGTACAAAGACAAAAGTTTTAGGTAAAGTTAACAGAAGCAGTGAAAAGAGACAAGGCTTCTGAAAATACCACTTTCCATCCAAATTCAAAATAGACAGAAAAATAATATATTGAAGAATGACAATGACAACATCCAGCTTTCCTCAAAATGGGAAGGATTTCATTACAACATTTCAAAAATAGGACTGGAAATGGTATGCAGGGGTGCAATAAGTATTAGTGTATTAATTACACAACATACTTGCTCTTTCAGCATGAAGTTTTGTCTCCTGCTCATAGCGGGGTAGTATAACAGTGTAAAAATCCTGTCACCCTAGCTCAGATGATGATATATGGGTTCATGTACTAGTTTCCAAGAGGCCAAAATTATCTAAAGGTTTTTCATGCTTTTCATCCCTTTTTACTTGTTTCTACTGTACATATAAATTATTATTTAATTTCATGGTTTCTCTGGATCATGGCTTCAATTTGCAGACCAAACTTAAGAAAAAAGAGATTTAGAAAATCCCCTATATGAGAGGCTTATTTTCTGTCAATCTTTGTGGATTTCAGAAATATTGGTTAATCTAAGATAGGCAACATGAGGTTTCCTTTTTATCTTTTAAAATATAGCTACTTTGACAATTGAAAACAATTAACAGTTTTCCTCGTATTTCTTTCATGTTTCCTTCGTTATATTTTTCACAGGTATTAATGCCATAAAATTAAAAAAATCTTAGGCTTAGTTGACTCCTTTCAATACAGTTTATTTACAAAACATACAGTGACACTGCAGTACTTGAGCCTGAGTCTTATAAGTAGTTGAGTTTGGGTGCATTATGCCAGAAGAACAAATTGTTAAGGATAAGAGATGCAATGGCTTTGAGCATGGGCAGAAGTGGGAAAAAAGAAAAAACACACAGAAAGGACAGTATGAAAAAAGCATATGAATGGAAAGTTTGAGCTGGAAATCATGAGCTAAAGAAAGAGTCAAGAGGGAAAAAAGAAAACAATACCTTAGTGAAAAGCTAGGCTGAACTTGAAAGGTGGATTGGATAAATGGAGTTACTAGTCTTCCTCTTTCCATAATGTGGCAGAATGAAAAAAAAACCAACTAACAAAACCAACACAAACCTCAGAAAGTGGAAGTACTTTAAACAGCTCTCTTAGACTGGATAAAAGTAGTTGATGACAAAGAAAGAAGTAGTAGCTTTCCTGGCTTTATTAAAATATATGTTCACATTGGGCAGTGACTGGTTGCAGTAAGGTGTACAATTTCCAAGTTAAAGCAATTTGGTGTCGCCAGCAGCTTTGAGAGTAACAAGTTGCAGCTTGTTTATTTGATTATATTTTAAAAGGATACAACTCTTCCTGTCATACTACTCGGGCTATGTAAGTTATTCCAAGCACAAGCAAATTGTCTTTAATGGCAAGGGGCAGGTGTCTCAAATCTACACATAAATCAATGTCACAGCAAAAAGAAAGGAGATTGCAACAATTGCCCATAAAGCAACACAGAACTGTGGGAGAGTTAGGCCCTGTTCAGTGAGGCAATTCCACACAAATGTGTGGGCTTTATATACTCACAAAGTTGTCCAAAGAAACATGTCACAGAATTAGGGACTGAACAGTTAGTCTTGTGTGTTGAAACAGCCCCAGTTTTCTGCCAACAACAAGAGTGGTTAAAGGCCTGGAAAAAAACTTGCAAAAAACCTTTCATATCCAGTTTTAGCTTTATCACTAAATAATCACAACAATTTATTTTCTCAAAATATGCATTGTGCAATGAATCAACAGGATTTGTGGATGAAAAGAGGGCTGTTCTTTAGAAGGACTTTTCATGCTGTATCCTGCAATATTCTTTATCCCAGTTAGGGTGTTACCATTGGGATAGGTGAAAAAGCAAGTTGGTAAAAAAAAATTGGCAAACCAGGATCAAAAATATTTTAATGGATTGTTTAATCCAGCTGAAGGCCAGTTTAAACCAGCTGGAATACTCCAGGGTGGAGTATCCCAGGGGTCTGTCTTCAGACCAGTCCTGTTTAACACATTTACCCATAACCTGGAAGAGACACTGGTGTGCACTCTTGCAAGTTTGCAGATAAAGAAAACGTGGTAGGAGCAGTTAATATGCCAAGGACATATCCAGATGGACCTGGACCTGGTGGAGAAAGAGGTACCTTATGAAATTCAGAAAAGCCAAAGAAAATCTCTGCAAATGGAGGAAAGTGTCTTGCAATGATACGAGATGGAGATTGACCTGCTAGGGAAAAGCTCTGCCAAAAAAGAACCTGGGGGCTTAGTGGACAATGAGATGAGCCAGCAGTGCCCTGGCAACAAAGATAGCCAACAGCCTCCTGGGTTGAATTAGCAGAAAAGAGCCAGCATATCCCTGAGCCAGGGATTATCCCCCTCTGCTCAGCACTCCTAGACTACAGCCAAAGTACTGTTCCCAGTTTTGGTCCCCCCACCCTAAAACAAACATTGATAAACTTGAAGAAGTTCAGTGCAGAGCCACTGTGGTGACTGAAGGCTGGAGTACATGCCCTGTGAGGAGACATTGAGGGAAAAAGGCTGGTCCAGCCTGAAGCAGAGATGGCCTCAGGCAGGAAAAGCAGCTGCCCCCTTGCATCTGGAAGGAGAAACCAAGGCAGAGTCAAGCTCCTCACAAACACGTGTGGTGTGAGAACGAGAAGGAACAGAGACTGACTGAACCAGGAGAGGTTCTGACTGCTCATAAGAAAAAGCCTGTATAAATAAAAGTAGCAGTTTTAACAAATTTAGGAAATGGACAGTAAACTAATATGTGTGAACAGCTTTCTGTGACTAACTATTCTTTACATTCTCTTGTAAAAAAATTAAAGCCCAGGGCTCTTAGAAGCAAAAAAAGGCTTATAGAAACCAAAGCTATAAACTCAGCTTCAAAGAAAATCTCAAGGGATAACACTATTATGTAGAGGTACCTCAATTAATAAACCAGTAAGCAAAGTAAGGGAGTCAAATAGCTAACAGTCACTTAGGAAGCTATCAGAAGACATGGTGGAGAACAGACTGTTAGTTATTGTATATCTCCTAAGAACACAGCTTTAATATTATCAGCATCACATATATATCAATACAATGCAAATGTAGTCCACCAGGAGCTGAGTCACATGCTGCAACTATACAGGTGGCTGATGACCTTATGGATTTTTTTATGATTGGAATCATCTGTTTGTCTTTCAGAGGGCTACCACAGCAATCTGTTTAAAGCCTCAGCACGAATATTGCTCATTATCACACAATAAATTGCTTCAGTGGATCACAAACAAAGAGCAGTGAGAGAGATATTTAATGAAGTAGAAGGAAGGAGATTGATAATGGGGGAGAAATATTCATTCCCAGCATCTAAGTGGATAGTTAATAACCCTTTTTCAGAAGCATTTTATATTGTCATACCAAAACTATACAAATGAGACATGCCGAGTGCAATTCCTTGCTAAAACATTGCCCATTTATAATTTTTTTATTGCCTTTGTAGCACGCATACTGTTCAGAAGCATACAGATGCATCATTAATTATTTCTGATAACACAGGAGTGCTCAACTTTTCCAGATACTTTCCAAATACCTGACATGGCAGATTCCCAGAAGCTAAGAGCTTCAAATGGACAAAAGAGATTATCTAGGGAAATAGGATGGAAGATAGTCACTGAGGGACCAGGAAAGGCAGGAAGCATCCTGTGAGTTTCAGTTATTTCTTCTGCCCCGCAGTTTGTTTTGTGAATCTAAATTGGCTCAATTTTAAAAGCAAAAATAATAAAACAGTCTCCTTTCCCTAATAAGTTCCCAGCAAATTTGTATTATAAAACCCCAAACAAGCAAAAACCCCAAAGCACAGCTTCCTAGTTCAAGGATTTTTCTGAGTATTTTTTGGGGAGTAGTTGTGGAGCATGTTTACATATAGAAAACATATATATATATATATATATATATAAATTACTTTCTACAGAGAGGATATGCACAGCATAGTTTTCCAAATTTCTAGAGATGGAAGAAGCTTAAAGAAATGAGAGAAAATATGATTGTTCAGGCTAGGTTTTGATAAAAGTTTAAGATTTTCACTAGTGGATGCAGTATAACTAGATACCCATAAATGTTTTCTGTAGCACATTGAAAGCTGCAACACACTTCATCTAATTAGTGAGAGCCATTGTTATGCTGAAAATGTTCTGAGACCAAAACAACCTTGCCAGGAAGTTACCAGCCAAGACACAAAATAAGCTGACTTGGAACAAGGGCTGCTTTACTTGCAAATGATGCCAAGAGACAAAACTGAGGTATTCTCCGTTGAGGCTTTAACAGCTAGAAGAAAAAAAAATAGGGATCAACTGTTCATGGAAGATACTGTAAAGTTCCTGCTGGATGGAAGAAATTAATTTTGCATAGCAGAGGTGGAACATAGTGGTCTGTATCGAAAGTAAAGACCACAGAGGGCTACCACAGCAATCTGTTTAAAGCCTCAGCACGAATATTGCTCATTATCACACAATAAATTGCTTCAGTGGATCACAAACAAAGAGCAGTGAGAGAGATATTTAATGAAGTAGAAGGAAGGAGATTGATAATGGGGGGAGAAATATTCATTCCCAGCATCTAAGTGGATAGTTAATAACCCTTTTTCAGAAGCATTTTATATTGTCATACCAAAACTATACAAATGAGACATGCCGAGTGCAATTCCTTGCTAAAACATTGTCCATTTATAATTTTTTTATTGCCTTTGTAGCATGCATACTGTTCAGAAGCATACAGATGCATCATTAATTATTTCTGATAACACAGGAGTGCTCAACTTTTCCAGATACTTTCCAAATACCTGACATGGCAGATTCCCAGAAGCTAAGAGCTTCAAATGGACAAAAGAGATTATCTAGGGAAATAGGATGGAAGACAGTCACTGAGGGACCAGGAAAGGCAGGCAGCATCCTGTGAGTTTCAGTTATTTCTTCTGCCCCGCAGTTTGTTTTGTGAATCTAAATTGGCTCAATTTTAAAAGCAAAAATAATAAAACAGTCTCCTTTCCCTAATAAGTTCCCAGCAAATTTGTATTATAAAACCCCAAACAAGCAAAAAACCCCAAAGCACAGCTTCCTAGTTCAAGGATTTTTCTGAGTATTTTTTGGGGAGTAGTTGTGGAGCATGTTTACATATAGAAAACATATATATATATATATATATATATTATAAATTACTTTCTACAGAGAGGATATGCACAGCATAGTTTTCCAAATTTCTAGAGATGAAAGAAGCTTAAAGAAAGGAGAGAAAATATGATTGTTCAGGCTAGGTTTTGATAAAAGTTTAAGATTTTCACTAGTGGATGCAGTATAACTAGATACCCATAAATGTTTTCTGTAGCACATTGAAAGCTGCAACACACTTCATCTAATTAGTGAGAGCCATTGTTATGCTGAAAATGTTCTGAGACCAAAACAACCTTGCCAGGAAGTTACCAGCCAAGACACAAAATAAGCTGACTTGGAACAAGGGCTGCTTTACTTGCAAATGATGCCAAGAGACAAAACTGAGGTATTCTCCGTTGAGGCTTTAACAGCTAGAAGAAAAAAAAATAGGGATCAACTGTTCATGGAAGATACTGTAAAGTTCCTGCTGGATGGAAGAAATTAATTTTGCATAGCAGAGGTGGAACATAGTGGTCTGTATTGAGTAAAACCAGAGAGTGGGGAGGAACCAACAGAAAAACCTTGTGGTCTTGGCCAAAGCACACTTGCAAGGCACTGGGGCCTGTGAAAAAATCAGGTTCCAGGCTACTCCACAGGGAATCTTAGTCTGGTAAATCTCACACAGCACTAGTTTTGCCCATTTGTATTAAGTATGTGTTGAGGTAATTTAATTCATCCTTTAACTGAGAAAATAATATGTTTTTATATTTGTGTTTTGAAGCATCAATTTAAACCTAGTCAGTTATTTATTCACAATGGGCTTCCCTTATTTAACAACCAGCTGGCAAACAGACTGAGCACCTGGGTTGTGGCAGGTTTCACCAATGAGCAGCAGTTTTCCCAACCAGTCAGCCTCACCTCTGTGCTTGATAAGTTCAGGAAGTAGAATTTCCTGGAAGATGTGTCAAAATATACAGAAGACAGGGAGCTGAACACATGGCTTCATCACCTGTTTCACTTAGTGGCCTTTTATGGTGAAGCAACTACATCAGTGGACAAGGGAAGATTTATAGATGTCATCTATCAAAACTTCTTTAAGGCCTTTAATGCAGCCGTCCCCAATATTCTTACCTCTAAATTGCAAAACTATGGATTTTCCATTAGATGGAATTGTTAGATGGGTTAGGAATTGGCTGGATGGCATGTCCACAGAGTTAGTCAATGGCTCAGATTCAAGTGGAACCTAATAATGGGTGGTGTCCCTCTAGGGTTCATCATATTGGTTCAAGTGGGACCAATACTAATTAATGTCTTCATCATATACATAGTAGGATCCATTCTATGAGTAAAGCAGCATTATCTGTGTAGAAAGTAAAAGGCCATAACATGATTTTGTAGGTCTTCTTGAGCCTTGGTAGTTCAGAGATTTGACCAGTGGGAGCAGTAACCACCTGGGTATGCAGGTGCTCCTCAGAAAAGGTGGTGAGCTGGCCTTGCCTCGTCCAGCTGCTCCTTCACAGTCAAGGCCAGTAGCTGCCCATCAGTCTTCCATGCCAGCACAGCACCAAAACCAAATGTGCCAGTCCCTGAGAATGTCACTCCTAGGGACAATCACAGAATCACAGGAACACTAGGTAGGAAGAGACCTTCAATACCATTGAGTCCAATCCACGCCCTAACGCATCAACTTAAACCATGGCACAGAGCGCCATATCCAGTCTTTTTTTAAACGCATCCAGGGATGGTGACTCCACCACCTCCCTAGGCAGACCATTCCAGTACTTTGTCTTTCAAAGCATGATATTTAGTTGGCTGGAATAGATTCTCCCATCCAAAATGCTTTCCTGAATTAATTTAGCAAAATATAATTTATGAAAAATAATTTTTTGCTACACTAGTTCTATGTTAATCTTCTTTAAACGAAACAGTAAAAATAGATATTGGGAAATTTAAAAAGAAAAGGAGGATAATAATAGCCAACATCATCCTCAGAACATATATTTAAAGATTGCCTGAAACCAAGAAATTGTTTCCAGATTTGCTACTTGGTTAGAAAAATGGATATTAACTTTCAGCTGTGATGTAAGATCATGTAGTGTAGGTAAGAAAATTAACAGACCTCCACTGTATTCTAAGCACTGGGGGAAATTGTTGGATTTTTGTTCTGTTTGATTGCTTCTGTTTTTATTTTTCTTTGGTTTAAACTCAAATCCATCTTCCAGCTAGAACATGTCTTTGCTAGTCAGTTCTTCCTGACTCAGTTGTCCTAAAAATAGAATCCTGAGATGCTCTTTTTTGCTTTGGCGTTGACTTGTGCTGATTCACCTCAGCAAAGACAGCCTGGCAGGACTGGTAGAAGGACCTGGAAATTACTTGGCAGCTTAAGGTCCTCTCTAAGTCACTTGGCTATCAATTGTATGTCTGACTGGTGATACAGGTCTAGACAAGGTTATTATGTGCTGACATTCCAAATCTGAGGTCTGTGCTCCTTATAATGCATGTATTATTGCTTCTTGCTCAATAAGACTAGTCTAGAACTGATTCTTAAACAAACCTCTGTATTTATGCCATGAAATCTGCTTTAGGACTCTGAGAATGACCATATAATGGAAAATACACCCTCACAATATTATTTGTATTTTTATAAAGTGAGACAGACTAATCACTGCTTTTAAAACTGTGAATCTGAATCATGGTACAGAATTGTAAGAAAAACTGAGCATGCCACGCTGAAAGTGTTGAATTTGTATTCACTGTGGAGAGGAATGAGCTGAATCTCTTCTGCTTGGGAGTAAGTCTGGGAAAGTTGGACATAATATCCTTCATGCAACATATTGCAAGAAAATAAATCTAGGCTAACTTCCTGATGATCCTAACATCACTGATGATTTACCTGAAATCTAGACCATGCATGACCAACCTATCTGTGTTGCAGTAGTGGCCAGAAAAAAACTGACTTTTTTAAATTTTCCACAGGCTCTGAACTATCTTCATCTCTTACCATAGAGTCCAAGACGTTACAGGATCTGGTTTTATATTACAGTGGAATTTCAGGATAGTTTAACTTCCTAACCCAAAGCACAGTGACCTTGGATTCCTTTCCATTTCAGTACAAAGTAAACTAACTTAAATTAATATCACACCTGTTGGCAGTTGCCAAATTTCTTTTCCAGCTCACAGTCATACAACATACACCTTAGAGGCTGATTTACATCTTCATGGGAGTCCGTATTAGAGGGACAACTAGTTGAAAATTTCTAGTTAAAATTCATTTTCCTTGATTTCAAACAGATTAGCTAAAAGTTAGACCAATGTACTTTTATGCTTTTCTGACTTTGCATATTACATTTCTATTAATAACATGTATATAATTTGATTTGTAATTGGTCAAATGTGCTTAACAGATATCTCTTTCTCCACATAGCCTTTGAAAACATCAAGTTATTCAAAACTCAAAACATCTTCTGTCCATATAATTCTCCCTTTCTAGGCTTTGAAACAATTAATCTACCACTGTATTATAACAAAACCAGTTAAGTTTTCAAATAGATATGTGAGGATTTGTTTTGCTGACTTAAGTAGGGCTAATGTAGATTGATTCATATGTTGTGTTTTCAATTTGTATCCCTTCTAGCTTAAGGAAACCTATACACTGAATTCACAATGGTGGCATGAAGGTGTAATAACAAACAGCATTAAAACCTCCTAGAATTTTTCAAAGATCTTATGAATACCCTTCATAGGACTTTTTTTTCATATTTGAGCAGAGAAGTCTGAGATCACTGTAAGAAAATCAAATTCCTTTTTGACAATGAAAAGTGGGGAGGAGTTCATTTGTTGTAATTTGGAATGCAACAAATGTTTGTCTAAACAAAGAAATGTATCAACATGCATCATGCTGACTTGAGGTAGCAATGGGGGTTATGACATCTCATTCATCCATTTTTCCAGTGACTCTCCAGTCCTTTGGTTTATTATCTGTCAAGCTCTGCTTTTGATGCGGTTTGGAGACGTGAAAATGTACTAGAATAATTTCTGCACAGGGTAAAATATTCTGGCAAAGGCAGATGGTAGGCAAGTTCTGGTAGGCTGCAGCTTAGGTACTGAAATAAATCTGTGAAGAGCACATCTGTAAATTCATATCTGTGATGCAAAAGCATTTGGAAAAAAAAAAAAGAGTTTTACAAAGCTGGATATTACTGCTGAAAGCTGCAAAACAAAAAAAAAGGAAAGTGAGGAGACTTTGTAAACATCTGCAAATTATCTTTATCCAGCTACAAAGTGCTCCAAAACAGAGAGTCTACCTGAAGAACACAAACACATGCACCTCAGTTTAGCATTTCATCAGGCTATGTTTATTCGTTTCACATGCAGTGGTGTGCTCAGATGGAAGCATCTTGCATTAAACTCAAGCCCCTGAAGAACTGAGTGTGAGGTTTTGGGAAAAGGTACACTTAAGGTGGCAGGAAAATGGAGCAGACAGCCTTAATTATGAAGTCTAGAGCAGCTGGGCTGTGACGTCTTGTTTCTGGGAAGAAATCATAAACAGACAAGCCGAGGCCAGGAAATTTATTGGACAGGCACAGAAGAGGGAGGGAGGGATGGCTCAGAGTACCTGGCTCAGCAGACTTGGAAGCAGCACAGCAATCCAGTGGATGGTGTGCAGAGGGAGTGTAAACGGGCTCACAAAGCTTCTCTTTCATTTTCCTTCTGGCTTGGCCAAGTTTTATCCCGAGCACTCTGTTACCAAAAAAAGATTGGCCTAGTTATTCATCATTAAAACTCAGCTGAGTATTGGTTAGATGACTTTGGAAGCTTAATTATTTCTGAATACTTGGTGGGCTTTCAACATTAATACATTTCATGATATTAAGAAAAAGAAGAGCTAAATTAGGCTTTTGAGAAAACATATAAGTCCTTAATATTTCTAAGAACATAATGCAATGC
The DNA here is from genome assembly GCA_024865655.1 of Emberiza elegans. NCBI lineage: Eukaryota > Metazoa > Chordata > Aves > Passeriformes > Fringillidae > Emberiza > Emberiza elegans. Next base: position 35,427,268 of record JALJVW010000910.1, on the reverse strand, counting down.
AAATTTTTTTCTGCTATTTCACATGTGGTACTGAACAATAAAGAATAAATTTATTTTAGCAACCGGAATTAGGCCCTTCCTTCATCTTCACTTTCTCACTCATTCAAAAAAAAAGAAAAATTACTTTAATTTAGTGTTAAAAAAAATCAGACTGATATGGTAGGCAAATATTTTCTTTGTTGGTTGCATGCTTAACAATATATAAAATACATATTAATTGTATGTATTAAAATATGTGTAATATATAATGGATGAATATAAATGCAATATGTTTAAAATAGAAACTTGAAAATTAGCAAAAGGCAAGTAATTTTCAGTCAACAAGATGAATATTCATGATAAGATTCATTCATAATAAAATTGAAAAATATTAATCTTAAATATTATGGTGCATGAGCTGATTCATTCTGTGGTTTTTAATGCTCTGCTAGCCAATATTAGAATGCTATTTTGCCACTTCTCTGGAGTTAGTGTTTTGTCAATGTTCCTGTGCAGAACCACCTTTTCATTGTTTTTTTAGATCTGACAGAAAAATTTGCTATAGGATGAAACTTGGTATACTAGGTCTGTTTACAATAGGAACAAATATATTTTCACTGCATTTCATTTAAATATTATATTTTGAAAATATAGAAAAGATATAACAAGATGTGTTTGGAGCTTAAAATTTTTACTTCATCAGAAACAAAAAGTTTGTTTTTTAAGAAAAAGATTTCTTTACAGAACAAAAATTATTTCCCCTGGAATACTAAGAGTTGCTGCTGATAGTTTAATTGTTTTTTAAAAATTCTCCAAAATATTTAATTGTTAATAGTTCTGACTTCTAAATGGTACTCTTTTTCACACAAATGTCTTCCTGCTTGCCTACTTCCCAAAATGCAAGCATTAAGTACCACAAATTCTACAGTGTGAGCAGACAAAGCACATGATAGAAACATATTTATTTTCCTGAGTTTTGTTTCATTTTGTGCTTTTCTGTCTGTGAAATAGTTCTTTCCATTGAAGACAGCCCAAAGTCTCTCTCAATTGCTATTTCCTGACTGGTACTCCCCCTTCATCATCTTTGCTTGTTCACAAACAATAAAAAAACAAACTATAAACAAAGAACACTGCCTTCTTGGTGTGAAGCACTGAACAAACATACATAATTTATGCTTTACTTTGCCAGCAGTCACAGAAGAATCAGAATCTCTTGCATTGCTATAGCTAGAAGAACACAGAGAAAATTCAGTTTTGAACTGGACATTGAAACATGTCAGTGCCTTTACCATGATGACACCATGTCATCATCTTAGAGTGTCTATTATATTTCTGTAAATATATTGTTTAACTGAAGAACTGAGGTAACAAATAGATTTTATTTTTTTGGTACAAAATCTCTATCATTCTAAGAGACATTTGACCACAGGATATTTATTTTAGATAGTGAGGTCAGAGTCACAAGCTGGTTCATGCAATATGGACATATACACACCTATTTCAGTGAAAGAATGACCTCTGACTCTAGGAAAAAATATACTTTATGTGTCAATTACATTTTTGCTGTTCAATCAACACAATTTTACTCTTTACTGCAGGCAATGCAAGCATTTTCTTAATAGTCTTTCACCCAGACACAGTGATTTTGTCTTTCCCCTGTTTCACGCAGTATTGCAAGCTCTGACTTCAAGATTATCACAAGACATAAATTACTGGTGGGAAATAGAATTTGTACCATTAAAGCTCTTAAGTACTTTGAAAAGGAGTTCCTCCATCACAGGCTTATTGAGCTGTGTCTGTGACAGTGTGGCTGTTAGCAGCTGGTGTGGATTTCTGCTGGCAAGCCCAGAGCCAGGCACGCCTGCCCCGGGTACCCAGCGGTGGCAGAAGAGAAACAGCTGTAGGTCAGCAGAGAGGAGCAATGGTCCATCAGGGGAGAGACAGGAGGTTGGAGAGCTCTGAGCTGCCAGGGTGATTCATTCATGGAGCCTGAACCTTTTAGCTTTGCTCCTGCCATGTGAACAAGTCAAATGCACTCATAAGGAGAACAGTAGCATCTAGGCCTTGGTTTTGGAAACCTATAAGCACCACTAATTTTTTTTTTCTGGGGGCCTTTTGAAGATATTGTTTTAGCAGGCCTGTTGCTCTGATGAAGAAATGTACTGTAGTTGCAATAATTTTGATTTTTATTGATTCATTCAGTACATTTATAGATTTTTCTTCTAGTCCTGCTATCCTAAATTGACTCTGTAATAGGATTTAGTTCACAAAATCATTCAGCTATCACAAATTGTTTGCTTTTGCTCACTTAAAAATGCCATTGTGCCTTTTTTTTTTTTCCACAGAAAGACAGTTATATTCTGAAGGCACAAGAGGCTGTCACATGGCACATCATGGTTTTGCAAGCAAAATGGGTTATTCTGTCTGCTCACTCTGAGGTTGAGTCAGGTCTCCAACACCAATTCTCACCTTTGAATTTGATTTTGCTGACCAGCTCTGGTTTTTTTCAAGGCCTTAAATTTGAGATGTGTAAAAAGTTGCCTAATAGACTGGTTTTAATTGAAAAAAAAAAAACCCTTTGTATACTGGCAGTCCTAAACAAAAATTAGAATTATAAATTTTATTGAATTGGTGGGTTACTGAAATTTTTAAATACAATGAAGCATTGTATTTAAGCTTTGTATTTGCATTTCAAGCAGGTTTTTATTTTTTTAAACTCATACCCTTATATCTCTGACTAATACATATTTATTCAAATCAAGAATATGCCACAAATATTCCTTATATATTCCTCATTCTAATAAAATCCTAATATATTACACAAAGTTGTCAGGCATTCACATTAAGCTAAAATTGTTATTTCTATACAAAGTTACAGCTGTACATCACAAAAATTTCCTTCCTCTAGATCATTAGTTCTCCTCTATTATAAATGCTAATTATCTGAAATATAATAAAGAGTCTTTCAATCTCCATTTTTTCTTGGAATAATATCCAGTTTGTTTGCTAATTCAAAACAATTAGGTAAAATCACACCCTCCTCATTCAGGGCAAAATAATTGCAACATCAAGATTTTAACAACCAATTTAGAACACATTAAAATTAATATGGTGGAACTCACTTTGATGAGTAACCACTGCAATGTAATATCTAATGAACCAGGATGTCAATGCAGACTTGAAATTTGAATAGCTGTTTTTACTTGCCTTTACCAAAAAGTACAATAATGACATTTCTAAAGCAAATATTCTTTGAGTAGCATCACTGAAAATTCAGAATAATGTGTTACTGCAGAAATGGTTTTATTAAAATGCATAGGCAGCGAGAAATAAACCCTTTAAATTTAAGAAAAAAACATTGATGCAACATTTTATGGTGAATTACATTGATGTTTTGCCATTACTTCAAATCTGTACCACACTGAAAAAATCTCTAGTTTACAGAGAAATTTGTGCATCTTTCCTTCTTTGCATTTGTGTATCTGTATAACTTTAAAATATAGCAGAAATGGGAACTAACCAGCTTCTTAAAATGCAATTCTACCATGCTTCAGCTTCCCTTACCTACAAATTCCAAAGATTCAGCTAAAAAGCTGACAGAACATCTGTGGTTTTTTCCTCCACATGGATGTCATCAGCTCAGAAGAATCTGAAAGTAACATCTGGATCCATCTTCCTAGTTAATGGATTTTTTTCCTCGAGGAATAATCTGAGCATGATAGAAGAGCAAAGGTTTGCTCTATCCTGCAGAATGTCCATTATCAGGGAACTAGCATTAGGGGAGAAAAGTAATTGGCAAACTAAGCACATTCGATATGGGATTTATTCAGAATACAGATCTCACCTGCTATTTTACTGTTGCTGCTTAAGGTAAATAGAATAGCATTTGTAAATGCTGAATCTTTTCACATTTGATGTATTATATAAAAAAGATTTTGGTAATACTGCATTCTTTCATTTTGAGCCTATTATGTTTAACAAGGTTTTCTAATGAGACTACAATTCTCTAGAATGTCTGTCACTGAGGTTTCTGTGCAACATATCTGCCCTCATACATTATGCAAAGCTCAGCAGAAGATTTGCCTATGGTTTTGATAGGCAAAATTTAAGAAAATTAAAATAACAAAACCAAGCTTACCCTTTTTTAAAACTGTTTTAGAAGTGGGCTATATTTTAAATGGTAAGTAATTCCATAATGTATGTGGGAGTCTTGTAGAAGGTCTTTCATTTATCCTTTTTTCTAAATCCAAGTGTATTTATGAACTCTCTCCTGGACACAGGTTTCTGTTTGTCACAGTAGAGAACAAAATGGCAGTAGAGGTTGGCTTACATGCTTAGATGATCATTTCCAGACTGCGTGTGAGTGACAGCAATGAGGGATCTCTTTTGCAATTAATTGCGCACACTATTTAAGGGTTTGCTATTGTTCAGTTTGTTAATCAGCCATTTGTCTTTGAATTTCCTTTTTTCTCAGTTTTAGAGCTGTGCTATGTTTTGCAAGAGTAAGGAGACATTCATAATTACTTGAACTGTTCTTCATTGTCCTCTAAGTATATTAGAGACTGCAGAACAGGTTACTAGTGCATGCACTCCATCCCTTGGCAGAGGTTCTGTGCCTGAGCACCATTAGTGTCACAGAGATCCACTTGATTCCTCACAAAAGAACTATACAGGTCTTAGAATTCCTAGGATTTGAGAAATGATGCGTGGCAATCTAAAGCCAAGCTTTTAATTTAGGAGGATTTCCTCTTTGGTTGCTTTATTTCACATCGGTGATTCTAATGACTGATTAGAACCCCAAATCTAAAGATTGTGGTAAATTCAAGTGAAAATGTCCATAAAACTTTGGCTCAGCATGTAACTATTTAATATATACGTTTCTAAGTCATATTGTTTTTAGAGAACAGAAAAGTCTTTATTTAAATATTCTATTCATTTGTTGAAAAATTGGACAGATAATATCCCCAGAAATTAAATAAATAAAAACACTCTTACTGCTCTATTCTGCAACATCATTAAAAACCCAAACATCTTTCAAAGCATCTGGTAAACATAATTTTGTGTTTTCAATAAATTTTTTGTAGAAGAATTCAAAAGAAATGTGAAGCTTCAAAAGGCTTTCTGGTCTCAAATAATGCTACTGGTAACAATTTTCTATCCATTACAAGTAACAGGCAGTAAAAATCCACAAACAATGAACTCTTTAAATTTAAAAAAAACATATTATTTTAACAAAGATTTTGCTTCTTCAGGCTGTAAAAGGAAAACTCTTTAAGGTTTTTTAAAGATTTTTCTGAAGTCTGAGGACATCAAAATGGCCTAAATAAATAAAGTAGCAATAATCAAAACCAAAAACACAAGATAAAAATGACATATTAATTTTAGGTGTACACCTTATTTATGGGTCTTCATGAAATCAAATCAGACACCCCTACAATGAAACATAACATGAGGAATGCTCACTAAGGTTTTCAGCCTCTTTCTTTTACCTCTGTAACTTCCCTGAAAGTTAAGAATCAAACAATCTAGAGCACAGGGGCAAGGTATTTCCAAATAGCACATCAAATGTGTTTGGAAATAGTGCAGTGTCACTGTATGAAATGGGTTTTTTGATTTGTTTGGATTTTTTTACAAGAATGACTTTCTAAGTCTTCCTTACTTCTCATTTTACTATGGCAAATGTAGAACAGATCCTTCTTTCCCCGTTTTTATATGTTTAAGGTGACATTTTACACAAAAGAGGAAACTTTAACATAATAGATATCTGTACCTAGTTCCCAGAAGATCATAAAATGTTTCATACTTGAAATTTAACGCCAGTAAATATGTTTCCTAATATCTCAAATGCATCTGTGAAAAAAAATGTTTAATTAAAGTTGGTATTTACTGACTTTTTGACAGAGAAAACCATCACTAGATATTAACAATAGGAATCATATGGGGTTGCAGAGCTCTAAGCAATTGTGTTACCTTGCCTCAATCCTCACTGAATTAATGAACTTATCTGTGTTGTGACCACCACAGTTCAAAAGTAGAAAAGAAACCATTTGTGTTGTTAGGGCAAACTGAATGTGACAGTTTAGGCTAAAGTAAAACTCACAAAGTACCAAGAACTCTTGTGCTTTATGCATAAAATCTACCAGTTGTACACCATATATACTCTGTGTACGCTGATTCCACATGTCTCCTCAAAGATAAACTGCTGAGTAGGAATGACCATCTAACAAATCAAAATGTCAGCCAAGTCTAAAAAACACATTTTTTAAAACTCTTTTTCTCATGGAGTTATTTCGCTGTGTTATGAAAAGAATATTGCACATTCTGTTAAAACACCCCAAAACAAAACAACAGCCCGCTGCCACAAGAAAAATGGTGTTTTCCAAATAACTGTAGAGGATTATGTTGCTAACCCTTATGGGTTTGAAGTAATCTGACCTACGAATTCAAGTTTTTGCTCTAATCTAACAATAAAGGAAACGTCATACATTCATTATTTTGTAATGCACGGTGTGCTCCAATGCTGGTTTTGTATTTTATGTGGATGCTCTGCAAATCCATCTGTCCCTCCAAAGCTGTAGTCTGGCACTAGCCAAATTATCTCTGAAAAGAATGTAAATTCCATCGCGCAGGTGCAAGCACAAAGGCATGTGACTGCTGTCAGGAAAAATGAAAAATGTTCACATTTTATGGTCTTAATTTCTGTATTAAGTAGTTCTTACCTTTCATTTTTCTGGCCTGAAGAATGGAAGTGATTGTCTATAATTTCAAACCTTCAAGATCTAGATATCTGAGGGAAAATGATATATTGAAGTTGCATGTCCTTCCTTTATATGGAGTTACAGATATTGAAACATTTTTTTGTGCTTTTGGTTTTTTTTTTTTGGGGGGGGGGTTCTTTATAGCATAGATTGGCTGTGTTATTTTGGCTGTGGGAAACTCCTTTCCATGAGGAGGGCTGATATCATCATCACAAAAAAAAAAGAAATATAAAGATTAACATATTTAAATTTTTTATGTTATACAAGGTGAAAGCAAAATTTCAAAACATTTACTGCTCATCCACAGAACTAATTAGAGTTCCTGTCAGGATAGGAGAAACACAGAAAATTTTTATTTCTGTTCAAAATACTTAGTTTTTCCATATGCAGATGGAAGAATTTTCAGCTGCTCCTACAATCTTTTAAATCATATATATGCACCTGAGTACAGCAGACTCTATAGCCTATTCAATGGAAAACTCTTTCAGAATAATGGGCACTCCACATCCCTGAACATAATCTATAACAGCAAGGGGAAGATGCTGAGCTGTGCCTTCAGCACTTAGGTGATCTTTCTAAGGTCTGAAGCACAACATGACTGACACACAGAGCTGTGCCCTGACAGTGCCTTCCACATCTGTAAAACAAGAAGGGAAAGGCAGTCAAAGCACCTTAAAGTAAGTGTTTAAGGACTTCATTCAATTGTCTAAGGCAGGTATCTGTTGGCATCTGAAAAGTCCTGCAGTCCTGGAAACACCCAGGTGGAGCTGACCATTGGGATGCAGGATTTATGGGATATCTGTGCCATAAAGGACAGGAATTTGGAGAACAAGGAGGATATCTTATGGCAAATTAAATGGCATTAGATGCCTCTCCTGAGGCAACTGAATCACACTCGGCTAATAATCTGAAACTCTTTGGAGAAAATGTAAGTCACCTATCCCAGTTCTTCACAACCAATTAAGGTAGCTCAAATTGTAGAGCTGGAGTTGCTGTGTTCAGATAAAATTTCTCAGTTATCTGCACTGACTGTACACTGATTGCATGGCAGAGCAGATTTTGAGAGTGCTACCTGGAACCTGTGTGGAAGAAATTAAGACAAATGACACACTCATGGAGTGTAGCCCAATGCAACCCAGCTGCTAATGAGAATCCAGTCTGTGGAATCAGAGCAGAGCTTAGCCTAAGCAAGAAATCCTGAAACACATATGACGAGGTGTTGGGGCCACTACTTGTTTCCCTCAGCAGATACAATTTTTTTGAATTATACTGTTTGCTAAAGTAGATATAATCAATATATATCCTGTTTTCAGTGACTATGTAGCAACACTAGAACTCCTTCATACCAGCTGAAGCAGTTTTGTTTCTGTCAAGGAGATGCAAGCATTTCCAGGAGAAGAGAGGTTCTCCACCTCAGCTACTGAAACCATCCTACTGGCAGTCAGTACCAAAGAGCCCTGAGCAGAACAGGCTCTTAATTTAAAAAAAACAAACATGGGAATCCAGATGCTATCACTGTTCATATACTGGATTGTATATATGTTCATCTACAACACTCCTAGAGAGTGTTCATTTCCTCTCAAGGTCCCCATGCTCTGCAAATTGTCCAGGCTTCTGAGGATGAGTTATCTGACTCCTGTCCAGCCATCATTTCTCATTTCTATTCTTCAATCTGTAGATGCAGAGGGGTTTTTAAATTAATTTAACTAAAGCATTAAGAAACCTTCAAAAAAACTGAATCTGATTTGATTCAAATACACTAACAGAGATCAAATATACTAACAGAGATAAACAAGCTGCAAAGATTGCATAATCTAGTTTTTGACCATATTCTGTATGTGGCATAATTAAGGACATTCTTGAAAATATAGGCAGCAAGTAAATGATAAAATATTTTTCTCAAGGTAATTAGGCAGACTATAGACAATGTTGTATACTTCAAAGTGTATAATGATAAAGGCATAGTAGAGATAAGGATAATATTTCTGTGCATTCTTAAGCACCTAAATTTAAGCATTTAGAAAAATTGCTGGAAAGTCTTAGAGACTTAATTAAACCTGAAATCAGGTCTGACTGTACTGACTTGAATGTAATAGTGTGTGATACTTTGTAGGTTATAAATTTTTGATCTGGCTTAGGAGATTACTACCATGAGATTTTTTTACTAGTCCTTGCTAATATTTTTTAGAAATGTTTCTTGTGAAGATGTTTCCCTATTTGATAGATTTCTGTGTAATTTTTATCAGTTTTGCTAAAAAGCCACGAACAGCAATGAATGTAACAGGCACACGTGAAAAAAAAAGCTTTGAGAGCTAAGGAAATAGGTGTAGTTCATGGCTATTCTGAGAAATGCCTTCAGTAAATGTTAGTCTTGAACCATATTAGTGTCAATGACAGCCTGCCACTGCCTTTATGCAGGGCCCTGGTAGACTATTGCATATAGAAAAATATGATAATTTTACACAGATTCAGCAGTGGTTTGGAAGAATGAGGTGATTATGTCTGTAACCTTTGAACCCTCGTATCCAAAGCACAAAGGATAATTTCATTGACATGTGTAATTGCTCTCTTCAACTATCCTAATGTCTTTTTCATCCCAGACTCCAGTGCCATGCTGTTCTTTTGCATCTCTGCTGCAAGAGAGGCTCAAATGGCAGGCTGTGAATCATTAAACTCTGAATAGAGCTGCATCTACAGCTGCTGTTTGATCCAGCCCCAAAACTTACATTTGTGTGACACTGCATTTGCTCATCAAATTAAATTCGCTTATAAAAAAAAATCATTATTGTATTATGAATGCCACATTTCCAATTATTTCAAACCACAGATGTCACTGTTCTAAAAGTATGTCTAAGTCTTAATGACATATTAAAGTAATGAGAAATTGCATGCAACTCAGGAACTTCTTTCTTTTCCTCATCCAAAAGTTCATTACATTTTCAAGTGTCTGGCGCACAATTTTACAAAACGTTGCATGAATATATATTGCAATATTGATACAAAGTCAATGTTTGGACACTCTCTTGTTTTGTTCTCCACAGATCCTTTCCAAAGTACACTATTCATTGATTTTGAATAAATTATTATAGATCTCAGCCCTTAGAAACTGAAGGGATAAAATATTTAGACTCCCCAAAATGCTGATACTTCTAATTTCTGTCCAAACACCTCTGAGAGATATTATAACTTTGTGACATTTAGGACAAAATAAAACTGAGGAGATAAAAGGCTAAGATATGCAAATGAAACCGAAGTATCAATTTTCACCTATGAATAGAACTGAAATTATGAGGGTTTTTAAGGAAACATTTTAAAATGTGTGCTGAGCACAGCACCCTTGATTTCCACTCTGCAGGAAACAGAATTTGTTAAATGTTTATCACCCACTTGTGCTTGCTTGGTTTTGGGAAGGTTTCAGAGCCTGTGTGACCATGGGGAAGTTTGTAGACATGTTCCATCTGTAAAGCCACACACTGAAGAGCCCAGGGAAACTTTCCTTCAGAGACCTGGCACAGACATCACTAAAGGTTCTTAGAACAAAATAGGTCCCATTAATCTCTTGAGGATGCATTGAACTAGCATAAATCAGATCAACTTTGGCTGCTGCAAGTTACCTGAAGCTGCAGCTGTTGTTTCTTTGCACCTTTTTGTTCACTTTTCTAGCTCATGCTTCCCTGGGTGCGCACTGGGTGCTGGTGCCCATGGGGCTCTGTGATGAGGGGCCAGGACTGACCCAGCCAAGCACACCCAGCTCCACATGGCTCCAGTATCAGAGCAAACCTACAGCACGACATGACTGAGGTCCCCAGCCAAGATGACAGCATTGGTGAGAAAGTGTACTTTAAAAAGGGTAAAAAATGCTGCATGGAAGCTTTGAAAGAGGAGTGAGGAAAAAAGTGTGATCAACAGACCTGCAGACATGCAGGTGAGAGAAGGAGGTGGATGAGTCGAGATGGACCTGGGAAGCAGGGTTGGGGATGTGTTTTCATTTTTTATTTTGTTTATCACTATGTAAATCTGGTTTAATTGCAAAAATTAAATTTATTTTCCCCAAGTTGAGCCTGTTGTGGTCATGGTAAGTGAACTCCCTGTGCTTATTCCAGCCCATGAGCTTTTGATCTGCTTTCCTCCCCTGTCCTCTTAATGAGGAGGATAAGAGCGTGGCTGAGGGGGGCAGCTAGCAGCCAGGCCAGGTCAGCCCACCACAATGAACATTGAACCACAAATACTCAAGTTAAGCCCTAAACCTTGGAACTGTCTTCCCAACAATTTTATCATAATTCAGCTTTGCTAATTAGAGGGTAAACATTGTTTAGTTATAGCAGCATGTTAGGGATGGATTCCAGCAAACAAAAATGGAAGTACAGACACTGGCAATGGTTATTCTCAGGGATGCTCTGCCTCATGCTGACTGATGAGAGCAAATCTTAAAACCTCAGAAGGAAGTCTCTGTGTTACACTTTCCATAACTCTGTTCTATTCTTAGATATCTACAACTGGTTATGATTTACTCTTTTTTTTTCTGGGAAAAGGGGGAAAAGCAAATAAATTTATAGGTAAACAGGGTGTTAAGTATTGTGTTGTGCTAGCAGTGTCATATTACAAAAACAGGCATTCTAATGCTACTCTACCTGTCAGTAAATCACTCAGTCCATTGGCACTGATTATAAATGCTTGATGACTCTCAACATTTCAAAAATGTAAATTTCAACACTATAGCTCCTATTTATGTCTAATGGAAATGAAAGAAAACTACCTGAGTGGATACCAAAAAATCCTTCCCATCTCCAACAGGAAAGCTAGTTTACTACTGGTCTTCTAAAGACTAAATCTAAAATATTTAGGAAGAGGGAGAGTTGTATGGTAGGACTGTAGAATAAAAATTTACATTAGAATTATTTTATGAGTGGTGAAAACTTTTATTGCCTTTAGCTATACTGTGCCAATTATTCAGAGAATAAAAGATTTAATGGAAAGAATATAATAAATGTAGAGCAGCTGCAAACATTGATTCATTTGTCTATCAACAGATGTCTATAATTTTGTATATTTTACAATGCTCTCAAAATGTCTTCCTTCATTTAAAAAACATCTATAGTTATATATGTGTATAACATATATGCTGGGCCATAGTTCCATGGGCTACATTGAACAGCTGGTCCTGAAGAGTGCCTATTGCACTATTGATTAGTGTCCTGAAGCAGTCTCATAAATTGCTGAATATAGACAAGAAAGCAAATTGCACTTTAGCTTGCACAAACACAACTCAATGATTCTAAATCAGTGTTGAACTAATTTGCCTTGCTCATGATGTATGTGTTTGAGAATGTCTTTTAGTCTCACTGGTTTGAAAGAAAATGTATCAAAATAGCATTATGAATATTCTAACAATTTATTGACTACTCTGTCTGGTTTTATTTGAAAATAAAACCCAAAGCAATAAAAAAAAAAAAACCAAAGCAAACCAAATCAAACAAACAAAAAATCCTATGGAAAAATCTCTGCGCCATCCAGGCTGCAGTGCTTGGAACCATAGCTAAATACAATTTGTGGTTTTGATGTGTTTTTCTGCTGGGTTTAGAAGTCCTGCATGCCATCCTACATTGCTCCTGTCACACCAACTAGGTTAGGCATCTGCTCAGGTGTAGAAGCTATGGTGGAAAATTGTCTCAGGCCCAGTTTGGCTAAGAACTTTGTGCTTTATGATAGACTGGAATGCTTTTGGAGGAAGACAAGGGAGCTCTGTGAGTGACAGAGATATCTTAAAAGTTCACAGAGGAGCTCCAAAGCTGTTGAAGATCAGCAAACATCTGTAAGATTCATCTGTTTTTTAAGGAACTTTCTTTACTGTCAGTTCAGGAGCCACTCTCTGATTTACAGTCACTCCATCCAAGACTTTAACTGTGTGTCCAAAGCCCCTTTGTAGTGGAAGGCTCCAGTGAGTAAATGGGTCTCACCTGAGTCCCTGCACAACCCACCCTCACACAGTCAGACCAGGGTTCCCTGCATGTTTAACCCCATGTTTCCCACAGCACAGTCTCAGAGTCACCCATTTGGTTCTCTTAAGCAATGGAATCATGGTGCAGCAGCATAACTCAAGCTGATGCCTCCAGGGAGGAAACCAAGCAAAGTGATCTCTAGGCTTTTATACCCTTACAGTCTGTGCACACACTCTTCATGTGCCCTCCATTAGCCTTTTGGTCCAAGTGTTGATTTTGGTGTGGGCTCTTCCCATTTCCAGCTGGGTCCTGAAGGGTCTCTGGTGACCAGCCCCCTGTCTGGCCAGTGATGCAGCTCTGATTGTCCTTTGTTAGGCCAAATGTCAGTGCCCATCCACAGCTGGTTTGGGGGCTTCAGCCATTTCTCACCACCCAGGGCACAAAGTGCAGCTTGGATACCAAGCTACCTGCACTGGGGGTATTCCTTAATACAGCAAAAGGTACATAGCTATAATGAACCCATGTACAAATAAGATAGCTGTCTAAAATCCTTTCATACCATCTGTCACTTTTACAATGTAATTTATGCCTTCTTGTGAGATACCTAAAACAGTCCAGTCAGGCCCTATAAGTATGTCCTTTTCCCCATTGACTGTGAGAAAAGCTAAAATCACCAACCTGGATATTGTCCTCAAGCACAGGAATTGGCTGTTAACTGAAGCACCAAATACATTAAGCCATCCCATGGGGCATTTGTCTTGTTCCATAAAGGCATGGACCTCCCATACATCCTTTGTCTAATCTCCAAACCCCATGTAGATGTCTCTTATATCCTAGGATATCTCAAAAGTTACTAGCCAGTTACATGACAAACTCAAAGGTCTTTACTTGTGGTCAGCCAAATAATTCTCTGTGCTTTAGATTTCCTGAGTGACTCATAGACTTCCTTTGACAGTAATTATAGACTAAAACCAGATACCCAGCTCATAGGGTGACACTAAACTATAGATGCATGCAGTTCAGTGTTAACCTGCACACTAACCAGGGTATTCTCATTTTGGGTTTGACCTAGCAACCTGAACATAGGCAGCCAATGCCATTTGAGATATAGGCTGTCCAAGACAGCCTCATTGCTCTGACACTGATGTGGGACTCAGGAAAAACCCATGCCCTACTCAGGTGGTAGATTAAGACCTGGTGGAATATCCTGTGACACAGTAAATAGCATTAGATGCCCACCTTTTAGGAAATCAAGGTAGTATTCATTTGTTTAAACATAAGGTTCCAGCTCCATGTTAGTTAATGTGAGGTCTCCTATTAGGCTTTCATGCAGTGGCTCAGTGGCTGCAAATTACCCACAAGATCTGAACAAAATGAAGCATCTGCACATTATTCTACAGGTAAGTGTGTTTTGTCTGTCCTACAACATCATTTTTAAGTGACTTCCTAATTCCCTGTTTTGCATATAAAAAAAAATAGGTGAAAAGGTTAATGGTGAAAATTTCAATAAATATATAAGCAGTTGCAAGTCCCTATTATTTTTAGTGTCATCTCAGGTTATTTTTTTTCCTTCTTAAACCTACGTTCTCTTTCATCTTAATAAAATATAAAATTGTGCAAAAATTTTTAAACTTTACATATAGGAAGCATATCTAATGTGACTGCTGTAGGATTGTAATGATTACAGTTTCCATTTTTATCCTTCGTTTTTGGACATACTAATATGAGTCTAGATGTGCTGACACATTTGCATACAGTAAGATATTATTTTCTCCAGAATAGCTTGCAAATGCCCCAATTTTGAGAATTTTTAAGGATAACTGTAATATTGAAGGAGAAAACTGATAATTTTATTTATGCAATTAACTGGATAAAGCTGTTGCCATCATAGCAAATCAGCATTGCAAATCCTAGTTTTCATCAGGTCAGCAAATTGATCTTGGCTTGGATCTTTTAATTCCTGTTGATGGAATGCTTTAAAGCTATTCAACTAAAACCAGGGTCATCCTGATCTCAAATTATGTGGTCGTTTCCAAAGTACAGGCTGTTTCAAGGGAAGCCTAGCCTGTTTATTTACTGATGCATGTCCAGATGTGCTTTTCAGACTTAAAAGAACTGAATCAGAAGCAATTCACAAAAGTTCAACATAAATAATTTATCCAGTTCTTACACACTTTTAAGAGGAGAAGGGACTCTATATGTTAGCATTTTGCCAATGCAATAGAAAACATTTCTAGCTGGGACATGTGTCATAATGTTTTGGTCACTGGGTTTGTCATGCTTGCACAATAGGTGTTTCATTATTCAAAGTATTCCAGATTGTCAAAACTCACTGAGGAGGCCAGAAAACCTGGATGCCTGTTGATTTGTGAGTGCCTCCAGTAATTTTCTTTCTCAGCTACTTGCTGGTTTTGGAGAAAGTCTAACATTTCAATACAGATGAAAATGCTCCAAACATTGACTGCTCTGTTGTTAGTTGATGCATTTAGAAGATGTCTTATTTCTTTTGTGAGTTCATACAATGAACACGTAAATATTGGTGCATCCAAATTCACAGTTTAGGACAGGCCCTAAGGCTCCACATACTCAAGCACTCCCTTGTTAATGCAGCACACCAGGCTAAGCAAGGAGGCAGGACAGGGGAGCCAAAATCTGATTAGTTTCACCTAGTATTATGCAATGTCTGTATGAAACTGTAAGGCAGTGTTCAAGGAGGAAGAGATTGTCTGAGAAGGTAGCATGTGTCATGCTGTACTACTAGAATCTTTCAGGGAGCACAGACCAGCACCAAATCCTGGCCACATGTTCAGGAAAAATGAAGCAGGTACTGAAATAAGCAGCTAGCGTGAAGAAGGGAATGGAGAACATTTCCTCTGAGACAGATATGTAAGAGTCTGCTTTATCCAGCCTAACAAAATAAAAACTGAAAGTAACATCACTGTTGCCTATAAATGCACCAAGCAGCATTTATACTGGTGCAGGAATTTGTATGTGTCCTCTATGAATTTCATAAAGATTCCTGTTAGTCCATATCTCCAACCTATCTAGGTCCCTTGGAGAGTGCCCCTGCACTTGAGCATCTTGATGAGTCCTCCACAGTTTGGTGTCATCTACAGACTTAATAAAAATGCACACTGATATTTCCTCCAGGTTATTGATAAAGACTACAGTTGACTCTTGAGATCCCCCACTTGTTACCAAACTCCAGCTAGATAATCAACCATTAACCACTGTCCTCTGAACCCAATCATGAACAGGAGTTTTCTACACATATGGTTGTCCACACATCAACACTTTAACTGAACTCGATATAATGGCTCTCCCTTCCTAGTCCTCATTTCAATTCTCTTGTTCCACTCTGATAATTTGTAGCTTCTTGAGATTTCTAAGAAATACTTTAAATAATGATGAGTCTAGGGATTAGAGCTAATTCCAATTTCAGAGCTGAAATGGAAAGATAACTTTACTGCTAAGGTAATTTGCTTGAGTAAGAAAGAGTCCCAAGGTATAAGCTTCTCTCACCTCATACTGGGTGTTTAAGGAGCAGCCAGGCATCCCAGACTCCTGTGATAATCAATGGAAAGAAATAGGTTTCACTAGAGAATGGTAAGTTTGATCTGTTTCAGACTTAGGAAGAAATTAATCATTGGCTCTATAGCCTTATTTTTCTCCATGAACCACAGAGTGAATTCTTTAAATGCCTAAATTAGGACAGATTAATCTACTTTCCCATCTCCTGTATAACCCAGATATTCCTGATAGATGATCCCAATAGTGTATCCCTTGCTCATGATCTATATGTGCACATTATGTGTATAAAGGGCCCAAGCCATGGTAGAGAACAATAATTTAATTGCAATAAATAAAATTAAAGTTTGAAATTTTATAAATTCGATATTAATTTGAATAAACAAAATTTAAAGCTTGAAATTTTATAAATTGGTTGTAACAGTTAAGATGCAGAAGTGGGGATACAAATAAAAAGTGAACCATATTCATAATTGTTCTATATTTATCTGCCTGTTATAATGACAAGTTACCAACACACTCTTTTTCCCTAGTGCATATGGTATGTTCATCTGAAGTTTCCACAGAGTAATTAAGATACTTTGTTTCATTATTAATTTTTATAAATATCCTTGTTAGCAATTCTTTGATCAAAATAAATGCTTATCCTTCCTGATGTTGGTTTAGATTAATTGCTTATTTTGTTAAAAAGGATTCACCAGCTAAGAAATGTGGTAGAAAAAAGTTGCTGACTTTATTAAAATCTACTGCAATGTTTATGTAACCGGGAGAATGGTATCAATATAACTGTCATATAAAAATCAGTGTAATCTATACATTGATTTCTGAACTCACAACGTTCTGTGGAAAATGTTGGAAACTGCTGAGATTTTTGCTTACATCTTGAACTTTGCTTAACATTTATTCCCTCTTGATGGCTTCTCCTAGGATTTCCATATTTTTTCAGAGTGTTTCATTCATATGTTGCTTTGATTTTGGTTTCAGCCAGAAGCAAAGCTACTGTTACCTTACAGAATTAAGCCCATTACCTTTTCATGAACAAAACTCAAGATACATAAATATAACTTCTCTACATGTAGGCCAATTCTTTCAGTGTACAGGGGCGTAATAGCAAAACACTAGCATACCAGACCTAATATCTATATGAATAATACTTTGCAGATTTAATATGTTATATTGCATAGAGCTTTTGATAAAACATTGGAGTAGACGTATGTTGCACATCTGTCTAACGGAGTGGAAATCGAGAATGAAGCACCTGCCAGCACAAAGCAATTGCCAGGCAGTGGTAGTAACCACAGGGAATATATCTGAGGCACATCTTGCAAAGAGAAAGAAGTTTATCTCTCTTTATCAATGCCACCCCAGAATAACCACTTTTCTTCAAGAAGAAACTCAATATATAACAGAAAAATGACACAAATCTAACCTTCAGTACTTTCTGGGTTATTTCTTCCTACTGAACTGGCAAGGCTCAACTTGAACGTGCATATTTTTCTGTCTATGAGGACAAAATGCTTTAGCTGTGATACCAAACACACAGTGGAAAAGAGTCTATTATCATTACAGATTATACCGCATGAAGTCTTGAGGGAGCCATACGAACTTCATATCAACCCCTTTTTAATATCTCACAGCATTCCTATTTGAGTTACCATTTTTTAATTACAACATTTTTGCATGCAGCAAAACATACTCAGAAAGTAGTTTTGGAAGCCATAGCTACCTCTTGTGCTCATTAGCTTGGTAATTCAACCAGAAGGAAAAACCACAAATTTCCAATATTTTTACTTCAGAAAATGTTACAAAATATAGAAAAAAAAATTCTACAGAAAATTAGTCTAGACCTAATTATTGTAATATTATTAATCAGTGGCAATAATGTCATTTTAGACTCTGTCATGGAAGATCATAAGCTAAATAAAAATTTACATTAAGACTTTTTTATAGTCCTCATTATGGCTAAATTTTGGAGGCTCTTTCCTATCCTTTTGGGCAACTAAACATGTCAAACTCTGTTCCATATTTTTGACTTCATTTCTCTGTCACAGATGCTTGCAATCTTACCATGAGCACAGCCATCCATGAAGCAGCTATCGAAAACATTCTTCCAGCCATCAGTTTAAACTGCACATCTGGTGCAAATTCTTCACCACTTCTCTGCTGCATTGAAGAAAGAGCATTTGTTTCTGCTTTTTGTAATGTCACCTCTTGTTGTTACTACTCATTCATTTTGTGGGATCCACGATCATTTTTCTTGTTTGAGCTTTCTTCCATAATCCCTGTAAGTCTCCAAAACAATTCTGGTTTTGTTTCCATCTTTAATACTCTCTGTAACTGCAATACATATAAAAAAACCTATAGCTGCTAAACTCCAAATGTGCCAAGGACAAGACAAGATCACTGGTTTTTCTACTTCTCTGTTAACCTGTATTTCCATTTTCCTGTTATAGGTAATAGGCTGTAAAGGTAGGGACCCTGAAAATTCTAAAGAGACCTTTTATCTGCTCTGTATTTCTGCACTGACAAACACCATAGGGTCATAATGTGCCTGGTGTTCTGAACAGTGTCATGATCGCAAACATTATAGCCAGCAACACTATTAGGAATCAAATGCAAAGCAATCCCAGTTTAGGTAGCTTTAAATCTAAAAACAAACAGATCAGGGGATAGGAAAAGAGCCCCTAATCTATCCCTTCTGATTTTGTTTTCCTAAAAATCTAGGGGAATTTTGTCTGTCTAGCAAAATGTTGCCTCTCAGACAAAATACCAACACAATACAATATTTTCATATCATAAAAAAGATTGTGAGAGTTATTTGTTTTGGATTGTTTACAAACATAAGTTCCTATGTGCTCTTGAAAGATTAAAGAGGAAAACTCCAGAGCATTGCCAGGATACCATAAAATAAGAATAAGCAGAGAAATAGTGAAGAAGAAGAATGATTTCTGAGTGCATTGGAGAGGTGTGTCTAATTGCCACACAACAGGATAAAAGTGTTTCCCTTTCTATACATTTTTTGAGATTATACATTGTAATATTTATAGCAGCTTTTTTTTTTACATTCCAGATTGCAGGCCTCCAGAAATAGTAATTCAACAAGGAATATTATTAAACATTTAATTTTCTTTCTTTTTCACTTCCACAATAACATTCTTCCCACAGAGGGAATTCTCTTTCTTCTCTGATACAGTGTGGTTAATCATTATTTGCTTTCCTTTTCAGAGCTGCAGACTCATTATAAAAATGTCAGTAGCTGGCACTTAAACTTCTAACTGAAAGCCACTTATAGGCATTAGATCTATGAACTCTGAACTCCTGTGCACTCTTACCATTGTTAATCTACAAAGAAACTGTCTTATGGTGATGGTAAGTATGTCCACAAAGCTTCTTTGTGCCACCACAGAACCCCCTTTATACATAATTACATGTTATGAGAGACAGAAAACATGAAATTTTTGTAGAGAACAGGGCGTCCAATATTTGCAAATTCTAAAAAGCAAGTGATAAAATTTTGACCAGTAAACTCTAATGGCTTAAATGCCAATAATAGTAAGTGTTTCTTCCTGTAGTTAATAAAGATTGACAGCAAGAAAAAATGAAACCAACATATAAGTGTAAGAAAGGAGAATTGTCAGCATGAATTATATAGGTGAAGTTGAGAGTAAAACTGTTCTTGTCTAGGTGCTTAGGCAAAAAAAAAATATATTAACCAAGTGAAACTGGGTGACAAGCATTTTATAGGGCATTGTGCCAGGATACTAGCTGTTTCTGCAGAATTTACAGTATTTTGGCAGAGAAGATGTTAAGTGGGCAGTGTAGGTATCCAGCCTTTAAGCAACTAAACCAAATTAACACCAAGACAAGATTTTTCATTGAGATTTCTTTTCCATTTAGAAGAAGTAAATAGGATTTGTCTTGTATTTAAGGGTACCAGATAAAATCACTGGTTTTTACAAGCATTTCATTCTGTCAAGTGCATACAATTATTTCGCTCTCTGATTCTCTGCATAAGACACTCATAATGACTCCCTAGAATATTTCAGTCAAATTATCATCTGGGGATTGCATGAAACCACACGTTTTCCAGGTTAAGTAAATGCATTCATTGCACTGGATAGAAAATACCATGGATAATTTGATGCTCATTGAAGAATTTATTTTAAGCAGTTGCAAGTAGGCCAGACAGAAATGCTTTTGGCATTCTGGAAGAACTGGGCAAAATGTCTCATAATGAACAAGCTGAAGTAACAAGGCAATGCAGGGCTGCTAATGACTCAAAGGATTCTTCTTGGGTGGATCCCTCATATTGTTTCAAATTTGCTCCTTTCTGTTGAAGGGCAGGCAGGAAAGGTTCATGCAGCCATTTCTCAGAGCAGGTCAGAGAGCATGAGCTCCCTCCCACTTCCATCTGCCATTGCAGTGGATGAAGTGTAGTTGCCCTAAATTATTTCAAGGGGAAAAAAAGTTATCTTGTTCTTTATGAATTCAGTAATGTTATATTCAATAGTTAACAGACCTGCTTCCATACCATTTATGCTTTTCCCCCCTCCAAATAAACAAACCAACCAAAAGAAAATCCCACATTATGATCATTCCTGGTTATTAAAAAAAACATTTAAATACTTTGTGGAAATCCATGAAAGTGTATAATCCTAAAATCTCACTATTGCCCCTCCACAGGATACTTTTGGCCATTGCTAACATTGTTAGCACTCCATGCAGCTCAGCCCTTCCCTGGCCGATGCAATGGTGAGCGCTCGTGTAATGGCTGTGCTGCTGAAGCCTGTCGATTAGAATTTATCTGAGCAGTCCAAAGCAATGCAGAGCACACAACATTTTTCTGCTGAGCTACACAGGAACACTGCAGTTCCACTTAGTTCTTCCTGCTGATTGCTGCATAAATGCTAACCAGCTGGAGAGCAGCTACACTGCTCAAGGACAGGCGGCAGAGACCTGCGCCTACGGTGTGTGGATGTCTGCAATAGAAGATCACTCTTGCAAGCACTCTTTTGAACACAGTGCCCTCCTGCTTAAGGAAAGGAGTATGCTGGTTCCTGACTTTTCCTCAGCAAAGGATCATTTCAGCAGAGGATTGTGACTTTTTGGTCCAAAGAGTTCCAGATAATGGTGTTCCAATTCCAGTGGATTCATGTTGTCTCTTCTGCTTGCCAGACTGCCTCTGGTCACAGAGATGCAATATCTATTCATAATAAGACAGAAAAAAACTTACAGCCTACATTTTAGACAGAGGGAGGAACAAAATTAACTTTTGTTCGCTCAATAAGATTGGCTCCTTACCCACCATCACCTCAAGAGCTGATTTGTTCATACATACTTGTAGAGTAAATGGTCAGTACTTCTGCAGATGGTTCTAAAATCAGAATAGCAAACACAAAAGGGAATCAAACCAAACCAATGGTGGCTTGAGATGTGAAAGCAGTCAGTTAATCAGAGGATGGGTATGGTATGGAGCCAGGTAAGTAAAGTAGATGAAGCAAAATCTGGAGCAGACAACACAGAGAGAAAATAAAGAGTAAAAATTAGCAGTCTGACCCAGTGGATGGAAGAATCACAAAGTATTGTGACTATACTAGCGAATGGTCATGCAAATTTAAGGCTGCTTTGTAATACACAAATGTACAGATATAGAATTCAAGTAGTGACATTCTTCTGTTTCAGGAATTATATTTTTTAATTTTCATGGTTTTTTAATGTTGCAGGATTTCTTTGGAGATTTTGTATATAATTTATATGAATCTCAGTAACTTATAAATTTATAATCTTGGTGCAGAGAGATCAGAATAATAAAATCAAAATAATTTCCAAACAAGTGCCACTGGCATTCATCCATTTTTTTTCCAAATCCCTCCTCAAACATCACTTCTCACATAAAAATTATATATTCTAACTTATTCATCTCTTTTTCTCAGAGAATGACTTGGCTACCTCTAATAGACTGAGTGCTTTATGACCCTACTGTTCTTTGCCTTGAAAATGACAATATGCCATCATGAAATACTTTAAAATTTTATGCAAATATATCTGCAGTTGTTCATCAGTCAGGTGAAATTTTAACAGAGTATGAATCTGAATCTTGGACAGCTGAGTTTAACACTTCTGCATTTTCAGATATATTCATGATGAGCTGTAACTTCAAATAATCTATCATTATATATCTTAATAATTTTTAGTGACAGCACATGAACCTGGAAAATTCATCTGGAAATATTACCAAAGAAAACAATCCAGTATATCCTGGTGTCTTCCTGGTACATTTTATTATATACAGGTCCAAAATGTCCAAAGATACAGCAAAGACATTTTATTTCCAAGATGAAGAATCATATAATAAGGTCCCCAAAAATTAAGGAATTAATATATAAAGCAACCCCAAAAAAACTGACATAAACATAGAATGTGAGACTTTATGTTTAAGATTGGAATATTTGAGTGATGTCTTGGTTTCCATCAGTTTGCCTTTTTCAACTTGGAAACTTTGCTTAAGGATTGAACAAGCAATGACTTTTATGAGGAGAAATGTAGGCATGAAATCAGTTGCAAGCATGACTTCAAGACTCAGCAAATTCCCCTTCTCACATAATACTGCACCCTTGCAGCAAGCCATAGAGTCTAGAGGATAATCCTCAGCTCTTAACAAAATTTTTTTCACAGCAAGAGATATCCAGCATTCAGTCAGAAAGTATCTATTTTAGATCAAGAAAAGAGCAAGAATAAAAGCTATGTTTCCATTAGTTATGTTTCTCTCTCCTAGAAGGATTTCCTGATAATAAAATTGACTTCAAAATCCTGCAGATGTTCTGAAGATCTTATATAAAATGGATGATCCTCTAGTGATGTCTGAATGATGTAGCAACAAAACAATAAAAAGTAGACCCAGAAAACAATAGGGTCTAATAGAGATGACTTGAGAATGTAGTTCAATTTTCTGTCCTTTTTTTGCTGGTAGTCTCAGGAATTAAAAAAAGGAAAAAACCTAAACTGACTAATGCTCTAAAAATATATTATTGCAATTAGTAGAAAGACTATAATTAAGAGACTATAATTAAGATTTTTATTGCAATACTTTTGTGTCATCACTATAATAGAGTAACGTGAGAGACATTTTTGAATACTTAAAGCATAATACATTAATATGATAATCCTATCATTATATTAAAGTTTTTGTTTGCAATAATATATCTTGCAGAAGCACTATCATGTGGCTTAATTTATTTCTTTTATCTGTGTTATAAAAATTCTTCTTTCATAGTGAAAGAGACCATATAATTTGAAGAGTCCTTGAGATGCTCATAGAAACAGAAGGATGTGTTCAGAAACAGTCTCACTGACTCACTGGCCAGTGAGAGACTGAAAATAATTAGTCAGTTGAAATATATATATTGTGATTTTATCTAGAGGAGAAATTTCTTCTATATTAACATCTGCTTGGCTCCTCTTACAAAGATGACAACTAGTTGGAGAGAACTGAATGAGGGAACCAAACATGATCAGAGGTTAATTAATCCATGATCCACAGTGAAAAAGAGAGAAAGCAAATCACAAGGTACCTTCCTATATTTCTATTCTTTCAGTTATTACACTGATCAGTTGGACTATTTGAATTCCCTCTCTGGTAAGGGACTAGACATTTTAGCAATCCTCATCGCTGGATTTCTCAAAGAG
Source organism: Emberiza elegans (assembly GCA_024865655.1). Classification (NCBI taxonomy): domain Eukaryota; kingdom Metazoa; phylum Chordata; class Aves; order Passeriformes; family Fringillidae; genus Emberiza; species Emberiza elegans. The sequence continues at coordinate 35,403,378 of JALJVW010000910.1, read as the reverse complement.
ACATTATCAGGCTAATAATGTTAGCATAAAATGATGCATAATATTGTAACTATTACATACCTGCCCTCATATAAACAGGAATTGATTCTTTTTGGGGTACTCAAAATATACTCCCAAAGTTTTAGTAAAGTAACAGAGATCTTTTGTTTTCACTAGATAATCATTGATAAAGCCCTCTAATATTTTTATCAAGTTTAACACTCTTAACTATTCCCCAGGATGGACAATTGATGAATTTAAAAATACTTCAAATATAATTAAGCAATACAGCATCCCATGAGTAAAGAAATGTGTCTCTCTCTTTCATAAATGAGAAAGATCAGATGGATTGATTAAGAAATCCTTCAAGAAAAGACCCAGTTGGTTTCTGTCATCTTGGTAAATTTTAAAACAAGATAAAAGGTTGTTACAGAGATACTTTAAGAAAAAAAGGAAGATGAAAACAATACTAAAAGTCATACATGATATTCATAGCAGACTTGGGACAAAAAGTAAAAACAAAAAGGGTGGGGCTTTTTTTCCTAATGTTGAATGCAACATGTCAGCTTTTATTCAGCAACATAGTTTAGAAAATGCTTCTCCTTAAATAAAAGTTTTGTGTGGTAAAAATATACTAATCTTGTGGGTGAATATATTATTTAAACAGCAATATTTAAGAGTAGAAAACTCAAAATATAAACACTGAATACAGTGCTGTAAATAGAGACCCACAAATATTCAAGACAAAATGAGAAAAACATATTTTCAAACTTCAACACTTTCTCATGCCTGAAAAAATCGAGGTCACTAGTCCCACAAATATGTCTGTATACATACATATATGTTCATGCATGTTCCTCCAAATGTATGTTTTATCTTCTCTGTTGTAAAACTAATGTTAAAATGTCATCTTGTAGAGCAGCAACATGTATTTGGGATATGATAAAAGACTATTGCAATCCTCTCCTATGCTTCACACAGTTTGCAGTAAAATACAATGATATCCACTGTGAGTACAAACAAATGTACCCAATACTTTTCAGATATGCAGTGGAGTAAATAGGCCAGTGTGTAGTAAGTAGAAAACAATTCTAAAAAATGGTGCAGGGCTTGTGTTTCCCTCATCTCCTGCTTCCCCTTCCCTTTAACACTGAGAGTCACTTCTTCCCTGTCAGCTCTGCACAGCCATTGAGTGCTGTACTGATCCTTGTAAATTCTCTCATAATTTGGAGCCTTGAATAAATATGTAGAACAGCCTTTGGCATACAGTTATATTTATTTGTTTGTTTATTTATTTATTTACTGGTAATTATATAAAGAACCTCCTTTCAATCACCATGCAGAATCAGTGAAACACAAATGATGTTTCATTTATAATCAGGGAGAAAAAAGGTGAATGAATAAAGAAGAAAAAAACTCACATATTATTGATGATCTTATTATGACAAAAAGAAAAAAAATTGAACTCAACCAAGGAAAATGTGAGAGGGGGAAGGTTGCACTACAGTGATGTGGGTGTCTGTTACATTGCAGTCATTGTATAGAAGTATTTCTATTCAGTCACACACTATTTTAAGAATCTGCTACATTAACAGTATCATTTCCCTTCAGTTTTTAGAAGTTTCATAAATGGTCTTCTGATTATTTTTCTTTTTACTCTGAAGTTTTGTTGTAAATTTCACAGGAGATCCTTAGTTCAAAATAATAATTATTGAAATGTATTAAATAATTTATATTAATAAATTATTTTAATATATATTTACTAAAATATTATGTTTGATTCTTTAAGAGCGTCAGTCCAAAACACTTCCATGTTGCAACTTGTATGAATATTTTGCTACTGCAGGTTCTTATAATACCTCATCCACAAAAATGCATGCCAGTGGTTTATTCCCCTGCTCAAAAAGTGAACACATATTCTCTCATCTTGTTTCCCCATTTCTGATTCAAAATTCTGAGGAAGTTTATTCACAGTTGTTTGTCAAATCACTTCCAACAAGACTGGGCACAACTTCCTACTCATTAGTACAAATGCAACCAATCATTAATTTTACCATTTTACTTGGAGCAAATGTACACTTATTTCAAAAAATAATAATGAATTTGAAGGATTTATTTTAAAGAAGGAGTCTAGTCAGTTCCAAAATAGGATCATAACTTTAGAATTTTTATGCCTAATGACCTACTGAGATGCTCATGTTGTGCTTCCTTCCATTCATACATGTTGCCATGAATAACAGGCATGGCCCTCATATCAGTGTAGTATTCTGTTTTTCCACATTCCTTCAGAAGGATTTCTGTCCGGTATACTGTATTTCTATTTTTTTTTAACCTGTCAGGTAGCATATTCTAGTGTCACCACAGAACTAATAAGAGCTTTGTAACATGAACTCACAGACACCATTTGAAAACATCTCATCCCAGACTAGACAGATATTGACTGAATCACATTAGTTCAAAATTGATAAAACTTAAAAAAACCCTTACAAGTAAAATAAAGCAACTTTCTCAAATCTGTCTACAAATCAGCCAATCTCCTAACATTGAGGGGGAAACTATGGACTGCAGGACAAATAAACCCTAGAGTTTTTACAAGCAGAAGCTGACTACCTTCCCACCAAGATTTTGAAGTAAGGTCTTCAGAGAGTTGTATTTCTAGTGGAGCCTCTATCCTGGAAGCTGTACAATGATGAGTTTTCAATTTACTTTTTTTCTTGTCCTTCCAGATGCTGCTAGTGACACAGATTGAAGAAAATAATTTTTGTCCATAACAATTTCATAATAAATGCTTTTTAGGAGACAAAGACTTGTATCAAGGTTTACACCATATTTCATATTTGTTTTTTAACTATTTTGTTAGTTCCATCAGAACTCCACCTCTTTTCTTCCTGTTTTTCTCTCCCCATGCATTCCTATGAAGCCCACATTTAGTGTTAAGAATTTTGGAACAGTGATGTACCTGTGAGGATGAAGCAACAGTGGATAATATTCTGCACAATATGTATTTATGTATTTTCTGTTAACAGTTTGAGAAGTAAACATAAAGTTCTCTAAATGCAGCAGCTCTTTTTAGCACATAGAGTTAAAGGCTCTGTGCATCTGCAATGTCAGTGATGAACTAGGACCCATGAATGCTTTCTTTGTGCTAGTAATAAATCTGCTACATAAGCTGCTGCAAAGCTCAATTAAGACAAAATATTCCTTTAAGAACTTAGACTTGTCCATCCTCCCCCTCCCCCAATTTTAATCTGACAAGAAAACTCATAAGTTTTATGATATGCATCTGAGATCATTGAGTGATTACTGCCACCTAGTTAATTCTCAATGCAATGAATTACATACAATTAGTATAAATGAAGGACCAAGCCCTCAGCTGATGCATCTGACAGGAAATAATAAAAAATGGTTAGAACATTCAATCACTTTTCTCATAGGAAAAATTGCTTTCTTACATATATGTTTTTTTGTGTTTATCTAACCTGTTTTTACAGGCCCCAGTGCCTGGGATACACTCACATGTACACTGAGCTTTTCAACACTTTCCAAAGCATTTTGCCTCCAAGTTATGTGTACAGTCTCTGAATTCATGAGGAAAAGAAAGGAAAAAGCCCTCTGTTAAATGCTGAGGATAGATTGCACCTTCATGGCCCACATGCCAAAGGGAATTGTAAGGGATAAGACAAGGATATCTCATGATAAGAGTGCCACTGCTCTGTGACTTTATCCTCTTGATTAGAGTAGAAGCAAAACTCATCCCACCACTCATAAGTTACTTTTGATACTCAAATGTTTCTTTCTACCCCAATTTTTAACAACTCCAGTGCACACCTCCTTCTGAAAAGCCACAGTAGTAAGAGAAGTGAGCAAGCCTGTGATGCCTCTCTCAACTTTGTGAGGTCTCCAAACTGAAATTCTGTGAAAAGAGATCAGTCCGTGAATTCTGCTTCTCTCTGTCTCAGCAGCATAGCCCAAGGCATCTGAAAGGGACCAAGTGTTATTTGGCCAAGGCCCTAAGCTTCTAAAGAGTACTTCGAACACAGAGCATAACTGGGAAGAACAAGCTCTTTCCCACCAGAATTCAGCTTGTTTGGAACAGTGCCTCTGTTATCCCTTTAAAAATAAATAAATTAGGTGGACTATCTGCCTTGCCCCCAGATCATTTAGTCCTGCCAAAAACTGCTTGTGTGCAACCAGCTCTACTGTGTCAGTCCTGGAAAGAGGAGAAAGCTCCCAGAAGGACTGATGAGAACTCTGTATGCTAATTGCCTTTCTGACTGGAGAAGAATGCAGCAAAAAAAAAGATTATAAAGGAGAACAATGAAAAATTAGTTGCTTTGTCTAAATGCTTCCAGTTGTTGATAAATGCTCACTGTTTAGACTCACCAATTTTTTTTTTAGCCTGCAGCTGCAGTGTTCCTCGTTCCTTGCCATAAGTGTTGACCTGACTGCCTGCCAGATAATCACCAATTCCTGCTCTGCTGTCTGCTTCAGTTATTTTTTTAAGAGCATTTTTTCTCCTTTTCTTGAACCTGATGATCTCACACCGGAAATTCAGCTTTTTTTTCCCCAAAGAAGAGGGTCTTTTGTGATGGCAACAGAGCACTCTTACAATCAGCTGGGAGTTTTCCTTACTTAGGCAAGAAAAAAAAATAAGGTCAAGAATTGACAGAGTTCCAGCAGTGCTTAAACTCTAGCAGCACAAAAAAGCTATTTAAGGAGCAACAAAAAACTAAAGACACATTTACTCTGAGGTAATGGTGACATAATTTTTTGGAGAATAATTCCCAGTTATTTTAACCTATTTTTTCTTTCTGTATTCAGGACCAAAATGTGAATAGGATATAGATGTAAACTTTACATGGAGACAGTGTGTCTCACAAATCAGCATAGAAACGTTCAGCACAAAAATGTCTCTTTACCTTGACAATAAAGGCCAGTTTCATAGTTTATTTTCTTTATTCCTACAATGAGCCCATTGAAAAACCTTCATCATTTTTATTCTGCTTCAATGCCTTACAGTTTTCTGTCCCTTGTAAAGGAAATAAAGTTACTGAAGGCAGTTTGGAGACTCTGAATGAGATCTTGTTTTGAAGTTTCATAATGATTTCATGAATTTATTTTGTACTGCAAATTACAGTCTCTTGATTGCTAACATGAGACTTTCAGGTTTTTATTAGGATGTCTGTGGCCAAAAGACTGGCCAAATTTACTTCAGCCTTGATTCAGGTCTCAGCATCACCCTTACTTTATAAGTAAAAGATCCCTTTGTGATCAGAATATCTTTACCTTGCAAATCTAATTCTGTACTCCCATTTTTCATTTCCCAGTTGACTGCTCCATGTCCTCCTGCACAGATATTCTTGGAGAGGAGCTAAGGCATATAATATTTTAGGAAAGCAAACCTGCTTTTCACCACCATTTTGCCTGTTAGAAAGTATTTTCAATGCAGTTCCTAGAAACCAAGTGTTGCATAAAGCAGTGGAGATGGTCCAGTTTATTCAGTATGCCACTCCCTGTGCTATTGTATGCCTGAAGGAATATGTGACCCGTTTCCGAGGATGTCAGAGACAAAAGGTTAACCAAGGCTTCCAAACTGCTGTACCAGAATTTCTGAATTACCATTTTGACCCATTTGTTGTTAGAGCGATCTCAAATTATCTCAGGTGGAAAGCAGAATATGTTAATGAAGCTCAAATTTACCTCATGTATATTTAACTTTTGGAAAACATATTGCATCATCTAATTCACCTATAGAGATGATGAAGATGTAAGGTGGACGATTGGGATGGAGGGAGGGAGAGAGAGATGTAGATGAATAAAGATAGATATAGACAGATATCTGTAGAGATATAGATCTTCTGCAGTCAGTGGAGCAGAGCTGTTCACATCCTGAGAAAATTTCACTGTATTCAAACATCTCCTTTCAAATGTGATGAATGATGCCCTGCTGGCATCTGTATCTTCAGGGATCATAGTGTCAGACAGAGCTATTTGCTTTAGTTGTCTAATATAGGGACAGAGAAAGTTGGGTGACAGGTATCACGAGATCCTGGATGTGAACAGTTGTTACAGAGCAAAGATGCTGGGGTTTATTTCCTGTTGTGCAAAAACCTGTGCAAGTTTTGCTATCCCTGCCTGCCAGGACCTGCTCTGCAGGTGAGGACATAAAGACAGGAGCCTTAGGGAGCTGGGGGCAGGAGCATTCCAGCAGGTTTGTTGCATTACAGAGGATAAACAAACAGCTGAACATGGCTTTAGATAGCATAGAGCTCTTATATCACTATTAAACACTTCCCATTGGAGAGCCTGGGCAGCTCAGTTCTTCAATGGTGAAACCATTTAGAAAATAAAGACAAATTTGTCAATAATGAAATTCTCCTCCTCAGGTTCAGGATGAGCTGCTGATTATACATGTCAGATTCCACTACTTCTTCCTGAATTTATTCTTTTGAGTCTTCCTGCCCTGTCTCTACCTTTGGAGGATATGGTGCGCATGAACAGAATTGTCTCTTACAATCTTCTTTCCTTTTTCATGAAAATAAATGCAGCCTTGAATAGAGAAACATCTGCATCACCCTCCAGAAACATAAAAAAGTCCAAGATTTTCAGTGAATGTAGTATTTCATGACAATTGTCATAATTGGCAGCATCTCTGCCTCTTTTAAAGGAACACAATGACTCCAGACAGTCTCAGTTACAGCAGATTCTGATTTGAATTGCAACAATTACAAGTGTCCACTGGGTAGATCATCTTGTCCTTTTTGCTAATACATTATTGTTTGCTCTGATATTTTCCTCAGTGCTTCATCCAGTCTAATTTTGTCACTCTTCTGGACCGAATATTTCATTACCAAATAGGACTATTTCAAATAAATGCAGCACTTACTCAGTCCGCATTTCCTTGTGTTCTGTGGAATCCCATTTTTGTTCAAAAGCATTTATATTTCTCAACGCCACCTTCATTAAATGTTCCTTCCTCCTCAGGAAACCATCAGCATTTTGCATGGTTTTTAGAACTTGAGACAAATATTTGTGAGTTTCACAAATTTGGGCTGTAATTGTCATGCAATGTTCTTGTAAAGGTTCAGGTTTGAACACCATCCCCTCCTTATGTCAAATATCATCCCTCATTATTTAAGCACATTTGGTCCTGGGATAAATTCCAGACACTCAAGAAAGAATGAAAATAAAAGAACTGAAGAAAATATTTGATCCGTATTTTGGCAAAACTTCACATTTATTTTTAAATTAATAATTAGAAAACTGAGATCATAGGTCTTGGTTACCTAATGTTCATGATGCAGTTACGACATTGGCTCTAAAAATAATATTATTTAGTTCTCTTTTTTTTCAATAATCGTGAATTAATTAGACTTCAGTGTTTTGTATAATCTTGGAGCTGTATTTGAATTACCCTGGATATTTGTGTGAAAAACCAAAGCCACATTGATCTCCCAGTTCATTAATAAGATGAAACTGAAGTCTTCTATGAGAACAATAATCACCACCCATTTGTGATTTACGTTTGCAAAATGAAACTAAAAAGTAAATTGTGAGAATGCAAAAATAAAGCAAGATCTGCTACATCTATTTTTTGCTATTTTTTTTCCCTAAAGAAAAAATCTTGATGTGATTTGTGTTCTTTGTACAGATATCTGTCCAATTGTCTGCAGTGACTTTTGAACCCACTGGACAATTTTAGTCCAGTATGACAGAGGGATAAAGATAACAAAGTCACACTTCAACAAATTTTGTGGAAATTAACTAAGTGTGAGAAATAAAGGCCAATTTCAGCCCCTAGTGAAGAAAGGTAAAATAAGCTTGCTTATCACACATTTTGTTTGCCAACAACCAAGTGTTTAATCAGCTAATGCACAGCTTAGATGAGCCTGGACAGAAGAGGAGCTAAGAGAGGATAATATAGGAACATAATAGGATTTTGAGTGGTTCAGTACCAGTACAGTAATTTAAAGCATACAGATCAATAGTAAACCACAGTTCTTTAGGTTAATTTCTTACAGAAAAATTTATTTTTCCTTAAATCAGCAAGTCATTCTTGTGTTGCTTCTGCTCCATTTCTCCTTCATTTCCAATGCATTCCACTAATAAAGCAGTGAGAGGTGGACATCAGAATCTGGAAAACTACCTAATAAATACCTAAAATCGCTACAAATGTGATCTTTGATATAGCCAGCTGATAACTGCCCTTAGCATAGTTTTAGTATTTATTTTCAGTGTTTCAATTAGTAGAGAATCAAGGTTTGAACATTAAGCAGATGAGTAGTTCTTTCTTACATTTAGATTAAGTAGCTAAAATTCGTGCATGATTTGCTAATGGTAATCCTACAGATTACCATTTAATTTTCCTTCTACTAGTTCATTTTAATAATTTTATGCTATTCTTATGATGGACAGTATGAAAAGAAGTCTGTAAGAAAGAAGACTGGCTATCTTATTCCTGGCTTGTGACACTGATTTGTTTTGCAATCATGAACAACTTGTTTTACCTTTGTTTCCCACTCTAGTCTTCATCAATCTTGTTTCCTTATGAAAGCTGCTAAAAACAGAAATGTTCCACTAAACATTTGGATATAACTGAAAGAATAAGGCTTTTGCTTCTGTTATAATCCTGTTTATTGTATCTTTGTTGCTATTATTACACAACTAATGCAATTACTGTAAAGAATCTCCCACATCTCTATTTTGCTACCTTGGCAACGTGTATACAGGTAAAACCCTTCTGATGAAAAATTACCATTGACTTCTACCTCTACCATCTTTCATATTACAGACAGTGACAAAGTTTGGTATCTTTTTATATACATGAAAGACCCTTTCATTCTAGATTTTTTTATAGCAGGGGAAACTTGCTCTTCTTGACAAATCCATCCAAGATTGAATATCCTATATTATATGGGATCTAAGTAACTCTAAAAATCATACAGACTATTGAAACAAGTAAGTTTTGATTTTTAGCTGACATAACTAATTATATTTAGTTATTAATTATATTTTGGTTTGAATTTTAAAACAATTCTTTGTAAAAATTTGTTAAAACTCACTTGTCCTAATCACTGGTCTTTAATCCCTTGCCATTTAATTGTAAGTTTTTTACCAATTTGGCCCAATCAATAATTTTATTAAAGATATAATTGTGCTCAGTAGCTGAATATATCGTGGCTAAGACATTTAAACACAAATGTTCCTTTAAAACAAAACAGTTCATAATTTTGGATTAATATCACTTGTTTCACAAAGAATGTAGATAAGCATATTGAACAGGTTAGTAAATATTCTTCAACAAATGTTTTTGCTTGTTTGTTTGTTTGCTTGCTTGTTTTATTACGTGGGTTTCAAAGATCCAAACTAAACTTAAGTAAAATGTTGCTGACATGAGTTAGACACTTTTGCTTTGAGATATGATCCACCGAGGAACACTGTGCACCCTGCTAGGACTTAGAGCATAACCCCAGATTTAAAATCCACAGATCACTGATCAGGTGCTGTTAAACTTGGAAGACATTTAATTTTCACAGCTGTTTAAATGCCAGGTGCTGTCTTATTCCCATTCTGCCTGGACCTAGACACAGGCCAATTTCTACCAAACTTTTTTCTGTCTACACAAAAAAGTGAGAAAAGAGAACTTGCATCTTTCCAAACTGAGCTGCCAGTGGACTGGCAGTGACCTGACAAGAGTTCAGACAGCCTTAACCTCTGTTACATCATGCCCAAGCATGGAGTTTAGACACTGAGGTGTTCTTGTTAATGGGACCACCCCAAAATATGTAAATTTTTGAAAATCACAATGCTCTTTATGGTAAGTACCTAAGTATCCTAAGATGCAAAGGTGCCTTTGAAAGTCCTGTCCTGAGTTCACTCTCTCTCCCCCTCCTCTCCCTCTTGTTCTCTCAGTTATGATATAATTCTTTTCTATTTTTTTCCCCTGTGTTGCAACCATTTGTCAATTTTATTTCCCTTATTTCTGAGGCTTTTCTGAATCTTTCAACTCATCCAGTCACCTAAGGAGCCAAACAATATCCAGACAGTTATTGCCATCAAAGATGAAGTGAAGTACCCACTTAGTGGTGTTCTTCTAGGCTTCTCTATCAAAACTGAAGGTATTTAGTCCTTGATCTAAAATGCCTTGATGCCACTGACTTCAATGAAGTTATATATCTTTGCACCAGCTGAAGATATACTTCCAATTTCAATGGCTCATTGCAAGGACTCTTGACACAAAAGAATATTTTAGGTTTTAAAAGTCACACTTTTTTAAGGCAGCTGATCAATGATTTGCAACAATGGAATTAATTGTTCTTATTCTTTCCACTTATGTAAGTACCAAACCATTTATATTATTGATCCAAGAAATGTTACGGTGATTTCTTCAGTGATTTGTTTGATTACATGCTCCAGTGGCTGTCTATTCCAGTGATTATTGTTAGCACAGCCTTTTTCCCCAATGTTCATTTCATAGTACAATGATTACAATTATTGGTACTCCTACAATTATTGTTGTGAGCATCAAATTGGTTAACAGGTTCTATCAGCACAATTTTTTTTCCAAGGAGGCAACACAAAATCACATTTTTTTCTATTCAAACTATTCTTATGTTTTATTAGATGTACTCTCATCAGTTTATTTCATTTTAAAAAAAGACACATAAAAGGATCCTGCACACTGATGATTTATGAGGACATCTATGATGCTGAAGAAAGCCCATTGCTGGGGTCACACCACCTGTCAGACCCACCTCCAGAGGCTTTCTCATGATGCAGGGGAGAATGGGTGAGGTTACACACCTCTCACTGCTGGTTTTCTCATCTGATAGAGCACAGGACTTTGGAAAATATAATTTTATCCCAAAGGAAAGATATTAATTAGTGATTACAGTACTATCCTTAGAGGTGAGGGTACGGGTTAAGAGTAGTTTACTTACTGTAGCATGACACTGACCAGGAAACAGATTCTTTCATTTGTAAGAAACTGAAGAAAAATTTCTTTTGTGTAAGCATTTTAAGGACCCTAGTAGCAAAAGCACCACAGAATATTTTTAATGCTTTTTCTGTGTCTGTTCATCTTCCCTCAAGCCATGAGAATTCTGATACATCTGCTGTATTTTTTCATGGCTGGTTTTACTCTGAGCTTCCAGGTCTGCAGGAAATTTAATAAAGTGCTTTGTGTATGTTTATATTTTGGAATGTGCCTAACTAACAATGACATCCATGTAATTTAGAAATGTAGTAACTTCTTTGCTGCATTGATTTTGAAGGTCAGAGAGCCACTGGTGCCAGTTGGAGCTATTCTGATTCAGCTTGAGTACTAGGGTTGTGTTCAGATCAGGTTTTATTTTATCTGATCCAATTCACCTACTATCCCTGCTGAAGATACAATTTCAGGAAGACAGGACTGTGTCTTTACAGATCAAAGACAGCCAGAAAAAAAATCAGAGTACTGGGGAATGGAAAGTACAGGAAAGAATAGACTCTTCTTGCTGACACAATTAAATAGAAGACAGTTATTGAACCATTTAATGTGTCTCACCTCTCTGCATGAAAAAGCCATAAATAATGTAAGGAGAGGGATTACTTTTCTTTACAGCACCTGCACAATGGTATGTGTTGAAAATGACATACACAAGTCCCCATCTGTGAATAAAGTTCTAGTTAGATGTTAAGTTCATGAACAAAGAGCAAAAAAATTTAAACTGTGAGACAATAAAAATCATAGTAAACAAAACTCAGATCTCTATGGGTTTATTCAAAAGCAGGAGGCAATATTGATAGGTTTAGTATTTTTCAACTAAATATTAATGACAGAGGTTTGTATTAACATATTGGAATCCAGTTCCAAATCTCTTTGATTCCTCAGAACTGTACTCTTTCCAAGCTGTACTGACATATGGTTAGTGTGAGCCAGAACTGGATGGCTGGTGCTATGAAGTTCTTCTACACAGCTATTTTTCATCAAAACTTTCAAAAATGTCTTTTGAAAACACATCCAGAACAATACACACTTGAAAATAAGATCATGCAAAAAAATAGTCTTTAAAGCTCACATTAGAAAGTTGGACTTAATACATTGCCCCAAAAATTTGTTTTCTATGGTGATGAAAAAGCCCTGTAGCCCTCAGCACACTCCTTCCTGCAACCATAATTTTCCATTTCCGATTTAGTATGGAGGAGATAGGTCACCCACTCGGCCACTAAACTGAATCAAATGACAATTAATGTTCTATAGCTGGAACAGTGTGAAGATTTCTGGAGCAGAGAGCAGGTACAGGACATCAAAGAGAAGCTCTTCTGGTCTTCCTAGAACTTAATTTCCTGAGTTCACAGCCTCCTACTCCTTATATGTACAGGCCTGGGGAGGGGCTGAGTCTCGAGGAATTCTTACAGAAACCTTCCTTCCTAATATCCCTGTGACATCAGGATTTTATGTCTTATAATTATGCATTATCCAAAGCACACCAAAATGGCATTTCCAGCCTATTTACAGCTTAAAATGGGCAAATTTGCCCATCAGCCCAATCACTACTCCATAAAATAAATCTTAGCAAAATACGCTGGTGCCCATCCACCACATCCTAGAAGAGTGCTGAAGACAGACTGCATGGATTTCTGGGCACAAAGTGGGTGTCTCTTCAGTCATGGTGAGGGCCCTCTGATCCTCATCAGTCATATGTTTTTGTTCTAACTGTGGTCCAAAAATTTCATATTCCAAACACAAATCACTTGACAGACTTCTGTGGACAGCTTCCTGATAGAGAATGGAAAAAGGAATAAGAGCAGATGTTTTTTATTAGAATCTGCTATAGCCAGAAAAGCAGTATCTGTGAGGCCTGTGGTTGCTCTCTGAGATCTGGGTGCCTTTCGTGTGGGAAGAGGCCAATTACAAGGTGCTAACTGGCTGAGTGCTGTCAGATGATGCTTGTGATGAAAAGAAAGCTCAAATGCCAGAGAAGCGAGATGACTCTTAGCTCGGAAAATGGGGAATTTCCCAAAGATGCTGGCTAAGGGGCACCTGACCTTGCAGACACCTACATTCATCCTTTAAGTCTGCTTGCAGCAAGTATAGAAAGTCCATCACCACAAATTTGCTAATATTTGAGACATATATTGACCTTCCCCAGCACCATGAGAGTCCTTGGAATAGAATTTATCCAGGACCTTCACCATCTCTTAGTCTTTCAAGTCCATAAGAAAACTTATTGAGCCACTCTGTGTAGATTCCTGAATTTTCCCCTAGCACCATGGAGTGGCTGATGTTAGTCTATAATATATAGCAAGAAGTCAGCATGACACTAGAGCTCAAGGAGCTATTGACATCTGTAATACTGTGGAACTGCTGGTGAATCCCTTCACTGTGGTGTCATATTTTAAAGCTTTCTATTTTTTTTTCCAGTCTGTGAAGTGCTTCCACTAAACTAATGTATGATCTTGGGAAAACAGAAACTGAATCTGCACTGATTTACACCCTCAAGACAATGAAATCACTGTGAAAACAGAGTACTATTTTTTTAGTACTAGCTCTTCTGGATGTTACTTGTAAAAATATTTTCTAATGGTTTCATCTGACAACAGAAATTTTAAAAAATCCTAAACTGTATTAAAAGACCTCATATACCAAAGTTTTCTTTCTCTCACTAAGATTTCTCTTGTACATTTTATACTTACCTCCACACAGTCAGTGGCTTCTGTGTTGAAAAGCATGTAAAGAACATTTAAAGAAACACTATCAGCATTTCTGATATTTTCAAAGCCATTACAATACTTCAAACAACCTACCAAATATTTCAGCTAATTTATTCTAAGTATCCTTCTGAGTCCTAAAAAAATCAGAATCATAAAAAGGATATTTATTATCGAGATCCCCTTGCTCTCCATATGACCCTCCCAGCTCATTTCCCACTATAACTTTCATCACTTCTTTTGTCTTTCCAAGCTCATTCCTGTTCTTTTCTAGACTATTTCAAGGATATATTTCTTATGACTGAAGGATGGAAAGATTGATACCACTTTTCATGTACAGGGGGGAAAAAAGCCAGCATTATGAAAAGGGCTACAGGTCATTAAGCTCCTGTAAGATTTATTGTCAGCAGCTCTGTCAGAGATCAGACAAGCCTTGAAATGAAGCAGAAAGTCTTGAGATACAACCTATTCTGTGTAGGACCTAGAAATGGAAGGACATTACCAAGAATCTCTACTCTGAGAAAAAAGTTATTTGTTTATTTTTGAGAATTGGTTTGTTATCACTTTGAGATTACACTTGGGTGTTATGAACTGGTTGGCTCTTCTTTTCCAATACACAACCAACTAGTTTAGTGTATTCTTGTCTCACATTTCCTGTCTGAGGAACCAGAGGGTCACAGTTATATGTCTGGGAGAAACAGTTACACATCCATGCTGGATGTCTGGTTGAGGCAGTGGCTATGGTTTGTGGTCTAACAGTATGAAGGTGGCAAAATTAAGAAAATTAGTAGATGATGCTGGAATGCACTTTGACAAAGAGAGCTGAAAAGTTCACAGGCTTATTACTGGGGTCTGTACCTCTAATAGGGTCCTGGCAGGGGCATCTCATTCAGAGAGAGTTTTCAGGGAGAAAAAGACCATCCTGAGACTAGAAGGACTTTAACCTTCCTCCAGTAGGCAAAACAGTGTTCCTACTCTATCTGCAACCAACTAATGACCAGAGTACTGGAGTAAGGATTGCTAGGAAGCCAGAGAGGAGAGACTGTTGTCTTAGTGTTCCTTAGCAAAGGAAAGACAACTAAATATGAAAGCCATAGAAATTAAAGCAGTCATCTATAAATGAACAAAACCAGCTAACTAGAGAAGACTACAAACTTAGGATAGAAAAGAGATAAACTGCAAGATTTTTTCAAGAATTGCTTGGAAAAATGGCTAAATTTGATGAACTGGGGAGACAGAAAAATGTGTTCCTTTCCTTTGAAGGCACAGAATTGTTGACACTTCACAGTCAGGGACAGCAATTTCTTGCTGAAAATCTGTCTCTACTCCACCTGACCAGACGCAGAACAGAAAGCAACAAATGCTACTGTGCTGAATAAGTCCCAAAGGACATCAAAGCCCAAACACTGGGACCAAGGGAAAGAGAGGGGTCCAACTGTCTGACCTTGCAGGCCATTTACCAAATCAGAATCTATAAATAGGCTAATTCTGATATAATCACATCCATAAACATATCCTCCCAAGCAGCTGACACACATCCCTCAATGATGCTTTTGTTCACCTAAGACATTATTCACACAATGCAATTTGGTATCTGCTTGGGCAAGCAGCCAGCATAAAGGTACTTGTACAGTCAGGGAGGAAGAAGACTCAGTATAATGTATGGTCAAGGTGTGTGCTAGGGCAATTATGTAATTTGAGGCATATTTACATGTGCCTGTGTCTATTTGTAAGGCTTTTTACTTTTCTTTAACTCTGTTATGATATCTTTTAAGAGTAATGTACTGGATTACCATTAACTGATAAGTGTGAGATTCATCCATTCAAAGGTCAAAATAAGCAACAACAATTTTATAGCCTGACCTCTTGTATGATTGCAGAAATGACTGAAGAATCAGGGACAACAAGACCTGTGCTTGGCCAAGTCAGACAATATTTTGTAGTTCTGTTACTGTCTTGACATCCCTGTTCTTTTCCACTTAATTATTTTATTCCCATTGTAAGCTTTCTCACCTGTTTAAAACTAAAATAACCTGGCATAAAGCCACAAAAAGAGACCCAAAATGATTGTTAAGGGAGAGAGTGGAAAAGGGCAGTGTAAGGAGTGAGGATACTAAAGAAAAGAACACAGTAGGACTTTAGTATCTCAAATAAAAAACCTATGTTATTATTGTTGCCTTTCATCCCTGTGGTTCTTTACTATAATGCAAGTGATTGCTAGCAAGCCTGAGGAAGTATCAGTGATGATTTAGCTTTCACAATTTAGATATCTGTAGCTAAATAAATTTAATTAAATTATTTTCAGAGTTAAGTCCCTTGTCTTGGAAGAATATCCCTATCTTCAGTAAAACTGCTCTCACTAAAACCTTCCCTCAAGTCTGTTTTCAAGCTAATATTAAGTCCATTTCACCCTTTAGCACACCAGAGAAAGAGACAGAAGAGATGTTTACTACAAGTCAAGAAATTGAAGAATGCTGAAATCTAACCTGCAAACAACCTTTCCACTTTCACAGCTAAGTGTTACAACTACCCTTTATTTCTTGACAGACTGCTTTCTTGGGTCCCAGGTGTAAATACTTTGGAAATCTGAGATACAAGGCTTTCAACTGTATGCTGAAAGCTGTAAATATCAGGCACAATTTCCTTTTATTTTAATGAGTGTGTTGTCATGGAAACTTTGCAGTGGACTCTGGGCTTCATACTTGAAACTCTTGAGGTTTCTGGCAGTTCCCTGATGGGTCCTGTCAACTGCTCACTCACAGGAAGTGATAATAAAAATTCACTTTCCTATTCAGTGAACCTTGAATGAACTGAAGGAGAACAACCTCAAATCCACTTGCCTCCTCTCACTCCAAATTTCATATGCATGACTGATAGTATGCTACTTAACCCTTTCAATAACTGTGTAAACAGCTGAGATAAGTAACAGTTGAAACCCTCTCTTGTTGCATGATCTTGAAATAAATTTTATTTTTTCATTAAATAGGTATTTAACCTGACTTCTTAAACAATTATAAATGTTAACCTCTAAGTGAGGTTGGAGATTAAAAAGGTAACAGTTTTAGGCAGAATAATTTTTTTCTTTCCAGGTTTATTTCTTTATTTAGAACAGTTTAAAGTAATGGCATAATGAGAATAATTTCTTATTTTCTGATTTTTAATATATTTTATTTTGTAAATGTCTTACACAGGTATGTCATATTAGAGAGTGAAAGACAATAAAAAGTCCTAAGCATCCTTTTCCAATTCACAATGATGTATTTTTCAGCAGGATTCCTACTATCAGAAAGTTCTCCTCCTGTAAAATACCTTACCATTATGAAACTACCATTTGAGAACTATTTCTTTTGCTGCTGAGAGACAATTCCTGAAATTTTTCCTGAACATGATCACCAAAATGCCTGCAGTTAATTAGGCATTTATGCTCCTATGCTGCTGTTCATCCACTTGCTCTTGGTTTTCCTATTTCCCAATTTCACAGCTATTACATTTCAATTAATTGACCCAAATACTGTATATTGAACTAACTTGTCCCTCCCATGGCTGGCTTTAGATGTGTCTGCAAGACAAAGAACTGAAACAAGTGATACTGGTGTTTAATGGCATGTATTATTGAGTTTCAGTAACAACTTCAATAGCATCCCTGCATATGTCCAGCCTCCCTGTAAGATTAGTGGCACCAACAAATAGCATGTGAGATGCTGTGTCCTCACCGTTATCCGTCAGGTCTCCACTTGACTGCACAGTCAGTTTCTTAGATTAATCATGTTACCCAAATGTTGATTTCATTGAGAGGAACCCCAAAAACACAAAAGCAAACAAAAAAATCCCCCAGCAGTTCTAGTTCCTATCCACCAAAACAATGAACAGGACAGAAAGCAGAATCGCTCACTCATTGCTGTAAATTCTACTTAATCCTTCTGGGAAGTTTTGTGTGATTAAATATTTAGAAACCACAGCTTCAACTATTTAGAAGAGATCGGATAACAAAAGGAGGAAGGAAAATGAAGAGGTATTAGTTGTCACCAACAACTCATGAGCAGTGCTTACAGATCATGTTCAAATAGGTAGAACATTAAATAGGCTCAGATTTAGTGCTGATTTTGTCTGTTCATTTACACAAGAAATCAGGATGACTTCATCTGTAGATGTTTATATGATGTGCATGTAAAATAAAAAAAAACATATACACATTATTTTAAGGAATTTCATTGTTATATAGAGATATAGTAGATTTGCTACCTCAAGCATTGCTGATCAAGAGGAAGAAATAAAGTAGTGACACAAAAATATGAGATACAGCAACCTGGTATGGAGGTGCAGCAGAACCCTGTACTCTTAGTGAAGTCCGCTGTAGGACTGAATAGCAACAGAACAAGATCTTGAAGGGAAGCTTAGGTAAGATATAAGAAAAAAGATTAAAAATACTTGAAATTAAGAATTCACCATTAGATGTGTGCATTTTTTTCCTACTAGAATTTTAAGTATCTAGATTGCCTAAGGTGTTTGCTAGATAATGTGTCACTATTATTCTTGAAGGCAGATTCAGAAGAAATATTATGGGCTTGTGTGGGCAGCACTGACTACATGAATTGGTCTCTTCTGATGTTAAAGTCCAAGAAAGTGATTATCATTGTGTGAATGGCAAAATCGGCAAATCCCTTCTCCAATCCATAGCACCAAGACAAAGACAAAAATTCATGCTCAAGTGGCTGGTAAACTGCTGGATTAATGTTCACTGTTATCACTCTCTTTCAACAAGTGACTTTCCAGCAGGTGCTTTTGTCTTTAATATTGTCCCAAAATATATTAATGCCTAATTGATTTCAGTTCAGGCACAGGGACACCCTGCAGTGCTGTTTCTCTAGATAGGTGTAGACCTTTCCTAGGTCAACAGCCAAAACTGACCCAATGTCTCACTTTATGTCTAGGAAGAGTATCATATTGCCCTACAAATATCTAAGTAGAAAATGCACAAAAGCAGAAAAATAAATTCATTCACATAATTCACATGATAAATATGCTTACTGTTTAACATTTCTGCTTGAGATTTTCATACTGACCACTGGCAGAAATTCTTTACACTCAGAAAAATTATTCAAACAATGATCAGTTGCACTGAATGAATAATTTCTGGTTTCAGATAGTCTACCATTTTGGAGGTTGCGTTTGCCATTTGACAGTGCAGCTCTTTCTTCATGTGAAATTACTTTGTGATGGAGGAAGAATTTGCATTTTGTCTTTACACATTGTGAGTATTCCCATTGACTTCAAATGGCCTTGAAATCAACGGAGCTGTCACATACATAAGCCATCACAGTGTCAGCCAGACCTTTAAACAGCAACCACCACATCTAGCTACTTCTGCAGAAAAATTTGGTCATTTACATACGGCACTTTTGAACCCACAGATGTCATACTCTCATCAGAGGTTTGAAGAGGGGTGGGGAGAGAAATTAAACAATCCTGGGTCTCCATAGAGCCCACTATGAAATTTAGTTTGCTTTCTGCAAATGAACAGCATTATAGTGAAGTTATTAGTAAGCTTAAAGAATGTTCAAATTAGGCTCAGTCTTATAATAAAACAGCATAGAAAATATAGAAAACATGAACCCTTACTTATTTGTGATCATACATCTCAGACACTTGTCCTTCAAACTGTTTATATGGTAGTTTCACAATCTCATCAGGCTTCTACTACATGCATGAAAATAAAACAATTGTTATGGCAACATGCTGAGACACTATTTATAGTGCTTCACATAAACAAACAGGTTGACAAACAATAGGAAGAAAATGGACATTAAATTACCTCAACTGAAGAGAAAAAACAAACATATAATGAAGTGGAAAATTATGCCACTAAAATTTGCTCATGATACAGGTGTCTCTGCCAGTTATTACTGAAGTCACTCTATTTTCTGCATAAATATATGCAATATGCATAGTTTAAAAATTGTTTCAAACATGCAGTTTTATTTTCAATATTTACAGAGACACTGAGAGAAGGATGGGTGGCTAAATTCATGTAAGGTGAGACAAAGGTATTTCACTATAGAAAAGGGTATCATAATAGTAATACATAAAAATCAAGACAGAGAGGGGGATGAATAGTTATAATAAATCATTCTGACATTAGTTAAGATCACTCTGAAGAATTATGCGATTAAGCCCAGCAAAATAAAGGAAAATATATATTTATGTTCATTCACACAAAAGTGTTGAATGAACATAAATATATGTTGTTGAAATGAAAGCAAGTTGTTGAAATGAAAAGCAAAAAAATCCCAGCAATTAACAAGGTAATTAGAGTTTTATAAACTGGTGGCAAGAAAGTGGGTTTTTAGGTTCAACCACCTACTAGATGAATTCCTTATCTCTTTGGTTAGGTAACAGAAGGAATAAGAACCTATTTTGCCACACAAATGTGTAATTTGATGACATGTAATTAGGATGGCATCCTCTGGACAAGATTATTTTATTTAAATCTGAAAAAAAATTAAAAAGCTGTCTAATTGGACAATGAGTTATATAAAATTTGGATGCTTTGAAATCAGGATATGACTTGGATATGACAAAAAAAAAATGGTCCTGGGGTTTTACATTTTGAGCTATCAATAATAGACAGAAAACAGCAGAAAGGATACGTGTATTTGTCCACTGGCCATACAAGTTATATATCTTGGCATAGGTTTTAGACAAACACTAATAACTTTAGTTAAACTAAGAAATACTTCTTTTTACAGCTATACAGAAATTTAGAAAGGTGATATCAGATCCTGAGTTGTTTATGTAAGCATTATAAGCCACATTTATTCAATGCTGCCACATTCACTTCACTTAGAATTAACACTGCATGATGCTGTTTAGTGTGGAGGAATACACTCGGAGCAGGAACTTCTGTGTGCAGCTGCATTGAGAGCTGCAGGCTGAGCTTTGGGGACAGGAGCCTAAGCCTGAGCTCAGACTTTGTCACCCTTGCCCTGTATGGGTACAAAAACCCATGGGGAGTCCTTTGTTCAGGGCCCCTTGTCAAAGTCACCCAGCTCAAGCTCTTATTTTGTTATTTAGTTATTGCACCATGAGTAAATTGTTTTAAGTATCTGAACTAAGACTGTGCTCTGGGAAACCAGGGGTGGAGTCAGGAAGGAGACCAGGTCTGACTGAGTGTGAGGTGTGCCAGTGTAAAAGGGGTTTGATCCCACATCCCTGCCCAGAGGTGGTGCAAGAGTAACTACCAGAGTAGATG
Source organism: Emberiza elegans (assembly GCA_024865655.1). Lineage (NCBI taxonomy): Eukaryota > Metazoa > Chordata > Aves > Passeriformes > Fringillidae > Emberiza > Emberiza elegans. The sequence goes on along the minus strand of JALJVW010000910.1, from coordinate 35,382,458 downwards.
ATGGGGTAGGGAAGTTTCCTTTACATTAGCAGAACAGATCTCAGGATCCTTTAAATGACCCAAATGATTTAAACACATGCATGGAAGACTTTTGCTGCTACTTTTCTTTGTCACAACTGAACACAAATCTCTATGTTTGCATTCAGGCATGCCAGCTCATCTAAGACAGAAATTTAAAGACAAATTCCCCTCCCAGAAACTGAGGCAAATCTTGATCTGAAATGTTTGTACTTGGCATTTGGCATGCTGCTGGCTGATACCTGACTTTAACTAAAACTCACACTGCTTTAACACTGCCAGTTTTGTGTAACCACATTGGAAGAGCAAGAAGTTCCCCATGTGCATCTCTGTCCCGGGTGTCTTTGTGTGTGCCCCACCCCAGGTCCCAGCACAGCTGAGCTGGCACAACTCTCTGTGGGGCTGCACTGCCACCAAGATCACTGAACTCACCTGGCCTGAAAGTAAAAGGGTTTTTTCCCTTGGGGTGTTTTTGGCCTGCATTGGTTCACTGTTTCAGCCAAGAGTCCAACCTCATGAAAGCTTATGTTAGCACAGCAGAGGAGATCAAGAGGTTGGAAATTCTTTAAACTGCTGTCATCATGGAAGCTGACATGTATGAGACTACAATTTGAGGGGAGAGTGTACAGTGTTTTCCATATGAAACTGATATCATACCACATTAAATATTCTGTATCTCCAACAAAACTACGTTTTTGATCACTGTAGCCAATGGGAACCAGATTTGCACCGCCCATAGCAAACATTTGCTAATGTAATAATCTGCAAAACAACAAAAAACTCCTGATTTTAAAAAGCTAAGTGAAATACATTGAAGATCCTTTCTTACAAGGAAAAATGTTTAATATAAATTTTAAATTAATAAATGTTTCTTCCAGGATTTCTTTTAAAAACTCCTATTTCAAATCATTGGCATGTGACTGAAAATTGAAATATGTCAATTATCCTATATTTCGTTATACTGGTGGAGATCAAAAAGTGTACCAAGCATTCCAGAAAGTAAACATTAATCTAATCCTAATTTAGGGTACCTAATTCTAAGTTAAGGTATTTTATTATATTCTAAAATGCTATTGGAAAAATCTGGTCTGGGAATCAACTAAAAAGTCAGGAAAGATAAGGATTTACTTAAAGCCAGTTAGAATGCTTATTTCAAAAGGATATCTTGTCAAACCAGCATGATTTCTCAGCTGTTCATTGTGAAGCAAAGTACCTGACAAAGATTTTTCCCATTCAGTCTTTTTATTTCCATCTGCCTCTGAATTGCATAACATAAACTGTCACGAGCATTGGGGTTTAACTTTGTACTGCATGACACACTGTTTTTTTAAAAAAGCTCTGTACAAAATAAGCAAGATATACATTGAACAGATTATGAATTGGCTATAGGTATATTTCAGTGTGGGAATTCTGTTTAATGGTGAGCAGTACTCTATGTTATTTGGCACCTCTGTCATTGATCAAGAATTAAACACAGTATTGATTCTAGTCTATTTTGCAAAGTCATTCAGTAAGAATGGATAATTAGTGGACCAAGACCACCACAGAAAGCATTTCTGTATTGCTTAGTAAATTCACAGAATTAATTCAAACACCACTAAACACAAAGTAAAAAATCTACAAAGATGTGACTACTTACAGAATGATGGACTATATCCTGGAAAGCTGAGATTCAGCTGGGAAGTGCTGGATGAGCAATTTGACATTCATTTTCAGTGGTTTGCATAACAGTCTTCTGCAATGGCAAAAAAAAAAGCATACTTGTAACTCTGCAGAATCAGTTAAGGCTAGTATTTTCTAGCTAGCTATTTTTTAAAAATTACATTATCAAATTGTTCAGAAAACAAGCCATAAACATATTTAAAGGTAGAGAAAATGTCTCTCTATGAGAGACTGTAAGAAGTCCTTCTGTTTGCTTTATAAAATGCAGACAGAAAGGGAATTTGGATGCATTGTATAAAACCTTCTTGTGGATAAATTCTTTGAAGAGTGTCCAATCCAGTGGCAAAAAACTGAAACCAGAAAAATTCAAATGAGAAATTATAAGCACTCTTCTAACATTGGCAGGAATAAGTTAAAGAAAACTATCAAGAGAAAAGGTTTGTTTCATAACTGTTGATAAGTCTGGATGGAAAGTTCAACTCACAAAAACCAAGTTATAGATCAGCTTTATCCCTGATTCAGCCCACAGCATGCCCTACTGGGTGAAATCTCTCCATCTGACATATCAAGGTAAAATGCATGATCTAGTGTTTCCTTTTTGCTTTAAGCTGGTAAAATGCACTGCTCTCAGTGCCTGGGGGCTTCTACATGCCATCACCCAACCACAAAAAAGCTATTGTCCTGTGTTAACTGAGCTCCTATTTTTAACATTGTTTTCAGTGTTATTCTTAACAACCTACAGGTCTTAGATCAACTTTCAGTAAAAAGAAACATCTGTAGCCTCTTACATTGGAGATCAGAGGTTGTTGGTAGACAAAAGAAAGGTTTGTTATCAGGCTTATATTTTCACTATATTCTCTGATTTAGAAGACCCTTGCATATTATTCTTGAAAGGAATGACATTATAACCTCCTTTTTTCATTAATAAAATTCTAGAGATTCCAATACATGGTTTTCCCATGTAGTTTTCTGTAACAGACTCCTCTTGCCTTAGTCGAGGGGAGGGAATTTGCGCACATATATATCTATCTCTACTCTGTCATGCCATTCCCAATGCTATTTTTTTCCTAATGTTTAAATTTTCTTAAAAGGACAGTAGTTTTAGAAAGCAATATGTGTGTCATATTTAACAATTTAAGCATGGTATAGTTTATACAGTACAAATACACAAATTTGTGTTTTAAAACAGCTATATTGTACAGCCAAGGCCTTTAACACTTGTGCTCTAGAAACCAACTGTCACTAAAACACCAGACAAATGGTGCTCAGGTTAGCCTCAGAAAGATTTTGGGCTCCACAAGGACTCAAGGCCTGAGGTCTTGCCATGTTTGGGTTTGGGTTTGTGGCTCTAGTCCTGGAATCCACCCAGCAGAGACTGTACAACACAGACCATGAAGGCTGGGGTGGGACCATCACAGCTAACACAAAGAGCAGAGGGTCAAATTGGTCAGAAAAATTATTAAAGAGTATGAACAATGAAATTCTGCCTTTTCCCTGGAGTTTTGCTCAGACAGACTGGGCTGTCTGACAGCCTTTTTTGAACATGAGTTTCCAAGCCCTTCCGCGGGCAGGGATGACCAGCACCCTTCTCTCAATCGGGTGTCCAAGGAGGAGCTGGGGGAAGTATCTGTGCTTCCCTCTTGAACTGAAAGGTTCAATGTCACCCACCACTGATTACACTACATGGAAAAATGCAAGATTTCAGATAGGATTCAGGAGCACAAAAGGAGATGACTGACACCTCCTAATGCAGATTCCACCAGATGGGAAAAGACCCTTGATCAAGAGGGCTGAACTAGAGGAGCATATGTCTAGAAATATAAATCTTGGCATGACGTATAAGATATTTTGGACAGGCATTACAGCAAAATCTTACTTGATGATTCTTAGACTTCAAAGCCCTTATGGTGTTAAATTTGAGACCTCATGCATCTTGCATTTATGAATTGTTATTACAGTTATGTCCCAACTCACCACATTGTCTTTTTTAGGTGTACTACTTAGTTTCAGCTGTAGTCTAAGCCTGGGCTCTTTCCAAAATCTAGTGACACCCACATTGTTCCAGTAAGAATTCAGACTGGGTAATTTGCACTGACAGACAAGATTTCTGGCATTATTGTCTCCCTCATACTGTCAAAAAGGCAAATAAGATACAGGAGAAGGTCCAGGGCATGCCAAGGTCCATTCACACTTTGAATGAGCATATCACAGAGTGTCTGTGACATCCCTAAGGCCTTCCCTTCCTCTTCTTTCTCCTAGATGGTGATGAGGAAAACAGATTTTGAAAATACCTGGAAGCGTGAATTCACACAATGAATAAGTGCTTTTATAACCCTTTAAGCAAAGCAGATTGACAGCTTACTGAAAAAGAAGCACTTCTAAACACAATGCTTCATTAATCAGCTAAAATGAAAACTTCTTTCTGCAAATAAAGTGGCATCTTCTTGAGAATTATATTCTAGGAAAATGCTGCAGCTGACATTGTGAAAAGTGACAAAATATTTTGCCTGACAAAATCTTGATAACATTTCATTTTATGTTTCAGAGATTTATACTCATGGATTCATATTTTCAAGGCCAGAAGGCCCCATTAGAAGCCTTGGATGACACACATCTTTGAATTACAGCTCCTTATTCTTGTACCGTTTTCAACAATTTCTGTTCTGCCTAAGTCTTATCTTTCAAAGAGGTGTCAAGTCTTGAGCAGAAGAACTAGGAATGTTATTTCATTTCTTTTTTGTTTTCTAATTTGCTTTGAAATACTTGCAACCAACTTCTTACCTTGAAACCAGTATTTTTTATGGATATTTGGAATAGTTAAAACACTTGAAAACAAACTTTACAGGTTAAATAATTACTGAAAAAGTAACTAATTTTTAAAATCTGAAGGGTTAGTGGCTATGAAAATGTTAGCTAGATTAAAATAGTAAAATTTCATTTTTGCAAAGCAGAAACTCAGTAAATATCTATGGAGAGTATTCTTGAATTAAAACCATTTGCACATCTAGTCAGACTTGGGGAGTTAGATTCCCTTTGTTGTAGATGTTTTAAAATGAAGACTGATAACTGATGAACTAGTTTGTCAGACAGACCACCTTCACCCTATGGGTGTACAAAATTGCATGGCACTTCAGATTCCCAGCTGTAGGTACACACCAAAATCTAATACATGCCCCTTGGTGATAAAATTAGTCAAAGGTGACTACAAGGTCAATCCCTTAGCTGCATAAAGACTTTTACAGCTGCACATGAAGACACCGAGTTTGTTTCTTTCAAATTTTCATCTTTACAAGGGAAATTAGTCAAGCATATGCTTGTTTTTGCCAATCAGGCATAAAACTTTATGCATATGAAACAAAGATGCAACCGAATAGCAACCAAACTAAACTCGTGAACTGAATATGGCTCTTTAAGAAAACTATAATGAAACTTCTACAGACCAGCAGTTGGAGTAGATGTCACTAAAGATTTTTTAGCAGTTAAAATACTCAAGCACGATTTCGAGATTCTCTTTATTTTTTCCTCTAATATCCATATAATGAGATATTCAAATGCTTAATTGATGTGATAATGTAGTTCATATCTCTTTGTCTGTAGGTTGGGTTTAATGCAATAAAGGAATGCTAATAATTTCAGAAATATTTTGGATAACTTCCTTATTGGTCTTAATGGATGGCTTTAAATGTGACAAGAAAGGAAAGGTTTACAATAGCTGCTTTCATATAACTTAAATACTTCATGGAATTCTTCCGGGATATGTAATGCAAGGAATTTCTGTGCTGCCCTACTAGTGTTCAATGGAATGAATGAGCAGAAAAATATTTACCAAGAAAAATGCATAGTCACAACCCACCAATATATTTAACTAGTCTCAGCCTGATAGTAGATTTTTATCTTCTTCACGACAGATGAAATTAGACTCTGAAAAGAATTATTAAATAATTTCTCCCATATGTTAATATATCAGCAGAGTCAAATATAGCTGTGTTTTCTCTATCTTTACTATTAGCTTTCCATTCACTTAGGTTTTTCTCACATTAAGGATGTTCTTAAAAGGTTTCATAAAAAAGCTGTTTTCCAGAAAGTTTTTTCTGTTTGTGCCCTTATATTACCAGTAATATCAAAATAAGGAGGAAGCGTGGTAAGAATTTAAAATTAATGTATCAGGACTTGGTAGACAAGTGCTTTCTCACACCCAATACTGGGAATTTTACTTTAAAAATTATTTAGAAGAAGTAAATGAGTAATACATACAGGAATAAAAGTAAAGAATAATTATATTTCCTGAACACAAACTAGTGGATTAACTACTTAGCAAAGTACCTAGTAATCCTTTAACCACACTTTCTAAGCAATATAAAACATGCAGTTTTGCAGAGTAATACACTTGATCCAGTTTACACTTGAATGAGTTTACAGTGTTTGAGGTATACATCAGATTTATCTTAAAGACATGGAACTCCTAGAAAAAAGTGCAATTTTAACAAAATGTATTGCGCTAGAAATGCATTTAGTGTCTCTGCAAATGTGCAAAGAAACAATGCTCCTCATAGATATGATAGATATTATTTCAATTTTTTTTTTCTACCAGAATAAAAGATTCACCAGATTCTTATTTACAATCATGGGATGCACAAATGAGGAAAAAAAAAGTAATCTCAAAAAGCTTCTACCTGACATGATACCACCACAAATCAATTGAAAATTGCTTATGCTTTCTTCCTCACTTTTGAATTTTTCTGAATTAAAATCAATAACAAAAAGATATTGATAAAAACTGTAATTGCAGTTTCTTTAGTAGGGAAACAAGGTTTAGGAAATTCAGTTTCCATAGTTTATAAACCTACATATTGTGCGGGAGTGCCTTAGCAAACAGTTGCCCAGGATAATAGATTGCTTTGCCCAATAGATTGTCCAGTTTACAGAACAAACAAAGTCTGCAATTGTTCATACCTAACATTTTAACAATGGTATCAAGTATTATATTTAGAACATATAAAATACAATCATATGGAAAGGACTAGTATTTTATAATGTAAGATACTTTTATCACATATTCATTTTTTTATACACTGCTTGTTTTCATTAGATGATAAAATCAAAGGAAGTCAAAAAAACTACATCAGGCAAAATTTTTTGGGTAATTCAGGCATTACAGTATATGCATGTGCAATTATTGCAGTTATATGAACAAATCAGATAACTATATACATAGACACAGTGAATTATGCACACTTGCAGATATAATTATGCTGTCTCTATATCTGTTAAGATAATTGCCTACATGTAGAAAATATGCATGCAATTGTATTTGCATTTTAAATAGGCATACATGTGGCTAAATATCATAAATTCGCACTCAAAATCCTTAACTCTATCATTCATAAGCAATATTATTGATTTAATCAAAAAATGAAGAATTAGAATAATGGAAAGTCCATGAAAGTTCCCTTTACTAAATTTGTAAATCTTTACAGGTCTGAAAAACATTCCTTAATAATCTTTACCTGTGTGAAAATAATGTTTATCTTCGTGTATCAGACAATTATTTTTTCTATTCTATCCAGACAAATAAAATTTCTCATGCAATATTACAGAGGGAGTTATGGTCAGAATTCACTGTGGAGTTCCTGTCTCCTGCTTCCATTGTGTCAATATATATTTTTATTTGGAGGTCTTTCACTAGCTTTTGTGCTCAAGGACTAGGCTTCTGCTGGTGTAAACTGCATAGGATGGCTAATTATGCCAGCCTATCTCATTCCCAGGTTGTAATGGGTAAGGCCTGGTTCTTTTATTTAAAATGAAACCTTCTTGTCGTGAGTTGACACTGGCTGGACACCAGGTACCCACAAAAGCCCCTCGCTCACTCCTCTGCTGCAGCTGGACAGAGGAGAGAAAATTTAACAAAGGGCTCCTGAGCTAAGGACTGGGGTGAAAACACTCATGAATTACCACTTAGGGCAAACCTGGCTCAACTTAGAGATATAAAATGAATTTATTACTAACAAAATCAGAGCAGGTTAATGAGAAGTAAAACAAGCACTTAAAACCACCTTTCCCCTACCCCTCCCTCTTTCCCAGCTCTACTGCCTACCCCAGCAACACAAGGAAATGGGAATGGAGGTTGAAGTCAGTTCATCACTCTGTTTCTCCTGCTGCTCAGGGAGAAGAGTTATCATTCACCTACTGCACCATGGGGTCCGTCTGATGGGAGAGTTTTCCATAAACTTCTCCAACATGAGTCCATCTCATGTGCAATACCTCTCTGCACCCTGCTGCAACGTGAGTCCATCCCACAGGCAACAGCACCTCCCCAGCTGCTGCAGCATGGGTCACTCTTCCATGGGTGCAGTCTGTCAAAGACAGGCTGCTCCAGAATGGGAACAGGGCACCTCTCTCCATGGATCCCCCACTGGATCACACTCTCCTCCTTGCATCCACCCACTCCGGTTTGGAGCTGCAGGTTGATCTCTGCTCCCCCAAGGATCCCAGTGGGCTGCAGGGGCACAGCTTCTTCACCATGGTCTGCACCAAGAGCTGCAAGGGAATCTCAGCTCCAGTGCCTGGAGCACCTCCTGCCCCTCCTTTTTCACTGACCTTGGTGTCTGCAGAGTTGTTCTCCTCATATGTTCTCATTCCCTTCTTGTCTAGTTACAATTAAAACTCCACCGCAAGTTTTCTTTTGATTTTTTCCCAAATCTTTTATCACAGAGGTGTTACCATCATCTCTAAATGGCCCAGTTCTGGCCATCAGCCTGTCCATCTTCAGAGCCATTAGGGTTGGCTCTGCCAGATGTGGTGGAAGTTTCCAGCAGCTTCTCACAGAAATCACCTCTGTGACCCCCTGCTACCAAAACCAGGCCATGCGAAACCAATACACTTCTAAATTTCTTACTCCCATGGTTTTCTGTGAAACATTTGCAAAGCCTAAGAGTCTTTTATGCACTTTTTCTGCCCTTTTAAAAGGTCAGGGAAACTTACCACTTTCCTAAATTAAAACAAGCATGAGGGTCTAGACTTCCCTTTTCTAGCACATTCCTCAGCTAAAAGGTTGCATCCATTTATATATTCAGAGATCATTCAGTAAATGACTTTATGAATGAGTGAAAAATGAGGACCAATATCTTAATGTTTGAGTCTTCTTGTGTGTAAGGAACTGGACTTTTTCACATTCCTCCATAATACACTGATGTGCATTAAAATAAGTTTGGCAATAGGAGTATATTCTCCTCTTTCTGAGAATCATCTGGGGTATCCCAAATACCTGCCAACCATTCTGCCCAAAACAGTTGCTTCTTTTAGGGTGTCAGTACCTGGAAGCCTACCACAAGTCAGATGTCTGCTGTGTCAATGAAAAACAAAACAAACAAAAAACTCACCCAAAATACAATCAAACAAAATTTGCCTCCAAAAGTCAGTTTTGTTGTATTCCTAATACTTTGGAATAGTTATAGCAACAACATACTCTCAGTTTTTACTAGGTTTTAATATGGAGTTGATAATCTTAAACAGCTGGATTAATAAACAATTTTGAAAACAGCATTCTCTCACGTTATCCATCTTTTATTAAAAAATCAGCACACAACATTCCCAAGTGTCCCTGAACAGAGTGTTCTCAATACTTACGTATCACATGTTTACTATGTGAGTACAATTAAAACTTTCACGTATATACTGATAGTATACTAGATCATTAAGTGTTTTTAAGCATTGTTCCTTTCCTAGAGCTGCTGATTCTTCTCACGTTCCAGCAAAAAGCATTCTGCTCAGAGTCTTCATCTTGACTGAATCCAGAAGTATTCCCAGTTTATGTAAGGGCAATATTTCTGCCAGTATAACTACTAGGTTTAATAATGCAGAGCACAAGTGTCATTACACACCTACACAGCTCAAGGTGAGAATTTGCTCTGTAGTTTATGTTTACTTTTTTACAAACTTATTTATTCAAAAAGTCCCATAATGCACAACTCTTTCATTTCATAAGATGGTGCATTGCCTTCATTTATCAAACACATTTCAATTACACTATTGGTTGGATATCTCTAAAAATTAATAACCTCTTATGCTGTGTGCTATTTTTTTTATATTTCAATTATTAACACAATCTGCTGAAATGTAGACAGTGAGCTTGTATAGGAGAGAACAGTTAATTACTTATTCTACAAGGTTAATGAAAATTAGCACAAAAACTTCTCAGCTGTTACATTTTGTTTTTTCTGCAGAGAATGCATTTTTGTCCAGTGCTAGGACTGAGTTTTACTAAAGCCTGTCTCCTTCAAAAATTATTTTATAAGGGTACTGAGAACAAATATGAAAAATAGCAGTAGGTTAATTTTTTTATTAAAAAGGTTTCATTTTATATGATTTATCACAAATCAAGTCTTGCAACACAATTTGGGAATTTTCCTTCTGTTCAGCTCTTGTGATAAATTCAAACTTTTTGGGTTTGTAATCCTCTAGCTAGAAACTTTTTCTTATTTAGTCCATGGCCTTTCAAGTTATATGTTAATGCCAGTTGAAGTTAATGCCTGCATCTCCCATTCACAGGGAAACCTCTGAGATCAGAATGCTGCCTCTGTGAAAATTACTGTACATAGCTGGGAAAGTATGGAGTGTAAGTAAGAATAAAAACTAGACAGAACAGTGAATTTTTGTTTTTCCTTTGAAGATACTAACATAAATCCCCTGAAAGATGAGACACATAACACTTAATACTGTATTGTTAATTAAGAGTTGGATATCTCTAAAAATTAATAACCTCTTATGCTGTGTGCTATTTTTTTTTTTATATTTCAATTATTAACACAATCTGCTGAAATGTAGACAGTGAGCTTGTATAGAGAGAACAGTTAATTACTTATTCTACAAGGTTAATGAAAATTAGCACAAAAACTTCTCAGCTGTTACATTTTGTTTTTTCTGCAGAGAATGCATTTTTGTCCAGTGCTAGGACTGAGTTTTACTAAAGCCTGTCTCCTTCAAAAATTATTTTATAAGGGTACTGAGAACAAATATGAAAAATAGCAGTAGGTTAATTTTTTTATTAAAAAGGTTTCATTTTATATGATTTATCACAAATCAAGTCTTGCAACACAATTTGGGAATTTTCCTTCTGTTCAGCTCTTGTGATAAATTCAAACTTTTTGGGTTTGTAATCCTCTAGCTAGAAACTTTTTCTTATTTAGTCCATGGCCTTTCAAGTTATATGTTAATGCCAGTTGAAGTTAATGCCTGCATCTCCCATTCACAGGGAAACCTCTGAGATCAGAATGCTGCCTCTGTGAAAATTACTGTACATAGCTGGGAAAGTATGGAGTGTAAGTAAGAATAAAAACTAGACAGAACAGTGAATTTTTGTTTTTCCTTTGAAGATACTAACATAAATCCCCTGAAAGATGAGACACATAACACTTAATACTGTATTGTTAATTAAGAGTTTCTTCTGCACAGCAACAAAAGTTTCAGATTTTTCTTCTCCCATCATTTCTTTTTTATGTCTGAGGAAGAGAGAAGATGAATTAATTCTTTGGCATCCCCAAGCTAAGATTTCTTAAAACATATGAAAAACCTGAAACATTTTTATATCCCTTAAATTATTTTTAGTTGTGACTTTTACATATGTGTATCTTAAAAAACGTGTATGTAAACAGATAGTTTTAGTCTATTTGTCATGAAATATAAAATGTTTTGGTGCATTTGGACGATTTAGGTCACTTCTTTCAGTAAACCATGTATCACAAAAAAATAAGGTAATGGTAGTCATAAAAACAGCTTCATTCAAAAATACATGAATAGTAGAGGAACAAAAGTAGAAGGGTAAAGGTAAAAAAATAATCTTAAATGTCTTGCATTTACCAGTGTTTGTGTAGTACCATAGTTCTGATTTTTATTTTGCCAGCTTATAAAGATCAAGCCAGCACCAAAGGGTCAAGGCATATGTACTGAAAGGCAGATCAACCCTTTTTCTTTGCTTTTCTTTTTTAAACATTGAATCAAACTGAGGACAAAGGTTGGACATTTTTACATTTAAAACAGGAAATAAATTATTAAACTTCTACAGAAAAGGTCAGCGTATGACTTGCAGAAATTGTCAGATTGACAATGTTGAAAACCAAAATCCTTGTTTAGCTGTAGAATAAATATTGTTCACAGCAATTATGGATACTAGTTCTGATTTTTCTGCCACTTTTAAATGGCATAATATCATTAATTTCTACAGCAAAAAAATGCTTCATCCAAGGTGAAAAAAAAGAGGTTATTATTTTCTATCCCTTTATAATGCATACAACCTGATACACCAAGAGTCCAGGTACTCAATAGGCAAAGACACAAAAAATCACAGTTATTTTTGGTATTTCTATTTATTCTGACTTTTCAATGCATTAAAAAAAATTAAAAAGCAAAATGTTTTAATGTCCTCAGCCCATCCATAGAAAATCAGAGCCAACTTTTTTAACAATGTCTGAGGTTGGGAGGGGGAAGCAGGCAAATAAGAATGAAGCATAAGTAGAACATAATGGACAGAATCCTAGACATGATACATTTTTTCTCAATAGGAAAAAGTAATTATATAAAGTGCAATATTGACTTAGACTATTATATGTCCTCTGACATAATTTGTGTCTATTCTCAAATATCGGCATTACGCTCATAACTGACTGACTTTATGAGGGTTTTTTGAATCATATTAAAATTCAGATCCTTTTTTTATTATTTATTTCAAGGTAATATTCTGCCTTGATCCCATCCTGCCTCTAGGGAACTCTGTGAATGTGAAATTTATCACCACATGAAAAGGCTGTATACTTCTTTGGTACACGGGTTACACCCAGTGATGGCTGATCATTGTATTCTCCCCTCTGTGAACTTCTAGACAGAAATATCAACACTTGCTGAAGATGAGGTTGGGCATAAGACTCTCTGAGGCCTGCTGACTCACATGGTCTAGCTGTTTCCTATTACAGACAATCATACCATAGAATTACTGTTATAAACTAAGTAGGTTCTACTTCAGTGAAGTTGATTCCATTACTTCTGTCAGAAGGACATTCCTCATTCATCTGATACTTCCTTTAATTTCTGACTTAAATTTTATAATGAACTTTTGGGTTTGTGCCAACAATGTCTTTTAGATTAATTAGTTCTCCTCCCCCCCTGCTGTTTATTTCCCTCTGATGCATTTAGAGAGCAATTTTCCCTTCTCAGTCTCCATTCTGTGGTTTAAGACAAAATCTTTTTATTTGCTATTGTAAATTGTGCCCTCTAGTCCACTGATCACCCCGAACAGAAATTAATTTTAGTTCTTCAGTACAGAGACTGCTTTCTGTATTTAAATATTTTATCCTATTTCAATTACCTCAATTCTTTCCATTTCTTTCTTAAAGATATCCCAGCACACCTGTGATTTGATGATGATTACTAACTTTGTGTGCTCAACACTATTTATAAGAATTAATGACTTCAACACAGAAAGAAAATTAGTGAAAGTATTAAGTAATTGTTCCAAGACTGAGACTTGAGAAATTTCAGTCATGACTTTCTTCAGATTTTTTTATCATGATAACTTGGTGTCATTCTTTACAACCAGTTACAGGTTTACTTTGCAATCTTAGTAGTAATCCCTTTTGTTGGCTGGTACCACAGCATTGACTTTACCTTTTTATAGGTAGATAAAGCCTATTGTTTCCCTTGTCTAAAAGTAACAGCTCTTTAGTAAATAAAAACCACCTAGCTAGATTAGTGCCATCTACCTACAACAAACTCATTTAATATTTGCTTTCTTATCCACAAAACTTCACATCTTTTATTATTCTTCCACCTAAATGCTTTATAGGCTTGCTCAAAAATGAGGTTGGATAAATTCTTTTATATTTGTCCAAACTATTTCTTCCTCCTCTATTAATTATGCAAACTCTGTATGTTATCTTCCAGTAAGATTCACTTGAGTCATTATATTGTCTGCTCTTCCAGCATTCTAGGATATCCAGAAATATGGAGTTTAGGGAACATAAGCTTATAGTCCAGCTTTGTTTAGAAAAAAATAGGGAACTATATAACTTTTTAACTGATTTGTGGTAGGCTTAAATCCAAAAAAATCCTTAAACTGAATAAATTTTTATCCAGATATATATATTGCAATGTCTCATCCACAACGTAGACACCACAATTTCAGAACTTACCTGCTACTTAGTGCATGACATATTTGGTCACTATGTAGCTTCTTTCCTATTATTTTTCAAGATGAACAAGACCACATGTTTCTTGAGTGCACCAGTGAAAATATTACCAAGCCACTGCACCAGGTAATGTAAAAAAACATAGAGCTTTAGCCTTCAGCTACCTTGGACCCAGCAAAAAACAGAAAACAGTGATGAAATCTTGCTTGCTATGCAGTCTGTTAACCCTTACTTGTGAACAACCCTCACTTGTCCAATTGAGATCAGACACAGAATATATAAAGCTGAGCGTCTGGATCTGAACAGTAATGTGTATGTGAATCACTCTTTTATCAGAAAAGGAAAAAGCTAATCCTTCACAAGAAAAGGGGGAAAAGGACTATTAACAATCCACTTCACACTTCATTTAACAGCAAGCATCAACAGGCACTGGTTGAAATGGAGCTCACACCAACATTTCTTGCCTTCTGTCAGCTCTCCTTTTCCCAACAGGGTGCAGGGAGGAAAGAGGAGAAATTTTTAAGAAAGGGGGGAGGAGAAGTTGCAATTGGCAGAAAGCACAAATACGTGGGAAGAAGAATGCCAGCTTGTTATCTCGCAGATCTGGGCAACTGCCACATTCTGGAGCCTTAACGGCGACTAAAATGATGTACTACTTACTGTATAACCCGGAGACTATCTAAAAAGTCTCAGCCACAGCAGAGCAGTTTCAGAACTTATTTCATAACTGAAAAGGCTGCCTGAGGGTGCCTTCAAATAAACTCCTTATGTGTGGGCTCAAAACAAACCTGGCGCTGTTTTATTTATAGACCCTTTCTGGAGTAAGTCTAAAGGAGGCAGCATGTTCTGCTGCTTAGAGCCAAAGAGCTGGGGATATTCTCTCCAAAGGATACCAGGTGCTACTCCCAGTAGTGCCATTAACTGACCTCTTTATGCCTCAAGCTGCTCAGCTGAAAAATTGAAGGCTTTTTAAAAATAAAATCAAGAACTCTGCGAAAACCAACAATAGCGTGGTTTCAGGCAGGTCATGAAGTCAACTGATGGCAGTTCTATTCCTGGCTCTGAGCTGCACTCAGCTGAACCTGGACGAGTTATTTAGGGCAAGCTCTCACCACACAGCTCAGCAGAGAGCACTGAGTTGCCTCAGGGGAAGCCAGGTTCAGACCCAGAAACTAGATAGTTGCAGCAGGATATTGTTCCACCTGAGCTAGCTCACTAATTATCTCTAATTTGGGCTAATTAACCCAAGCAGACAAGCAAGGCTAATTTTTTTTAGTTTAAAGCTAAACTGATTCATGTGCACAAGTGAGTCTCTGAAATGCTTTGTCCTGAGTTAGACAGCTATACCAACCAGCCAGGATCTTAACACAGCAATTATGCTGTGAGCTGCATCCTGAAGTCATAGTACCTAAAATTGAGTACCTAATAACACTTTTTTTGTTATTGCTTTGTGTGTTTTTGTTTTTTTTTTTTCTTTGTTTTTTGGGTTTTTGTTTGTCAAGATGAAATTTCTAATTCAAGATTTGTTCACACCTCCTTCAGAATAGTGGTAAGGAATCATGTACAAACTCATTTTTAAATACCAAATATGGATTTACTTTCCCATAACTTCGAGCAAGAACAGCAGTTTCAGTAATAAATTAATTATAAATAATATAAACAATTTATATCAATTATAAAAAATTAAATACAACTTCTAGAAATAATAAAGTCTAAATAAAGAAATCTATTTCCAGTGGACATGAAAATCATGTAGGTTTTGGAGCCATTGTCAATACTTGAGCGTTGTAAGGTAGATCCAAATAAGCTTCTTTAAAAGGAACTTCAATTTTCTTTCAAACCTCCAGCAAGTCTGAGATGAAATCAAGCAAAATTATGAGGGGCTTACTCTTCAATGCCATGCTTTTCTTACTGGAACACCTGAGCTCAGGGCTGCCACTTCAATCCTCCCCCATTCAACTACTCATATGCTCTACTCAAATGTACTGGCTATTGATTTGAATTGCATGACTTAAAGGAGTGTCATTTGCCAAACACAGCCTTTTATTCTCTTCCAGTGCTCATGTGCAAGTCCTAAGAGCAGTCAAGAGGCTGCTGCCAAAGCTCACTCTGTGAATCAGCAGCTGGGCTGCTCCCTCACAGCACAATCGAAAGCACTCTCAGACAACAAAGAATGAAGGCAGGGGGAGGTTAAGGTATTAGCTCTAATAGAGTTTGTCCTAATGTTTTTGATAGAAATTAGATTAGTCACAAGACCTTCTCCAGCATTTTAAAATCATCTAATAAGGGTTCTCCTATTCTTGCTCAGATATAAAATTTCTCTTTTGTTCATTTCAATTTGCTGAAAGCAAGCACGAAAAAATCTATGTCCATTAGGATGTTTCAGCTTTTGTATATTGACACTTGTCATTAAAAGCATCTGATAATTTCAAGCTGGTTGTAAAAATATGTGCTCTGACATGTATGGCTATTAGACATTAGCTAGTCATTTTGAGCCTATGAAGTGTTCCCGTCTTTCTCATTTTCTTTTTTCATAAAGCCATGATGATTTTGGAAGTCCATTGGTAGAACTTATAAATCCCAGAGTTAGTGGGGAACTCTTATGATAAAACCCAGCCATTTAGCTGTGGAATAAGCCACACATCAGCAAGGATGGTATTAGAGACTCCTCAAAACAAGAGGACCACTGGAGACTGTTCATACAGGAAGACTTAACAGGAAACAGATTTGGGCTTGAAGTGATGAGGCTGGGCAAAAAAGGATACAAACAGCAGCTTTTAAAAAATTGAAGCTAGGAGAGGAGTCATTAAAGGCTTGTTTGCGAAAAGATTATTTTGCATTTTAAGCTCACATGAAACAAGATTAAAGGGAACCTTAAGCAGTGTGATTTGGAGGCAAAAAATATGATGAAGGGGAAATTTTCTGTACATCCTATAGCCAGGAATTTCTGAGAGAATTTTATAGGACTTTTCCAAAATGTAACACAGGTAACCTAAACCCTCCATTTTCCATTTCACAGGCACACTTAAATATTTCCAGCAGAAGCTAAAAAAAATAAAAAGGAAGATACTCACTTGCATAGGCATGTCAAAATATCAGTGTGTCAGAAAAATAAGGAAAGTAATCTATCTCTTATTTTTTTTGTCCCTTGTACTAATAACAAAAAATACTTGTCTAGGAACTTATTCATATCATGTGTAGTACCTAAGATAGCACCGGCCCAAGCCAAAAATCAGGAATTGTAGCAGCCCAACCCCAAAAGAGCCAAATAGCTTCAGGAGTCAACTGCTGTTTTCAAGACTGGAGCCAACATGTGGAAGGTGTGGAAATACTGGTTTATGTAATGGTTAGCCTGAGACTCAACTCCAGATTCCACTGCAAGGTAAAAACATGCTTTGATTAGCCTTTGTAAAATCCACTGCTGCTGTTCCTACCCCTATTTTTTTCCCCTGACTTTAATGCAAGATTAACAAGTAACCTCCACTGAACAAACCATTCTACAAATCTGTGATATTCTATCAAGTCCTAAACGAGAGATGATATAGCAATTTGTTGAGCTTAAGGGAAATTTAAGAATTTCCCAAGGCTCCTAATATGGTTTGATGCATACACAGCAACTTGGAGTGGCTCCATCAGGAAATTTTTATCCAGTGCTTTGCTACAAGAAGAAAACTTTGTGGCACTGGGATTGACAGCATTAACAGCATTCGCATGTACACGCAGCTGTCACAGAAATCCTGCTGCTTGAATTTACATCAAGAGTGCTACACAGTTGCCTCTATAAGACAAAAGAAAAGTAAAGGAAGTACTCAAGACCACTGCCAAACTATCACATCATTAGGAAAGTGTGATGAACTCATAGCTCAGACAAAATTCAGAAATGGCACAGAGCTTTGGGGTTCAGATAGTCACTACATTTTGGTAGCAACTTTGGATAATAAATTCCAGAAATTGAATGCCTGGTGGTTTTTGTTGGTTTTGTTTTCAAGTGACTAGTCCTATAGTAAAATAACCCAGTGCTTTTGTGCTATACTTGTGTTAGCATCAAAAAAATATGTCCTGCACTCTAACCAAAATAACTTAGTTTCAGACATGCTTTGATTTTTGTCAATAGAAACAATTGCTACAGGTAAATATAAATTTGTACTTCCATATATTTGTATCAAAAGTATTACTGGACATTGCTTTAAGGGAAAAAAAAACAAAACCATAAAACCAAAAAAAAACCCAAAACAAACCACAAAAACTGGCAATTTCTTGAAATTCCTTATGAAGAACATGTTAGCAATATTGACTGTGTGTTGTAATTACCCTTTGTGAGCTGGAAGACCTCAGCAGTAGTGCTGATGAGAATTTTCAATTTTAAAAACTCTCATTGGTATGTGATGATTTGTTGAACCCAAGCACTTAACCCAATACATCTGCTGTTGACAAGATCTCACTGGATTGCTGGCAGAATTTCTGGAAGGGTACCAGGCTAGGGAATGAGGATGCAGTGCTGATAGTGTTTCAAGTTCTGAAGATAACCCAGCAAAGTAGAAATCCAACCTTTTTGCCATATAGGTGTATATTTCTCTATAGTACCTCCCAAATCACTGAAGGTAGAAGTAACATAATATTCCTCAGGACACTACTTTGGGAATATATGCCTGGTATATATAGTCAATACACAGCAGTCATCCTCTTGGCCATGTGCAGATACTATTCACTTACTGTTGTTTCACCAGACAAGAATCACCTGCTATTAGTGCAATTAGTGGCATTAGTGTTGTTTAAACAATTAAGTCCCTCTTCTACACAGGGCTTGTTAACTCAGGCACAGCATTATGGAGCTAACTGCATCTGATTACCCTGAGCAACTTAACACTTTTCAAAATGCCTTGTCCTGTTTTTCTCTCTCCTGCTTGTAAGATAGCTACAGTCTTCCTGATTATATTCTAGACTCACTCATGACGTTAGTAGTCTGGACTTTAACCAATCAACATATGGCAAACATGGTAGCTCACAACTAGACAGCCGACTTCTGCCTGAAATCAAGTATCAAACAATCAAAAGAACTTTTAGACAATAAGCTCATTATACAAACATTAAAATAAAATTTCTATAACAAGTAATTCAAGAACAATAGTCTATGCTCAGGCATCTGGGACATGAAGGGAAGCTGCTATTCACCACAGATTTTTCTTTTACATCCTATATATGGCTCTGTACATCCTCATCAGAAAGCCACAGGTAAAAGAATTAAAAATGAACTTAGCATGCTTTGTCAGTTACTGCTTGATGCGGAAATGACTTATGTTAAAGGAAGAGTTGTGCTCACTTCAATGGGCTTTAGATCACTGCTATTAGAGTGAAGTTAGTACAGATCTACAAGAAATTGAGATGTTGTTATGCATTTTTTAGAATTCAAAGTTTGAAAAGGGAAGTTAAAAGCCATTCAGGCTGAAGGAGGAATATTCTTCAAAGTCTCTAAAATGAAATTCAAAACTTGAGCATATAAAATAGCAAGTGATTATCCTATCCTTTTGAAATAAGAAGAATGTTCCCATTTAATCCCTGAATTATGAATGCAAGAACATCTGATCCATAAAGCCACGTTGTTGTATTCTTTATTAAATCTAGAAATTTAACAAGCTTATCACAAGATGTTCCCTTGTTATCTGTTCCTGTCCTTTTCCCCTTGTGTCTTTTTATGAAGATAATATTAGAGGAATAAAATACACGTAACATAGCTAACAATGCCTAGAGTCATTAGTTAATCTTTTAGCAAGTGTCAAAAATACAGCAAGTAAGGAATGAAGTAGAGTTGTTGTGTGGTTATGAGAGACTTCATATGATTGTCTGCTGTGATAAATAACCCTGCAGCTGATGAGAAACTGGTAGATGTCTCTCACTGAACTTCAAAAGGACTCTCGGTATGCTCCCCAACAATACTGTTTTGTCCAGGTTGTGATGCTATGGCCTGGATGGACAGCCAGTGCACTGAACTTTGGCGATCATGGAGCTGATGGTTCACACTTCAAGGTTGGTTACAAATGATGGTCTTTAAGGGTTTATACTGCTATTGCTGACTGTAATATCTTCATCATTGGTCTGGAAGAGATGGAATTCATACTCATGCAGTCTGTGGATGACAGCAAAGTGCTGCATGGATCACTGGGTCACCATCTAGGGCCAGAAGCACCTATCCAAACTGGGGTAATGCAATAGCAGGAAGTCTATGAAATTCAACAGGAACAAATCCAAAATCCTGTACATAGGGTAGAAATAGGTACTCAGCTGTAGAGGCTGAGGCTGACTGGGGAGCAGCTCTTCTGTAAAGGATCTGGGGGCTCCACAGACAGCTGTCAGTATCCTGCATGCACTCCCCAGCCCTTCCAGGGTTTAGGTGCCAGAGGGGGTGCATTTGAGACCAGCTGGCTGAACACAGCTTTGGTGGAAAAGGAGCTGTAGGAAGACACAACAGGACTTCCCACCCTCTGACTTCTGGGAGCCGCTTTCAGTCGAGGCTCTCTCTCAGTCACAGACTGATCATCCAGGCCTGTGCCTGTGCCTGTCCATGGCCCTCTGAACCTCACCTGATGGACAAACCAGCTAAGCCTGACTGGTTTCCCAGCTTTACCTAGGACCTTTACCTTGTCACCACGGAGCTGCCTGGCCACCACCAGGCTGTGCTTGAGGCTGGGCACCATCTCCAGCCCTGCCCCACACGCGCCACTCTTACGGTGTGGGGTGGACACTGGCTGGAGAGGCCCTGCCCTGCAGGCCCCGGCACTGAGCTCAAATTCCAGCTCCTCTTCCTCAGAGAACCCTCATTGTGCCCTGACACAGACAGCTGAGCGTGAACCACTGGGTGTGTCCTGGCAGTAAGGAAAAACAGCGACCTCCTGGACTGTACCAGCGAGCAGCACACCCATCAGGAAAGGGACTGTACCTCTTACTCCATGACCCTTAACAGCTCTGAAAAACTGCGTACAGTCTGAAACCCCAGAGTACACGACTGATCAGTGAACTGGAGTGAATTTAGTGGTGGGACACCAGGATGGCATTGAGATGGAGCACTTGATGCCCCATGAGGGGAGGCCAAGAGATGGCATTTACAGTCTGGAGCAGCAATGGTTTCAGAAACTTTTCATTCTTCAGGCATTTTCAGGACGAAACTGAGTAGTTTGGCCAGGATGACCATGCTTTGAGCAGCAGGTTGGACACCTTCTGAAGCCTCTTCCACTGTGCCTGGTCTTGTTGTTCCAAGAGAACATGCCTCCAGGAAGCAATGCTGATTTCTCGGTGATCTAGCAAGGAGAGTGGGGCATAATGCTCAGGAAGGTATTTGGTAATGAGCATTGAATGGAAGAAACACCATGAATCTGAACCTTTGTGCCTTTGACAGTATCCAACTGACACTATGGATGTTAGTCAGCTCCACTGGTATTGGGGTATCACTGGTGACTACTGACATTTCATGGAATGCCTGGAGAAAATGACACGGAGAACTAGCGCTTGAAACACAGAAGGCTAGAATATCCTTCAGATCAAAGCACTGCAGAGTAAAAATTTCCAATATAACCTTTGTCACTGTCAGTGCACAGCATCTCAGTATATCTGGTCTGGAAATCTATCAGCATATATATATCTTCTACATGTACACGGTAAACCCAGAATTTTTAGGACATGTTGAACCTCCTGGACATGCACAGAACAAACCACATTGCACATCTGCAGATGGTTTGATGCATATTAAGCTGGTCTGCAGTATATTGAAGAATTCCAGATGTGTGGTTCTTGTTTGGCAGATTATGACCTATTAGGGCCTGGAAAAATACATTAAGTCTTCAGAATCCTTGTGTAAAAAATCTCTGCCCAAAATAACCAGAACATGTCCAGGAAAAGTTAAATATACTGTAACACTTTCAGAAAACTTTAGCCACTGCCTTACTCAGTGTCCCAGCCTCCAGCAGTGGCATGTGCTGTATGACTCCTGAGCAATGGCAGATAAGAAAGGTCTACTATTTCCCCTTACATGTACTGTACCTGGCTGCTTAAAGGAATTTAGTTTCCCACACTTCTGGAGATTAGAGATTTTGCATAAAATTTGACAATATTGCGGATTTAGGACTGAAAAGCTTCTCAACAGTACCATTCAGTAGGTACTTACAGATGCTTATACAGCAGTCCAAAAAAACAGTTTGTACATGAGCCTGACAATCTTATCACATACAGATCTCACTGCCCACAGCCATTTACCATGGAGAGCAATGGTTCTCTACCCTTAGCTGATCTAAAGACAAGAAAAAGTAGTAAAAGTCTATAAAGCTGGGAACACCTGAAGAGTCGTGGGGTTTTTTGTACATGTCATTCAGTGCCTTGAGATGTGCCTTGTGAGTCTCTAACACCTGGTGACATGGTCACAGCTTCCTGTTGTTACCTACAATTCTCTCTCTTAATATTGTGTATTTTCTTTCCAGTGGTTGCTGCACAGTCCCAGCAAATTCAGCTTCAGAAATTCGATGGCAGCTGCCACTACAGTTAAGGAGAATAGAACCAACTAGTACGTTGAATGGCTTATTCAGAGATCCTGTAAGAAAGAAAAACTACAAGACTACTTCCACAGCTGTGTTTCTGCATACTGGGACAAAAACAGGATGTAAGTTTTTCATATGTAACTTTTGTCCTAGCTAAAGCCACCCTGGTATTACAAGGAAAGGAAATAGGAACATGAAGTAAAGGTAATAAAATAGAAAAAAACCCTTTTTTTCCTGAAAAGGCAAACAAACAAGTAATGCCAGAAGGTGCCATCAAGAACTGCTACAGGATGTCCCCTTCCATAAAGGAAATCTACTAGAAACAAAAAACAGCCCAATTATCCTAATTTTAGAGGGTTCTTCCTTTCAGTATAACCAGACAAGGAAAGACAGGAACTAAGGTTGCTGCAATAGTCTGTTCCTTCTGAATTTTCCAGATCTATATGAAGAGATAATCACAGCAAGAATTTTGGATTTAAAACACAGCTATTTTCAAAGGGGAAAGAGCATTTTTCTTCCTCCAGTATAGGCCATATTCTTACAAAGGAAAACCATAGCTGCAAGCAATTAGAACATGTTATTAACTCACAAGACAAGGGTTTCATTGCCATGAAATATATATGTAAATTTAATTTGCTGCAGGCTTCATGTTCTTGTACATGTATAGCATTTGCTCGTATAGCTGGTTCTGCTATTCATTTTATGTGTCAAGAATTACGTGTATCCTGCAGTACAGTCAGCTTTAAAGAATTATATTCAATGCAATATTTGTGTTCCTGCACATCCCAGATCATTCTAGGAACTGAACAGAATGAGCTAACTAAATATAAACAAGTAATCTGTGTTCTGTGTGTCTATAGTACCGTTGCCTCAAAGATGACAGTAAGCAAAAAATACTGAAAGAGTTCATTCCTATTCCAAGCTTGCTGAATTTTTTCCTTTTTTTTTTCCACAATGACTGTTACAGGGGAGACTTATATTTAGCAGTGACTTTCTAACATCTGTTTGCTAAAGCAAATAATTCAGGCAAAGTTGTGGCTAGAGATAGTACATAGAAACAGCAAGGCCATAGAAAAGGGAAAAAAATGCGTGCTTATGCTGAAGGATCCTTTTGTTTAGCTCTTTTGAGACGGACCTCGGTGACCTTAGAAAACCTCCAGCTGCAGCCCGTGAAACTGGGTTAGGAGGCTCAGCAAGGACCTTGAGAGCCCTCTACAGGCCATTTGTGCCTGGGAACGCCGAGAGCCTGGTCCCGGTAGCCCTGCTCTGCTCGTCCTCAGCTGCCTTGGTGTGTGCATGAAAGACATGTTTTATTTGCCATTTATCCCAGTAGGGGTTTTGGTGTGCAACAGTAAGCCATCCCTTTAATGACGCCTTCAGCTGGCAGCATTGTTCTGCTCAAATAACTACTTGCCAAAAAGGAAAATAATTTGTCCTCTCTCTGAATTTGTTATTTCATTAGGGTTCCTCAAGAGAACTCTAATAAAAGATTTGAGTGTATTAATCACCCTCCACAACCTTCTCAAGCAATTAGTCTTTTAAAATGTTTGCTTCCTCCTTAGTCGTACATAATTTGATGGTGCTCAGTGAATCGGCTGAGGTTCACACTCACTAACCTTTAGAAGTTGGGCCTGTCTGAGCTAATCAGTCTGAGCCCCAGTGGAACTGAAAACTGCAGTTTTTTCACTCTTTGTGGCAGGTTTATAGTACAGCACTGCTGGACGCCTGCCATGAAGAAAAACTCAAAACATATAAATTCTTCATAAGGCAATGCTGGAAGGTGGCACTGGGAAATAATGCTCTCATGCTGTCAGAGATGCTGTGAGGCGAGCGGGGGCAGCCCTCATTCTAAGACAGATGCAGCAACCATTGCTCCTGTTTAAGCCCCTAAATGAGTAATCCTAGTTTATGGGGCCCCAGTGCTGGAAATCTGGCTGCCATTTCTCTGAGGGTATTTTTTTTTTTTGGTACATACTGTGGGCTATCAGAAGAGCATTGCAAAGGCCACACTGACAATTTCTGATGCAGAACCCTTGAAATAAGTGTGAAGTGCAATTTTCATTGAAGAGGCACACATTTTAATGACAGATTTCATGGTCAACATAGCTAAAATATTAGCAGTTTATTTCATACATAAACTGGAAAATAAAGCAACTTAGCAACTTGATGTTAGAAAATATGAAGCCACAAACCACTGAAACATATCTGGCATCATCCAGGTAACACAGTTCACACGCCTTGTTACTTCTTCCTGACATTCCAGTTCCACTGGCATTTTTTCTGGTAAATTAAGAAAGCTTGTATCTCTCTGAAATCTCAAATAAAAACCTCTGGAATATCCCCAAAGTGGTCTGTGATTCTGTAATTACATATTCAGAGAACACTTTGGGGACATTCCAGGGATTTGTATTCAGGATTTCAGATACTTATAAGATACCCAAACTAGAGCTGTTTGGAGGACAAGGATCTTATTTTACAACATTTTTTAAGGTTTAGATTTCTGATATTTTATTCTGATACTGGCCTGAAAATTAAGTCCTTCACATTATTTTGCAAAAGAGGTTTGAACTATAATGCCAATTGTTAAATTAACTCCTTTTGATCCTTCGGTTTAGTTCATAGTTCTCTTCTAGTACTGGACAGGTGGACTCTAATGTGCCCTCTGATACTAAATAGTTTAGGGTTCAAGGAGACTGATCAAGAAAAGATACAATACCAGGACAAGAAAAACAATGATGCCAGCTTAAATGTATGCTGTTCCTGCATCCATGTGCAATAATTCACCTAAGATCCCATTCAATCAGTCAGAGAAAATTGTGACAAGGACACTAATATCCTGGACTGGGATTCTTTAAAATACAAAACCTCAGTCAAATAAATGCAAACTATGACTATGATTTTTTCCCAGTGTGAAGTACACGACTGAAAAAATGACAATAGGAATTTAAGTAAAGAGACATTAATCCATCTTAATCCAATGCAAGCTACCAGCAGGTTTTTTCTGAAACTAAAAGGTTGTGTTTATCTATATAAGCTCACCCCTGGCTGTCAGAAAAGTAGAAATACAAAATATTTGCAGATGAGAGCTCATCTCTTCAGTCAAAAGAATTTGTCTGAACTTCCACAAAGGACTTCATTTGTAACTCATTTATCATTTTAGACTCCTCATGTGTGATAAGCAGCACTTGCATTAGCAAGTTATCCTGTTTAATTAAAATGAGAAAGAGCTCCCTAAAGTCAGTAAATGACAATGTATTATATTTCAGTATTTCCGACCATATGGCATTAAAAACAATTAAAACATGGACATGCCTGAAATTTCAGCAGGAACCATATTGCATTCAATTTTGGGCCAGAGGCAAGGGCTGGTAAAAGCAGACTTTACACACAATAGTTCTGTCTTACAGACATAAAAGTAAAAGTACACCTTTATTAATGGACATTTAAAAATTATTTATAAAAGGAGAAAAGATCAATGTGTTGCCATGAATCTATGTAATATGTCTTGTGAGGTCAGAAGTCAATTCCACTGCATCTATTTGACAGGAGACAGGATGGCCATCTCTATAATGATTGCTTATTTCTTTATTAAAAACTCTGTTAAATTATTTTTGCATGTATTTATGTGTTTATGTTCATTTGTACATATAGTAGTCATCACAGTGAGTGTTAAAAAGTATGTGAAGCCAGTTGTTAAAAAAGTATCTGAAAACACTATTCTTCAGCTGGTTCCATCAGGTTTTAAGGGTGAGCAGGAGTCTCTGAGACAATGGAGTTTTTTATTTGCTTGTGACTAAGACACTTTTAGAGTTGGTGGGGTGCAGGATGAGTCCTGCAGATCCTGGTGGTAAATGCAGGACAATTCTTACTTATTTTGGAGAAATAATTGAATGTCTTACTGCAACATTTTGGGGTTTTTTAATCCTAGGTCACAAGTCTTTAACATAAATAAAATTAGCACAGTATGGACAAAATCAAAGACATCTATTTTAATAATTCTCTCTCTGCTGAGGAAGGATTATAAAGTAACAACACACAACATCAGGGGTTTGGATTTTATTTTCAATACCTGAAAAAAGTAATTATTTTTGAAAAGACTCTACAAACTCCAAATCCCTACCAGATTAAAAAATTCCACATCAAAATATGAACCTGCAACTCCTATCATGGTCCCTTTAAGAATATTCTTCATTGCAACAGAAAAGGACTTAAAGTAATCTCCTTATAGCTGGTTGTAAAATCTCAGGAACTGAGGAAGATATAGGAATTAGCTGGTAACAGGACACTAAACCTTTACAACATTTTTACTTACCTCAGTTACTAATAATACTTCAGAAAAGAGGGAAAAGAAAAAGAGTAACACAAAGTCTAATATTTCTTCTTCCACTTGCGCAACTTGTTATTCTTCCCCTGCTTCGAGTTGTGAGAATAGAAGCTATTTGTTAATGTTCTTGTTCTCCTCCTGGCACATGTGAAAGGGCAGACAGATAACATCAAGTAGCTGGGCAGGGATACTGCATGTACTTTTTCACTCAACAGCTTAATGATATGGGGCTCAATTAAAAATTTATGGTGTCATATTTTCCATTATATTATTGCTTGTAAAAAGGGTCTGCATTACACAATCATATTGGCTATATCATGTCCCAGGCAAAACATGCTAACCTCTATCTGCTTGCATCTGTTTTAAGCCCCAAATAAACAAGTTTGCATAATGTCTCACTTTGGAGCACTGACATTGTCCTGTCTTGTGCCTAGGAGAGTAGAAGAAGGACCTGGAGAAACCAGCTAATGCAGTCTCCTTCTGTCAAGGACCTTGAAGTTTCCAAATTTCCTTTGTACAGTCAAAGTGTAGAAAAAGTGTAAAAATCACCTTAAAACATGAAACTGGTTAAAACAATAGCTATAGCACAGCTAACAACTGGCACAGTTACAAGTATGTTTGTTCTCAGGTTATCAGGAAACCATTCCCTATTTCTGCAAGCAGTAGAATTGTTTACAAGCATGGGATTCATCACCCTGAGAATCTGTGATTGTCCCACAGGACATACTTTCTCCCCACATGCTGAAAATTAATCTTGCTGTGACTGCTAACCTAAGAACTGCAGCATTTTTTGGTTCCATGAGAGTATGACTGGAATAACAAATGAGAAATGGCTAATAATGAGTGAAATTTCAAACAGATAATCATTCATACTAAATTACATTCAGCTGTAGGCTTTCATAAGCATATTAAAATATACTATATGGGAACTGAACACCTATAGTACATAATATTTCACAAATGAAATCAATTTACCTCTTTTTCAGAAATGTGTTTGTGAGTCATATTTTTAATATGATGTCAGCTTTATGGTTTTATATACAGGAACTATGAAATGCTACAAAGGCAATTTTAAGGGGTTTATTGTACCCATAAATGCACACTCAAGCTAGGTTGCAGCTGTAAACCCTTATGATGTAATCTCTGCCTGTACAATATTCTTTCATATGTTACTGTTATATTTCTATACACCCCAAAAATGGAAGCTTCATGTTAACCCTACCCAAGGAACCTACCTTAAACTATTGTATTACCTTTTCTCTATCATCAGTTTGAAATGTTTGCTTTAGGGACAGATTACTTTCAATGCATAGTTATTACCACTAGTTCTACTGTGTGATAGCCAGAAACAAATATATTTTTACTTCCTACATAGGAAAATTTTATGTCAATCCATCTTTGGCTACACTAATAAATGATACATTGCTCTTCAGTATTTTTTAAAATATTGAAATAAAATATTATTTTTTCCTGAAAAAAAAACTTTTATTAAAATAGAAATATATTTATACATTTATTTAAATAAATTGAACTTCAATTTTAAAAAAATGACATAAAATCTCTGTTTGTAAATTCTTTTCTGCTTGGGTTGTGTTGAAATGACATCTTCCATGAGTACAATATAGTTCTACATCTTCCTTCTGGAAGGAATGCTTTAAGTGTTTGGGCAGACAGCATTTTGGGTAAACATATTTATAGAAAACTTACCATAATTCAAGACCAGTATGTCTCTGACCAATAGGTCAGAAACCCAAAAGTTTTAACTGACATAGTTAATGTCCCATTGTGAAGGGACATGATACCATCTCTCTCAAATAAGACCTCTCAGGATCCTCAAGATAGAATCACAGGTTAGTAAATCCTCTTCTCTTCAGCACAATCGTGATTCTTTTGCCTTTATTAAATTTGGGCTGCTAAAATGAAGTGCTCCATGGAGTCCAGAATCACTAAGATAGCTCCAGCTTCCTTCCCACTCCTCCAACTCCCAACAGTGTTGTCCAAATTGCTGAATTATTCTAAAAATGTCCATGGCAGTTTCAGTGTGGTCAGATTCTGCTGGGCCTGAAATGGTCTAAGCTTAAAAAAATTTTGAAAGATGTAAAATTATCCAGTGTGGGACAAAAACTGTCATTTTGAAAAGTAGTCCCTCAAGACACTTGATAAAGCATGGAGAAGTAGAGTCCGGTGAAAATAGTATTTCTCTTTATCTTGTCAAGGGTATGAATTTCTACTCTAAAAAATGTTTCCCCTTAAATTTCATAAACACAATGAGTCTTTCTACAAAATGAAGAAGGATAAAACTGAAATGGTTTTAATGCACATTTTAACCTTAGACTGTTTCATCATTTTGCCCTACATGTTTTGTCTATCTTACCAAAACACAGTTCTTTCTAGTGCTTATGGCCTTCAGTAACAGAAAAATTACCCTCAAAGAGCTGACCAAACCTGTGGTACAGTATCTCCATAGCAGTTCACTCCCATGGAAACCTACATAAATGCAGGACTTCCGCTAAACCAGTCTCCAACTTAAAAAAAATAACAACGATTAATACTGATACATTTACTGACACATTTACATAAAGAACAGAATTTCTGATGTACTATTTCTCCTTGCCCTGCCTCTGTGTAAATTGTGGATGTGGCGAGCAGTGTTAAGTGGGGTTTAGAAAAGTGGTTTCCTTAGAGACATTAAAAGCAGAAACTATAAAGCAGCATATCCTCCCAACTGATGTGACTTTTTAATGGTGCTGATAACACAGAGAACAGACGTAAGTAGTCTCACTGTTTGTATGCACAGAGCATAGTTCCCCAAATAGCTGAATTACTTTCCATATAAGATCATAAAATCTAGATAGAATCTCACAGGGCTGCCATTAGGGAAGAGGGCACGGCTATGACGTTCCAATATTAGTATTATAAGCTAAATATAGCAGCCAGCATTTCTGAGGCCCACTTGTGCTTATTTCTTCTGCGATGAGTAATTTGTCTTTCTTCTT
Source organism: Emberiza elegans (assembly GCA_024865655.1). Taxonomy (NCBI): domain Eukaryota; kingdom Metazoa; phylum Chordata; class Aves; order Passeriformes; family Fringillidae; genus Emberiza; species Emberiza elegans. Next base: position 35,352,760 of record JALJVW010000910.1, on the reverse strand, counting down.
CACATTAACAGCAAGTTCATGTGTATTGGAAAGATGTGATGGCAGCAGCAAGTATGCTCCTAGCAAATCCAGGACAGAACTCAGACCAAAAAGCCATTTCTTTGTCAAGTTTTTTAAAAACAGGAACCTAAATTAGGCATACAGAAAAGTAATTCCTGAAACCACTGAGTGTGCAAAAGAGTGCTTCAGCAGTACTGGGAGACAGGGAGGAGAAAGAGAAAGTTTGCATTTATGTCGAAATCAATTTGATTAAAAACTTTCATGTTTATCTCTGGATGTCACAGGAAGTAAGGCCCTGCAAGCAGACATCCACTGTCCTCAGTGATCAATAAATAATGCTTTGTTCCAGCTAACAGGCATAAACGCAATGACTTCAGATTACTGGGTTGGTTTTATAACTGCTCTGTGTCTCTGCAGCCACTCACACCATTCAGGGTATGTTGAGTCTTTGTAGGCTTTACAGAATTTCATAACATAAACTGTCGGCTGAAAGCAAAAATTTATATGGAAATATTGGACACTGAAAAAGGTGACACACTATTTCCTGTGTTTTGCTGCTTTCTAAAACCACCTTTTAATTCTTTAAAACTGATGTTCATCACTGTATGATTAGGAAAGTAATGAAAAGGCAATGACCTAGGTCTCTGCCAAAACCAGTCAGTGCACAGAGATTGGCAGAGGCTGGGATAGCCAAAGAGATTTTTTTTCTCTGTGATTTTAGCAGGCACTAACATTCACAAGCAATATTCCCAATGCATATCTCCATACACACACACACTGCCTTCAGTCACAGCACCAAACAGGTTTTGAATCTGCTCACCTGTTACAAGTAAGTTTCATAGACAATAGAGACCATATTAAGACTGTAAAAGGTCAAAGAAAGCAGCATAACATCCAATAAGTAACAATAAACGCCTGGCAAGTATCTGAAGAGGGGTTTAGAATACTGATCCCTTAATGAACAAGAGAAAACCAACCTTCCTTCCTTCCTTCCTTCCTTCCTTCCTTCCTTCCTTCCTTCCTTCCTTCCTTCCTTCCTTCCTTCCTTCCTTCCTTCCTTCCTTCCTTCCTTCCTTCCTTCCTTCCTTCCTTCCTTCCTTCCTTCCTTCCTTCCTTCCTTCCTTCCTTCCTTCCTTCCTTCCTTCCTTCCTTCCTTCCTTCCTTCCTTCCTCTACATTTTTGAGTGTTGTTTTTATTCAAACAGGTCAGAAACAGTAACACACGAAAAGGCAAATATTGTCATAGAAATACAATCTCTCATATACAGAGGAGTCAAACATGGCTGCAAAGAGCAATTATATACACATTTGTCTTCTGGATGCTTCTTGAGCAATCTGAGTTTTAAGAGCTCCAAGTAAATGTGATTTCACTGATGATTTCTGTTTATTAGCTAAGACCTCTTTCATTCTTTGACCTGTAACACATATTACTCCTTCATCTTTGATTGAAAATCATTCCATTGTTATCTCAGCTTTCCTAAATTAAATCCTGTTACCTGTCCCACATTTCTTGTTTTTTGAGCATTGTAATAATTATCCTTAAAAACTGACAAACTCGTATTGTGAGGGCAAAAAAGACAGTAAAATTTCAAATTTTGCAGTAGCAGTAGGCAAAACATTAATCCTTTTTTACCTATACAGTTTTCAGGTTTTTTCCACATACAAAGCAACCATGGAATACCACAGTAATTTCAAAAATGAATAAAATTAGTGTAAATTATGCTCTGTGGTTATTAAGAAATGGGTTACCTTAGTAATTTGAAAACAAACTTTTTGGGGCACTTGACTTAGGCTGGCTGTATATCTAAACTAGATCTCAAATACCAAGCTAATGTACTACAGAGCACAGAGAAAGAGCTTGTGAAGCCTAGACTCTCTCTATAACAACCTTTGTCCATGGTATCTGATATATAGACATGCACAATGCTGCAGTTAGCTCTGATTTTTGCAGAACAAAACCCTTCAAACTACCTTGTTTTTTTCCTTCCACCTCATCCTTTCTCAACATGCAATTTGAAGATAAAATGTAATTAATTTTTTGTTTAGATATTAGGGGTCAGTGTGCTGTTTTTCACAAATGGGTTTTTCTCTATCAGCTCTTTGACTGTTTTTTCTAAAAGTTTGAATGTTCCTTATTGTGTATCTAAAGTGCATGGTAGAAGTAGAAGACAACTGTTACAAGCAGAGCAAGCTTTCATAGACAGCTCTAATAGAGCATAATGATCAAGAAATTTCAGAATTGAATATAAAAGAACTTTTGTTCACAGCTGTTATAATGGGAGAGTCCAGCTTATGTCTGTGTGTACAAATGACAGGAAATTTATTGAAAGATGTTTGCATACAGAGATAATTGCAGCACAGTTTACATCCATAAACAGTATGGGTCCTCTACTGCCTTTGACATCCTGGTATCATTCAAGCCTTTTGGCAGGTTTAGCATGGTTACAACAAATATTCTCATATCTCTATTTTATACATTCATTAAAAGACTTTTTGTAGAATAATGCCTTCTTACCAAATACTATTGCACACAGCACAGTGGATTTTGCAGACCAATATGCATAGGAAAGAGCAAAATACAGGTGTTTGTAAAAACAAATCTGTTATGCTTTAGGAGCTGGTTTTTCTCAGTGTAGTACAGCACAGAGTATCATGTGGCTGCATTTGTCCATCAGTGCCTTAGGAAAGAAATTAAGAAGCCACAATTTAATCCACTTCCCCCTTGCTTTTGGGTGTCATTTGCTACTGACAATCACATACATCAATCCTACTTCAAACTACCTTGTTTTTTTTTCCTTCCACCTCATCCTTTCTCAACATGCAATTTGAAGATAAAATGTAATTAATTTTTTGTTTAGATATTAGGGGTCAGTGTGCTGTTTTTCACAAATGGGTTTTTCTCTATCAGTTCTTTGACTGTTTTTTCTAAAAGTTTGAATGTTCCTTATTGTGTATCTAAAGTGCATGGTAGAAGTAGAAGACAACTATTACAAGCAGAGCAAGCTTTCATAGACAGCTCTAATAGAGCATAATGATCAAGAAATTTCAGAATTGAATATAAAAGAACTTTTGTTCACAGCTGTTATAATGGGAGAGTCCAGCTTATGTCTGTGTGTACAAATGACAGGAAATTTATTGAAAGATGTTTGCATACAGAGATAATTGCAGCACAGTTTACATCCATAAACAGTATGGGTCCTCTACTGCCTTTGACATCCTGGTATCATTCAAGCCTTTTGGCAGGTTTAGCATGGTTACAACAAATATTCTCATATCTCTACTTTATACATACATTAAAAGACTTTTTGTAGAATAATGCCTTCTTACCAAATACTATTGCACACACCACAGTGGATTTTGCAGACCAATATGCATAGGAAAAAGCAAAATACAGGTGTTTGTAAAAACAAATCTGTTATGCTTTAGGAGCTGGTTTTTCTCAGTGTAGTACAGCACAGAGTATCATGTGGCTGCATTTGTCCATCAGTGCCTTAGGAAAGAAATTAAGAAGCCACAATTTAATCCACTTCCCCCTTGCTTTTGGGTGTCCTTTGCTACTGACAATCACATACATCAATCCTACCACAGTTGTGTAGATCAAGGAACCCAGAGAGTTGTTTGCATCTTACACATCCTTTCTTCAGAGAAGACAAAAATACATTTCCAAATAATGTAAAAAGATATATAAATTAAAAAGGTCAGGTTTCTTTCTGTGCCCGTGTGTAGCTAAATCTGTTCTGTAGTTTTTACCTTCATTCTGGTTTTGTGTGCATATATGTTGAATTTCAACAGATTAAATCAGAAGTGACTTTTAAATGTATGCTTCTGAGCAAGAATGGGGGCATAACTAAGGAAAAGCAGTTTTAGTCTTCAAGAGAATTCTTTTGCTTGATATTGTGACTGCTCTACTTTACCTTTATCATTGCTCTAAGTGCTCATGTATCAAGAGCATATATTCTCTCCACTGATGTTTATAAAATTCTGAATTAACTCATTGAATTTACATCTAGGCTGATAGCAATGACAATCCCTATGCCAGCAACTCTAATGAAATTAATGTTTTCTGAGTATGGCTATATGAATTAACTAGTGTTTAAATGAACTGAATTGTACCATTGATTTGTGCCAGTGCTATACTTCACATGATTTTACTCTTTGGAATTAATCCAATGTAAAGTTCAATACCTGACAGACTGGGGGGGAGAGTGTTGTCATCTAGTCTGCTAGATTTTCATCTGTGAAGTCATGTGGGTGCCCAGGCTCTTTCACATTGCAGAAAAAATTCTCCCCAAAGTTGCCTAGCCAATAGCATTATTACAAGTGATCTTGTTTTGCCTAAGATTGTGTTTGCCCCACAAAAAAGAAACAAGCCCAAAAAAAGGGAAACGGGAGGGAAAAGCAGCTGCTGAAATTTCAGACTGCTTAAATTATTGTATTTACTGATGTCTTAGCAAAAATAAGAACTACGTAAACTTCAGAGTGAATAAAAAGGGAAGTGAGAGCAATTCTTAAATTATGTTAATTTACTGTAATATAAAGAAAAACTATTTAAAGAGTCCTAAGTTACATAACTGACATTTTAAATAAACAGCTTGTTGCTAACAGCCTGACAAGCCTCTTCAAACTGAGGATGACAGTGCTAACAAGGGTGGGAGAATTGCCTGTCATGTATTCTTGTCATGGCTGATGGGAAAGGGACTCATCTCACCTAACTTCAGAACTCCATCAGCTATGGGTGGATTCCAGCTCCAGAGCCAGACATTCAGCCAGGTGTACTTTCAGTGTCTTAGCTGAGTCACAGTCTTTCCTAATCAAGTCAGCTCATTCAGGGCAGTACAGAGAGCTACTGAGATGGTCAAAAGTGGATGGCTATTTCAGGCTGAGATGAATAACTTTCTAACTTCTGCTCATCATATGGACTGGATCTGACATTCATCTCTGTGTAACCTTTGGTATTTAGCATCATCTGAGATTCCCCAGAAGTCCAGGATGCCAGCTGAAGGTTGTCAGGCATGGCATGATACCTACAGGGCTGCCCACACCCTTTGGTCACAGCACTGGAGGCTACCTTGAGTACCCTGGGGCACCTCAGGTAACGTGTGTTAGGCAGCTGAGTTGCACCTCGCTGATTATAGCAGAAACTTAAACAGCTGGCTCACAGGCATTTACCTTCCTATACTCATGTAAATTTAGTGTCTCAGTCTGTCTCAACATGGATATCTAAAGCTTTTTGTGTTGTTCAACCAATTTCTAGCTACTTCTGTATTCTATTTCCACCACCAATCATATTCACCAGCTTTGCAGACATCTGAAATACACTAGGCAAGAAATTGCACAAATACATATGTTTAGCCTTTTGAAGCCTGCCTTCAGCTTCTAATCTAAGCTAGTTGTTTAATTTCCTCTCCAGACAACAGAAAAGTATAGATACTTCCTTGGGTCTATTAATCTTACTTTAATGATTTAACATATTTTTAAAACTGATTCTCTACTGAGTACAGTGGATAATAATGCAACTTTCTGAGATTAAGAGAAGCAATTTTCAGGTAGACAAAAGTAGTGAGAGGGTCCAAGAGACCTAGCATTATTTCACAATGAATCATTACCAGTATTGACTTAGCCTCTGTTGTGGAGCATCTGAGAACCTCAGTACAAATAATTTACTGACCAGAAACAGCAGAAAGACTTCTTAGAGAAAACAAACAGCAGACCACATTGGGTGATATTACCATGAAAGCTCTAAAAAAGGCACCAGAACACATAATGCTTGATTTATGAATTATGTAGGCTCATTCAAAGTCTTTTCTGAGTGCAAATAGTCTCTGAAAAAAGTTGTTATTGCAAAATGCTCCTAAGGATATATCATGGTGTTTCGTTTTCTCTAACTTAGGCTGTATTATTTGTTTCCTGTATCTGTTTAAAGAAGGGAAACCCCTTATCTCCAAAAATCTTACCTCCAAGTCAAGAGACTACTGTGTATTTGAGCCTTTAAATAATGCACTGTAAATCTTCAGTCTGGTGCCCGGACCCATGCTTGCTTTGCTTGCACTTCATCACAGCAGGTTTGTAAACTCCAAAGCAAACTCTGCCATGCACCCACCAGAGCTTATCACAGCAGGTCAAGCACAGGCCCTTCAGACCAGAACTTGCTTTTACCATCTTGAATTTGGACACAGGTAAAGCAATTTCACATCTTCTCCAAAGAGAAAATAAATTTTCTCATCAATTTCAGTCAAGTCTGAAACTAAGCATCACTTGCTGTATAACTTTAAACATGTCAGAATGTGTTTCTCTGTGAGGCTTCATGCCATGGGGACAGAATACTCTAATTTCAGTGCTACCAACCTGCCACAGAACAATGGGCACCTTTGAACACCATTTCATTGCATGTCATAGCAAGACCCATGGGCTCTTTGAAAACTTGTACTTGAAAAAATACTGTATCTTAAAGTTTGAAAAACTGTTACATTCTGTTACACTGCTGAAATATTTTGACTTTGAATTCTGTAATATTTAGGAAGACTGTTCAGACACACCAGTGCAAAATTTCCCTTTACCCAGACAGAATTTTATCATCCTTCAAAGACAATCAAGAAAATACTTTGCCTTCTGCTTGCACACTACTGCCTTTCTCAGCACCTCACCTGGTTTTGGAGGTGGACATTTTTCCACATCATAAAAGTCAGCTAAAAGCTTCTTCTGGCTGATAAAGTTGAGGGGGATTTTTAACTATAGAGCTATATGTCTGTACATCACTGCAAATTATTGAAGGCGATATAAGTTCTATAGCTCTCTGGTTTCATTTTAACATGGAAATCGGTCTTTGGATACAAGTGAACTCATAATCTCATTTTCCTGGAATATTAAGAAAGAACAGTGCATCAAAAAGGGCAGGAGGAAATCTGTTATATAACTCCAAAGCAGGGGGAAAAGAAGAATAATCAGGTGCAATTGAAGAGGAATCTTTTTCAGCCAAGATTTTAGTAGAAGCTTCCTTTGACAGTTCTATGATCAATATTTTATTCAAATACAGTAATATGAAACTTAATCACACAGAAAGAGCATTGAAAAATATAGATAATAGCATCTTTCCCAATATTTTATCATGGCACACACTGTACAAAGTAAATGTAATATCACTACAATAATGTACAAAATTTTTTTTTAAAATTGATTTGACAATGATTGAGAATAATTCCATTATATATTTTTGGAAATTTGATTTTGTCAATTTTTTTGAAGTGAATGTAACATTTATAATTGTAAATGAGAAAATTAGCATGAGAGCACATTAAAAAAACAGAAGAATCATTATGCTTAGCATGCGTGAGTCACAAAAGTGTGGTGAGTAGGAGGTTCTGTGTAGTAACCTGAATTGTACTGAAGATACAGTACACTTCGTATGCTTTCTCTCTCTCTGTCTCTCCTCAGAAGCTCATGAACCAAATCTCCATGCAGTACAGATGAATAGAATTTTGGATATTTTTCTTAATCAATTTTATGTGATTATTAAAGATGTACAAGCTGGTTTACATACAGTAGGATAGAGACTGGCAAGAGGAACATAAGCTGCGGCACAAAACCAAGATAAGCCTATCTGCTTTTCTAAAACTGATTGCCTGTTGTAATCAGCAAAATTTTTATAGTAGGAGCATCTTCCACATGTCAGCTAATATGGCCTAAATTATTCCTTTCTGTAGTTTTTGGGCTCAGGTCTACACAAGTCAGTCAAATCACATTATTGCATGCAGATGCTGAAAATTCTGCTGGTCTCCGTGCTCTGCAGTCTCATTTTTCATCCTGCTTATGCCGACTCAGAATGTAAGCATAAGAAGTCTTCAAGTGAGTCAAACTTCAGAAATACAAATTCCAGCCACAATGAGTAATTGGATCCCAGTCCAACCAAGTAGACAAAATGTTACACTAGGAAAACATAAATTAAAGGATAACAGTCCACAAGATGTATGAAGAAGAAATGAACAGAGCATGATGTTAGTTAACCTGTGCAAAACTTATCCCTAAACCATGACAAACACAGATTAATTCCTATCGCCCAATCGCTCTTCTAACTCCACAAAATTACATCAAATATTCCCCTTCATCCTGTTGTCCCTTCAGACCCATCTTTACTCTTCAAAAGCAGGAAACAGTAATGTGAATTCTAGAGGCTTGAAAAATTTTGCTTATATTTTGTTTCACTATGGAACCTAAAAGTTTGGTTTTGTTACATTATTCCTTGCAATGTGTTTATCAATAAGTATGACAAATTAATCTGTATTCATTATTTGATACTGTCATCTTTTTAAAATTTGGGCTAAGCAAGTAGAAATGCCATCATATCTCACAAACACTGGCAAGTATTACATACTTATATATAGGTTTTTTTCTCAATTTTGAATTTTTGCAGTATATGTACTATGATTTCTATGGGTTTATTTTAAAAGGGGGAAACCTATATTTCCTACAAAAAGTACAACCTGAAAAAATTCACTACCACTAGATCCTTCTTATACTCTTAGTGCTTTGCTTACAAATTCTCCACTTTCCCTGTAAAATGTCTCAGTGCAGGAGGGCAGCTCTTAGTCACCCAGAATGATTTCACTGCATGACTGAAGGAAAGGTCAAACCAGAAGGAATGTTCAGGACAACTTGGAAGGAGATGGCTAAACAAAGAAACAGAATTAGGTGGATCTTATTACAGGCAGTTCATCTGCTGGGCTTTCTCACTAGGACTGTTGAACACTGCTCTACTTCCCTAAGTGCCTTGCAGCTCTCTACAAGGAGAAGCACCTCCCTTCCCAAAGACCTCCTAAAAATTGTCATCTTGAAATCTTTTTTAAACCCTGAGAAGTTGCTGAGATACTTAATTCACATCATATACAATTTTGTGTGCATGTAAAAGAAGAAGGAATATAAAAAGACAAGCCGTGAATCACCCATTTTAGGCATTCTTTTACTGGATGTAACCACTACAGTAAAATAGGTGTCTCAAGACAGCTGTCAGGTAAAAATCAGAAATAGGAGACTAATGAAAGGAGATTTTTATAAAGAAAATTGTTTGAAGGGTAAGCTGATGACTTAGAGGAGACGACAGTACATAGATGGATAAAGCTATGAGGAGTCTGAAAATGCAAGAAAGATCATCATTCTTTCATTCTTCCTCAACTTCCTTGGTTTTGATTGTGGCCTCAGGGCATGAGTACAACACACACACACACTAAATAATACACAGTGCAAGAGGTCTTTAAGGCATTCTCTATTTCAGAGGAGCTCTTGACCTACGAACATCCTGGAAATAGTTTTTTGGCACTGTCATAAATAAATTGGGCCATGTGTTGCTTGAGGGGGCCATTCTGGCAAGACTTTTCAGAACATAACATAGGCCATGACTGCTGACAGAGGTTGAATGTGTCCTTTTGAGTGCATTGAAAAGATGCTAAAGAATACAGATGGACTGAAAAAAATAGTAAAAACAAGGAAGAAAACATAATATATTTCTATTCTTCATTCATTTTAAGTTTGGAAAAAAGCTTCAAGACTTCGCTATGTTTATAATAATAAAATTAATAAAATTAAAGAGTTATTCATGTCTTAAAAAATATTAACTCCCTAAAAATAAAATTAATAAACAAAAAAAATATTAACTCCCTAAAAATAAAATTAATAAACAAACTGGTAATGTTCATAAAAGAACATATTTACATTAATTGAAATTCCCTTTTTTTAAAATTTATTTGGAAATATTGAAATAGAAAAGCTTTCCAAAAAAGGTAGGTAACTTTTTTATTAGAGAGCATTTCTAGAATCCCAAGTCCTAGGACTTGCAGGATGCAGGATCACAAAAGGGCTCAAATGTTTTGTATTACTCTAGAAGAATTCTGAAGTCAAATTTCTGAAAAAACAATCAGAAATTTGCTTCACACCTCAGTGTCTCAAAATTGTTGACCAATACTAACATATATGCTTTTTAGCCATCATACAGACTCCTTCAGTTTATGAAAAATCTTAGTTCCCTGCTGTATAATGAGCAGCAGTGAACAGAAAAAATATCAGAATTAGAAAAAAAATAATTACAATTATATTCAGCAGTTGTATCTCTTTCATGGTGGTATTTTGGAGAATAGAAGAGCAAAAAACTCAAATAATTCAGGCTGGAGAAATAAAAGAGTTTCCTCCATGTGCAATTTATCATCTCTTGTACAAGAGGTAAACATTGCCCAAGGAAGATATTTAATTTAAATCCATGAACGTGGTTCAAATGTGACAAGTATCCTGTGAGAACACCTGATTTAGAGGATGAAGTTCCCTTGTCTAGAATCTATGTGACTTTTACCTGCATATGTTCTGCTTTATCAAAAATGTCACATTGGTTACCAAAATTATTTATTAATTGCCCAGAGGGAGTTGCATTCCCTTTTGGCTGGTTGCATTAAAGCTGGAGATCCAATAAACCCCAGATATCTCAGATGTCAGGTGATCATTCTGAGCAATTATTTAAAAAAAAAAAAAGTCCACAGACTCTTGTAGCTGATATGCTAGGATTTTCAGTTAACAAGGGAAAAATTCCCAACCTTGTATGAAAGAAAGTAAACCTGTCTAGGTGCTTTCTAATTGAAAGCCTTGTCAAAATGAAAATTCAGTAACATTTACATGTTCTGTGAGAATATTCCAATTTCTATGCATTTCTGGTGGATAGTTTAAATATATGTTAAAATGCATTCATCCATCTCTCCAAATATTGTTTATTTCCCTATTAACCTTATGTGATTTCCAAGCACCAGGGATTGCTTGGAAGAGTAATGTTTTCTTTTTTTCCTCCATAACTAGGAATTGAACTTACCACTCACTTTCAAAAGTGAACTTATGTTTCTTTGCTTAGCTTAGACATACTGCTGGTCTGTTTTCAAATTAGCTTTGTTTGTGTAGGTGTGGCTGGACTCTTCATCCAAACTTCCTACCTCAAAAGCTCAAAAATCAAAAATCATCAGTCAGCACTCACAACATAGCAAGCCCTACAATTACAATGAAAAATCACATGATATGACAGTTCTTTTGGAAATCTAAAGCATTTTGCTTATAGAACTGATAAGTGTTCAAAAACATCCCTTTCAAACTTCTTAAATTCATAGAGTCAGTAAAGTTAGAGCATTTGCTGAGCAGTTCAGCTTCACCAAGTACCTGTCAAGTCTCCTGATCCGCCCTGCAGCAGTTTAGTTCAGGGTCAGAGATCCCAGAGTTGCCAGCGTGCATGCCAGCTGGAATGGAAGAGATATAAATAAAATGTGTTGGAAGGGCTGGTAGTGAGGGAAATTTGTTCTTTTCCTGTGCATCCCTGCAGCTGGCAACCACAATTCCACAGCAGCCCAGCCTGAACCACCCCACCTAGAACTAAAGAAATGTTTGTGTTGTTTATAGCAGTAGGGCAGATTGCAAATATGACGCTGCATCCATCATGTAATTAGGAAAGTTAGCATACAATGCCAGCTGAGGTTTGAATGCTACTCCTGTACCCAGGCTAGGAGTGCTCAAGGGCTAATCAACCTACCACTGGTAGCAGTGTATGTAGACAATATTCAGTGGCTAGGTAAGAACCCAGCAGTCCTGGCAGGCACGTTCCTCACAATCAAAATGTTTATTGTTATTTGAATTTATTAAACTTTGATTGTTTTTCCTGCAGTTTTTCATGCCAGGTATCTGCTTAAAGCTGATTTATCTTGATGTTTGTGATAAAAATGTTTAGTCATTTCCAAGAATGATAGCAGAAGAGGATACATACAATGGCTGTTCTGAAAACCTATTGCATCACTTTCAATGAGAACCCTAGATGGCTCGAATCCATCTTTACTTGACATAAGAGATAAACAAAATAGAGATAGAGAAGAGAAAAATGAGGGCGAAGAGAAGTAAAATAAAGGGAAAAATAGTTAAATAAATCTTCTTTTTCCATCATAATTGATTTATGTCTCATAGTATTTGAGATAGACACTTCACGGAATTTCTGGCAGAAATTTATCAGACATTAGTTTGACTATTGTACTTAAGGAGGAAAATAAAATAAGAACACAAACTCCACCTGGTATTCAGGAAGATGTCTCATTGTATTGTCTTCAGATAACAGAAGTAATTTTGTCTGATGTCTTCCAGCTAGTAATAACGCCCTGATTTCATATACCATTGGCATACTAGCCCATTACTTAATTGGTTAATAAACAGGTATATTCAATAATCATGGTGGACTGTGCCAAACTGTCAGTCTTTGCTCCAGAAACATATGCTGGCAATTAATAATGATAATTTAATAAAAGGATCTATTACAAGCAGGTTTTGGTTGCTATGAATTTGTACAAGGGAGAAAGCACATTCAGGCTTTCAAGGTCTTCTGCATCTAAGAGTAAAGAAAATGAGCAAAGCTCGTGGCTGATGTAGTATGGGTGCTTTCCCTGGATTAAGTGAAGAGGGTGACAAAGAAAGCAAGGAAACACAAGAAGATCCATCCAGAACTGCGAGGTATCAAGCTGTAGGGATCCTATGATAACAGTGCTAAGAGACTACATTAACACAGCCAGAAAATACAAGCAGATAATCAACTGACAGTGAAAATGGCAGGGTGGATAAATCTGGTTCGACAGGGAGTCTTTATTCAGAGGGACTGACGCTGCTGTGTCGTGACGCAGTTCGGAGGGCTGCAGCGAGGCTGGCATGTGGCTGTGCCAGAACAATAGTGATTGACTACAGATGGGCACTTCCTCTCCAAAAACACTCCTCACAGCTCTCTGGCAGGGAGGGATACGCAGACACAAGCTCCAATCTCCATGGTAACCACTTACTTCAGCGTGACATCAAGCCCAGATCAAAACTCCATAGGCGTCAGATAGTACATGCTGTTTTTCTCCTTGAATTAATAATATTGATTTAAAAGGCAGGTTCCATTAACTGTTTCTACTCTATGCTGGGGATAATTACTGTCTGTGGTGCCAGTGTTATTCCAGTGACTTGAAAACAGGAAGCACAGCATCGAGTTAAATAATTCATGCTGTGCTGCTGCTCACTCTGTTCTTAGAAGCAGAATTATTGCTAACTGGGCATGGTAATTTCAGCACAGGGGTGATAGGATTACGAAATGTCTAATTGCCCTCTCATGCGATCAGATTACTTTTCTGAAAATGCTTTAATTCTTCCAAGCAGAGGCAAACAATCCAGACAAGTGACAAAACAGGAACAGCCTGCATGAATACAGCTGAGATTTTCCTTCTAAAAGCAGTGAAAAGTGCAGTCAAGGCTTCATTCTCCTTCCCACCCCTTGCACGCTTCCCTTCCTGAAAAAAAAGCTTTTCAAAAGCCAATGCGAAGAGTCTAGAGGGGAGGGAGTTCCTTATACTACTCCTTAGAAGTGCTTGCTCAGTCAATTATACGATGTTAGCAGGCTCTGTGGGGTTTCTCAGTTAATCTTCCAAAGCTGCAAGGCTGGTAGTTGTGATACAGTCTGTCAGGGTAGGCTTGCTTGCAAATTTGGAAAAAAGTGGAAGATAAAGTTTCAGGTTTCTGTGATATATGCTAAGTGCCTCAAGGAGAAAAGCCTGAACAAACCAGAACAGTTCTACTAATTAGTGAAGGGCTGAAAATCAGGGATTTTTTACAGTCTGGGCAGAAATATTTTTGACATCTAAACAAACTTTTCTGTTCACAAAAAGAAAGCTGCAGCTTTGGGGCCATATTAGGAGACCGAATATGTGCAAACATTCAAGAATGTCAGAGACTGTAAGTCACCTGGGCAGTAGGGTCACCCAATGCCTAAGCAAATGTTCTTACTCACTATGAGTAAGTGTTGATTAGCTGACTTGTTTGGAAATGTTGAAAGAGAATGGATTTCCTGAAGGAGGTTCATCTGATTCTGCACTTGCACTGGAGAAAAACACACAACACTTGATGAACCTCCACACCAGACTAAAAGCTACCTACAAAACTGAGGGGATCAGGGGACTAAGCACTTAAAGCAGGCAAGAGTTCATCTAACCCAGGAGAATGGAAGAGGGCAGGATCAGTAAATAACTACATTTTCCCCATATTTTCCCCTGCTCACTTTCTGCAGATGGGGATCTGTCAAATTTACATGATGGGCAGAATTATTTAGCTAATGATTTTTTGTTCAAATTGCTTTAAAAAATATATTTATTAGTCACAAGATCAACAAAGTGTGGTGCTAATAGCACTAGTGAGTGAGGACAGTTCAGTTTTTGGGACAAGGAAGGATCCAAAATTGGAAAGACAGGACTATTTAAAGAATCGGAATGAGCTGGATGTCATTCAGATGACACTGGATGTCAGGTCTGTATTAAAGTTATTCCAGATATTGTGCAATCTAAGGCATCAGTCTGCACTTTGTGTGCAATCTGAGCTCACTGCACAGGTGTATAACCTGCAGTGGTGCTTCCCACCAGCCACACGTAGAATGGGGAACAGTTCTGAGGTGTTCAGCTTCACACCTTCCACTTGCTGGCAACTGCTAGCCATGACTGTCCTTCAAACTCAGGGTTAGGGCTTGGGCACAGCCGGGGGCTGTTGTTTTCTGACTAGCTCGGAGCAATTGACATTTTTAAAAATGGATTGTTGAAATGTGCTAGTCATAACATTCTGTTATCTTCTTCCCAACTCCACAAAGCGCATGCTTAATTCAGCCATTCCATCTAAATGGTTTTCACTGAGTAGATCTCAGTGTCTTTCCCCCAGCCATCTGTCAGTGGTGCTGACACAGTTCACAGGGCTTTGGAATTAAAAATCAGAATCACCACAACAAAATTCAAGATAAGGGGAGAGATACTGAATATTGTTTTCTCTCTTACACGCACATACATCCATGTATGTGTTTATATTGCTGGGTCATTGACTAGGTGATGCTTATGGGTCTCTTTCAACTGGAGATATTCTATGATTTATTATTTAAAAACATACAAAACTGGTAACAATATTCCATTTCTGTTTCTACTCTCTAACACCACTAGAATAGAGGGTTTATTCTACCCTCCTGTATCCATTGTCCCACTGTTGTACTAACATACAGGAGCTCACTATCACATGCAGGACCCAGGCCTACAGTAATGTTCTTTATTCAAGCATGATAAAAAATGATGCTCTGTCAAGAAAAATATATAAATATAAAAATACACATGAAAATTAAGGGAGAAAATGAGAAAATATTAATATATTTTAAAGATGGTTTATAGATTGACATACTGTCAGTCAAAAACACAAGAGAGCTTAGCACTTCATTAGGAAGAACCTATCCACAGAGTGAGATGCAATATGTAAGAGAATGAAGCTGGCCTTTTGAAAATACATACATGGGGAGGAACATATTTGGGACAAAAGCAAGACAGGAGATGCTGGGACCACAGAAAAAAAAAAAGACTTGCTTTCTTGTGAATTTTGCCTCTTTAAATAATTTAAAGTTGTACAAATGTTATCCTAAGCTGTATCTTGGCCTCAGAAGTCCCCAAATCAGGTAACTTGTTTTCCTGCATAGGGCAGCACAGCTCAGGGTCTGACTGCACTGTCATCACACTGCAGTGTTGTAGACAAAATAGTTGTTGGCACATGAAAAGAATGGACGCTGCAGAAAGAATTATCTTTTATCAGGTTACCTGACATAATGGGAAGCAATAGACAGGCTCCTAAGGATAAAATCTTTCAGAGCAGGAAAACAGACTGCATTCTCTCTACTCATGTGGAGTTCCTCTTATAAGATTTTTATGGTGCTTGTAATTCCAGGCAATTAACTTATGCAATATTTATATAATGCTGATTAATAGCATATTATAAAAATATTAGCACAATCATATTGTCATTGCCTAAAGTTATGTGATCTGCAGTAAAAAAAATAGCAACTGGAGATATACAGGAGAATGGTTAAACACCAATAGGAATGCATAGACAAAAGAGACATGGAGATAAGACACTGAAACAAAAGCTACTGGATATCCTCCCAAAGCTGGACTGTTTTCTGCTCAAGTGCATAACAATTGATATGAACATTATGTTTCAATCTCTGCAATATTGCCACAACATTTTATATTAAATGTATATTTTAACATTGGTTTCTATAAACCATATACAGCTTAACTGATGGTACATTTCCTTGTCAGACCACATTTTTTGCATTATTGATTAATTTTCAGTGAATTGGAAACAGAAGCTGAGGTGTCAAAGATAATGAAATTCCGGCAAGTTTCATGAAGAACATTGCTTGGTTAAAGGAGAACAGCAGAAAGAGAAAGACAGGCAGAATTCATCTGTTACATGTCTTGTTTTGGCAGCAGAACACATGTACCTACTGGCCAGTCAGCCAAGTGTACTGACTGGCAAACACAAATGTGCACAGCTTTGGGTAGTCACAGCTAATGACTAATTTCATCTGTTCTGTGGTTCTTAAAACAACTTACTCTTATAGCCTTATCTGCAGAAGTGTTGCAATACTAAAAGTTGGCAAAACTGTCAGTAATGCTGAAGACATATGTTATTCTCTACTATCTAGACAAGTCAACTTCACATTACAAATAGCCTTATGAGTATATAAAAGCTCCTGAAAGCCATTTTCTCTAGCATAACATCCCACCAAATGCATTGTTGAAATGCCACAAAAGTATATTCAGACTTCAATATTCACAAGTTTAACATCTTATAAACTAAGGCTTGGCATCACTGAAGAGTACAAACAATCATCTTGTACCTTTAGTTGGTTGTTAGGAGCACTTTGGAGTCCTGGAATAGAGATGTATCAAAGGAAATAACTGAGGGTTCAGCTGCCTAGAGCTGATCTGAAATGCAAGTTTGACTCCAACCCATGTGGTGTTCCTGTCCAACCCCACCCCATGATAGCACTGTGCCACCAAGAAATCAGACACTTCAGGGACTGTTCTGCTAAAAATCATTTATTTCCCACTGGGTTTGCCTTTTAATAGGATGAGCTTCATGATCTGGATGACCACAGCAAGTGGTTCAAGAGTCCTCATCAGATGGCACCAAAGGAGGAGTTTGCTCCTTTCACTGACAGGGCAGCCTTAGCCTATGAAACCATATCTCTAAGATAATTCAACAAACAACTACTTGTTGTATTTCACCTTAGTGCTTTGCCAAAGAGACACATTAGGAAGACAGGACTGCAGAAGAGGTGCTAAGAAATGTATCTGCCCTAATCTGCAATCAGCCTAGAATCTGCATCACATTTTCTGTACTCTGAACAGACTGAAGTGGCCCATGAGCT
The DNA here is from genome assembly GCA_024865655.1 of Emberiza elegans. Classification (NCBI taxonomy): domain Eukaryota; kingdom Metazoa; phylum Chordata; class Aves; order Passeriformes; family Fringillidae; genus Emberiza; species Emberiza elegans. The sequence continues at coordinate 35,335,504 of JALJVW010000910.1, read as the reverse complement.
CTGAAGAGATGTTTAGCAAGGTGAACCATTTTATTAGTAAGTGAAAAGGATGTTTATATGGGAATATATATGTAGACAGAAGAATAACAAAGCTAATAAAGATTCACTTATTCACAGCTGCAGCAATCAGGTGCAGTGATTTTTGCCCCATTTTCGTTATGGACCACAATGTGCCTGGAGTAATTCCTTAAAACATGTCCTAGAAACTATGCTTCTTGTCTGTATAATTTTTTTAAAAACACATAAACAAATCACAAAATATAAGCACTCATCTGGTGGCACTGATTATTCTCTTATAACATAATATTTAGTGTTCTGTATATAAATTTGAGCACCACAATAATAAACCTTGGCACTATAAATAGACTGACTTGCAAACCCTGACTTTTAAAAAGCAGAGTTCTATTTTGAGCTGGAACAATATGTTGTCCTTGGAAGCCTATTTTAAAGCTTTACTTTAAGTGCAGGTTTTCTTTGTTCAATGTTTTGTCACTGCAATGCAATGCTCCTATTGAGAGTAGTAGCAAGAGCAGAATAGAGTTTTTTGCAGAGAAGGTTATTGTTTGTTTATTTGGGTGTTTTGTACATATAAACATTATTGAATGCCTGCAATTTCACTTGAAGGACAACAAGAGGTCTTCAGCTTCTCAGATAAAATAAGTGCTAGAAAATTGTTGCACTTACAGTATGTGCCTGTCTGCCCACTCTTCTCTTACTTTTCCTGTCTTCAATCAGACCCTGTTGTTACAGAGTAACAGTTTTCTCTGCTAGAGAAAAAAAATTAAAAACAAATGAATAAATTAATATATATATATATCTATCTCTACACATATATTTATGTATAATATGTTTTGTTGCAAATTTTTAGCATTTTAGCAGTCCAGGATTCTCAGATAGCGCAATTTCCCTTTAATTTCATTTTACATCCTGTTCCTCAAACAATGTATGGAATAAGAGAGAAAAACCATTTTAACAGAAAATGCCTTCTCAGGTTTGGTCGTTTGGTGAGCGTGGCCAGGCTGTGTGTTCCATGAGGTCCCCGTGCACTGGTCCATGTCCCCAGCTGGGGCTGCCCACAGGCCCCAGGGAATGCCACCTGGTGGTAAGCAGCAGCCGGTCCCTGGAGACTGCTTCTCCAGCTACAATTTCTCCTTAATGAGAAACGGGAGGGGAGGAAGTGTTCTGAATTATAAAGGCAGAATGGGAAACCCCTGAAGTGACAAAATGCTGAATTATTCATTGTGCACTTTCTAATTGTCGTTGAAGTTAGTGGTACCATTTGTAGGTACATCACTTCAACATCGCTGTTTTTCCCTCCCTCCTTCCACAGTACTAGAGAAAGGAGGGAGAAGGAAAGACATTCCAGAAATGCTCCCTGCAGTCCAGCAGTGAGCCAGAACTGAAAACTATATGCAGGTTAGTTAAATGCTCTGAATTTTGCCAGTTATCTATAGGCATACATTGCAGTCTCAATTCTGAGATTCAATTAAATTTCTCATTAAAGGTCACAGCAATTGTGGGTCTACATCAGACCACTATTTTCATGTCGAGCATCTAGCATTAAGAGCTTCAGATAGAGCAGCAAGAAACCCAGTGCTGAACAATTACTGGCTAAAATGCCCATGAGGAAAATATTTTCCTGTCCTTCATGAAAGGAGATGGTGATTGGACAATGCCCAGATGCATAGAGATGTGCACCATTAAAAGAAGAGAATCACAATTACACATGGCATTATCCAGATTAACTTGCAGCTCTAGTCTGAATAGAGCTCAAGTGATATCAGTCATACTGACATTAGACAATAACAGCTCATTCCATATATTAAGTAAGCAGCATGAGAGGAAAAATTACATTTCAACTGCTGTGGTTTTGAATTTTTGTCTGCTATGCCCTACATGAGTAAATATCTAATTAGGGACATCCATTTGACACAGTCTTTGCATGTAATTTTTTCTCATTCCTTTATCATTTCACATCTTGAAACCATGTTTTACTGCCTAAATTAATTATTCCCAACCTTTGAATCCCACATTTCTGTTTCCAGAATTTCTGTCCTCTGGCTCTAAGTTCTTTCTGGCTTTACTGTAGCCTTTTAAGATGGTAAGATTAGAACTCATTGATTCATGTAATGGCATTATACATGCTAACATGTTGTTTCCTTTTTGACCACCAATGCAGAATGAGCAAAGGTCAATTAATCTGACACCACTGCTTATCCTTCTGATCAATCCTGCCTCATTATTTCCTTGTTCTCTCACATCTGCCTGTCTGTTGGTACACTCAGATTGCAAGGATTTTCAGACTACAGGCTTTTTAGTCTCTGTATGTAATGGATGTGCACAGTAGAGGCCTGATCAGTGTCAGGAGATTTTGTTGCAATACAAATAGTTAATATACAAATGACAAAGAATAAAGGGTTCACACTGGTGCCTTAGAATTTTTTTTTATTTTTCCCAGAGTGACTTTAGCTAATTTAAAACCCAGTAATGTGTATAAATCAAATTATTTACTGGAATATACATTACTTAGCATTTATCTCTATTGAATTTCATTTGCCATCAAGCTGCACAACACATTAGATTCCCTGAACCTATTAAATACAAAGTCTCAGATGGATATTCTCTCTTGGGAAGTCTCTATGCTGCAGTTAGCTAGAAGCTAAGAAGGTATACCAGGAGAAATATTAACATTTGCCTTTCTTGTTGGTGTGGTTTTTTTTTCCTACATGTTTGCTATTAGAAAGAGATTCCTGGAGAATGTTGATTTGTAATCTGTAAAAAAGTTGATTTATAATCTGTACATATTCTAATGTTCTTAGGTCTTTTTGAAGTTTCCTGAGTGGTTAATATTAATAGCTATGTCATGTACAGATTTTGTCACCTTTTTCTTTTTCCTTCAGTTAAAAATGAATATTTTTAACTGTATATTAACAAAATGAAAACTCAGGCAACCTCACTCTTTTTTTTTTTTTTTTTTATGAAATTTGAATGCTTTTTTTTATCCTTTACCAGGTTATTACTCCATGACAGTACTGCAAACCTGTAAACTAATTGTTACTTAGCAGCCCCAAGGACTTTCCATGTGGGATTCAGCAAGCACTTTGAAAACCCCATTGAATGTTTCCAATCCTATTTTGTCTGCCTTTTTTTTTTTTTGCATACACTGGAAATCTTTAGAGACAAACCCCCATTGTACTCTTGTGTGAAGTCAAGCTTGTTCATTTTCCTTCCACCAGGACATTTTAGAAAATATATTTGAATTACTGTTTCAACCATTGTACAAGTAATTCAAAGAAAACTTGTCAGTATTCAGTGTTCAAGATCTTTCTCTAAGCAATTTTGGAGACGTACACATCATCCACTCAAACACTCACACAAACCTGAGAATTAAGAACTACAAACCACTTTAATCAGAAGTTACAAACCTCTGCTATACCCACAGCAGCCTCACTTTTAAACTCCAGCACTCAGACACATGTGCAGTCCTGTGCTCAAGGACCTGGACCTGCTGCTCATCAGTCAATAAATTTGTCTGAGTGTCTTTATTTCTGATAATACCTGATCCTTATTATTTTTCAAGAGGTTATCCTCTGCAAGGGGTAGAACTAATTTATCTTCCCTGTAATGCTCTCTTTAATTGCTCTCCCTGATGTTCATGCAAACCAATTAAATCCCTAGAAGCTTTTCTGTATACAGCGTAGCACTAAATGTTATTTATTTTTTGATATTGAGCCATTTGCTATTTACCATTACACATTTTCATCTCCTGTTTTATGTGTCATATCACTTGAGTTCCATGTCCTGGAAGACATCTGTTTTGTCTGGAGTAATTTTGAGAGCCTTGCCTGGTACCCATGATACCCTCCCTGCCAAAACACAGGCGCACCAGCTTTTCAGTGCTTGCCAGCCCTGTGCTCTGCTCCCAGTTTGTTACCTGCAGGTACTGCACGTCCACTGTGGCCTCAGGATCCCAGAACTGTCTGATGTCAATACTCAAGAATGGGTTCAGCACCAAGAGCCATATGCCTCGGAACTACACCTTAACTCACAATCACAAGTGGTTCACAACCTTCATGCCCTGAAGTATTATTCATGAAATGTCTTTAAAGAAGCTTCATTTTGAAGGGTGATTTGTGTCAGCACTGTGATAGATTTAAATAAACAGTACTTAGTCTTTAACTCCAGCTTTTCTGACAGTGACTATCAGTTTCTGTTTGGAAGGCCCACTTTATGGCTCCAATTGTTGGGCAGCTTGAACAGCATCAGTATGTTTCAACAAATTAACTAGATGCTCTCTAAATTAGCATACTCTGACTCTGCAGGTTGTCCATTAATTGTCCATAACTGATTCATTAATTAGAACAAGGTAGAGCACTACCTACTGTTACAAGGCAGAGTTTATTATGAAGATAATTAAATAGATAAGTGTGAAATCACTCAGAGCACCATATAAATGCTTCCCTAAAGCATTCTCTAGCTTGTGCAGTTTAAATTAAAAGGGCTAAGATAATTCTTTATAACCTAAAAATTACATTTTCAAGAATAGAAGCTTTTAGGCAGGTCTAGGAAAAGGCAATTTGAAGTGCTGCTCATACTGAGGTGAAAAAAATCTTGACTACTGAAACTTTGCTGCTTCATCTATTCTTGTGCTGGCCTCAGTTCTACTGGCTACATCTACACCAGTAAATTAAATGGGCCATGGATCATTCTGTGGACCTGAAGCCAGCTGGCAGTGCACAGCTCTTATTGGTTCATAGAGCTAAGCACTCTTCCCTCCCAGAACACAGTAGCCAAGTCCAAATGGCCTATTAGGTGATCTCCCGTCCCTAGTGGCTCCCTAAGTGTACCCAGGCACAGCTGGCACAGAACAAAACCGAGCTAGGGATCATGCTAACAATTAACAGTACTGTTAAACACAGAGAGCTCTTGAACTCATTCCTGGACTATTTAGCTTCCCAGCACAAACTTAGTGATTGTGTTTCTAAAAGGACTCAATAAACACTTTTGATATCTTTAGAGTCTCCCAAAATAAAAAAGATAAATACTTCATTCTCTCAGAAGTTATTGTTTATAAATTGTAAAAAAACCTACAAGTGGTACTTGCAAACATGTATTCCTTGATACCAAAAGTGTCTGTTTTCTCCTAATTCTACCTTAAATTATGAAGAACCTAACTTCAGAGAGCAGTTCAGGTGGAAACACTGTCAAGAAGTTAGTGGGATGGCAGGTTTGCTAATAGAGAATAAATTATCAACCACCAGCTGAACTGCAAAAAGCTGATGTTTATGAAGAAGAGAAGAGCTGAGGCTTTGGGGTACCAAACCCAACCACTCATCTGCCCAGCATTTATATATCTGTGAAGTGCCAGTCATGGTAAGTCACTACTCTGTGAAGTCAGCTGCATCAATGAACTTTTTTTGTTTTCCTTGGGGCTTAGGGAAGGGCTCTTAGAGCTTTTTAGAGTAATCAATCCTCTTTAGACCCATAACATATGCTAAAAACAATGTGGCTGTAAGTGAGAGGATGGAATAGTACCTGCAGATTTCTCTCTGTTTCATTAGGTTTCAAGAACTTAAGGGAAGACCTTCAACCTAAGGAGAAATTAATTACTTGATTACAGATGAAGATGGATGAGTGTTTTCCAGTCTGTAAAACACTGATATGGGTCTCTTGGTTAAAGAATGGACAAAGTACAGAACAGCTTTCAAAGCCTTAGAGAGGAGGAATCCAATGTATAGAAGAGCTAATGACTAGGGCACTTACCCTGTGAGACATCTAAGTACCTGCCATGAATCTGAGACAAGAGGAATTTCATCTTGCTTATCAGGCTTATGAACTGACCACCAGACTGATTTTTTCTCACATTTGTCCAAAAATGTCTTCCCCATTTTTCCTCACATTTGGCAAAATATGTGTGCCAGTTTAGATTGGGGTAGAGCCATTTTTCTTCACAGTGACTGGTTTTGAATTTGCGCTGAACCCAGAGTTGATGATACAGAGATGCTTCTGTTATTGCTGAGCAGGGCTTACACAGAGCCAAGGCCTTTTCTGCTCTCTGTCCTGCACACACCTGTATGGCAGGGTGGGAGGAGATGCTCCTGGACAAGTGACCACAGCTGGCACAAGGGATATTCCAGACCAGGTGTTATCATGCTCATTTTAGAAAGTGCAAGGAAGAAGGAGGAAGGGGAGGAACATGGACTGATGGTGATGAGGGTCTGCTCGCCTGGGATTGGCTGAGCACCTGCCTGCCCATGGGAAGCAGTGAATGATTCCTTGTTGTTCTTTGCCTGGTTGTGCAGCTCTTGTTTACTTATGAAACTGTATTTAAGCCATGGACTTTCTCACAGTTACCCTTGCAGCTCCCTCCCCAGCCCTGCTAGTGGGGAAGGGGGCAAGTGGCTGTGTGAGGCTTGGTTGCTGGCTGGGGTTAAACCACAAGACCTTAGAAATAATTTTTCAGATATATTGCTGGAAATAATAAACTTATATTGCAAAATTTGATTTACCTGCATTGGCATTTTCCAAACAGAAACAATCTTGGCCTGCTCTAGTAATGGGCCCACATTATTTTAGGTTGTTTGAAGAATTTCACTTTGCAAAGTGCATTGCAGGAGATGCTTTATTCTGAAACACTGAAAAAATTGATTAGCTATAAATGTCAACAAAATCAATAACTAATTTCTTTAATGCTGGTAGAATTAATATAATTAAAACAGCAAGGAGAGCTGTTAGTTCCCTTGTGTTCCTCAAGTGATGGACATTAGCAAAGATAAAAAGAAGAAAAGACATAATCAAACACTTGTTCTACGCAGCTGAATAGTAAACACACGTTCAAAATTATTCCAGTTATTCCTTATCCAGTCTTCTGAAGTATCTTGCAGTTGGTATTTCTACTTTAGTCACTTCTAGTTCCTCTGCAGTCCTATTTCTTAGATTTGTAACAATCTGATCTCTTTTGTTTTTATGGAGTATGAATGTTTTTATATTCCCTCAGTACTTTGACCTGTCTTTAGCTTTTGTGCTACATCAGGTAACATTCAACCAAAAGATTCATGTACTCAGAGAGATTTCCAGGAAACGAGAGATCACTTTCAGAGGTGTTAACAATCATTAATGGTCACATTTAGTTTCTTTCCTCCAAAAAAATATAGTACAAGTTGTTTCATTTGGTAAAGAAAGCAGTTTATGAACAGCTGCTTTCATGTGCATTGCTTTAACCTTGCCCTAGTCCAGGGAATAGCTTAATGATATCTCTGTCCAAACCACAAAAAAAAAAAAAATTCTAATTTATAAAATCCAGCAAAAATATTCCAGATTTGTACTGTACATTTTCTTGAATTCCTTTCTTGGTCATGACACAGAGTTTTAAATATGTTGAGTGTTGAACAGGTTGAATGTTCTCATTAACAAAGTATTTATAGTTGTTGGAGATCTGGAAAATAAAATTCCTCCTTTCTGTTCATCTTTTTTCATAATGGTTTAATAGTCCAGGCTTGAAGGCATTGGAAGTAGTGTAACACAATGTGTATTTTTGTATATGCCAGCCATTATTCAAATGACAATCTAAAATGTGTTAACAGTTCTATAAGATATTCCATTATTATTTAAAAATAAGCAAAATTAATAAATTTTGTTAACTTTAACAAAAATTAACAATTTTATTGTGATACTTGCAAAACAAGTAGCATTTTTTTGTGTTCACATGCTTTTTCTTTCATTATAGAAGATGTTAACCTTGTCCAGTATAGCTACACTAAATGCATTGTCATTTCCCCTCCATATCTTCATCCAGTATTTAATTCTATTTTTTTGCAATATTGCCAACATTATCAATGTCACCATATTTTTATGTAAGTTATACTGACAGATAATGACCTCAATTAACTCAACAGGAAAACATAAAAAGAACATAATGATTAGATTAAATAACCATAGTGAGTGAGTGAGCATCCTCTGCCTAAATCAAAGGTTTCTGCTTGTTCTAAGAGAATCAAGCATGACCGTATTCCTGTCAATAAATACAATAAGTCCAATATATTGGCAGGTGTTCTTTGCAGAATGAGGTTTACAGAATTCAAATGCATCATCACAAGCTCACTGTTGTAACTCCAGTGGTGTTGCTGTCATCTGAAGGAGAATTGAAAAATTTCATTGGGAATAAATTATGAAAGGGAAACCAGAAGAAACCTTCAACAATTACTATAAACTTGTACTGCGTAAAATTTACAATGCATTTTTTTAAAAAATGTGTCTATAATTCAAAGATTATTCTCCTTTACAGTATGTGTCTTCTTTTTAAAAATGGGTATTCTTATAGCTGTGATAGATATAAATAAACTTTTCAAAATGTCATCAAGTTCTTGGCCTCCATCATGCCTCAGGGTCTTAAACCTTCCTTCTTTTAATTAGTAGTCATTCTTCTTGCACTGGCATGATGGAAAAAAGGTATCTGACAACTTCCAGTATCACTATTTTTAACATATTTTTAACAGTACTCTAAGTCTTTGAATTTTAGCAGAATTTGAATTTCATCAGGCAACACATATGGAAATGTGCTTTTTTGAGGGGTTTTTGGTTGTTTTATTGGGGGTTCTTGCCAGTTCTGAATAAATCTTCATTCTTGCAAGAGTGACACATACTAAACAAGGTCTTCAACATCTATCTGCTGGATGCCTGGCCAGTTCCTTTCTTTCACTGCAATTACATTTTTGGCAAGTTTTTGACCCAACTATGCAACCATGCTTCTGTCTGGCATATAGTAGAACATTATATAGGGTAAATTACTATTAACGATCACTTAAGTAGCTCTTCTAAATCCTTCGAGCATACTAATTGATTAATACATAGCACTTGCACTGGAAGGGAAATGCCTTCATAGTGAAGTCACAATGTGCTGCTAGAAGGTTGTGCTGTACTTACATAGAGCTCTTTCTATAATATTTATTTGGGATGAGCATCTGTTTTCCCTGACTGTTTCAAAACACAGTCAGCACTTACTGACTTTATTTGCAAAGCAACTAATCCAGAATAGTCAATTCCTCCTATTTAAAGTAAGATTAAATTTTTACAAACTGAAGCAAATGATAAAACACCAAAATTCTACCAACTGGAAATAGGGTTGAGACCTCTGCAGTGGGATTTTTTATGAGTTTAAACTTGGAAAAAACAGTCTAATCTCTTTCTATTTATCACACTCTCTGCCAGGAAATATATTGATCATATTTTCTTGAAGGAGTTAACAACTGGATGGATCAACCTGTTTCTCAAATTTTTATATACCTTCCAACCCAAAACATTTCGTATTCTTTTTAGACTACTGTAAAACTGTCTGTCTCATTCCTATAACAGATGACATTTACAACATAAAAAATACAGAAGTTCTACATACATGTCCATAAGCATATAACACCTGCAAAGCTGATGCTAAAAAAACCCCACATAGCTATTGCAAAGTCAAGCTTTCCAAACTTAAGTAATGACAGTTGGCCTAAGTATTCATACTGCAGTTCTCCATTATATATCCAGTATACAAAAGCCTTATTCTTCGTTAGTGTAATATTTTTCTATAAGACTGAAAGCTCAATCCACAGGATGAACTCTGTTCACTTAACAAGCAGCTCTTTAATATTTTGCTTTTTTTATTGTTCCTCATGACATTCTGTGCTTTGTCTACTGCATGCCATTAAAATTCTTCACAGTGAAAAGCATCCCTTTGCTCACAGCCTTTTCTACCATTAGCACCACTGTCATGTTTGAAAGCTTGTTGATACTTATGCACTTTCATCCCAATATTGTGAGCTAAACAATAAGGATTAATACTGCAGATAGGGAACTAAGATAGTAAGAGATAAAAATGCTCATTAATTTTACTTGAAAAGTCCTGGATGTTCAGAACTATGCAGCCCTGCTCAAGGCTACACATATTCAAAGATAATTTACCAACAATTTTGCAGAGAACTCATTCAGAAGAAAAAGTTTAAGGCAACTTTTAAGCAATACAAAACAGCCCTAAGGCATAACCGAGAAAGATTTTGTCCTAGTGTTTGAGACAGGATTTAATCGTATTACTCACAGGGCAGGCTTTGTGCAGTCCCTGACCACACCTGTTTTATATCCATCAAGTCTTGTAAGAAATGACACAAGATCCTACAGGCAAGAACATCTTGCCTTACACAGCTTTGATTTCCAGGCTGCAAGCTGAATGGAAGCCTGAGGGGAAACTTTAAACTACTTTAAAGCCCTTTTGGAAATCTCAGTTATGATACGTGTAATATTTAAAAATTATATTCTAGATCACTGAAGGTTATCTGACAACACTGCTTTGGTTTCATTAATGAGTTTTATATATGTGGTGGGAAAATTTTCATTTACAATAACTGGTATATTAGCATTAAATGAAAAGCACTACTATTAGAATTGAATTTATGTCACATGGTGCATTAATAATCACATTTCTGAAAACCTATGAAACTTATGCAACTAATTAATTCAATACACTTAAAAGGATATTGCTAACTGATCTGTAAAGTAACTTCACATATAATAAATGTAATACAGTAAGATGGGTGGTCAGACCAAAGCAAGAGTTTAAGACAAAAATACGTAGTCTTCTCTAACCTTAAAATATATGTTTTAACATATATTCGGGGGATTGCACTTAAGAAGGAAAAAAAAGAAGAAAAAAGGAGGAGGGGGAATTATTCATATTTGTGTGGTTTCAACAATGAATTTTAGACCATTTATACCATGATTGACTGATATAGTATGCAATGCCTTTACATCTGTTTCTGCTTTCACATAAAGAGATGTGAAGAAGAATTTAAAATAAAAGTGAAACTAATCAGATATGCTTTTGCTTATTTTCTACTTTGTATTTTACCCAAGTGCAAAATGAATGATCTGAGTTCACATTGCTGCCATAGAGCTGAGAGACTGGGTAAAAAAATTTCCACTCCAGTACCCTGACCCTTATAATTACTTGCTTCAAATCCTACAATACTGTACACGAGAAATAAAACACAACAACAAAAAACAAATCTGTTGTTTCCTAAACACTACTCCAAAACTGCTTTTAAATATGCAAATAAAATTCCATGCAATAGCAAGCACATTGCTGTTTTTTTAATTAAAGTAAATATTACCATTTCTAGAAGGAGGTATTTTATAAGATAATTTTACATGTATAATAAAGACCGACATATATCTTTGGCAAAAGTGGACATTTTTTAATGGAATATGTTGTGAATTAAGTTCATCAGAGCTAGGTTTCATGGCTCCCTGATATAGGTCCCAAGCAGAATACACTTTGAAATTGCCCAGTTTTTGAAAGATTTTTCCTACACAGGAAAGGACAAAAACTTGTGTAAGTGAATCTTGACATTGGTACTTTGTGTCAGGCAAAAGTTTATGAAAACATTTTGTCTCGAGAGATTTCTGACACAATGAAACTGGCTCTTGGAATCAGCTCTATGAGCTTCAGACACTAATTTGTCTTCAACGCACAACCAGGAAAGTGAGTTTCAATATGGGAAATTTTTTTTTAACCCACTCCTACTCTACTGGAATCCCCAAGTATATTTTTCTTCAGTTTTGTCTTTTCTCAAACCATGAGATATCTCCAATTTTTCACCAAATCAACACTCAGCTATACCTTGCATTCGTAGAGTGTAAGGAAGACCACATAAATAGGTGTCAGACATTTATTTTCAATTTTGATTTATAAAACAAACTTGAAGAAAAAAAAAGGAACAAGGTGTTTTAGTTGTGTGCATTTATAACAGGCAGAACTAAAGATTCTGCTAGGCTGAAATGACTTTGCCAGTACTTTTTATTACATGTAATTTCTTCAGTTTTTATTGCTTTGCCTGATCACCAGGGATCAAATTTTCATTACTAAAACTCTTTCTCAAGTTTTACCTCTCACACAAAGTTTAGCAAAAAGAGAGGCTGTTGGTTTAGAGGATTAAGACACAGAAGCACATATTATCTTGCCAAAGTTAGTAAGAAAGTTTTTACCTTTTTTTAGTTCTAGCGTTATTTGTGGTTCTGGATGAGGGAAGGAAAATCTAGTGATATGAAAGATTTGGGACAAAGGTATTTTCCATCTTCTTAATAAGCTATATGAATGTTCCTGGAAAATCCCTGTTTAAGTACTCTTTATAGTAAAGGAAAAAAATTTAAATTTTCCACATATCCTTCCTCCCTTGAACATCAATTAGAGAAGTGAAAATATTTTCCTTCAATATCTAGGACCTATTTTGGTGCCAAGAGTTGGAAAGGAGGTTGGGGAACTTCCCTGAGATCGTCCATAGACCTATCAATGAGTAGATAGTCCCACAAAGTTCTCCAAGGCTTTACCTGTGCTCATAAGTCCTCTTATAGGTGATTCTAGAGACACAGAAATATCTCAAGTGTTAGCTTAAAAATCATAGCAATGCAGTTGTGCATTAGATATTAATCCTGACCATCATAGCTAGCCTGATTTCTATCTCTCTCTCTATATATATATATATATATACGTATACATATAAAATTTCAGATGGACGATATATTTCTTCTGTCCATCAGAACTCACATTACTTTTGGCAAATGGAAGCTTGGAACTTTTTGAAGTTCAAATCTTAGACAATAATGTGAAAGTGCCTATTTTAAATATCTCTCATGAACTTTTTAATATAATTAATTGCACTTCATTTTTAAGGGGTACAAATAGTCAGCAACTGGGACTACAGTGAGTATTGCAGAATGAAGCAGAAATCTGTGAGTATCTAAAGAGTTAAGAAACACCAGGTTCAATGACAGCTGAATGTCCTCATGCCCCTTAATTGTGCTCTATCTTCAAAAGTGTTCCTCAAGTTTTAGTGTTGCTTACAAGTTAAAAATCAGAATTACCTTCTTTCTGATGTAAAAATAGTATTTATTCCATATATTAAATTTAATGTCCTAAAATTTTAGGGGGCCCCACCTATTGCCCTTGAATGAAGAGAGAGGAGAAACTTGGAAAAATATCCCAAAATCACCATCAGCTGTCTTTCCTACTGTCATGTTTTAGAGCCCTCACTACTGTTTAGTGTACCAGTAGTGGTCAAAAAGACAATGAAGAGATGGGAAGGAGAAGAATAACAGTGTTCCAAGTAAACAGTGACTTAAAATATGTGTGATAATTTAAAAACCAATCTACAAAGGCGTCCTTAAAATGCTGTATGGATGTATGGCCTTTATTTAGCAAAGATAATTTACAAATTAATAGCAGAACAATCACCACTTGTATTTCCTCTATGGTTTCTGCATTTTGCCTAGCAATGTATTTGCTATTATGTGCAATATTTTCATTATTGATTTCACAGTAGATCATTAATTTTCTAGTTATTAAACAGAATTTCCAGTAAGGCCTTTATAAATTATACAAGAGTCATCAAGTAGTCTTTTTGTGCTGCTGAATTTATAGTGATAAAAATTTGCTGCATAAGTTAGTGACATTTATAATACCCCCAAATCATCTTTAACAATCAATTTTCTTATGACAAGTCATAGCTTATTTTTCAGTTTATCATGATCACTTCAGAAGAAAATGCAACCTGTTTGTTGGTACTGGGTCTAGTTTTGGCCAGAGAAATTTTAGGTGCCCAATCCCTGGAAAAACTCAAGGTCAGGTTGGATGGGGCTCTAAGAAACCTGATCAAGTTGGAGATTTCCCTGCTCATTGCCCAGGAGCTGGACAAGACAATCTTTAAAGGTCCATTCTAACTCAAACCATTCTATAATTTTATGATTTCTGACTAAATGAGTTATATGGGTTGCTTCTAGAGCTAAGTGGCAAGTACAACTGTGAAAAATAATCAATCTGAAAAATATATAACTAAAATTATGTCAATGACACTTAAGGGTTAAAATAACTGCAGCAAGTTGCAGATTATAATATATAACTCACTCTTAGAAGCCTAAAGGATCTCTCCAGTGGGTCAATAGTTTCTTAGCCTCAAATCTGAAAATGCTAACTGTATTTCAAATAAGATACAGTACAACAGTGTTTCTCAGCCCCCTGCCTGCAGACTGGTTATGGTGTATGGTATCAGAACACAGGCATGAAGTCAATATATTTTGTTTTGAAGGATGTGTTTCAGGGCAGCCTGCCTCAGCGCACCTGAGTGGCTTCCAGCAAGTGCTGTCTCCATCTGCAGGCATACACTATTAGATAGTTAAACCTGCAGGCAGGTCACATGAAATAGTTTTCAGTCTCAATAGTTTCAGTGGAAACACTTGCAGCTGTAACAGTTACAGTTTGGCACTCAAAAAACAGAGATGTTTTCTTAAATGATAAATACTTTATTTGTCATTCCTTCTATACCTGCTGAATCATTAACTGATCACAAAATGTAAAAGCATTTGCAAATGGGTTTCATAATGTTAGGCAAAACAAAAGCTGGCACATTCCAATATAGCCTAAGAAATGGTTTCAAGGGTGTGCTATCAATCGAGCAGTGAGGCATCATATTGATGTTAAGCTTACAAAAAAAAATTGTTCTGGTATCATTGTACAATTGGCTGTTACTTCTCTGAGAATACCACAGTCATCATTAGACAGCAAATGCTCATCATTAGCTGCTCTTCTACCTGGTATGCTTGACAAAGCAACTAACGTTTTTTTTTGTCACTGGCGTCAGATAGCAAAGACATAAAGCCAGAATTTATCTAGAATTTTATTTAAATAGAAGTATATTTTAATTACTAGTGAAAATTAGGACAATTTGTATAAGCTTTTTTTTCCCTGTCATTGTTGTTGTTATTGGTGTGTGTGTATGTGTGCAAGAGTGGATGAGAGTAGAGGAGTTTGGGTTTTTTTCAAAGCAACATCTTTTTTTTTCCTTCTCTGTGTTTGATGCACAAAGAAATGAGAAACATGCCGCCTTCTCTGTGGCTTTTATCCTTTGTGAAGGTTACATTCAATGTAACTGTAGTAGAACATGGTATGTTATTCAGCTGGGACTCTTGAAGTCAGGGTGTTTACTCTTCTCTTGTGCATCTGTAGTCCATAGGTCTGTTTATACTGTTCTTGCCAAGCCGAAGGTAATTCTGTCGCTGTGCCACAGGCTCCTACACAGGATTTAGCATTGCACTGAGCTGAGTCAGTGCCACTGGCAAGCAGCCAGATTTCATTACCACTTTAAATTTTCTGGCATTTTGCTAGTGTCCAAGTCAGGTTGCTCTAAGATATATAGCAAAGAAAATCTGTGTCTTCTTTTCAAATTTAGTTTATTAAAGCTATTCTTTGCCCAGAACATTAGGTGTGTAGAAACCCTCCTGTCTAAATTTGTTACATGTAATAAAGTAGTAAAACCCTGATTTAGATGCCTAAGGATCACATATGAATTTTCTCATCTTTGATAAAACTAAAAAGGTAAGATACATTAAAATAGAGAAAATCAGGATTCTTTTCCAAGTTTCCTAAGTATTGATTTGTTCTCTGCAGAAAAAAAGCTTGCAAGGAACATATAGTCTGGATTTAGCATACAACTTGGTTAAAAATTAGGCAATTAATGCTGAGTCTGATGAGATTTTCTGTTATACATTCATTGTGTAAAAGCTTGTTCCTTAAATTTACTAATGCTTATTCATTTCTACACACTATTAAAGTCTACTGATTATACTAGCAATTTCCACTTTAGTTTTCTTTTCCTTGATGTTTCAGTCTGAAACTTTGTCTAAAAATTTTGACATTTCTCCTAGAAGATGAAAAACTAATGCTACCACAGCTCCCCTTACTGTCTCTCATGCTAGTATTTGGAAGAAGTTTTTCAAATCTCTTCCATAAATGAAGATTTAAGCATCCTAAAGTAGCTTGAGGCACATTTTTAAGCAGCTAGAAGTTTAGGAGGTTAAAAAGAAACTTCTGACAGAATTTTGAAGTCTTTAAAAGTGAAGCAAACTGATAAGAGAATGAGCATTTTTTGCACCAAACTGTTCCAGAGAGAGAACAGACATTTTCATGGATGTCTGATGTATTCCAAATCAGCTAAAGAGGCCACTGTGGTACAAAGTGTTCACATGTGTGTGACAGTGACCTTTCAACTGCTCTTGGGCCACTTGCTTCACATCCCTTTGGCTCCTTTGCTGACCATTGCTCTCTTGTGGGAAATCACAGAATTCCTCTTGGGCAAAGTGCAGCTGAAGTACAGAACACTCTGTCTCAGGAAATGGAGAGAACAAGGGGAAATAAAATGGCTTACCTAATTATCTTTTTTTTTTTTAAGTCATGCTCTCCCCTCCCCCTTTTCCTCACTTCTGCCTTTCTTGCAAATTTTCTATCCTTTAAGAATTTTTTTTCCTACACAGCAACACACAGAGCATTATTTACAGAGTAGAAACTCTGTCTAGTTTATATACCAAAATTAATTCAAGATGCACAACAAAAATTAGCATCATCTTATTTCAGTTTGCCAAAAGTTCTATGTCTAGTTTAAGTTGTTCATGTAGACTCTCTCTGTTAAACAGAAAGGGGAAAAAACACATCTGTATGTCCAGAAATCAATCTATCTCACCTGAGACACATTTTATCTGAGAAAAAATCATCTGAAATTTCTTTTTTTAGCTCTTAGCTATAGAGGAAACCTAGACAAATTGTGCAGATTAGACATCAAAATTTTAGGTGGTTGAAGATAGATGGGCTGAAACTTCTCCTGTGTTTTATCCAGATAAGCTTTATTCCAGCCAAACAAAAAATCTTCTCTGTAACACATTTATTAAAAGAGAGAGGGTGAATACATTAAATGCTGCTAGAAGCTTTTAATACAGTATGTGAAAGTGTGTGGAGGAATTGGTCAGTGAGTGATAAGAGAATATTCTCCTTTGCAGTAGAAAGGTGATCATCTTTCAAGGTCATGTCATTTCTCTGCTGTAAATACCCAAATTGTTTTTATTAAAACAAGGGCATGGCAAGCATTGTTTGGAATGGATGACAAAGCAGCACCTGTAAACTTCACTAGGGAGGCATAGATCTTAAATTCACTTAGTGCCTTATAAAATTTTAACAATTTTGGGAAGGGGGAAAAGAAGCCAATTCAGTCAAAATAGAACTCAGACTTATACTGAATCCAAAATAAGTCAATTTATAAGATTATAAATAGACTCTAAAAGAATTTTTTTTTCCCTGGGATATCAGACTAAGTTAAGATCAAACCATGTATGCCATATTGTGTCTCTAAAGCCATCAAGGGGAGCCTCAGTGGTCAACAAGCAGATCCACATTCTGGAGGAGCAGCTGGACACTGAGCATGATTGCTTCTCAACCCTGTTTCACTGCATCTGTCAAAAAGATATAAATGCATTTTATTTGAGCAAGAACATTAAAGAATTCTAATTTCTATTTATCACTAATCTAAAATCTAATCCTAATAATACTATAAGGAAAAAATAAAACTTGAGACAGTCTGCTTTGCTCTACAAAGTTCTTTTTTGAAAGGCATGGAAAAAAATTAATCTTGCATTCCATTACATCTCTCTTTTCTGCTTTGTTTTCTGATGTGTCCAACAGACAGACCAATCTCTGCAGTTGCTCCAGAAGGCCCAGTATCAATGCATGAGCAATTGCTCTTGAGATTTGAACTCCAGAGTGGTTTAGCTCAGTTTTAGGCAGGAAGCATGTTTCATTGGGCTGCAGCTGTTCAGCCCCTACGAGGCCAGCTGTGTGGAGCTGGGTCACAGTCTGCTCCAGGGAATGGACCCCTCCTTTTGTCCAGCTGTACACAATGCCAGGTAGTAATAATAATGCATAGCCACTGGATGCAAAAAAGATATTTCTCTTAGAAACTGAGAAAAGACTATATTTAGACTGAGAAATGACACTTTGCTTTGACAAATCTTATTAGCCCAGATTAGCTGTTGGAAGGACCAAATGTTCCCAAGAACTGAACTTTTCTTTAATTTATGAATTCAATAAAAGAGACCATTCCATACTCAAGAAAAGCTAAAATTGGAATTATCCACAAAAAATTGAAACCAAACACTTGCAATCTTGCATGCTGGATTTTCTCTTGAGTGAATCTCCAGCTGAAGGTCAGATATGTCTATATAAACACACAAACACACACAAATCTATGTATTCAAATGACAGAGAGGGAGACCAAGTAGAATAAGAGAACAATAGGTCAGACCTTTCATGAAGCTACTTTACCCTGAAAGTACATCAAATGTGGCTGATAAGTCAGCCTATCCAGCTTCAAGAGGACTACTGAGTTGTATTTTAGATCTCCTCCTTTTTAAGGCAGCAGATGTAGAAAGGCAATCCATAAGGGAAATTCAACTGCAAAATTCAGAACTGGCTGACATTTGTAAAACTGACCGAAAACTGCAAAACAAAACACATGAAGAGTCTATTAATAATGAAATTACATTCAGTAGCAAAAGGTTTCTATGGAAACCAAAAGTAAGAGTCTTGCAATGGAAACACTTATTCTGGCTGCAAGGAGTACTAGAGTATCACATGGAATTCTGTTTTCATATGATGTGTCTGCTGAAAGGATTATTTATATATGATTAAATCCTAACCATAGTTTTGTGATATTTTGGTATGAGAAGCCAGTACAGTAATTACAGATAATGTACCTGAATAAATGTAGAGTTCAAGCAGGCAAGAAAGATATGTAACATGTCTGCATAATTAAAATTGTGCATAATTTTATTTTTTGCAATTGAAATGTGATTTAGAAGAGATGATGCACAAACTCCAGCCCAGCATACAGTGCTAAAAGCAAGAAAATTAACCAAGAGCACATTAGAACTGGTGTTGCCATGTGCCAACTCAAAGAAAAATAATCACAATTTCTCAGGACATGTACTACTCCATATACATGAAGATGGCTTAGGTAGATGTAAATCTTGCCACAGCAAGACTTCACACTGGGGCAGCTTTGAAGGAATAGGTTTTGCTTCTTCCAAAAGGGAAAGGATAACAATTTTAAAATCAGCTTCTGCAAATTGAAGAGGTTTCAGCAAGGACACCTGATGATTAATCCCTCTCACAAACTCCAATTTTTTCATAACAGAGCACTTAAAAAGGTTTGAAGTCAAATTAAAAAGTTGTTGCATGTTCATGTTTCTCATGTATTCCTGGAAATTGAGAGAGAATAGTTTCTTATTCTAGTATATCTCTCTCTTGCTAAGGTTCCCCCCTCCTTTTTATCACTGTTTTCCCTGCAGCCTTTTATTCACTTTATTTCTTCTTTAAACAAATAGAAACAAGGGGGAAAATGTTCCATATTTTTCTAAAAGAGTATCACTTTTCTTGCAGTGAATATCTTCTAGTCTCAGGGAGCTGGAATTGAGCTGAATGTAATTTAGGCAGTCAAAGAGGAGCTGTAAAAGAACTGACAGCTTTCCTTCACCTGTGTTCTGAGAAAGAAGCAGCAATAAGTTAACTCCTCCCATCTGAGGTACAGCCATTCTTTTCCATACCTTGGAACTGGGAGGGTTAGAATGAACGTTCCTCCTCTCATCTCAGTTTCTCCGACCCTCCGTTTGCAGTAGGATGTGCTGGATGAGCAAACTTTTTTCTCTCCTCTTTCAAGTGGTACATGTTAGCCCTCATTTAGCTTTGAAAAGTTCTTACAGCCTTTTCTCACAGGAAATAGTCTTCATATAAAATTATGTCAAGAGTTTTTTCTGAAGCATCTCTTACTAAGTACAAGCACACACTAAGTATTATTATATACTAAGCAAAAGAATTCCAGTTCCTAAAAATAGCTGTAGTTAGAGGTTCAAAAAGCTTCCTCTCTGCCCTCTAGTAATACTTAAAACCGAAGAATTAATTTCTTACCTTTTTTTTAATTTTTGTCTGGCAAAGAAAAAAAAGCCACCTATCTTATAAGCTGATTTTGAACATTAAAATATACCAATACATAGTTCTGATGTCAATAAGCTGCACTGGGAAATTACTGAAAAATGTGGGCAAATAAATCACATGTTATTTGGAAAAAGCAGTCTCTGGTAGAACCCATAAGAATTTGAAATACTAGCACTGTATGGTCACTAATATTTGTGCAATGCCCAGATTTAGCAACCTGTGATGTCCACTTTGAGCTCTCTGCCAATAGTTCCCCTATAGCCCCACTGGAACCTTGACCTCTTCACCAAATAATTTCCCCCAAAACTGCATGCCCAGTAGCTGGATGCTTGTTTTTGGGACCCAGACTCCCAAAACAAACCATCCTCTTTTGACAGGAATCAAGATATCCCACAGGCTGTGCAGCACACAAAATCTTCATATATGCAGGAAAAAAAGTAATAACATTAATTTTTGTTAAAGTATTTTAAAGAGGACAAATATATCCTCATATGACCTTCTCCTTTCTCCTTATTTTCTTAACTCTGAAGTTTCTTTGTTAGTAGAGGCAAGGTTTCATTCATCTTGGTTGACACTGAAAAATAAAGCAGTACAACACATGATGCTTCTATTTGGTTATTGCAAACATGAAAAATTTTTGTAGAACACTTGAATTATCATTTTCAAACTGATTTTTTTTTATTTTTCTATCATAAGTTTTTTTAATAGCATTGTAATCTGTAACAATTTCAGCTATTTTCAGTTTGTTAGTGGAAGAATATTTTACCAGCTATCTTCTTGGTGAATATAATGATGCATTTTTGATTAGGAATTGGGGGGGGGGGTATGTTCAAAAAAAGTACTCTATTTGACATCATCACCTGGTGACACCATAAAAAGATCAATTTGAAGTTCAGTGCCTTGTGCAAACACTGATGAAACCTCAGTTGGAGCCAGCACAGCTGGAATGACTAATGGTCATCAAAAGACATATTGAATTCTTTGAAATCTGAACAGATGTAGAAAAGATTAATAGAATAAATAGAGAAAATGGGAAGACTTGTGATGGCAGAAGTATTTAGGCTTCCAAGTCTAGCAAAAAGTATTTCATGAAAGAACTGTATGGCTGGGTTATATGCTGTACACATGATTTAACATATGTGAGTTAGCATGTCCAGTTCAAAGAAAATTATAGACTTGCAGAAAATCATGTCAACTCTGCAAACATCACAGAGGTGCATATAAATGAGTGTCTTAAGCAATTCTCAAACTCCACAGTCTGCCCAGTAGCTGGCATGTACCATCCTTCCAGCAGTCAGCCTCTCCCCAGACACACACACATATCTGTCCTTGACTAACAAGCACTTCAAAGCGTGGCTACCAAGCTACTTAACCTACCTGGGAGCCAGTCCAGCTTGATATTTACCAGCAACCACACCAGATATGCATATCCTCCCTCCAGGTGCTGGTCCCAGAAGCCCCAGCCCTTGGAAAGCTGTTCCAGCTGCAGTTACTGACACCTAGACCTCCTCTAACACAGATGCATATGGAATAGAGACCCCTCACCCAGGAAAATAGAAATGGAGTTTACTCAGCCACCAGGTCAGATGGCAGTGACTGGGAGCAGGACACTGGGAGACCAGGATACGTCCAAGTCCAGTTTAACACATCCAGACGCTTTTAGCCTCTTATCCTTTTACTTTCCCTTGCCTGATCCTCCCCTAATCACTTTCATCCTTCTCTTTCCTCACCTTTGGTTCCTTCCCTTGAACAACCCATACCAATCTTTGAACAATCCCTAAATGCTCTTCACTGTGTCCTCTAATGTCACTCAGTCTGCACAGGTCTGCTCTTGTTGACTTAAGTGTTTCACAATCAGTGCTGAAGCTCTCTCTCTGGAAGGAGCCAGGGCACAGTGTTCCTGCCTCTCACTGGGCTGTTGAGGTTGTTCTCTCTGCCACTGCAGTCTGTGCTCCTTCATGTTTGTGTGGATGAGCCTTTTATGGGCCAGTCACCCCCTGTGGCAGCCCTGGGAGCAGCTCTGTGTGTGGGGAGATCTCCTCCATAAGACATCATCCATGCCTTTGTCTTTTTTTCTGTGACCCAGGCCTGGGGCACCCTGGAGAGGCTGTGGTGACAGGAATCCTGCAGAGGGACGCTGGAGGAGCTGTGCTGCCCACCTGGCACAGGCACTGCTGCTTTATGGCTTTCCCTTTTCCTGAAATGCCACCTGCCTTGAGCACCTTCCTCTACCCTGCCTCAGTTCCTCTTGGAAAGAAAAATGAAGGACTACAAAAATCCTACAACCCCACACCACAAATCAGACACAACAAATGACAAAGCAACTGCTGGAGCCGGCGGGATGTACAGGAGATCTGCAGCTGCACGTGATGTGTCCAAAGCTGCATACTGCGTGCATTTCCTATACATGCAGGGTAAAATCCATACAGTTTCTTGCTTTGCATCAGTAAGAATAAAAGCAAAAAAAAACCCCTTGCATTCTTTGTCTAGAGGCATCTAGGTGCAAGGACAGAACTTAGCTGATTGGCGTTAATCAGAGAGAAAATTATAAGCCATCAGAACAAAACTGAACACCCACTCATGTACACATACACACACATGCTGGCCAAGTGAGACATTGATTCTCTCCAAAATAAATTGGTGTTTTGTTGGTTGGTAGTCTGAAAATAAGCCATTGCATTTTAATATTCAGGCTGCCTTAATTTCAAATTATTGTAAAAGTGTAGATACACACTGTACATATTACTCTGGTGTGGATACTACTTTACATAGAAATAATATTGTGCATACTTATAATTTCCACAAGCTTGCAACAATTTTATGTGCTGGAATAAATATGAGTAGCATTTACAAAAGGTGTAAAAATGGTAGTCTTTATTCTAAAGTTAACACGTCCTTCAATCCTTCTCCAGAGTCTGTCTGTGAGCTACCCCTGAGTATACCTCTTCTTTGAAAGATACCTCAACAAGCTCAAACACCTCTTTAAAAATGCACAAAAGCCAGCATATTATGTCTAAAAACTTAGGAAAGGGTTCATTTCTGAGAGAAATAAAAGCATTTTTTCCATTGACTTAAAAAAATAAAGAGTATCACAAAGTCACTCTTTGCCAGAACCTTATCACATTTTCTGCTCTGCATGCAAGACAATCCTCAAACTACTGTGGTAAGTTATTTTTATTGATCTAATTTTTTTTTCTAAATGAGCATATTATTAAACATAAAACCTATCCTTATAACTTCAATATACCTAGCTCCTTACAAAATAACTTTTTTTTATAACAGACAGATCTGCACTTTGACACAGACATATCAAAGTAATTCCGTAAATTCCTTATCAAAAACTGTTTTCCCGCAAGTGAGAAGAGACTATGCAAGGCACAAATCTGGCTCTGGATACTCTACACCAAGCTGAAGTCAATTTGTCTCACTGGGGCAAGTGACGTTTTGTTTTGAGGGAACACCATCACAAATGGGAGAGCATCAACTGGAGAAAATGATAAGACATGGTACACAAAGGGCTAAAGGGCTTCAGAATGTGAAGCCACACTGTGAGAAAGTTTTCAGAGATGGAATAAATGCCATTATCACTCAGCAAGTAAACTCTGGAGATTCAGAGGTTTTTACTGTAAATAGTTGCAGTAAGAATGGTTTTACAATCTGCCTGAAATTAAAGGAATTCCAAATGAATTACATGTATTCCAAACTAAGAGGAAGAACCTTCCCAAACTACTTTCTTCAGAAAAGGAGTCAACTACTCCTCTTGCCCTCACCACTATTTCCTTTATCTCATCTTGTGAAAATCTGATACACTGAAACTTCCCTGTTTAAATTATATTAAATTTATTGTTCTATAAGCTCCTTTGAACAGTGGATTAGCTATTCCAATATTTCAACTGGTAATAATCTATATCTATTGGTCAGGTTTTGAATATTTATATACTTAGAAGAGTATGTTTGGAATCAAAGTCTATCTTTAAAAAAAAAGCCCAACATGAAAAATGAATAAAAATACTACTCCTCAACACTTCGCTATTTGACAGAGCTAAAGTGCTATGAAGAAAAAAAAAATAAATTACATCTGTTTTGAAGAGGAGAAGAAAGGAAGTATCCTACCCAGATTCATGCAGCAAATCCATTGTGAGCGGGGAATTGACCAAGCTCATAACTGAAAAGAATGCTCACACTACATATATGTACAAAACAGACCTCTTTTTTAACTAATGGACCAATGGATTAGATTGATAAGAACCTTAGGACAACGTTTTAATTTTGTAATTTAGAAACCATCTCCAAAATAAAAGCGTCTGTTTTTCACAGAAGTATATAAGCATTCAATATTTATACAAACTAGGATACTTGCAAATCTTGACTTAAGATGACTTAGCAAAAAACCAAAACATCAGTGTATTATCAACACCATCCTCAATACAATATACAAAATACAACATTGTAACAGCTACAGAGAAGAAATTATCACTACCCTAGCTGAAAACAGGACAGTAATGTAAAAGCAATTCTATTATGGACAAAGAGAGATAATTTTATTAAAATATAACCAAAAAAATGGAAACTAGTAACAGAGGTTGTCATTCAAACCCTACCACACCAGAAAGAAAGAAAACAAGCAAAAAAAAGAGCAAAAGAATACTTGTATTTTGGATCATGAGTTGAGTGTCAGCCTTTTTTGTTTTCAGGTGAAACTATGGTCTAAAGCTGTGACATGTTCAAACACAATGGAAAAGAAGAGGATGGATGTGGCAGAAGGGTAGATTCAGGTACCCTGAGTCTTATCAAAAAGAAAAGAAAGCATGTGGAGTTGCAGTCTGACCTTATTAAGCAGGTGCGTGCTGTATTTCAGTCCATGGAGGGCTTTCTGAATTCTGACAAGTGCAGCACATCTGCCAGTCTTTTCAAGTTTCCCTTGGAAGTCTCATCTAACAGCTGTTTTCCCTTGGCACTTCCTTCTGTCCTTCATTCTCACATTCCTCCATCTCTTTTGTGTTGCCTTCTGGTCCTGTTGCCAGGTTTTCAGGAAAATCCTGTTCTCTTGGTAAAGGGAGCCCAGAAACAGATGATTTCAGAAAATGCTTTTAATTTGAGGATACATGCTTTTAATCTGAGGATATATACATAAATCAGCTTCTTTGAAAAGCTACTTCAAGTATTAAATATCAGCTCATTGTGATGAACATGGAAGTGAAGATATACATGCTACTTTAAACTGAGAGGGAAATGGACCCTCTCTTTCAGACTTTATAGTTTGTATGAATAGGAATGTAGCACATGACCCCAGGAATAAAAAGCACAGATTCAAAAGTTACGACAATTTTAACAGTAAAGGGAAAGAAACAATTATGTGCATAGATAGATGATAGACAGATAGATAGATAGACAGATAGATAGATAGATGGATATAGATGATAAATGAAAGATCAACAATTTTTTTACTGATTATGCTCATTATATATTCATTATATAAAATGCTATATGATTGTTATATTACTAAATTGTATGGTTTTTATTTTTTCCTAAAATCTAGCCAGTCATCAGAAATTAAACTCACTGGCACCTCTGACTTTAATTCTGATTACAAAAAGAAACAACATAATACATATTTGAATTTCTAACAATACATTGTTTACCCTTGAAAAAAACAGGAAAACAGCTTTTTTTGTGAATTTAGAACATTATTTCCATATATTCAAGCATAGAGAAAGCCATTTAAGTTTTAATAAGTAAATTTATAGGTATCATGCTACACTGCTGGAAAGCTAAAATTGTAGAGGCTAGATGCGTCAAGTAAATTGAATTATTCACTAACTTCCACATAAATGGAAGCAAACATCTCATACAAGACAGTCATTTACATGAACCTGGAAAGAGAAGTGGGATATAAGAACAATGACAGCAGTGCATTTCCACAGCAGTGCATTTCCACAGAATATACAGAATTCTTATCAGCATTTTTTTTTTTTCAAATCACTATCATGCATATCTATTTTGCTTAATGTGCATCTGCCTCCTATGAAAACCATGAATTTATACTCCAAAGTGAATCATATCCAGCACTAAATATTTTTGCCACTTTCCTCACTACATACATGCTATGTGTGACAAGTTTTTTCAGCTTGAGGAAGCCTTTCCCACCCTTCTTTGCTTCCCTTGGAGGGTTTTGAGTTTTGGGGGTTTTTTGCCTTTGGCCACACTCATATCCTCTTACTGTCAGGGATAATTTATACAGATTTGTTCCAAGCATCCATAAGTAGCAGATCTAATCCATTAGTTGAAAAAATGATCAGTTTTTAAATACGTAGTGTGAGCATTCTTTTCAGTTATGAGCTTGGTCACTTCCCTGTTCATAATTGATTTGCTGCATGATTCTGGGTAGGATACTTCCTTTCCTCTCCTCTTCAAAACAGATGTAATTATTCTTCTCCAGAAAGAATAGACAACCAGAACTTCTTGTAAATTATAGCAAAACATGCACAGTTCGATCTGTAACCAAATTGAAAAGACCAATATGTTAAAAATACAACCATGTTCAAGTTGCATAAATATTCATATATTATATATATTGAATTTATTTTCAAATTTCAGTGCCAAAAAAACATTAATTATTTTAAAATACATCAAGGACACTGAGTTTCCTTTGCTAAAAAACATAGCTTAGTTCCAGCTGAGCATAAGTCTTACACTAACCACACTAAAATCAATGATAAAGAGTCCATTCACTTTAAACAGAAAGCAAGATTCCTCAAATATCTAATTATGCCCCATTTCAGATTGTGCTGTATCACTAGAGAACAAAACTGTTTTAGTTTTTTTTGCAAACCAACTATTTGCATGTATACTGCTGCATTCTTCAGGGATACGGACTGGGCTCATACCCTGAGGATAACTGCAGGGCACCTACAGCACTGTGGAAATGTGATTTTAGTTTGAATATTCTGATACCATGGTATGTGTACACTAAATTCTTTCATAGCAACATTTTTTTAGAATGAAACTAATAATTCTTTGCATGGGTTAGGGTCCCAAGTATAGTAGTGGGCCTCAATTTCCCTGGCCAGCCTCTATTGGAACCTCTGCCAAGAGCTCCTGTCCATTGGCCCAGGAGAGCTGGACAGTCTGGGTAGCTTTGCAGAACTCATTTTTAAAATTGTTCTCTGTCCTCTTCACTACTTCATATTTTTCTCAGGAAGAATTAGTGAAGGAAAATAGTATCCAAAATTTTATATTTCACATTTGACTACCACCAGAAGATGAAGAGAAATCACCAGGGTTTATGGTTCTCAGGGAATATATGACAGCTCCATAATTACCTGAGCAATAGTTAACCCTGTTACTCATTTGCTCATATTATAACAATATTTATTATGTGTGATGCTATTCATCTTCAAGCAGGAACTTTCCAATGAGCAGTTATGGGAAACTTTTATGAAGATGACCAGCAAGCTGAAGCATCTCCCCTGTGAAGACAGTCTGAGAGAGCTGGGAGTGTTCAGTTTGGACTAGAGAATTCTTTGGGAAGTCTTCATTGTGGTCTTCAGCCAGAATAAGGAAAACATGGCACTGTTAGATTCCCTTTCCAACTGCCCTGGTACTCATTCATCCCAGTATCAACTCAGTTTAAAATCACTACACAATCATACATGGGCATGCTGCCTTAAGCAGCAAAGTAAAAAATGGACAGAAATTTTCAATTTAAATTTATCAGTTTCGTTTAATTATTAGGTATTATGAAAAAAGAAAGACACTTGGAGCAGATTTTCTTATTCATTTGTTCACAGGAGAAGATAAAAGCTGTAAATTCTTGCAATACCATGTGACCAGGATCCTCCTACACCAACCCTTGTAACACCGACAGATGAAAGAGTTTATTTTCCATCCCAAAGGGTTTATGATATTTTTTTAATATCAAATTTGTGATAAAAACAAGACAAACCTCAGCATAATAACCCCAACATCAGTTCTCTGAGAGGTTAGTGGCAATTAGATTTCTCATAGGAAAATTTCCACTAATAATTTAAATAAGGTAGTGGTTTTTTGAATAATACAGAAAGTTCTTCCTAAGTATGAGAGGCAATGTGACAAAAAGTGTGAAGTTAATAGAAAATTCAACATACAAGTGATCCAAGCTGACATCAAAGAAAGATGCTGCCTATTCTGTCAACAATATTTCCTCTCCAACTTTCTTGTGTTCCCTAGACTATGTCTATATCTATAATTTTTTTTTTTTCTTCATAGGATCCAACTACACTGAAGAAATCTCTTTAATTCTGCAGACAAACTTCTTTTGTACATAACTTAAAAGAAATGCAATTCCACATGGTAGTAACAAGTGCCAACTTCCAATTTTTAAAGAGGTGAGGACTCACAAGAAGACCAAAAGCATCCTTCTAACAAGCTGATAACTCTTATTTTCAGGAACTTCCTAAGTTGTTTATTCACATAGCATGACAATTTCCCCAAGCAGAAAAGTGAAAGAAAGCAATTCTTTCCATATGTCAGCATTTTAATAATCAATTAAGTTAACAAGGGCTCTGCCATCTGCACCTGATCCAGTGACAGAATAGCACTCCCAGAGGGGAAGCATCTTCAGCTTGCATTCACCTGAATCACAACTAATTAAGAAGATAAGCAGAGGAATCAAAGGGAATGAAAGAGCCAGAAAGGCAAAATCCCAGATGGAGGAAGGAAGCCAAGAGGGAACTTTATCTGACCAGCAGGAAAACATGCAATCCATGGTGTTTCTCTGTGGAAAAATAAAACTTCAAACTTTTAGTAGTGGTAAAAGAGTAGCTTCAGGCTGAATAAAAGGCCTCATTTACAAAGGTTGGCCACACATCAGTCAGGTGCAGTTTTTTAAACTTAATAACAAATTTAAGCCTGCAGAGGATACATAAGGACACAACACTGGTCCAAAGTTCAGAGTACCAGAGGTCAATTTTCCTCTCACCTGTAGGGGTTTACTCAACTTTAATTCTGTATGACCTACAATGGTGGATATAATGTTGCCTGACTGATCTATTGTACTTTTCATAAAAAAAAAAAGAAAACGAAAACTCTTGCAAAAATAAGTATGCCTGAATCCAAGTATAGAGGAGAGGAGCAACAAATGACAATTCAGTTCATTGCCTTAAGTTGCCTTTTGACCCTACATCGTTAGAAAAATAGCTGTGCATCTCAATTTTATGTGGTCAAAGAAGATGTTAGAGCTGAGAATCCACTGACAGCAAAAATACATAAATTACAGATGACTTCTGTGGAGTGGCTCCTGCTGTGGTTCAGTGCAGTAGATGGAGAGCAGAGGGCAGGCAGAGGAAGCAGCTGCTACATGGCCACACTGAGCTGTTCCTACAGCTGTGCCACGAGTTGGTGAGGGACTTGCTGAATATTTTGGAGAGCACGAGGGAGGTAGAATTGGATGCAAGAGCAGACACTGTGCACCTGCACATGCTCCGCAGGCTGTGTTGAACTGGCTGCAGTCAACAGCCCCTGGTAAGCTTCTGGCCTGGGCCAACTCACACTCCTCCAGAGGGTCACGGTTCAGCACAT
Source organism: Emberiza elegans (assembly GCA_024865655.1). NCBI lineage: Eukaryota > Metazoa > Chordata > Aves > Passeriformes > Fringillidae > Emberiza > Emberiza elegans. The sequence continues at coordinate 35,306,106 of JALJVW010000910.1, read as the reverse complement.
GAGCAGCTCAGCGTAGGGGGATAGAATATAAGTAAATAAAGGTAGTGTAGAAAGTAATCTTAGTCCCTAAAGAATTGCAGCTGGGTTAATTATTAAGGATTAGGAGCAGGCCTGATTTTAACAGGCCACATAGCCGTAGCCAATAAGAAAAACAGTGTTATAAAAGAGTGGATTGGGTGGTTAAGGGGTACTGGAGTCAGTTGGCTGCTGTGAGGATGGGGAAGAGTCAGTGCCTAGAGGAGTTGCCTACAAGAAACATCTAGGAGGTATGAAACTCCAGCAGCGTGGAACCCTTGCAATGCAATGACAATAGAACTCTTGCACTATAATGACTACAGCTCGTCAGTAGCCTGTCCATTTTGGTGGTTGATACAAATACTACCACAGGTGCAGGACACTTCCTTTATTCAGGAATATACCTGGATGTACTGAACTTGCTACTGTAGAATATGCATTAAATGTACTTCACATCATCCAGCTCTCTCTTCCAAAAGAACACAAAACTATAAGGACAATCAAAAATCCTTTTTGAAAAGGACATAATCACCAAGACACGGGGAGTGGCAGCTGGGCCTCAGGCTAACCACCAGCCACAGCACTGTTGGCTTGGTGCTCCTTAAGCCTTTTAGTGAATAAGTGCAGAAAGATTGAAGGTCTTGCTTCAAATCCAGATGGTTTTAAGTTTCTGATGTATGTGAAGTCAAATCAGAGCTAGCATACTTCAGCTATATTTTGATCCAAAATTAATTCATATTTTGTACATGTTCCTCACACTGATGACCACTTGTCTCTTGGCTGTGGCTATGACTGCCTTCATAGAACAAGGCAAACATCTTTCACCTCACCTAATTAGGATCTGTTCCCTTACACCATATGAGAGGGAAAAGGACTCTTATTTATCAAGACTTTACAAAAAAAATATAAAGAAGTTGCCTACATGCTGAGATAGATGTTTTCCTAATTTCCAGTGTGAGAAAAAAAGGATAGATGACCAAAATAACTGAAAGACATAAATACCTTGACAGAAATTGTAGCCAAATTATATGTGGAGCCTTCTTATGTTTTCTAAAAAGATGTGGCTATAAAATATTCAGAGCTCACCTTTCTCTAGTCAGCTGAGTTAAGGATAGAGAAAGACAGCTTGGAGATAAAAAGCAGCCGCAGCAAACAGCAGGTATTCAGCATATATTAAAAATATATATTTCTCCCTGTAAAGGCCACATACACTTACAAATTCTACTATAACACAAACCAAGTGCAGACAATGAGAAAAGATTGTTCTGATATTTTAAACTCTTTAAAGTATCCAAGTAACATTTACATCTACAACTGGCTTTCAAGTAAGATTTTTCTAAGACAAGAAAATTGTTCAAGATACCTGCATTTATTACAAATCCTATCAAAGATCCTCAAATTAGGTTGAAAACATATGGGTCTGCTACTTTTAAAGTCTGTGCTAAAGAATTTATGGCATAAATTCACAGATTAGGAAGAAAACTCTCTATTTCTGTAAGTTTCTGTTTCAGCCTTAAAACACACATGACAATTCTTAACCTTAATTTTATTTTTATCCCACCTACTCTTTAAAGTTCAGCAGTATACAATTTATTTTTTTTTAATCTGAGTAGTTATAGCCTCAGTGCTAAGGGAATGATTTGAATAGCAAACTTTGGCACTATAAAAAGCCCCTAAATACCAAACTAAACCAAACCACAAAAGAACACAGAAGACTAATTTTCAAGAAAATGTCTCTGATATTTAAGCTCAGCTAAATTCTTTCCTCTGAGCCTTCAGTTGTTTTTCATGTCAAGGGAGTTCTTTGTTCAGATTCATAGGCAGACCTCAGACATACTCATGCCAGGGCAGCATCAACATGATTCTATTTAGTGAAGATGAGACCCAAAAACTTATTTACTTACCTAAACGTGTTTCTACAATACAAAAGAGAGAATTGTTTTCCATTGAAATCTATCCCCACATTCAAGGCAGAACTTGGTAGCAGAGTATTTTCAGGTAACTCTTGTGCTAGACTGTTTTATGATTTGGAATATCTTGAGAAATTCCACATTAGCTATGACAAATAGTAACCTGCTTTATTTTCCAGAGATAAAAAATGCTAAATCTGAACTTATTTCTTTACCAGACATAATTTACTTGTCCTTTTTCAGCCTAGAACTTTTATTAGTGGTAATTTAATCTACCGTCTACTTATAACCAAAGACTATTACTAGTATAAATATGTTAAATAAATCATCCTCTTAATTTAGACCTGTTCAGAACTCTGTGAAACTGAAAAGTCATTTTACAGTCTTGCAAATCAAAGCTAAGTAGAATCTCAGATGCTTTTAGAAATATCTTAATCATGGACATTTTCCATTCTTGCACCTCAAAAGAGTCAATACAAATTCTACGGCACTAGGTTGAAAGGCAGCACACAGCTGCTGTGAGTAAATCCTTTCTGCTGTCTGAAGATCTAGCCTGGAAGTCTCCCATGTAAATGGGCCTTAGTCTTCTCCTTTAAGGTTTGCAAATCTTACACAATCTTTTCATCTTTTGCTATGTTAGAATATTAGCATGCCTTAATTCTAGTCTGAAGAGGTAGAAATTTAGGCAAGAGTGTATAGCCAGGCCTGTAGCCACTTTATTTTGCCATCCCACCTTAATCATACTATGTGGCAGGAAGACAAAAATTTGTCACCTTTTTCCTAAGTGTTTCCACTTCAAAAGTTCCACAAACTGGGGCTGTTCACTGAGATGAAAAGAGGACATGGACAATACTGCAGTATCCCAGAGATTCTATAGTGGACTGTAATATCTGTCCAGTAATCTTAAGGAGTTCACAGGCTCATCACTTGTCCCTGCAGCATGGTCTGCTATCACCCTGTCTGTGAAAGGTGGCAAGTAAATGGGTCACAAAAGAAACACCAAACAGCTGACCTCTAGAACATCTGCTGCTGACTCCTTTTAGCTCAGTAAATAATGGAAAAGCATATGATTTACTAGAAATTTTTTCTTATGGAGTTGCATTTATGAAAATGTCTGAAAGGGATAGATAGGAATGGGAAGTAAGAAAAGAAGATGAGCCCATCATTGGCAACTTGTTTAGGTGTAAAAACAGGTTTCATGCTCCAGAAGTTCTCTGCCCAAGAAAACATTTTGCACTTATTTATCAAAGACATTATTAATTTATACAGATAAGATAAGCAGCCATCAGAAAATATCATAGGAACTATTGCTACTATTTTCCATATGGTGGGGATTGCTGGACATTTAATAATATTCTGTCATATTTTTCCATTATTCTGACAAAATATGCTGAAGAACCTTTTACTATTTCAAAAAATAGAATGCCTTTTGTCCCTCTTTTTAACGTTAATTCATTGAGTTAAATTTATGAAGCATATGTCTGTAAAAACAAAGATAGACAAGTATGAAATCACATGTCAGCCACAGGACCTAAATTCAGTGTGGAGAGACAGTGATAATTCTGATTATGAACTTAATAATCCTGTAAAATATTTTTTAAATGGCAGGCAAATCAAAAGGTTGTAATTTTAGCTTATCAGCAACCAACAGCAGCACGACAGCTAAATTTAGCTACGAAAATGCTAGTCCTGCTGCAAGTTTATAGTGCTTAAAGTTAATCATAAGACCTTGCAGCTGTATAATGTGGAGAGCTATTCCTCAGAGGAGAGCAACAAAAAATATTCTTTTCAAGCAGTGTGACAAACGTTGCAGGTTTTAAAATAACATTTAACATAAGGGGCTTGTCATACGCAACCTGCATGTTTGGCACCTAGACTTTTCTGGCCTTTCCAATCATCTGAAAAGGATAAGCACTCACATTTTCCAAGATCATGAGGTTCTAGCTGGCAAAAGACTCTATGAAACTAATTTGAAGTCACTTTAATCCATAATTAACAATGCCCACTCAAGTGTTCATATGCTTATGAAATCCAAATCCCCCATAAGGTCTTCATCTTAGGTTTCTTCAGCTGACAGAAGCTCTTCCAATGCCTTTGCTGCATTTGGTCAGAAATACAAATCAATAGGAAGAAAAGCACAGGAAAATTTCTGTAGGTCATGCATCTCTAGGACAATTTTAACATTTTTCTTATGCAGAAAAAAAAAAAAATCCATGGAATTTAAGAGAAGAGTTTTATTCAGCTGTGTTAGCAAATCAGGGTCCTTCCATGTTTACAGCAACGGAGGTGTGTTGTATATTACAAGCCAAACAAATGTCAGGGGAATTTTGTGATGGATTTTCATTTTTACATAGCAAAGTATTGCAAGTAGCATATAATGAAGCTTCCTGAAGCACAGTGTGAGCACTGAAAGCTAGCAATTTTGTTGAAGGCAAGCGACATGACTAAGGAAGGCAAGACTCGATGTCAGACTTGGACTTAGAACTCAATCAAAAATCTTTCCACCTACAAAATGCTGAGAAATTGAATCCAGCCATGCTTCCATTTCAACAGCACTTGTGCTTCATTTTCAACCAAGTTGAAAGGCAACAGACATATCTGGAAGATTACAGGGCTTATGTACATGTGATGGATAATCTTGACTTGCAGCCTGACTCTCCCACAGCCACTTTCTTCTTTCCCATCTTAAAAAAATAGAGGAAGAAAAAACTGTAAAAAGGCCCATGGATCAAAATGAAGACTTGGAGGTCAGCATCAAAGGCAAAACAGACTTGATGATGGAAAAATTAATTTATTTTATTGCTCATTACAATAGATTTAGATAGCAAGAAACAGACAAAAACTAAATACCTTCCTCTCCTCCTCTTTTTCCCAGGATGGATTTCATGCCTTCTTTCTCAGCTCCAAGTGCCTAATGGTGGTTGTAGTCAGCCCACAAGAGTTCCTTTCTGCTCATCCTTCCTCTCACTTTTCCCCTGCTACAATGTGGGTCCTTCCCACAGGCTGCAGTCCATGAACAGCTCCAATGTGGATCCTCAAAAGTTACTGACTGGGCCTTCCCAGTGATGTGAATTATATGAATAGAAATTTATTTGCAGTCAAATATGCTAGAGAGAAAAAATAAAGGAAAATGGAAAAAAAATTGAAATCCTGATATTTAGCTGAATGGGTCAACGTGACCTTGCAGAAAGTTGTGACAGGAGAGAAAACTTGGTGATAAATATAGCTGAGAGAATGAAAGCCTAGGAAATGAACTCAGAATTGTAAGAAGCAGAATGCAGGGTAGAGAAGGAAGCAATGGGTGACACTTCAGCTAGCTGGACACAGCAGTCACCCAAAAGACAACTATTGAAGACAGCTTTTGAAGTGGTCTGTGTGAAAAAGGAACTGGGAGCCATTTGAGGAAGCGTCAGTGAAAAATTCATTCCCTTAGATAAAGCAGTAAAGCACCTCAGAGAAGAAAGATTAATAGATCATGGTGGGAAAAGCAGAGAGGCCACTGATGCTGAATTTTACTTTAGTTGGGTGTGCTCACATAAATGGCTGCATAAGGAGTTTCAACAAGGGCTTTATGTGAGATGAATGTTAGATTTCTGCAATAAGGAGTGCCTTCTCTTTTGTCCGTGCATGTCTCCCTCCTTTTGCTCTCTTTTACATTTGATAGAATAACAAATTAGATGAAAATCAATTCTTTCCCTTTTCCAAATAGTAAAAAAATATTAATTTCCTACTTTTCATACAAAAAATAAGAAGTTTATTCAATATCTTCAAACTAACACTCTTGTGGTTTTTCTTCCCATTATTCTACTTTGGCTTGCCAATTTACTCTGCAGCTTCAATGCCTGGGGTTCATCTCCTGCTCTGTTTGGACTTTTGTGCAGAAGAACCTGAGCACTCAAGTGGAAAACCAATATCAGATTTGTAGTCAGCAAACTTCCTTTAACCCAAAGCAGCCACTGCCTTGGTCTTCCAAAACATTTCTGTGTAAACAGTATTTAATAATTGTAAACTCCAAATGATTGAGTAGTTCTTTTGTGGAATTTAGTTAGTGTATGTGTTGCATTCCCTCTAACTCATGCACGGCTTTCAGCAAAGAGGGAAAGGAGTTTGTGCTACTTTTAGGTAAGACCAGAAATACAAGTGTGTCTTCTGCTACGTGTTTTAACACGTGTATCCACTGCCAGGTGTGCTGATCACAAGGCTACAAAAATTTGTCATTTCAATCAATTAACTTTTCAGACAATGAAGGGAACAGGCTCACAGCAAATAATCAAAGTTATTAGAAGTGATATTCTTTAACTGAAAAGATTAAGAGACCTTCAAAAAACTGGCATTCAGTAATGTTGTTCAAAAATGCCCTTGACACATTTCTCAGTCACAATTATCAAGAGAAAACCTCATTTACATGTTCAGTATGTGGTGAATCATATCTTTTATTACTTCCAAACAATATAAATAGTTATTGCTATTTATTCAGTGCAATTTTAATCTCTTTTTCATAGGAAAATATTTTTAATATGTTTTATAAATATCTTGTAATGCCAGGTGTTGCCTGAAGTGTCAAAATGTTCAGTAGGTGTAGTACAATGCCTGCCTTAAAAATTGCTTTGTAAATATTATGGGTTCTATCAGGACAGGCAAAATGTAGATAGCAGGCTGTTTAGCAAACATCTGGTTTTATTGCTGTTTAGCAATTAAATATTTTGAAAAGGCTTTTAGATATTTCTGTTAAATTTTAAATTTTTGTGATAACTGATTGCTTTCCTGATTTTCAGCAATTTTAAGAACTAAACATGTTAGGTAATTCCAAACAATTAAATATATGTTCATTTTCAGGACCAAAATCAGTCATCTGAAATGTCTGTCCTGAATATTGAAAATCTTAAGGCACCATAAGATATATGCCAGCATTGATATAGTCAAATAGAAGTTACGAGAAGGGCAGTGTTAAATGGAAAAGCATATGAGTGATTTTAAATAGCCTTCGGGAACTTAATTTAGAAAACTCCTGACTCTTTATTATAATTATTTTTAGCATCCTCTCATTTACTTCCTGCTTCCTTCAATCTGAAAATGCAATCTTTGCTAAAGAAAGCTCATCACAAGCAACAATTACTTTATGTAGGATCTTGAACAATTAAGCTATTGCTGGCCTACAGCTACAGTGCTCTAATTCCAGATACACTCACATGAGGGTACTATAATTAAAAACAGAGAGTAGAGGGTGTAAAAACAATGCTCAGTCACACTATAAAATATGTCTTCAGTAGCTACTGAAGAGGCACACGTTTATAATCACAGCAAATTAATAAGAATCTAAAAATAGTTGTGCTTGTTTCCTGTGCATTGCACATTGCACATCACTAATAACTAATCTTCACACTGTGTTGCAGGTCACTGATAAATTAGCTATAAACATTCTGTCCTCCTGAATAGATTTGTTTGTCATTAACTACATGAATGCTTTTCCACATCACTCTTAATCAGGAGTTAAGAAAACTGTGCTGAGGAGTTATAGAATCTAATCTAATATATAAAATCAGTGCTATAAAATCATTATTAAAAAATACATTCATTCAGTTTGTTACTCTAATAAGATTAATTGATTTATTACAAAATTTTATTATACAGAAGATTATGGTGAGTGTTAGATTCTTGTGTGTCACAGTCCAAACTTAGAGTGTAAATAAAACCACAGCAAAAAAGAGGTTTTCTAAATTATTCCCCTTGACACAATTGAAGAGTCCTTTAAAATACTCAATCTAGAGTTTATACTAAAATAAGAAACATGGAGACCTTTTTAAAAGAGCATAAAAGTTACTGAAAAAGGTTTACTGCAGTGGGCTGTAAGTCTAGATGAAATGTAGAAGGGTAATTACATGTATCACATTCGTGTTGTTTCACTCAGCAGCACCGCCATGATTTGGTACCTCCTCCCCTGAGCAATGGCCATTAACCAGGCTCTCATTACTACTGGGTTTTAATCTTCCTGACTGCTGTCATGGACAAAGAATTTTTTTCTTATTTTGGTGAAAATTTTGTCTAGCAAGGAATATAGGTGCAGTCTGAAAGTACATTTCTGCTGTGGGATTGAACAGAATTCTCCTGCCACTTCATCATTCCCGCAGAATGGAAACAAAATGCCTCATTCAACAGAACTGTCTGATAGCATTTCTTTCAAACTTTTCCTCTGGAGTGAGGTCTACCTGTCTTAAGAGAAAGTTCTTTTTAAATTTCCAATGGACTAGAAAAAATTGAATTAATAGCTTTTTTCCTCCATTCCAATTGTTGCCTGTCCTTCTGTATTGCACAGTATCAGAGCATCACAAAAATGCATCAAAATCTAAGGCCTACAGCAGACATGGTCCTCTGGGCTACTGTGTTATACCCAGATTTCTGGTAGCAAAAAACAGAGCCATTTTTTACCTACAACTATGGTATTAAATTACAAATTTTTGAGATAAATTATCTATGCAGGTTGTATGAGCTGAAAACTGAGTTGAGATTTTCTCAGGCTGAGGAGATGAGAGCTTTATAGCAAATGAGAACCCTTTTCTGTTAAGTGTGCCTGTGCCAATCATCAGACTCTTCTCATAATTAACAAAATTGTCATAGTTTTTCTATAAAGAACAAGTTAAACATATCAGAATAGCTTCAGACTTTGAATGGCATGGAAATATATTCCAGTTTAAAATGACACTTGAGATTTTAGCACACAAACCATATGACTTTCTTTAAAGCCAAAAAGGCATACTGATAAAACTAAAAGGAAAGGGAAACTAAACATCACCTCTACACATGCAGAAAAACAAGAGCTCCTCCCTTCCTATCTTTCCTTTTTATCTCTTACTCTTTCCTGCTATTTGACTCCTTGCTTTTTGGAAAAATAAAGATCTTACTTAGTCATAGGTAAATCTTATTGTATATTTTCTTCTAAGAAGTTACCAACCAAAAGCAATCAGTTGTAAATCACAGTTAAACAGATGTTTTAGTGTTATTAAGGAGCTTTTTGAATTATTTTTTGTAATTGGCACAGTTCTCGAAACCAAGCCATGTCATAATGGTGCAGAAAAGAGGAGGCAAACAAAAGGAATAGGTAACTCTGCAGACATCTAAGCCCAGATAAATGAGTATATTCCAGAAATGAAAGAATTCAGGCCAAAATAATTTCAGCAAACTGTCCCCCAGAGAGAAGCCCAAATTGCTTCTTGCTCTGAAACTGCATTTCGTTCATGCAACAGACAAAAGAAAAAAGGAAAAAATTGTCAAAACAAAAGATTTGGTTGTTGTTTCTTTTTCATATTTCCTTGCATAATAAAAATCCTATAAAAATTGTTGATGTTGCTGAGCAGTAAAAACCAGCTCAAAGAGATATAACTTCAAACAAAGCCAGCTGTTCTGACAGTTAGGAAAATTAGGTTTAAAATGGCAACTAATTATAAGAATTTCAACTGAGCATTTTTTTCAACCTCACTTGACTTAAAAACATTGCTTTAGGCTGGTGAGACATTTACCTGGCAATTTATCTAGCAAAATGGAATTAAGGTGATAAGAACAGGGACATGGGCTTGGCACTGGAAGCCTCATGACTATAACCAATTTGCCAGTGGTGAATTAACAGAAACATAAACCTGGAGCTGGACAAATCTATTTTTAGAATTAAAAAAGAGAATGAACACTTAGTATCTTATAAATATAAATGGCACCATCATGCCATTCATAGTAAATTCAGGTGTAGCATCTAGCTGCATACCAGTGAAGAAAGAGCAAAGATGTGAAAGCTTACCAGCAAGCATTTAAAATTACTCCAGTTGGGTCCTACAGTGAGAAAGGGGAAACTGGTAACATGAACAGCATTTTTTCATTCAGTGACCAAAGCAGCCGGTGAATACGGGGCATAACTCCATGATGAGGGACAGAAACTGATATGCATAACCATTTTAATTGGTTTTTTTCCCTTGGATTTTTTTTGCAAAAATTACAAATAACTTTGGCTAACAATTTGATTAGCAATTATTCTTTAATTAGACTGCTTAGATTTCATTTTTATTAACAATCAATCTTCCTTTATATGTCGGTGTACTATCTTTTGGCCAGAAACAAGATTTTAATAATTATGTTGGACAAAGAAGCCTTTATTGAAGGAAGACACTCATTCAGATGATGCCAAATAAATTCAAGAAAATATTAGAAAAGCCTCCATCTTGAGTTTTTTAACCTGCCCCCTCACATTATGGGGCATAATAATAATAATAAAAATTAAAAAGAAAATATATTTAGTCATAGCAATATATCAGACTTTACTGGCCTGACAGACACAGAGTAGGCCCTTCTGTGGGTAAACTGCCAATTCCATCTTCCTTGCAAATGATAGCTCTTTTTAAAAATAGCAGTTTTACAGAGCTCAAGTACCAGGTTATTTTGTGTTAATGTATATATTTTGTATAGCACTTTTTAGGCTGAAAATATTCATAAGTTTACATGTACAGGAAATTGCTGGAAATCACCCAGTCCTTGTCTGAATGGCACTGTCTAAAAAGAATTTTCTCTTTTCTTCAATCTAACTGAAGAAAGTTTTTCTAATAAAGCCCTTTCAGTATTCCTTGAATGCCTTTCAAAAATGCTGAGTAAGGTCTGTTTCTGACTGGTACAAGTTCAGGATCTCATAATCAGGCCCATGGAGATCATTGCAGTGTCCAGTGCTTGGCAAAATAGCCTTCAAATAACTTCAGGTTTATAACAAGAACGAGTATTACATTATTTGAATATGACTGGAGCAGAGGTCCTAAGCAATCCTTAATGTGCAGTAAGTGACAGGTCAGCTCTTTTTTTGGACAAAAAGAATTACCATTCCAACTGTTCCATTGTGCAAGAAGGGGAGCAAAGGGTAAGGTAATTAGATTTCTTCTCCTCCTGAAAAAACAAAAAAACAAAAAAACAAAAACAAAACAAAACAAACATTATTTTTTAAATGCTTTCTGTTTCATTAATTGTGTTTAGCTGGACTGAAATATGAAATCTGAAAGTCTCTAACCCCCATAAGGAACTTAATCACACATTAAAATTAAGTTAAAGAATCAGCCTGAAGCTCAAGAAGCCAGACACACAGCTGGACACGTACTCTCTTTTATTGGAAGGAAGAATATTCTGAGTCTACATCAAAATCCCTAGTGATGTCTTTTGCAGAGGGCCCAGAAAAGTCAGCATATCTGAGGAACAGGAACAATCTAGAGGAGAGTTAGCTGTCTGCAAATTTTTAATAGAAATATATTTGCCAAGAATCTCTGATGTGAGCGTGGCAAAGGCAGCAACAGATGAGGAGAAATGTTCCTACAGCTGGAGCAAACAAACTATTTAAAACTTGCAATGTCCTTACATTTGACAGGCAACAAAAAGCAAGGTCCTTAGTTTGTGTGTGCAAGCACACAATTTCTTTTATTTGGACTACTGCAACTCCTAAAGTGTGTACTCAGTACTACTTTTGTTTGAATTAATATTTTTACATTGAAAAGTGAGAGGACTCTGGTGTCAAACTGAAAAATACCCATTCACTCTCAAAAAAATCCTAGAGATATTCAGGAATGTTAGTAATTTTTAATGTTAGAAATAAAATTTTATCTTTAAAGGCCATCAATGCAATCTCAGGCTTCAATCCTCATACACATTAAAACATCTACATGCTAAAACATCATTAAAATTTTCAAAACATTTCATTTTTAAGAGATTACAGTAATATGTTCTGGATATTCTATTGCTAATATGGGATGCAGTAAGTAGAAATGCATGTCTGGTAATCATTATGGTTGCTTTGTTGTAAGCTTTTTGCAAATTTATCAAATTTATTTAGCTGTTTGCTAAACATTATCAGTGGTAAATGTTCTGCAGTGCTGTCCTTAACCAAAAGTGTGTGAGGATGCACAGGGATCAAAAAAATTACAAAGATTAACATTTGCCCTTTGCCACTGTGCAACTCTGAGAACTTGTACCTTACTCCAAATTTGCATTTCCAACATCTCAGTAGGATCTTCTCAGTTCCAGCTTCTCTGAATAAAGACTGTCTCCATCCATGCTTAGTTCCATCTGTCTTACTACCTTCCCTTTTTTTCCCAGCAAAGGATGGGTATCCACCTTTCAGCCCTGTATGTCTCTACATCAGTTATCCTTCAGTCTAGCACAGGCCTGCCCAAGTTTTCTATGCATGATCTCAAAAGCAACACATTTATCTCCCAGCACCTGAGAGGCACTGAACAAAGTTTCACCTGCCCTGACCTGTGTCCCAAACAAAAAACCCTCTAATAAGAAGATAGATCCATCTAATGACAGTGGGCAAAATTCGGGGCTTCCTGGGAGTTTCAGCTGGTACACATTATGTGGAGGGAGGTAAAACTGAGCAGGGTGCTATTGTATCAGGAAAGGTAGAAGAAGGGGATGTTGAATTTCCTGAAAGGAAAAGGGATAAAGAAGGGCAACAATCTTATGAGAAAAAGGAGAGCAGGACTTTATTGGAAAGGAGGTTCATAGACATGGATAAGATATTGTGGAAAGAGATACTACTGCAGAAAGAGAATACAGCAGCCACGCTTGTCAGTTCTTTTCTCCAGAAATAGAAAACAGCAGATTTACCATGTTGCTTTTTCAGTTTGCAAAAGAAAAAATACATTTTAAAATGTTTTCCAAAGGTTTTGGGGCCTCAGGCCTAACTTGTATTATCATTTCTCTCCTAAAATGTCAGGCGTAGAAGACATGCTGCTTAAACTGCACCTAGATCTTTCATCTCCAATCCTACTTGAGCTGCATAGATTAAATACCCCTCATTTCAAAACTTTACAGCTCCAAAGGTTCTCCCAAGAAGAAAACAATATATGTATGATAAAGACTGGCCTCTTGCAGATAGCAACAGGAAAATAGCCTATGGAAAAATTTAGGACAGAGTCCCTTAAAGAGATTGAAAGAGTGTCAGTGGCCTTATTTTTCATGCTGCAGAATCCAGAGCTCTGCCAGGGTAGAAGAGCACTGCTGTATCTAAACCTTCACTGTGATCTGTAATCAATAGGTAGAGGCACTGGGATTTCTCTTTGCTTCTGAGCTTTCTACTGCACTACAAGTAATGAGAAAAAGCTAATAAAATGAAAGCACATTATTGTTGACTTTTTTTTATTATTTAAATACAGGACAGATTTGGAGTGAGGTATGCATGTTCCTCCTCCCTACATAGAATAAACTTTGTTATTCTTCATCTTGGAGAGGATAGAAAAAGGCAGTTAACACAAATATACATCCTTGGAAGTGGAAGTGATATGGCAAAACTCCTTCTCCTGTTTCTCTGCTCTCAGGAAGGACACCAGGCTGGCTTTGAAGTGTCAGCAGGATTAGAAGACAGTAGCATGCCCTTGCTTCCTGATAGAGAATCAGCTTAGCCAGCACAGGACTTCTCATCTGAGCAGCAAGGGCAGCACTTACTCTTCTGAGCTGTTCATTCAAATACCACTGTTGGTAAATAAACTTCAAGCATGTTTGAAAGCTATCAGTGAAGATTTCTCAGGCCATTAATGTTCTCCAGTATAAACTTTGAGCTTCAATGTAAAATTAGCAGTGCCTCAGCTGTCCACCTATTACACTGCTCCATGACTGATAAAATTAATCTGTGAACATCTTGTACATACACATCCTATTCTTGTAATCCATTCATAAAAACACCTTCACAACTGATAGTCAAGATGATTCTGAGTTACAAGAAAGATGGAGAGGGGTTTTTTACAAAGACATGTAGTGACAGGACAAGGGGGGATGAATTCCAACCAAAAGAGAGTAAGTTTAAGCCAGGTATTAGTGGGAAGAAGGTATTTGTTTTCAGGGTGGTGAGCCACTGGAACAGGTGGCCCAAAGAAGTTGTGCATGACCCATCCCTGAAAGTCCTCAAGGGCACATTGGATGGGGTCTTGAGCAACCTGGTCTACTCACTGAATATTGTAAATAGGGGATCATTTACCAAGTCTGAATTTATATTCTTCAGTAATTATAGTGGCTGAAGAAAAAAAAAATCCCTTTTTGAAAATGCCTGTTATGTTCTTCAAACTCAATTGATTGATAGAGTTTACAAGAACTCCAGGATAAAATTTGATACAACAGAATCAGAATGTAACATTTTGATCAATTTCTCTATTTTATGGTTTTATACTCTTTTCACATGCTTCAAGGAGAAAAGAGGCATTATTAAAACTCACCATTTATACAGAAGCCTGTACCAGTCAAACTAAAATTATATTTTAATACAACCCAGTTTTGCTTTGTGACATAAATAAAAAAATAAGCCACACAGCTTCTCATGAACACCACCAGAAGCAGATACCATCATACCATCCTCCTTTTTTGCAAAAGATCTCCAAGACTTGTGCCCCTCAGATTCAAATTGCATAAGTAAATTTATCTTTCTACTCTCCCACAAATAAATGTTTCTCAGTGCCCACACCTCATTTCCTTTTCATGCATAGAAATACATGCACTACCAAAAAACAAGTTCAAAAGTGAGAGTGGGTATGGCCAGAAAAATATTTTTTTTATTCCAACAATGAGCTTTTTGAAGATTGTTTACTCTAACATTTTGCAGTAAGAAAAATCCCTTCAAACTCTAAAGCAGATGTTGGCCTTCTAGTCATTTAAGAAGGAATTGGACCCTTTAATTTCTCTAGGATTAGACATTTGGACTTGGATTAAATTTTCTGAAAAACAGTTGTATGGGAGAAGAACTTTATAAGGATAATTTAAAGTCTTGAATGCTCTGATTCTTAGACTCCATTAAAAATTTTGCAAAAAACTTTTATCATCAGTAGTCCTGTCAAAGGTAATTTCAACAGCATCAAAGAAGTAATGGAGAGCAGCAGAAATAAGCATCTATAATCCACCCTGAGTAAGAAAGCCCTGCATTTTTGTAGTAGTTTGATTCCCATTAGCAGGCTATATTCATTATTTAATTACATGCATTAAAATAGGCCAGTCTGGGTTTAAAGCAACAATTCTTTCCAACTGCTCATTCATATTCAGGCAAAGGTAACAGTATGCAGCGACACTTCTCACTTCACACAGGAAAATGAAATAATGATCTTTTTTTTTTTGCTCACCTCTTAACCTTTATAGATGAGAAGACTGTAGGGGTCAAAATAAAGAACTGAAATTGGGTTTGGAGTGGTGAAGAATGACAGCTGCCCACCCTCACCTGCTAGGAGATGGAAATGTGCAAGACTGAAACAAAGACCTATACTCTAAGCAGCACTGGGTGGTGATCCCCAGGGGAGTTAGACTGACAAAGTTATGACCTAATTAAAGAATATCTCCTACACGTTGTCATTGTTCCTGCAAGTCTAGGACAAAATACTTCTTTCCATAATGTCCGTACGAAGACTGGAGACTAGGTACAGTATTACATTAACATGTCATGACTATAAGGTGTGTGTGTGAGGCCAAAACACAGCCCCCAAGATCAACTTGCACTTATTTGGTTTCAAAAGGATGTACCTGAACTCTGAAAACTGTTGTATTAGTTATTTTTTATTAGCATACCAAATTTAAATGAAATAGTGGTAAGCTACTTTTCCTGTTAAACTCTGTGGAAATGCTGTGGCGTAGGTGTTATTTTGCTTAGAAACTCAGGTATTAGAGATGAACAGTGAAACGAGGAACTACTGCAAAGCTGCAGTTCCACCACCAAAACAAAACTTTTGTAATATGGCTCTGCAAACAACCAAACCTCTGCTTCCTATGCCTATTTCTCTCTTTTAGTGCCACAAAGTTCATTGTGCAGCTGCAGTGTGAACCACACAAGATGTCTGACCAGATCACATTAAACCAGGAGGAAAAGGTTCCACTCACAATGAAGTCACTCACTAGTACTAAATGAAAAACCATGCATTTTAATAGTAGGCAAATGTAAGCATGCCAAGCCTATCAACTGTATTTGGTGTACCCACACGGCTAATTAAATTTTGGGGTTTTTTCAGTGTGAAATCTGCCATGTAGCTCATCATTGTATCTGCAATATTTGTCAGTATCTAATTTGTTTCATTAGCACTGTACAGTCACACTAAGTAATGCAGATTGACAGGGATTTTTCACTTTTCTCTATTGCTCTTTCTTAAAAAAAATTAATTATGATTTGGTTTTTTTGAGCACCAGGACAATAAAAGTAAAGAACTTGAAAGGGTCTTCAGACATTTTCCCCTCAGGAACCATCAGGATATTTTGTATAAATTGACAGGAACCAATGAACTATATAGCATTTACTCATTTTTTAACAGTAAAGTGAACTCTAAAAAAGTTTCAGCTAATCAATAGGATTGAACACTAGATGTCATGTATAGTTTCTTTGAGAAAAACAAAAGGTGCTAGCCAATTGCGGAAGAATTTTTTATTCATAAAAATTTTCTTCCAACTGTCCAATGAACTAGGATGTCAATAAAAGTCAACATGACCTTCCTATATGATTTGCACCATGTCTGACATGACCTTAAAATAGATATTGTCCATAATAAGCCCAGTAAAAAAGAGGCCTTTCCTATTCTAAAAATGGGGTGATAAATTATTTTCTCAGTTTTAATCAATTATCAAAGTTCAGAAATAATAGGTTACATTTTAAAATTTACTATTAAGGGATTTTTTGCTTTTTAGATGAAAACAAAACACACTTACTAGGAAGAATTCTCTACTATCAAACTATACAAATTGTAGCTGAGATATCCTCACCTACAATTCGAAACTGAGAGTAGATGTGGAGTTAAGTAGATGGACTTCTGATGCCAGAAAAGACCAGGCAAAAATTGACCTGCATGAAGAAAGAGTGGAATACTTCATAAGTTATCTAGACAAGGAGTTGGGGGTGACTTTTGAATACCAGCAATAGAGGGAAGGGTAGGACTGAATCCAGCTAGACGACATTTAAATGACCATTTTTCAAGTTCACACAATAAGATCCAGAAGACTAGGCACAAGGGCATTTTGCTCATAAATAATACAGCAGTAGACATAGTTGAAGTTGGAGATAATTATACAAAGTAAAAGAAATTTTCTAGAAAACTGAAAAAACCAAAAGACTATGTTTGCATTCATGTCAAAAAGCAAAAACAATATAATGGGCCATCAAATAGAGTATCATAGGTCTCATCTTTTTTTAAATAAACCTCTAAGCATTCAAATATCAAAAAGTGGAAGAGGAACTGTCTTTGTTTTGTATTCTTCCTTAAATATGTATTACTCACAACCAGGGACAGGTTTCTGACCTAGAAGGACTCCTCATGTCACCAAAGCAAACATTTTTATGTTTTACTACATTTTTTCATACTGTTTTTGACAGAAATTCATTTGACCATCAGAAAATTAACTCACAGTCGTACATCTTTACTGCCTGGTTTGTTCAACTGAATGTTCAATCAAAGTGATTGTATTAGGAACATCTTGCTATTTTGTCGAAGATCCAGCATGGTATTAAAAGAGAAACCAATAGTTAATTATGTAAATACAATGCAGATGGTTCCCTATTGATGAACAATATCTTTCAGACAATAATGAGTTTGTCTGGTGCCAATTAATGTTCAGCACATGCTGTTCCCTTTGTCAACATTTCATGTACTCCAGAGGAAGCTAAATGTAAGTTATCTTACAGTAGGTGATCATTGTGTAGGGACAAAAAGCACTCACATGGTGTCCATATGGACCACTTATAATGCTTTGTGAAGTCTGTGAGATTACAGCTAACATACACATGAACCTAAGTTCACTGTCTGGGAATGGTGGAGATATCAATACCAAAATACTTAGCTCTACAAAAATCAGAATAATTTGTCCTATTACATCTGTGTCATTCTGGTTTTTTGATTTTGGTGAATATTGCAAAAGCCTATATTGCCACTATCTTCCAGTGGAATTTAAGGTCAAGCATGAACCCCTATATAAACTGGAAGTGGATATCTAAGACCCTATAAAAATCTTCACTGATACTTCTTCTTTTAACCTCATTAATTTTATTATGATAAACACTAAATGCAAAGTTCTCAAAATAACTCTGTGCAGCTAAACCCAACAAGTTGAGCTGGAAGACACCTGAAAAAATCACTTTCTTGATTCCCCTATTTAAAGGACCATCTCTGTCATTTGCAAGTGCAGACAAGATGTTATTTAGTCTTGCTAATCCAGGACAAGAAATAAGGTTTTCAAGGTTTATAAGGCCTTACCTCTGAATTTTCCTTTTCTAAATTTGCTTTAATGCTAGTCCAAGTTGAAATTATTTTTAAATTTTATTTGTAAAATTTAAAATATCTTTGACTGGAGAATTTTAATCACAACCTTATTTACACAAAAATCAGTGTAGCACAGTATAGCTCCAAGAAGTACATTTTTCATTTGGCACTCCGCATAAGTAAACAGTATGTGCTACATAAAGTCATTAAAGGGGAAGAGGGAAAAAAATCAAGTTGCAGATGATAGAATTAGTGTCTTTTATTATGTCAAGTAGTGCTTCTGTGAAGCAAATAAACAAAGTATTGCAGACTCTGGTACTGAACTTTGAGCTGTTTTAGGTTCTGTAGCTGGTAACCCAGGCCAGGCTAACCTAACCTTAACATTAGCTCATCAACAGAAGTGTTTTATTTCAGGCAAGAACTGCATTTCTGACAATCATCTGGACATTGGCCATATATCAGAGGTCTGTGAGCTTGAGTTTGAACCTTCTGGATGACATTAATCTGGAACATGTGATCCAGGATCAACCACGTGTCCTCTAGTCACCAGTGGGTATTTGTCCAATGGAGCATACTACAGTGAGCCTGAAGTTAAAGAAAACATGAAATTGATATTTGTAAAATAGCTTTTTGCCACTATTTATTCTGCACATCTTCTCCCACTTGTCTGTATTACATGTTAATATAGACTTTAGTTTTAAAGTTTCTACTTTGAACAAAGTACTTGTAAATTCAGCAAACTTAAATGCTCTTTCTTGAGAATGTGCATTCTCCGAATTTTATAAGGAAATGTCATCTATAAGCATGTAAAGTAAAAGCTGACTTTCTCTTGAAGATTCCCAGCTACAGCACTGACTTACAAGAAAAATCAGCCTACTTTCAGAACAGGCCCCAAGCTTTGCTTTGAGTCTGGTATTTAATTCACTATGGATCAATGAGAAAGAAAGCATGCTTTGCATACTAAATTGTAATCTATATTATAGAGGAGTAGTTCTCTTCCATGAACAATGCTGTGTTGTTTTATTTTTCCTAAGCAGGGAATACCTGCAGGTTCTGATGGCGAATTTCCTTCCTTCATATTTAACATCTGCTAGCTTACCTTATAGAAATAGTTAGGGAACTAGTCCAAAGACAAAAAGGAAAAGAAAAAAAAACAAGGAGTAAGCAAATAAAACCATTTAAATATAATAAATTGCTTGTTTTGTCATTTCAATTTAGTGCAAAATGCCAGTGTTGGGCCAAGGAAGGCAAAGAAAATTCTTCCCAAACACAGTCTTTGAGTTTTATCAGGTTTGGTTTGGTTTTTTTCATGATGCTAATTTACCATTTATAAGTAGCACAAAATTTTTTAGACTCACATTCTTCAACTTGTTGTCCACCTCACTTCAAACCTGGGAGCTGCTGCTATTCAACAAAACACCCAGAGCTTCATTTAGGCAATTTCCAACATGCGCTGTGAGGAGCACACCACCTGCTGCTACTTCTGCTTCTGTTACTCTTCTGCAACCACCTTTGGTGCCAGGAAGGCTGAGCAAGAGATAATAGAACACACAGCACAAGATAGAGATGTCTATAATTGAAGTTCTCATTTATTTATTTTACTGTTGCTCCCATTATCTCCGTTCTGTTCCCATCAGCACTGTTTTTTAGTTTATAAGGTTCTGTGAGGTACAGCTTCTTTTTTTAAGATTCTATTAGGGTAGACATACCCAAACATATATACTTGTTTCTTGTATATATCAGTTTAAAAACAATGTAAACAGAAGACTAGCTGACCAATGATCTATTCGTAAAGGGCAGAAAAAGACACCTCCACATTAGATTTGTCATCTTTCTCCATTTATGATACTAAGGAGTTTCATTGTAGAGGCCAAAATTAGCCACTTTTCCTTACCTTATTGGTTCCTTCTAATTGCTTAAAAAATGCCTAAAAATATATAATCATTGAAATAAGCAAGCCAAAGAAGGATATGCCTGTATATATAATTTTATTTGTTTCTAATTATCTTCCAGTAATTAGACAATGGAAGCACTGATTTATTTACTCTGATTTATTTTACTGATTAAGAAGCACAATGGGGTGCAGGACACCATCCACAGAGGACCCTTGGATGAACCTTGCCTGGTTCACCACCCTGAAGAAATCATTTTGTGCCTTCTGCACTCTCATAGCAAGCGCTGCTGTGCAAACTTTATCAACAGTTTCCCTGTCCCCAAGGCAATTGCCCCATTTGGCCAGGTGACAGAATGCCCTTGGAGGCTAGGAACCACAACTAATATATTGTTGACTGAGGGAACCTTCTTAGAATTCCAGTGTCTTTACTGGCACCTTTTGTAGAGCAAATATAGAAAGCCTACATTTTTAGTTTATTTTATTTTGCCCTGGTCCTTGCAATGAGAGACTGTTAATTTGTTTTGACTTTCGGGTCTGTGCTAACTAAGAGGGACAAAGTTGATATGAAATTTATTGCTGTGCCCTCACTGTAATATCTGCATTAATGCCATCTAGGATAATGCAGTTTTGTTTTCACTGGGTTTTGCTGACACAAGATTTTCTCATCACTAAATTTTTGGAGGCTAAAGTTTCTCTTTGCTTCACCACCCATGGAAAGACAAGCGAATCCTCTTGACTAACTGTGGTGAGACATGCTCTGCACAGAAAAAGGTTGTGTGGGGTCAATACATAGAGGCTTTGTGCAGCTGAGGTCTCTGGGTGTTAGTGCAATACAACATCTGGGGCTATGCTTATATTCTCATTATTTAAGCACTTTGGGAGCAGGACCACATAGGTGCTCATTCAGAGATCTATTTAAACAGCAGCAGAACTGAGGATCTTGTGGCTACATACTAGTAAACAGTCCACAGCTCACACTGGCTAAATATCAGCATGGTCCCTAATACAAACTTGACTTGTGCAAACTACTCCTCTTTCAGATTACATTTGGACATTGTTTGGATGTGCTGTACGTGTCAGAAACTATTCATAAAGATGAGTGGCAATTGTGTTTGGGAAGGGCGAAGTTCTGACCAATGTGAGAACTCAGAGCTAAAAAAACAACTTCTGTCCTGGTTTATTTAGGAGTAGTCAGTAGATCAGCTGAAGCAAAGTCAAAAGAGGCTGTTGGGCTGTTGATCTGTAAAGTACTCAGGATCCTTACCCCAGGAGGTGAAGAAATTCTCTATAATATTCAAGTGCTGACTCTACACATGATGCCTCCTAGAGTTTGGACAGTCAGAATGGATGACTGCTCCCAAGATGTGAGCTGGTGAAGAATAATAACTTGTCTTAGTGTAGTCTAGAAGAAATCTGTGTCAGATCAGGAGTTCATGTCCTCTGTACAGAGAGTTATCCTGAACTAGACACCTCATGACACTTAACATCACAGAACAGAGTACAGTCTGGCATCTGGGTTCAGTAGGTGACAGCAACAAACAGCAATATTTTATAAGAAACAGAAATTGCCTCCACCAGGTGAAGGTTTATATCATTAGTTGTTATTTGCTGACAGTTCCCTGGGGCACTACTTTTTGAAGTTACAGAACCAACTTAACTTCTACATTACTGAGATAGTAGCTGGAAAATTTTTAGTCCTTGGTTATTTTTGTTCTAATCCACAAAAGATATTTACAGTGTCTTGATAGTAAAATGAAGAACGTTTCTGTCTGCACTGCTGTTGTGAACTACGTGTCCATCAGCTGCACATTCTTTACATGCAGCTGGGCACACACTTGGTGTGCCACTGGACCCTTTGTCACCTGCAGAGACATTAACTTTTTGATTTAAAACTCCATTGATCTATAAGCATTGAAGATCTATGAGTATATGGGGTTTTTTAATAAAAACCAATACAACATGAAGTAGTCTGAACGTTTTAATAAAAAAAGGTATAATTGCTTTTCTGTGTTATTTGGCTGGGTTTCCAGCTGAGACACTGAAAATATGAAAACTCTTTTGTATCTATTGTGGGATCTTGCTTTATTCCCCAGCAGGTAATATAAGCTGATTATACTGCTTAGCCCTTTGCCTAGTTAAAAACAGCCCAATATTTCCAATAGAGACATCCCTTTACAAAATCCTTACACAACATAATAATCTTCAGTATCTCTTTACTTTCTGTTCATTGGGAATATATAAACAAGAACAAAAAAAGTCCAGTAGAAGTACAATTGTCTCAAGTACGTGAATCAGGGATATCAAAATGTAATTACATGTAGGAGACTACATAAAGTATAAACTTTTGTTTCTTTTTATGGATGCAATTTCTGATGCTTTTTGCTTGTTAAAGTTCTCATGATATAGACTGTGGAGTTCTATGATGTCAATTAATGCAAGAGACAGGAAATTTATCTTTACAGCTGGATATTATTGATTTTTTTACCTCATAGTAATCATCCCAACATTTTGTAGCCTTATAGATCTAATCATTATAATACTTCTTAGTGATTTATACTGTGTGGTGATAATAATAAACATGATGAGCTTTTTTCAGTCTTCAGCAGTTTTAGTGCATGATACTAAGTATACCCTAGCCTGTTGTCAATTCCATCTTGGAGCTTTCCTATAGTTGAAAGGCTTGCTACCATACAATATTCTATAATGGCAAACATACAGAAAGCTAAAAAAGCTAAAGTCTGCAAAACTGTATGCAAACAGGTATGGATTTTAAGTAGAACATGCTGAAAGGTAAATGAGTCACTTTGCTACTCTACATGATTTGCAATTCTGGAACATAACTACCAAAACTAGATTCATTTATTTATTGCTAAAGATTCAGTTAGTTTAAAAAAAAAAATGAACAGTCAACCAAAATCATGAGTTGATTGAAATCGTATAAACATCATTAAACTGAGTTTATATTGGCATTTCCTTTAGAAATATGATTTTTATATTAGCTTGGGTTACAATTTTTGGGCTGACACTTTTCCACATTTCTTGCAGTCTCCATCCCTGGAGTTATATAAAAAACATGTAGATGTGGCTCATAGGGACATGGTTTAGTGGTCAACTTAGCAATGTTGGGTTTGCAGTTGGAATCTTTACACTTAAAGATCTTTTCTAACCCAAATGATTCTAGGATTCTGTGAAATATATACTGTGTCCTCACTCTTCAATTCTGAGATAATCTTAGCTGAAGAAATTCCTGTGCAAGACTGTTGTAGTTCCTGCAGTCCTGCAGTATTGAAAACATTGAATAGTAATGTCTGACAATGGACTGTAGCTCTGATGCACAATGTGCTCTGAGTGGAATCCAGTCATGCTAGTGGAAAGATTACTAATGGGGATTAAACAATTATTGTTGGGTTTACAAGGACAAAAATATTGTCTGTCCACTCTAATGGCTTCATAAAGCCAGCCCAGCTCTGTGTGGTTAAGGTGATAGTTTTAGTCTGTAGTGAGGAAACAAAGCTGGCAAGAGTCCAGAAGGAGCAAAAGTAGTCTTGGAAAGTAGTAGTCCTCTTTTTAGTCTGACTGTTCAAAACAGCTTTTTGAAAGAAGTGGAATTTACACCCTTGTTATAGCATGAACATATCAGGACACTCAACTTTGAAGTCTTTGTGCTTAATTTGCCTCTTAAAATCATCTCTCTTAAAATCGTCTCTACAGTCCCTAGTGTCTTGAAAAATGTCCCAGTTAAGAAGATGGAGAAAGTAGGGCCACCACCTCTCAAAGAGGTGAAAAACACAACTTGCTATATAAAAAGAGGGCCACAACATTCGTCAGTAAGCAGGTGGTGATGCATACAGAAAGCCAAGCTAACCATAGTATGGGGCTGAAGCTGCAGGAAAGCTCCTGGGAGGTGCAGTTAGTCCAGGATTGTTGCTCCTGGGGAGCTGGGAGCCCTGCAGTTCTACATGTGCAGTTCTACATGTGCCTCACGAGGGTGGACTGCTGCACTGAGAAAAGGGCAGTGGCTTGGGGCCAAAACTTCCTCAACATTCCTGGTTTATTAGCACCAAAAAAAAAAACCACTTCATGCTCCACACATTCCCCTGGCCTTTAATGAATCCAACCATCCAAGAGTGTATGCATGTACATGTCTGTGTGTGTGTGTGTACATGTGTAAGTATGCTTGTGTGGAGTTGTCTTTAAATATTTTTTCATATTGTTTTAAAATTACATTTTGTCAGAAGATCCAGAAAATGGACATTCTAAAAGGGTTTTCTTTCCTGAAAAAGTTCAGCCTGAAAGACAAAAAAAAATTTACTCCATAGCCAAATACATTCTGCTGACAATTTAACCCACAGAAAAATTGACACTTCCAAATAAAACTGCTAATTATGGTATATCACATCCAGGGTCCTTATTTTGCTTTCTTCATCAAGAAAACCTAGATGATTCCACTTTCCACAATCGTTTTCTTTTTTTAATTATATCTATTAACAGCAAGGATGGTTTCAGATCTCAAAACCACCACTGAAAGATTAATGCATAGTAAAAAATCCCTTTCTTTTACAAGGACCATGTATTTAAGGCTCAATATGGAATTTAATTGGAATACTTTCAGCTTTAACCTTAAAATTGAGCATGAAGTCTTAGTACTATTAAGGTAATTTTTTTTTTAAAGGAACAATTCAGGTAGAAATTAGATTTTATGTTGACCTTCCATCACCCCTGAACATGACTAGAGACATGAACAGCATCCATATTTTATTTATTCACAATTTGTATTGGGTCCTTACACTATTGTGCTAGGTGTTGCACAAATGTCTGATGGGACCTCGTTCCTAGATAAGATGTTTAAGACAACAGGTAGAGGATGAGTAGGCTGGGTCAATGTCGGTGCCAACAAACAAAAAAAGGAGAAAGTAAAAATCATTAAATAGCTGATACAACATTCATAGAAAAAAATGGACCAGCTGTTAAGCATGACTAGGGTAGGCAACATTTAAAATTCCTAGTGCAACACAGCCAATAATGTGTTTAAAGCATACATTTCACCAGTCTTTATTTCATTCAAGCCTGTTCTCTTTTTCCTGATTTATTCCTTTTTTGTTACTTCTCTGAAGAAGGTGGGTTTTTTCACTTTTTTTCTCTTGGTCACCCTGTTTCCAGCAATCGGTGTGCATCTTACCAGCAAATAGGATTGCTAGGAATAGTACCAAATACACTAAATGGTATTTCTCAACTGTTTACGAAAAGAACCACATAACCCCTGGAAATAAAAATCCACCAGCTATTTTATGTTTCAGTGTGGTTTGGAAGCTTGGGGGAAGGGGAATGATGACATTTTAAAAATAACACAACATTGCTTACCTGTTTCTTGTTGCAGAAGATGCATTGGCAGTAGCAACTTGGTTGTGACTAATCTTGTGACCAGCCACCAGCCAACGTGTGGTGGGTAGTGAGCAGTTTGAAGACTTTTGCTCTCTTTAACACACCACCTCCCACAAAGGCTGTCTAGACCAGCAGTACTGCTACAGAGGGCAAGCTGCCCCTCTGGGATTCTGAAAGTTGAGATGTTGGCAGCACTGAGGTGCAGCTGCCAAGACAAATTGTGGCTCCAGAGTTCAATAAGAGGAGACAAGTCACTTAATCTACTTAATGCAACACTTCACATCTAGCTGTTCTGGGGCAGATGTGAATAAGGCAAGGAGGTAAAGGGATGGTTGGCTACCACAAAACTACCATTTCATTCCTTATTAGTGTGACTGCCCCAGACTCTTAGAATTGTTAATACATGTTGTCCAGAATAAAAAAGAAATGTGCTCATATCAGGTCCTCATCTTTGCAAGCAGAGATGTTCCAGAGATGTCGTTCTTCTGCTTATGGATAGAACTCTGGGTGCTTTGAACTTTTGTAACCCTTCAGAAGCTCTCAAACAAGTTCACAGATGCAGTTTTTGAGGCATGACTTCTAATTCTGACCACTGAATTGAAAATTTAAGTAATAACAGGATTAAAGCTTTTCTAGCATTTAGTCTTTTCCCAAATCTATGCAGGTGTAAAAAGTCATATTGCTGATAGATTTGTCTACTCTTTGCTTTACATGATCATGCCAATGACAAATCAAACTGTGTGTTGAACCATGACTAGACCATTTATTTGGTGTCATAATGACAGTTCCAGTAGCAGTACTTGTACCTCTCTAAGCTAAGGGGAATACAAGCAAAGTTTTTCAGACATTTCAAAAGAGTGTGGATATCTACAGTGCAACATTTTGTACCCACCAGGGCAAAGAGAGGACCAAACATCAGATTTTGCTTTGTTCTTTTTATTGGATTATCTAAAACAACTTAGAGCTTTATTTCTAAAAATTTATGTGTTCAATCACTAGAAGTTCAAGTGTCTGGATTCTTGAAGATTTGACATATGTTGTACAGGCAGGCATAGAACTGGATATTAACATTTTAACATCTGTTGCATTTTCTAGTCCAAATACTGGTTTCCTATTTTCCTTCCTGTGGTTTTATTTTTCTCAAGATCATGTACAGTATGTGACAGAACAAATTGCCACAGGATAATCAGAGACAGTAATTTTCTTTTTCACAGATAGGTGAGTTTAAAAGGGATCACAACAGTCATTCAGCTTAACCTTATTTATTGCTTTCAGACAATGATTCTTGCATCTACCTAGATTTTTGCCCAGATTTAAAGGCTTTGCCTGCCTAAGATTTAGCATACCCTCTGGGAGTTATGTTTGATGTCTTGTTATTCTCACTTAAAAAAAAATAAAAGGGAAATTTGATTTCTATTTTGAACTCTGACTTTAAATTTTAGACATTTTACTTTTTTTTTCTGTTAGATTATCAAATCCTTCACATCATTTAATGATCTAAGAAATACACCATAAAACAATTCTTTGCCTATGTCATGACCCATCCATACAAAAAGTTTATTTGTGTACATCAGAACTATAGTTCTAAGAAATTTATGCTGTATACAAAATAAGCAGAATTCTAGTAGATTAGGAAGCCAAGTGTACTTCAAAACTGACAATGTCAAACAAGTCAGCTTTTACTATCAACAATAAAGAGTGTGTCTCCACCTAGTTTGATGTGAGAGTATATTGTGTGGGACATGTTTAGTGGGCAACCAGGGTTGAAATAATGAACACAAATAACGGATCAGCAAACACTGAAGTGAATATACCCATTTAGAAGTTTAGCAATTTCTTTCTTCTTCAAAAAAATCACATGGGAACTACGAGTCCTGTCTGAGAAAAAATCATTTTGAATAAAACAACACAGACATTTTTGAACACAACTAGCACAGCAGTGTTTTCAATGATAGAGATGTTTTTCATAGGAGCAAATAAAATATTATGGAATGAGAATCCCTAGGTCACCTCCTTGGACTAAAATGACATTAAACCTCCAACATGAGCAGTGATAATACATTCTTTGAATATAAAAAGTTAAGTAATGGGTATCTATAAATTGGTAAGATTAGAAATTAAAGAGAGTGCAGAAAGTAGCATATAACAAATGATACCACATGGCCAATGGCCAGAGCTTTACATAGGATCACTAATTTCTTTAGGGAATTGATTGAGTAATGTGAAAACAAGGAAAAGTTGTCTGGCTTGAATCATCTTTGTTTTAAAGCAAGAAGATATACAACTGCTTAGCATTTCAGGGAAAAAAGTATATATACATACATATATATTGTCTATACATATGTGTATATGTATAGATAGCATTTTATATCTTATATTAATTTCTGTATTTTGCATTCTGTGTCTTTTTTTGTATTTTATATCATATATGCATCACAAAGGCACTTCTGTTGATATGACTACTCAGGGCAGATTTTGTAGAAAGTGACAAAACTCTGCAAATGCTGAGCTTCAGACTCCTCAAACTATTCTGTTTTTTGCAAAACAGGTCAAACAAGGTTTTGGCTATGAAAATATTTCCATTGGGGTGGCAAGAAGACACAAAAGAAATCTTACTGTTAAAGATGAAGAGAAGATGGTCATTAGGTCAGTATTAAGTCAGTAATCTAGTGGAGGGGACTATTAGTCATTAATAGTATTTATGCACTTGGGAGAGTTAACAAAATAAATCCTTGTGCAAGTTGCATGCAATAACTTGAAAATTTCAGGATAAGCATTCAGCTTCAGTAGGATATTGTCCACTACTGAATTGAAAGCTCACTAGCATAGACAAGGTTAAAAACATGCAAACATGATATCAAAAGAAAATCAGTCAGAATTAAACAATTCTTTGCAATTGTACAGAGCTACAGCAGAACAAAGGACCCATTATCCTCTGTTTATTTCCTTGAGTCCTTTAGCATACATTATGCACTCTGCTGAAACTAAAGTTCCAGTTGAGCAATCTGTGCTTTGTCCCAGCTTCAGGACTGGTGGACAGAAACTGCAGCCTTGAAGGTGCTGCTTGCTACCCAGAAGAATACATGGGCACAGATCTGATTCTTCTGTCAAGATTCAATCTTGGTTTGGATGATATGGGAGTTGTTGCAGACAGTTTGAATAAGATTCCACCAAGTCAATTTTTAATGAAATGCTAATAGGGTTCAGTAAGAGAGGAGAATTTTTGCAAATATTTTTTTCTATTTTTGTTGGGTTTTGACAAAGTGTTCAGGCTAAATGTTCCACTTTCACACAAACCATCTCACAAAATTTAGGTCTATCACTGTTTTCTCGAAGCTGTACAAGTTTCTGAGTGTTCAAATCTGTTGATCAAGATGGCTGACAGTGTGGCAAAAAGTAACAGATGCCTGGAGTCTCAGTCTGCAGAAATCATCATTAAGTCAAAGCAATTATCTACAAATAATTTCCGATAGCCTTATAAAGAGGTTCTATCATCACCTAAAGCAAATTGGCAAGATATATAAACTGCCAAGATAGTAAATATACGAGATTAAAGTCTTTAACATTTTTCTAATAAACTGAATTATTTCATTTGCTTTATGGAGGACTGGGCCATCAGATTTATTTTTCAAAAATAATATTAATTAAAAAAACAAAGTAGTGATCAGTATTTTTCTATCTCATTTTTAAACTTCGGAAATGAACTCCTGTGATAAAATAATGAGTTGCCTTGGTTTCTCCTAATATATACTTCACATACACATACTCATATTTATAGCTGCTTATTGATCAGGAATTACACTCAAGCTTTAGAAACAGCATTTGAAGGAAAATATAATTATGAAGGAAAGCTTAGAATTTAAAATGCCTTTTTTTTTTTTCCTAAGCATTTAATTTTCTCCCTCATCTACCAAATAGCCAGTGATATTATTTAGTGAAAAGGACAGAATTAGTCACTCTGAATAAGCAGATCAATACATATTGAAGGCAGATGAGACATGATTTTAATTCAGTAAGGTATAAGACCAAATATTTTGATCATTCATCATTTCCCCCTACATCCATATAAAAAATAAGAATTAAGTTTTGTGGAGTGATCAATCTCTTCTGTTCTCACTTCTGATTCACACTAATCTCGCCTTTAAGGTAAAGAGATTAATTTAGAGGGGGAAAGAAACTGTCCAAGAACCACTGGGTGGGGGTCGTTACCTGCTATTGTTACCTGCTATTTCAAATTTCTGTTTACCACTAGACTGGTAAACAAAAACCATGCACAGCTTGAACAGATGTGGAAGAACTGAGATGACCTACAGAGGCAACAAGAAATAACTCATGTTACTGTGGCTCCTTCTCATCTCCCCAGCCTTTCTGTGTACCTGTAGTTATTAAGAGAAGCAGAGATTTGGGATCAGAATATACTGTTTCAGAAATCACACACATCCATGATTGGGGTCCAAGCAGGTACCCAGGGTCAAATCATGTCATTTCAGCAGCTTGATCAGATGCTAATGGGGATTGACAATTTTTCCAACCAAAAATGTCTATATTTCACATAAAGTCTGAGGAAAGGGAAGAGCTGGCATAAGTATTGCTGCTGCATTTAGAGGTTTTATAGACCATGCAATGTCTCTGTGCCATTTTTCAGAACACTGTAATGAAATTATAGCTCTTGTCTCCAAGGAGAGGGATATCTAGAGCCATATATAGAGCTATCAAAATGCCATCTGCTAACAGGGAAAGTGTTCCTACCACTTTTATTCACTTATAAAGGGTTTTACTCCTTAAATAGATTGATTTTTTTTCTAAGCCCAAATTTGTAGGAGTAAAGGAGGGAGAACCTGGCTTGCCATAAGCCATTTGTCACCCCTGAAACTGCATTTACATTTTCCAGGGTATGATTAAAACCAGAACTCTTGCCAGAGACGTTTGAAGTTTGAATACATGTTATTGCAGTTTGGTATTTGTGGAGATTACTGGGGTGTATAACCTTTAAAAGTGGAAAAAAGCCAACATTTTCAAGTTGTTTGGATTGTAAACATTTAAAGATTACATACTCATGTAACAAAAAAAAAAAAAAAACACTTTATTCTATTTACATAATCAGCTAATCAGCCATTAAATATGTTATAAAGGAACCTCTCAAGCTGATGCTGTGCAGTCTTAAAAATGACTGCAGTGTTGCACACATTATGTTGCTTTTTATAACAAATACCTTTAGGCACAGGGCTGCATTAGAAGGGCCAAGGAGCAGAACCTCCACAAGGGAACCCTGGGGGATGAATAAATGGCTTCAGAAGTTAACACACTTCCCTCTCTTTCCTCTTATTCCCAGGAGTGTAGGCAGCTGAGGGAATTGGCTGACATCTAAATATTAGTGCCTTCAAACCACCTCTTTTTGTATCACTTCAGAGGCCATTTCCAAGGTTCCCCCTGCCTGAGAACACAAGTACATGAATCAGAGATATAGAGACACATAAATCATGGAATCATAGAATAGTTTGCATTGGAAAGGACCTCTAAAGGTCATCTAGTCCAGCCCCTGCAAGTGAGGTTTCTCAGAGCCTATTCCAATCTAATAGGAATGTTTCCAGGGATGGGGTATCTAACACATCTCTGTTTCAGTGTCTACCATTATAAAAATTTCCTCATTACAAAAAAAACCTTCTTCCTTATGTCTAACTTAAATCCACCAATCTTTGGCTTAAAACCATTGCCCCTTGTTCTTTCACAAAAGGCCCTGCTAAACTGTTTGCCTCCGTTTTCTTACAAAGTCTCATTGAAACCTTCCCTTATCCAGATTGGAAAATCCCAGCTCTTATAATCTCCATGGTCCTAGTTTGGACCTGCTTCAACAGAATGCCTTTTCTAGGAAATCTAAAAAAAAAAAAAAATTGGTCACAATCTTTATATACTTTAGAATAATTTCCACTGGAAGTTAAATGAAAGTCTGGAAAATATTTAGTAGTGCAGGACATAAATGCAGGGGGCAATTTAAGCCATAAATTTTCTTTAATGGGTGTGAGATTAACAGTTCCAAAGAATGCATGCAATAGCATCCTATTCCTACAAGGAGCTTAACATGGTCAAGCAAACAGACATTCTCTTTTATATGATCAGAACAAATTAAAAGCTGCTGATCTAACTATCAGACAAGTTACAAGCAGGTAGATTTGCACAAAAAGTACTATTTGTCCCTTACTTTTGTTGTAGAAGTTCAAGTTAACCATGGACTGAACCTGTGCTCAATATTGCAAGCCCAAATCTAGCAGACAGTTCATTGCATAGCTCAAGGCACTTTCTGTTTCCAAACATCTAGATTAACTAAGTCAAGCTGACAAGAACACTTACTGATGTATTTTTCTCTTTATGTTGTGCTCAGCCCACAGCCATGGGGTCAGGGAATACTTTCCATTTTGATTTAGGCTTTCTTGCCCTTTTATGTATAGTCTAGCTGGTCTGTTTATGCAAATTTTTAACTAAACCATGCTTCAACTAAGCTTTTTTCATCATTTCTGTTCCTATTGCTGCCTGTCTTGGACATAAATCTGGTCACAGAGGGCATCCCTTCTACCAGACTTTTTTCTCAGAAAGACAGGGATTCCTCACTTGTTACTGTGGACAGTCTTGTACCTCCATCTCATGTATTGTTGAAGGAGTGTAAGAGGCAATTCTCTGGAGCCTAAAAATAATCTTAGTTTGATAAATAAGAATTGTATCTTTTCTATAGAATCCTCATCTTTCCCAGTTTTTAACCATGGGGTTTTTTTTTTCTGTCTAACTTTTTTATTAAAAATGTCCCTTTTGTCTGCTTTCTTTTAACACCTGCTGTGTTTTCAAGAGGAACAATTCTCTTGAAGGATAAAAGTATACCATAATAAGGAACCATGGGAACAAGGCCAAGGTATTAGACTATCAAATAAAATCTATCTGAGGAGATGCTGAGCTTTTCTTTTTGAAAAGGACTGAGCTTTCTTTTTTATTTTGCAAATGGAACTAATCATTTAAAATAGTGCATCTTCGTTACAGTGCAAAGGACTACATTAGAACTCTCCCTAGAAGAGCAAAAGTGACCATTTGCTACATATACATAGAAATTTGAACAGCTTTTAAAATGAGTTTCTCTCTGAGAGATCTTCACCTTGCTGTGGAGATGGGCGTAGATTAAAAGAGGTGAAAATGTTCAGAGAAAATAAAGGATTTCATTGCTATGCTGTTAACCCCTGACTCTGGTGAATTGCTGTACCCTGCTCATGGCAAAAACTAAGCTTGTACTAAATTATGGGCAGACAATAAAAGGGAAGGTTGTCTCAGTGGAGGCTGCCAGACCAAAGCATGCGAGTGCTTGTGTGTACACATCTGTCTATGTTTTTATGGCCTCAATATAGTACTGACTCAAAGGGCAAAGTGCTGATCCTTATGGTGTGCATGTCAGGAACTGGTTTTATAAAATGTAGGGGGAGAGCACTTCAGGCATTCTCTTATTTAAATATTTGAATAAGTGGGTTTTTCATTTTCATAAGATGAATTGGTATCCTACAAAAAGGAGATGTAAATGCAGATGTATTATATCATATCACATTACTGATTAGTTTGCATTTCAGAATATTAATATGGACAGTAGCAAAGACACTGGGTTGTCCCAGTTAGATACACATAGTGAATATGAATGGCATTTGCCCCAGGATTTAGGGAGGACTTGAAGCTGAACAGCAGAAGAGTTAATTTATGGCACACAGTAGGACTGCAACGCCTGGAATTCTCCATCAAGAGAAGAATCGTTGGAATAATTTAACTTAAGGAAACTGGGCATGCCACATGATCCTGGGGAGCTATGCAATTAATGTTCTGTCTGCCACATTAAAGATTTACCACTGAGATGGTCCATTTGCATACAACATACCCCCAGTGCCAGGAAAAGCTTCACTTGCTTTCACCACCCAGTATGACACCAGACAGCAATAGTGAGATGCTGTTTTGATTCAGTTACTGCTCAGCTGTATATCAAACATGTTAGAGAAACAGGCCTTGACTTCAACATGTTTGATTTGGATCAGTGAATTGAGTACTTGCTGAGCTCTGGAATACAAATGATCAACCTATCTGTCCGAGCACTCTCCCTGTTGGTGCCATCCTCTCGCTGCCTATGGCTAATGCAGTAATATGTATGCAGTGCACAGCATCCTCTGTGACTGCCACTTGACAAAATGTGCCAGATCATCATTGTCTCCAGACGAGACAGATTTATTATAATTCAATATGTTCCTCGTGAGCACTTTTTTCTGTCTTATGTTACAGTCTGCATAGCATTCAGAATAATAACTACATGCTCTTATGACATTGCAGCACTGAATTCTTGTGGCTGAAAAAATCATTTCCTTGGCTCTGACAGAAACTCACCCACAGCAATACCTTCCTGTTGCTGAAAATTAATGTGGGATTTCCCTGCTCTATCCCAAAATAATAAGTTCATGAATTAAAGCTAAGCAGAGTGATTTCTAATTTTTTTAATAAAATGTGTTCAATATTCAAAAACTGGAAAGCCAGCTTTTCTGCGTCGCATTGCAGATAAAAGCCCATTGTACAAGGGAGTGAAATTATGAGATTCTAGATGCAGTTTTGTGTGATCTCAAAGTCAAATAAGGCATAACAAGAATCAAGAAAGGCTGGGCAGGACTAACAGCTGTTCTTGCTAAATTAAAGCTACTCTATATGTTGAGACTGTCACTTGATAATAGAAACAGAAGTGTTTACAAGTGGTCCACACAGACTACTCAAAAATGCACAGGTTTCACACTTTCTAAGAGAATGGTGATCTTTTACAGTGAATCAGTCATTTCCATTGACTTTAGATGCCAGGATGACCTTTACAAAGTGGTATAGACAATAACATTGAATATGCAATACACCAAACATGAATATTGGCACAATTTGGCTCATGAATATTTACCATCAAGACTGCTGCTGACAGCATCTCAGCAGCCCTAATCTGCAGGCTGGCTGTCAGCCAGGTTTCCCACTTTTCCCAGACATAAGGAGGAATTTCAGCCCTACTGGCCAGGAGGCAGAAAAGGATCTGGCATCCCAATTTGATTTGCACTCCATCTGTTATAAAAAAATAAATCTCTTATTAGAGGTAATGATGAAAGTAAATTGTCTAGTATGGACCACACCCAGGATTCCCCTGCAAAGCCTGTTAAGTCCATAGCAAGCATTGCAGCATCAGGCAAAACTGTACTTTGCATCCCTTTCAAATTGCCCTAAGGCATCAACTGTACCTTGAACAGATCATAGAGATTTTTTGGCTGTGGGTGATCAAACCCCTTTGTGAATATCAGGCCTAGACACTCCTGTTGTATGTTCCTGACTGTAAATGACATTTGGTTGCTGTGCTTCCCTGACAGTTGTCTCCTGTATCTACCACAATCATCAGTCCCTTTTCTCCCTGGCCATGGTTTCCAGCCTGGAACTGATAGGAGTGATCCAGACAGTTTGCAGTTGGGTCACATCACCTTAGACCTTGGCTCAGGGACAACCAGCCCTGGGCAGCCTCCTCACTGTTTCACAGCTCCTGCTCTTTCCCATTTTCTTCTCTCATTTACCTTTGGTTGATAAATAAACCACTTACTTTTCCCACTCCAATGAATGTGAAGAACAATTAAACTGGTGATTAGTTAATTGACTAATTAGTAATTATTAGTAATATTCAAATTCCTTGTCTCCCTCTGAAGATTGTGGTGGCTTTTTTGTTTTTTAAGCACCCCATCTTCCATCCCTGTTGCAGTGTGATGTAACAGCCTGTCTCAGTCATCCTGGTTCTTTCCCCAGGTGTGCCAATAACCTCTCCCTTCCCCTTCCTTGCCCCCTGCTAAGTGCTGTCCGTCAACCTTGGCATTCCAGAAGGGCGTTGTGTGATTGGCGAAGTTCAAAAGATGCCTCTCAGCCCTGGGGATATTGGGCCATCCAGGTGTCATTTATCCCCTGAGACTTCCCCCCCCTTACCTGGTTTGTGGGATCCCTACCCCTTCCCTCCCCCTCTCCCTGGGGTTAAAAGACACTGCAACCACGCGGTCCATTGTTCAGTTGGAGCTGTTGCTGCATTCAGAGGCCTGTGTGCTAGGAATAAAGCTCCGGATCAAAACCCTCCAGCAGAACCCGACTCCTTTTCCTTCATCATCGCCTTGAAGCCTCTCCGCCAGAGATAAACCTGAACTCCTGCTTGCCTGGACTTGTCCCAAGCCCAGCTGCAGCATCCAGCCAGCCAAAGGTGTCTCTGAGGTGAAACCACCACAGCTGCCACCTTTGGTCAAGCAGCAAGGCCAGAGGAGCCCAGGCACGTTCCGTCCGGCTATATTGGTATTCAATTCCAATACACCCCCCTACACTGTTCTCACTATGTTAACCTTCCTTCACATGTCATTTTATTTCTGTTATTGATGCTCTCTGATCTGGAGCCCAGATCTGGAGGTGTCAGCTGAGACTGTACTTATTTAGTGACAGAATTATCTGCTGGATGAGGTGTAACTGAATGCTGGATATTTTACTGAGGCACCCCAGCAAGGTATTTGCTTCTTTGAGAGAGCACTGCATTAACTAGCACCTGTGAGCTCAGATCTCAAGGCTCAGTTCAGTTTCTGCAGCACAAATCATTTGCTGGTTATTGCCCATTTTGTATTTGCACATTTTGTTTGTTCTACAAAAGAATCATTCTGCATTACTCTTTTGAATTTCATCTTATATATTAGAAACCCTTTACCAAATTTTCACAAAATTTTAAAATCTTAACTTGTGTCTCTCTCCTTCTCCCTCTGCTAATTTTAACCATCATTGTATTGGCATTTTAAAGGATATTTCCTATTATGCCATTCATGTAACAGTTATGATTAAGTAAAATTCAACAGGTAATACACCCATCAAAATCCTCATTTAATTTCTCCTCCCATGTTAGGCCAAAAGCTAAGGATAGCTGCATAGGTTTTCAAACAGCTCTACACTAATTTCACCCAACCATGTCTTCCTATTTTACATGTGCAGGGTCATGTCAGCAGTCCTACTGAAGCCAAAATAAATCTCATCTCTCATTTTCCTCTACCTGCTGGACTAATTAATCAGGTAGAAAATGAGACTGCTTGACTGACCAATTTTGGATTTTTATAACCATATGACTCTTTAGACATACATACACAGGTAGATCATACCCTTTGTTTTGGCACTTTTCTGGTAGGGGTAGAATTCTGTCTTAAACGCTAGACTTGTCCTCTTCTTTGGAACAGTTCATTTTTTACCCTTCTCTACTCCTCAGCCATTTGTTCTCTAAAAGTTGTCAAAGGTCATCACTAATGCAAAAATACACCATCTTGTTTCACTGATGCTTAAAG
Source organism: Emberiza elegans (assembly GCA_024865655.1). Taxonomy (NCBI): domain Eukaryota; kingdom Metazoa; phylum Chordata; class Aves; order Passeriformes; family Fringillidae; genus Emberiza; species Emberiza elegans. The sequence continues at coordinate 35,269,304 of JALJVW010000910.1, read as the reverse complement.
GGGAATGTCATTAGCTTAGCCATACTTCACATTTAAATATTCTTTAATTTAGAGATTTTACTTGTATTCTCTTTGCTTTAAAAATTGGTATTTAGCCTCTAGTCACACTCAATAGTTTCAGTGGTTTGAGAAATTGAATATTTTACTTTTCTCTGTCACTCGTGTTTTTCTTATGTGTATAGTAATAGATCTTAATTGTTGAAGTCCTTCTGCAGTAAGGACTACAAACAGCATCAAAGGTTGAGTTAGTGTTTAAAAAGCATCACTACTAACATACCTTACCTTCATTTGATTCAGAATACTCAGAAAATTATATTAAGCTTTGTGGCACACGGTGAGCTAGTTTTTTCTAAGGCAAGTATGAATTTTAAAACTTAACATTTTAAAACTTGCCTTAAAAACAGTTGATTTACTAAAGGAAGGAAGAAAAGGATTCCACACAGCAGGGCAGCATGCAATAACTGGTTCCTAAAGTACAGCTACATTACTTTGAAACCATCAGATGCAACCACTGGATGCAAACACACCAGCTACTTTCCCTTTTCTGCACCAGTATCACATTCAGCATAATTAGTAAATCCTGCTGGGTAGCAAGATCTGATTTAAGCTGTCATTGATCTTGCAGTGAGCCTTTCTTCAACAGCCACTCCTATTCCTCATGAATCTTCTTGTTCCTAGTCCTGCTTCCACTGCTGGACCTTTCCTTGCCTTCCCTCAAAGCCTCTCCTGCTGGCTGTGCATCTCTGCTCCCTGCCCCACTAGCTGGAACTTGGATTCTATTGTATTGGTTTGTATTTTCCTGTGTTGAGTCTCCTGACAGAACTACCAGTGAGCAAACTGAATATTTAGCATTTTTCTTTCCAACTTTTCATAGCAAATGCAAAGAAAAGAAATTTGAAACCTGAAGCCTTTATAAATTGTAATTTTTTTTTTTTTTAGGACAAGTCCTTATGGCCTCCTTCCTAATTCCGTACCAAATAATCCCTTAAATGAGCATGTAATGAAAGCAGTGATCACAATGACCTTACATCACTTATATTTGTCAATTTACTTTTGTCCTAAGCCACCTACAACACGCAGAACTGCTAAGATTTAAAATGGTTGAATGCCTCAGTATACATTATAAAAACCACAAAAAAGTTTTAGCAGAAATGTCACATGAAAATAAGATAGGTTGGATATACAATAGTTTAATAATGACTCATTTATAATTCTTTTCCCCTGAGAATCACCAAATTCTATTGAAACAGAAATGGGTCTCTGAAGTAAACCTCTGAGGTCAGATATGGCCATATAGGATATAACACAAACACTATTTCTCTTACCCTCTGTCACAATCCTCACCCTCCTCTTTCTTCTTCAACTCAGTGAATATTTTTTATTTTTTAAAAAATTTGTCTACATTTTTATTAATTAAGATGAAATGGTATTCTCCTGCTTTCTCTTACAAAGTAGAGAAGAGATTTCATTTTTATAGGGAGAGATATTGGTGCCCATCTAATAGAACAATGGCCTTGAAAAAGTAAACAGGATTTCTATCCCATAGGAAGTGACAGTATTTCAAGATCATCTGTTAAACCAAATTCAGGAGAGAAAAAATTTCATCATTTTAAAACTGATACATGTCAAAGCTTGTTTTTAACTTCAATATGAACACTCAGAGCGCTGCTCTGACAAGAGAGAAGAAAACCAACTGAATGACAATTGACACTCTTAAAGATAAAGCAAATTACAGAGTGGAGAAATTTCTCTTGCTCAGCCTTGAATCCGCATTTCAAGAAAGCTGTACAATCAGCTGGAGAGAGTTCAGAGAAAAGACACTCCTGCAGAAGGGGTCGAGCACTGAAAACATGGTCTCTAAGGGAGGATTTCAGGAGTTAGCAGAAAAGAAAAGGTTGAAAGTGATTACTCTGTAGAGATATTTTGCATTCAAAGCAAAAAACAAGCCTGTGACAAAAATGACTCTTCAGCCTTGCTGACAAAAGGCATAAGGAAATAAATGAAAGGAAGAGCTGGATAAATACAACCTTGAAAATCTTACTCATAAAGACGGACATTGTATTATAGGGGCAATGAAAGAAAATGCATCTGCAGGTTTAGAAAACTTGAACAGAGAAGGTGGTTTTAACAAAAAAAAAATTCTTTTCCAGTTTCCAATATCAGTTTTTTTGTACTGTGTTTGCACTACTCTTGATTGTCTCTATTTCCACTCCCTTCAAGAAAGAACAATTTATAACTGAACTGAGATAAACATAGTAAGGATCATGGTTCAAACTCAGTCAAATAAGAAAGCTCATGAACGCTGATGTTTTCCTCCTGCATCAGAAATTCAATTTATGAAACAAAAAATCACTGCAGTGCCCCTGCATTTTAGCATCTTACCAAATATGCTCGTGTGACTTAATCAGTATTTTTACACAGCACAGCCTCCCAAGATCTTTCCAGAGAGCAAGGACTGTTCAGTTCCTCATATCTTAGGCCCTCAAGCCCTAAAGCAGCATGCTGCCAAGATGGCACCTGATAAAAGAAAATAAATAAACTTCACCTCTTCTCTTCACCCTTTCCCAAAAAGCAATCATTCTCTCTAAGGCTCCTAAAAGGGGACAAAGAAAGAAAAAGTGTGTTTTCAACCTTTTGCTTTCAACTGGGATTTTTTTCCCTAAGAATTGCAGATATTTCCTAGAAGATGGAAATTCCAGTTTCCACTTGGATTAATATAAACACATGCAATTATATAAATAATGAAATTACTATCTATGTGAGCAATTGTTTAAAATATACCATGAAATTTTGATTCCCAATTTTTAATCAAGTTTGACAAGATTGGCAAGACCTTCATCTTTCCTGGACACTGCATATGCCTACAAGTCCAAAGTGCTCAGTGCTCTAAAAGGAGCATAGATCAAAATATTTAATTAAAGGCATCATAATTATCTACTAGCTAGAAACTTTGTGATGAGTGACTGCAGAGCTGACCTTTGGCAAATGGCGTGGACAACAGCACTTTTAAGACATGGAGAATATCCAATGCAAGTGGCTCAAATGCTCAAAACTATCTGGAATAGCATTTCCCTCCAAACAGATCAGATTAAAGAGAAGAGAATTACAAATATTTTTGAAAAACAGGAGGAGTCAACTAGAAAAGAAGCATTAAAGTGTGAACATTTTAATGGGGGATAGAGACCTTTTACCAGAGTCGGCAGCAGTCAAAACTTGGATTGACACTGGGGCAAGCTGCCTCAGCATCTCAACCTAAGCCTGGATCAGGCAGAGCTGCTGCTCTGTTGGACACTCTTCACTGCTTACTGGCTAATTACATGCCATTAGTAGATCAATAACCTGCTTTGATACTGTTTTAATTTGAACTACATTATTTCAATAGGTTTTCCTTGCAACAAGACCTAATAAAAATCAAGAAATATTTCTAGTCCTCCTATTCACTGAAGCCCTCCATAACCTCTGTTTTCCAGAACTCTCTTAATTCCATTACTTAACAAGTGCAACACCTGTTGCACTTAGCCCTTTTTTAGGTTGGAATATAGAAGTTCAGGTGCTACACCTCAGAAATGTAAACAAAGTTGTTTTTAATAATATCCTCATTTGGGTGACAGAAATCAAGAAAAATTATGGTAGATTTGGAAAAATAACTCTCCAAACCAAGCAACAAAACACATGGGTTAGTGTGACATCTATTCATCCCTAATACACCTACACTTTAATTCCAGACTACTTTAGGCTTTTATTAGTCCATCCAGGATGTGTTTTACTGTATCATTGTTAGACTGTTAGAGAAAATGTTTATTTCTCAGATCCACAGTACCCTTAATTGAAAGGGCTTATTTGAACTACACAAAGCTGTACTAAAACTTGGCATTATGCAACATACCACCCTAGCCATTTTCTTTAATATCAGTAAATCATCTCGTTTGCTGTATGCATCTCTGTGGGAATGTGCTCATATATTGCCTCAACTTTCAACAAATTACATTCCAGCACAAGTAAGGGAAGAAACAGTTTCATTTAGAGACAACTTTAAGACATCCTGACATTTTGTGCATCAGATATCTGCTACTAAGATAGTATCTGATGAGTAAGGATGACCTGACCACCAGCTGAGAAGCAGGAGAGAATAATGTCATGAGAGAGAATACATCTATTTTTATCCTCCAAAAGTTCTTTCATTACACTCACAGATCCCCCATGCATTCAGTGGGGGTCTTTTTTGTAGACAAAATGCCTCTATTAAGTTTTTGTCTAAACTAGAGATTCTAAACTAGACTTAAATTGTGCCTCCATATATTTAAGAAAGAAAGCTTTAGCTTTACATTAATCTCCTTCCCTTTCCCACTTCTTAACCAAGTGCTTCCTACATTTGAAGCACAATACTGACCATTTCTCAGCCCAATGAGCCAAGAACAGCTGCTTAGCACACCAAAATGTAAAATGAAACCTATATTTTATTCATTCATGTGTATTTCTATATATATACACATGAAATATACCTGTCACAAAGGCTTTCAGAGCAAAAAATATAATCCTACCAAGCTCTGCCAGTATCACATCCTTTTCTCCACTGCAGCCTTGAGCTGTATTCCCTCCTTTCTGACCCAGCCAGGAGGAATGTCTCATAGCATAAACCATGGCAGTATTAATCTTACAATGTGATGACCACAAAATACATGTCAAGTCCTCGCTCAGTTTAGAGCAGTATCTTCCTCGTGCTTGGCAGGTCACCTTGTCACAGTAACTACTACATTGGTATGACAGATTGTCTTAAAGTACTTATAAATTTGGAAGAGCACTCTCAGTGGGAGAAAAATTTCAGGCATTTACTTTTTGTTAGTTATTCATTTAATTTATTTGTTGAGGGCTTCTGATACACAAACTTTTTTTTTTTGATTCCTTTTCTCAGATGCCAACTAGAAAGGGATGGATAATATTGTGAGTCTGTTACAGAACTTAAAGTAATGGCAAATCCTTGTTGAGCTGGGCAAATGTGAGAGAGGGCTGCAGGAGCTGAAAACACAAAAGTGCTGCAGAGTTAACAGCCACAGAACTTTTGTCAGCACTGACCTATTTGTCCTGTCATCTAAAGGTGTTCAATTTAGAGTCCGAGATTTTTTAGACATAACAATTTGAGTGGAAATAAGTATTATTAGGAGACTTTAGTGTGTATCTATTATAGGACAGAAGTATTAACCCTTCACCTAGTAAACTGGAATACTCTTTAATCAGTTATTTTGTACTGTATGTATGCCCTCTAATGGTATATAAGAATAATTCCTATTGTTTTAAATGGAGCAGTATCCAGCTGCTTCTTCACAGCAAATTCTATCACTTTTTCACCCTTTTCTTCTCCCATCTCAGTTACAATGTGACTGAAGACTTCTGAGAGACTTATTGCAACTTGTGAGGTTTTGTTGCTAAAGGAAGCCCTGCTGCTGAAAAAGGTCTGAGTTGAACAGCAGCAGTGCTGAATTGCAGTGGAACAACAGGCTGTGACCTCAGGATCTCTAATCAAAGGAATCCTTCTAGTAATTCTCAGTGTCACACTGCACTGGGAATAAACCAGCACAGGCTGGGAAATTCAGCATTTCAGCACCAACTGAAACCAAACTACATCTGAGAGTGAACTGGAAGTTCAGAATCATAATATTCTTTTCTTTGTGTAAATTGCACCAAGATTGCTCCATTTGACTTAATTTCTAATCTAAATTAAACTTCAAAGATAAAGCACTGTGGTCAAGTTAGCTATATTTCAAGTACAATTTTTTTTTCTGCTGGTGTTATTACCTTAAAACTGAAAATTTCTGGTTTTATTATATCAGCCTGTCATGCCTTTGTAAATGTCTGGATATTATTTCTGCAAAGCAATTCTTCCAGCACATTATATGATATTATATCATGTTATTAAGAACCTAGTTTCTCCTCTTACTTTCCCCAGTATAAAACTAGGATTATAGTGGATGGGATTATTTGAGTCCAGCCTCAAAGTTCCAAATTTCTGTCATAATGATAGGGTTATGCATGGAAATATTAAATTAATAATAAATAAATAAATAAATAAATAAATAAATAAATAAATAAATAAATGAAAAATTAAAGCTAGTATTTTAATGGTTAGTAAAAAGTGAATGATTTGTGGACCAGTTTTTATTCTGAATTTAGCCACAGAAGGAATGATTCTCAAATAATGCAACTGAGCCTGAATTCATTGTCTCCTGTATAAATCTGGCACTTTACACATTCTTTAAAAATATTATTCCTCACTCACAAAGATAAACACCATAAATATTCCACCTCTTTGCAACTGTAAATGTTTAGGAATTATCTATACTATTCAACTATCTTTAAACTACATTTTTAGCATTTTAGTGTAGCAATAGAACCAATAAATATTTCCAGATTATTTTCACTGGCATTACAGACCACTGTGATCCATGTCTTTTTTTTTTTTTTTTTTTTTAACATTTTCATCCTTAACACATTTTTACCTTTTCAGAACAGTTTTCCTCTTTGGTAGCTGTGTTTCAGCTTCATGATGCTGCCTCTATAACTTCCTACAGGACAGGTAGGAGACATAGTAACCTTTTTTTCTGTACAAGCTGTTGTCCGAACATGAGTTTTCTTCAACATGAGAAGAATAAAAAAGAAATAATTCACCTAGATCGAAATAGAGGCATGATAAAAACTTCAAACATCAAAAATATTGAAGCACTGGAACAGCCTTAGAAGGTGATGGAAATCTCTATCATAGGAAGGCCACAGAGACAGGTTAGACAAACTCCTGGGAAAAGTAATATCAGTGGGCTTAAAAAGCTTTTGAGATAATTCTGTCCTTACAATCTTCCTTTTACTTGTTTTCCCTTTCTCCACATTAATTTCTTTCCATATCTTTGTGAATCAGTCACTATTTAGTACACTGTAAAGAAAGTGGAAATGAAAGGGTGGCTGGGTGCATAGAAGAATAAAATAGATGGAGTGTTGTATGCATGTTGCTGGATTTCAGACAATAGACTGTAAACTAGAGGATCTCAGTTTACTCCTGTCTCACGAGATTAAGTAATTTAATAATTTAACTATGCTTCAAACTTCTGTCTATAAAGCTCCATTATTATAATTTATTTTTTCCCTTTTCAAGGAAATTACATGTTTATATTGATATTTAGAATAAAAAATTATATTGTATCAACTGGGAATATTTATATTGTTTCACAAATTATGTCATACTATTAGGCATGACAACTAAATACCATAGTAGCTATGTTTTATTTTTATAATCAGATAATTTACAGTTCTGTTAATATGAAATAAATAGTGAGAACTACAGAATTATTTAACTCATAAAATGTTTGTGTGGAATATTTCAATACCAAGTTCTGGTAAGAATAAACTTGTTACTCAAACACTGAAGATAATCTGTAGGTCTAATATTTTAGACAAGTTAATTTGTATTTTTTGATCCTTTATGAAAGGTGTGAAAAGACCTCTGACCCGAAGGCAAACAAATCTGAAAGCAACAAACATATTTTCCATCATTTGAAAACAGAAATGTCATTTCTGTCAATAAAACCACAGCTGCAGTGAGCGTCTGCCACAGATTTCCTCTGAGCTGAAAAGAGCCAGCTCAGAGTGAGCTGACAGCAGTGGCCTTTCCTGCCAGGGGACCTGGGCTGCTGACATTACAGCTGAGTGCTCGCCCTCAGCCCTGACTCCTCTAATCTGTTGGATTCTACAGAAGAGAATTCCTGAAAGATTTGAGAAAACCAATTATTCCAATGAACTCTTTCAACCAGTATGAAATCCACAACAGAGAATTAGCATGTGGAAAAGAGTGTACATATAAATTGCACTTTCCCCAGGTAATTTATTTTTTAAAGAAAGGAAAAATAGTTTTCAGACAGTAATATTTTCTTTCCAGTTAAAATTGTTCAACTAACATCTGTTCATGGAATTTGACTCAAAATGTATTGAAATGGATGTCGCAGCATGAGCCAGCCCACTTACGATTCATCTGGATTTTACTAATTTCTATTTTCCTGAAAATTTAGAAATTTTTTCTCTCTTTTTCTGTCCTGAGAAGCTCCATTGCCCTTTCAGCAGCTGCTTCTGGAGCAAAACCTGCCTTTGACTTAATAGGTCTTGTAAGAATTTAGAGCCAGATTCTAATCTCTGACAGCTGCAAGTATGGATAAAACAAATTGGTTTCAGGAGAATAAGTTATATTTTATGGAAGTAAAAGAATAAAGTCCATGAGCTTTGAAAAATATTATTCATGCAATGTCCACCTATATAGCTTAAACTCCTAAAGATGAAAGAATGGAAGATATTGATGCTTTAGAGACAACATTGTTTCAGTAATTGTGTCAGTGTTTTACCATAAGCCTTACTTGACTCCATGTGTACCTTAGCAAGGGGTATTAAGCCACATTTCTTACTATTCTTGCGTTTCAATATATTTATTACATTTCTGAGACCATACTATATTTATGACTATGCCTTAGTTACAGCTTGAAAAAACAAACAGTAACCAAAAAAATTAGATCCATAGGAAGAGAAAACACATCTGTGATAAGCTGGTCTGTGCTCCAGGATAGATCAGCCAACATGAGGAAAAATAAGAAAGAAATCCATTTTTTTTTAAGATATTTCATTCCTCATAGAACTACACTTAGAGATTATTTCTTGTTTAGTTTGATAACATAAAGACATCTGATATTTCAAGGTCTTTAAAGCTGTCATGGCCCTTAATAAGACTTAGAATCAAAACAGGTAGAAGCAAAATTTGTATGTGTACCCAGCGTCTGTGATTAGAGAACAAAGGACCAACATGGAAAGACAACAAGTAATCTTTACACTCAAAAGTACATTAGAATGACAGTGAGGAGCAGTGTTATTCTTGGGCTCAGGTCAGTACCCTACCAGCAGTGAAAGAAACCATTGATTACTGCACCAGCCAACTCTGAATACCAGTCATATGCATATTCACCATGCAAAATATAATTTGAAAGATACAAATTCATATTTAATGCATGTGCTGATGATAAATAATTGTAATGTTAGGGTTTTTTGTTCCTCTAGAGCAGTTCTACATTTAAGAAAGAATGTAAACTATAATTATAACCTGACAGTGAACAAATCAGTCCATGCTCTTCTTAGTCCATGGGTGAGCATTAATTCACTTTTGCAATCTGTCATCATAAACATCTACGTAAGGTTATATAAGAACAGCCATACCACAACAAGTCAAGCACTCAGCCTGCTATCTCATGTTCAAAAATAATTAGTAATGGATGCTTAAAGAGGAGTATAAGAAATAGACAGGTTATTCAGTGATGTATTTCAGGCTACAATCTCTCAGGTTACAAGTACAATATCCATTCTGCAGTTTAGGAGGTGTCCACACCAAATTTAATATTCTTCTGTTCAACTACCTTTGATGGATTTTTTTTTTCTCCACTCATTTATCAAATCGTTTTTTTAATCCATCTAAACTTTTGGCATCTTTAGTTTAGAGTCACAAAAATGTTCTCCATTTAACCAAGTGCTATATTTATGGCATAGGTCACAGATTCCAGAGTTGGGCGTACAGCCCCCACAGTTCATATAAGGCCTCTATAAAATTATTTTATGTGGATCCTCAACTGCAACAATAAGCTGGAGAGATAGAATTAATAGTAAGAAAAAAAGGAAAAAGAAAAACAGAAGATATTAAATTATTCTGGAGGAAAAAAATTAAAACCAAGACAGATAATAAAGCTCAATATGGTGAAATTGAAAGGAAGAAAAGATGAGTATGGCACAAGCAGAAGACTAGAACATGTTTACATGCCATGGGGAATTAATGCAATCCTGTTTATCTGGGTTTTGTTCTATACAGAGAATAATGAATAACATGTTTTCATGTCCTCAGATATGATGGCTATTTTGCTCTCTGAATTAAGAACAAATGCAAATTTTAGCCCCCCAAAAATCCATAGTTACAAAACATAATTTACATCAAATAGCATTCAAACAAAACACTATCTGAAGAGGGATGTGAGTTTTATTTTACTTCAGCTTAATTCTTTTACAGCTTCTTATTTTATGACTGCTATTGTAGACATTCAACACAGCATCAATAAGTATTTGTGCACTTTTTAATGGACACAGCATTGAAATGTAGTCTCCTCTTCTGCCAGAGAGTTACAAAAATATATGGTGGTTGGATAAGACAGTAGAAAAATGTGAAAGATCAGAAAAAGAATGAAAGCAAATATTAAGGTGCTAGAGCCATGATTTCCACATGAGGAACTTTTACTGGTACTGATTGTCCCTGGACACAGTTGCCAACACTGCAATTTTGTTAGAGTACACTTGGCTGCCTTTGTGCCTTTGCCAAGCCAGCACATTTCACAGCTATAAATATGTGGGCACCCCAGCATAAGTCAGCATTGTCGCCTTTCTTTCTGGTATATTTTGCATCTCCACTGCAATGTCAGATTAAATGTCTTTTTTTGGCAGGTATTCAATCACTGGGTCTGCTCAGGGAAACCCAGGATATCTTTCACTTCCTTTGGGGATGGGGAGGGAAACAAGAAGTTAGCTGGGATTTTTTACTGAACCACATTTGTGTGATCACAGGGACTGAGTTGCTAGAACATTGAAAACAGATTTGGTGGCCAGTCACTGACATACTAATGCAGCTAGTCCAGCCCTGCAGCTATAATGATCAGTTTTTCCAGCATCAAAGATTCTGTTCCTACAGCAGAACTGGTTCTTTGCCATGAGGAAAAACAGCTTAACTTGCATGGTTTAAATGAAATCAGAACGGAAGCAGCTTATTGATTTACTAATGATGAAATTAATCAATGGGAGAACTCTACATTCAGGAAAAGAATCAGCAACAGAAAAGGCACTGCCTGACTTACATAGTGTGGGCAGTCCTGCCCACCTTGTGGTGAGACACAGAAATAAACGCCTTTTGACCGTCGGCCATGTTAGTGTTTGCTTTTGTCTCCCCTGTTAGAGAGGCCACCTACTTGTCTTTATAAAGACAATTTCACTTGCTCGCTGGGGTCTCTCCCCTGTTAGAGATCTTCATATTTCTCCTGTGCTGCTTTGAAAGTTAACTCTTTTCCTGAGAGATTTATTGCTAGTCCCTTGGTGACTGTTTAGATACTGGTCAGCCAATCTGAAATTTTTCATTGCCTTTTGGCATCATCAGTTTTGGGACAAAGTCCTTTTCAGAACAAAAAGTTTGGAGTGCTCCTCACACACACCTAATATTGTCATTCACTCTTCCTACCCAGGCCATATTACTTTTCTAAAATACACCATTGTACTAGCTCAGATGGATTGATTAGTACAGATTTGCTCTTCCATGGGTCAAGTTTAAAATAAAGTAGTATAACGCCCTGTTTTCAGTATGCTTTCATAGCATGGATATTGTCAAACTGCTTTCAAAAAGCAAATATTGCCATAAAACTGTGCAGAGTATACTAGCTCAAGAAAAATCATTACATATATTCATTTATAGTCCCCTGGTAAAGATGGATAAAGCTTAACATTTTTTGAGTAATTTTTGGCAGTGCAGCTTGAATTTCAATTAGGCCATTGAACAGATGCAAAGCTTTGGCTTTGTGGTTGGGCATCAACATGGGACTCAACATTTTGAATATTACACAGTTATCTTCCTTGCACAGCATCTGGCAAGTCCAATCATCTGCGCTACTAAGTAAAAAAACGGAAATAAAGTCATGAATTTAGATTCCTTCAGACAGATTTCAATTCAGTGAAACAATGACAGGACAAGTATTGGAAATTTTTTTTCCCCACAGGTTTTACTCCTTTATTTTAACTATTTCTTTGAGAAACTGGTTAGATTTCAGCAAGCACAACTTGCATGCTGTAAAACCATTTCTGAATTGAAAAAGATATAGAATTCTATTGACCTATTGACTATGAAATTAAATTAGTCATCTGTTAGAAGAGTAACAGTTTTAGGTATGAGAGGTTGTAGGGGGAGAAAATAGAACAGCTGCTACATTGGCAAATTAAATAAAACAGGAAAATTTTTGGAAGAAGCAAGAAAGTTTTTGTCCCTGAAAGGGAATAGAATAGAATATAGAATTTTGCTTACTATATCAGTATGCAAAATTCTCCCTGAGAAACAATGGAAGCAAGTTCATTCTGATTGAGAAATGCTTGATGTATCTTGATCTGTCATTTCCATAGACACCTTAGCTCAAAGAATGTGCAGCTGGATTGTAAACTTCAGTTTTGAATACCACCTCATACCTCTCAGTTTCTGACCTGCATGCACCTAAAAATTTAGAAGTCACACATTATTTTAGACACAAATTTGTACAGAAGATTATGCAGAACTTGGAGAAGCAACTGGCAAGCAATCTCAAAAATGGGAAAGGCTAAAGGAAGATATATTCATAGAAAAATGTAGAAGGAAGTGAACACATGAAGCCAAATGAGAACCTAGAAGGAATTCAAAGATTTAGACTAGATAGGGTCAGGATTTAAAGAAAAAAAAGGACTAGGTTGTGCTGAGGATAAGCATTGCAACCTTTAAAGAAGCATACTTAAGTACTTTTCAGGATGTAGCCCTTATATCCCTTTTGACTGTAGACTTCCCTAGTGATCAGATCAGCACCATCATCAAGAAAAATATGCAACTGAGATCCCTGCAAATGGTTACAAACCACTTGACTGATACTGCTCCATCTCAGTGAATAAAACCAGCCCATCCTTGAAATGTGGCCATTTTTTAAATTGAAGCATTTATCAGAATTGGAGTATTGTATGAGATACTGATTTCTCACACACAAGGAGAGAAGTACTTTGTCCTTTCTCTCTTCTTCCACAGTCCTGCAATATAGCAGCCTTTTATAGGAGTGACACTGCATGGAAAATCAGCTTCCCAACTAAACAACCTTTACCAGCTCCCACCCCTGCCTGGAAGTGTCCTGTATTGAGGTCACAGTATTGTGCTCAAAGGGATTAAAAATCCTTTGATTTGTGTCCCCTCTTACACAGTGGCATGGCCCGGGGCTCTGGGGTGTCTGATTTTTTTCACTAATGAAAGGGCCACTGAATACAGAAGGTGAAAGGGGGAAAGCACAGCAGCAGCTGCTGTGGGAGGGAAACATGACCCCTCCAAAGTGGTGTTCAGTCCCCTGAGTGGGACTGACAACTCAACCATGCAAAGGAAAGGAAGTGCTGTAGGGAAAGGAATGGTGCCACCACACAGGGACACCATCATATTTTCACTTGCCACATGGGCATAGCAGAAAAAAAGGTTTCATCTGCTGCTTTAGCTGAGTGCATTGGAGTGTAATTTCATTTCTTGGGTGCATGTGTGAGTGCATGTGTGCAAAAGACAGCAGGAAGGAGCACTTAGTTTGATTGCACTCTAACCATTTGCTGATAATGTGGTTGAAAGCAATTGTGTCTGATAATTTACGTTTTTAAAAGCCTGAGTTGCAGTAACTGCTTTAAAAAACACCAAACAAGATTAAAAGAAAAAGGTGGGGATTGGAAAATTAAATCTGTAAATGGAAGCTGGAATTGGTAATCTATCATGCAGTGGGATGAAATTACATACAAACTGTTTTGTATGTTAAAACTTCATGTGAAAACAAAGATTTTGGTTTTTATTACACAGTTACCTGATAGTCTCAAAAGAGGGATGCCTTTCCACAGGAAAAAAAAAAGGAAAAAAAGTTGGTTTGGATGTTTGCTTGTCAAGTTGTCCTAATATCTGAATAAAGGTATTGAAGATATTCACTGTGAGGGTCATGAGGCACTGGAAGAGGTTGCCCCCAGAAGTTGCAGATGCCTCATCTCCCCATCCTTGGCCCAGTCAGACAGGGCTTTGAGCAACATGGTCTAGTGAAAGGTGTCTCTCTCCATGGTATGGGGGTTGGAACTAGATGATCATTAAGGTGCCTTTCAGGCAGAGCCATTCTAGGATTCCATGACTCTGTGACATTCTCCTTGACTGCACTGTACCTAAGCCACACTTCAGAGAGCCATGGGATGGATAACAGCTTTCTTAGGGACTGGGTCAAGTTCATTTACCAGCTTGCTCTTTACAAGACCAAAAGGAAAGACGTTTTCTTGAGAAAGGAGAAGCACAGAGAACAAAATCTCCCATGAATTGGAGCAAGTAAGGAGACCTGGCTTTCTCACAACCTACAATTTTAGGGATGCATAATTTTCCTGGAAATTCCGTCTTCTCAGTTGCTGTCAGAACAGCATATCAATTATCCCTAATAAATACATGCAGAGCCAATTGCATTGGTTTTCCTGCCCACTTTCTTTGCAAATATGGGCTCCTGTATGGAAACCAGCAGAAAGATTCTTATCTGTGCAAGACTGCACATTCCTTACCTCAAAAGTTGAGCTTCTAGATGGAAACAAATTATCTGCACATACACTGGTCCCAGAACTACAGATTTCTATTTAGGATTTGTGCTTCACAGGAGCACCTCAATGCACTTTTTTTTTTCCAGAAAAAAATATATTTAAGTGGTGACACTGAATCTATTTTTAAAACAAAACCATTATCTGTTGTTTCACTCAGCTTCTTCTCTGTATTCAGAAAACCTACCACATTTCAGCTATCTCTAGTAATATAATTCAGGTTCTAAAAGCTCAAAATATAGAAAGCCTTATGTCTGTACCATTTTAACCCACCAAATCTTGAAAAAAATTTACTGTTTGAATTCAGAGGCTACAATGCTGAAAAGTTTCAAGGCATTAGTTGTTTTTGGCTGAAGAAGTAAAGTTTATTTTAAGGGAGAAAATATAGGGAACAGAAAATAAAAGAAAGCTGGGCAGTGCTTGTAGGTATTGTAATGAGTTTCTTCCATTAAAAAAGTTTAAAAATTTAATTCTAAAAAGACTAGGTTGCTAGTCCTTTTACTTACTTTTACACTTACTCAGTGTCATATATCTATATTTTGTATTGCTTTTTAGTATTAAGTAATTTAAGATGTCTTTTTTAATTCTGAAATGAAAGCACTGAGAAAACCAAAACCATAATGATAACCCTTTGTTATGAACATCACCTCTGAAACACTTAATTGAGATTACAGAAGAGCCTCAAAAATAGTTTCCTTAAATGCTCATAATTTTGAAACATCTTTAAAAGCAACTTCCTGACTTATTGCTTTCTCTGGGAGAAAACCCTGAGAGAAAATTGTATGTTACACAAGTGCTTTGATACAGATATCTCAGTCAGGGCCTTTTCCTGTGCTACTTGGGATGCAGTTCTCCAAGTCCATTGTTAATGACATTTTTGTCTTGCACAGCTCCCAAACTCAGATTCATAGACCGTCCCTGAACGACCAAAATTCAGAAAATTTCTTCTTTACATTCAGATACCTTATTATTGTACTTCAGATAAAACTTTACTTCTTCGCTTTTTAAAATTGTAGCAGTGACCTAATAGCTGGACATTTACAAAAATTAGCTACCCTGTTAATTTGTCAGCTGTCTGATTTAAGGACAAGCTGTTCAAATTTATCAATAAAATCTAGGTGGGGGTGGGCAGGGGGAGGAGAGGGGAGAAAGAAAACGAAAAAATTAATACGATTCCATCTTTATTTTATGAGTTAATAGATGCCAATAAAATTATGACACCTCCACACTTCACACAGGTGTAATATCTCTACAGGATTTTTTTGTCTCAGATATTCAATGATCAGACAGGAATAACCACCAGTGAGTGAGGTCTGGGCTACGTTGTCAAAGTACAAAGCCTAAAATAATATCTTAACTTTCCTGTTTACTGGGGAGGATGCCCAAGTTTCAAATGATATTGAGTCACTTGGTACAGCACACAGATGAGACAAGTACTTGCTCCAGTGTTATGACTACAGATTTCTTTATACTGTTTCAGCAGATGTTTTATAGTGACAGCTGTTTTTCATCCTGACCAATGCAGCCTTTTAATTGCCTTTTGTTTCATCACTTTCTTGTCATCTCTACCTGTTGGCTGCTTTTGTTTGTTTGGGATTTGTCAGGAGCATTCCTGCATTGTACAAAGCAGGTGTTAGTGTTGTTCTCAGTGTAAATCTGCATTCAATAGTCAGGGCTATTTCCCTGTTCTGGAAAATCAAGGTGGATTATTCCTATCAGCCATGAGTTAATTCTCTGAAGATTCTGGATGCCCACAGGAGAAGGTAGGAGAGAACAGTTACAACACATCTATGTAATAGAGGTGGTTTTTTTTTCTCTACAGGCAGACAAAGCAATCAAAGACATTTCTCAGCTCTACATTTGCTCAGTGAGGACAACAGTAGGGAAGGGTCTGCTTCATAACTGGGATCCTTCACTCATTTAATGATATATTTACCATGGATAGTTTATAAAGGACAAGATTTATTGATGTGTCAAAAGACAGCACAGGCCCAACATCACTGGCCACTTTTTCTCCTGCAGAAGTACTGGGCATTGTTATATACTACATAAAGATTTAGTTCAACATTTTCATCACTCAAACAGTTTATATGTTTGTGTATCTATAGCAGCCAGACCATCGACCATATTAATGACTTTTCATCAGGCTTCACAGTGTGCTGGGAGAAAATGTATCTCCTGCAGGTCACTGCTAATACCATTGCAATGAAATGTATGTAATCACTTTTTGCTGTCAACAGTGTAATAGCAGAGGTGTTCACTCTGTAGATGATCTATTATATTTTATGGGTCTTCTGGGAGGTTTTATAGGACTGAACATAATCCAGGTTGCTGAATTACATGAAGCAGGTCTGAGTGGACAGCTTTAAGTTTGAAAATATTCAAAGAAAAGATGTAATTAACAAACACATCAATTTTGATTAGTAAACATGTCAAATAAAAATTACCTGACTACTCTTTCCTTTGAATTAAAGAATTTACTTATTTAAAATATAAATAAATATTTTATTATCATATCACAACCAGGAAGCTGAATTATTCATGACCATTTTGTATGTGAAAATATTTTTAAACAAATGGAACCATCTATAAACATACTGAAAAAAAATTATCCTACTGAAAACTAGTGTATGGATTTTTTTGTGCATATGCTGTGAAGCTTTCCAGTCTTGGCACACATGTATGCTCTACATTAATCACTGCACAGTATCTCTCAAGATGTGCATTATTCAAATTCTAAAAAAACAGGTTTTTTTAATGTACAGACAGTATTTCAGTTAACACAATACAAAAAATATAGAAAAAGAAGAAAGAGAAGACAAAAAAGAAGAAGGGAAGGGAAGGGAAGGGAAGGGAAGGGAAGGGAAGGGAAGGGAAGGGAAGGGAAGGGGAAGGAAGGGAAGGGAAGGAAGGGAAGGAAGGGAAGGGAAGGAAGGAAGGGAAGGGAAGGGAAGGAAGGGAAGGGAAGGAAGGGGAAGGGAAGGGAAGGGAAGGGAAGGGAAGGGAAGGGAAGGGAAGGGAAGGGAAGGGAAGGGAAGGGAAGGGAAGGGAAGGGAAGGGAAGATAGCCCAAGGAGCATTAGTCCTGTCATGGATGATGTCACCTAGAAAAAAGTAGGAAAACTTTGTGCACTAATATTTTAAAGCACCAGTTTTGCTTATGTTTAAATGTAGTTCATTCAATTTAGTGTAAGCTGAATTGAGTCCCACACACTTTTGAAGCATCAAAAGTAAACACTACTTTGATAAATTAATTTATCAAATTTCAAAAGAAAAAAACAGGAGATAGTTAGGCTCCATCATTTAAAATACAGGTTAAAGATAAGTTTATAATGACATGGATTGAAAAGAAGAAGGTCTGGCATGACACAGATCACAAATGAGTATAAAAGAGACATCTAATTAAGCTTTCCTAAAGCTCCTTTTTCATTTCTCCTGCTCATGCTGGAGTTGTCTTCAGCAAAGGTGCTCTAACTGTCAGTGCATCAGAGCCAGTCCCAGAAAACTTGTTCCCATAATAAATATCCATATGTTCCGCTTTTCAAACAAGAGAAAATGCAGGGACTCTACAATCAGATTGTGGGTTTAATATTCTCTTCTTTATTTATCCTGCTGAGGGGAAGAATAGCTTCAGCATCCTAATCAAAACTTTAGTTGGCTTTCAAATGAATGGAGCATGATAAAAGATAATTATAGCAAGATGAGAAGCAGCTGTCAGCCAAAAACTGGAGGGAAAATGTGGCCATTTGTAAAATCAAGAAACCATATTGTTGGTCATTGGTAAATCAAGAAATCAAGAAGGAAGACTTTTACTGAACTTGGTAACTTTCCACTGGGGTTACCAGGAGATAGGATAGAGAATTTTCATATAATGCAGTAAATGTAGACTTGTATCTGAGGGTTGGGCCTTCTAGGAAAGTGGGGCAGTACAGTCAGGGCAGTGACTGAATATGCTGCCAGACCAACAGGGATAATGTTCATTGGTCACGTGCACCTGGACTTTGCAGGATACCCAGGGAGTCTCCAAGGTCTCAGACACATTGAGTACACACCACACAGGTGCTCTGTGCATGAACAGTAACGGTAGCATGCCAAATAACTCTTGAATTTACTACATGTTGCCTATGAATGTGTCTCCAGAAAATACCAGAAATAAATGAGAAAACTGAAACGCCAGTAATGCGCCATGGTTTTTTCCAGAGTTGCTTTTACTGGAAAGCAGAACCTTCATTGAAGGCAGACAGCCTCACCGATATGTATTGCAGGAAAAGCTGGGAGAAAAAAAAGAGGAAATAAAAGTATGGAGGAGGGGAGATAAAGGTGAGTAGGACACAGGTTAATGTCATAGGTTAGTCCTTGCTGAACACTTGGCTCATATCACCTTTATCAGCTACAGAAGGACCACAGAGCAGAGTCATGTAGGTTTCAACAATGGAATGACAGTAGAAATCTGTGTTAATTCCAGAATTCTGGAATCTCAGTATCCGTCTATGGAGTATTTTATACCATAGTGTAAAGTTAATCAAATCAGTATGCACTTACATATTTTAAGGAACAGCTCAAAGTTTCCAGCATTCAGATAATTATGTTAGAGAATGGCTGGCCAGATGACACAGCAAGCTTATTCTAAGCTTTTCTAAAATAGTTTAACCAAAATTTTCAATATACTTACTACATCAACCTCTTAGCACTTGTAAAGCAGCATGGCTGTTTTCAGTCCTATGAACTTGCAGTGATTTATGCCAATGAAAGAGTAGGCACTGCTGTAAATTCGCAGAGTTCTTTTGAATTCCATGGACTTACATCCTTTATGCAAACCAGTAACCACATTATGCAGAGCTGGTTGTTTACAATCAGTCTGTGTTGCAAGTATCAATCAACTTAATGCATTTCCAAGCTAGATTTCCAGTCTAAGCTAATCACCTAAGCCCCTGGATAGTGAATGCCAAGAAACATTTTTTTTTCCTTGCACTAGGGCATATTTCTTTTCTCCTAATGTGGATTCATCTGATCTGTTTTAGATGCCTACTTTAGGAGATATTTATCTTACCCTAAAACTGCCTGTGTCTGTGGAGATTTACAGCTGTCTGAACAGATTAATTCCACATCTAGCCTTAAAATAAGGTGACTCACCTTTTGGAGGTGTTTGTAGTTTTTACTGTGAGAATATCCTAGTAATTTTCAGACACATTTGGGACAGAAGAACTCTTGCCACAATTCCAGGAGTTTTCAAAAAATCAGAGCGCCAAGAGCTCAACAATTTGTTAAATAATTGCTACTTCTTTCAAACCTACATGCCACCCAAGAGGATACCAGAGTCATTAATTATATGGAAAAATGTGCTAAAGACATTACCTCTAAATAGTATTAAACAGTGAAAGTCCAATGGCCAGAAGTTAAATGTACAAAAATATATGGGAAACCAAATGGATATGATGAGGGAGAAGTACCACTTCATCTTTTCTCTTCCACACTGACCATCAATTTTAAAAAGTTTAAAATATTCAGTAAAAGTTCATACTTATGAATGACAAAGATTGTGATCCAGTCACTTTAGGCATTCTGTGCTCATTACCTTCTGCTCTATTGAACATATTGAAAATGAATATGGACAGTGATTAAGCACACAGGCATAAAAACAAAGCCTAAGAGATTTATTTTATTCCTGCAATGTTCTCTGATTTAAAAAATAACAAACAAAAAAACGAAAAAATACTAAAGACAAAAACAACAAAAATCAAAGCAAACTCATTATATATAAAAGAAATGAAATTAGTAAATTACCTCCCTGTAAAAGATGGATGAAATTATAGTGTGTATATATAGAGATGCTTTTAGGATGAAATGTTTGAAAGTAACAAAAAACAAACAGAAAAAAATAGTCAGAAAACCACTGACCCCAGTGCAACAGAAATTTGTAATAGTTGAACACACATCTCTCCCACATTCATATAACAAAACCCAGTGTGTTCGGGTTAACACTATCCCATTGCTAGTAATAATCATCAGTAGGAATGCAGTACTGAACAACTATCAGTTGCTGCCTTCTGTAAAAGGCTCCAATAATTTTATGTTAAAGAAACATTTTTATGTCTACCCAAAATATTTATAGGATTGTCTCCAGGTATTGAATTAGGAGACAAAGAGATTTAAATGAGCCATGTCAGAACAAAGAATAACTATTTTATGAGTTTACTGCTCAGCTTATTACTCTGAGCTGGCATTTGCTTTGCCACCTTGACAGTCTGAAGTAATTTAGCAGATTGTATACCATCACTACTTTAATTACAATGCTTCACTGAGCAGTCACTCGTGCACTTGCTAAGAATTTTCTGCTAAGAAATTGTTCTGTCCACTGCCATCAAGCCATAACTTGAGGACTTAATAACAGCAGTACATGTAGCCAAAAGCTACTCGTGTGGAAAGAATGACAACCACTACCACACAAAAAACCACTGCAGTCAGACGCAAAAGTTAAATCTCAGGCACCAAACCAATTCAGCAGCCTCTGTTAAATGACTCTGTTAGATCTCAGCTCTGCAAAGACCCAGGTAGCCTCCTACTGCAGTGCCTCTTCACTGAGGTGCTTGTAAGGATTGATTTACCTAATCTCAGGCCCTCCTGTTTTCTCCACAAAGACATAATTCATCTATCACACTCCAAAATCCTCCATTTCCTAGCTATAAAAAGAAGAAAACTGAGTGTGAGAAACAAAAAGGGTCACAAAGAGAATCCCAGTTGATCATTTCACATAAATAAAATCTTCCTTATGAGAACTCAAAGTAGCTCTAGGAACACTAATTAATAGTTGCTATTAGCCTTAAAATGGCCTTTACTTGCCCCAGTTTCACAGGCAGAGAGGCAGAGGTTGTTCAATAACTTGTTCAACATTACAGTCTAATTGTACCACCCACTCTGACTCATATTTTTACTAAAGAAATCATTACTTCCCAGTATCTATGGCAAGGATAGGAAGAAGACCAGGAACTTCTGACAGCTTGGTCTGATCCTTTATGCATGGGAAAAAAAATACAATGTCTCCTCATGAAAACTAAAGACTTGAATTTTTCAGTATGAAGATATGTAGCAATAAAATTTCCTGAGGCTATTTGGATGACAGTCCAGCTCAGTTTGGAAACAGTTCAGGAAATTTGGCAGGATATTAAAAAGAAAATTTCTAACTCTCATAACTGTAGGGGGGGAAATCCTTCTCTCATAAACAGTTGCATCTGCGTAATTAAGCTTGGCGGGGATTTTGTTTTCTGGTTCTTGTAACAGAGTTATCAGCAATGGGAGGAAGTTAAAAACTTGTGAAATAGGACAGAGGCTCCTCCTTTGCCATGGAATATGCATTGAGAACACACATCACTCTCAGTTTAATCAATTAAACTTAGTTAAATAAAGTTAAGCTAATTTATATTAGGGTATAGGACAGGGAATGATCTGCCAAGAAAACCTTTAAATGAGGATACAAGTGATGCCATGAGAAAAATGTCTCCAGCCAGAGGGGCTGGAGCTTCTTTTGCTGGCACATGGACAGTGCAGTGCACAGCAGCTCCAGTTCCAGAGTAACTGAAAACCCATCTGAAGGAGCTTGAGGATTCGATCCCTTTATGTGTCAAGCCCTGCAACACAAAGAGTAGCAACTACATTATTTTCCACTCCAGATCAATTTGGATTCCTCCTATGTATATCAACATAATTTTCTGTTAACACTTTTTTCCTGCACATAAACTTATATGTATTTTAATTTTTTTTCAGCTCTCTTTCCAAACAGATCCTAATCTCTCAGCTGTTTTTCTTTTCCTCAGCACATATTACTTTAATGACAATGTTAATTTTCTTGTATTAAGCAATATAGAATTTATTTAAACAGATTAGATATCAATGAAAGCAGAGATGAAAAAACATGCATAAAAACATAGGAATTAGCACTATATGCATCAGAGTTGTCTATACACATTTTGGTTCCAGCTGGTATCAACTTTTTAGCCATTCAACTTTTTAGCCACTGACACAAAAATACCTCATGGGAGGCATTTTAAAGATTATCTAAATAAATAAATGTCTGTAAATAAGCAGACAGTGAACATTTATATCAGTGTTCACTTTTACCTGCATAATATCCAATGAAATGTTAAAGAATTTGCATATCAGAAAAACATCATTCTTACAAGAATGAATTATTCAAATGCGATAAAAAATTAATATCTTTGAGGTTCAAGAAGCAATAGCTACACCAAAAGCCTGGTATTAATAGGCTCTGACACATTTTCAGCAGAACCCTGCATATCTAGCTTTTTGTCTTTGAAAGTACATTTATAAATGTATTTTCTCTGGTGACACTGAAGTTTTAAACAACTCAGTCCTCCTTCATCACCCTCTCAAGTGTCCTGGAAAAATTGTTTCTGGTTCCAAAATTGTTTCTGGTTTTTACCTGCATAATATCCAATGAAATGTTAAAGAATTTGCATATCAAAAAATGAATTATTCAAATGCGATGGAAAAATTAATATCTTTGAGGTTCAAGAAGCAATAGCTTTTTGGTATTAATAGGCTCTGACACATTTTCAGCAGAACCCTGCATATCTAGCTTTTTGTCTTTGAAAGTACATTTATAAATGTATTTTCTCTGGTGACACTGAAGTTTTAAACAACTCAGTCCTCCTTCATCACCCTCTCAAGTGTCCTGGAAAAATTGTTTCTGGTTCCAGAACATAAAAAAAATATAAGTGAAAGCTTGGACACAAATAGTCTTGCTCTCAGCCAGCCCTTTGCTCAGTTTTTGCAAATTGCCAGAATAGTTCTATGAGGGCAAACGATGCTGATGGGCACTGGAGAAAGGAAAGGTGCATATGTTGCCAAGCAGTTGGTAAGTGTAGCAGCTCTGAGAGAGGGATTTCAGTGTCACCAGTGCTGGTTCAGCTCCAGAGCATTCCTGAGGGATTTGCTAACACGCTGGGAGGTAAGTTAGGGCTCCAGCCAAATGGTGAAATGTAAATCCTACCATCTGTACTAAGACAACTGTCTTTGATTTTTAAGGCAAAGTCAGAAAAAATAAGCATGTATAACTAGTACCCTTCTGTATTTTTAAAGTGTAATTTATCTTAAAGATAATTAATAATTAATGAAGAAAAAACAGAAGGAGACAACATTATTTTAAAATGTTTTACTACAATTAACACATGAATAAAAAAGTACTAATACAGAAATTCAAGCATTTTTTCCAATTCTAGTTATCTTGAAAATAAAACTATTCAGTTTGATGTGTATATATATAACACATTCCTAAACATTCTAAAAACAAAGATATTTAGATAAAGTTCCTAGTTAATTTTAATGAATGATTACAACTAAATTTTCTCATTGTAAATGCAACCACTTTATGAGGTCAATAACCCAGAAACAAGTGAAATATTTAAATACTTATGTCTACATTTTGATGTACAAATTAGATACACAAATCACATGCATGTAAAAATACTGCAAAGCATTGTTGAAGATTCCTGTGGCAATATCACTACAAATATATTTAATGTCTGGACCAAATCCAAAAGCACATTGAAATACAATGCAACATTTCATAGCTTTTTAAAATTAAAACAATGGGTCATTAACACAAGGTTCCTTCAGATTGTCTTTGCAGAGATAATGATAATATCAGAGAAAGCCTGGAACTGTTATCTTGCTTTTCAGTGTATTCTAAAAAACTCAGATATATTAAGTAAGGCCATACACTTCATGCAGTCAATTCTCAGTGGTATTTCAGAGGAGATTTATCGAACCAGTAGATTGTTTCCTCTCACATACCACTGAGACATGCTCATGGAATTCTAAGATGTTTACAGTAAATTAGAAACTAATTAGTTGAACTGAAA
The DNA here is from genome assembly GCA_024865655.1 of Emberiza elegans. Taxonomy (NCBI): domain Eukaryota; kingdom Metazoa; phylum Chordata; class Aves; order Passeriformes; family Fringillidae; genus Emberiza; species Emberiza elegans. The sequence continues at coordinate 35,245,009 of JALJVW010000910.1, read as the reverse complement.
TGCCAGCACCTGCTCCTGCATTATTTAAAAGAAGAAAGGGGGGAAAAAAATAATCAGAAAAACATTTAGGGTTTCACAAATGGAGATAATACTTCAGGGCCTGGATTTCTCCAGGCCCATTTAATCATTTGAAAAGGTTGTCAGAATTATTGGGTTATGAAACTGAATCAATGCATCTTAGATATTTTTCCTTCCTGCAGCTTTATAGTCATTATTGTATTAAGATTCTGGCAAACAAGGTGAACAATATTTATGGTTCCTGCCATAACATTAAAAATGCATATCCCATTCAGATTTTATGAATCTTGAATTGCAGCAGGAAATGAGCAGTTTAGATGATAATTGACTTGTAAGGATTAGAACAGTTCAGGTTTCCCCCTGTGAGAAGAGGTTCATCTGAGGTCTTGCAGATAAATGATAATTCTTTCAAAACATCACATCTGTCTTTAATAAAAGGTGCTTTTGTTCTGCAACTCTATATTGTGACAATAACAGTTATTAGTAAATCAGAGCAGGCACATCTAGCCATTTTGTGGTGGCAAAATGAGGGTGAAATACAATCAAATATTAGATACATGTGGTATTTCATATAATGCATAACAAAATAACCTGCCAAACCTAATGAGTTTGCAATTTAATCAGGAAAATATAGTACCCAAGTAATTCTGGATGGGAATGTGTACCATCAATGAAAGAATCAATATAATAAAAATGCACTAAGAACTGTGTTTCACATGGAGAACAGAAGGGGAAATTTTCACAGTACAGGAATTAAGCTTTTCATATCAGAGAAAATTCCCCAAATTACAGAACTTAGAAGGAAAAAATATATGCTATTTGATATGCTATTTTGGTTATAGCCATATTTCATTATTCCATTTCAATGAATAATTACCAAAGCATAATCATCTTTTCTTGCTATCAGTGTTCAAGAAGCTGAATTATCTTCTTTTACTTCTGTTATATTCTACCTCAGTATAAGGCACAGGAGCCAAACAAATACACAGGTGGAGCTTGCTATCTCAAACAGAAGCTCAGAAAGCACCTTCATTAATATTAGATTTCATAAATTGCCTAAGATCCCTGTTAGCGAATTAAATATTTTCATTTTCCAGCAAATTTCTCTGATCTTTCTTCTACCCTTTTCTACAGTTTTTTCTCAGCTTACCCATATGTCCTCTTAATTTTTGTAGCTACTCTAATTGCTTAACCTGACATTCAATCCACTCATCAGATCTAATCTGCAATGCTGGTATGCTTAGAAGTCCCCAAAAAGCAAGAAAACTTGTTTTGTACACCTTGCTGGCTATGAATTCTGCTGTGACTTTCCTTCAGAATTTGTCTTTTAAATCAGATATCAGACTATTACCTTTGTCATTTTAACAAAAAGAATAAAAATTAACTTGAGAAGCTCTTAAGATAGATTGGGTTATTAAAATATTCTATTGGAACATGTTTGAACTATGTTCATGATTGCAATTTAACTGAACCATTCCCTTCAACACGATATTAAACTCGTTATGGTGTCATGACATGTTCCCGTATTCACACACATCAGGTCCCATTTCCCCTGTCAGTGAGCCTAATGGAAACACACACCACGCAGCGTTATCCTGTGTTCTCCCCACACACTGTGCTGTGTTCCATGGAAGCACCACAGGCGATGGAGAATGTAGATCCAGCTCACAGGAGGCCAGAACGATTCCCACAGAGCCACAGTTTAATGTCAAACAGAATGATCCCATCAAAAAAGTATAAATATTCCCACATGACAGGGGTGGGAGTGAGTGGTGGAGGTAGAATTTTTCCTTTTGTCGTAGAGCAGAAACCTTGGATTTCAATCACATATCCCACGAGTCTCACACACAAAGTCTAACACATGGGCACTCGGGACACCTCTTTAGAGTGCGCCAGCCCCTCTACTTGTGTTCTGTGACAAATTTGAAGGAGCTCAAACACCCGAGGATTACGTATGTAACATGCTAACCTAACTTTCTCATGGCTGCAAATAAAAGGTTGGGTTAAAAGAACACAGAAGCTTTCAAGTGAGGTGGGGCTTTTTCTCAGAAAAAAAAAAAAAGGGATGACAATGAAAGAATGTTTTCCACTGGCTTTTGGTTTTGGAATGTGCTGGTGGCTTTGGAATAATTTTACTTGAAAAATAAGTAATCATTGGAAAAGAAGCATGAGGCATAGGTTAATAACAGGAACCCTAAAGAAAAAATCCTAAAGAGAAATACATGCTGTCATAGAAATATGACTTGAAACTGTGAGCAGAGACACAGTCTCTTATTTTTCCCATTTTCATTAAAATTGAAATTTGCATAAAATTTCTAGAAAAACAAAATAATGATATGAAATGGACTCAGGCTTATCATAGCATTCAAAAACATATTTTAGCTCAAACTGGAACTGAACCAAGTTCCAAGCATTATTTTGAAGACATTGCTGAACTCTGCCATCCTCTCAGAGGCTTGCAGGTCAGAGGAATGGATTGACCAGGTGCTGACACTGTTGCAGAGGGATCTCCAGCTCTGAGCCTGCCTGCATTGCTTGGAATCTCCCTGCCCTAATCCCTACCTATCACCACATGCATGGACAAAATCTTCAACAAGAACCAGCATCTTTCACCATCTTTGCTGTTCTTTACAGTTCTGCAAACATTGGCAAGGAGATCAGTTATTTGGTTGTACTTCAAGCTGAGGATTTGCTGCTTCTGACAAGAAGTATCTCTGTTTCCTGTCTCCTACAGTGGACACCACCCATCTTGAGCTGGTTACACAGAGCCAAGCCCTCTCCTTACTCAGCAGCCTCCTGCAATCTCACTGCCTGAGCGCGACTGCTTACACACATCACATACATGTCTGCATGTGCGTGTCCATCCAGCAGAGGGGACAGGCAGAAAGGTCTGAGAAGTTTTGAATCCCGTTTCCCAGAACTGTGGAGCCATTCTTATTCCAAATTCCAATTCCAAATTCCAATTCCAACACTATACTATACGTTTCTGCAGTTATACAAGACTGTATGCCAGCTTCAAGGGCACTTCAAAGAGGCTATTATTTTCCATTTGTAACACTTTCCATTTCCCAGCTACTTTCCTTTACCAAGGAAGGTAAAAAGACCTTCCTTGGCTGAAGCCTGAGCAGCATGCCTGACTGTACCACATGGCCCTTTTGAAACGAAAATATTGTAACCAGTTCTAGTTTCATAGGCTGGTTGAAAAAGTAGCCTTATTGGCTTGAATTTTAATGAAAATAGCATCAAGCACACTGGAATCAGACAGAAGCAAAAGGTTTGCTCTCTATTTCCTGAAACAGAAATAGCTCTATTATTAATTAATCTCCCTAACTCGAGCAATCACAAATAATCCAGTTTTTTTTGTAATCACTTGGCAAGTAAATCAGAAAACCCCATCATGTTTCATCAGCAGATAATAAATAATATAATGCAAGTTTCCCAATCTAGACATGTGTAAGGAGTTTGGGAATGAAGAGCAAACCTTTTAAAACAATACTTTCAATCCTTGAGCAAGTAATTTTTATGATAATGATTTATTTATTTTTACTTAAAACATGACTAAGTTATTTTTTGTTTCACATTAACACGTGCAAAATTTGCATAGCAATTCCAAGGCACTCTCTCTCAAAATCACACTGCTATGTTTTTAATGTGGGTGGATTAACTGTTCCTCCTCTAAGTATTGCTGGCTATTCTTTTTCCAGCTGAAGTCAATGCATTAGTCAGGCTATCACCACCCTAAACAAATGTAATCTATTTCATGCATTGATTAAACCAGCAGAGCCTGAAGGAACATTTCACCATCCAGGAAACCAAATGGGTGTTTATAACTTCCATCCATGCTCTTTTTGCATGCAGATTGTGAAATTGTAGAGGCGGCATTTTGGTTTCTGACCTAATGTATTCAAATAGAGGGATCAGTCAATTGTGCAAAAGAAGCAAAAGGAATTTAAATAAATGTTTCAAAGTCTAACACTAAGTCTGCCAGTAAGATGCAGCATATTTTAATACAAACATTACACAGGTTCCATTCTGAAACTTGAAACACACCTGCTTTAAAGAACATTTTGCTTCAGCTCCTGGACCTCCCTGCTGTCACTGCTCCCCAGATGTCTGGCCCTGTGAAAAGCACAGCACACCATTTGCTCTGAGAGGGGGACTAACAAAAGATTAAACTGATTGTAATCCCCACCTGCGGATTTTAAGGGAGGTAATGCAAATACATATATTTCCAGAACCTGTTTATTAAAACTAAATACTCCTGTACCTACTTATGGCCCAGTTGTAAGTACAATTTAACTCCACTAAGTCATAATTTTCTGAATGAAAGATCTTGTCAGAACTTTAGAGTCTTTGTGTTCCTCATTTCCAATCCCAGAGGCTTCAAGTAGTTCTGAGCCCAGTTGGGATCACAAATTTAAAAAAATAACAAAATAAACCATGAGTTTGGGTAGGTTGTTAGGGGTTTGTGGGTTTTTTGGGGTTTTTTTTTTGCTTTTTTTTTGGGGAAACAGACAGCTGATACAAAGAACTACTTTGTCTTGTTTAGAAAAGTTATCTCCACAGCCTGCTGACCATGGCTAGGAGTAGCTGCTTAAGGGGAGTCACAGGAAAGCTTCTACCCATTGATTCTTCCCCTTCTATTCTGTAAGATTTTGCCTCCCTCGGAATCAGAATTGTCTGAAAAAGACCTCTAAGCTCATCAAGTGCAACTGTTAACCCAGCACTGCCCTGTTCACCACCAAACCATGTCCCTCAGGGCCACATCCATAGGTATTTTGAAAACTCCCAGGAAAGGTGATTCCACCCCTTCCCTGGGCATGCTGATTCAAAGCCTGATCATACCTTCAGTGAAGGTGATGACTAATGACTATAAAGCTGCAGTGAAGAAATTCTTCAAAATACCCAATGTAAACCTCCCTTGGAGCAACTTGAGACTATTTCCTCTTGTCCTGTCACTTGTTACCTGGGAGAAGAAACCAACCTTTTTCAGAAAAAAATATAATAAAATCCATTTTGAAGTGCAAAAATGACAGAAAATATATATAAAAAGCATTTAGAAGATAAAAAGCATAATTCTTTGTTACATTGCCCAGAGTGACAGACATAAGACCCTATATCTACTTACAACACCCAAGGAAAATTTAGGTTAATCTATTTGCTGCTTATGATTATGTAAAGGAATAATAAAGAATGGACAGAAAAATTGAGATTGTCATATAATGACACTTGGGAGAAAACAGGAAGTGGAAAGGCTGGAGAAATCACAGCATCAGAGCAAGTCTGAAGCTGGCAAAGACCTCTGTAGTTTGTCAAGACCAGTCTCCTGCTCACAGCAGAGTCAGCCACAGCTGTTTGCCCAGGACCCTGCAAAGACAATTCATCTCCAAGGACCAATACTCCACAGCCTCCCTGATGCTGTCACCACAAACCCCTGAAAAGAACCTGTCTCCACTACCCACCACCAGGTACACACTGAGAAGTTTTCTCCAGGGTGAACAAGCCTGGCTTTCTCAGCCCATCCTCCTGTGCCAAAGGATTTTACCTTATTCAACTTTGTGGCCTTCAATGGACTCCCCAACATGTCCTTGTTTGTCTCGTTAGCATATCATGTTCACAGCTTTGTTCATTTGGTACACAAGGACTTTTGGACACACAAATCAGTGAAGAGATAACTAACAAAAAAAAAAAAAAAGAGCAGTAAATCTACAGTTAAAAATAAAAAAGGGTTAAATATTCCTGACAGGGCTACTCACAATTCTGCTTAATTCCAGTCTTTAGTTATGTTTACTTATTTGAATAGAAGACATTGTCATCTCAACAAATGGTGCAGCCTGTGTTCATTATAGTTTAGGTATTACAGTACGCTGTCAAGCTTCCATGAAATACATGTTTGTCTGGAGAGAGGAGAGGTAGCCCTTTGCTTTTCAGTTTTCCAAAGCAAAGCAAATGTGTATGATATAAGAGTACTGACTAAAAAAAAATCTTCCCTCTTCTTGTATGTATTTTGGTAGTGAAATATAGTATGGGGACTTTTTGGATAAGAAAAAAATTAACAAGCAAAGGCTGCACTGAATTTATTTGTACCATAACAGGCAGCTGTAGCTTTAGATAAATAGGTAAAAAACTAACAGTTTGTAAACCCTAGTACCTATAATTTTATGATGTCTAGTACTAAATCCCATCTACAGTATTTTTAAATTGAGCGGTGGGAATTTTCAAAGGAAGGATTTTTATTTTTTTAAAATCGTGAACTCTTTTGAGAAAATCTGGAAATGTAATTTTTTACATCAGGTTTCCAGAAAATGTACTACAAATGCTTAGAGCAAGTGTATTCTTCAATGAATCACTGCTATTCACACATGGAAATCCCGTAGGTCTCCTCACACAATTAGGCACCTAATTATGTGGAGGAAAAAAAGCAAAACAAACAAATGAGTGTCTAAATAAATATCTGTGATAGAATTTCCCATTCATTTATTGTTCTCATTCAATTTTTAAGAGTGTTTTCTTGCCTGTACTTGTTATAAAAATATTAAGCATGTGCCAGTGCAATGGGCATACACTTAATATTTCAGTTTATATCAGCAATTATTACTTCAGCGGGAACAACATATACAATATTTCTCTCATGAAACACACATGAAATAATTTGCCAGAGTATTTGACCAGTCAAATCTGGTTCATTCTGTTGACTGGTATTGATTCTGAACAAAGCAGACAGTGCTGCATTTTTCAAAACCTAGACTCAATAAATTCACAACCACACCAATTGAGCTGACAAACCAGAAGCCATACAATACATTTACATTCACAGCTAGCATGCCTTCTCTGATCTTTTCCCCCCAGACATGAGACTGTAATATGATTTATTCTACTCTATTATTGCTTTCTATGTCCCAGTCCATGTTTTTGCTTAGGGATGCATGATGAATCAACTGCCAGGGGCCAGCACGCTGGAAAAGTGAGAATATGAAGACGTGATAAGGCGAAAATGTGATTACAGTTCCAAACCGCCCCCAAAAGAAAGTCCCTGTCACCACAGCTTACACACCACAATTCAGAAGACTAATACGAATCAAGAGGGAAAAGTCAACCAGAAATTTTAAGCAGACTACTGAAATAAAATTACACGGTATGTGCCAAAAAATGAGTCAAAATGAGAGAGAAGAGTAAAAAATCCTGTAAGCTGAGAAAACCTAGCCTGCAATTCACCTAATGTATCAAACATTTTCATCAGCTTGCACAGAACTGTTACCACAACATTTGCATTTCCATAAACTGCTTTCTAGAGCAGCTGAGAAAAAAAAAATTTAGAAACACAGTTATGATAAATTTACCTCTCCTTAGCACTGCCAGCTTACTAGAGGTTGTTGCCTGCCCCACTGTTGGCAACCAGACACGGCCCAGAGCTGCAGCCAGCCCTGGCAGCACGGCCCTGCAGGCTCCCCTGGCTGGGCAGAGGGGTCAGCTGAGGAGAATGGCTGGATAACAGAAACATCACAGGCGCTGCTGCTGCCCACAGCATCCTCCCATCATTACCACGCTTTATTAAGAAAAAAGAGAACTGTTCACAGTGCTGTGGAAACATTTCCTGCAGCATGAGGCTTTGCTGGAAGGCATCACACCCAAGTACTGCTCTGCCTCTGTAGGGCTGGACCTCTGAACCTCAATGGGATTACAGTGATAATCACTTTTGACCGAAGGCAGAACAAGACTAAAGAGGGCAAAAGCTCACAATGTGCAAACTGTGTCAGCCCTTGTCATGAAGACAGACAGCTCGGGAAGCTCCTCTCTGTTAACTGGTTAAGTCCACTGTTGTTCATGCTTACCACTGATAAAAGCCACAGACATGCCAGCTGTCCAAGCCAAAGGATGAAAATTGCTTTCAGACAACTTAGATGACAAAAAAGTAGGATTTTTAGAGTTAGTTTGCTTCTCCGGTTCTCATTACTTAAAAAAAGTTGCCTTCAAATGGTGACTCTCTTCATTTATTTTAGATACATTACTTAAGCTGAGGGGAATCCTAGGATCATAGAATATCCTCTGTTGGAAAGGCCCCACAAGGATCATCAAAATCCAGCTCCTGGCCTTGCATGAGACTGTCCCAAGAACCACATCTCGTGCCTTAGTGCATTGTCACCCCATGTAAAAATTGGGTGCGTTGTTCTAACTATAAAGATCAGCTGGTAAGAGCATGTTGGATTTTTGGAAAACAAAGTAAGGACAGAAGAATCCCAACCACAAGACAGAGCAGATGTAAGCAGAGCAGCAGCCCTGCTGGACAAACCACGTGGAAGTACAGACTGCCCTCAGTGCCTCTGATCCCTCTCCTTTATCTGATGAGCTGAAAGGCCTGTGGGGATTTGAGAGCAGACACCAGCACAGCGAACACACCTTCCCCACACCTGCCCTCAAGACAGGTGACACTGCTTTGTGGAGTACCTAAAGAATCAGATCCAGAACAAGATCTTTTCTGCATCTGGATGTGATGATATTGAAGGCAATGGTATTTAGACAAGTCAATCAAAATCTACCTATTTTTCATTAACAGTATGGGGAGATGCAGCTGACCCTTGTCATTCTCACATTCAAAGAGAGGTAGACAGTTTAGGGAAGGACTCTAAAACTTGCCATGCATTTTTTAGCCCAAAACTTATCTACTGACATTCTAGGCACTCCTGCTCTCCATCCCATCTATCAACAAATTTAATCTGACTTTTTTGCATGGCTGATGGGGGTGCTGCACACATCTGCATCTGCATGGGGCACTTCCAGGAAAATGTTTCCCCAGCACCACAAGGCCAGTAGTGCAGGTGTAATGGCTACACTTTTTGCCTTTGGCAGAATAAAGTACTCTTGCATTATCTCAGCATTGTATTTCTCCAAATGCAGAACAAAGTGACCACTTATTTTTAAATCAGATTTTTTCCTAAAGCTGTCCTAATAGCTTCCAATGAAACTTTTCCAGAAAAATAGACCATTTCATCTATGAAATTCCTTTGGCAGAAATTTCAAATCTCTAGAAAAGACTGAAGAAAAGCATCTAAGGAATTCATAAAACTCCAAACTTTTCAAAAAGAAAAAAACTACTTTCTGGTCAGCTCTGTTCCCTCCTCATCATTCCAGGTGTAATGAAAATAAAGTTATTTTTCAATAAAAAAGCACTTACCTCAAATCAATATCAAACAGTTCACCAAGAATAGAAACAAGAAATACTTAGATGACTAGCAACCCTCTTAAATATTTATATGGTACCCCACATTAAAATGTTTATAATAATGTGTCCAGCAATAAAGGGAGAAACCAGAAGTGGTAGGAGGCAGAGAACTGAAAGAACAGGATATGTTACAGACTTCTATGGGACTTTTATTATGGTTTGTGAGTAAAACAGTATGACTTTTCCATGGTATCTGACTTCTGGAGATTGAGAGAAAACAGCAATCATAAAAATAACATTAAGAATAACATCGATAAAATCATGTTTACTAAGATAAAAGCAACATTTCTGCAACTGGTACACATATGGAAAAATCCTGAGTATAATAGGGTCTAGTTGATTTTCTTCAATTAAACAAATTACATTGCTCCCAACAGTACAGAAAGTGTCCTGTGATGACCCAAGTGTGTTCCTGTGTACATTTATAATGTATTTAATATTATGCACATAATATGACTAATAAGATACATGGAGAGTATTTTCAGCCCAAATTCCAGTTGCTGTTGATCTGGAAGCTGAAGCCTCTAGATAAGACAAAAAAAAAGAGAAAAATATGCAAGTATCTTTTAAAGCAAGTAAATGTAGTATCTTTGACTGCAATTGAAAAGTATATTCTGAACCAAAGATGGAAGATATTTGACTAGTTCAGCATAGCCCCATCTGAAAAGTTGTGCATTGGGAAAAACAGTTCTCTCCTTTCCAGTGTTCTGTCTTCTTTTCCAAGAAGGAATGAGTGCCCTGAAGAGCCAGTAACAGATTGCACACATGTGCTTATCATATTTCTTTTATGATGCAAATACAGTGCATCCATAATTTCTGTTGCACTCAAAAAATTGGTTATTAATTTTTCTTTAATATTTCTAGTTTTATTTCAACCATTAAAATTTACAGGAGAACATTTGCACTCTAAATTTGTCTACTAAATAACTGACAACTGTGGCAGAGGCTTGCCTTGGGTTTAATCACTTTTGGTAGGCACCAGCACAAAGGTGGTGGTGTAAACCCTGAAGTTTCTTGTTCAGTTGCAGAGTAAACCCACTAAAGTTTGAATGACTGGTAAATATTTAATGAAAAAAATGCTCCTTGAATTTTTTATTGTAATATTTCTTTTCATCTGTTGTTCCTCAAGAATAATTTCACAGATCAAAATGCATGAAGCAATTTAAAACAATTTTCAAGTGTCACATTGATTTAAAATATTTCCTCTTAAAAGATTCAATTCTTCAAACTGTGTCATGATTGAGCAATAATTGGAAGATTCTCTTAATGTCCCTAATTCTGCCTTTTAACACTAAGATATGTGATGATCCATATGCAGAAGATTAAAGTTGTTTTTTAGGATATGCTTTTGTGAAATTAATCACTGATAACCAATATACATAATGAAATCTCTGATTTAGCAGAGGCTAAAATTACTAAGAGAAAAATAGAATAGAAGGGCATCTTGAAACCTCTATCCCTGATATACAGTTGTAAATCAATTGGCATTTCTGTCTTACTTATTGTAAAAATCCATGTCTTTAAATGGTGATACAGCAAGTCCTCACAGTAACAGAGCAGTAGCCATAGTAAGCACATTAAGGGAAAAAGTGGAACAAAGCTTTTTTAAATTTTCAGGGGATATGGTTTCCTCCATGGGTCTAATGTGCAGTTCTTCAGTATAAAGATGTTTTCTTTCAACCGCTGCTGGAGAAAAACCTAGCCATATACACTAAAACTCCCTGTGCTTACAGTAAAATCAACAAAGTTTAAGTTTGATTAATCAACTTTAATGTACCCATCTCTCACTTCAGTGACAATCATTAGTGTCAAGCATAATCAGGAGCTCCAGATTTTGGACATGTGGCAAGGGGTTATCTGGCCGTTTTATTTTTTCAAATTCTATAAAGGATTTCTGCACAGAAAACAAACAAAAAGCTAATATATGTCTAAAAATTAACTTTTTGGTCTGTCTTTATAAATAACCAGTGTCAGTCAGCCAGAGTTCAAAAACATTCACTCATGGGTAAGTAGCTAAACTGAAACTATCAAAAGCAATCTCCAACACTTTAGGGACATAGGATTATATAGGCCTGTAATATTATGTGTTTTCTGCATCCCGTTAAAACATTCTGGAGCATAGGCAAAGTTCACTGATGTTCCCTTCAACCCATTCTTACATCCTTCACCAAAATGTAAAAAGCAAGATAGTCCAAAAATCACAAGACAGAAAATTCATTTTTGTATACTTCTAATGGCTCTTGTTGACTGCAAACACAAAGCAATCGTGAAGCCAGAATATCTGATCAGAAGAGCATTATCTGATTGAAGGAACTTCTGGAATATGTAACATCACTGGCAAAACTCCAACATTCCTTCTTTAAATTGCTCTGATGACATATATAATAAAGAGGGAAAAGCAGGCATACCCAAGGTGTCAAAATACTGACATATTTTTAGCAGGACACAATTCTGCTGCTTTATGCCAAATACCAAAGTGTAATAATTTAAATATTGAACAGGCCTTCCTATTTTTTTTCCACACTCCCTTGAACCACAGCAAACCCTGCTCAGACACCCATCACTCTAAGACTGACTGGAATCATGAAAACATAGACTGGGGCAGATAGGGCTTATACAAGTGTAAGCACTATCACTGGGACATTCTTCCAAAAAAAAAAAATGATGCCTCTGCTGGCAGTGTCAGTTTTCTCCCAGTGTTAAAAAATGCTGGTTTACATCTTTGTAAAAACAGTGACAGAAGAGTTGAGTGAGTTAAACTCAACAGTGAGCTCAACCCCCACAAACTAATGGGGACAAACATCATCCACTCAAGGGTTTTCAGAGAGCTGGCTGATGCTATAGCAAGGGCTTTCCATAATATTTTAGAAATTTTGGAAATTAGAAGATACACTGGAAGACTGGAAGAAGGCTAATGTCACCCAATCTACAACAAGGGTCTAAGGGAGAATCTTTTGCACACACCTTAACAGTGGAATTTTTTAGCTCTATAGTGATGTGCAGCTGGGTTGGTCTGAGTGCTTTTTGTTTTCTGTCTCTGATATTGCATGGAATATAACTAACCTTAAAAAAATATGTTAGATTTCATAACCAGTCTTGTCTCACACATTTGATTTGCATCCCAGCGTGTGACCACTCAGGCTACCCAACTGGGTTGGTCATTATCTCACAGCAATCTCCGTATCTCAGTTTTCAAGAGGATTTGTCTGCTCTTCATTAGCCAAGGTCAAATAGGACTAATGCTTGGAAGATTTGTACCTCATTAGCATTATCTTTATTGCCATTATTTCACAAGCTAACAAAACAAAAAGGAATTATTCCCCAGTTGGTCCCAAACATTCCTACCCTTCTCATTAGTATTGGCACAACCCTTTTCTCTAGGGCAGCTCAAAGCTCAGTTCTTGAAGGAAAGGCTGACAGCAGCAAAATATGGTACCAAAAGGGACAGGCAGAAAACACTCTCCTGATTTATAATCAGATTCCCTTATTGTAACAAGCACTTTCTCATTGCTGGACTACTTAGATCAGCTTATGTAATTTGTCATGTACTAGAAACTACTTCTTGTTCTAACTGACAAAGAAGGGCATGTTCCCTCCCATGCTTAATCCAGAATTTTAACCATCAAATGCTGTGCAGGATCATTGGCATGGTGTTTTAGTTCAGCTCTTAATAAAAAAAGAATATCCCCATTCTGAATATCACTGCCATATGTATGATCTTTTTTGCTCCTCTGAGTGACAGGCAAGTAAAATACATGGTTTCAAGATGAGATGTGACACGGGATCTTACATGCTTGAGATTCTCAGCATGCTTCCCATATAAAACTTGATGATCTTTGCAATTCATTCACATCTAAATGCATTCAAGAGATAAATCTGAGTTATGATCAGCTTTGGAAGAGACAGGCCTAAAAATAAGGCATCTCAAGTGAGTAGAAAATTCTACAGAAATTGAGATAGATGTACTCTCTTAGCAATCAGTGGTTGCTTTGTGGAGCATCAGAGGATTTAGGCACAGTTTGCCTTGATTTCTTGATTGTCCTAAGTGGATCCTAGCTGTCTAGATTAAGCTGACACATATACAGGCACAAATAGAAGTAGAAAATAGATATGATGGTTGGGGAGTGCTCAGATACTGGAGGTATCAGATATTTCACTACAATTGCTTGAAGCAAAACAAGGGTTTTAGGTAAATACAGATTCAAAAGTGGGATTTATCTACTTCATTAATCAGTAAAACAGTCTCCTCCAGAGAGAGGTTCACCTGACAATTTAGATGAGATATTGTAAGAGAAGATAGATCACTCTCTTTAGGAGTTTATTTCATCAGCTGTGAAAGAAGCTTAATCACTTGCCTCCACATTTTTAGGCGTCCCTGACAGAAGACAGAAATCCCCACCTTGGGCACCAGCAAGGGTTTTCATATCACCAGACACGAATGCCTAAAGATCTAATTTCCTCAAGTTTTTTTATGTAGAGAGGAGCAAATGCAGAACGCCAATTTTAAATTACAGTTTTGCACACTTTCTTTTTTGATGCTTTTTTGATTCTTATTTCTAAAAATAAATTGAAGTAATCTCAGGGTGGTGGTTTTTGGTCAAATATTTGTGTGAGACACTCTAATAGCATAGTATAGGTATTTAATACAGCTTCTCTCTTAGGGAAAAAACCCTCAGGGCAGAAATTCTGCAGTTCATGTCTGTTCTTAAATACAGTGCCTCAGAAAGCCAAGTGCTAAACACAGTGCTCTTCTGCCAAGCCATCATTACAGGCTTTTGTCCCACCGAGGAGAAATATGCAAAAGGCTTATAAACATCATTTACACATAATCAGGACTGCAGCACCTGCTCTTAGACTGAGAGATGATCTGCTACTTCTACATCCTGTTTCACCCAGCAAGATAGCTGAGGATAAAACCATATCCTACCAGCTAATCCTCTCATGCCAGTGGCCTAGTAGGCTGACAAGTGCAGTGGTTTCACAAGTGAGCCCTACTCAGTAATGACCACACACCTGAGTGATAACAGCCCCGTGATAACAGCCCTCTCCCAATGCCCAGCTCTGCTTTCAACTCCACAGACCACACGGGGCTCCAGGGGTTTAGCTTGTCATTGTGAAATATTCCTGTTGCCATGCATTAAAACATATACAAATGTTAAAAATACAGGTCAACTGGAATGCAGGCTGCAGCAGTCTAGCAAGGGTTTTATAAAAGCCTTCTCACGTTTACCTTACACAGTCTTTTTGTCCTGTGAGAGGGTTTGACAGATTAAAGGACTTCTGAGTAGTTTCATTCATAAAGTGGGGGAGATGATTCTGTCCTTTTATCATCACCATAATTTGAAACAATCCAAGTTACCAAAGGCAAAAGATAGCAAAGATATCTTTACTCCTTAATACATAATCTTTACATGACACAGCATAATGGGCAGCCTGTAGGGAAAGCAAGGAGCCTGCAGCTGATGTGACTGACTGACACAGCCCACACATTGATTTCACAACTGGCAAATAGACACTGTGCTTAAAAAACAGACTAGAAAAGTAAAAAGAGGGCATGACAAAATTCAGGGAAGCTGGAATTTCACACTTAGAATTGCTTTTTTTATTTATTTGGTTTTGGTTTTTTTCCATCTTGACTGACTTAAGGTCACCTAACTGACTTGTTATTTAACTATAGGGCTAATTGAAATAACTTTTATTTGACCCTTCTTGCAACCCCTTCAAGGACCATTCAGAAATGGCCGTTCTTCCTTGCAGCTACAAATATTGTATTAACTCACCCAGGAGAAATGGTTTACCCAGATCTGACAGTCTGTCATGTCCTTATCTGACCTCATCAACTGCTGTTGTAGTGGAATGCCAGAGGAATCATTCAGTGCCTTTCTGATTGATTACAGTATTGATTTTTCTTCTCCTTCTTCTTCTTCTTCTGCTAAAAAAAAAGTAATAAAACCCCAAACCAAATTATCCATCTTACCAACTGCAAAACCATTTCAGAAGTTTGTAAAGAAAAGGTTGTTATCCCTTGACAAAAATATGCAGGTCTAGAGTACCAAGTATTGAGCAGGTATTTGGAGTCTGTTCCTCACACTAGATTTCAGCCTCCCTTAGTTTTCTACAGCCTACTCCTCTCCACAGAAAATACACAATAGTCATTCTTACAGCAGGATAAATCAGACACTTTTTGAAATTGCATGCTCACTACTTACTGAAAATAAGCAGAGTAAATTGTAAAATTGCAAAAAGCATTACATTTTTCAGGTCCATATATAATGATCTTAAAACTATTCTTGAATACAAAGAACCAAAAAAAACCCAGTATTTTTTCCAATATAATTTCTTCATAGTATATTTTATTCCTTTTGGAGAATTTTCCTAAAGCTTGGTAATCGTTTTCCTCTGTTGAAAGTTCTTCAGTTCTTATATGCACCCTATTTATATGTCATGCAATTAGAACCATGCAAGATTTTAGGTGATGCCATTAATATAAGCTTTAGAGTGAGGTCATTAATATAAGCTTATAATAATGCCTGCATGGACCCCCTGCTAGTAACAATCCATCATTTAGGATTTCCATTTGAAAGGTGTTCTAACTTGATTGTTTTTATTTAAGAACTATACTGCTTGGTGAAGCTCCACTGGCACTGGGAAGACTAAGAAGCATAAAAGAGCATGGTAAGTGGTATTTTTTGTTGTTATGATAGGATTTTAAAAGTAATAGTTCAGGATACTGTATTAGCTGCACCAAAAAAAGGTTCAACAAAATGCATGAAGGAGAAAACTCATCATAATTCAGAATGTCATAGCTGTAATCAAACAAAGGACTTGTGTGATTATACATGAAAAAAAAAAATCCTAAATGTCTGTTTATTAAAAAATGCTTAAAAGTTGAGAAGGATTCAAAGAAAGAGGATGCAGATGTGCATTAAAGAATTTGTTTCTATTAGATTAGATAGGTGCTCTCGTTAAAATTCAATAAACAATATATTACTCTTGGTATTTTGATTTGATTTTTTGCACTGTCACACACATTATACCTAATAAAGCATATTCTATCTTTGCATTACTTATGACATTGAAAAGTGATAATTTTAAATTACTTTAGTCACTTTACATATAAGTAACCAGGTGGGACTTTCTGGTAAATAATAAGAAATGTTGCATTTAAATTTGAAGATATTGGTGTAGTAAATGTTATAGTAGTGGGGAAACAGGCATGTTAGTTAAGATTAAAAAAGATTAGTTTGAATTCCTAAACTTCACCATTAAAAAGGGAAAAATTTTACAGATATGAACATTTGTTGATTTTGTAATCTGTATTGCAAGTACTAAAAAATTCCAAACAACAACAAACTCTTCTTATCCCCAGAAGAGCTAAAAAAGACTGATAATAGAACATCAGTTTAAGAAAAACCTTTTCATAAGTATGCAAAATATGATTTTTGAAACCTGTAATTTTTGATATGTTGTAATTCTATCACTTTCATGAAGCTACAAGATTTATTTATGACTTGCTGATACAGTTCAAATTCATTTTGCAATAGGACTCAAGTAAAAAAAAAAGCTGTAATTGTGTCCAAACTAAGGAATATAAGAACATAATTTTTTTTCAAGATATGAACATTAACTAATTCCAGCAATTATTTTTAAAAATATCTCATTGGTATTAATGATGTTTTCTCGTTAAACAGGCAGTTGTGTCAAATGTGGCAGATTAGACTATTACAAAATGGATGTTTCTACTTTTCACTAGGGGATTAATATTGATTTTACCTTTGAAGCATTAAAAGTTTGTGATAAACAATCCTTGCTATTCAGAAAAACAAAAAGAATCTTCTCCAAAATACTCATTTTGGTTAATATATATTCTAGCATTCTTTACTAGCATATGATTAATTTTCCCAGAAGACACATGAAACTACAAAATACAGGAAAACCACAGCAGTCACACATAGAATTTTTAAAAACAACACACACAAAGACAATGAAAATGTTCCTGTTATTTTCAATTATGCTGAAATATAAAATATTAGTTTCATAACTAGACTCAAGGAATCTAAGATAATTCATGGCATTTTCATGACAGCTGATATTTCTTTGGCTGGACCCAGACCAAGATTCCAAACAGCAGATCTGGTCTGAGAATTTTGAGGTGATCTGAGAAGTTATTTGTTTTTACCAGTTTTTCTTAAATGGTGTCTTGAAACTGGCACAGGAAATTGTCTCAAAGGCTATAGAAGAGTGATGGCTGGATAATATAAACCCCCAAATTAATTAACATATAGGGTGCCACATAACCTCATTCTCAAAGGAAGACATTTATATAGATATATAGGATACTAGCCAGGCTTTGGAGGCTAAAATGAATGTTTCCTCTGTTCAGCTTTCAGACATCATTTTTCTCTAACTCATATTTGCAAGACTGCATTTTTAAGGGAGAGAGCTAAATATAAGTTATTTGGCTAAAAATAGAAACTCAACTATATTATTTTGTGTTTAAATTACTCATGTGGGCAGGAAGCTGAGCAGTGCCCTGACAGCAGAGAGCCATCAATGTCCTGGGCTGCATTAGCAGGAGCAGAGCCTGGTGGGAAGGGATTGTCCCCCTCAACTCTGCACTCCCTGGGCCACTGCTGGAGCATTGTACTTAGCTGTGGTTGCCTGATAAGGCACCAGGGTGATGGACTGGATTAGCAGCAAAGGGCTGCCACTCTGGCAGGGAGATGGGCTTATTCAGCCTGAAAAAAAATGGATTTGAGCAAAGAACAGCCCTCCAGCACCCACAGGGAGGTTGTAGGAAGACAGATCAGGATCTTTACAGTGGGACATGGTGAGTAGATGAAACCCAAAGAGCATAAAGTGAAACTAGAGAGGTTCAAGCTAGTTACACATTTTTCCCTCATGAGAATAGTAAAACCTTGGAAGAAGTTGCCCACAGAGGCTGTGGAGCCTCTCTTCATCCTTGGGAATTTTCAAGACCCAGCCAGATAAGACCCTGAAGCACCTGGGTCAGCTCAAGCTGACTCCTCCTTAGGTTCCATCCAACCTGAACTATCCTAAGATCCTACCACTCCTTTGATCCAGAAAGGCAGCAAAGGGGGTTTTTTTAGACCTGAGTCCAGGACAACCCCTCTACTGGGTGCTACACTTCTGAGGCAGGTATGTGAGATTTGACCTCACCCCTGGTGAAATCTCACATACCTACCTCAAAATACACATGACCACCCTTTTCCTCACATCCCCCCACCTCAGGCACTCCTGCAGTGCCACACTATGCACTGGGGTCTCTGTCCTGCAGCCCCAGCTGCTGGGGCTGTGCCACCAACAGAAAAGCTCCTGCAGGATGCCCAGGCTGGAGCACTGCTAGCTCTGGGTAGAGGAGAGAAACTGTCTGGATTCAAATCCAGTGCTTTAAAGGGACCTGTCACCTTAGCCTCAGCTTTTACTGGTAGGCTTTCTAGCAGTGGAGTGCTTAGCACTGACAGTGAACAAACCCAACCCTGACTGTGCCTTGTTTCCCCTGATGGCCCTTTGAACAGTCAGTGATCCACTGGGTCATCCTGGTTATCTTCAAGGTAGCCTAACTCAAATGCCTGAGAAATCTCAAAAGGACTTGTAATTTATACAGAAGTTCATACACCCTGAGAGCTGTACTCTGGCACTAGTCTTAGTTATATAATGGACTATTTTTGTCTGCAGAAACAAGTTACTAATAATTGCACAAAATAAATAAAACATGCATGAAACAAAATCAAGGCTGACACATAAAAACTGTATTCAAATAATAGACAATGTTAATCATAAGAGGCTTATGTGTTCACAGCACTGAAATTTTATAAAGCTTAAAATCTAGCAAAAAATTCACACTAATAACCATGTTGTCTGTATTCTCACCATAACAATATTCTTGTCTCCAATAAGATTTATTTCATATACAGACTTCCATTTGCATGAGTCACCACCAGGGACTAGAGTTTTGCTTTTCTGCTTTCTGTAACTTATTATTTTGACTTATGAAAAAAAAAATCCCTCCATATTATGACCACGTAAAACTTCACGTAATTATAGCTATTCGAATCACAAAGACATGGCATGCAAAACATATCTACAAGAGATACCACCTCTGCAGTAAAAGAGAATTGTGATAGAAAACATCTCTCTGATATATAACAGATAATACTTTCAATTGAACAACATTCATAAAACGACACTTGTGTCAACTACTGTGTTTCAAAAGCATTAAGAAACCCTCATGTACCAAGTTTTAAATAAGGTATAAAATCACAGAATATCCTGAGCTGGAAGGAACCCACAAGGATCATCCAGTCCAGCTCTGGCCCTGCACAGCACCATTCCCTGGAGTCACACCATGTGCCCAAGAGCATGGCCCAAACACTGCTTGAGCTCTGTCAGGCTGGTGCTGTGACCACTGCCCTGGGGAGCCCGTTCCAGTGCCCAACACCCTCTGGGTGAAGAACGTTTTTCTAACATCCATCTAACCCTGTCACAACTTCAGGCCATTCCCTTGGGTCCTGTCATCGATCACCAGAGAGGAGGAGAGATCAGGGCCTGCCCCTCCTACTGCCCTCACAAGGAAGTTGTAACTGCAATGAGGCTTCAGACTTGGTCTGCTCACACCCCTCTTCTCCAGGGTGAACAGACAAAGCGACCTCAGCCACTCCTCACAGGGCTTCCCCTCAAGGCCCTTCGCCACCTTCACAGCCCTCATTTGGACAGTTTCCAACAGCTTTCTGTGTTCTTTATATTGTGGAACCCAAAACCACACACGGTACTTGAGGTGAGACTGTACCACTTTATCATTTGAACTGAAATGCTAACATGCTCAGTAAATCTAAAATGATACAAAAAGTTCAGGAGGTAGCTAACAAACTCCACAGAAAGCAACGGGTTTTTGACTTTTTTGCATCTATATGACACAGTCACCTAAGGAAGGCTTGTTAAAAAAAATTAATTCTGTAATATACATATCAAACTTATGAATATAAAATCATACATGATGGGTTTTCCTATTTTGTTCCCTTTTCCTGTTCTCCCATCTCAAAGAGATCTCAGATTCACAGCTGGAAATTGTATGGTGCATGTTCATCTCTAAAAAGGTTAGTGGTATGAAGTGTCTGGCTGAATTGCTGTAACACATCAAAGCAGCAATAAAAGAAAACATTCTTTAGCTGCCAGTTGTTTTTACAGGGACAGACCCCCACCATGCTGCCCCTGGCACACACTGCCACAGTGTGCAGTCATGTCTAGAAAGATATTTTGGCAGTCAGGGGGAAATGGCTACATACATTGCATTATCAATTTGAAAGAAACATCTTGGAAAAAAACCATAAATCTGACAGCTTTACACCATCTGGCACCAAAAGAAATTAATTCTGATTAAAACTTCTAAATTGTATCATTTGTATTTGGCTTTACAACTTTAAATAAAACATTTTCCATGCTCTCTGCAAAAAAGCACTCAAGTCTTTTAAGTAGAGCACAGAAAGTCCTTTTTTAAGAGATAAGTGCATTTCACAATCCATGACATTTTTTTTCTTGAAGCAAAAGCACTATAATTGTATGTACTATAATTATTACTACTATCTATATGTGCTAAAGTTGCTCTGACAGCTTTCAAACAGGAACATGACCTACTGCTGGAAAACATTAAAAATGCCACAAACATTACTAATTATAAGATATTAAATTAGTGGAATTAATTACTTAACTTTAGTTTTTCAGGCTATTCCTGAAAAAGAAGCTAGAGACACTAATCAAAATTTAGAAGTTAAATATTTCCAGGAATTTATAAAGATTGAGACCTTTAAAAGCAAGGGGTAGGCTAGATTCTGCTCTTACTTTTACCAACCACAAGTGTAAATTCTCTTACTTCAAAATTACCATAATTGTTGCAGAAGCTGAATAAGATTTTTATAGGGAAAGTTCTTCCTCTTTGGCATTATTACCACAACTCAACTCATCCACAGTTCTTGGCAATTTGATTCACATAGCTATGACTCCCATTTACTACACAACAAAATTTCATGGGGTTTTGCTTACTTATTAAAAAAATGTAAAATAATAATTAAAATAAGGAACTTGTAGATTTAACTTTATTGACACCATAACCCAAATCTTAAAGTTTTTCATTAAGTTTTTCTGAAAGCTACTAATGTACAATTTGAACTACTTGCCAATCTTTGACTTGTGACTACTATGTGTATGAAAAACATACATTTGCTAGCTACACTTTTAACTGTGGAATCCTATTTATAAAGTTGATTTTAAATTTGCAAATTATAGGGAGAAAGTACTGAAAACATCTCCCACCTTCATAGGTTGCAGCCTCTGCCTTCCATCAGTGCTGCAGCCATAGTATGATTCTGCTGACACTCCAGTTGAATGTTTCTCTTCTGAATTTTATTTCCCATGTTTGTCTCCTACTGTTACCTTCTTTTCAGAAATTCCAATGAAGTTTAAAATGACCTTTCAACAGAAGATGGAATGTGCATGTTTGAATGCTGCAAGAAAATCAGATGCTTAGTTACACACAACTAACTTAATATAGGACTCACCTCACCGAGATTGGACTTGATGGAAAGAATATGTACTTTTAAAGATCTGTTCATTATATCTGCAAATAGACATCTAAAAAAGATATACTAATTATACCACAAAATTTTTGTGAGCTGTTTTTCAGAATCTAAAGATGCTGGACTTTGTAGAGGTCCAGGTTTGGTCAGCTGAATCCTCTGTACCTTGCCCTAAGAAGTGTACCTTATTTGCAATATTCTCCCAGGTGCCTGGGAACCAGGAGGCCCCACTTCTCTACCCCTGAGGGAAATGCACCAAGTAAAATTTGTTAAATAGCCAGTGGGATTTGCCAAAAAAATTGGCAAATCTCAGCAAAGTGTGACAACAGTTAACTGACTGTTTCTGTTCTAGGGGCTGTAGAAATACATACAAAGAATTACAATTCCATATTCTACTGGAATCATCTCTCCCATGGAACTGTTCAACAATATTAAATAATACCAGAGGAAAGGAAGGGAAAACAATCCTGTAAATTAATCACCTCCTGTAAGATTATGCTAAATGCTATACTTAATTTCCCTGAGACAAGTCACAGCCAGGGATTCCAAGGTCACACAAGCAAATCTTCCTGAAGCTTGGTGCCTATTATGTTAATTCTGCAATGTTTGTTTTGTTTTGTTTTCTCCTATTATCAGCACAGTGGATGTGTTCCATTCAAAACTCTTACTATAGGAACTCTATGGTAACATATAAAATTTTCTTTTCCTTTGGATGAAAATATCAGAAAATTGATGGATAAGTTGTTTAGGTAGAACAATAGGGCATTTGATATTTAATCTGCAAGCACTTAATAAGAAGTATTCCAAGTAATGGCACAGTGTTATTATCATATCACTTAGTAAAATGGCAGCAAATTATTGTATTATTCACATCTCGTTGGGTCCATGCTATTATCACAGAGATGCCTTTAAAGATGACATTTAACATACTCCTTTTACACAGTAAAATGGTTAAAAGCACATTCAAATTTTAAAATGTTTCTGATCTCTTGACAGCTCACCAAAGCATTCTGTGGGCCCCCCTGCCTCTCCAGTGGTTAACTGTAGCTCTAAAACTTCTTGTAATTATGAACGTTGCAGTCACACTAAATTAGACTGACAGTTGAAATACTGATTACTAAGGACTTATTAAGGACTACTTTGCAACCAATTATGCTGACATTTGACTTGATTTGACAGTTGAACTGAGTGGAAGATTCCTCCAAAACAGTAGAGAAAAAATTAATTTATATCCTCACCATTTTAAGATAATTGTTCAGGACAGATTCATTAATATGCCACTACAAAATTTATTTTTATCCCAGATTGAAGCACCTATGATTCAAATGATAGACAAATAGTAAAAGCATGCAGTCTTTACCATACCTGAATTCCCTTATATTTGATTTTTGGTGACTGTTACCATGGGACCTCTGGATCAAAAATAGGTTTTCAAGTTGTAAAATATTTTCCTGTGAAATGATCAAAATTATTAAATGTGATTATTCCCAACTTCCACCGCTGTACCACTACATGCAAATTTATTGTCATTATATCATTTCCCTGTAATATCTCAAATATTCCTGCAATTTAGTAGATTTCACCTGGAAATTCTCTGAAACTCATATTTCATATTTTTTTATCTCCAAATAAAAATTAGCAGAAAAAATATTGCCCCTTACTTTAAATTTAACTGCTATACATTCAGAGCACAATGAATAGCAGAGTTTGGTTTAGGAGAAGGTTGACAAACAGTGATTCCCAAGAAAACATCTTTTCCTTTCAGCCACAAAATTCATGAAATATTTTCACAAGATTTTAAAAGCTACTATAGGATATAAGAAATGTCAACCACCTGTCTGAAATTAATAAATTAATCACAGATATTGTAGGTACAGTTTGCTTATTTTTATTTTCAATTGCTGCCTTGTAGATTCCAATACAAAATTCCATAGAGAAGAAGAGTTAAGTACAATTCAGAAACCCATTTTGCTTCTTAATAGGTACTGATTTCCTTGCACGTTTTCAGGACCAAAACAATTTAATAAGTGAACTGAAGTGTGAGATTATTGTAGAAATGAACAAAACCCACCATAATTGACACAATTAACAGAATATAAAGATCATAATATGGAACATATAGCTAATAGTCTTCAGGTTTCAATAAACCTGTTTTATAAGGATTGTTATTATTTTCTAAAATCTGGTAAGACACAGATATCAAGCAGCAGGATTTTCTCAAAAGACTATATTTCAATTATTTCATTTCTTGTCTCAGGACAAGCCCCATAAACACAAATAAGTCTGTTGCTCTTCAATACTAAAAATGACAAGAGTTTTTTCCCAAAACTCAAGGGTCTTAAAATGAGCCTAATCAGATAAACTTTTTCACAGCTTCAGCACGTAGGCAAGGAACAGGATGGCCAAAGAGGCACACTCTCAATTGCAAAAATTATTTCTAATCCAAAAATTATTTCTAATCCTGTGTTCAGAAGTCCTTATGTCCATTAAGATAATAGCATAAATCAAAAAAGCTGCAAATCCTTCCCTACCAAAGACATCTAATCACAGGTACAGAAATAAATAAATGAGAATAGATCTTTCATTTTCCCAATTCTAAAAAGTTATTCATATATCTCCCCTATCTGAACTATAAGAATCATTTACATTTTTATATTTGTCTCAGCAAAATAGGTGCTTTGTAATTTACAGGGATATTGAGACTATTGATCAGAATTCAGAGAATGCTCTGGTATAGTCATGTGAAAGAGCAATTCCACAGATGTTATAGTATTTCCATTTCTACATTAACTTCATGCTAGACAGGCTAACTAAAGTTCCTGTGAATTGGCCTGTTTGCCTGTATACCAGGGAAACATTTTCTTATTCACTCATGTGTGATTTATAGGATGAGATTATTTATGTGTCAATTGAAAAAAATAAATATTCAACTGCAAAGTGAAGTTAAACTTAACTGCAAAATGAACTTTCAAGTTTCTTGGATATAATCTATTGCTGCTCATCTCCAAACACTGATGTACATAGCTGGTTTCACAGATTCATCACATGGAATATTTCCTTAAATGTAGGTTCACACAGGAGGTGATGTGGCAATTCCTTTCCACTGATAGTGTGGAAATATAACCTTCAAAACCTTGGGAAGATACCAAACTGGGGTAGCCATCATTTGCTTGATCCTAGAGACCAATTGCAAGGCCAGCAGGTAAAATTAGGTCACAACTGAAAGCTAAGAGAGTAAGATGCTTTGGTTATTCATTAAGCTCATCAGCCACACTGAGGGTGGGAAAGTGGGATCTAACTAATTTTTGTTTACCTAGTAACATTTTTCCTTAACTTTGATTAGACATGATTTAAAACAAAAGATTGACAAAAGTCTTTCCAACGGTAGTTGAACATATTTCCTGTATTATTAGCTGTCCTTGCTGGTCTGTTGTTCAATGGGGCTATGTCTTTACACCTCAAAGAATCATTTGTGAGTGTCTTTGTAGGGAACTTGCAAAAATTATACTAACTCCCACAGAATCATCAGGAAATATGCATTTATTTCTTCATCTTTCTCTGTTTGAATACCAGCTTTGTTAGTGGCAAAGGTGGTAATAACTGGACTGGGGAAAAAGGCAGCTTGTGAATGGAGAAGAAAATTTAAAATTACATCTAAAAGCTTCTTTACAGATTGTCGGAGCATAAAAATAATTTCTCTTCCCAAGCTCACTAGTGCGGTTTGAAAAGTAAGTACTCAAAATAAGTTGGCTTGTGGACACTGAAAAATCAGCCAGGCATTTCAGGAATGCTTCCAGCTTCCTTAGACAGTTTGGCAACTAGGAAATTCTATGGCTAGAGGTGAAAATCAGGGAAAATAAGCATTAAATAAAAGTGGAAATGTTGTTTGCTCTTCACAAATGCTGAAAGGGAAATTTCAAATTAAAATAGGTTTTGAAAGTGTGTGGTGTAAATAAGAAATACAAGTGTTTTAGAGAATAGAAGGAACCTAGTGATTCAGGGAAACTGAGATGATTAAGGGATTGGATCATCTGATATATGAGAAGATACTGAGAGAGTTGGACTTTTTCACCCTTGAGTAAACAAGGCTCAGGATTGTTTTATTCATGTGTATAAAAATCTCATGGGAGACATTAGAGAGGATGGAGTCAGACTCTTGTTAGTGGTACTATCAAAGGAGTAGAGGCAATGGATTGGTGTTGATATACAGAAAATTCTACTTTAATATCAGAAAAATATTTTTAATGTGAAGGAGGTCAAAAACTAGAAAAGATTACTTAGATAGGTTGTTGACTCTCCATCCTTGGAAATATTCAAAAGCCACCTGGACAAGTCTGTGAACAACCCAGGTGATTGTTTTGAGAATTCTGGCAAACTCAATTATTCACTGTCTTCACCTCAATTACTGGTAACAGGAATGACTGTTTATTATAGTTTAAAAAATGCCCACGTGCTAGTAGAACCATGTCCTGGTTAATTTTTGCAGTAGCCAGGAGCAGGTACCCTGGGACAGGAGGTGATGCTATACCACCTGATGTCATTGCTGGGCAGGGAAAAGGAGTCTTCCAGGGAGGTGTCC
Source organism: Emberiza elegans (assembly GCA_024865655.1). Lineage (NCBI taxonomy): Eukaryota > Metazoa > Chordata > Aves > Passeriformes > Fringillidae > Emberiza > Emberiza elegans. Next base: position 35,218,599 of record JALJVW010000910.1, on the reverse strand, counting down.
CCTGGGGCTGGCAAAGCATCCAGTGTGAATCATTTGCTCCTTTCTTGTACCCTCTGTCATTTGCATTGTTACTGTTACTGATAATTTTCTTATCTCATTGCTGATTCCAGTAAATGGTTCTTATCTCAGCCTATGATCTTTATTTACCCTTTGTACCTCCAATTCTCCTCTCCTCCACCCCCATTGGGAAGGGCAGGGAAGGGGGCAGTGAGGGAGCGGCACTTGGTTTAAGTGGGAATCACTAAATTAGAGAAAACCAGTCCTAAACCACAACAAACCAAAAGAAAAGGGGGATCAAGAGCATATTTCAGGTAGAAAAAATGACAACTGACAACTAGATGGCCATTAGCTTATATTTAGGAATTTAAACTTGATGCTAAAATTTTGTCAGCTGAATGACTCTCTGTGTCCCTCTCAGGGTCCCTAGTGCCCAGCTAGAGACTCGGTTCAGATGGCTGAAGAAAATCATCTAACACAACTGAGATTCCTTGAGTTGTTAAGGTACTGGCAATATGCCACTTCCTACAGAAGACCCGAGTTCCTCCAGATTGTCATCTGGAGTCTACTTGTGATACTATGGATCATCCCACAGGATATTTCACATCCATATTCCTGCAGCTGAGACATAGTGCTGATACCCAGTGATTATGATCACAGCAAGGTGGAGTGCCTAGCACACTGGAAGAAGTGAATGTGGACATATAATTCATGTCTCCTGATTTGTGACCTAGATATTATGGATTCAAAAGGGAAGGAAATATCGGAATATTTTGTAAATCTGTGCTTAAGCATCCTAATGTGAGAAATATTTCCTGAATCTTTAGTGTCTCTCTCAGTAAGACTGATTTTATTACAACTTTTTATTTCTCCCATTGTATGAATGTTACATAATTAAGACAGACCAAGAACTTCAGCTATAATTCATTTGCAGAAAACAAAATTATCCTGTGGTTTTGTACAAATAAACTCAGGACTATTCTCAGTATCCTTATATAAACTTTTCATTCCACCAGAGAACAAAAATGTTGAAAGTGATAAAACTCATAAGCAGGGGGAAATCCATCACTGAGATAAGAGAAGTATGTCTCAGTCACTTCAAAATCTATTGCATCATGTGCAAATGTCTATTTGTCTTATGGAAGCCAGTTTGGAAGTGTAAGGAGATAATTAGGAAGAATGATCACATTCTAGATGGTAAAAAAATGCTTAATCATCTTCCTATTGCCATTATAATTTGCTCGTGCATCAAGTTCTTGATGACAAATAAGCTGTAGCTTAGGATGCAGTAGTTGCATATCAGTCTATTCCAAGAAGCCATAAAAAAGAGAAAAAGCATCAACAATTTTCTCTACAATGAGTAGAGAATTTCAGCCATAAATATAAAATAAAAATTTCTCATCATTTTGCATTGTAAACATTTCTCTGTCAAAAGATTTATGGTCTTCATTGCTATCATATCTGGAAACTTATCAATATTCTGCCCTTTTCTCTTTGGTTTCTCCTGGTCTCATACTAAAATTCTGCAGTTAAATGAAAAGAGAAGGATTAGGCAATTTTCCCCTGTTGAAGTCCACTATCTCTGCTGAATCAGCTAAATCACTCCCCCAAAGGTAATCCTTATTTGTAATCCTTACTTCACAGAGGAGGGAGTTTTTTCTTGGTGATTAGTAGAGCTTTGAAAAAAGCAGAAATTTAAACCACTGTAAAAGATATCCTTTGGAACTAGGAGGTAGTCAGAAATTGTTCATAATGAAGGCTGCACATTAATCAATATAACCAATTAACTTCTTTTACAATCAAATTGAAACTTTTACTGAGGTCAAACTGTTATAAAGCAGTTTGCCAGATGTCTTGCCACTCCTGTTGATTTCAGATGCAAAAAACCTGCAATTTTCATTTACATGGGAAAATAATTATTTGATGCTGTGCACTTCCAGCTACTCTCTTTAAAAGCCTTTGCAACTTCTGACACATGGAATTTATCACAGGCCAGCAGGAGAGAGAGAATTTCATGGAAGCCTTTTGTTAAAGCACTGCAGAGCAAAGCACTCAATGAGGAGAGCTGCACATCTTAGCAAAGTCCACAGCACAGCACAGGCTGAGCGACAGGGAGATGTCTTTTTAGCCTCATCTACAATAGGCATTTTACTCAGGTCTGAGCCCACACTTAAAACTGTCAAATACAGTGTATTAACTCCATGTACCAAGGGAATCTCTCTCTCTTAATTAAGAGGTTGCTTAGTGGCAATGGACTTTGTTACATCCCTACACACACTGTGGCTGACTACTCTATAACTCAAGCAGCAGTGAATGTTTGCTGACTGCATTGCTAGCAGCAGCTAGCAGTTTCAATGGTAACCATGAAGTTAGATAGACATTTTTAAGGCAACATTTAAAGACATCATTTTCAACACCTTCATGATTTCCCTTATAAAATGCCATATCTTTGTACCATCTAGAAAAACTTCTGAATCCAAAAGACATGGCTGTGGTATGGCTATTATGAAATTATCTTCATTTTGTGCTAGCATAAACTTATTTATTTTTGCAGGAAATTAAATCCAAGCTAGGGAGAGCATAGTGTTGCATTATTCTTGGAAGAGATTACAAGGGGAACTCAAATTCTGGCTGTGGGAGGAAGAACAAAATAATACCTCTTGTCTTTCAGGTCTGGGTTCTTCACACTGGACTCACCAATCAAAAGTAGGAATGGGCAGTTCATGCAGTCATGAACACTGCTACAGTGATACTTGTTTCTTTCACTTTCCACACATCAACACAACAAGGGCAAGAAGGGAGAAGACCAGCTATACATAAGTGATTTGGGATTAATGAAATTGCCATCTGGTGTATTCTGTGTGAAAGAGCAGGCAAAGAATATAAAATTGCCCAGACAAAATCTACCATGGCAGAGCTTCTTAGCTCTTTAATAGGTATACAAATTCACTATGGACTCTGGGAACAGGATCTGAAATAAGAATACATACTTCAGTGTGGATAAAAGCCCAGCCTCTGAAATGTTTACTAAAAGATGGTAAGTGATAATTTTTCATGTTAAGATTATGTTAAATCATATTAAATGCTATTAATAAACTACCAAAGTAAAAATGTGCAAGACTTTTTTCCTTAAGGCCATGCAACTTAAGAGACATTTAACTATGCTAAAAGCTATGTTACACAGCTATTGCAACCACATTCACATATTTAGTATCTCAGCATGCAAAAGAGTATGTTAGAGAGCTGGGAGCTCTTGGCATGCATGAATACAATTGTGAAAATGCACATGCCCTTTTACAAAACACTTGGCCCCACACTAAAAAAATACAGTAATAATCTAATTGAAACACAGGAGCAACACAAACTTCAGAGAAACAGATTGCCATCACTCTCATGTAGCAGAACACTACCACTTTCTTTCCTTGGTTCAATAAGGTTCTGACTTGTTACAGAGTTATTACAGGAAAACTGCGCACTGTTTAAGAGGAGAACTGAACACACATCTCTTACTTTAAAGTAAACAGCTCATGTCCGAGGGCCTTTCAGCAGAGTATTCATCTAGAGCTTATTTAAAATTTAAATCATAGGAAACCTTATCCGGAGAAAGATAGCAGAAAACCTATCATTTTGTGATAGGTTTTTTTTAATTCTTTCTGAAATAAATACCTCAATATTCTTTTTACTTAAGACTATAATTTGATTAAGCTATTTCCAAAAGCACTAGATATAAAATCATTACTGTTTTGCTCAGATACATTGCTGTCCACTAAGTGCTGTGCAATTTGATCTTACACCAACTAATGTCTTCAATTCAACTTTAAGGAATTAATTGATTGTTCTATTTGATGGTTCATGCTACCTGGGCAAAATGCTAAATAAAAACTATTATTAGTCTTTCATGTTCCTGAAGTCTTAAAATATTTCCATCGTAGCTCTCAGAAGATAGCAACAATAAGGGAGGTGAATAGCAGGTCTTTTTTGCTTATGAACAAGACATTGAGTATAAGCAACTAAGTGTACTCATTGATGTTCAAGCAGGAATTTGGGAGAAAACAGAAGGGTTTGATGGAGCTGCAGTTTTCATTTGGAAAGTTTATTTTAAAAATAAAGCCTGATGTGTTACCAACAGGAACACCAACTTCTCCATAAGAAAGTTTAAATGCTCCACAGGGGAAAGTTATGTAATAAAATTCTAAGGGAAAGTTTCTTCCAAGCCTGAAAAGTTGTCTCTCATTAATTTAATCTGCAAATTAGAGTAGTAACAAACCCAGCTCTTGAAGCAGACTGCCAGCAAAAAACAACAACAACAAACAACAATAAATTTAATGTCTTCATTATGAAGCATTTATGAACAGTTTTAATTTCCCTTGGGTTTGAAGGGGCAGAAAGAAAGGACAATCAGAACTACCAAAAATGTGAACTAGGAGTCATTGAGGCAGGATTATGGTCTGTCTTGTTTCCAGTTACTGCCTGGCACGTTTTCAGCTGTTCCTGTGCTTCACTGTGCCCTCTGTGCATCAGAATGAGGAAGGGAGCAACACTTTCATTCATGATCAATGCCACTCATACTACAAATGCACAAGATTCAAGAGACTCTGGTATTCTACAGAGTGATATAAATAGTGCATTAAAGAAAGCATGGTAGTTCCCATTGAACCCAGATAACTCTAGATTTAAAGTAACTTGACATGCTCCACTCTAAGACCATATCTTAATTATAATTTTGCTAGTTTTCCCATGAGTTTGAAATTTTCCCTGCTGAGTGCTTTTTTCAATTAAAAAAAAAACATGAATGCATTAAATATTTTTTAAGTAGCAAAATATATAATTTTTTCCAATGTTAAAATATTTGCTAAACTGTCTTTGAGCAGCTGAGGGCAATTCATGTTTGCAATTTGGTGAGGCAAGTCACAAATTGTTTCTTCTCCCATTTACAAGAAAATTTGCCTTTTTCACAAGTTTCAACAGTGAGAGCAGCCTAGAAGAAACAGTCCTTCCCTGCTCTTTACTGTCATTCCTGGCCACTGATACTCTTAGCAGGTTGTGGAGACTATAACATGAGAGTAGGAGAGGGAACTGATAGGTTCTGGATGAACAGGAAAATGAAGTAGGTTGGGATCAAATTAGTTCAGAATGTGGAGAATGAAAATTAATCAAAAAAACTAGGAAGCAAGATAACAAATAGAATAAATAAGGTAATCTTAATGATTTTTAAAGAGAAATATACTGGAAATTGATGGACTGTCTCATTGCTGAAATGGGCTGGCAGTGAAGGGGAAGAAGATGCTTGATTTTTTATTTGATTGAGCATCCAGAGAAGGGAAAAAGTTAACTGGACAAGGGAACTATGAGGAGAAATAAAGAAATTGAGTAGGAACAAGAAAGACAGTGCAGTTGTGTGTCCCAAGCATGAATCCTCTTTCCTGGTCCTTGCAATGACACCTGGGTTTCCTTGGTTTTCCTCACCACCACACTCTTATGCCAGGGTCGGGAGTGCATTGTGTCATAGATCCAGTTCAAGGCTCTGCTGGGAAAGAAACCTGTTCCATTGTGTCTCATCCCATCTCTATGCAAATCTGAGAAGAGTTTGGCTTTAAACTCAGTGTACAGAGAAAATGCTGTATTTAACACTTCATCCCTCTAAATCTTCTTTGAAAGAATAATAATTGTGTCTTACAGACCTTTAAAATCAAATCTCCCTGACTAAACCCATGACCTTAATTCAGTGGTCTCGAGGTCTCAAGATGTGTTTTGTTACTATCTACCTTGCTTTCTGTTAAGAATATGTGTAAGATTAATATTTCTGATTAGCTCAAAAGCAACCTAAATTCTGTTACAAGATTATACGCATATAAATTATGCATATAATCTCCAATGTCTCTATATACTTTGGTGAACCAAACAGGCCATTTGCTGACCCTAACATCCACTGCCAAGGGGCAGCTGCCAAGGCACAACTCTGTTCTCCTTCCTTCCATACAATGATGTCCATGGTGAGAACAACCTGTGCCCTTGAGAAACTGGGAATTTGGAGCCAAGTCAAGCCTATGCTTTATTCTATGTTTGGATTCTACTAAGTTTTATGTCTGGATTCTGCTAACTTATTAGTACAGTCATAGCCAGCAATGGCACATGACTGGCACTGAGTGGTAACAACCTCACCCAGATTCTTCTAGAAGGGCCATGCTTCCTGTTTCAAAGGAATAAATGGGTATGTTTCACATAGGAGTCCCTTCAAGGGAAATGGAAAGTTATGGGTACAGAACTAGAGAGCACACACTGCATTTAGGACTGATCATCTCAGATACAGCTGCTATGCTTAGATTTTCATCCATGGAAAAGAGAACAGCACCTCTTCTATCTGCACAAATGCAGGGAAGTAGACTTAGTGATGTCTAGAAAACAGCAATATCACATTGATAAGCAAAAAAGGGAGCTCTAGAGGGGATTTTGAGAGGTATAAAATAAATGAGAGGTCAGACATTGAAGAACAAAAACAATATACTGAATAGCTGCTCAGTAAGTTATCAGTGACTGAGACTGAGATCTCATGAAACATAATGTGTTCCTATAACTAAGGATGATATAATGTGCACACAGAGAAAGAGCAGTAAAAATATGCAAGACAATCTTATTTCCCACATTTCCTAACTTTTGGGTCTTTCCTGACTTCTATTCTTAACAGGCTTCTAATACACTTTTTCTGTGTAATACTCTCTGCTAATCCAACACTTTCTTAATCTCAAAGAGCTAGAGCAAGACCTGTAAACCATCTGGAACAGCTGTAAAGCAGATTACTGCCAAGAAATCTGACCAAAGGACATCCTATCCCACTCCAGGCCTGCCCTGCATCAGCTCTAAGGCTGCATGACTACAGAAAGACACTAATTAGCAAATAACACTTCAAGCTGCCTCCAAAGCCTGCAGTCTTTCCACCTACATCTAAACCTCATTAATATGTCAACATTCAACCATTACTGTGAGACCTTTCATGAAAACACTAATAGCATTACTTGCTCTGTCACTTAGGGTCACCAGCAAAAAAAGGGTCAGCCAAGTATGTCAAAAGAAATTTTCAAAGATGCTCTAAGATCTAGGGTGTTCCTCTGCACCTTATTAAATATCATACAATTATCAAGCCATGAAAAGACACCATCTTTCCCTTTTATATTGTCATGTGAACTTTTTATTAAGCACTCACATAGAGAAATAAAATAGTGAAGGGGGGTTTTCTGATTTATATTAGTAGCCTCACTTAATTTCTAACTTACTGTATATTATACATAATTATTAGTTTAATATAAAACTGTATATAAGTCTGAAGAATATTAAATATATGTATAAAAGAAGGCTACCAAAGCAGTTTGTTCAGACAATTTCACAATGCTAGATGATGATCTTTGACTGATGGATATTATATTGACACAGACAAATTAAAAACATTAATATCAACATATCCTTCATATCCCCCAAAATCCAAGAGCTCAGAGAAGTCTAGAGTTGATTGGATAGTATATAAATCTGCTTATAAACAGTTAGCTAACTTCAAATATAAGTTTTTATCCAGGTTATTCAGACTGATTAAGGGCTCATTCCTTGAGAAGGTTCCTACTTGCAAAGCCTTATTTGTGCAAACTAATTTCATGAACACAGAGAGAAAGCAATCTTTTTCTCACTCATGCTTTCCTTAACTAGAAACACTAGTGTTAACTAGAAACACTTTTTTCTCTAGGAAATGTTTATGTCATGCAGGGAAGAATTCACTTCATCCAATTTTTGACAATTAAGAGTTAAAAATCTCAGCTTGTCACCTTAGGCTAGTCCCTGGGAAGAAGCTGGCCCTTTGAAGATTGCATGTGACTTACACATCAATGCAGGGTATTTCACAAACATATTGAAGGCATCTGTAGAGCAACAAATAACATGATGAAAAATAGAGCAGCCACAGTGAATCAGCCCAAAAGCACATATAATCCAACATCCTGCCTGTAAAAGTGGCCAAAATCAGATGTCCAAGGAAGAGTACAAGAAAACACAAATCACTTAGATAATCTTCAAGCCTCTAGTTACCAAGGCCTCAATGACTCCCTGATCTTGATGTTTATGTGTTCAATAATATGTGTTTAATAATGCCTTTTATTTTCTCCTGATGAAATGCACCAGATCCCTGTCGAACTTCTATAAGCTTTTAGTACACCCAAATCATGTGGAAAGGATTTCCACAGCTTAGCTAGACACTGAAGAAACACTTCCATTTGTTCACTTCGAGTTTTCCTCCTCCTAGTTTAATGTAATAACCTTGAGTTCTTGGATTGGAAGGGAAGGTGATTGGTCCTAATACAGATTCTTTCTGCTTTCCATGGTTTCACAGATCTCTATCATATTGCACAAGAATTTGTTCTGATAAACCTCCAAACTCAGAAAATTAAGATTACTGTATTAAAATATATGCTAAGCTTGAATCATGCTTGTTAGCAGGACCTGTGAGTTCAGATACATTAACTCTCCAGAATGACCAAAAGAAGCTTTCAGATGGTCACAAATACCTGGCAAAAGTATAGCCCCAGACTTTGGGGGCAAATTAAGAATGAGAATTAGATTTAAAAAAAAAAAAAACTCTTTGAAGGACTGATTTTCATTTCTTTTTTAAATTGAACTGTTGTTAATATATACAAACAGCTTCCTGTGCTGAGGTATAGGAGTCAGGTCACATTACTCATAAATCTGTAGATTCAAGACAGGAACATAATTTCTTAGTTGTCAATATTTTAATGGTCTCTTTGATAACTTGATCCTAAGAGGACACATGATTGAAAAGACTGAAAATTTGAAATGTCCTGCTTATGTGAAACTTTTCTCAGTGAAACAAAGCCAGCACACTCGTGATTACTACAACTACATCCATTGTAAAAGATGCCTCAAGTGAGGCCTGGGAGACTGAAGGCTTGCTGATGGAAGGAAAATGTGACTGCTTTTGCTGCCAGTAGTAGCAGTTGATGTGGCATATGCTCTTATACCATGCAACGTGATCAGAAAAAAGCACAGAGGGCTGCATTTGCACCCTTGGCAGATGTCGCTATTTTCAACTGCCAGAACAACTTTTGGCAACCCAAGTGTAAATTAGATTCGCCTTGGAGTTGCTGTAATTCAGGCCAACCCCACCACCAGCCAGAGTGCAAGTACAACAAAACACAAAGGTGGCCTAAAACCACACTTGTTCTCATTCATTTGTAATGTCTGTATCTCAGCTTGAGCTAAAAATCAAGCCCACATCCTGTGGAGAAGGGGAAAGAAGTGTATTCACTACCCAGAGATCCAGCCTGCTCTTTTCAAATCCTGAAACCAAGGCCGTTCTTTGCCAGTGAACACCTTTCCTGTCCATTCTGCATGCTCATTAGCTATCATAACAATAATTAATTAGGATAAGAATAGGACACATAAAACATTGTGAAGCTGAAAATTCATTTTTCCATGGCTCTTCTTAAGACATGGGAATGCAGTAGTTTTGGTCATTCATGGCTAGTTTAACATCCATCTGGGAGAACAAGGCTTTCCTGGAAAATCTATCTTTCACAAAAAAACCTTAGCAAGCCACTCTTCTTTCACTCAGTGAGAGGAGTGGGATGCTTGGTTCCACTGAGACGCAAATATCTCATGTGGAGTGCAGACAACCTGAGAAGTTTTATGGTTACTTTGCTCTCACTTATCACAATGAGCCTTATGAGTCTTATTCTATAGAGGCACTTGGAGATAATTTTGCAAGATTTCACATTCCATCAACATGGAAAAAGCCAAATAAAATAAGTCTGTCTCAGGTAGTAGTCTTAAATTAGAGGAGTCATAACAGACTCTTAGAAGCAGTGTGAATTGAGTTCTTCATTCAAGTAAAACAGCTACAGGGTGACCTGATTCACAACAGATCCTGGTTTCTTACGGCAGAGGAATATGTAATTATAAAAAAAGCCTGGAAGTAGCAAGGATTAAATAACGTTGCCAGGGCAGCTTGTTTCTAAAGGGCTTATTACAGGCATTAACCACAAACCTGTGATTTTTCTTTTTTCACATGAATTGATGTCATAATGAGGTTTAAATGGAGACTCAGTGTCTACTTTGCCTCCCAAAGGAGAGGGGTTCCCCCTCTAGCCTGGGCACAGTGCCTCCTTCTGCTGTGCTACTTAATGCAAATGTAAACAAAAAGGAGACTCAAACCATGAGAGCTGAATTCATTTCCAACTGGCTGTCATAGGTTTTCACTTTGGTCTCCTCATGGTTCACAAGGGTCCCTTTCAAGTCTGGTTTATACAGAAGATGCTTATATGATAAAAGGGCAAAACCCAAAGCAGAAATACGGTACTGATTTTGAGGTGGAAACAAACCTGCTTATAGAAGCAATCCATGTGAAACATTGATTGTAGAAATCCTTAACACTTCTGTTATTGGAGCAGCTGAGAATAAAGCAGGAAATCTCAAATGAACAGCTATTTTTTCTACCAGCCCTGAAAAGTAATGTTTTAGTATAAATCTACCCTTTCCAACACATATTGCATCCCCTCAGGGCTAGCTCCTGTGTAGGCAGATTAAGTGGTTGCCTATGGCAGCAAAATGCTAGGCATGGCAAAATGCTTAGAGACTGCTTATTGTGTGACTGTAAGCTGGGTGAAACAGACATTTTCCAGTGTTTTGAGGGCTGCAAAAACCCTTCAGACACCACCAGTTTCCCCAGTTCTTCCATATAAAAGTCAGCAACAAAATGGCCAGTTTCACATAAATGAAACCAGTTTGGGAAATTACAAACTCAGTGGAAGAGAATAGCAAAAGCCTGTACCTTTTAATAAATAGATAAGAAGAATATAGAGAAACCTGATGCTGTAGCATACTAATTAGTGTGTTTTGTACTCTAACCTTCAACAGAGTCAGAACTATGTCATTAGTGGGTCAATATATTGAGAGCTACAGGGTCATCACCTTCAACTTTTAGCCATGGAATATTCAAGCAGCTGCTGGGTATTTGAGAAGGCACTTGCCAGTCCCAAAGTGGAATGAACAAAAGTATATGTATGTTTATGCATGCTTAGAATCTGACCACAGAGACTTTTACTCACTACACTTCCTTTAAAAGAAAATTGAGTAGCTATAAATGAAACACATTAAAATACTATCTTAGCAGAGCAAATGATTAACACAGAGAAAGAACAGCCAGAGATGAGAGTGCAGCAACAGGGCAGGAGATGGTACATTGCTTCCAGTGCTCAATCTGTTTTTCAGAATACACTCCACCACTGCTCTTTCTTCTTGGTTTATACCTTCCTTCAGAGCCAGGTCTGGGTGGTTGTGCTGAACCAGACTTCACGAGCCTTCAGCAATGCACTGTACTCCCCACTCCTTACACAACAGATTATTCTACACTGGTACATACTATCTATGTTGGCCATGACTTTTATTCAGTAATTATTAGGACAGTCACTGCATCAGGCAGAGCAAGTTACCAAAAGGGTGCTTCAGCTATGCCCTTTAATACATGTGGGACATTCTTGCTTGACAAATATAAATGCAAGGTGTAATTGCCACAAGTCAGATATGCAGGTAGTATCATTGCTGAGACTGGAGTTCCTGTCAGCATGTTTGTGCTAATTCTCTGGGAATAGCTGACTTGCCATGGCACAGATACTCATGGCAGCACAGGGCCACTGCCTGGTACTCACTCCAGCTGCACAATGCAGCCTTTTTCACTGCACCAGGAGATTACCCTGGCCAGACAGCTACACTGAGCTGATGAGTCACACACACACTGCAGGGGCTAAACTACAGAAATGCACCCAGTCTAAAATCCATCCACACCTCTAGGAGACAGAGAGTGCCTAAGAACCTTTCTTTCTGGCTAAAGTAATTAAATGCCCTCTGATTTTATAGGGGTCTGGAGGCTGTAAGAAGTCCCTGATGTAATGAGCCATAGACAGGGCTGCCCTCCTTAGTGTAGGAGATGTCCCTAGGACAGGAATGGGGCTGCTTTAAGAGAAGATGGGAGAGAAATTCTAAACACCACCACCTCCAACACACTTGGAAAGTAAGTATCATGTGCTGGTTTCTTTCAGAATAATATCCAGGCCTCTTGAATTAGTGATTTAAATGACACAGACTGATTGCAACCAAATTGAGGGGTAGATTGGTACTGAAGGCATACCTGTGTGTAAGGAGCAAGGAATCAGAACAAAGAGCTTGGAACATGCAAAGGATAGAAAGTCAGATCGGCATTTGCGGGCTGGCTTTCTCCTTCCTTCAATACATTATGCTTCTATATTCTAGTATTTTCTATATGAAGTTATGAATTCTTATGTCAGATTTCTTTTCTCACTCTACAAGTGGCAGAAATCTAAAACAAGTAAAGGTTGAAAAAGGTTAAATAATTCCTACCAATAAAAAAGTACTTCAGCTGAATTTAAAGATTTCATATCCTCTGAATTTATTATTGCATATATCTGGCAATTTGTCTTTCAACTCACTGTGAAAATACATTTTTGTTACTGGTTAATTTAATGGACCTAAATATTCTCTGATTCTGAGGAGTCCCAGACAGCACTTTGGATCTATACACACTGCTGTGAATGCACCTCTTTGGAAGCAAACAGAACCTTTACTGAATGTGATTAGCCTTCTATCCATAAAAAATATCCACCACAGATAGAAATTTCAACTGTAAAAAGCATTGGGTGAATAGCTTTGTGACCCAAATTTTATCCAGCAAGTTCAAATTCACAAAATTTATTTGTATTTAATTTATCTCACCCTCTTTTCAGGATCCAGATCACATATGTGGGGCACTTTAATTTCTCTCCTTTCTCTGAATCTGAACTCCCCCCAGGAACAGTTCCTTTGCACTAATTATGCATCTCCAGGGTACACAATTCAAACAAGAGCTACCTTGTACTAACAGGGTTGATTTGCTGGTGCTCACGAAAGCAAGGAGAGTGCTTTTCAGGACAGGAGCAGGGCAGGCAAGTGGGGGATGCTCTGGGTTTTTAATTAAAGTATTCTTTCAATAATGGTCTGGAGTTGCTGAATGGCTGCAGATTTTTCTCTTCCATTGTAATAATCCTAAAATGCCATTCATTTATGAAGGCAGAAATCTCATTTCACACATAAATTCTATGAAAGGGTTGTCTTGACGGATACTATATTATTTATAGTTGAAAAATATCACTTTTCTCTGGTTTTCCTCTACATTTTTTTCCTCACCCACAGCATGCTGTGATTTTTAGGACTCAGTTCTAACTTTCTACTCATGCATAAACATCTGCAGAACTATGGCCTTCAGTCCTGATCCTGCAAAGGTTTAGTCTGTTCGTAAGCCAGTAGATATAAAGTGGCTACTGTCAAGAACATGATTTCAAAACCCTCTAAAATTCTAGATAAAGGACTGTATTTTATGATTTTTCTAAAGCATCTCTCAGAAATGCATTGGAGTAGTTTAAAGTAATTCTTGCTAAAGGATATTTTTTGCATTTATAAAAATTCATTGCCTCTATACAGCATCCCATCATTCTGCTGTTCTTTTAAACAGTCATTAGATAACTTCAGAGATGGATGAAAAATTTACTTCTCCTGAATTCTAGTAGGAACCTTAAAAAGTATGTTGGTTTTCTGCCACTTTTTATTACTAAATCCCTGTATTTCTCCCTTTAAACTTCCCTGCTAAAAACCTACAGATTTATGTTCTTAGACTGGATGATAATATCTTCTCCATAAAATATTTTTTTCTGAACCAAATACACTATTGCTTCAGTTGTGCAAAGGTTTCTACTTCCATTCATAAAGGGGTTATTTTGAGAGCCTAATGAAAATGCAGAGTTGCTGGTGAGAGTGGCCAAGGACATGCAGAGTTGGAATGAACGTACATGGACCCGGATGGTCAGAGATGAGCCCGGAGGAAGGCTGTGGCAACTCAGCAGTATATTTAACAGTAAAATCACAAGCAGCAGTCAAGCACAAATTATCTGCCAGACCAGAGAAAGATGAATAAACTGCAGCAGCCAATTGTACCTGTGTTGGCTTTCTGCTTCCATCTTCCATTGGCCTCTTTGATCACACACATATTGCTTCAGCTAAGGTAAGAAAGTAGAATCCTGGTGTGGACATCATTATCAGGCTTAATTAGACTATCAGTTCCCTCTGCTCCCCTTCAATGGTTTAAAAACCTATTTCAGCCCTGTTGCACAGATATCATAAGAATAACACTCTAAGCTAATCTGTCAGAATCTCTTCCAGAGATCTAACTGTTCGATTCCTGGCAAATAATTGCATTTGCAAGTGCATCAAGAACTAAAGAGCATCATTGATGGTTAGGTGTAAACAATCCATCCTCAGGAACTTCCATCATAAGCAGAGTACTACCTAAAAGGCAAGATCAAGTAGAGGTAGGGTCATCAAGCAGTGAACAACCACAGCAAAGCATTTTTTGATCATTACAATGGCCATCAGTACAACAGAGAACCACTCCGTGTAAAATAAGAACTGGGAAATGGCAGAACATATGATGATCATCCCATAAACTAAGGAAATACCTGAGTAATTGATGTGTTTGACTTCTTGGTGCATGTGACCCACAAGTACCATGGACCAAGAACCTTACATGAGATAATTATTGCCTCCTAATTCACAGCATAGATGTCAGCATTCCTACCTCACATCTCTACTAGTAGAAGTGAGTACATCAGGAGCTGTCTCATATATCAGGAGCTGTCATCTTCCAAAATGAAAAAGTCTGTCTTCTTCTCAATGCTAAATTGAGAATTGAGCATCGTAGGATGTTCCGCTGCATTGCCAAATGCTCTCAGCAAAGACCTTCCTGAAATTACCTTTTCACCTCAGCATTTCCCATTCACTGGTTCCCTTCCTATATTTTCAGAATGACATTTTAGACAGGCATTGCTTTTATCATGGCTGCAGGTGTCCCACGGAGTCAGAAATGCATGCTTTTCAGCCTTAATTGTGTTTCTGCACAAGCAGAGGAACAAAAGCCTAGCAGGACATCTGGTTCTGATATTGTTCTTTCTCCCAGCTTTTATCCTCTGTCACTGTGTGCTTTCCCTGAAAAGGAGGCAATGCTTCTCCCAGCAGAGCCTGTTCAAACACAGTTTCATCACCTGATCCTTCTGGAAACAGGGACATTCACAGGTCTTGCCAGCCATGAATTCACGTGGCATAATACTGAGTCCTGGAGCTGGGACCAAAGACGTGGAGAACTGTCAGCCCAGGTGTGCTATGGACAGCAGTGTAGGGCAGATGCAAAGGCATCCCCCTCATGTTGATCTGCCAGGGAGCACTTCCAAAGTGGGACTGACTATGGATATGGAAAGTCTGCCCTAGAGCTGCACGAAGGCACAGAGTTATGGGCCCCAGCACACTGATCACAGGAGTCTTCTCACCACTGGCTGCCCATGAGCTGAGACATCTGCTGGGTCCAGTGCACGTGTCCAGCCTCCCAACGACACAGCAACCCAGTGAGCTGGAGCTAGGAAGGAACTAATCTGGTATCCTGGGCAGCCACAGTATCAGCCAGCATAAACACCACGTCAGCTCTCTGGCTGATTGAACAGAAACACATCACTGTACAAACACGTGCTCACACCTGAACAAAGCTTGTGGGCATGAATGTCCAGCCTAGACTTAACAATGATGGGACCATGACTTCAGTCATTCTCTACAGATTGCCAGGTGCAGGTGTGGTGGGTTTATTTTCTTTTTCTTTTTTTCTCTCATGAACCCAACATGACAGGACTCATCTGAGTACATTTCCAAGGGCATCTGTGTAGATATGTTTCCTGAACACAGCTATACAAAGTACTGTACAATAGGTTACTTGAAACATATTGAAATCCAGCATGGCATGGCTTTTAACACATCAAAAAGAAAAAAAGGTGGAGTAAAATATGTAGAAAACAAACGGACTCCTCACATCCTAGTTTACTGAAACCCTTGAAGCTAATCTCCAGTGTCTGCATCCAAACACTGTTTATAGCACTTAAAGGTTGTTAGATTCTTCTCTGATTATTTAAGGACTAATCAAAATTCTGTGTTCACTCTGGCAGATTTTGCATTTTCCTCTGATGACTAATGACATCCCAAACAAGTCTGAGTACAGGCATTTTTCTGTGACTTTTTTCCTCCTTTAAGATGGATTATGCTGTCATCAGCAGGTGTGAGGAAAACACAGAAGCCCAAGTACTGAGTATAACAAGTAAGCAAGAACTGCATTTAAATTAATTTGAAATTCAAAGATAGTGACTCGTGCCTAAGTAGGATTTTATAGTGCTGGAGTATCTTAGTCCCTCACCAGGAAAGGACAATTGATGCCCAAACTGGGGATTGTCTCTCCTGGCCTAATACATGCCAATACATATTTCTCATTCTTTGAGAACTATTCATATCTGTTACATGAATATATATATATATAACATATATGTAAAACAACACCAGAAATCTATTATACTAGTCCCAATCCTAGAGTTACAGAGCAAAAAGCATCTGTGCTTTAATAATGCTTACTGTTAGCATCTCCCTTGTCTGTTTTCATAGCTCACGCTGGGTCCTATCTGCACTAAGACAGACAATGCAGCATAAACATCCTCCAAAAGACCCTCCTACAAGTGAGCTACAGTAGCTGCTCTCTGATGATGCTCCTTTCATCATGATTTATACTCATTCTACCTCTTACCTGTCACATTTGACTTTGACCCACTGATTTTTAATGAATTTAGGGAAGGCAAATTATGTGTGATCTACTTTCTAAGCAGATGGTGTTTCACCTAACCACAAGTGCCTGAGCCCCATCATCCTGTGTTTAGCATTGGTGTCTTTGATGAATCAGTTCCATGCTGCCCACCCTGACCATGGGGCTCCTCTGTCACATGTGGCAGGGCAGGTGAAAGGGTGAAGTCAGGGGAGTCATTAACTGGTCATTAGCTAATGATACTAAATTCATTCACTAAGACAGAGACAGCCTTCACTTACTTGTATTAGGTGTGTCTAATTCACCAAGGCAGCCAAGAGGATTAAGTAAATTGAAGGTTGATTTACCTTGGAGAGGGATCTCACCTGCTGCCCACTGGGCAGGAGCCAGGGACAAGCCTTGGGTGGGCAGGCAGGTGGGAAGGCAGCAGGGCACAAAGATGGGTAAGCAGACAGGCAGGAAGGTGGGCATGCAGGTGGGCAATCAGGAGGGCAGGCAGGCAGGCAGAAAGGCAGGTAGGTGGGGAAACAGGAGGGTAGGCAGCAGCAGGGGCACAGGGCAGAGCCTGGGAACATGCAAGGCCCTCACTGACCCACAGCTCTTGCCTGGCTACCAGCCAGCTCATCCAGCAGCCTTTAGTTTTCCCAAATGGCCCACCCAGAACCTACAAGGAGCCTCTCTTCCTCATCCACACTGGGTGGCAGAGCCAGGGCTCTCTCCAAGAAAATCCTTCAGCCCTCAAGGAGCCACTCTCAGCCATGCCTCTCCCTGCAGCCCAGCCTCATCCCTGGCTCAGACCAGCTCCTCTCACCCCTCAGTCCCCAGGCACCCAGAGCAGGTGTGTCCTCTCTGCTGCCAACACATCCCTGGAGCTCAGGGCAATCCCACTTCTCCCCATCCCTCCCCATGCCCTTCAACCCAGGTCACATCCTCAGATTGACACACTGAGTTGACATGGCATGCAAAAGCCTGATGACCAGATTGTTTTCAACCATAGCTAGAGTAGCACCCACCAAGGGATGTATACCTTTGACACTGTGCAACGTCCACATTTTCACATTAATTCCTACACAAATAAGAGTTCCAGAATACTTTGAAGCAGATTTACATTGATGCCCTTTACCAGTGCTCTGCAACTAGATAAAGGCTTGAAAGTAACTCTTCACTGCCAAAGTGATACAGGGGAAAATGAAAATCAGGGGCTCTTACATTTTGTTTTTTAATCAAAGTCTCGCAATTCATCATTTGAAGTATTCTTATAACTATCAAAATATATTCCAGGTGCTTTACACCACAAATGTTGATCATTATGTAAGTACTACAAAGTTTATAATAATTTTGCCTGCATTTCCATTACCTGGGATGTGAAAAATACACCTGTGAGGTTCACACACAAAGAATGCAAGCACATCAAAAAAAGACACATTCCAGGAGAAAACAGAATCTTTATGTAAATTCTTTGAAGTGATAAAAAATGTTTAGAGTGTTGTACTGCAATAGGAACAAATAAATGCAATATCATTAGAGTCACAAACAATTTTAATGTTTTTTTTCTGTTTATTCTATAAACCCTGAATACTTAAGGACGGCAAGCCAAATATGTAATAATTCTTAAAAACAGTAGGAAAAAATAAAATAGTGAGGAAATAAGGTTTCATAAAATATGAAGAAAATTCAGAGAGGATTTACACAAAGGAGCTGCTTTCTGGTGTTTTCTCCTCCAGCCCTTGCACATTGTACACATTGTGGTCAGATTCCCCAATTTAATAAGTTTCACCATTCCTAGTATTTCTTTTTATGCCTTGGATTTTCAACCAAGAAATTACACAAGAATTGCATTTTCTAAAGAAAAAATTATTTTTCTAGTCCTTTAAGATGACTAAAATTTCCTAAAAGAATAAACAACAAATGAAAAGAAACAAGAACTGTGTAAATTTTAAACAATTTGCATTTTGTGCAGATGCACTCCTGTACTGACTGCTGTGCAAACCCATGCTGTTATATTTGTCACTTCAGGCCATGGTTAACTCAGCCAAGGGGCACAGTACAAGAAAGTGTAAATTATATTGATGTGGGTTCTTTTACAAAGTCTGTCAGACTGACTTGCACCTAATTACCAATGTGTGGCTCACACCATTTCATAGCACCTCTTTTCTTGTGTTGCAGTTTCCCAAGCAGAATTCCTTCCCAAGCTGGAATGAGATGAAAAAAGGAAAGGATACTCTGTGGAATGTATCCATACAAAAGACAACACAAAACTGGGGTCTCAGTTCATTAACATTTTGTATTGCTAAATTTCCCATTTATTTTCCTTTGATTATGGTGAAAGCTTATAACAAAAGTAATGAATCACAGAGCAAAATAATATTATCACAATCACATTTTCATTCTTATCAGATCCTACTCTGAATTTAGAAGAGTCCCATAGAGCATGGGCTCTTTTTAACTTTTGCTGAGATCAGTGTGTGCCCAAGAATCTATTTACATTTTTCCATTCACTTCAGAGATATAATCCTACAGAAACTGCGTAGGCCAAGACTTTTCAAGGGAGCTGATCACATTTGCAGACTTTTCCTTAATATATTTAGGCTCTCAATTTATAATTTCTAAAACCTACTGGAATTTCACTGCTTGGGGGTTTGTTTCTGTATTTAACAATGAATGATACATAGTAAAGTGATTACAATGCTGATGGGCTCACAGTGCTGATGTGCTTATAAGTGAAAGTTGAGGTTAAATCTAAGCTTAGATTAAATAAATAAATTTGATATTCAAATTTATTTCCAGAGTCTTGAAGCAAACTTTGTATGCACCCTTTAATATACATTCATCTCTGAAACAGGGGAAAATTATATTTTTAATACAATGCTTTAATGAGGAATCTTGGAAATGCTCTTTTGCTAATCCTTAA
Source organism: Emberiza elegans (assembly GCA_024865655.1). NCBI lineage: Eukaryota > Metazoa > Chordata > Aves > Passeriformes > Fringillidae > Emberiza > Emberiza elegans. The sequence goes on along the minus strand of JALJVW010000910.1, from coordinate 35,198,965 downwards.
TTTCTATGTATGCTATTGCAGATTTTCTGAATACATTTTTGACTTCTGAAATGTTTGTTTTAAAATTTACTTATTTTTGTCATTATAAAGGTTACTTCAAAAATGCTGAGCAGAGAAATAACTTTATATGGTAGCTGTCATATGCACATTTAATTACTTCACCTCCACTGCATCTACTAACCATACTATACTTCAACCTCCTTAGGGCATACCCTGTTATTTTCTTCTCATGTTTCTCATCTCTTTCAGATCCCTTTAGACTTATTTTTCTCTTTTCTAATGTTTACAGCACCATCCAATTTAGGATCACCTGTGATTTTTCTCAAAATGCTTTTTTACCCCCATTTCCAGAATGCAAATTAAAACATGCAATGCAATCAGGTCTTACACATGCATTCATACTGATACATAAGCACTTATTTCCAGAAAATCATTAGCTTTATACTGCACTGTTGCTTACCATTGGTTTGGAAAAGGGAAGTCTTATGTTGTTTTGGTTTGGAGGTTTTTTAATACCTTTGAATTAAGCTATTCATTCTGGGAAACGGCAAGGAACACAAAAAAGACCATTTTAAATTATTAAAAGCTATATTTTCAAATATTGTGTAAAAGAAAGAATTAACTATCATGTAAACAATGCTTTCTGACACCTTGTTCATGGAGTTTGGTATCCAACTATTGCTAGAAAGAAATGGGGAGAAAATCAGGAGAAATTTTATTGGGAATCAGCACTTTCCTTGGTCATGTTCAGCAGTAATTCTTAAGGAACAAGTCACTAGTAAATGACTACCTCTGTAATCAGGTCCCTGGTGCTGTAATTAGCAGCTATCCACAGAGGTCAAAATACTTCAAATAAACAAACTAAAGATCTAGGTTCTTTCTATGTAAAACAAAAAAGAAAAATAACACAGGAAAAAAGACAGATGTAGCCATAAAAATACATGACAAGTCAAAATAGCCATTTTAAAATGCAGTGCAAGTAATATTAATTTGTAAGCTATCTGAAATACAAATTTTTGTTAAGAGCCTGCTGATTCCTAGAAAAGACAGTTGGCATTTTTTATTATAACTACTTTATTTATTGACTTAATGCTGCACATAATCTTTCTAAAACAAATACACCAAATTAATAATTACTCAAACTCCTGCAATGCTCTCAAAACAGGATTCACGGTAGCTCAGCGCTGTGCGAGTGCATTTTTTTTTTCCAAGCAATTAAATTGTATCCTTTAAGATCATTAAGGCTCAGGGTCAGACCAGGCTCTTTATTCTTTTAAACAGATGTTTGGGGGATCCTGGCTGCCCTTTTTTTTTTATCACCTTCTGCTAATTACTATCTGCCTATTCTCTCCACTCCCTGGCTTTCAAGCAGCCGGTGGGCCCCTAAATACCATCTGCTCAAAATTCTGGTCCCTGCCCTCTATTAGACCTCAATAGACCTTAGTCTTTTTTCTTTTCCATTATGGAGATCATGCATGCATTAGGTGGGTCATGTTCCTTTTGCTATACACAGTGGCACGTGCCAGTGCCCTTGAGGAATCAGCTGCAGGGATAAATTTACATTTGGCTTGCTTCCCCCAAAACAACATTAAGCTTTTGTTCTCCCACTCATGATTTCATGCAATTAAAGAGATATAACTGCCTACATTAGATTATAAAGAAATTTTAAAATATCTTTTTAAAGCAACAGAGCTTAATTAAATGCAGAAAGGTTAAAAAAAAGGTGCAAAAATTATAATTATTAACTACCTACTTATAATCGCTGAATTTAAAGAGGGAATTTTCTCAGCTTCCTCTGAACATAAACTAGAACAGTCTTCCTATCTTAGGCACAAGCTACTTCTCTCTATAACTTAATTTCTGAATATTTTTTTATCTAAGAAACAGAGCATATAAATTTGAAATTATAAGGAATTTAGTCATATTAAAGGGCTTCTATCCAGAACTGATTGCAGCATTTAAAGGTCGTAGAAGAGATTTCTCCTATAATAAATAGAGTTCCCTCCTCATTTTGGTTGGCACTGAAGCCATATAAATTACTTTGTGTTAGCCATATACTTGCAGACTACAGAAAGAGATTTAAGGAGATTTGAAAACCCAGAGCAGAGGCTGTTGCTTCCTGTACTGCTTATTGTGATTAAACCCTGGAGACCATTTTAAGACTGTGTTAAAATTTGCACATCTTTTGTGTAACATATGAGTCTTTAGAGCACCCAGTGGGTCACAGTTGGTTGACTGTCTTGCTTGAACAGTTATAGAAAAGCATTCTCTCTTACAGAGGAGATCAAGCTGAAAGCCTGTGGATCAGCCTTCCAAAGCCAGTGGCAGTCTCACTTGCCAGGGTCCTAAAATCTATTGCAGGCTTACGCTCTGACATATTATGCAGGATTTATCTAACATTTATACATAAATTATTCTAGTTACAACTATATTATCTCTACCAGCAGAGATTAATGTTATTATCTGTACCAAAATGGACTGCTATTATCTACAGAGTATTGATACTTTCTGACTGGCAGAAGTCACAGCCACTCAAACCTGATGCTGTTGGAATAAACAAGGCTGTAAGTTTCATAAACATAATTTGAACAGGCCGTAATATATTTTATTCTATTTCCTGCTCCACTTGTGCTAGTCCACTTCCACCAGACTGATTTTGATAGTCCAAAAAAACTCCCTTAAGCAAAAATTCCATCTGGCAAAATATTTTTTCCCCTCTTCCAGTCTGTGACTTTCCTCCAAAATATAGACGCATTTTCTAATTTATTACACTGAATATCTTGTTCTGAGCAAATACCATTTTCAAACTTGTGACATGTTAGTGATGATAAAGTGTAAACATTTTCCTCTGAGCTACAAATGGTTTGAAGTAAGAACTCATTCCAAGCCTATAGATGTCATTTAAAAGATGCATATTGACTTCAGTAGGCTTTCCATCAGCTCCTGGTAATCTGCCTCCACAGAGAGAGGGATAAAATACCCAGGATATATTGTATGCCAACTGCTTTGGTGGTGACATGTTCAGAGTTTATGGTCTCAGGAATCATGATGCTTAGAAGAGAAGGTTCAGGCAGAGTTTCATTGTTTTCCCTGTCTCACTGAGTTTTCTGGCATGAAACCAACAGGAACATCACAGGTGTACAGGTTTACTAGTTTTCTTTGTTTTAATTACAAAAAATGGTCTTGGTTCCAACTACAAGTAACAAAACTAATGCCACAACCTCTCCCCATTTTGGGAGAAAAGTTTCATGGTGTTTTCTTCATCTACTCTTCCTACTTTGAATATCAATAACAATCATCAGAAAATCAGGTGATCAGAATGAATGACTTTAAACCTTTTGGAAAAGTGATGAAAACATTTTTCACAAAAAAAAAAAAAGGATTCCCAAATTAATACAGAAGTATTGTTTCATGTAATTTTGAAAACAACTATTTTTATTCTCAGGAAATATTTTTGATGTTTTTGTGTTTAAGATTAATTATTTTAAATACTAGAAGGCATTTTAGGGATTTTTAAATCTCCCATGGCAATGAAAATAATTTTCCTTATTTTAGAATTGACTTGGCATTTTAATAACAAGGAAGTTTCTTTGGCAGTATTGTCAAAGTCTTTAAATGAGATGAACTTCAAAGATAGGATCCAATTCGTTTAACATAGACACTGAATTTGCCCTAAAGTTTTAGGTATGTAATGAACCAGATCTTCTGAAAGGTTTGCTTTGATTCCCTCTGTAGAGAATACACAAATCTTGGCACCACTGAAGTTCCTCAGCAAGAAGGTCCTGACCTCATCCTAGGACCACATATTAAAAATGTCTAGGTTCAATGAACCTAAGATCAAAGAAGGATACAAAATTATGAACTACAATTAAAATCAGCACTTAAACTCAGCACTATCTAAAGGTTCCCTCACATGGCTGTGTTGTAATTGAAAGCTGGGCAACTGGGAACGTTTGTTTCTGTCTGCCTTTTGTAGGTCCTAGGAGGCTACATATTTTTATTTATATGTCAAAGACAAAAAATTTTAAGAAAATATTAGTGAAAGAACCTATAAATCTGGATATGTAATCTCCTACTCTAATCACTGTTAAACCTGCCAGTCTGTGAGAGTTCAAACAAAAGTTAACAAATGCTGACTCAGCTCTAGCTTCTGTCAACATTCACCTTTAATATTTATGAAGAAAACTGAGAATATTTTGCTTCAGAAATGTTTGTGTACCATACAAATGGAATGAAAGAGCTACAACACTCTCCTTGGGAATTAGATCTTTTATATAAATGAGTATATTCAAATAGCGTAAGTATAATAATGTCATTCTGAAGAATGCATGTGTTTTCATTAAAGATTTACAAGCTGAATTTGTAATGAAAGCAGAACAATATTCTGAAGCCTAATTCAGAATAATACTGAATTAAAGGGCATGTTGTAGGCTTATTTACCTATTAATTGGACTCATGCTCATCCTTAATTCCAAAGGAATTAATTTGAAGGATCATTCAAGAACTGGACAGTTTGTATGTAATGAATGTCTGTCATCACTGTTACAGGTGAAGTTACCACAAATCTGGACCCCTATGTCATCCAGTAACTCTTGTCATACACTGAAATGATGTGGAGGTTCTTAGGTATTAAGAACCTAAAAAGAACCAAACAGTCTTCTTACTTACAGCAATTTTATAGAAATTGTGGCTGATGAAGCACTCCAGAAGGAGAAAGAGCCTCCCAAATGTTAAAGTTTTAAATCTTTCACTGATCAGAGAAAATGAGAGTGTTTATCATCCAAAATCATCTTGCTTTTGTTGCCAGATGTATCTTTAAACCTATTATTGACTGGGCTCCTGATCAATAAGGGACTTTCATGTTGAATCCTTATGCAGTTCCACAAGACTTCACCTGGTCCAGGAGGTGGGCATGGAAAGATTGAGAGCAATACATGAAAGATTCATCTTCTATATGCTTACACATCTAGAATACACACAGCTGCATCTTAGCTAGTCATCATATATTCCCATTACAGCTGATGAAGGAAAATTAACATCTTCGGCATCTAGTTCATCTAATCTCTATTAAACTGCTAGTTCAGGATGAAAATAATTATTGTCGTTTGCTAAAATGACTAGGTTCCCATGGCAATCAAGGAAGTCTAAGTCTATGTGTTGACATGAAATAACTACTGTCTGCTGCACAGGATTTTCTCAGGTCTCTTCTTGACAAGTCACATTTCTTATTAAGAGACTTTCCAAATATATCCTATGAAGATAATGGGCAAAGACTCTTTTAACTGTAACACCAAAGTGCAGAAGTTAACGGATTTTCATTTTTCTCCTTCCAGAAATGACTTTAAATGTGGGTCAGGGGAGCAAAAGCCTTGTTTCATTTTTGCATTCTTGAATTCAGAAATAATGGACAGTGGCTGATTCCTCTGATTCAAGAAGAAGGAACAACTGGCCCTCAGAGCTTTCCCGTACATTTCTGCTCCTCTGGAAGAAGTACTTTAGTGTAGTCAGCATCCTGTAATATTTCTTACTTAGTCTTTTTTGGTGCTTTTCACCAAAACCACATTGATTTCTATGTCATTAAATGAAGCTTTAGAAGACATATGGCTTAAAGGATAGCACTGCTTGGGCTCCCCATAGTGTAGTAATACAAATTCTGGACACATGGGTTGTTCTTTGATGACTTACTTTATTAGGTTTCCAAATCACAGTGATGCCCAGAGGGTGTGAATAGAATTGAAATAGCTTTACACTACCACAGGAGGGTTGAGAGGGCCCCATTTTATGAGGCTGAGGTTAACACTAAAATAACATGTGACAGATGGTCACTTTTTGCTACCCATCTCACTTGACCGGTATTTTTCTAACAATCAAAAGTAATCTATTTCTGCTTTCTCAACAGAGAAAAAATCCATAGAAAATATTTTAACTGATTACTTATTTCAGCTTTAATGTTTCTAAACACAGACAAGGAAGAAAATTATATCCTGGCATGTCAGTAGCATTTACTATAATATCCTTATGAAAAGGGATACTCAACTCAAATGTTTTTTTACTCAACTCCTCTTGTTGAGAAAAAAAACATTTGTTTCATCTCAGAGAGTTTTCTGTTCCTGTTTTTATAAATGTACTGTTTTGAGAAAAGTAGTCTATCATTTTTTAGTTTAGGATATACCGAGTTTTTCGTTATTTAAGACTAAATTTTCTACTTACTCCAATATCTTTTTTCTGATAGTAGCCAGTGGCAGATGCACACAAAAAGATAAACAGAAACCATACAGATAGTGAATACACTTTTGACTCACTTGACTCAGTTCCTGGAAATCAGAAGTTTGAGTTCCTGAGCTGAACATTTCAATTAGACTTCCGTGAACAAGATTTATTCCATAAATTTGCCTAATACCTTTTTTCAATCAGTTTTTATTCTGACTATTACAACACATTGTGACAAGTTTGGGGTTTTTTTAATTACATATTATGAGAGAAAATGCTTATTTTCCTTTATTTTAGGCTTGCTGGCTTATAATTGCATTGAATAGTCCATATATTTTTTATGTTATAAGAAACGCTCCTCTGTAGTTCTCACATCAGTCAGTAGACTGGCCCTATTAAACCATGCTTATCTTGGTTCATTTCTTTTTATTCCATATTAGTTTGTGTGATTGCCTGCAACACTTTTTTCTCTCTTCTCTCAGAATATTTTATTATTCAAAGTCCTACTCTGATGACATAAAGAGCCATGGCCTCCTAAGATCAGTATTTGATGAGAAACCGTCACGTCCAACCATATTCTCAGTCATTTTGCTTAGATAGGTCCTCCGAATTTTGAGGACACAGAATGCTTTTAATCCCCTTTTAACAATAAACTCTCCTCCCGCAGTACAGGAGTACAGCCTATAGCATAGTTTACCCCAAGCCAGTCCCTGAATAACATCTGAAACAGGTATTACAAATATATTCCTGCTGTTTTTTCCCCCTTTCCTGATTTTCATGATCTTTCTTTTTAATCTTCTCAACCAAGTTTACTTGAATCATATACATACTTTCAAGCAAACAAATAAAAAGATTGTCATAGTGTCTTCTTCAAAACCTAAAAGTCTTTCTTCCTGATGGAGAGGACTTAAAAATCTCTCTCTCAAAACTATTTTTGGAACTCTCAGCAAGAAGAGATTTCCAAATAATTTTTCTTGCCCCACACCAAGATGCCATCATGTCTCCTTTCACCACAGTTTTTAATTCTCTCCCTTCAACACCACATGTCTTAGCAACTTTTATTACTCGTTATTATCCTCAGGTTCCTTCTCATTTCAAACTTCTTTCTGCTTTTTCTAGACTTTTCCAAAACAAATTTTGTAGGATGGGAAATACATGGTATTCTCAAACGCTTCTGCAGGTTTCAAAATCTTCTCAACTATAGAGGAGAATCTTACATGACAAAGAAGGAAACACACATGTGAAAGATTATATCAACCACAAAGCACAAAAAGTATGTGGTTAGTTGAGCAAAACACACCCCTTTTTCCAGGAATAGAAAGAGTACCTCTGGTGTTCAAACAGGCGCAACCAACTTCAGACAGTAAAAGGGTGTCATGAGTCAGCTTACTCAAACATCAGTAGTTTGAGTAAAGCCTGCAATGCAGCCCTCCTTCCTATTAACCGTGCTTCTTCAGAGAAACACCTTGTTGTCATTGTATTACAAAGGTTCCATATTGTTGTCTCCTTATTGCTAGAGCTCTTCCTTCTTTTTGCAGTAGCCAACTGACTCCAATACCCCCTCAACCAACCAACCAACCCACTCTTTTATAACACTTCTTCTTACTGGCTACAGCTGTGGCCTGTTAAAGTCAGGCCTGCTCCTAATCTTTAATAATTAGCCCAGCTGCAACTCCCTAGGGGTAAGATTACTTTCTGTACTACCTTTATTTTCTTATATTCTATCCCCCTACACACCTGTGCTCTCAGGTCTTCTCTTCACCAGTTTTTAGTATAACCCTTTGCAGTATGTACAATTTTGGCAACAGTGGTGAAACTTAGACAATGATAATCCTCCACTAACATTGCTATAAACCTCCATATTCCATAAGAAATATGGACTTGTCATCAACAATCATCAATAAAATTTCCATCACCTCAAGATGTCACCTTCTGTGAAGCCTATCTATCAGACCTGTTCTCATCCCTTTGCATAGTGCTGCACAGTTGTTTTCAGTCTTCAAGGCCTAAGACTTTCTATGAAATTCATTATCTATATTTTTCATAGCTTCTGTAACTAATTGATTTATATTACTTATGCCCTAATTTTTTTTTACATCATTGGGAAAGAGAGAGAGATGAAAGAAGCAAAGAAACAGATTTTGGTCCTAGTAATGAGATAATATATAAGCAGTGGAAACTACAGCTAAGGAAGTGAGTGAAATTATAGACATCTATAATAGTGTGCAAATGAACTAGGTGAAATCACCATAAGGTGCTTTTATTTTTAAGAATTTCATTGCAATGAAAACATAATGCCACTTAAAGAGCTAAGATTGTGCCACATCATATTTCCCATTACTTTTCTTTTTATCACAGTGTTCTAAACAACTTTTTTATTTTCATAAAAATGGAGTCTAGACATTTTTATAACACAGTAGCTTCTATTCAGCTATTTTCATGCTGTTAAAAGTCAATCATAATTAATTAGTTTCTCTTTAAAAATAGGAGGGAGAAAAAAATTTATATTAGCATGCCAATGTTTGCAGGGTTTTTATCAGAAATCATTTATTTGCCCATTATTAGGTTGGGGCAGAAGGTTCAGAAGGCATCCAATAGATTTTCTTTTCTAATTACTTTCTTCAGTAAATTTTAACCATTATATAAATTCATAAGAACTCTTATTTTAACAGTAGGACACTGAACAATACAGCAGACTGGCTGGTGTCCTAGCCCAGCCGTGTCAGGTCGATATCAGCTGAGCTAGCTAATGGGCAACTTTGTCCAGCTGCTCAGATCTCCGTAATCAAACAAAAAACAAAAGAGATTGATAACAGGAAAACCTAGAGGGGCATTCATCTTCCTCAGATATCTACTTACAGAAACAGCAGCTTCTGAAATGACCGAGCTATTCTGGGCTCCCTTTACAAACAGTGAGAATAATGGGTATACTTCAGAACAATTTTAAACATCCATTTTAACTTAAGAATTACTCTATTTATTCTACTTGATGCACAGTCTGGATTCCCCCATGAGCAAAACAAGACCCTGCCATAGGTTCCATTGCCCTTCTCTTGGCAAACACAAAGTGTTCCTGATGATTACAGACGTGCAGGCTGCATTCCTGGTGACCTGAGAAATACTGTGTCACCAGCACTGCATAAGAGTTAGCATAAAGAAGTGCATTTTTAGGAACAGAAAACAGCTATCAAGCTCAGGAAGCACCAGTACTTAGTTTTTTCAAAGACCATCTATTTACTTCACTGTTGCCCAATGTTTATGAAGTACTTTAATATCTTATTTCACTATGCAGTATATTTTCTTTTTAGTTAGTCCTGGTAGTAATAAGATAAATTAAGGAAATTAATATATGACATTTACTAACTTAATGTGGGAAAGATTTAGTGTCCTTCAAAATAAATGTAGACTTTGGCTTTACCTCAGCAAAATATTAACACTCACGTCAGTAAGTCTTGATATTCATTACTTATTTAATGGAAGCCAATTTCAGCTTAATCTGGTTTACAGCGAAAATTAGATTCCTGCTACAGTTAGAGTTATTTCAGCATCTTAATAAAAAGCAGCCTTTTTGAAGATTACAACAGTGCAAATTTTCACGATTATATCTTTGTCTCATGAGAACTGCAGTTTTCTCCTTCTGAAGTCGTTATTATGATTGCCTCTTGTCACCTTTTTTCTGTTAAAATAAAATAAATCATCCACATTTTCAGTTTCAGAAAAAAAACTACTGAAAACATGAAATTTAAATTATCAAAACAAAAGTTAAATAAAAAATTATCTGCAATTTGTGTTTTCACCTCATAATTTTTGAGTCAGTATCATTAATTTTTAACACTAGGGATTGCAATTTGAAAGAGCAGTTTAAAAATGTGTTTGGTTATCAATCTATGATCACAAATTATTTCACAGACTAAACTAATTCTTTTGACCAACTATATCTGGGGTAAGAAAATATATTGCCCCAATATATTTGGGGCACATGTGTATATATATATATGACAGGTTAGACTGCAACAATTTGGACTTTCCAAGAAACTGAAATTACAATATTTTTCTAAAGAGTGTACTATAGAGATACACTATTCTCTAACAGTGGAAAAGCATGTTTACATGACAGTCAGAAAATTTTAAGTCTTGACCATAAAATGCAAGTGAACAAAACTTTGAATTTCATAAAGCCTCTACTCATGAAATATTTCATTGAATTTACTAGAAAAGTATCTAAGAATACAAGTGAAGTCTTTGTACTACCAAGTGAATTAAAAATAACTGCCACAGTTGCATTCCAATGTACATCTTCAAAGATATATCACATTCATTAATTGTCAAACTGTTGCATATCATCAGCTAAGTTCCTATGCTCTGAATAGCCTGCTAAAATTTTTTCTGCTAGAGCTCTTTTGAACAGAAAGGTGCCACACAAAGAGTAGGTTGTGTGCATTACAGAGAGTTGTTCTCAGGTGAAGGAGGACTAAGGGTTTGCCCTCCATGGCTACTTCCAGCCTCACCTCAAGAGAGAGTGTTGTAAGAACCCAACAGAGATAAAAGGATTGGTACTGTTGTCTTAGTTTCAGACTTGAAAAGCATTTGCACTTTCAGGCTTATACTGTGAAGAATGGCCAGACTTGATGAATGAAATGTGTGTTGTATAGCCCATACACGACTCACATGCATAATGGATCAAACACCTCAGCTAGATGTTAGTTTTTCAACTCAATTGAGTAAATGAGGCATCAGGAAATCCTGGCATGATAAAGTGAAATTCTGTATCATAATCAGCTAACAAAGACAAGTGTAATAGTTGATGGAAAGCAGAATATGAAAGCACAATTAAATCTGGCATGCATATCATCAAGTCAAATTATCACTTGGTTATGGAAAAATGTGGTAGAGCTGCATTCATGAAGGGCACTGCCTTAGTCTTCTTTTCAAGTGTTGTATAAAATTACAGCAGGATTGTGTTTTATTTAGACTGGCAGTGTTCCTAGAAAGCACTAGTTGTGATGCATGGAGCCTGAAATAGTGGCTTTTTATTTGTACTCAAAGCTCCAGAGTATTGTTCTGTTCAATCACTTATAGATCAGGCTGCTCAGTAGCTTTCATAAGCACTGGAACAGTGTGAATAAATTGTACTGACAATGCTGACAGCTCCATACCCTGCCTAAGAAAGACCTGAAAGGCTTTCAACTTTTGCTTTTTCATTCACTGAAGGGTGGTCCTTGTGTACAATACATTGGTCTCCCTACTTTACAAGATTCCCCTCTTCTTCCCACACATACAACATTTTTTTGGCAAAATGAAATAAGCTTCCTACCCTCAGGTTCTAAAGAAAGTATTCTAAATCAATCTGTCTCTAAACATAATTCAGAAGACTGAAGGAAAGCTGTGAGAGTACAATAAAATGTTGTTCTTTATAAATTCCCAGCTGGCAGGGGTCCTGTTTCTCTGATATTTCTAATCCTTTCCAAGTTTGTTCCAGACAGAAATAAAAACACAACAGAATTTTCATAAATAATATCCAGGTTACCAATTCCAGTTCCAGCTAACCTTCATATTTAGACCTTTAATTTTTGTTGTAATTGTTGGGGGAGGGTCTGCTTGTTTGTTTGAGTTTTTTCCATAAAATTAATTTCTGAGTCCCTCTAAAGTACTTCCCATCTCCCAAATAAAGATTTCCATAATTTCTGTGTAGTTAAAAATTCAAAGTGTTAAAGAGGGAGTGAGAAACTTAACCATAAAGAAATGGTAGTTGCAAGGTACTGTAATTAAGGAAATTAAAGCAAATGTGTTGATAGCTCTGAGGCAATTACTCTTTTTCACAAAAATTTTAGCCACTGCTCATTTTGGAACTCCACATGCAGATATAAATACTATAGAAACACACATAATACATTTATCACCAGACTACCTACCTGCTTTCTTTCTTTTCTTACAGACAGGTTTTGGCTAGAAGCATGCATCTACACATCTTCCAGTGTAGGGACTGCAGTAGTTTGAAGGCACACAGTATTTTGAAGAGCCAGTATCACAGTGTGCAACTGTCACTCACATTTGATAGAGCAGGAGTTGCCAAATGCTGTGTACAGACAATTACACTCAGCTTCCTGGGGGGCAACAGGTCAATTTATTCTGCACACAAATTGAGAAAATTTATTATACAGGAATCTCTAAGTTTTCAAAACAAGGACAATGTAATTCTATCACAGGGAAAGTTCAGGAGCTAATGTCATCTTAGTTATTCATTTCCCTCCCCTTCTTTTACAGAAAAGGACAGTAGAAAGCTGTGTTGTGTGCTTGATACGCCTGAGGGACAGGATGCCATCCAGAGGGACCTGGACAAGCTCCAGTAGTGGGCCACAGGAAGCTCATGAGATTCAACAAGGCCAAGTGCAAGGTGCTGAACCTGGGTAAGGGCAACCCCTGGTATCAAAAAGGCTGGGGAAGAACAGATCAAGATCAGCCCTGCCAAGAAGGACTTGGAGGTGCTGGTGGATGAGAGGCTGGACACGAGCCAGCCATGTGCACTTGCAGCCCAGAAACTCATTCAAATCAAAAGCAGCATGCCCACAGGGCAAGGGAGGTGATCCTGACCCTGCTTTTGTGACACCTCACCTGCAGTGCTGCATCCAGATATGGGAACCTCAGCATAGGAAGGAGGTTGATGTGTTCGAGGGAGCCCAGGGGAGGGCCACAAAAGGGGAGGGAGGAGCATCTCTGCTATGCACACAGGCTGACAGAGCAGCCTGGAGAAGAGAAGGCTCTAGCAAGATGTTTTTATGGATTTTCAGTAACTGAAGGGAATTTATAACACTGATGGAGTCAAACTTTTTAGCAGGGCCTGTAGTGATAGCACAAGGAGTAATGTTTTAAAGTAAAAGACAGTAGTTTTAGAATAGATATAAGGAAATAACCTTTTACAAGGGTAGTGAAATGCTGGCACAAGTTGCCAGAGGGGTGGTGGATGCCCCATTGCCCTGGAAACCTTCAAGTTCAGGTTGGACAGGGCTCTGGGCAACAGGTCTGCTTGAAGATGGCCCTGCTCACTGCTGAGAAGCTTAACTCGCTGACCTTTAAAAGGTCCTTTCCAACCCAAACTATTCTATTGTATGATTCTAAGTTCCTCTAACTGTCTACTCTATTGAACTTATTGCTTACATTGTGATCAGTACATTGATATTTCTGCCTGACCCTAAACAACACCTCTAGTATTTTATGTGAAACTTCATTATGTCTGCCCCTGGATTCAGGCTTTACAAGCTTATGGTAATTAAATTGGCTTCCTAATTTTTTCTGCAAGTCAATAAACAATAGTTGTACCTCTTTGAAATACATCCCAGCTGCCTATACACAAAACAGCTAGACCATTTTTTCCCTCCATTGGAGTGAAAAAGGTCATAAATGTGTCACACTGCACTTTGTCCATCTCTTCACTGCAACCAACTACTTTTTCAACTCATAGTTTTATTTTGAAACCTTAGGTGCATATGAAACCTTAGGTGCATATGTTTGGCTGCCTGCACTATTTATAACCAGACACATACATATGTGCATCCATATGTGTATTTGCATGTAGCTCCTAGAACAATCAGTCAGTGGTCACAGGCTGCCACCATTTTAATAGTAAGTAGAAGAGAGAGGAGACATTAGGCAAAGCCACAGGATCATGAATGGCAGAATGCATTATTACTGGTGGTTCTCAGACCAATATCTGAATAATTATGCTGTGATAAGAATGAAATACCAAATGTGCAAAGCCAGAGCTCCATATGATAATAAAGTGGTAGCAGAAAGAATTGTCAGAGCCCCAGTCTAAAGCCACAGTCTGTTGATTATTGTTCTATTGTGAAAACCAAACAAAAATGTAAGCTTGTGCAGCATATGAAAACACACATCACATTGCTGGCAGCATTTCAGCTTCCAAATGCAGCAAATGTTGAAACATATTTAAATTCCCTACTGTTGGGGGTTGGGTTTTTCCTTCCTTCTCTTTCCTTGTTACTTGAGGAATTTTTTCCCATTGAGTTGCTAAGAAGCACTGATGACTGGGTGTTTGAGACAAAGACGTGGGGAGGGGGAACTCCCCTGGTTTTTGGGAGTTTTTCGTGGGGGCACAGAGATAACACGAGAATAGAGGCAGGAAGAAGAGGAAGGCTGGGGGACTGGGGACGCTCTCTCTCTCTGGGCCTTGGAGGAGGATGGTGGGACCTGTGCCTTTGGGAAAGGAATTTGCTGGCACCACCACAACCCAGCCAGGACCTGCCTTTTTTCTGCTGCTGGGCCCTGCATCCCCTGCCCTGCTGGGACCTGCCACAGCTTCCAGCTATTGCTGCGGAGTTTCCAATACATCTCATCCACCGCCCTGGGATTTCAGTTCATCCCTGCCATTCCAGCTTGCTGCTTCCGAGAGTCCTGCAGGGGCACCGGGATCGCTGCCCCAGGGCATGTGGAGCAAACATCCCATCTCCTCCATCCCTTCCTGTCTGGGCCCAGCCGCCATTGCCGTGTGCGCCACAGCGCCCCCTGCAGCCGCGGGGGAATCACCGCACTGCCCCGCCCGCCGGGAGCAGCAGCGCCCCTGCTGGCCGTGCCCGGAACTGCACCAAGGGGAGCGCGCCGCGGGAGCAGCAGCGCCCCTGCTGGCCGTGCCCGGAACTGCACCGAGGGAACGCGCCGCGGGAGCAGCAGCGCCCCTGCTGGCCGTGCCCGGAACTGCACTGAGGGGAACGCGCCGCGGGAGCAGCAGCGCCCCTGCTGGCCGTGCCCGGAACTGCACTGAGGGGAACGCGCCGCGGGAGCAGCAGCGCCCCTGCTGGCCGTGCCCGGAACTGCACTGAGGGGAACGCGCCGCGGCCGAAAGGCCGGGCCGGGGCTCCGGGCTCTGTGTGGGGTCAGTGCCAGAGCTGTTGTTGTTTGTTTGCCTTGTTACACACACTAGTAAAGAACTGCTATTCCTATTCCCAGATCTTTGCCTGAGAGCCCCTTAATTTCAGAATTACAACAATTTGGAGGGAGGGGGTTTACATGCTCCATCCCAAGGGTCTCTCCTGCCTTCTCTAGCAGACACCTGTCTTTCAAACCAAGATGCCTTCTCAGTTTTTAAATCGTGCTTTATCTACTCTCACTTGTATGGCAGGGGCTGAAATTTTTGCCAACTGAAATAGGTGCTAGTGCACGACACCCACAGACTTACCTGACAGCAGCTGAATTCAAAGAGTTCCTTTTCCATAACTTCAGTGGCAGCTGAGTGACACCCAATGTCAAATGAAAACACAATTATTAGGGGATACACTCTGAGTAATTAGATCATGACTGCATTTACCTCAGATTATCTTCTAAACAACACTCCAACACTCCCCTTGGACAACCAAGAGAAGTAAATCAGAGCCTGGAAGCTCAAATCCCACATCCTCACAGCCCACTCATGAAAGGAAGCAAACATCACCTTGTTAAGGCTTTCTGTCCACTGGTAATTTTTTCTGAACTGTTATGGCATTTGTTTTTGCCCCAGTTCTTAGCAAAACTGCTCTTTAAGGGTAACAAATTAACTGACTGCTCTCATACTGGCACAGGAGCACTCCATGAGCAGAGGGCCTGCACACATGCACGACTGTTCCAGTCACATTTCCCTTATAAACTCATCCCCACCCCACTAAAACTGTCGAGACAGGATTTTAGCAGGGTAGGCTGGTGATTTTGCTCATTATTTACTACCTGCTTGTCAATATTTTGAGACTATTGTGCCTATATTTGTGAGGTAGAATATGTCATGTTAACAGGGAGGGAAAAAAGAGTCCCCACTCTATCCAAAAGATTTGATATTAATATTTTTTGCTGATAGACTCATTATGAAAAAGGTGAAATGAGAGGTTTTGTGATTGGAGGCCTTTTTTTGTAATTCAGTGGAAAAGATAAGACATTCTTTGATGCAGAAGTATTGTACAGTTTTTGGTTGGATTTCAGTATTGGAACCCTGCCCTAGAGCAGCAGTTTCCTCATGTGACAGTCTCTCAGACTCCCCAGCACTGCACATGCACAATTCAATGGCAGCCATGCACGAGTTCTCCTTTTCAACCCAGCGACACCTCAACTTCAGCCATTGCAGGCTTACCCTGAGAAATTTTTTTAAAATATGCATTCAAAGATCAAAACATATAGGAATTTGATACATAACAGAAATTTTAAAAATTAGAGTTCGGGGAAATCCAAAACATGCTTGTGGTTGCTTGGGTGGTCCTTTGGCACCATAGTTGCTGTGGAGATGGAGAATTTTGAGCTGCTAAGTCCTTGTTTCCAGCTACTAACCCCTCTCAGAGATCTGATGCAATTGGCACAATTTACCAAAAATTTTTCCCTCTACAGAGCTAGCATTGCCCAAAGGAAATATCAGAAATGTTTTGTTCAGTTTTACTCACACGTGATGAGGTGCTAGATGGAAAGAAAAAAAGTGCTTGCCAGAACTCTGGAGGCATTTGGAGGCAGGAGGTCAGTGCATGACTCCCTGATCCTTCCTCAGCACAACCATGTGGAGTATAAGCACAGTGATATTCTAAGACATTATAAATCACCTAAAAAGAACTACCCTGTCCATGGTAAGTTTAAAAGCCTGGTTATTTTGACAGTAGGATCTTCAAAAGAATGATTAGGTGTGTCTGTATCTCTATTCTCCACACTGTTTCAGTTAGGTCAGTATGGACCAGATTATTCAATTCTAATGATACCATAAATTCCCTCACTTTTTTTAAGGTAAAAATTCCTATTTTATAATTTAATTAACTTTTAATCTCTCTATTTTCATGATCTCTTCTGATAAAAGAAAATAACTCTATACAATCTCAGATGTTTCTTTTTCAGGAGAGAGCCGAGATCAAACACTTCAAGGCTTACCATAAATTATGCAAATGTTTTAAAAAAATTGATAAAGGAGAACCTAGTCAGCAGAAGAGATCCATATTCAATACACTTATATGTTGTCATGCAGGACCAAACTGAGAGAAGTGCTGAAAAAAATTGGATTTGTAAGATGTGGCTGATAGTATTCTGGGTAGTTACCAGTTCAGGTAAGTAATTACAATGGTGAAAGGACCTAATTATTGACAATATTCTCTTCTCAAACTGGTTGCTTTTGTGGTTTTATGTGCCACAGTTAATTTTAACAGAATCCTCAATGAACAGCTCGTCACTGGGCTGTATGTATGGCTTGTACTATACAGTGATAAGACATGGGATAATTAGCCACTACTGACATGACCAAATGACATGCATACTCTGCAGCCATCTAATTTCTATCCCTTCTTTCATCTTTGATATTCCACTTGTGTATAATAATGAAAAAGTTATGAAAATGTTGTGACAGTCTGATTGAAGAGACTGGGACAAGGAGACAGAAAGATGGAATATATAATAATGAGGCATGTCCCTTATTATCTTAATGAGGGTCTTTTAAAATACTTTTTTCTGAACACTTTCTGGAGGAATATTCTTTTAGCACAGAAAACAAAGCATGCCATACAATTCACACTCAGATGTGTCAACCTTTTGTGTTACTCCTGGGTTTCTTATATCATAACTTCTGTCAATTATCATGCATCATCTTTGGGTAATTTCCAAGTTATGGTTTAGTTAAAAACACCAGTCTTCTTTTCTCTTTTTGCCAGATCTTGTTCTGTATACTGTGAAGAAAAAATATTTATTACTCTGCTGATAGTAAATAGTTATATAGCTTATTTTCATTGTCATTAACAGAAGTAATGATTTTAATTACAAGTCAACTCACTGTGAAATATACAAAAGTGCACAGTCATTTCTAAATCAAAATAGACTGTATTGTATTTTCTGATATCTGATGAACTGTTCATAGAACAAAACAAAAACTGAGCAAGTCTGTAGTGTTTGTGCTCTTAACACTCTTTCCCAGTTGCACTTGTTATCCACTAATGTGTAATACACTGAGTATCTAATAGTGTGGAACTTAATTTGCCTATCTCTGTAATGCATTTCCTTCTCAGACCTATAGTAAATGTAGCATTATTTGAAATTGTCTCAGAGAAGTCCCCCAAACACCTTTTTTTTAGTTTGCTTTTATTGTCTGAGATGAGGCAGAGTAATATGCTTAAGATTTCCTTGGACTAACATGGCCTGGAGCAAACTAATTTATTAAGGAAATGTGTATTTTCTGTGTGATGCAAGCGTGGGTTTTTTCATTTCTTCAATGAGAACTTTTTATCTGAATACCACATCTAAAGAATGTCATTATGAATGTGATCAATTGCCAGTGTCATTTTCAACAACTAAATCGCTTAAGGTTGTGGCATCAGTCCTTCCCATTAAAACTGGGCCTTTTTCTCCCCAGCTAACCCATATTAAGAAAAATTATCTCCAATTCCCTATACTGTGAATAATACTGATCTGTGGTTTTCAATTTCATGAGTAAGATAATAAAGTTACCATGCAATTACTTTCTATTTAAAACATATAATGATCTCTTTTACTTTATTTTCATCATTTTGCAATATCTTTTTCTAGCACACTGAAATTGAACATTTTCATTTATGTCATAGTGAAAACCAAGGTGTATTCTAGAACGGTGATGCACCCAGTTTCTCAGGGGGTCATTTTCTGCTGCATACACCAGAATGCAGAGTCTACCCTACAGACAATACAATAAAAGCACACTACTGTATTTTCACTTAATACCTCTACATGTATTGGGTTTATAATAAGATCAGTTAATATATAAAAATCCAAAACAAGACCTTTTTCTAAGTGTGTATATTACGACTATTGAAGAAATATTGAGTATTTTCTTGAGACCCTTTTGTAAATAGCAACTTTGCTTTCACTCAGTGGACTACTTTTTCATGAACTTTAATAAAACTGAAATCTGTAACTGCTTTCAGTTATGCCAAACTTGTGTCTATACCACACCACCCGTAATAAACCATCACTGGGGGGGTGATCTCTCTAGTTATGACATAAGGTGTTGGGTTCTTCTCAGTTGATATACACAGAGATAAAAGATTAATTCAATCAGTTACATTTTAACAGTATGATGAAAAGTAGTTTTCATGACTAAATAATTCCAACACCCCTGTCATAAAACAGTAAGGATCAAGGAGGAAAGTCACTTCAATTAATAATTTAAAATTAAACCTTCAGGCTCAGTTTCACCATCTACATGTAGTTATTTAGTCCCATTTGAAAGGCCTAGATCTGACAGATATGACATATTATTAGCCATAGAAAACCCATGCCTTTCTGCTGTGGTGGCTGGCAGCCAGACAAAATACCTTTAGATATCTCAAATGGCACTGAATGCTAGCGGATGAGCAACAGAATCAAGGCTTTAATTTGAGTGAGTCAGATAGCCCAAAATAGGTGACAACAGACTGATTATAATGAAAGAGTTCTGCAAGACTGGTTGTTCTCTGTTGACAGCAAAGAGAGTTTGGCTGAAAGCTTAGACTGCATCCAGAATGACATCCATTCTAGTCAACTGAGATTTAGTCTATACTTTCAGCTTGCTCTAAAACAGGAACTGACAGGTCAGCTGGTCATCCAAATTGCTCTCAAGTTTCCCTGGATTGTATTGACTGCCTTGCTATTACCTCTAATGGAGGCCTTGACATCTCACCCTCAAGGAGACATCTCAACATAGATACTTTAATGGGCAAGCTCAGTGCCATTCTTCACCTTTACAGAGCAAAGGCTATCCAACTTTTGTGACTCTCTTTTTCTACTAGGAAAGCTTTCCATTTTTTCACACTTTGTTTGCAAAACTATTCTACATTATGAACTTGGCCTTCTCCTGACACTGCTTGGTTTTATACCTTTCCCTTCCAGGCACTCAGCAATTCCATCATTCATGACCCACCCCAGTGCATTCTACAGCATGTTCCTTCTAGCAGCAGCCTTGTGCAGCTCTCCTTCATCCATGAAAGGACATATCCTGTGCAGAGGAACTGGAATTGTGTTTCCCTTTTGTTAGCCTCCACTATGAGGTAGAGTTCTGAAAAGCTAGGCAGAGAAAACATTTGCAAAATCCAATGAAGAGAAGAAAAGACCAAAAAATGGAATTTTAGAAATAGCGCAACTCTGGAAAAATTGTGGATAGGAAGTAGTGACTTTGTAATTTAATGACATGAATAAAAAGACATAAAAAGTGGGAGGAAAAAATTTTTTCCTGGTGGTTTGGTTTGTGTCTTTGACTTTCACATGTTTAGGATACCAAGTACATAGGTAATGACTATACCCATGTGGGAGAAGAATGATTGGCCACATTGACTTGGAACTAGGCCAAATATTTCGGAAAGGCTAAAACTTTTCCACAGAACTCAGTTTCTAAGAAAAACTTACAAAACTTTGCATGTAGTGGCAAGGTGAGTTCAGTCTGAGAATGGCTTAGGCAGTTCAGGTAGACATAGTTTCTCCAATCTTACTCTTAGAGCTGACTTGCTCACCATGATTACTGAGATTCATTCTTGCATGAAAGAACAACCAAAAAGTGTAAAAAACTCTCTCTGGGAACCAGAGAACATAACTGAAAGAAAGATATTATGAAGATTCTGAATCATTGATTTTTTTTCTCCCCCAACAGGAAACTAAACTGACCTGCTAGTCCCTGGCATCTGTTGCTATTTGGTAGAGAAATATTTTTAATACCTCTTTTCACTTTCTTCCACACATTACTGAATCTATGTGTATGGTTGCAATAAAGATGCTTTTCTTCTGTAAATCAGACTTTTTCTGGAGTCTTAGGTAAATGTATTCAATATATACAAATACACAGATAGGACAGACAAGCTGTTACCCATTCCTTGGCTTTACAAGACAGATGGCAACAAATATCTGATCCTACCTAATATCATGCCCAACAAGTTGGGGAAGGGGTGGGGGAAGACATTAAAATCCTTGAATAAAGAATTATATTGACATGGAAGAGAAGAACTAATTCTTTAGGTACCAGTGTGGCACATTTTCACCTCTAAATAGATTTGCAGAATTTTGCGTGTTCAGCCACAGTTAAGCAGAACTAAATTTTGTCCCTTTTTGCTTCATATTTCCCTGCTGGGATAAAAATCAAAGCCAGACAGGAATGGGGAATGTAAAACATCACCTTCCTGGAGCTCTGCCTAAGGAACAATGTAGATGGAAACACCTTTGCAAAATCATTAGCTCACAAAACAAATATTTTCAAAAGAAACACCAAATCTTTCCTTTCATTGAGAAATGTCACCAAAAAAAATAAGACATATGGCCACATCTGAGCTCACATGTAGCTTTCTGTATTAAATTCACAGACAAAGGAGGTCCCTTTTCAAGCATTCACTGTTTGGCCTAGTTTAATTTTGTCATATCATATAATGTTGTCTAAACTGGATTTGTTGTGTAATCATTGGAGTTTACATCTACTGTGTACTTTCTGTTGCCCTACTTTTACTTTATCCTATTTCCTTTCCCCAAATTAATCACATGTGAATCATGCACTGCCTCATACAGATAAAGGAAAGAGGTGGCACTTTTTTTTCAAGGATCATGCAGCCCAGAGTAGGATTCACAGAGGGAGCCAAGATGCACTATTTCCTGTCCTAGTTAGATGAAGCACACAGTATCTGCACCTAACTCTTGCTGGTGTCAGCAGTAGGTACAGAGCTGGGGTCAGGTATTTTTCTACAGAAAACAAAAAATACATGATGGAGAACTGGATTCAAGGACCAAAAAATGCAGACCCCTGGCCTCTCTCTAGAGAACACACAAACTCTCCAGATTATCCAGTGGTCTATGAATTCTAGCTTGAGCCAATCAGTCCCCTGTAGGTTTTGTACCCTACACTAGAGTCGACATAATTCAAATATTAAATGCTTGCATCACTAGAAGATAATAAAACTTGTAGCCTACTCTTCCTTAAGAGGAGAAAATGTAGAAAACTGGAGATGGAATAACATTCAGCCTGTACTACAATATGGCCTCAACAACTTTAGCAGTGATCTCATCAAAAAACAGTCAAGCATTTTCTGGAAAGTAACCAAAGGTCTGGTGCAAATGAATCAAATATTTCATCTGCTATTTGGTTGCAAGTGTTGAACACATGGTGCTCAAAAGCATTTTTCCTCCACTGGAATGCAATAAAAGGCTCAAACATTTTGATTAAATCATTGATCCAGTCCACTGTCCCATCTTCACACGTGACTGCATTGCAATCTGTCTAAGTCTCTTTCTAAAATTACTGTGCAGCAACAAATGAGGTAGGCTCTTAAAAATTTATATGTGTATATATCTTCCTTGTTGCAGCACAGTATCTAAATTCAGACATGTGTAAAGGTCAGAAAAATCACTTACTCTATGTGTTGGTTTTGACTGGGATAGATTTACTTTTCTTCATAGTATCTAAGCATAGTGCTGGGTTCTGCATTTGTGCTGAAAACAAACATATAGTTATCACGGAGATGTTTTTGCTACTGGGTAAGCAGAGCTTACCCAGCATAAAGGTCTTTTCTCCTTCTCACCCAACCCCATCAGCAGGGAGGCTGTGGGTGGTGCACAAGGATTTGGGAGGGGACAACCAGGACAGCTGACCCCAATTGATCCAAGGGATATTTTCCATGTGGTGTCATGCTCAGTACAAAGAGGTGGAGGAAGAAGAAAGAAGAAAGGACATCCAGAGTTACAGCATTTTGTGTGTCCAAGTAACTGTCACACGTGATGGCTGCTTTCCTGGGAATGGCTGAATACCTGCCTGCCAACAGGAAGTGGTGAATTTATTCCTTGATTTGCTTTGCTTGCATGTGCAGCTTTTGCTTTACCTTTTAAGTTGTATTTAGCTCAACCCACAGGTGTTCTCACTTTTTGTCTTCTGGTTCTCTCCCCCATCCCACCAAGCGATGACAAATGGGGACACTTAGCAAGCAGCTGTGTGGGGCTTAGCTGCCAGCTGGAGTTAAACCACAATAATTTACCTGATGGCTCAGTTCTGCCAGAAGGGGAAAGATGCTGGGTGCAATGAGGCACAGCTTGCTCCCACAAGTGTGCCATTGCTCCTTACAACTGCATAAACACACTTGTCTAGTTTCATAAATAGGCCTCTGCATTTAGTACTGCAGTTCAGAGTCTGCTGCAGAAGTTAAAGGCATCTTCTGTGCCCTGGTCCTTGGTGCTGAGGGTACCTCAGTTTCACACCCTTTTCTCTGGAGATGTAACTCCCATTCTCAAACTCTGGAAAAGACTGAGAGTTCATACTGCAAAGTGTACAGCTCCAGTCCTTAGGTCCCTTCCTCTTACATTGTTCCAGCTGTAGCATAAGGTCAATTAAGCCATCAGACTTCATAACCAGGCACACAAGAGGGGTAATGTCAATGACACATTTACTGCTTTCTTGTCTATTTTGTAGACAGTAAGCAGAGAATAGAAGCAATATACACGTGTAAGTGCCCAGGTAGTGCAGTTCCAGTTTTGCTTTACACCCAGAGGGCAAGAAAGAGGACAGGGTGTCCAGAGCCTGTTCCACCTTATTCTGGAATCCTGTGCTTGCTAATGTGTGGAGAATTGCAGGGTTATGCAGGGGTGAAGTTGGTGGCCAAGTTCTTCATTTTGATGTGATTAGGCTGCCCTGAAACAAGTTGTCTGAGCATGCTGAGAGTACTCCATAGAAGAAGGGAGTGTATTCATTTCAAGTCCTCTATGTTAATATTTGGCATTGAGTGCAGGGAAGAATGAGGTTTATTTAAGGGTAGTAGCAGGGACCATGGGAGGACTTCAGCCTAAAATAATAGACCACATCAACTTACTGCTTCACATTTCAAAAGGTGTAATGGCTTGAAGGTGACTGAATTGAGCCTTTGACATAATATTCTCTTTGTCCACTTAATTTCATGGAATGTCTAATAGTTCAATTTTATAGTTCAGTAGTTTTGAATTAAAATATACTTCAGGCTTTTGTTCAATAACATTAACATAAAATCCTGGCAGCACTGCAAAATTAGCATCCACAGTAATTGGCAGCTTAAACCAACTAGTTAGAATGCCTCTACACATTACTGCTTCCTCCACATAAGATTATACTTTGAAGATTCTTTGCATTAAAAAAAAGCATGGCAGTCCCACTATCATCTTGTTAGGTAGCAATGTTATTTCAAATACATTGTCAATACTTTCTTCTGAAGAGAGAAACTGGAACTAATTGTAGTACTGAACCCAATCATAAATATCAAATTACCAAACCTGTAGAAATTTCTTTGCATTTTGTAAATACCTATTTTTGAAACTAAATAAAATCCCCAAGTATTTGTGGTTAAAAATATCTGATTACTATTAAAATGTTGAAACATTTTCATATTCAGCTGGTAATTTCCATAAGAAGTTTTAATTACATTGGGAAACTTAATATTTCTAGTTGATTTTGTAAGTCAAATCAGTGAGAATAGGTTTTGCTAATGCTACATGAAAAAGTCCAGAATAAAGGCCACTTCCCCATTGCTTTTATTTTTTATATCCATAAATATTATCTGTCCAGAGGGAACGGAGGTGTCACTGGGCCTGGAATTTGTGTCTGTAGTTCTTTTTCCTGAGGGCAATAGATAGGAAGAGATTAACTTCCGCAAGTAATTATTGGAGTGCAAAGGATTGTGAGAGCTAAATTTTCCTCATCTTATGACAAGGTCTAGCCTTTTCTCACTTTAGATTGGAGTTCCACACAAATTATGGAATTCCTTAATTATCTGCGATGTTTTAAAGAAAGCATAAAAGATTCTTCTAAGTTAAAATTCTTTACAATTTTCACAAAAGAAGCTGTAGAGGCACACATGCACACATAAAACAAACAAACAAAACACCTAGAGACTGTAAGATCTACACCAAGATTCCTGAAGGTTTTTAAGCCAAGATCGGCCATAAAGAACATTTTCTTGGTCATGCTAGGATAGACTATATCTCAAGTAGACAGCTGAGCTATGGCTTTAAAAGGCTTTAACTAAACTGGGGGTGATCCAGACAGAAATAATTTCTTCTCATTAACAATTACATCCATAAATACTTACCTAGGATGGAAAACTGGTAGAATCTCATTGTGTGGTTGATATAGACTCTTTCTGGCAAGATAGTGACAGTAAATGAGAATAGGATCATTTGATGTTATGCAACAAAGTTTCATTGCTGTTCCGAGCATTCAAGAAATTAATGATTCCATATGACATGGGTTCAGTTCCCAAGTAAAAATATGTCATTCCAGATCAGAAAGTCCACATCAGCTGCAGTCTTGTTAGTCATATCTCACATATTTTTTTACTCTTTTACACTTTCCATAAGACACAAAAATGACTGGTTTTACACATAATCCTATCTCAGTTCTCTTGGTTTATTAGATGTCAGTCTTTGTGGTTTAAAAAAGTGTGCTGCAATTGTCCCAGAGTCAGCCCAGCATTTTTCAGAGCTGGATGGGAAGCATTCATCCTTTCCAGCTCCCAGCTCTGTGTGGCAGAATGCCAATACAACAGGGTCAGGGAAAGTCAGATGTATAAATCTGTGAGAAATGCTGCCTGGTT
This sequence comes from Emberiza elegans, assembly GCA_024865655.1. NCBI lineage: Eukaryota > Metazoa > Chordata > Aves > Passeriformes > Fringillidae > Emberiza > Emberiza elegans. The sequence continues at coordinate 35,173,223 of JALJVW010000910.1, read as the reverse complement.
CCCTGAAATAGTTCTTTGAACTGAAAAAAGCTCTAGAATTTCAAAACTGATTGGCTGCAAGAAAATTCGGGGCTTGGCATGTCAGAATCAAGTTTTAAAACAATTCTTATATATAGATGTGTGTGAAAATACCAGTTTCACTTTCCATGGAGAGCTGCTATATCTTGCTCACTGCTATTGCACCTACCTGAGGTCAAGGAACTAACAAGCTGCTGTCTAGAAAAATTGATAGTGTAGTTGAGGCAATATGAGTAGAAGAGATATTGAAAAAATTATTGGATCATGCCAATCTGTTAGTATGTGGAAGAAAACCAAAGCTGGACTTAGTCCCACATGACAAACATACCTTCAAAATTCCCTACAGTGGGGTCAAAAAGCACATAGCATCTGCTGTGGACTGATTAGTCTGTGAATTAGAACTTCCAGTAGTGTGTTTGACACACAAATATTAGGAATGAACAGGCAAATGAAACAAACCCCTATTTTATTTCAGTGAGGGCACGATTCTGCAGGAGACAGTTCATGTAAGAACACAATTGGAGAAACCATGAGCCCAGTGTTCTGGTGGCAACCAAAAATTATTTCATTTCAGCCAAATTCAGTAGCATTGTTAAAGCACGGATTCCAGGCATTAATTATTGCTTTTCATAAAACTGTTGAGATACAATTTACCATGAATTTTAAGGATCGTGCCTGCATGCACAAGGAAAAGTATCTCCCTTTACAAACTTTAGCTACTCTTTCTTTTCATGGACTGTTCACAAATTCATGAATTTTAACTTTCTTAGCATTAAATTATATTTTACCATCTTTGTGCAACAGTAAGTACAGGTTATTTATGAGGCATTTTGGTTTGACATACTCCTGTGTGGCGACTCCACACTTTTACATATTCCTCCAGAATATGCAAGCTGTTTAAAATGGAAAAGAGATTTTAACTCTTAAGAGTGAGGAATGCAATACTATGCCAGAAAGGGCCAGGTGGTAATCCATCACCAAAAAGCATAACACATCATTATGCTTTGCTCAAGTAAAGCAATGTATTATTCTGAAAATCAAAGGGAAGCTGGTTTCATTTAATATTTACATCAGCAGGGCTACAAAGGTATAAAGAAATACAAAGGTTTAAGGAATAGAAGTTAACTCAATGTAAAAAACACAGAAATTAAATGTGTGTGCCTGAAAAGACAACATCAAAATGGTTTGGCTTTAAATACACACTGTATGATGTTCTTTGATTAGCCTAAACTTAACTTGAGGAAACTTTATATTTGTCATCATTTTCTTGTATCAGTGTTTCTAAGACAGTGACAGTATTTAATTGTAGGAATCTCAACATTAAAAAAAACCCAAACTATTTGCTGCCTGCCAAATGTGTTAATGTTTACCTATCTCTCAAGCTTCTGTCTAAAATCTGTTCTGGGACTGGTTATAAGTAAATATATTCTATGCTTGCATGAGTGGAGAAAATAGATTCCCTGATCTCTGATTTCTGTGATTAATTGATTCCTTTAGGGGAAGTAAATATATTTATCACCTTTAGACTGCAAGACTCCTACAAGAAATTATAATGGATCAGAGAAGGTACACTTTGTGCTCTGATGTCAAAAAACATCAGGACAAAGCAAGGGAGGGAAGATTAATCTAAGACTACCAGGTAAAGGAAGATGAACAGCTAGAAGTGCTGCGTGCCTACCTGCTCACCTTAGTGGCACACTCTCACCATTCCCTTTTCCCAACAATTTTTAGGGGGGTGTACCCTCCGCCATTTGAATACCAACAGTGCCAGAAAAAAAAAAAAAACCTCTGATTTTCCAAAATATTTTGTGGAAAAAATGAAAATCTAACACAAAATCCTAGGTGTTTTAATAGGGGTCAAATTATAACTGACTGGTAGAAAATCTTTCTGTCTATAGCCTTAATTAAGGCAGTTAGTTTATAGAAATTTCCAGCATTTGGAATTTTACCAACATGTAATATTCAAAAAACACCAAGGAAGCTAAAGCCAGACAGATGTTTCACATACTTATTTAATAAAAAATAATTCCCTTACTTCAACATTGCTAAGCTACTGACCATGTCATGTGCTTGATGTGTGAATGTACATATTGCACAAGAACGCCTCTGACCCTACTTAGATATCTGAGGAGTGGGTGTCTAAATGCATCACCTTATACCCTGCAATTTTCCAGAAAAAAAAAAAAATAAATGTCCCCCACCTCGCCATTTAAAATACTTATCTAAGACAAGTCAGGTGAATCATCCTCCAAGGATATACACATCTTTCCATTTGTTTTTTTTCCATTACACTACAAGAGGAGTGTAGGGTGACCCAGTAAGGCTTTTCACAGAGCTTTCAACAACTAAAGGTGACTGAGGTGAAATCCACTCTCAAAGCTTTTTACTGTAGACATTTTCCTTACATCACTGCAGGTCTGAGAACAGGCATGCACTGGATGCATCCACCACGTGCCTGGCAGCCACACTTCCAGAACTTTTTTCCATGGTCCTGCTCAGCTTCACACAACCAAGCATTTTAACTGCTGAATGGAAAACAGTTCAATGGTTATGTAGTGGAACAGGATGTGATATAATGTGATCATAAAATGCTTTGCAGAAGGAAAATTCCTTATTTGTCTCTTGAATTTAAACAAATTAAAGAAACATGCAAAACTAATACTTTGAATTCCATTTGGTATAATGTCCCTATTTGAGAGAATATTTAAACAGATGTTTAATATTAGGTCTGTGCCTAAATCCCATTGAGATCAATGGGGTACAAATGCATGCTTAAATTTAGTCTTGTGCATACAGTCTTCCTGAATAGAAATTGATTCAGCATGTACTGAAGAGCTTCCCTGAACTGTAGCCTGAGAGATTAACTTAAATATGTTTTCAGCTGCCCAGCTATAGGCACCCTACTGGGAAAATGTAGTCAGAAGCTTTATCTTGGTATAGCTTAATTCATGTTGTTTATCACCTTACTGGTCTCACACTGTCCTTCTGGAACTGTATTTTGGGAATCTGTTGGGGTTTAGGTTTTCTTTTTAATAACTGTGGTCACTTTTTGCCTTCAGCTAAAGTATAAGAGAAATGGCATTTATTCCAAGTGAGGGAAAACTCAACCATTTTCCCAATCACCAGCTTTCCTATTCTGAATAGAAAACCCTTTGCTTTGCTTTTGTCATGCACACTTTGAGGAGGAGCACTAACTTTCTCTAGGTAATCTAAGTTACTATTTTGACATGTAGGTTATTAATTTTTATTTGATTGGTATTTTATGCATATCAGTAGCATTCAATTATTAGGCAATCTGTTGCTTTTACTTGCTTGCCCACTTTGCATTTGTCATCATGACAAACTCAAAAATTAAGTGTACCTCACCATTTGTGTGTTTTCCACCCTGGATCAAGGAGCCTAAATTGTGGCATTATTAAAAGAGAGCAAAAGAATAGAAAATACAGAATTTTCCTATTAGACATATTCCTCTACTGAAGAGCAATGCTCTGTGGTCTACAATAACTTTTCTATTTCAGATACATACTCTAGAAATCCAGTGGGTTGGGGTTTTTTAATGTTTAATATTGAGAAATAGGACAGCTTCCTAAATTTGCTGAAAAGAAGACATAAGTACTGTTACTGTTGTTCTCATCTTAAAAAATTACAAAACAAAAATGTTAAACATAACATTCTCTATTAAATGAGGATCCTTGGGAGTATTCTCATGTGACATTTAACTACTTCAGTGACAAGTCTATTTTTTCATCCTAGTTATTCCCATAAGTGACAGTGAAGTACAACTAAAATTATTCCCAAGCAGCATAACCACAACTGCTTACTAAACTTAGAAGACCAGTCAAATTAAAGCTATGCCGATTCTTCAAAAGCCTGAGGCTTTGGACATTAACCAATGGTAGCAGAATCTAATTGCAAATATTCATTGAAGATGCCATAGAGTATCATTTGGGACAACTGTGAGTTATGGTTTAATTTTGGAAAATAAGTTCAGCAAGTGCTTGAGTCCAATATAAATTCCTATGATCTGATATAAGCACCTTTTTAAGGATACATTTGAAATATTTTCATTTCTTTCTATCAGAACATTGGAATTGGATTCAAAGCCAGTCAAGAGCCCTTCCATCCTGGTCACTGAAGTTTGAATCAGAAATTCAGACTGTGACTTCTAATGGTACAAAACTCTTTAGAACAGTAAAAATCCTGAAGAAACTGAATATTCAGAAAGGGCTTTACAGATATTTAAGCTAACTATTTAGATAAATACAAGAGGTAGAATCACAGTCTTTATGGAATGATTACAAATCTAGGGAAATAATATATCTAAAGGTTAAGCAGGTTTATTTATAGGGTAATTGTCATTTTCAAAGCATCTTGAACCCCCAGGTTGATGCTGCACCTTTGAGTAGTCAGTTCATGGTATTTTGCTAGCCTTATTACAGCAGTATGTCCTTTTGCTGCCCTGCAAAACCCCTGGTGTTTAGTAGATCCTTTACATTTTAATTAATATTATAAAAACACCACATAATATAAGTCTTCTGAATTATTAACTGGGAATACTACAATATGCAGGGATCTTAAGTCTTTTAATTGCAATGAAAAACAAAATAATATGAAAACACTACAACTATATTTTCCCAGAATGTTTCTAGGGCAGGCATAGATGAGGTTTTGTTGTACAATGATTTAAGTAAATATTACAACTTTAGATATGAAAATTAATGATATTCCATGACAACATGACATAGTTAAACTACTATCATATGACTGTCATTTTCATTGGAATGTGCCTTTCATTGGAAAGTGCCTTTTATGAACAAAGATTACATCTCTTTTCCTAATCCTTTATGCTGAAAACCTTTACAGAAGTGAAAGGGTGACTGAATTCATGCAGAACATATAGTAGCGAGGTGAAGCATAAGATATGTGAGCCACATTTTCACTTGATGAATAGATAGGATTCATGTAATACAAAATTTAAACTGGTAAAAATCCAATAATGTAACCACTGAAGATGATGGAGTTGAAAGCCTGTTCCTTCAGTGACATGTAAACTAAAGCTAAGATGATATAATTCTGCATATTTATCAGGCTACCTTTTATATTTTAAATTTATATCATGTGCTGTATTTTTTAAAAAGCAACTGTGAGGAAATCCAAACATAATCCTTTTCTATAAAAATCAAACCAGAACAAAAAAAAATTGGAAAATAATTCTATATTTTAATTGCATTGTTCTCAGCAATCATCTTAAATTTTCTCCCTGCATAGTTAAAACAAATTAAAACATTATTACCCTCATGGCCTTCTGAGGCGCACTTCTGCCTTTAATTAAGTATGGACAGATAAAGTCTTTTGTTCTTTTTCTGATATGTTTGACACCTGCTGTCTTTGTAATCAGGGAAATTAGTCAGGAAGTTCCAACAGAGAGGCTTTTAGTCAGAAGCAACACCTGGGACCCTATCTAAGTCTTCATGTCACGTAACATCGTCCTGCACCCACAGAACAAGAGACAAAAAGCTGAACAAGTGGTGAGCTTTCAGCTTCAGATAAAAAACAGGCACAATGGGCTTCTGTAGAAATCAATGGTAAAACAAAAGCCATATGCTAACCCCTTCTTTTCCTAAAATGAAGGGAAGACTACCTTCCATTTTTTTCCTCCTCGTTCTCATTTATTTTAGGATGATTTATGAGAGTACTTTTGCAATCCAATTAAAGCAAGAAGGTAGGGCCAAATTACCAGTTTTTATAGCCAGATTTGTCACAATTCCTTCCAGTGTGATCCTGGACAAAATCACATTTCTTGTGGACTGTCCTCACTTCAAAATTATCTTGAGTTTAGTAGTTCCTGTGTCAAGTTTTCTCCATGCAGTAAATGCCTTCGCTTGGTGAGTTCAACACAAGCTCACTCTTCACTGAGGGTATGGGCTAAAATTCATGCAAACATGCCAGATCTTAAAGAGGTTATTTCTGCTTGATTTGTTTTTAGTGAAACCCTACATCCACCACGCAAATTCAGGCTGGCAGCACAAGCCAGTGCCACAGGGCATGAGGAAATAACCTGTACAGCAAAACAGCATATGGCATCTGAAAAAAAAAGCTGTGGGATTCACCCTGCAGGTCTCAGAGGCTACACATACTAGTGCCTGTAGTCCCACTATGAAGACTGCTGGTGTTTCACACTGACACTGTTTTCACCCAGACTGATTTTATTTGAGAGAAAATATTAATTTGTATGCAAATTCAAGCTAACTACAGCAAAGGTGCACCTCACAACTACACTGAATTCCTGCACAAATAAGCACAAGTGAAAGGGTGATGGTGAGGACATCGTCCCTTCCAGAATCAGTAACTTCAGTCAGAAGTCCATCATGCATCAGGAAAATTTTGCATTTGTTCACTTTTCCTTTTATTCCTGTCCATGTTTCCTGTACCATGTAAGCAAGTAAGAACTGTCATCATCCTCTCTCACAGACTTACCGAGACTGCAGATCTAATGCTGCAGTAGGCCCTGCACTTGTGATAAGGTGATAAGGTATCACAAGCTCAAATTAGCCCTCTACCCTTAGCCTCCATGTCAGTTATTCCTATTTTCAGTTCAATCCCACTCCTCCGTGGTGGTCTTTCTCCAGCTTTCAGAGGCTGGCAACAAAGATTTCCTCATCTTCCAGTTAGCAGATGGGCACTTTGTTAGGAGAGTAACAGTGGGCTGAGCTGCTCAAAACTGCTGGGCTCCTTCTAGCACTGCCTGCCAACATGTCCCTTTTTTCTCTGCAATTACTACCTGGTTCTGGGCATCCCCAATCAGCTGCTCAACCACCAAGAAGCAGACAACTCATGCAGGCAGCAGATCAGAGGACAGGTAGGACTGGAGCTGAGCAGCAGAGATAAAGTTTCTTCACTTATCAAGACACTGTGCAAAATCCTACGATTCAGAAAATCTCTATGAGGTGGCAACCATGACTTCTTCACACAGTATGGATAAGGTTTAGTTACTGTTTAGAAGGCATTCAGTTAAAATTATCCCAGGAAAGACACCATTCCACCCAAGGGGAGACCCAAACAAACAGCTTTCTCTTGCAAACCAAGTTTCGAGATTGGTGGTATGCTTTCATTCTCTTCAGGGTAAAAGAACAGTAAAAAGAAAGGTTGGTGGTGAGGCTAAAGAGTCACAGGTCTGCAGAGAGCAGAATGGGGGCTGAGTGCTGCCCTCCAGGAATGTCACCAACCACATACAATTATCGAGACACCAGAAAGCAGCTGTTTTGGAGAATGGGTTAACAGTGGTTCCCTTGTGACCCTTATTTGTGAACAACATGATAAAATATTGTTAGCACAAAACACTTTCCAACACATTTGGCAGATATTAACTAATCAGTACTTTCAGAGTTGAAAGCATTGCAGCACTTTACTTCAGAACTGGAGAGAATGAAGCTGAGAAGGTTAATAACTTATGAGAAATGATGGTGAAATAATCTGGTAGAATTTCATTTAGATTTATTATATTTCTACTTCATCCTTCTGTGCCATAATCTACATATTGTGATTTTCCTGGTTAAAAAGAAAAAAAAATAGTTAGGCATAATAAAATTATCTTATTTTTCTAATTTTATCTTTTCAGATTTAATGTGGTTTTAGACATATGCCAGTGTAATTCCCTTCCTTTTTCCTAAAATTTCTCTCACAGCCAATATTGCATAAAGTTTTCTACGTACTAAGGATCTCCATTAAGAAATTAAGTATTACTGCCTGCTTGGATTTTTCTACACATTGATTACTCTTTAAATATAACATTTTATTCATTATTATTGGTGATCATTCTTTAAACTTAAATTTTATTCATTATTTTTAGTGATTAAAAGAACCCTTGGCTTAAGCACCCTTTTTCAGCTCTAGATGCACATGCATCATTTTTAGAGTGAATTCCACTTTAAAATATATTCTCTGCTTTTCATAGTTTTCTGGATTACCCTGACTGAAATTATGACAACTTTAGAAAACTGCTGTAAAGCTACAATGCCACCATCTGGTTACAGTCAAGGATCTGATCTTGCAGGTGCTAAAGGCACTGAACCTCAATGAATTCAGTAAGACACCACTGACAATATAGGCTGATGCATGCACAGAACTGGTCTTGTTTATTGCGGGATTTTGATTAGCCAGAGATGGAGAGAGTTTAAAAAGTAAGCAATCCATCTGCTCATTCTGTCTTTCTCTTTATTTGCAGTTCTACCTAAGAGGCTCCGAATCCTTGATAAATTGTACAGATGATATGTGTGATTATGTGTGTGATTGCATGTAGCATGTGAAGAGCAGTTTGCATCCCTCTGATGCCCCAAAGTCTTCCTCTGGGACCCCTGGGGAGTTGGACTGGAGAAGGCTGGGGGCTTTCACCCTCTGTCCTCCCTGCCCATCCCAGGGGCAGAGCTGCATCTGGGCAGGGCAAGCAGAGCAAGCCACAAGCTCCCAAAATACACACCAAAAGCTAAAAACCTTTACTGAGGAAATTCCAAATATTTTAGCAATTCCTTTTGAATTATATCGGGGGAAGTAATGCCATTCTTCTTGGAGCAAACTACAGTGCTTTCTTGCTTTCGAAACACCTGAAGAAGTGGGAAAGAGCAGAAGTTGGCATGGGAGCACAAAGTGAAAGAAAACCAAGATAAACACAAAACCACATAATCTCTGAATATCTGTCACAGCCAAGAGAAGTGTCTTTTTCAGTGTCTAAACCTGACTAGACAGAATCTGATTTTACATATGTTGACTGTAAAGCAGCCCCATAACATCTTGCTCCATTGTAAAGTGCTACTTGGTGGGAATGCCAAGAAGACACCTTTTACTTCTTGCAGCAGAGAGAAAAGGCATTCATCTGGTTTGGAAACATAAATTATAACTTGCTTCTGTGCTGATATTCTACATGCTGGCAAAACCATTTGTGGCTGCTGGACTGATTTCTGTTGAATGTAAGTAAAATGTGAAATAAAATGTAATCAGCAGCAGGAGTAAGTCGTAAGTCAAATGGCAACTTCTCTTATTGCAACCTGTTTTCATGGGCTAAATAAAACAGAACAGTAATATTAAGACTATAAATAGAAATTAAAGTTAACAGTTGTGTCTCAGAAAAATATATTTCTAAAAATATATTTTGGAAAATTAAGTCATAAAAATGCTCTTCAGAACCATCAAAGCAGAATTGTTTTCCATGTTATTACTGGAGGCAGATTCAGTCTAAGGACCTGGGTTTGCAGGGCCTGGCATGTGGCATACAGGACCAGGAAATACATCAAAGGGAAAGGTAAAAGCAGGAGGTAAATGGGGAAGGGGGAAAGAGAGCCTATTTTTCTGTTAAGTTACCAAAGGACATAGAAGAAGCTTGTTCAGGTTCATATCTTAAAAAAACAAAAGCAAACAAATGCAAAAACAAAACAAAACAAAAAACACAACCACCCTCCCCCAAAAAAAAAACCCAACATAACTAAAAACCTCTAGACCACTTCATATTCCTGGGATGTCAGGGAACTTGCTATCATTTGGTGTATAATACAAAATCAGCAAAACGTAAATTCACAAAGGAAATGTTAAACAGCAGATGGCAAATTTGTCCCAGGACCCTTGCTGTGTGCACTGGGATTGTAGCAATTGCTAAAATCCTGTACTTAACATAAAGATATCAAGAAATGCAACAATAACCCAGAAGAAGCATAAAACTGTAGATAGGGATGTTCTTCAGCATGAATTTGAGCAGAACTAAAGGAATGTTCTAAGAGTGCAATAATCATTGCTTTGGAACTTGTGCAAACATGAGCTGGTTTGCACTGTGTTGATGACAGTACTTGGCCAATAAATTTGTCCACATCCAACTAGATGTGCTGGACTCCTATGTGATGCCTTTCCAACAAGTAATCTGTTCAGCTTTTTGACTGTGGCAGAGACCATGTTGTTCCCACTCTATCACAATGGGACCTACTGGTGCAGGTGCTGTAGACTCAGTGGATTACAAGACCACTGGGGAGGTGGTACATCAGCTCAACAGAAATATTTTTGCTTTGGGAAGGAGATCATCTGGGAAAGAGGTCATCAATTAGCCCTGAAGTCTGTTCTCAATACCCCATTTCTTCTGGGCACTTTGAGAATGGACCCCAATAAAGTGCTCGGGCAAGAGCCCAGCTTGGACCTCCCTTTTGGCGTTGTGTCACCAAATGACCTACACACTTCCATGTACTCCTCCAGACCAACATAAGGAATGTATGTCTTCTGCAGGTCTTATATGTTAGTGTGTGCATTTTAACAGAGAGTAAAGAATTTGCATTAAGAAACATTTTAATTTTGTTTGAAGATAAATTGTTGGTTTGATTGCTTCCAAATTCAGCATTTCTGACTAACAAATTAGTTGCCTGACACAGACACACTACATCATATAAGATACTGCAACTGCCTTTTCAGAGGGGCATGAGTGTCCCAAAAGTCTTAAAGGCATCCAGCCAGCTCCATGTGACTAAGTTATGGTATCTTAATTAGAAACCTATCTTTAGACAATTGAATAAAGCCCTGAATATTTCAGAACAAAAATCCCCAGTGTTCGACCACAGGCAGGTAATGTATTAGGAAGAGAAAATGACCTAATTGCTGGGACTTGAATTTTAAAATTAATAAATAAATAAATAAATAAATAAAATCATCCTAACTAACATTTTTAAGCTGTATAAAGTTTGGGGAGTTTAATTCTTTTCATGCAGCTTTAATTGGGGCAAGAAGCCAAACTGCTGGAGTAGAAGATTCCTTTCACACCCTTCTTGAACCAAATGCAAACGTAAAACAGAAAGAGGCAACATCCAACTACTGGCAATAATTGCAAATTATTACTATTTACAGAGTATTCATCAGCATGCACTTCATCAAGATTGTTACCACAGCTTTCTCTTGGAATAAGAGATTGAATTCTGGCATTTCTTATGACACAAATCCAGTTATGAGCCTTTTTAGTGCTGCAAACAAATGCCTTATTTCTGCCTTATTTTCTTTTTCTACATTCTGCTAAATATATGTTTTCTAGGCCAGTTTCTCCTCACAGTCATTCAGTCTCACACTATAGAGTTCTTCTATAATTCCAGTATCTTTTTCTGCAGATCTCTGCAGGTGTCTCTGTATTACCTATATGACACTAGTGTTTGTAATACCTCTGTGGCTGTTGCTTTAAGAGTTTTACTGTCAAAACATTTTTTATCCTGCTTTTATCATTAACGTTTTTCTTAGACAACAGCCTGGATGTGGAAATCCTTGCCAAAAAATAATCCTCATGTGATGCCTACTATATGCCTCCTAAAATCAGCTATATGATTTAAGACTCCATGGAGAAACTACATTCTCATAAGACAAAAATACCTAGTGCTGACAGCATTGTACACACTAGACATTCTCCCATCATAATTCATTGCCATTAATCATTACACACTTTACTTTAAAATAGCTTGAAATAATAAGTAATGTGAAGATGTTCAAATCTCTCTTGATTTCTATTAATGTCGGAAGCAGTGTTTTATGAGCTCTTAAATGATCCACTGGAGCCTAAATAATGCAGTTATATTTTTAAATCTAGTAAGTCTGGATACTTCCACAAATATTGTGGTACATGTGTTAATGTACTGGTAGTCCTGTCATCCTTCCTAAATAGGATAGGTAGGACTGAGGCACCATTCTAGGGTGTGTTTGCTGAACCAGGGAAAAAATAGCAAACCGGATTTTTCAGCAGAAAAAGCATGTGATTGAGTGTGAGATAGACTCTAGCTACAGGCTAGCAGTCTCTAATTAGGAAAAAGTAGTCTGAGGAACAATCATTGGAAAGGGAAGCAGGCAGCCAGTAGCTGAATGCAGAACTAATAAAAATGGGGGGTTAACAGCAAACTTTGGGAAGCGCAAGCAGAGGAAAGTGCAAATAACACTTATTTGAGGGCTTTTCCAGGCAAAAGGATCTGGTAAGAGCAGGAGACCAGAAGGTTTGACACTGAGAAGCAGCTGAGTGGAACCTTGAAAATGCCTGGTCCCTTTGAGCAGTGACCCTCTGCATACCTTCCTGGAGCTGTTATGTGTGGAAGGGCTAAGACAAAAGAAACTGAGATCACAAGATATTAATCTAGCCAGCTCACCCATTAAAGGCTTTACAAAAGTGGTCCAAGAGCAGGAATGAGAAGCCACATGGTTATTGATAGTACTTTGTGCTAATTCATAAGCTGTCCTCTGTTGTTGAGTTGCTCACTGATTTTTGACCCTCTTTTTACAACTCAGCTCCCCAGTGAAGAGCCTTTCTATACTTATTTATCTAAGGCACTTTTTCTCAATTTATAGTTTGGAAACTTAATTTTCAGAGATAGAATAGAAGTCCACAAACAACTGAACATACTCAGATACCAACATCATAGGCATGGAAAAAGGTAAGTGCACACAAACCAGATGGAAAACAAATAAAGAAATTATAGTTCAAGGCTTAGCCAACTGTTATTTGATAGCAAATGAAAACATCCATGTTAAGCAATTCTGCCTGGGCAATCTACATGTCCTAAAAGTCAACTGAAAAATATTAATCCTTTATAAAAAAATTAAAGAAAACAGCGCTTCCATTTTGGGTATTGTCACAAAAAAAAAAAAGTTATTAATTTATTCCTCCTTTTTGAAAGGCTAACTTCCAAAATTGATTATACTTTTATTTTATTAAAAAATGTAAAGATCTATTTCTTCAAATGTTCTATCCCTGGACAAAGTTCTTATTTATTTATACAGCTATTTTCAGACTGAGCCCAAATTCTTTCTTTCGTTTTGTCATGTTAGGCCCCTACATCACTGCTGAGTAGCATGAATTATTACAGTCTTATTATTTGGAGCAAACCTCTCTTCTTTTGTAAAGTCAGAGCAATCTTTTTTTTTTTTAAATAAAAGGACTGTCTTGTGGAATAAAAAATCTTCCAATGCCATTTAACTACAGCTACATTTTTCCTATTCTGGGAGCACATACTGCTACAGTAGTTAACAGAATTTCTGTCCACTACAATACAATAAAGATAGCAGATGTGGAGTCACAGGACCCAGAGACCTCTACCAATTAAAGGTCAAAATCTGTCTCACTTCACAGAATGCAGCATTTGAGCATGAGGTCTTGTGTATATTTGTCATCTTGTTCAGTCAGAAAGATATGACAACAAATAGCTGGTCAAAAGCTGTCAGGGTCAAACTAAGCTTGATAGAGTGCCCTAGGTCACTTCTGTGATTCCAACAGCAGGAATTGCCCTGCTGTCAGTTTGTATTTCAGTCAAATAGTACGTGGCACACAGTAGAACTGTATTCCACCACTAATTGCTTCTTTGACCTTCTTGTTAACCAAACATTTTGATTAGGAATACGTACCATGTCATCATGTTCCATGGCAATGTAACAGCTGCCTCTTAACAGATCTGTAGTATTGAATGTCCTCTCATCTCACACCCAGAGGATTCAAAATTGAGGTAGTATTACAGCTTTTGTTTGAATGAAGTAAAACTGCAAGAAGATAATAAAGCATTTCATATAAAGGAGTGCACACTCCAGAGAACCTTCACATTCTGGGTACCTTTTGGTAAAACATACACAGAATTATTTTTTGTTATAATTTTCAAAGTTTGTTGTTTTGGGGGCTTTTTTACACTGATTTGGCCTGATTTGGAAGCTAGGCAAGAAAAAAGAGAAATATCAAAAAAACATTTCTAGCTAATGATTATTTCTCTTTTCTGCAAAAAAATGGAATTCCCATGCACAATTCTCAGGATGTGCATAGAAATGAATATTGAATATAGAAGTCACTTGTTACTGCTTTGCAATTCTGAGATGAAATTTATTCATTATTACAGTGAACATGTTTGCAGGGAAAGCTTGGGCTTGTAGAATGTTTTGAACTTGTCCAAACAGGCTCAGTAAGCCCAAAGAGGGACGAAAAAGCACTAAGTCCTGATCTCCAGCAGACTGGTTCCACAGCAAGCTAGAAACAATCAAAGCTTTCATGAAACTCTATTCCAAATTTTCTGTGTAACAGATCTTTCTTTGTCTCAATTTCTACACACACATCCCATTTATTTTCTCTTTTTTTTTCCACTTAATATTTTCTTTTATTTTTTCTTTTTATATATTTTTATCTGAAGCAGAAGCAGGCTTCTTTTCATACAATTTATAAGTTTCTGTCAACCCATCTCATTGCTTTTCCATTCCCCAGAAAGCATTAGTCTACTTACAGCATAATAATTTTAAATTAATGACAATTCACTTCTACACTTTTTTTTTTAAACAGGAAAATAAGCCTTTCTCTTTCTGTGCATGCAACAGCAGGCACATGTTGATGCAGAAAACTTGCTTAAAATTTTTTCTTTACTCACCCACTACAAAAAAAAAAAAAAAGAAAAAAAAAACCAAAACCATAAATTTTGCAATAATTTTATTAGAAGTTGTGTAAGATTTGCAATTTAAATCAGCCTTTAAATTTGTTCATTTATCAGAGAATGTACTAACAAGAAATAGATTTGAGCAATTGCAATTTGTCACATTCATGCTGTGAAAGCTTTGACATCCACCAAGTAGAACTAAAGCTCTATTACCCTGAAACTTCCCATATTTTTCAGATCTTTTTCTGTAATTCCACAGTTTGTCTTTAACCTTTATTACCAGATGCATTTGGTAGAGGTGGCCCTATTTTGCTGCACTGTTGTGAATAGTTTTGAAAGCAACAGTTCAAGAGAATATTTCATTTTGTATGTAAAGGAATAATGGGAGAAAATATATTTACACATGGAGTGATAAGAAGCCTGACAGAGATTTTTTAACATTCAGCCTACATGCAAGTAATGCATTTGGCCTCAGAGATGTAAACCTCCATCAGTGCTTACCCATGGAAGGATTCTCCAAGTTCCTGTGGTTATAACTATGGCAGCACCCTCAGGGGAAGGACTTGGGCCAAGGGCCAGTAGTTCTGCAGACCACCCTGTCCCCAGGAAGAGGGGCAAAAAGCTGGTAGATGCTGCTGGAAGCAGAACTATTGTGCCATTGTGGTCCAAATGTGCAACTCTCTGTTTCTGGGATGACCCCATCATCCCATGCACAGCAAGGAAAATATTTTAGCAACCTCCTTTCAGAGCCACTGGGGAACATTTCATAATTTCCTTTGTGCAAAATGTTTATCTCTGTGCTTTCACAAATTACTTTCCTGGCTCCAGAAACTTTTGCAATTTTAATAAAGGAGATCTATCTATCTATCTATCTATCTATCTATCTATCTATCTATCTATCTATCTATCTATCTATCCATCTATCTAATCTTCTTGCAGTGTCTTTTTGAGGATCCCAAAGCAAAAATATTAATAAACAGTATAAACAATCTGATTATTTCCCTTTGCAAAAATGCTTCTGCTATTGCAATGTTCTTTTGATTGTGGCTTTAAAAATTATAAATACCAAAAGTCCAGCTGGGGAAAATGGCCCTTGCTATGGGTCCCTGTATATGGGCACGACCCTCATTTTTATAATCCTTATGCTATGACAGGAAAAGATAAAAATTATTTAAATTTAAAAAAAAAACTCAGATTGAGGCTTTGATTCTGAAAATAGACTTTCAGACATATCTAACTTTAATATCTAATTAATCCCAGAGTAAAATCACACTGAAAGCATTAATTTGGTATAAATAGAAATCTGATGTACCTCAATACCATCTCATTGTAGTAAAATAAGCACAAAATCAATCATCTACACTTTTTTTACTTGAGCCTTCTTATTGGATACAAACGATTTCACCATTTCAGAAATGATGAGTGCAAATAAAAACACTTAGAGCCGTATAAATTTTGTATTGAGTGGGAAAAAATATAGGTCAATTAGAAGGTAAATTGGCAAATGGAAGAAGGGATTTTCCAGGCCTTCCTTCAGCACTAACAGGATGAGGTGTGTCCATATACTAAGTCTGCCTCCAGGGCACTCCTCAACTGCCACACTGTGAATAAGAAATAGCAATGATTCCAGTGAAGGGAGCACAGGGCAAGAGGGAGCTGAAGGTTCAGAAATACATACAGGCAAGATCCGCTGTGATTAATGAAGGTGCATGAAGGTACACAGAAGTTAAACTGTAGGCAACAATCCCAGCATGGCTTACAGAGGGGAATGGTAATCTGACCTCTCCTTTGGGTCTCCCTGTCTGCCTAAGCTTGATCCAGAGTAACCAAGTACTCAGAGCCATGTTCTGCATGTGCTGCTTATTCAGCTGACACTGGAATGAATGTAAGAAAAGATGAAGCCACCTGGCCACACAACAACACAACTAGCTGGAAAGATCAATGGGAACTTGGAATATTTGTAGTGTGAAGGGTTACCCAGGATTAGAAGATATTTCTATCAATTCAATAGAACCTGGAATCATTATACTGCAAGGCAGATAAGCTCTATGGGGGTTATTTTAACCTTGTCCAGTAACTTCTAGTAACCTGTAATTACTCAAGATAAAATATTAGTATTAATGTGCCTAAAATTTAAGCAGTCACAGTCATTTGTGCAAATTGCTGGTGAAATTTTACCAAGTTCCTTAATTGGTACTTCTTTACTTCAAAATTTATTTTCATTTTATTAAAGAAAAGTCACAGAACCTGTCTTGGCTAAAGGTCAAGCCTCCTTCATATGGAAAGCATGCAAAAATATATCAGATGTAAGAGAGTTCTTTCCTAATATTGACATGTTATATTGTATTTCAATTAAATGATCAGGACAACTTAGATTTTACAACTTGCTGAATTTGAATAGTTAAAGTCTATTTACAAAAGTAATGTCCTGGAGAAATCACTGTATCTAAAATTACCACCATAGGAGAGGCAGATCTCTTGTTAATCACTAAAATGATTGTGATGAGAATGATACACTGACAAGTCCTTGTTTAAATAGCTTTTAATCCTGCCCATTTGTCAATATACTGAAATTACTAAATGGACTGTCTTTTTTTAAATATTGTTTCCAATACAAAATGAACATGCTGTGCATAAAATGCAATTCACTCTTATGCAGATCAAAAGAAAATGGACATAACCTTTGACATGCAGCTTAAGAAATTACAACCATTGCCCCAAAAATGAAATCTCTACATTTGTACCATCTTGTTTAAGATAGAGGGGTTTGTAAAAGGTATACTTGAGAGAACAATAGGATAAGGGAGAGTAGCTACTACTCTACAGCAGTGAGATCAAGGATTGTCTACACAAAGCCATTTTGCACATATTTCTAAAGAATTGTGAAGTATCTTCCCTAGTACTTTTAAAACATAGAGATCAGTTCTTATCCTCTAAAACCACCAAGAGTCTTTCACTTAATTTGGATGCAAATTGTCTTAGGTAAGATTCTAAATGACTTCAAAAAATGGCAATAAATTTTCTTGCATTTTTACAATTCAAGAAATGGCTGTGACAAAATAATAAATGCCAAAATAATAATTTCCGTTAAAAACAGAGTAATTGTAACACTGAAGCTGCAATAGGAAACAGGAGGAAATAGTTTGTATTTGAAAAAATATCTTCCTGTTGGCATCTCTGCCAGATTTCCCTGTTCAGCTGTTATTCTCAATTTGCTCTTGTTTTCTAACATCAGTCACTATCCACTGTTTTGCTCCCCAAATAATTTATTCACCATAGTTCTACCATCTTTTCCTCACCTTTCTGTATCAGTAGTTGTGCCTGACTACAACCACAATCAAATTGATGCAGCCCCTAATACAACCCAGGCAGTAATCCAGGCATTAATAGTCAATGTGTGTAAGCACCTGATTGACTGTGTCCATCCACTGAAAGGAGATGCCTCTCTGGTCAGCAGATCCCAAGTCAGAAATAAGATGCTTATTTTCCATTAATCACATTACATCACTGGGGCATCTCAGTCAAGCCAGACAGCTACCTCAATCAAAATCCAACTGCAAAACAAACTTTTTGCAATCACTAGCTCTTAGAACAAGAATGTATTTTCATATAGAGGCCGGGTCGTGTATGTTTCCTTAGAACAGACAAAAAATTTCCTTTTTAATACTTAAATAAAATATTTTTAATTAGTTTTTACAGAAGATGAAAATTCTTACCATTATTTTCTGCTTTTATTATTGTCCACAATAATCCATATGCAATGGATTTATTGCAGGTAAAATTACAACATAAAGTTCTTCTTCCTTGATAATCTGACCAAACATGTTTTACAACAAAAGATGTTGCCCTTACTCCTCCTCAGCTGGAGTCTGATGAGGCAGAATAGAAACAATTTTTTTAAAGGCACACTCAAGCCTGCTCCTTCCACTGCTGCCATTTATCAGATTACCAAAGCTAGAGGTAACGGAATTTGAAAAATGTTGAACACTGAGAATTAAGAAATTATTCACAGTTTACTAACAGACTACAGAAGCATTCTGATGTACTTTTTCATTAAGAACTATTAATAGTTCACTAAGCCGAGAAACACACCTTGTCAATAAATAGTTCTGGAAAGCAGATAAGCAGTGCATTTACAAAATATTTATTGCAATAAAAAATAGGCTCAAATAACATTCAATTACTTAGTTATTCCATCAATTATGTTTATTTGTATTTAATGCACACACTAATAATCTGTAAATGTGTTCATTCTTTAACATAAGAAACAATTTGGCTTTAATTATAGTGCAGAGCAGTTCACTGCTTTACATAGTCTCATTTTACCCCTCTGATAAATGGATGTTAATTAGTATCTGAAAGTATGGGATACCATCATATGGACCTTTAATCCATTTTCAGAAATGAAGATTGGTTCAATGGCAAGATCAGCTGCCATGGAATTCTTGTAAATCATCTAAACTTGTGAAAAATATCTGTTCATTAATCCTTCCTGACAGGTTAATTTCATTCCATTTCTAAGTTGTCAAGTTAGAACATGGAACAAATAATCAAAAGCCTTTAAATCAAATATACCAAATCAAGACTAATTGAATATATTTCAAGTATGTCAATAATAGATTCATTTTTCAAAATTTAACAGGAAAGCTTGTTAAACTATAAAAATACATGCCCTGCTAAGTCTGGAAGGGCAGAAAAAATGTTAGCACAGCAAGTTTATCTTTTTGTTAACTGCATTCCCTGAATATGTGAAACAGCGTTCATAAAGGAAATTCATATACATTTTTAAATGCACATTGTTTTGTATATAAAATAGCTATGAAAAGTATTGAAGTAAAATGCAATTGTTTCATGAATTAAGAGCTAAATTTCCTATTCTGTATAATTACATGGTTTTACAGAATCATGCATTTCTGCCCTGACCATTATTTCATCTAGAATTTGGAATGCCTTTCCAAGGAAATGGGACTGACACTAAAGATTAATGGCTATTAGTAAATTGAATAGGGCATAAATTCCCAAGCATTTGATCTCCATTCTTAGACCTGGTATAAAAAGTTTTTTCATCTTTAGCACTGGCGGCAAGAGAAGTTTTAAAAAATTCACTCGAGGGCACGCTAAAGACATTTGCTAAATATTGGTAGCATTGCTTAATACTATGCCACATTGAATGGTATTAGTGATTATCTCAGTGCTATTGTTGTACCGGAGTTGTCAGCCACCACATTGGGTGGAGCAGTTGGAAATAAAGATTCCCAAAACAAAGAGTCTCCACAAGCCACAGTCAGCTGAGATATGGAGCTTTATTCTGCGGCCCAAACAAATTCCTGCAGACAGTAGCTATGGTACTCAGCCCATACACTGCAAGTTGCTCTGATCCTTTTAGTTACAAAGCAATAAAGTTATTACTACAGTTTGGACTCTGTTGTCACCACTGCAGCTCTGCTCACGATCTTCAGGACAGCACATTTCAATGAGGGCATGGCCAGAGAAGGGCTCACCTATGGCACCTAATTTGTACCCCCTGACAGATTTCCTCTGCTTTTTTTGCTTCTCAATAGATAGAGGTATAGGGATATATATCTTACTTTCATTACTAACTTCATCCCCATAATTTAAATTATTTAAATTGGTCAGTTTGTACTGTTGGCAGAAGTATAACTGGATCAGCACCTGCAGTGGTCCTATTTCACTTGGGCAGGCAAGAAATTCTTGGTTCCTTACAGATTGTGCTCTTTTTTTCACAAATCGCATTACAAATTTGAATAGGACAAAGCACTTAGGGTACCCCAAGACCTTGAGTAAGACCAGATCTCAGGGAATGGCAGATATGACATGGGATCTATAAAAAAAAGCTTTCTGGAGTGGCAAATGGAGTCCAAGCAAGACACCCTAAGGGATCCTAACCCACTCTATATATCCAGTTATGTCAGAAAGCAACATAGTACCAGTTCCAGCATGACTTAATTCTCTTTCCAGACTCCCTTGGTTAGCTATCCAAAGGCTACAGTGCTCAGATATCCAGTCCATGCAGATGTGCCATGAAGACTCCTACTACTTCATGCCTTCATTTGGAGAAGTCTTTGCATCTGTTATACTTGCATTAACACAAAGTGGGAAATACTAAAGCCAAGACAGCAGCCATCAGTGACTTTTCCCATTTTGCTCCAGGGGACAAAGTGGACCTGAACTGTAGTCTGTGGAGGTAGAAACCTCTTCAGTTCCATTTGTCTCTGCTCTCAGTCTCCAGAGAGACATTCACATGTGCCCACACAATAGCATTTTAATGAGTTTAAATGAAGCTGCAGACTTTTCTTGGGCTTCATGTACAGAAGTCTGTTTTGTAGTAATTAAATAATTAATCAGTGCTACTCTGAAATTAACTAAATAAAATCAGATATTACAGTTAAATGGATGTTAATTAGTATCTGAAAGTATGGGATACCATCATATGGACCTTTAATCCATTTTCAGAAATGAAGATTGGTTCAATGGCAAGATCAGCTGCCATGGAATTCTTGTAAATCATCTAAACTTGTGAAAATATCTGTTCATTAATCCTTCCTGACAGGTTAATTTCATTCCATTTCTAAGTTGTCAAGTTAGAACATGGAACAAATAATCAAAAGCCTTTAAATCAAATATACCAAATCAAGACTAATTGAATATATTTCAAGTATGTCAATAATAGATTCATTTTTCAAAATTTAACAGGAAAGCTTGTTAAACTATAAAAATACATGCCCTGCTAAGTCTGGAAGGGCAGAAAAAATGTTAGCACAGCAAGTTTATCTTTTTGTTAACTGCATTCCCTGAATATGTGAAACAGCGTTCATAAAGGAAATTCATATACATTTTTATATGCACATTGTTTTGTATATAAAATAGCTATGAAAAGTATTGAAGTAAAATGCAATTGTTTCATGAATTAAGAGCTAAATTTCCTATTCTGTATAATTACATGGTTTTACAGAATCATGCATTTCTGCCCTGACCATTATTTCATCTAGAATTTGGAATGCCTTTCCAAGGAAATGGGACTGACACTAAAGATTAATGGCTATTAGTAAATTGAATAGGGCATAAATTCCCAAGCATTTGATCTCCATTCTTAGACCTTGTATAAAAAGTTTTTTCATCTTTAGCACTGGCGGCAAGAGAAGTTTTAAAAAATTCACTCAAGGGCACGCTAAAGACATTTGCTAAATATTGGTAGCATTGGTTAATACTATGCCATATTGAATGGTATTAGTGATTATCTCAGTGCTATTGTTTTACCGGAGTTGTCAGCCACCACATTGGGTGGAGCAGTTGGAAATAAAGATTCCCAAAACAAAGAGTCTCCACAAGCCACAGTCAGCTGAGATATGGAGCTTTATTCTGCAGCCCAAACAAATTCCTGCAGACAGTAGCTATGGTACTCAGCCCATTCACTGTAAGTTGCTCTGATCCTTTTAGTTAAAAAGCAATAAAGTTATTACTACAGTTTGGACTCTGTTGTCACCACTGCAGCTCTGCTCACAGTCTTCAGGACAGCACATTTCAGTGAGGGCATGGCCAGAGAAGGGCTCACCTCTGGCACCTCATTTGTACCCCCTGACAGATTTGCTCTGCTTTTTTTGCTTCTCAATAGATAGAGGTATAGGGTTATATATCTTAATTTCATTACTAACTTCATCCCCATAATTTAAATTATTTAAATTGGTCAGTTTGTACTGTTGGCAGAAGTATAATTTAACTGGATCAGCACCTGCAGTGGTCCTATTTCACTTGGGCAGGCAAGAAATTCTTGGTTCCTTACAGATTGTGCTCTTTTTTTCACAAATCACATCACAAATTTGAATAGGACAAAGCACTTAGGGTACCCCAAGACCTTGAGTAAGACCAGATTTCAGGGAATGGCAGATATGACATGGGATCTATAAAAAGCTTTCTGGAGTGGCAAATGGAGTCCAAGCAAGACACCCTAAGGGATCCTAACCCACTCCATATATCCAGTTATGTCAGAAAGCAACACAGTACTAGTTCCAGCATGACTTAATTCTCTTTCCAGACTCCCTTGGTTAGCTATCCAAAGGCTACAGTGCTCAGATATCCAGTCCATGTAGATGTGCCATGAAGACTCCTACTACTTCATGCCTTCATTTGGAGAAGTCTTTGCATCTGTTATACTTGCATTAACACAAAGTGGGAAATACTAAAGCCAAGACAGCAGCCATCAGTGACTTCTCCCATTTTGCTCCAGGGGACAAAGTGGACCTGAACTGTAGTCTGTGGAGGTGGAAACCTCTTCAGTTCCATTTGTCTCTGCTCTCAGTCTCCAGAGAGACATTCACATGTGCCCACACAATAGCATTTTAATGAGTTTAAATGAAGCTGCAGACTTTTCTTGGGCTTCATGTACAGAAGTCTGTTTTGTAGTAATTAAATAATTAATCAGTGCTACTCTGAAATTAACTAAATAAAATCAGATATTACAGTAAAATTAATGAGCTCATTTCAGATTGTGTTCTCTTTTTCAGCAAACTAGACAGTTGCATTTTTTTTTCTGTAAGTAGTTATGGTTTTTAATCAAAATAAATTTTCTAAATTATCACTTGTCAAACTGAATTATTCCAGGAAGCTGACTTTTTTTTGATATTACTGTTTTGTTCATTACAACTTTCTTTAATTTTTTACTTACCAAAATAATTTATTCAATGCATCCACTTCAGGCTTCTACAAGAACTCTGAAATGCTTCAATGACAAATTTATTCTTAAAAATAGGGAAACCAATGTATTTCACATAATCCTGAGACAGTGCTGCTGGTAGGATGCAGAGTGCTTTGATCACACTTCTAGACCTTAAACTACAGGAAAAATGCTCCCTTCTAAATTTTGCTCTATAACTCATTAATTAAAAATAGGTGGAGTTAATTACATCATAATCTACATTTTACATCCTGAAAAGACAATTCTGAGTTCACAGAAAAATTTAAATTTGAAATCTGAGAAAAAAAATGGTGAAGTCAAGTCATCACTGTTTTTTTCATCTAATTTCTCTGAAGGTTTCACAACTCTATTAGAGATAATTTAGTGGAAT
This sequence comes from Emberiza elegans, assembly GCA_024865655.1. NCBI lineage: Eukaryota > Metazoa > Chordata > Aves > Passeriformes > Fringillidae > Emberiza > Emberiza elegans. The sequence continues at coordinate 35,149,723 of JALJVW010000910.1, read as the reverse complement.
TTAAAACGTTTCTATTTTTTAGTTAAATAATAGTTATCAAAACAAATTGAACATCCCAATTCAAACAAAAACACAGCAATATAAGCTTAAAACAATTTATTATAAGTCTTTCAAACAGAACATTGCTATGACTAGTCAACTGAAAAAGAAGTTCCATTTCTCCTTATGCATTAATGTTTCTACTAGAAGACATCTCTTGCAGCAGTTGCTGCAGTTCTCACTTCCTATATTATTATTAATTTATACTTTCAGCTATTATCTGGTAACAAAAATGTCTGCACATTAAAACTATTCTTAGTCCTTAATTCAACATCTTCATAAAGTACAGTGATAAAATCTTTCTCCTGAACTGAAGAATTTGAGACTTTTAGTTATGATCTCTAGTCTTTAGAGTATAATTACAGCTGAAAACAGAATCATAGAATATCTATATATCATTTTTGTCTCAAAAATAAAAATATAAATAATAGATAACATTCCTTATTTTGAGTACATAGTTAGACATAGAACTTACAAGTTTACATAAGTATTTCTAAGAAAAGGAATAAACATAACCAAGTATGGTTTCAAGACAAGTAATGGATTCCCACAATCATAGAATGGGTAAAGTTGGAAGGGACCAGGGTAGATCATCTGATTCTATTGTTAATATAGAAAAGTTTAAGCATCTAATAAATCTCGATGCAAAATCATTTTTAAAACTGAAGAACTCATTATACAGTCTTAATAATGTATAAGGCTTCTAATCAGTGCTAGCTAAATGACTAGTATTTGAAAATAATTTTGTACCTTTGTCTTTTAGAAGCACATTAATGTATTTGCATAGTTATGGAAATGGCAGTTGCAAATTGATTACTCATTTTAAGAAAATGAGCAAAACAATAGCACCATATTTGAAGCCTAAATCTAGGAATGCATTAATCAAAAATAGGATGGATTTTCAAGGACTTACATAAACTACATATGATATATCAGATTTCAAAGTAATAAAGACATGTTTGAGGCATGCAACTGGCTCAATAATATCCAACTGTGGCCCTGTAAACTATATTGCTCAAACTTTGGTGATATTCCAATGGAAACCTGAAACAAGTTTAAAAAGTTGAAAAATTTTCTAAAATAATCTCAGTTTAACTAAAATTCCTACCTCTACATGATAAATGTTACAGAGTTTGTATTTTCTCATGTGTAGTTGCTCAGTGCTGACTAATGCTGGTGGGAATCCCCACACACTGTGGGCTGCTGGATGGGTGCAGGATATTTCCCAGGCCATGGTGGCTGACTGGGTGCTGTCCATCACACTGGACACAGCAGGGAGCTAAGACTCAGGATGTGTCAGAGGTTTATAAAGTTCTTTTAGGGGTAGATCCTGCTCCCTCCAATGTCATAAATATGCCTTTTTCCACCTTTCAGATTTTTTGATTCCTTGTGCTGAATGTCTCAATTGAATTTCTCTTAATAGTAAGATTTCCTTCTGAAATTATTATAGCTTTCTTAGAGTGTTTATACCCTAAAGTTTTCAATCTGTTGTTGCTTTAATGTACTATTGTATTATAGTTTTCACTGAAATATTTAAGACACCTGTACAAGTTGCATCTGGAAACCCCACGCACAATGTATAAACAAAAAATCTACACAGAAATGAGCATACAAATAGATGCTTAATAATGTTAGATTCTGGAAACTCCTTTTCTTCAAATGAGAGTTTATCTAACTGAACAGATTTAGGGTTAATGACAATTCATTTTCATGGCTTCACTTCAAGAGTATCAGGTGTATTACACTACATTCCTGATGGAGTGTGTTATCTTTTCAACTTCTTGCAATTTGCACAGCCCAAGGTAGCTTTTGAGTGAAAACTCCATGAAGGCATTCAAGCAAAGAATTTGTCAAGCTGAATATCAAAAATAGCATTTTTTTCTCCCAAAATGCATGAAGACATATCACCTGCAATCTGCTTCAGAACCTTTCTGAAGGTAGTAATTCATCCTGCTGTAAAATTAAGAAAGGTTTTCCAAATTGTGTTCATTCTAAATATATGTATGTATATTTATATGATAATCACCATAAAAGTCAAAGAAAAGAAAGTCACAAAGTTTAGAATTTATAACTGCTAATTAAAAATCTTTTTGATAAAAAAATAGTTTAATGAACTCATAAAATAAACTTTAAATACACATTTAATAGTTGTGAAGATCAGGTTTTGCCTGAATAAAACTTGCATAATCTATTTAGTGAGAAGTTAATGCTAAATGAGCTTGCATTTCACCTATATCATATTAGAAAGATAAAGTTGTCGTTTACAAGGAGACATTTTCTTAGTATTATAAATTTTGGTATTCATATTCATTCTCTGATTTCCCTTTTAAGTTTTAAAATCCTTTTGTTTCTTCACCACTGAAATTGTTAGCCTTGAAAGAAAATTAAACATTCTAGGACCTGTTAGCTGTTTTGTCATAAAAAGGGGTGAAAACCCAAACAGAATTTTGGAATATCAGTTGTAGGTATCTATAGGAAAAATACTGCAATACATTCAACCTGTATAAGTGTATTGGTGTACTTGTGAAGAGATCACCTTACAAGACATCCATCCAACACAAAAGGTACAGATACTAGCACAAAGAAACCAATTCCATCTCACTGAGCTCTGCCCTGGCTCAACTCAGACTTCAGTGGAATTACATTTTTTTCCAGTGCTTTAAGAAGCCTATACTCTGCATAGCTAATCTAATCTACTCCTGTATCTCTAATGCAGGGAGCTCTAGTTACTTGATTTGAAAATTTTCAGTAAAACACTTCTGAAAAATCAATGTTATCAGTCCTTGACATTCTGAAGGCAGCACTGTAGCATATGGCATTTTACCTTCAAGTACTCTTTACAGCTGAATAAATCACAAGACATAATAGTGCTGAAGCCCAACTGCAGAATTATTCCACTAGTCTTTGAGGAAACAAAGTTTTACTTTCAGTATTTATATGTGAAAAACACAATCCATGGTCACATCACATTCTGTACTCAGAGAGTAATACAGGCTTTCTTCATCAGTAACAGACATTTATAGAGTAAGGACTCATGGTGCATACCCAGAAAGGTCAGAAGAGCTTGGGTAGGTTCTCAAGACATATATTTCATCTGCCTGTGCCAAGGCAATGCCTCTACTAAATGGGACTTCAAATAAATAATATTTTAGTTGCTAGAGTGAAGTAAGACATTCTGTATGAAAATTATTTAATTTCTAAGCATTCTTGCTGCTTTTATCAATGAGTGGCAGAACAGAACATCTTCCTACAATATACTCCATTGTTTATGTAAGTCAATTTTGGTATTATGGGCAAGGGAACTATTTTCAGTTAATTATTTATTCAGCTAATGAAGCTCCTTCTTTTCATGAAGTAGCTGATTTTTTCATATCTCAAGCATTTATACAACCTCCATTATTTGTAGTATCAAAGTCACATTCTTTTAAAACTCATTTATTGTCATAACACACTGGTCTACAAATCACTACATTTGAAGAACCTTAACACATGATCAGTATGACAGGATGTAGTATCCCCAGTGGTGGCCAACAATCCCTGAGTTATTCCTGGTCTCTCCTTGCACCATACTAACTGGGAGCTAAATTCAATTATCCAGAGGTAAGAATGTAACTCCATCTAGAAGGTCTTTTATTCTTCCTGGCCTCTAGAACCACTCCACAAGAGACCAACTTTTCTCATGTAATATCTGAACATTACTTGAGTGGTTTAAATGGACACAAGCACCTGTGATCTCATCTACACTGGCTCTAATGGGAGTTTTAGCACCTTGGGAGCCAGAGAGGTCACAGAGCCTCTAAGGGGAGGTTTATGGCATCTCAGGCATAACCCTCTGCCCTAGGTAGGTTTGGGGCACTTTTCCATACCCAGGTGGATAGCAAATTACTGTCCTTGGTCAGGTGGTGTTTCTTTATATTTGCTTGTTTAAGAAACTGCTGATTTTGTCCAGAAATTAAGCCATTAAGAGAGTCTAAAAATACAAACATCCAAAACCAAACCTTTAAGCTCTGACAATGTTATCTCTTACTCTTACTAAGAAACCAGTTATCTAAATCACATTATTTCTGCTTGAGGAAATGAAGGCTCTCCCTACTTTCCTTCTTTTCCAGCTGTTAAACATATTTTAGACTGCTGAAGAAATTTAAAAATTTTGTATTTTTATATTACAAATTTGGTGAAATTAAAGATAAATCTGAAACATCAACATCTAAATTTTTGTTCAATTTAAGGTAATTAAGTAAATAAGTTTTAAAACTAATAATTTTTGAATGCTTAGCAAAGTTTAAAGTTGGAAATTTTTTTCCAAATCTGTTTTTAACTTCCTAAGCCTTCCTGAATGCTAGTAATCATTAGATATCCTAAGTCAAATTACAGTAGTTGAAACACAAGGAGTGGAAGAAATCCAGAGGGTTGGACACATTACAAAACACAAAAAAAAATTAAAGAAATAATTTCTAAGTCTCTAAAGTTTTAGGATGGCAAGTCCCATTGCAATCCATGACAAATTTCTTTCTTAATTCTTCTGAGTTTTCCATAACTGTCTACCCAAGATTGCAGTCAATAGACTCATTTTTTTTTCTATTCACAACATACACAAAAGTGCAAAATAATCAAAACAAGAAACAAATTTGAGGACTCTGAAGAATTCATATTAGAAAATAATATTCTAGTGAAACATCATGGAGTAAGGAAAACAGAGCCTGAAGTTTTAATAATGAATAACACAGACATAAGAAATTGGAAATTTTTGTATCTGTAAGAATCCTGAGCAAAGCATAAGTTCACTTACACTTTTCTATGTGTTTCAATGGAGTTTATGCTTCATTCAATCAATGTTGTTCCATGTCAACAGGAATGACCTGTCCTTTTTAAATTATTTCAGATGTGGTGATCTAGCCTTGGAAATAAATGTCTCACCATTTGCAGGACTTTGAGAAGATGTGAGGTACAGCCAGTGCATCCTGCAGGCCAGAGGTCTTCAAAACCCATCTCCAATAAAAGGAAGAAATATCTTGGGAAAACAGTGGAGAAGAATGTCCTAAATGGGCTCAGTTTAACTTCACTTCAAAATACATGTTCTTCAGTTGTTGACAAACAAATCAGTCCAGGCAAACCAGTCCACTGCTTTATTTGTAGCTACCTTGTAGATTCTGTTGTGAATAGCTGAGGGTTAATAGTGTGCATCTTTTAAGATTTTAACCAGTGAAAAGAAAATAAGGACATTACTAGAAGATAAAATAGTAGGGAAATGTAATATCTTTTGTGCAAAGATTCCACTGAAAACCATTAGCATTATTATCTGTGCCAACCAGGAAATGACTATCGTTTCAGATACTGTTTGACAGCTCTGATTTATTCCTGGAGAACTCAACTTCATTCTCACCAATTAACATAGCAGATCCATAACCAGCCTTAGACGTGCCACGTCTATTCACAGGGGATTAGCTATAAGCCATTTATTCCACATGTCTGTCCATTCAAAGTATCTGTATTTTCTGCAAGATTACAGCCTCTCAGCATTATTCTAAAACCAGTCATCAAATACTAAAGCCCTTCTTGCCTGCTGAAAAACCTTGTAGAAAAAAGAACAATATAATTTCTTTAGCAAATGTACCTTTCACCAGCTGCAAACATATTTTTTGTACAGCAAATATATTGTCTGTACAGCAAATTTTCTGTACAGTCTCAGATCTCTTAACAAAAGATATTTCCCTTCTCTTTTTCTCATTCCCTCTCTGCCTCTCTCTCTCCTTTCTCCATCTCTTTTTCTGTCCCCTCACTCCAGCCCCCAAAATATGCACACAGTACTGGCATCCACACATACCCCAGGAGCAACACCAAAGTAAATTATGGACAGGAACAGAGAAATTTGAACCACTGCAATTAAAAATACTGATTTGTATCTACAGTATCGTCACCCCAAAGAAGTCTATGGCACTATAGAAGTCTATGGTTTATAGACTTTATATTAATGAATTATCTTACCTAACAAGACCTGCTGTGAGATGGTTCTTGGCAGGCACATAACAGGATTCAGTGATATTATTCAACTTTTATCAGATTGAAAGTGGAGAACATGATAGTTCATATCCTAACATTAGGTAGCTAGATTTTACATAGTTTCACTGGCATCTGGGAAAGTATTTTTTTAGGATCAAAAGCTATTCAGTGCCCACAGTCCCTGGCTCTTGCATATCTCCAAAGCACCTTCAATAATGGTCCTGTACATCCTTGCTCCAGATGCTATCCTGCATTGTTCCCCGTGTTGAAAACTTTTCCTAACAGTTCAGTTAGAAATGTTTTGCAAAATTTGACAATGTTGTTGTTCCTCTGGGCCTCTGTAGTTCCTCCTTTGTGTTCATGGAGATGAGCCTTTCTGTTTTAATCACATAATGTAACATACAGGAATGGGGTAATTCATCTTGGTGGGTAAAAGGAGCTTTGTTAGAGCTAAAAGATTTCTTTAATTTTCAGTTACTGTTATTTCTAAGTAGACCCAAATGCAAATTCAAAGCACACTCTGGTCCTCTGACATGGGAATCCTAAATGCAGTCAGGCTAATTTGCATATACTAAACCTTTGTGGATCCAGAGCTGAGTAAAAACTCTTCATAGAATCCAAGGCAGGGCTAGCAATGATCTTTCTACATGATTATGTGGGTCATAAACCATTTGGTTCTTCCTAATACCAGACTATCACACTGTCAATATATGCACAATTCAGCCAACATTTCTGCTTTGCATATTATTATCACAGTATAATCACTACACATACACCTGTAAATGTTATATTTTGTTGCTTTATTTTGGTGCAAAGTGGCCATGTGACTCCCTCTATATTCAAACAACTCATATTCTTGCTCTGATATGCTTCTGAACATGTCCATCATGTGTGCAGGAGGACCATTATGTGTTTGATTACTGTTTTCACATATCAACAGAGAGTAAAAGGTTATTTACCTGTCTGCATCTAATTATTCACAATATATAATTATTCATGAGTACACTATTAGCATGCCACTTTGAAAGTATGTAAAGGAAAGTGTGGAAAAGAATCACAGCCCTGAATCCTTTCACATCCACAGAGATGATGGCAGCACACAACTACTGCAGAAAAAAGGACAGAATGTTGTTGAACCCATATAGACAGATGACCTCAAAATGCTGTTTATAAAAAAATCAAACAACTTCTCTTTGTTCTTGAAGCACTTGCTTTTATGTTTTGTTCTAGTTACTAAAAATGCACTTCTTAAAAGACTGCAGGCATGGGCTCAGAGTCTAGTTGAGAAAGAAATGGATTTATTCCAAATCAAGCACACAAACAAGTCCTTAAACCTTCATCATATTTGATAAATGTCCCTATCACATAGGTGTCTGTTTTTTGGGCATTCTTTTGGACTTTCTTTTAGAGGTAGATAAAAAATGTATCTGTTTCAACTCCCTTACTGTTTGGAAATGTTAATTTAGGGGCCTATATACATCAAGCTGTTGTGATTGCATCAGATAAGCAAGGTCTGGACACATGTCTTTGTTTTGGACTTGATCTGTGTGCAACCACAACACCACTTACAAACCTATTTTAATTCACAAATGACAAAATCTGTAACCATTCACACTTTTTTCACCATCATACCTGACCACAAATCATCAGTTCACTTTAAAATTTACCTTAAAATATAATCATATCCTGACTTCAATTGCATCAATAAAATCTGTATTAAAAGAGTTTGAGCACTTAAAAAAATTCAGCTTGCAGGGCAACACAGGCACTGCAGGTACTACAGGAAGTTATAGTATTTAAGATTGCATCTGAGCATACTAATTGAGCTCTAGAGCTACTTTTGCCTAAATAAAATACATAATAAATCCATTAGAAAAATATTTTGTCTTGAAAAAAATTTGAACATCAATGATACAGAACTATATTATAGAAATGGGAAAAGATTACTAAACAAAATTGTCCAGAGAAAAAAATTGAACCCTTTCTTATGATTCCTTCAAGTCACACTCTAAAGCAGACAAAATAATCACAAGTTTGTTTCTAGAACTCTCAAGTAAAGCATCAAAGTGAAATAAACCTAGTAACCATTCTAGAAGAAAAATCTTATACTCAGCAATAGCAAAAGCTAATATTCTCAAATCATCAAAGAAAATTTTTAATATAACCCATAGAAGGACTCCTAAGTACATCGAAATGCCACTCTAAAGAGGAAGGCACATCAGATTGTAATATGAATATCTCTGTTGTCTTAAATGGGACTACCCAGACACATGGTTCAGAATTAACTACTTACTAATAACATTAGAAATGTTATATCCAAATTTCCAGTGATATTTTAAACAGAAATGTTCTTTAAGAACGTTGATTCTCTTAAGAGTCTTAAAACTACCTTCAGCCAGAGAATTCAGGTGATCCTAACAGGTATTGCTGAGAGGTGAATAACATTGAGCTGACTAAAATAGATTTCCCACTGCATTCCCACTTCAGGTCCTTTAGTGAATAGTAAGGTACAGAGCAACTTTTGGCGTGCCTACTTGCCTCTCCTGCTTTGGGTGGCTGGCAGAAAGGAAGATGTCTGTGCACCAGATATAGCCTCTGTTGTGGCTGTGTGATTAGAAATCATTGGTAGGATCACTTCTGTACCAGGAAAGGGAAGAGGACTGACACAACAATGGGCACGCTCCACCTATTCACAAGCAACCCTGGGTCACAGTGGAAACTGCACTCACTGACAAGCCTTGGAGCACTCCCATATATCCCTCTGTGTAGTCCAGGGCAGCATTTATCAAAACAGACAGCTGCCTCAGTTCCTGCAGCCACTAGCAGGATTTCAAAGGTGACAGCAAAATGAGGGGTATATACAGCTATGTGGAATCCCTTGCACAGAAGCTCAGTGAGAATTGAAGAATCTAAGAATCTACATTTCTCTATTGTGTATCTGCACAAACCTCCACTCATAGTCACCCTCAGAGCAGTGATCTTATGAAGCAGCATGGTCAGAGAGCCCATTAAAAAAAAAAAAAAAAAAAAACAAAAAAATTACAATTTTTTTTTTAAATTGTAAAAATATTTTACCAGTCAGAGCATCAAACTTAAAGCTAAATCAAACATGTAATGGTCTGAAAAGTGTGAATGGAACAGCAGTTGGTGGCAGGTTTTCTGATTTCAGTTGGAGCATGTCCAAATCATGTAGGCAATGCTCTATGAAATCCACCTAAAGTGAGGTTTCATACCTTCACTTGATGATGCCTTAAGTTTTAGCTTTCATATTTTCCAGATTCTGTACTGCATTAGTATATAACTCTAAACTTCTTACAAAGTGTCAGCAAGTTCTCTTCACAGTTTAGTCAGATAAAATCCTTTTCCAGCCTGAGAACCAAGGACACCATTGCAGCTTCAGGCCCAAAAAGTATAAACAGCAACGAACTGAGGAGAGCAAACTGGGAGGATGGGACTTCATACCCTGAAGCTGTAATTGGACAATTAACCTGAATATGTAAATGGACCAAAACTTGTAATGGTATGCAAATGTGTGACCCATTGATCATCCTGGGTGGAGCCATGGCCAGGCTCTTGTACTGCCCAAGGCGAAGGCCTCTGAAGGCCTTTCCAATAAATACCTTCTTTATTCCTTTAACACTGTCTAGCCTCTTCTAGGTAGCTTTTCAAGGCATCAGTGATATGTAAGAACCAGCATACATAATACATAACCCAATCATCCTGAGTATACTGTAAAAATACAAACTCTGCTTTTTAGAAAAAGACATTAGAAAGGCTTGTTTAAACTTCTGTCCAAGTTCTGACCCTGTGCTCCCTTAGCACTGACTCTATGGATGTTAGATAAATGTGTGGTTCAGTGAAAAACAAAACCTGTTATTACTTCTTGGACTAAGAGATGTGCAATAAAAGATATATCATTTTTTCACATGGAACAGTTACATTTTGTAACCCTTTGTCAGGGGATGGATGAAAACACAAGGAGACTCCTCATCATTGAAAAAGTCCTGAGCAGACAGTGCTACCAACTGTTAGTAAGTTGAGTGTTTCAGAGTCTTGGTCCAAGACCCTACAGTACTGCTGGACCAGAACCTGAGAGTCAGGGACCCTTAGCTACTTCTTCTATACTTGTACAGACATTGCTGAGTATGAAAACTTGTGAAATGTTTGTACAGAAACCAAGGAGATTTTTTAAACTACTCTGGTGTCAGGTACATCTGCCCACAAAGGTTCTTCAGGAATTAAAGCTAAGAACAATCACCAAAAATAGAAAATACTGTAAGACAAAAAAACAAAAGACAGGCAAAAGTTTCCAAAGACTGGCATGATTAGGATTTGGTGTTCAAATGACAGAATTTGACAGAAGAGAAAGAATTTGTGATCATTTGAATTAATTTAATGAAAGAGTTCCTCCCTAAAAAAAAAGCATTCATAAATGATAAAATTCCACAATGTTTAACATAATCTTTGAATATATAATAAAACATTAAGAATGCCTGAGCCAAGAAGTCTACAACAAGCATATCATTGACCCACAGTATGGTTAAAATTACAGTTATAATACTGAGATAAAAAGAAAATTAGAATTGAGAAATCCAGCAGTAGCTTAGTCCTTGACTTAGTGAGATTGCTTAAACACCCTGCCACGTCCCAAATGCAGAAGTGCCTCCAAGAACTGTGACAGCTCATTTCACTTTTCCACTTCAATACTTCACAGAGCAGTGAGAAAATATGAGTAGTATGTGCATTTTTTGTAAGCCAAGAATGGCAGAACAATTTAGTGCCTCACAGTAGTCTGGAAAGTCTTTCAGAAAAAATTTCCATAAAGTGCTTATTTGATCAAATTCTCTATTTATTTTTGCTCTATTCATTATCCACTGTGGCATAATTATACACACCCAGACTACTTTGATATGACACTACTGACCACTGTGCTAATAAGATGTAGCAAACAATCTGTTTACTCTCAAACCCATTTTGAGCAAGTTACAGTAATTCAATGTTATAAATCACATTGTAGTGTTCTGAATGCATAAAGCCCCTGCACTTCAGAAAGCAGCTTACACTTCATCCAAGTTACAGTTGATTGACCCAGTAATTATGAAACAGAAATGTACATCACACAGACTATAGGTGCATCAGTGCATCCTTTTCTGAGGGAAATACTCCAAAACATGATTGCAGAGATAAAGTAAATGCCAAAACTTATAATGCTCTTTGACAGGAAACAAGTTGGTTTAATTCTGGGTGAAGAGTAAAGTACACCTGTGGTTGTCTCAGGTACACACAGACTTGCTCTTTGCAAACATTCATCTGGCTGAACAGAAAGTTTTGACTGGAAGACAGGAAAAAATGAGAATTTATGACCTTGGGAAGAAGGGGCAGGCAACTCAGCCTAACTACAAGGATATTGTGAGGTTATGCAGAGAGCAAATCAAAAAGGCCAAAGTCCAGCTAGAACTTAAACTGGCCACCACCAAAAAGACAATAAAATTATTTCTATAAATACACCAGCAACAAAAGGAGGGCTGAGGAAAATCTCCATCCTTTGTTGGATGCAAGGGGAAACATAGTGACAAAGGATCAGGAAAAGTTTGAGGTACTTAACTCCTTCTTTGCCTCAAACTTAAAGACCAGTTGCTCTGGGGGTACACAGGCCCCTGAGCTGGAAAACAGTGATGGAGAGCAGAATGAAGCCCCCATATTACAAGAATAAATGGCCAATGCCCTGCTACACCACTTATACACAACAGGTCTCTGGGGCTGGAAGGGATCCATCCCAGGGTACTGAGTGAGCTGAGGAAATGTTCACCAGTCCACTTTCTGCTATTTACCAGCAGTCCTGGCTAATTGGAGAGGTCCCAGTTGACTAAAGGTCAGAAAATGTGATGTCCATCTATAAGAAGGGTCTGAAGGAAGATCTGGAGAACTATAGGCCTGTCAGCCTGACCTCAGTGCAGGAAAAGGTCATGGGGCAGATCACCTTGAGTGTGGTCACACAGCACATGCATTACACCAGATCATGTCCAGACAGGAAGGGAAGTCCTGCTTGACCTACTTCACCTGCTTACTGGATGAGTGAAAGTCTGTAGACCTTGTCTGCCTGGGATTTAACAAAGCCTTTGACACCATTTCCCACAGAATTCTCCTGGGGAAACTGGCTGCTCTTGGTTTAGACGGGAATACACTTCACTAGGTGAAAAATAATTGTACACCCAGGCCTAGAGAATGGTAGTGAATGGAGTTATATCCAGCTGGCAGATGGTCACTCATGATGTTCCCCAGGATCAGTATTGGGCCAGTCCTATTTAATAGACTAATGGATGGTTCAGATGAGATCTGGAACACCCTCAATCAGTTTGCAGACAACATCAAGCTGCGCAGGAGTGTTGATGTGCTGAATGGTAGGAAGGGATCTGAACAGGCTGGACTGATGGGCCAAGGTTGTACAAGCCCAAGTGATGGGTCCCTCACATCAATCACAATAACCTCGTGCAGAGCTGCAGCCTGGGGGAAGCATGGCTGGAAAACTTCCCAGTGGAAAAGGACCTGGGGTTTTACAGTGGCTGAACGTGAGCCAGTATGTGCCCAAATGGCCAAGAAGGCCAAGAGAATCCAGGCTTCTATCAAAAATAGTGTGGCCAGCAGGATTAAGGCAGGGATCATCCCTCTGTACTTGGCACTGGTGAGGCCACATATTGAATCCTGTGTTCAGTTTTGGGGCCCCCACTACAAGAAACACATTGAGGTGCTGGAAGCATGTCCAGAGAAGGACAATTGAGCTGGTGAAGGGTCTAGAGCATAAGTCTTATGAGGAGCAGCTGAAGAAGCTGGGGTTTTTTAGCCTGAAAAAAGGAGGCTGAGGGGAGACCTCATGACATTCTACAGTTACCTGAAAAAAGGTTGTGGTACATCTCTTCTCCCAAGAAACAAGTAATAGTATGAGAGGGAATGGCCTGAAGTTACACCAGGGGAGAATGGTATCAGAATGGATTTCAGAAAAAATTTCCTCAGGGAAAGGTAGTATTGGAACACACTGCCCAGAGAAATAGTAGAGTCACCATGCCTGGAAGTAGAAAAAATATGTGTGAATGTGGTGTTTAGGGACCCAGTTTAGTGGAGAACTTCACAGTTCTGGGTTAATGGTTTCACTTGATGATCATAAAGGTCTTCTGCAACCAAAATGGTGCTATGATTCTAAAAGTCATCAAAAGCCACTCATCAAAAAAGAAGGCAGCCCAGCAGAACTATTATTTTAAACTATTTAAGCTAGCCTAGTTCATTTTTTCTGGGAAAAATGGGAGTGGTTATGTGAGCAGCATGCAGGCAGATCTGAGGACAATAATCTTTGACAGAAAAACAAGGAGCTGAGAGCAGTAACCTTTACCACCAACAAAGCCAGATGGTTTGTTCATGCCACAAGGCTACAGAAACCTCTAGTGCTCCAGGAATGCAGACCTTCCATGAGAAAAAATTTTGAGCATTCAAGTGAAAAAAAATCAAATACCACCATTGCTACTGACAAGAAGTAGACATAATTCATCCTAGCATCAAAAAGGCAGATGGTTCATCTAACAAGAAAAATCAATGGTATTTGTCATACTTAATGATGACATTTTTTAAACTTCTCTGTATTTGCAGGGCAAAGGCCAGCCAAGCTATGCATATTTCATCTGCTGGAAGAAATGTTGACCTTAATGTCTTGCCCTTTTTCAACTCTGACCTTTTAAGACTACAGTGAAGGGGTAATCATCATTAAAGTGGGAATAGATATTCATATGAAGGATAACATAGTTTTTAGTCCAATTTGTTACTTAATTCTTTTGTTTAGGGAGTAGTAAGATTTTTTGCTCCTGAAACAATACAACTACAACACATTTACATTCCCCTTACCATATTTTGTTGTATTTGGGGAGTAAAAGGGATTAAAATATACTGTAAAGGTCCTGTAACTTTGACAAGTAAGACAGTACTAAGAACTAACTAGAGCAATCTGCAGCCTGAATATAGATAACATTCTTTGCTATATGTTTTTGCTCTATCTTCAAGCATAGAAAATTGTCTTGCCATTTGACACAAGTAAATAATCTTGCCTCAAGGGAGTAAAGCAGCCCATTCATGTGTATTTCATTTCCATCCTTCCTGTTTTAAATCATCCTGAGTTACTTTCTCTTAATTTTTTCTTTTAGTAAGAATTTCTTATCTGTCTAATCTCTGACTGGAATGTAGGTAGGCTAAATCAATTATATTCCTTTGTTAAGCAAGCTAGCTTGAAACAAGGAAAGCCATATCCCTGTTAAGTAGCCTTAAGCAAAAATAAGCCATTCAAGCTGAAAATTTCCTGAAGAAGGCCCTAAAAAGGAGATGAAGACAATAATTATGTATGTAGGAAGCTAAAAGTAACACAAAACCCCCAGAAATTAAAGTGAATAATTTCACAGGAATAGTCTGGGATAGGATAGAAATAAAGTATAATGATTCAGAGCTGCATGTTTGAATCTGGATTTCTAACTAAAAATAATTTCTCTCTCTTAATTCCTACTATCTAGCAGAAAGAGAACTCCATAAGCACTCTTTGTTTGGCAGCATGATTTCACTAAGAAATGCTGGAGCCAGAATATGACCATTTCCTTTAAGGGTGGTGCAAAGAGGGTATGCTTGGAAGTAGATTTGCTGCTATCCAGTTGTTCTAGACCATTATGTCCACATTACATATTAACCAGAAAAGTTTGCTCCAGTCCCTAGTCCTAACTAGGGCAGGGTACTGCATGGACAGGGAGCTAAGCACTCTGTAGAGAACCTTACATCCACACTGGAAGTGGAGTGCTCCAGACAGTGCCTTTGTGCATGACTTCATCTCTTTGGAAGAGAAACTGGTGGGTGCTTGACTATCTATCACACAATGCTTAGTATGTACACTAGTAATTACTAGATGTGCATTTCACTGGCTTCATTTTCATGCTCACCCATTTCTACACTCAGATCTTATGTTGAATTGCTGCAGGTTAAATTGCAAGTAGGAGACCTCACTCTATCAACTTCAAGTGATCAAGTATTTTCCTGCTAAAAACTCAAAAATCTGGCAGACAACCCCAGGGACACTGTGAATCTATGATTCTATAAATACGCCTTCTTATGTAGGTGTGTCCTCACTTTCTTCCTGATTGCCAAGGCACAGCTGTCCAGGTGCTGGCAGCAGGTGCTGGGGCAGACATTCTGCTGCTGCTGAGGACAAGACCATGGTGGAGCAAAGGTATCCACTCTGCAGCCCATGGAGGACCCCAAAGCAGAGAAGTCAGATGTTTGCTGGAGGACAGCAGCCTTTGGAGAGGACCCGTGATAGAATAAGGGAAAGTCTGAAAAGAAAGCAGCAGCCACACGGAGTCACCCATTCTGTGACACTCAAGTGGGGAAACAAATTGAGGATTTGGAACAAAGGAGAGGGGTTAATCCTGGGAAAATTTCAGAGAGGGGAGGGAAGGGTTTTATTTGTCACCATCCTAATTTATTTTAAATGGCAATATATTAAATTGCTTTTCTCCAAGTCATCTCTTTTGCTGTGAGACTGATTGGTAAATGATTACCTTGTCTTCATTTTGACCCACAAGCTTTTCCATTTGCTTTTCTTCCTCTGTCCTTTAAAAGAAGGGAAATAAGAGGACAGGAAATGAGAGAGCAGAATCGAGGTGGGCATCTGGCGGCCTGCCAAGGTCCAACCACTACAACCAGGCATTTTCTTAAACTGGAAAACTACCTTGAGAAACCATCAATGCAATTCAAATTAATAATCAGTCTTAAACACTCCCTCATTCATGAAATGACCGTTTGATTTGATTAGAGGTTCCTGTTGCTTTTTCCATAAAGAACATTAGTAGGGTTTTTTTTATTAGCTTAAAACAAAAACAAAAAAAGCACAAAAAATATATTTTAAGAGCTGTTTCTTTAAGAACTATTTTCTAAGGTGTGCACTGTAATACCTTGATCTTTCCCCTGCCTTTACATATAGCTTAAAACTACGATTTAGGCAGTAATTACTTCAAACGTCCTTTAGTAATTCTACAATGTATTTTTTATAGTTCTAAAACCTTTTTTAGTAACAGTTACTCTTATCCAATGCCTGACTTCAGAATAACAGAGTACACTTCTCACATCCTGGATACATTGGTTTCTTAAAAAGCAGTGCTTCCTCTCAAAATGGACCTGCTGAAGCAGTGATGGTACTTCAGTTACAAGGAGCAACCCTTGGAGCAAGACCTGTGACCCATTGCTCTTCACCCATACAAGACTTCACTGACAACCAAATTAAAAGCCACATGGTCTTACAGCAGCACTCACTTTATTCTCATGCTTGTCTTCCTGTCCCTGGAATCTTACCTTATTTTTTTTTTTCAAATACTTTCTTAGCTCCAAGAAGAGATGTGGAGGCTGCAAAATCTGAGAGTAGATTGCAGCGTGATATTTTGAGTTAATTTCTGAAGGACAGAGGACACTGTCTTTTTGTGTATTTTGAACAAGTGTTTCGAACGCTTTAGGGCAAAAAGATCAAATATGAATTTCCTACTTTCTGAATGGGTATTTTGAGGACAAAGTCACTGAATACAAAAGTTCTACCCCACAAGCCATTGGTGGCAAGGTTATGAACCTAAAAAGGCAGAGTTTTGAACTGTATGATTTTTGAAAGAACATCCGGATCAGCCAAATAACTACACTTTCTGTATTTCCAGTTCTGATAAACTTTAATGAAGCAGCTCTTGGTTTTCCAAAAAATGAGGAATTGAAAATATAGAAGGAATTCTCTCTCATAGGCTCCATTTTAGGCAAGACTTATATAAATGTGCTTGTAGACTAATACCAACACTAAACTTTGGACTCTTTACAGATGTTTCCATGGACATTTCTCTACAGGATTACTGACATACCAAGACTCTAGACATATCAAGTACTACAAAAGCTGTTTTGATCTCTACCGATAGAATACTTACTGCTTTGTTCCACACGCCATGCCAAAGTGCAAAATCAGTAAAGCCACAGTAATGGTACTTAAAACTGTGATGCCAAGTGAATTTATAAAAGCCAGCGAACCACATAGCAATGCTGCTACTACAGACTGCTATATTTCCTTCTGGAAAAATACCACTGACATCATTCCACTTTTGAATGTTTTAATTTCATCACGGAATCAAGGAATTTCCAAAATTAATCTGCCTCTTTTTAAAGATATCAATTTGATGTCTTTTCCAGATTCTGTTTCAATAATGTGGACATTTCTAACCTCTGCATAAGTGAGCAGATGTGTACTGGGCTGGTGCTCAAATGCCCTGCAAAGGGAGATCCAAATAAATATAGTTTTGAAAGCTAATTTATTACTCTTATGTTGTTTCTTTCTGGTGGCTTAGGAATGGTACTTCTTCCCCTTCTCCCCCTTTTCCCTCCCCAGCAGCAGGATGGAGAGGAGAATTGGAGGCAGGCAACTACTCTGTCACTTCTGTCCAGTCCCACAGAGGACAATAAGTAGGGAACTCCTTCCTTGCATGTACACACCACCCTTCTGTGAATCCACATTCATCTTTCAGCTAGACTGACACAGCAGTATATCCAAAGGAGCCTGCAAACAGCTTGTTATCCTTGAGAAAATCCAGTCATTTCCACATAGGTCCAAGACAGACACGTTTTCACAACCTAAATTTTACCCTCTCTGTCTCACCAGAAACTTGGTAATGAAGGTAAAGGCAACCAAAATATTAATTGTCTTAAGTGAGTTGCTGTTTTGGTGCCCCAAGTTGAAACAATTTATGCCCCTTTGCCAGAAACAATCAAAGGCTTTAGTCCACTCCTCCCTTCTCTCCATTGGTCTGTACATAGTTTAACATTCTTGCCTAAAACAGTTATTCCAACTGGAATTTATTCAGCTGGGACCACTGGCTCTGGAATCCCTCAGTCCATAGAGCAGCTCCAAACAACTCAATTTCCAATGGTTGCTCATGTCTGCTCTCCAAAGCAAGATCCAATCCTAGGCAGGCCCTATAACAACAGGGAATATTCAATATGCACCATGAAATCTAAAATAAAGGAAAACTATCAATCAACCAGAAACTTCCACTGCACTACACCACATCCATTTGTTGAAGAAGAAATTTTTAAAAAGTGATCAACCTCTTAAAAATAACATGTGAGGGTGGCAGGGTAGAGGATGGGTTTGGGAGAGGGAGGTAGCAGGGGGTAGTTAATTTGCCAGGTACATTTTTGTCTGTTCTGAATCCACTGTATTGAGGAGAACTCATAGGTATAGAAGAATCATACTGCTGGGTTCTCCTTCCCCCCCTTCCTTTTCATTTTGGTGATAAAATTCAAAAGCTAATAAAATCAGACAGATTATAGCAGCATTGATGAATGGCCATGTCTGGATTTCCTGTCTGGAGACCAGAGCAGGCACTGTCTGAGAAAGAAGACAAGACAGTCACTGCATAGAAAGAAAAGGAATATCCAGCAGATGGATTATGTCTGGCTGGTCCCATTATTAATACTGATCTGTATCAGGCAGTGATGAATACGTAGAAGCACTCAGAAATACTAATAGTTTCACCCTTTAAGTACTAATTTCTATCCTTCTACCCTATTTAACATTAAAAATGCTCTGTGATCTTGTCGTTGATGGAAATGGTTATAATGAAGAGGCAGGTCTCTTGGGAAGAAAGACTATACCAAATTTAATGAAAAATATTAAAATCAGCTTGAAAGATAGAGAAGTCACAAACTATAATCAGAGAATATCAGAGAAAACTCTTTCCCCCTAAACTATTTATATTCCTATTTAAATGTAATTTAAAAATCCTAAATCTAAGGATATTTTCAGTTATCAAGACTATGGACTTAATATATTCTAAGCTATTAAAAAAAGAAGGAAAACAGGGCATATTAGGTAATGTGTCAACAGTAACAATCAATTACACAGCAGTCATGCTGCCCTGGAGTTAAACTTAGTGTAACAAAATCTGTAAATCTCCATTTTCCTGTGTCTTTAACTCTTTCAGAAGCCTCTTCTGAGAAATCTAAGCATGTGAATGCACTGACATACAAACAGGTAAAAATACATCTAAGTCCTGAAAGTGCCTAAATTTCCACTAAATCAAACTGGAAACAGCAGTGGTTCACCTGTCTGGAGGAGACAGCTAAAAAAAGACCAACCAGGCTGTAGCATCCACCAGTATCACTTATTCAGGATGAAGAAGGGGAGATCATTTGGATTGTGAGGGTTTGGATATTGACTCTCAAACTCACAGTTCCTGTTGACTTGGTTATCCTATTGTTGGTTATCCTATTTGGAGTATTAATGTGACAGAGGACAACAGGATAGGCTCTGGCCTAGCTGGACACACTTTCTTGTGAGCTTGTGCTTCATGATACGCAAGTAATTTTCTCTTTTGACATGAAAAGAAGCAGGGTGACGTTTCCTCCTGATGCATGCCAGGACCTGTGCAATACATATTCAGGTATCAGAACAGGCTTTTAAGATCTACTTGCTGAAAAAATTTGATAAAAGTGACTGCAATTGACTTGATGGCTAAGGAGGGTGGGGGAAATTTGAATAGCCACAAATGTAATGTAGGTGCCATCTATCAGCCAAGATAGTAACATGCATTAAATACCATAACTGCACAACATAACTGAGACTGACAATAAAATTCCTCTTAATGCCATCTGAGGATTGTAGCCACCAAGGTGGCTAAAATCTGTGGGTCTGCGTTGTCATTGCCACACCAATATCTGCATCCATCAATATCTGCATTAAACAAGAAGCTTCTCCTGGGATAAACTTTCCTTATGAAATGACCCAGAGACAGATGGATAAGGGGGTAATGGGAAAAGAGAGTTCTTTCCTTTGTTCTACCTCATCTTTTTCCTGGAAATACAGGTAAGCATTGGTCTAGATCATGCAAGAGGCAGAGCAGAGACTCCCCCATCTGCTCAGGTTCCTGCCTACATCATCAAGACAAGGTTCCCTGGCTCCTTTTTCTGAGCCTGAGATCCTATCGCTCACCTAAGGGATAAAAACATAGCTGTGGGCTAAGAGAGGACACAAAACTGTGGAGGTAGATCACCAACTTGATATATCACTGCCAGCTGAAACATTCCTTTCTTTCTAGCCAGCAGATAGTTCTGCTTCACCTTGACTCTTCTTGTTAAGAGAAGCAAGTATGGTCTTATAAATCTATATCTAAAATGCAGGATAATATTTTAGGCTATTATATTCACAAATAGTTGTATGGACTTTTTTTATTCAGAGCAAATTTCAGCCACTCAAGGATTGCTTTGAACACATTGTCACAAATCCAGTGTCCCAAGAAAGCTCTAAGAAAGACTACTTCAATCATAAAACATAATTTTTCACATACATTTTGCCTGAAGTGAGACTTCACTATCTTGAAATATAAACAACATTTATTTTTTCTTCATTCATTTGCCACAGTTAACCTCACATTTCAATCACACTGGAGAAGCCATGGTTTCATGCCTAAAAACAAAGACAAGAAATTAATAATTTTAGTTATTTCCATTACTCTGACAGTGATTTTGTGTGCAGGTCCAGGAAAATCAGTGTCTGCTCTGCTATTCTCTCATTTTTCTGTAAAGTAGTGGTACTAATAGACAGTTGTTTTTTCAGTGTTTAGTTGGCAGCTTATGTTATATGAGTGTTTGTAAAATGCTTTGACATTTCTGGGAAAAACATCAAAGTCTGTAAATGCAGTCTCCATAAATAAAGATATTCAAATTAATCATTTTTCCCCTTTATTATCTTTTACCACTAAAAATAAAAGTTTTAGTCCTGTTTTGTTAGCAAAGCTTCATTTTTAGACTGGAGTCTTTATTATTGCACACATGAACTACCAGAAAAAATTTTGAGTTTGAGTTTTAAGAAATATTGAGTCCTTTCCTACAATGCACATAAAAGCTTTCTTAGTTTTCAGTTTTGAGATAAAAAGAAAGATTTTCAGTAAGCCTTCAGGACACCCAAAGCTCTTTTCTGTTTTCTGAAGGACAAACGTTGCAATCCTTTTTCTCATTTAACATTAGCCTTTTTCTCTTCAGTAATGTAAGATGTTCCATGCAATCATTGGAGAAAATTTTGACACTCTTATTAATGCTGAGTAACACATAACTAACAGGTTTCTGCAGAAAATATTATTCAACATAAGATTCTGAACAAGAAATATTATTAGTGTCAGAACTTTCTGTAATGCCTTTCTAAGATAATTTATCTGAAAATGTTTTTAAATCTAGACACACAAAAAAAAAATCACAGCAAGGCACATTATTAATTACAGAAAAAAACCCCACAATCATTCTTGGGGTTACATCTCTGTTTTACTGTCTAGTGGACAGTACAATAATATCAGTGCATACACAGGTTTTATCTTCAGCATTTCATCCTGATTTTAAAAGCATTATAGTTTATGTATCAATACATTTAGAGCCACTGCATTAGAAAATTTGAGTATGAAATTAGGTTTTTTAAATAACTTGAATAATTTGATAAAGGAGACCATATTTTTCAAAACATGTCACAAGTCATCAGATAACAAAAGTACTTTAAAAACAGCTCTGCCAATGCGGATGGAATTTGTTCTAATAGTCTTGAAAAGTCCATGATTTACGATCTCTGTCAAAAGGCATTATGCATTTTTACAGTTCCTATTCAGATCAGCATATTTCTAATTTCACAATGTAGAATGGAAATTAACCTCTTGTATTTCTCCATTTTGCATTTCTATTTGCAGATCAATACATTCCTTTAGGAACACCAAGTTCCATATGTTTCTCTTTTTTATGTCAACAGTAAAGCAAAGCATGTTTGTCTAAAGCCCTTTACAGTTGTCGTCTATTACCAGATGTAACTGTACATTATATAGTCTCTGAATAATGAGGGCTCTAAATAGTTATTTCAGGTGTGTATGTTATTAAAACAATACTTATATTAAATATTCAGAAAGGTCAAGGCAAAAGCTAAACAAGCTTCTGCAGAGTTTGTGAGATTCAATTACAAACCAAAATCAAATACTTAAAGGTACTTTTTTTCCGCAATTTATCCTAATAGCTCAATAACATCCTTCTTGTTGTAGTTGAAAGCTAGAACTGAAGTTCCAAATTTTTTCAGGGTAATATCAAGCCTCCTGAAAACTTTACACAGAACTATAATTAGCAGAACCCACTAATTCCAACATCCGAGAGAGATCTGATATTTAAATATCCCTAGAGCCAGCTAACCTAGAACAGTCACCCATATATACTTAGCAAGAAGTTTTATGAAGTCATTTTGTAGCTTCTACAAATATTTCAATTTTCGCAGATATTTGCCTGCACACAAATAGACTCACAGATAGTTTCTACAGTATGGACCTGCTTATGACATTAATATTGGCTTAAAATTCATTGCATCCAAGGAAGACATGGAGAGTGTGTTCTTTGTAAATTCTCTCTGCCCTATCCAGTTGCTCTCAGCTGCTCATTACTATTTCAGCTGCTCCAATCAGATAGAACTCCTGGGTTTTTTTTGAGGACTCCAATGTTTGTATCACTGCTATTCCGGAGCTCACTGCATCCAAATAAGCCATGTGACCAGTGGCCATTCTCATGCTTCCTGAGAATGTTAAAAGCAAGGAAATAAAGCAAATATTTTTAAACCATAGTTCCTAAAAATTTCTTTTAAATTCTGTAAGCTGTACTTTTAATTTCAGATCTCTCATCAAAAAAGAATTTCTTGTCCAAGTCTAGAATGCCTCTGCAATACTTTTCTCTGAAAGGCAACTACCCAAGCGGTATGTGAGGAACTCTGGTTTGTCTGTGACAAGGTGAAAGAGGGGAACGAATACAACTGGAATGGAAGCTGAGATCAGAGTTGGTAGAACTGCCTGCTGTGAAGAATACCATGGATAAAGAAGGTCCATCCTCACAAAATGGTAACCTTAGCTAAACACGACAGTTACACAGGGTGATAGTGCTGCTGCCATCCTAACAATGGCAAATCCAATTACTTCTACAGAGCTCTTTTTAGGACCTAGGACAATATAAACAAATGCATGATTTCGGTATACTTTCACAGAGCAAAGAGTGCAGTTTAAGTCAGTTCATCAGCCTGAATAATTTGGATCCTCCTGTAGTAAGCACTGTACTTACCATTTTTCTACATGATCGTTTTCATTGTGTCAGCCTTAAAGACATCCTTGTTTCTTTTTTCCTTCTTTTCTAGTAAAGAATTCTGACCTTGTTTTTACACCAGTCACTCAATTTATAAAAAGATCTTTGAAAAATTAAATTCTCTTTCAAACTCAAAAGTCAGTGAAACTGGAGGTCATCCACTTAACTAAGGGTGCTGATCTTACCTTTGCCAAAAGTAACAGTGGTACCTAAAACAGCAGATAAGAATCAAGTTGAAAACAAGATGAGGTACCTCACAGCACCATTTCTCCCTCAAATTGAGCTGTTCTGTGACCCACAGAAGACAACAGCCTTTGTCTACATGGCACTTCCAGCCCTCACCCACCAATGGAAGGGGCGCAATAAACAGCTATGTAGTTTTGCTGCTTTAGGTTTTAGAAGCAAGACCACTGAAGTGAACTGTGGTAAAATCAGAGAATCTATGATAACATCACTTTCAAGAGATCCTCCTAAGTTTTCATAAGCCAGGAAAAGATAACAAAAGGCTTTCTGAAAATAGTCAAACAGGCAAGCTAAGAGTCTCAAAGGAAATGGTGGAGAAGAGTTGGATTTCTGCATCATTAGAAGCCCCTATCATCTCAGTAAAATAACAAATGCTGTCTCCAAATGGATACAGCATTGAAAAAAAAAACACAAGGGAAAGCACGCTTATCAGAAGGTCAGTTCAATTAGCAGTAAGACTTCAAGATAAGGGGCCCCCTGCCCTTCACACCCACAGTGGGAGAACCATACTTCTGAAGTGTAATAGTCCTCTCCCCTTTCCATATCAAGTCATGGGGCTCTTCAGCTTTCTGTGGTCTGCTGCAAAAGACAGTCTTGTCCCTAAAGATAAGGAACAATAAGACACTTTTAAAGTAATAAAAAAATATCTTTCATCCATGGCTTGTCATCTAGACACATATGGAAAACTTCTGTGCTTCCAAGGAAACAGAGAGGAGGCAAAATGCAGAACCTGTTCCACCTGGCTAAGGAGGAGGGCCCACAATGAGGCAAATTAACACAACTTCAAAATAAATGCTGTTAACAAAGAAAAAAAAGATTACATATAGGTACCATTACATATAATGTAACCATTTCTGGAAAGGGAGCCACAGTAACACACGCTTGGGGTTGTTTTTTTTCAATCTAGGATTGCTAGTTTTCAATTAGTCAACATACCTGAAGCTGTAAAAACTTAAGAATAATACAATCATTATGAAAAAATGTTACCAACCCTTCCTCCCCCCTGTCTTGGACAGCTTTGGGGAGGTACAATACATGGACATAAACGGCTCTACTGCAGGTTTTCATATTTCATTTGTGTTACCTCTATACACTGGGCCCTTGCTTACAGAATAGTTGGACAGGTTTATTCTGATAAGATTTTATAGACAACATAAAATTTTAAGTCTTGCCTGTACTATAAGCCTTGTCTTGAAAATGCAATCTGCATTAAAAGCATTTTAGAGTAAAAAACATCTAAATCAATCAGGTGAACCCAAAACCAGGTTTTGGGTGTTCACTTTTGGATAAGTATCTGGAGAGAATGTCAAAGCTTTTTTGCATGCCAGCCTCTTTTATCTTCAAACAGATCCACAAATGGATTGTTTATAGATGCAACTGCAGCCCTCTGAGTAAAGCATAAAGGGCAGAGATTACAAAAGATTGATTTCCACAGCTCAGTACTGCCATAAACCTATAGCCCAAGCAGATGCACAGGGGAGAATCCTCTTCCTAAGGTCAGCTGCTTATTTCTGGCATGTGCTTACAAATCCCCGGGGAGGATTTAAAGGACATTCATACAGTAGTTTTAAAAAGCCAGTAAAGAAGCCCTGTTCTCCTTGTTTCCTCTAGTGTTTGCCTCCATTTCATGAATCATGTGGTTAACCCAGAGAAGAGATCCATATCCACCTGTAGTGTAAGCCACATGCATTCTTGTCTGTGGAAACACCACCACAAACCTCTACTGAATTCAGAAACTTTAGGCAAATCAGCAGAAGTCGGTTTCTGTTTACTGCCAATTCAGTTGGGTGAGCAAAATACAGACAGGAGTTTTTCTTGTCTCATTTCCACAAGCTGTGAAAATGTATGGCATAAAACATCCATAAATCTAAAATGTAATGGAACTGTATATGTAATGGAACACCCTTATGATTATATCCATTCAAGTCACCACTTTAATTTTGATGAATTTCTTATCCATTCAAGTCACCACTTTAATTCTGATGAATTTCTCATCTTTCCTATTTGAAACAGAGCTATAAATACACTTTTGACAAGACAAGTATTCACTGTATCAGTTTTAATTGATTCAATTTTTCAAACAAGTTCAATTTCTCCCTTTGCCTATTTGTTCCATAGAAGTCAAGAAAGCCAAGAGTAAACAATGGTAAACTAACCTCCCAGCTGTTCATAGGATAATTCTTCTACTGAATCTAAACTAATATCATTAAGAGTTCAGACACTTCTGTCAGCTGACAAAAGATATTCCCATTCTCTTTTTAAACTGAATCATTAACAGACTGCTTTGTTCTTGCATTCATTACAGTTCCTCTGGTCTGCTCAGTTCAGGCCTAGGTCCCAGAATGCATAAGGTACCATTTTCATTCATTGTATTCCAAACATAGGAATAAATCAATACATTCAGGTTTCCCCCTCTGAGCAAAACATGCAGTGTCTAAGTGGTACAAGCAGTCTTCTCACTTCAGAGCCATCACTCTGCAACACAACAAACACCTCAAACACAACCCACTCAGCAACTTAAGCAATTAAATTGAAAGTTAGTAGATATTCTTCCATCTCCAATTTGAATACAAATTACAGCTTCTAATTTATCAGCTAGGCTCTTGAGACATAGACACAGAGGAAAAGAAAAGGGGGGAAAAAGGCCACAATGGCAGCTGCTTTCATTGCCAAAACTCTGCAGCTCACATTCCTATGGAGAACATCAATCCACTATCAGCAGGGCTCTTCTGCTTCACACAGAGGCCAGTTCTTAGTCATAAGTGGTTTCAGAGCAAAAACAGCCAGAGTGCTTTACTGAAAATAATTATCTAAGCCCTATTGCATTTTTACCCATATTTTTTATGCTAAGACAACTCCTCCTTACAACTTCTCATTTTGTAAATAAAAAGCTTTTCTATTCTGAGGGGTAGTAGAGACAGGGAAAAGAGCAAGAGTCTGTGCTATTACTCCAGCATGTCCATATGTGACAGCTGTGAATTGAACTCTCCTCTTAAATTACAAGTAGGCATTCAGCAGATACAGAACTTAAACTCTGCACAGTCACTTTCTTAGCCTAAGATTTCATTACAGCTGCTACAATTAGGAAACACACTTTCAGTACTTAGTATAGTGTCTAGATGGCTTTGATTAAAGATTTTTTTCATTTATTTCATGTGAATAATTGTACTTGGTGTGGAGAGAAACATAACCATTTTCATTTCCATGTTCATGCACTAATGTACTAATATGCACCAACTAGGTTGAAGTTAGCTCCTGGCTGTCCCTAAAATTTAACAGCCAGTTAGTATATAGTGACATATCAAATTGTGCTTATGGCCCAGATATTTACAGGCTGTCTGATATTCTTTCCCCCCTGTTGCTCTCTGCTCCTGCTGTGTCTTGAGACATAACTACTAATGTCACCTTGAAAAGATAAAAGGAAAAAGGACACTCAAGGCAACGGGTGGCTGATCCATCCCTAAGTAATAACTGAGTCTGGAAATTCAAGATATGTACATCAGGAAAGAGACATTATTTTATAAGAAACTTTGGAGCATCTCATACCAATAAATAGCAAGGCACTGTTCCCAAGTTCTACATCAGTACTTTCTTTTCTGACAATCCTTATAAAGGCAATGTTTTAAAAACAGCATTCTTAGTGTAAGAATTCATTGGGATTAATTGAATTGAATTGAATTGAATTGAATTGAATTGAATTGAATTGAATTGAATTGAATTGAATTGAATTGAATTGAATTGAATTGAATTGAATTGATAAAAAACACTGGGGATTTTCTGTAAAAATACGTTAGATTTCATTATTGCAGTTTCATTTGGAATTCTTTTTTTAAAAGGCAAAACTATTGTTAATTCTGGACACTCATTTTAATGGGAACTTTCCAAAGACTACTAAATGCATAATATGGTAAAGTCAAATCCCTCAAATAATTTCTTCATGCCAGACTTCTTAAATAAGCTCTTGTACAAAGATATAATGTATTTTAATTGCATACAGAAAATATCTGAAATCTAACCACAGGTATAACATGTTGTGCCAGCTTTCAGACTTGGTTTATTGTACTTTGCATATAATTTTGATCACCGTTTTAAGAATAAGCTGATATGCACAAAGAGAATAATTTTTCTTTTAAACTGTTAATTAAAATATTCATGCACACCTTCAGATCTCCCCTAAGAGCAATGTTCCAATATCTGTGCAGCTTCTAATGAGGTGAGCAAGAAAGGTCCAAAAACTCCTCTTTTCAGTAGCCGTATTTTTAGTGTTCATAATTTAGCATCCAGTGCTTACCCTCAAAGCCTGATACAAAGTATCACAGAGACTATGTTGAGATATGGAAATACACAGTTCCAGAATTCCAGAGAAACAACAAGAGATGTGGACTGCTCTGTTGGACATCTCAAGTCTCTCAGAGTAACTCCTTTACTGAATTCTCAACTCAGGTACAAGATTGCTATATACTGCTGCCACTCCACACCAGCCCCATATTTTACCGTGGGCTTATTAATTCTACAGGGAAAATTCATTTAATATGAAAAATATCCCCTTTGTTTCAAGAGGCATTTGGAAAACCTTATAGACCAAGAATCCAAGCTCATTGTATGTGTAATTTCATATGTCCACCTTCAAAATGCCTAAGCAGCTCTGTGCTTCCAGACTGAGCATGCCAACTCAAAAAACAATGCAAAACATGCATTTTTTTTCTTTTTATTTGGGCTCTTCTTTTGAAATGTGTACTCATTTCACAACATCCCCAGGGCCATCTGGCTTCAGGTTGCCTTTTTAGGCATATCTGTCCATCCCTAAAGGATTTGTTGGCTTGAGCTCAGAGCTTAGGAAAGCTTACCAATAGAAAAAGGCAAATCAGACGTTAGCCAATAGAGAAAGACAAATAAGTTTTTAGATATATTATATTACAGTTCTTACACTCTGGTCACAACTGATACCTTTTCTCTTCACTTCTCTAAGCGGATTTTTTTTATTATTTTAAAAGACAAATTTTAAACTACAGCAAAAACAAAGAAGTCATTGAACCTCTTTTTTTTTTTCTTTATGCATTGCAATTACAGGAAAAATATAATATCACTTTGGGTCAATCTTCTGTGCTAATTCACAGGGTATTGAATAGCCTTACTTCCCGCATACAGAATTTCAAATTGCGTAAGCAGCAGATGGGAACAAAGGGTCATTTTAACCATGCTAGTGCATGTGGTTTTAAGTGGTTTATTTCTAGTTGTGGAACCTCTAAAATTGAGGCTTTATATAAGAAATTACATAAAATAGCAGATAGTTAAATTCACCACAGGAATTAAATTCAAGAAATAAATATGATAATACGACGATTTAAAACAGCCTGATTTCTTGATTGCAGTCTAAATATTGCTTAGTGCATGGAGAGAGAAAAAAGTCAGGATGACAGACTGCAGCAAGCACTCCTGTTGCCCAAGGACTCAGACCACTATTAATGAGCTGTGGACAGCATCTGATTTGCCTATTCCTGCCATACACAAAGGAAGAGGACTTAATTTATGACAAATTATCACTTACCTAATAATGCATATGGCTTCTTGCCATACTCTGAAAATTGCTTCTATAGTCTTAAACTGCTGTTACTGTTTTGAAAGGTGAGAAGTATATATTGACCAAAAGCCCCACAACAAACCAAACAACAACAACAAAAAAATCTTGGTTTTAACCTTATTCCATAGCAGATTACAAAAAATAGCAATACAAACAAAAAAGCTGGTAAATCTGATTTGTCTGAAATCAGATTTTTTTTTCATTTCAGCTACAGAGACTCCCTTTTTTATGTTATGTTGTATGAAATTCTTATTCTGCCACTAAAGTAGTCTGGAGAACTACTAATTAGAGCTATTAGCCTTAAATGTCCTTTGAATTTTGTACATTCAGCCAGCACCTATCCCAAACTGTGCTTTGATCTTTGATGCAAATGTAAGAAGCATCTTCACATTCTCCCATGAGGAACATAGTGCTGTCACTTTAACTTTATGGCTGATGCTGCCTGGGGTTAACACCGTATTGCTCTCAGATGCAATAAAGGAAGGGACCATATTCTGCTGAGAAAAGGAATCAGACTCACAGTCCTTCAATTTTAAATATCTTATCTGGTATTTCAAATATTTTATTGTGCACTGTATTATTAAAAGAAAATAATACAAATATTTTTATTGTCCACAGGTATATTGCCATTCTGCCAGAGTCCCTTTTCCTTTAAAAACAGCTGTATGGATGACTTATTTTTAAAAGATTCCTCAGAGAACATTTTGTAAGACAACAATAGTAAATTAAAGCCCAGTTATAATTTATATTGAGTTCTTCTAGTCTTTTATGGTTTGACTCTCTATTAGAGCTACTATTAGCAACTCCCTGCAGAGCCTCTTTTTGTAATCAAAATGACAACTCATATCATCACCAGTAAACATTGTCTGAAATATAATACAACACTACTTTGAAAGAGGCAGAGACAATTTTAAATTTACAGCCTAAGACTACACTGTAAATGTAAATGGAAAAGCTAATCAAATTCAGAGGGCTTCTGATTAGGACATGAGTCATTTAAATGAGTAAGTAAACACTTCAAGTGGCATTTTTATACTAATAAAATCAAACCATTTCTTTGTGGATTTTCTGTGGTAGGGTGTGATCCTGTTTTCCAGTGCTGTTGATGTACCCCTTCAGTAAGTTCTTAACACAGAATGTGTAGGCAACACCAGCAGCATCCCTTCTCACTCTCTAACATTCCCACCAGTGTCCATACTTAGGTTTCAACTTATTTCTCTTCAGGGTCTCAGCTGATCATTCTTTCTGTACCCTTTGTCACAGGAGAAATTGTTCACCCTGCCAGCTTAGACTTGCTTGTAGCCTGATACAGTTCATGGCATTCTTTTGGGAAGTGAGAGTTCAGGATTCGTGTCTCTTTAACAAAAGTTATGATTTTAGTCTTAGATTTTCCCCTGCTGAAAAAGTACTCTAACCATTATGCTACTCAGTGTTTCTTTACTATAAACTGAACTCATCATCTTCAGTATGTCATTCCTTGCTTGATAAATCAAGCTCTTCCAAGGACTTTTGCATAGTTTACTCTCACCTGCCGCTATCTCTGAGACACAACAGGCCTTGATTAGGGACTTCATATTTCTGAACAGTGACCTGAGAGCAAGTGAACAGTTCACATGGCAATTTTAGCCCTTAGTCACTTGTGGATGCCTACTTCATCTCAGTCCCTATTATATTTTAGTGCAGTCTGTCTGTACAGATGCCTCTGTATATGTCACATGAGGACAAAACTGATTAGTCCAAAGATATTGTACATTTGAATTTAATACAATGCATGCAGCTGGCAAGGCATTTTCAATTCTTTCTATAAATAGCTTGATCACATGCATCTGCAAGAATGTCAATTCTTCCCCAGTGATCTGAAGAAAGTAGTTTTGTAGCTCAGTAAAATATATTAGTGTGCATTCAAAGAGGAAACAATATTTTTCTAATTAAAAAAAAAAAAAAAAAAAAGGAGAGAGCAACAAAGACCACAAGCAAGAAATCTTTATTTCTGTGTTTCTTTTTCCTTTTTTCCTCCTTTTTTTTCCCTCCTTTTGAAAGGAGAAAAAAAGTTTCTTTTTTTCTCCTTTTGAAAGTCACCCCTTACAGTTCACAATTCTCTTGTGCCTTACAAACAAGGACCTGCAATCAATGTGATTTTCTTTTTCCCAAAGATAGTGCCTTCAGTCCTAAGGATGACAATTTTATGTATTTATTTATGCATTTATTGGAAGAATTATTTTAATTTGAAGAACTATTTTTTTAAACACACATTTACTAGAAATTATGAAATGGCAGTATTATTATATATGATATTAGGAAAAGGAATTTACTGAAAAGCATTTATACATTTTGTCTCACAATTACATAATTCTTATACTAACCCTGTTGCCTACATCTTCACATTTTCAAGAGGTGTGAATCTGACAGATCAGATGTCAGTTCAGAAAAAGTACACAAGAACTTGCAAAAGGTTGGATGCCATTCTGGCTACACTGATTAAAGACTGACACATATTTGGAACATGCTAGCTTAAGACTGAAGATGACAACAAAGAAAAGTAGGAAGACATGGAGGTTGTGATTGATGGGTGGTACATTATTCTAAATTAATACTTAAACTAGGAGCTGACATAGTGGAGCAAAACAAAAAATTTTGTATTTTGTCTGATATGCTGCCCTTCCCAATAGAATACCCTGGAGGTTCACAGAAAAATACCATGCTGTTTATAGCAAACACAGAAAATATCATCTTAACTCTTTATAAATATCTCCTTTATAACACAAAAGAAATGTCATCTTGATTTTTATAATTGATTGTGTGCTCCCATCTACCCTGTCAGACCCAACCTTATGAACCTCACCACTTTAGTACCTCTCTGACCTCTGTTATCCACAACTCACACACCCCTGCATTTCAAGGTGAAGGATGCCAAACACCAAATATTTCCTTCTCTGCTCTTACATGCATATTCCTTTTACTTTACCCCAGGCTCTCCAAATTCCCTACTAGCAATGTCTGCTCACCTTTATCTCCCAACATCCCTTGCCCCTCATCCTCCTTCCTTCTGTATCACCTATTTTTAATTTTGTTTCTCCAGTGTGCTCAGACATCAGCACCAGGCTGCCTGACCCATGTTTGTCACGCAGCTTCTGATGCAGGGTGGGGTGAGATGGGAGGACATCTGTGCTGGCAAGGGGACCTTTCCTTATCATCTATTTTTCCTTGCATCTGCAAATCCTTTCCTCATGGCCAAGATTTGTTTGGTTGCCTACAATTGTGCAACATTTCTCTTGGATATCTATCTGCTATGTGCAAGTGCATGATGGGAGAGACCTACACAGAATATCAGCAATTGGCCATGTCTCATATTTAAAAATCAGTATGAATCACATTATAAGCATCTTTGTAAGTCTTTCTCTCTTTCACATCCTCATTCACTTAGAGAAACAATAAACACCTCCGGTCCCCTAGAACATTTCTATCTGCAACTTCTTGTGACATTTTAAGTTATGGACTATATTCAGTGCCAGTGTTTTATTTCTAAAACAGAATAGGTCTCCATAAAACAGTCTAAGGTCTCTTATTCAAGTCTTAAAAAGAAGAACCCAAGGCTTTAACTTGGAGAATTTTTTAGGAATCATAATTCCTACATCCTGTTTCTCATCTGACAAATGCATTCATTATTTCATATTTTGAGACACAAAGTTAGTATTAGAAGTAGGAATCAGCTTTGAATATTAAAACTCAAGTTATGGACTCCAAAATCAGTAAGTTTTGAGTTTTAAAAATTTTTATAGTACTTTCTCTTGTTAAACAGTCTAATTCATCATTTCATTATCAATCTTCTTTCCAGTTTAATATCGCTAAAACTTGCAATGAAAGGAAATACATCTGCTTTAGCCTGCCTATGCAAATGTTAATCAGAAAGTAGTAAGTAAAGTTTTGTATGTCTTTTTTTACTAGTACATCACAACAGGGTCAGTGCTAAGGCTACATATTTTCAAAGGAAATACAGAATATTAAAATAACAGAACGGTACATTCCTATTGCAATGCAAAATTGTGAAAGACCCAAACACATACAGACAGAAAATTTGATAGAAAATTTATCTGTTTTGGTTAGATCTGTCTTAATATTTCACTACTATTATCATGCAGGGTAGGACTTTTATGAGGGGAATTAAAAAGCAACCATTAGGATGTACTTACACTTCAGTGAGGTGCAATGTAGATGCCTCCACTTTTGCATGTGATTGTTTGAATATCATCTAAGTTCTACAGCAGTTTTAGTAAGAATTAGGAAGCCAATTATTCCTCTGATGAGTACATGTCACAGAATTAAAGAAATCTGCAAAATTAAGCCACTAACAGAAATGTAGTTCCACTCTTTGTCTTCCCTAACAGTATATTTCCTCCTCTTCTTGCCCAAGTACTACTATCCATGTGACCACTGAGCTTCCCAATCCAGCTGTAAGCTAACTTCTCCTTTGTTTTCCACTTTTATTAGCTTTGAGCTAGATTAGCAGTTTGGTTCAACTAACCATAGGCTGCCAAATGCAATTCCAGTACAAAGGTGGAGGTGAAGTGAAAATATGTTGTCAAGGATGCAGAGGAGGGTCCTGTCACCCCTTTGCCAGATTCATGACCTGAGTATTCAAATTAAACTCATGATACTGCAGGTTAACCACAGGCACACACACAGGGTGCTTCTGGTGTCTGTATGTGCTGGGTATTAGCCCTTTCATACAAGAATGTGTATTATAGATACACTTTTTGACAAGCCACCAAGGGTAACAGGTTTCAAAGCCACAAAGGAAATTCCTCAGAACAGCATTCTGCCTGTGAATAAACTGTTGTAAAACTTCTGCTTTTGGGAGCTGAGCTCTTTCCTGCAGAGTAATCATGGAATGCTGAGTATCCCAACATCAAAAATGGAGAGTTGAAACTCCAAGTGTAAGCTATATTTTAAGCACTGGAAAATGAAAGGATTTCCTCTGTTACAAATTCTTTCTTCAAGAACAGGGCTTGCATCATCAAAGCAGCTCTTTAGCCCTATAACATACACAACTATTGTGGTTCCTATCTATTATCTACCAATCATCTCAGAATCACCAAGTCATAGAATCAATTAGCTTGGAAAAGGTCTTTGAGATCATCAGGTCTTACCTGTGACCTAATACCACCTTGTCAACCAGACCATGGCACTGGGTAGTACATCAGTCTTTTCTTAAATACCTCTAGGGACAGTGACTCCACCAGCTACATGAGCAGCCTATTCCAATGCCAAATAACCCTCTCTGTGAAGCATGTTTTCCTAAAGTTTAGGTCCACCCTAAACCTCCCTGTGTGGAGCTTAAGACTGTATCCTCTTGTCCTGTCACTGGTTGCCTGGGAGAAGAGACCAATGCTCATCTGACTACCACCTCCTTTCAGGCAGTTGTAGAGAGCAATAAGGTCTCCCCTGAGCCTCCTTTTCTCCAGGCTAAACAACCCCAAGTCTCTCTGCCATTCCTCATCAGACTTCTACTCCAGACTTGTCACCAGCCTTTTTACCTTTCTCTGATGTGCTCCAGCATCTTAACATCCTTCCTAAATTGGCCCAGAACTGGACACAGTACTCAAGGTCCTAGCTAACAAGCTCTGAGTACAGCGGAAGAATCCCTTCTGTTGGCCACACTATTCCTGATACAGGCCAGGATGCCATTGTACTTCTTGGCCTGGTGGGCACACACTGACTCATATCCAGCTGCTATCAATCAGCACCCCCAGGTCCCTCTCTGGTCACTATCCAGTCACTCAGTCCCAAACCTTGCAGGGGGTTGTTGTGGCCAACAGCACTTGGTCCTGTTAAACGTCCTATTGTTGGATTTGGCCCATCAATCCAGCCTGTCAAGATCCCTCTGCAGAGCCCTCCTACTCCTC
This sequence comes from Emberiza elegans, assembly GCA_024865655.1. Taxonomy (NCBI): domain Eukaryota; kingdom Metazoa; phylum Chordata; class Aves; order Passeriformes; family Fringillidae; genus Emberiza; species Emberiza elegans. Next base: position 35,114,767 of record JALJVW010000910.1, on the reverse strand, counting down.
AGCAGATCAACACTCCCCCCTACCTTGATGTTGTGTAAATTTGCTAATGGTAGACTCAATTCCCTCATCCAGATCATCGATAAAGATGTTAAACAGGACTGGGCCCTACACAGATTCCTGGGGTGCACCACTAGTGACTGGTCACCAAATGGATCCAGCACCACCACTCTCTGTGCCTAAGTGTCCAGCAAGTTCATAACTCAGTCGTTATAATTTAAGTAAAATCCCTGTATGTAAGACAAAGACTTTTGCAATACTTTTTTTAGTCATCTCTTCAATCTAAATCTTCCAAGATGTTTTTTCATTTTGCAAGTGACATTTACTGCAATTTTTCATAAACCCCTGAGAATTGGATTCCTTGCTCCTAGAATCGAATAAAAAATGTACACAGCCTGTCAGCAGGTCACATGTATCCTGCCAACCTACATCTAATAGATTTTTCACTTTTCATCAGTGGATTTCAAGACAGTATGTAGTCTGCCAAATTTACTAAAAAGCTTGCTACAGTATCGCACTTTCAAAATGTGCAATCTGTCAAAGCCATAGCTCAAAATGTCTGCTACGATGAGAGTCTTTGAAAAATCTGCTACGGTGTTGGCATTCATTCAGAAAATAATGAGTATATCAACAGAGAAGAGGAGAAAGGAAAAAAGTTGTTGGGGGAGGGGAAAGAAGTGGAGAGAAAAGAAGATTAATCCTAAATGTAATTTTCTGTATCCTGAAGAAACTACACTTTGTGCAAGTGTAATCCAGTTTCACACAAATTCCTCCAAGATGACAGCATATTAATTGGCAAATATCTGAATGTTACATTTAATAACATTGATGAAAAGATAATTTATCATAAATTTGACCACAACTGTTCATAGCAAACCTCAATATTGATTCAAACACTGAATACATTTAGCAAACAGTGGAAGACAGACTTTTACTGAATATTACATATATGAAGAGTACCATAAGAGACAGGTTTGGGAGAGTAGGGATGCTTAATTTATTAACTGAAATATGAAGAAAACAGGACAATTTCAGGAGACTTGTAAATGAATGCAAACTTCTGTTCCAAAAGAGACAATAACACTAGCATCAAAATACTCAAGGAGTGTGAAATACAATTCTGAGGACCTTTCTTGTCTGCTTTCCTTCAACCTGCATTTTAGAAAATTCACCTTTATATTCAAAGAACATAAAAAAGGGCAAAAAGAAAAGGTAAACAGTAAAATATTTTCCTATTAAAAAACAAGTTCTTATGCACCTTCTCAAACAACTGACAAGACAGGCAAGTGTGCCTGAACATTATGCCAAGCTGGTGAAAGGACTGCGGCAGAATTTTGCATTCAAAGAGCTACAGAAGAGCTGTTTGACTCCATGCCATGTATCTCTGAAAACAGGAGGTTACAGAAAGTTCCCTGGATGTAGGAAGCGAATGCATCCTTAACACCACAGTCTGAATCTCATCACTTCTAGAAGCAAGCAAAGCAATTGGTAGTAAGAATACCCAGCAACAACAACAACAAAAACAATAAAGCAACAACAAAACAAACAAACAAAAAGAAAAAACACACACACACAAAAAAAAGAACAAACTTAAAATTTAAAAAAAGAAAAATTTTAAAAACCCACCACACAAGCCTCCACCTTCTCTAGAGGGGGGAAGAAAATAATAAACACTCCATGGTGAAAAAAGCTAGTGCAAAGTTTGCTACAACCAAGAGAAGGCTACTGAGCTGATTAACATCAATCACACAAGCTTACAACGGGCAGGAGAAAACTGGAATAAACAGGGCTTGTGAAACACCTTAAATTGCCAATTTTAGTTTTCTCTATTAAAAATTTAAACATTAATTTTACAATAAAATATGGATTGTCTGTTAATTTTAAGACCCTTAAATTTTACTTGGGAATCTCATTGAACATCTCACCTGGGATATACCAAAACAGCTCCTGAAAAAAATCTTTACTGAATTCATTATCACATTGGAATTGTACTTAATTTAGTGAATAAAGCACTTCAATCCATTTTTCATGTAAAAAAACTCAAATTATTGAATGTTTGAGATTATGGTTTTGCATCTAATTGTTATGTCCCTAAAAGCACAACAAAGTGTCCCAGTTAACTTTGAAAATGGCAAAATTCTTTAGTTGTCTTTAAGAGAAAAAATTCAGCAATATCTTACCATTTTATAAAAAAATATTTCATAGAATTTAAACTATTATGAGTTTTAACATCTAATATTTTGAAGCATAATTCTTTAAACTCTATTTTTTCCCCTCTTGCTTCCATACAAATATCTTGAACTGAAAAGTCATATCCGTAGCTTTTGTTTGCAAACCATGTGTGGAAAAGTCCAGCACAAACCAAGACTCTGATCTATGGGCCTCAAGATAGTGATTTCTTTCCAAATATAAGTATGGTTACCTAAAGTAGATCATAGATTATTCTGAGTTGGAAGGGACCCAGAAGCCTCACCAAGTCCAATTCTGAAGTGAAAGTCCCATAAGTGGATTAAACCCCCACCATCAGTGTTATTAGCACCATGCTTTAAGGAACAGAGCTAATCTCAGGGTCAAGTAAGTCAGCTAGAGAGTTTACTCTATAGACTATTAAAGAAATGCAGTCAGGATACACTAAAGAAATGTATCATTTTAATGCCTTCAGTACCATGGAACAACATCACAGCCATGCCTCTTAAGGCTCATACACTTTTATTTTCCAGCAGAGATATCTATTAAGTCCATTTTCCCCACCTTTCTCCTTCATAGAAGTTATAAAGTATGTGGCCTTCAGTTCTATCACATACATTGCAGTTTTGTCTTGGCAAACTTAGAAATCACACTTGAATGTTTACTGGGTTTGCCCTGTGGGATCTTCCAAAGGCAGCTTAGAATTTTGTTAAAATGTGCTTTCGGCATATGTCAAAATTATTTAATAGAAAGAGAGAGATCACTCATCAGCTTAATGAGATTTAGAATTGCATTCCTCTTTCTCTACAGACCATCAAAAACAGTAGCTTTGATGATCAAACTGTCTTCTGCTCCCGGGTTTATACCTAGTTTTATGTCAGAATTCCTCTACTGATTGCCTCTCACAGCACAATGTAGGTGGAGACTCTGGATTGGAAGTAAGGTACTATAGCCTCAAATGTTCTTCTTGCAAGTGTCAGAATGGTACAGTAGTTCAGAAATGAGCCAAAGCTGCAAAGACTCAAGCACCTCTTGCATGTGAAAAACTGTCAGCAGTTTTTGTTGACTTCATTAAGTCATGAGTGTTCACAAGGCTGCAAACAGGTTCAGCAGCTGGAACTTTTATATGTGCACATAACTGTTTTAAGTTTCACCAGAACAGAGCTTTCAAAAGGAATTTACTAATCATTTCCATTCATAAATCAAACCCCACTTTTAGTCATAGCACAGAGCAGTCTCAAGGTGTCTGCTACCTCCACAAAAAAAATTTTGCCTGGAATGTTGAGCTTCCATGTTTTTGCAATCAACTATGTTCCATCACAGCCTTTCCCACTCTTAAATGGTTTGTTCTCACTTGAGTTTCTCTACCTGTCCAAAGAGAGACTTCTCAATATGCTACAGGGTGGCCAACATGCATGTAGATGTTCTTTGCAAAACAACCTCTCCACGCTTTATCTCTGGAACTTTTGGAGAAGAGCAATCTGAGAATACGCTCTTTTGCATGGATGATGGGAAAAAAAAAACACTGAAAGAGAAATATAAACAATCAGAAACTGAGTAAAACAGGCTTAGGGCCTTGAGGCAACAAGCCTCAAGGAATTCTGGGCTTGCCAGAAGACTGCAGGCTAGATCTGCTCCTTTTCTTTATCCCTGGAGAAAACCATTCAAATTAGCTTTTGATGATGTATAACATTATGGGGGAAAAAGATACACTAAAGATTATAAAATCATCTCTCTAAAGTGCTCTTTTGTTTCACTGGCTAACTTTCTCCTACTTTTAGAGATGTTCTTTGCAAAACAACCTCTCCACGCTTTTATCTCTGGAACTTTGGGAGAAGAGCAATCTGAGAATCCGCTTTTTGCATGGATGATGGGAAAAAAAAAAAAACACTGAAAGAGAAATATAAACAATCAGAAACTGAGTAAAACAGGCTTAGGGCCTTGAGGCAACAAGCCTCAAGGAATTCTGGGCTTGCCAGAAGACTGCAGGCTAGATCTGCTCCTTTTCTTTATCCCTGGAGAAAACCATTCAAATTAGCTTTTGATGATGTATAACATTATGGGGGAAAAAGATACACTAAAGATTATAAAATCATCTCTCTAAAGTGCTCTTTTGTTTCACTGGCTAACTTTCTCCTACTTTTAGAACTATTTGGTTGCATACTCTGGAAGCAGAGAAATGTAGCTGAGCTGGCCCAGTTCCATAATCAGGAGTTAACAGAAGTGGGATTGTTTCTGGGTCCAGATCTGGGAGGGACAGAAGTGCTTTTGTTTCCTTTCAGTGGGATCCTGCAGGAAAGTTAAATAACAGAGAGACCCCAACAGAGAAGTGATAATTCTACATAGGCTATAAACTGTACAATGCACAAAGATATAGATAAATAACATGGGAATTATTAATACTCTCCAGTTTTCGGCTGCTAATTTAATGAACTGCTCTCAAAGCCATCAGGAAGACAAAGCCCACACATGCACATGCACATTATGTTATGAAATTAATGTTATTGTGTGCATTAGTCTCAATTAATAACTGCATCATTATTAATTAGATATTTCACTAGTGTATTTTGCTATTTTTCCCAAGTGCAAGTACCCTGAAAGCATCTTTGAAACACAGATTCTGAAACTCATAGGGCAAGTAAAAAAAACACATTTTCCCTATTTGACTGATGCCTACAAGCAGTGTTTGAAGTAAAATTTTATTTCAGTATAAACACTTTGTCAACTGCTTCCTTTCTCACTTATGTACACAGTCATGAAGTTCATGATGTATTGGCCCATATTGAAACACACATATCTCACAAGCCACATGGCCTGTATATTCCCATATATCTCTGCTCATGGCTCATTTCACTTATCACAGCTCTGACACAAGTGTCCATGCAGTGGTTCCATTGAGTACTCTTGCACCCCTGTTCACATCCAGGGCTCAGTGCCAGCAGTCACAGCAAATCCCCTCACAGTGAGGAGCCAGGTGGCAGCTCCCAGCCCTACTTCCCTAGGGCCAATCCCACAGGACAGGAAACAGCACCTCTCCCCAGTTCCCAACAAACACTACAAGCAACAACCTCCTTCCCAACCTACAAACCTAACTTCTTGCACTACCAGCTGGATTCACAGTATTTTCCCTTCAGGGGACTTTTAGCATTAGATGTGCCAAAAATTTCATTAAAACGCAACGTTGACTTAACAGCTCAAGTCTCTGGCGGTTTTCCCCAGGAAAAACTGGCAGGATCAATTCCAGGCTGCTCGCCCCATTACACAACACCACAGTGCTTCCTACACACACCACTGAGTCACAAGGATTCCTTAAACTTGCATTGCTCTTCCTACTCAAACAAGATGTTGGGTTTAACGTCTGGTAATAATACAGCAGTATTTTGATGATTCAGAGTGTGGTGGCTCACAACTGATTTTGTGCTATTGAATTTAACACATATTGCCACAGAGGACAAAAGTCTTATGAATGTGAGCTTTGGCTTGGAAGAAAAGGTCTTCTGGGAAATGTCTCAGTTAAGAAAGAGCCTACTAGCTTTTTTTTTTTTAAATTAATATGTTTTTAATAAACATTCCCAATATCCAAGCACCACAAAGGCTGGTGGGTCCTATAGGGTCAGACACTGGGGGTGGTGAGAGCTCCCCAGGAGACCCATCTGGGCAGGGCCTGTCAGCCAGGGCATGTTCCACCCCAGCCAGCAGCTGGGCAGCAGGAGCAGCCCCAGCCCTGGGCACCAGGCAGCTCTCTGGGAATGCAGAGCTGTGGGTGGGCCCTGCTCAGCAGGGCAAGGCTGTGGGGAGCTGGAGACCAGCCCTGCTCCAGAGTCACCAGCATGGGAATGATGGCCAGGGGGATAATGATGCCCTGGACCATGGGCAGGGTGGCACATGTCTGGAACTGCTCACAGGAGGAAAAAGGCTGGAAATGGCCCTTCAAAACTACATAGCTTCTCAAACTTCTTTAAGAAATAATAGTCAAACATTGCTGTCAGTCCCACATACCTGACTGCCCAGAGTCTGCATTGTATAAATATCAGATAAGAGCTACTACAGACTTTCAAAATACAGTGCTACAACACATGATACATTGAACTTGGAAGCATTGTGCTAGAACCTGTATTTTGTATGCAAAAAGCAATATATGCAGATTTGGAGTCTATGTGCACACAGAATTGACCCAGCCAGGGTGGGAGTGTTAGTGTTGGCTAGAGTGTTAGTACACTCAGCAACATTGTACCATACACATTTGTAGCAAGTGTGTCACTGTTTGAAGGGAGTATCCTAATAATAGCTTTTTTCTAATACACCAGAAAGCCTGCTGTGATGGAAGACAGTGTTTTCTCTGCTAAGACACATGTTTTGCAGTCTCCCAGCTCTTAGATTTTACTGTCTGTCCTTGACAAATCCCATGTGATGACAGAAAAATTCAATTCTGCCATCAATTAACATTCAGAATGGATGAGCATATGCCCTGGTAAGTACCATAAATCTGAAGAAAATCTTAAAAACAATTACTTTTATTCAATGGGAAAATATGGATATGAATTCAGACATTTAGGGTTTTAAAGGCTGTCTACATAAAAATAATTTTAAGAAAAAAGGAAGCAGTATGTTTCAGAAAGGGTCAATTTTAAATAAAAATACTTTCCCTTTGTTCAAAATTCAATATATATCACATATATATTCAAAGCTCAATATATATTAAATAATACATACTAGAATATCTTCAAAAAATGCCATCAATACAAACCATAAGGAATAAAAGACTAAGCACATCTCAATGCTGTATTAAAGGAGAAGGAAAAAGTGCACTTTCATACATTTCAGCTTTGACATTCTGACCTGCAGGTCATTTAGCCTCTATAGAGTGATTTTATCATTTCACAGACTCTATTCTTTCCTTCAAAAATCAACTGATTCATTATTATCATTAAAAAAAAAAAAACACTATGTTCATTGACTAGAAGTATCTTTCTTCATGGACACATCAACTTGAGGAAAGAAAAGCCAGACAAGCAGACCATTAAAATCCCAAAATCCAGTATAAAAGTGTAACACCAATTTTAGTTGAATCAATTATGAGTTTGATCTTCAGTTGTTCCTTGATCACAGTTGTAAATACTCTTTCTCATAAAATATTTGGTGGACTTATGCAAGCCAACAGATCTTGGAAACTTGGAAGCGGCACTGCTTTGTGTTTGTGCTTTAAATTTTCCTTGAAGGGAGTTTGAAAGGTCCATAACCTTAGTAAAATATCTTTTAAACAATAAATAAATAAACCAAAATTTATTTACATATCAGGTGGACTTCATTAATCAATATCATCTCTTTCAATTAGCAAATACTGTATATTTAAATCTGACCTGCTGTTTTATAATATACTCAGATTATTGCAGGTGGGAAGTTACACATTTATGAAGGAAAACAGTTTTTCCACTTGTTTCAGAAATATTTTTAGGAATCAGCTCTGGTTGTGACAACACTGGATATACAGCAGCTGGAGGAGCAGTTGATCCCGGCCCTTTACATAAAATACCTAGAAACAGCATAGGTGATTTTTAAAGGGATCCATATAAATATTTTCAATTTCTAAGTTAATGAAAGAAGATTTTAACTGTGATCAAAGTTTGACTTACTTTTAATGCTTGCTTCCTTATTAAATGGTAATTGTATTAAACAGCCACTATGCCAAAAGAATCCTTTCAGCAATTACATCTTCCTTTACTAGGAGTTGATATATAGGCAGAAGTCTCAGTTTGAAGAAGCACAACACTAATAACTGAGAACATATACTGGTAAAGAGAAATACATAAGAGCTGATAATTAATCTTTTGCAGGGAAATACATGAAGGTTTGTAGAACTGAATAGAAATTTATGCAGCACCTATACATTCAAGCAGTGTCCATATTTAGTAGTGACTCTCAGGATTGTGGTTTCAACATTGGACTTTCATCTGATTTGTCTGTAAAAGCATCCACAGTAACACTAACTACTCTGTGCAATGAAGCAGACCTCCTCTGTGATAAGAGAGATGCCACTGTATCCTTCTCTCTATATAAATACCCGGTGTTTATAGCAGTTCAGATGACTGAGGGTTTTGGTGTGAGATATCATGAAAAATTTCTTTACCAAAAGGGTTGTCAAGCACTGGAACAGGCTGCCCAGGGAAGTGAATGAGTCACCAACCCTGGAGATGTTTAAAACTTGTGGATGTGGATCTTAGGGACACAGGTTAGTAGTGGACTTGGCAGTGCTGGGTTAGCAACTGAGACCTGACGATCTCAGAGGTCTTTTACAACCTAAATGATTCTGTGATTTACAATAGGAAGTTAGGCCACAGAAGCCACAGCATGTTCTAATATTGTTATGGAACACAAAGGCTGTGGACAGCAAGCTGTATCACAGGTCAGCTAGGGCAAGACTGTGCATTTAAAAGCATTTTCTTACTCAAACCTATTTCCTTGACACTTCAGAGCAGAAGTTGTTCACATTCATTCTGGCTTCTTGACTGATGAGAGGTTTTAAGGACAGAAAACCTCTATATCAAGCTTTTTATAATGACCTTGTGAAGGTCAGATTATTAAAGGCTAGTGGAGTAATATTGCTTAGAGGGATTGCTCTGTGTGGATGTCATCCATTGAGGATAACCAAAAAGCTAAACCATGAGTCAGCCTCAAAGAATGCTGAAAATAAAGAAGTTCCTGCAGGCTGCTTTTGCATTTTTATCCCCTAACAAGGCTTCTTCTAAAGAATGCAGTATAATTTCTCAGACTTCTTGGTGGCCAAAGAAAAGATTAAAAAAATAAGAAATGAGAATAAGCTAGAAAAGCAGCTAAGTTTTCCAATGAACTGCAAAAATAATTTAATTTTTGGCATTTATAGACAGGTGTGAACTTGCTTAAAAACATTCATATAGTAATGTTGCTTTGCAGTTGACCAGTTCTTAAATCCTTTGTGTAACCATGCTAGTGAAATTCTCAGTTAGTTAGACTAAAGACTGAAAACTGTACCTTGTTTAAAGGCAGACTGTATTTGCAAGTGCAGGAACAACATTGTAAACAGAACATTAGTATCTCCACTGGTTCCACAGTGCTCTTCTTACACTGGAAGATGATCCTTCCTCTTGAGACCTGTAACACATAGGGTTAATGCAATGCCTATGAGAAAGAAATTATAAAATTAGACAAAAGCTAAATGCAAACAAAATATATACTTGGTTAAAATTTCCTTCACAATCTCCTCTATAACAGATGAAGAAAACACAGCAGCAAAAAGAGATTGGTTTTTTGGAGACAGTATCAATGAGACCAGTCCCTAGATCATTTGCTCAAGTCCTGAGAGGCACTGAAATAAAAAGAAAATCCTGATATGCATTCAGCATATTGCAAAGAATTTGGTTACTGGCAAAAACATTAAAAACTTAAACAATTGCAACAAAAAGAAGACAGAAATCAGGCTTATTTGCCCTGTTAGTAAGAGTTACAGATTTTTCTGAATCAATCACTCATTGATTATTCAGAAGTTAAACTCCTCTCTGAATATGTTTGCTCAGTTGCCTTGCTTGGTGGAGCATTCCTAAACAGCTGCCTAGAGCTGCTTCCCAACATCTTTGTAGTCAGAGTAAGAACAACAGTCAGATTCCTCTACTTGCAAAGATGGGGCATACACTTTTCAAATGCTCACTGAATGCTGTTGCTCCTTCCCCATGACCACCCCAGTGTTCCATCTTCCCTTTCTCCTGGGATATTTCAAGTCCCACACCCTCTGCCTTGCTGAAGGTGATGTTACTCCTCATGTAGATAGAAAACTCCATTTGACTTCAATGACTGTAATTCAATGTACATTGAATAGTTTCAGTCATTGCAAAACACAGTGTTCTTTTATTTGCTATAAATGTGATAGAGAATGATTGAAGTCATCAATACTTTACATGTTGAAGTTACATACTTTCAACAAAGCTGGCTGAGGATGGCAATGTCATCAGAAAAAGTGACTGCATGGCTGTGTTTCCCTGACAATTTAAAGACCAAAGTGAATCCACTTGTTACTTTCAACACTCCTCAAAATTCTACCAACTGTGCAAACAATATGTTTAATGGCACCAGACTAGCAGAGCTTGCTTGAAATTAGATATGTGCTCTGAATACCATTGGAGCGACTGTAACAAAAACTCCCCTGAAACTGCAACACGACATGAAGTATGATACGTCCCATTCTATCTTCAGTGGAATCAGAGCACCCATGAACCCAGGCCCACAAGAGCACCAGCTCCCAGGAACCTGAGACCAGTTAATATTTTGCAAGAAGTCACAACCTGTGAGTTAAATCATAACTTAATATCCAGGAACCCTCATTCTGGCCTTATGATATACTATTACCTGAGAGGTAATAGTTCATGTAATTAGAGTCTGAATGCTTAGATAAAGATACCAGGCTGTAGAGAAACATTTATTTTCAGCAGGATTGTGACTTGGATTACATTTCTCTATGGAAAAGAAGCATTGCACATTACTCCAAATGAACTATTTAGGGCATGAAAAGAGCAGTCATTTACTCTGATAAAGCACAGATATGGACACACTTGATTCTTCAGGGCAGGAAAATAGTGGACTACTGGCAAGGGTAAACTTCAGACAATATGTATCTTGCAGCACTACAGAAAATTATGGAAGATAAATAATGAGCACAGTATCTACATAAGTGAGTAGGAAAAGCTAATGAATAGGATGCCACTTCTCCCAAAATTGGAGGGATCATCCTTGATCACAGCATGCATGCTGTGTGAAACTGTGTGGACAATCCAGATTTTTGGAATCTGTACCATTCCCACAAGCAAACAGAAAAGAGCAAGTCAGTTACCCAAAAAAATGGAGCATGATATAGCAACAGCCTCAGGGTTAAAATTTTTCTCTACATTGGAGAAGAAGAGATGCTCACCTGAAGCTCAGCATCTCAAATTCTTTCTAATAAGATGGCAGTATGTTTGCCAACTGTGGCTCAGAAATCCACTTGATTGATTGACATATATTGCTAAGGGAGCTATGGTTTTTCCGTACATATCCCAAGTACAAAAACTGGATCCAAGGCATTTCTCAGATGCTTTGCTTTCCCAAGACTATCCTGAAAACCAAGCCTGGACCTACAACAAAGTGAGTAGCACGCTCCAACCCTTCTGTTTGAACAGTTTTTCCATAAAGAATAAAGTGCATGATTTGTAAGCCCAGAAGAGAACAAAGAGGGCCCTAACAGTACAAACCTGTTGTTCACCTTCTCTAAAAGACCATGGCCATTCCTTGCCTGCAAAGCTGCTTTTGCATGGAATGAGTGCTGGTAAAGTTGCAGTATCAGCAGCTATCATCTACTGGCTGTGTGTTTTGGAAGGGAATAGCTTAATCACCTTTGAGCATCAGTGGGAATGTAACTGAATCACAAGCCATGAGAAACTGTCCTAATAAAGCCACTAAGGCCAAAGTAGTGCAGCACTAGAAAAGGAAAATAAGGTGCTCTGAAGTCACAGCTGGTGGCAGACATGCTAAGCAGACATGTTTTCTAGACAAATGACACAGATATCTCAGGGAGAGAAAAGACTGAAAAAAAACCCAAATTATATCATCATCCCCTCTGCCTAGAGGCTCCAAGTCACTTTGCAAAAGCCCCAGGGTCACAGTTTGAGTTAGTCTGGTTAGGCTGATCACAAAGAGCCAATGCCAGGGAACACTCTCCTACAAGGTCAGTATTGATATCAAGACACAGTGAAAGCTGTGCCTTATTTAAAGAAAGTCCAAGGAGATTTAAGAATCCCAGTAGCACAGACAAAAGTTTCAAAATTTCTGAGAAAACTCTGATATCTTTATACCTAGTTAGAGAACCAAAAAAGCCAGGATTCTTGTTGCTCAGGATATACAGCTAGATACTGTCATTGGAGAGCAAATTTGAAAGAATGTAGGTCCCCTTAGTTTTTAATAAAAGAATCTTATGATTATTTTAGAATTCCTAAGAATTCCTTAAAAAGATGTGCCTCTGAGAAGGCACACTCTTAAATCTGGAAATAAATCTGTCTTCTCAAAGTAAAACACAAATCATGAGGTTTTATCCATCGTTTAAAATGCCACATACTTCCAATGATATGCACCTAAAATGAAAACAACCATGATCACCCATCGTAAAAAGTTTCAGAAGGTTAATTATAGGCTCTCTTTCCAACAAGGAATATATTTGGTTATATTTGGGCTAAATTTTGAAATGCTTGTCATGCTTCTCCAAATATGAAATCCACATTTCTTCGTGCTGTGCCTTGGATCTCTATTTGAAAGAGAGAGGCAAGAAATATTCATCATGGGCATGTTGTTCCAAAACCTGCAAGGAGAACAAAGATATTACTCTGAAATTAGATGCACTGCCCTAATCAGTAAGTCACTTCAAAATAAGACTGAGAATAACTTCTTTAGTCTTCTCCTGCCTTTTCAGTTGTTTAAAAACAAGCATTATCTTTCATGATGTCTGCATTTTTAAACTAAAATTTAGTTTTAAAAATTTAAACAACAGCTAAATAACATTTATCTGAGCTGATGTGGAAGAATACTTGCATTTGAGAACTGCCATCATTGTGTCAATAATAATTGAAAACACTGAAGGAGTTGTTCTGCAAGACATAAATCTTTAATCAACCAATTAACAGCTTTTTATACATTAATTTATACTGAAAACATCATTCCCATGTCAGAACCTCACAAATACAGGAGTGCCACCACATAGAATCCATCTACATATAAACCAAGTTACCACTGTTTAGCAAAAGCCTGTCAAGCTAGAGGTCCACTTAAACATGCAAGAGCTGCTTCTTTTCATCACATCCTAGTTCTGTCAGACTGACTTTTTGGCATTAAAAAAAAAAAAGGAACAAGCCTAGGCAGCATAGCTGGACAGCTCTTCCAGAATTTTAGACAAAAGACTGTGTAAAAGTTATTGTCAAACACACCTGCCCATTCCATTTGCTTATATGTCAGTGCACTGTAAGTCTTTACAGAGCTCCTACTTTGCAAAGCACCTTCAGCACAAGGCTCTTTTCAACTGAAAGGTTCTGTTTCACATGAAGTTGATAAGATGATAAAAGTAAATGTGTCTTTCCTTTAAGGAAGGCTTGTAGCTACTAAAGCAATGAACAAAGAGAGTACTTGGTCTGAATTTGCTCAAGATCACATACTGGGAGATAAGTAACTGCAAGTCACATTCATGTACAAATGCCCCCATTAGTCTTTGTAGTTTTGAGGCTTTTTGCTTTTTCTTTTTTTTTATTTCTCCATTATAATTACTTATCATTCAAAACAGTAAGTATCCCTGCCAAATTTACTTGATCTCTCATCAGTCCCTGATGTGGAGGTGCTTCTGACATGCCTGCAGGACCTGTTAAGGCTGAGTGAAATATTACTTTAAAACAGCTTGTTCACTCCTGCTTGGCTGATACCACAAGGTTGGGATGGGCACTTGTGTCTGTTGCCTAAAGGCTTTAGTGAGTGCAGTCTTACATCTTTCACAATGTGTTTTTACTTTTTTCACTCTGGGTCTCTCAGAGGTGGACAACCTTGAAGGAAACAACAAGGAAAATATTTGGGCTCTTGTACTTGCAATACATGAGGACGCAGATTCAAGGAAATAAATATTCACCTCTTCCTTATATCACACACACTAATAGTTCAGCTTTAAAGTATTTGAAAGATAAAGGATATCTGGAGTTAAGCTTATTTGGAAGGATACAGGACCCCTCCACTTCCTAGAATTAGACTCACATACCACCTCCCAGGGAGAGCCTAAACCACTTTAAAGTATACTTGAGTGCTGTTCTTAATCACTCCTGTTGCCATAGGTCCACTTTACATGAAATATCCACCAGGGTAAAGTCAGAAAAATAGGCAAGACAGCAAAGTTCCTTTCCTCTCTGCACAAAGATTTTAGCATTCTATGCAATACTGAACAACATTAGAAAGAGTACTTGAGAGAAATCCACTCTGGAGTAACACATCCAATACTGGCTGGTGATCTCTGTTGCGAGATAATGGATTCAAAATCCCCCTGAATTACAAAGAGAATTGAATCTGGGTTTCTCACATCTTCTAAAATTACAGTCCAGAATGACTGGGTAGGACGAAGTAAGAGAAGAGTAATTTTTCTGTCTGGCTCTTTAGTGAACAATGTTTGTCACTTCTCGCTTTTACCACAAATTTGCAAAAATACAGTTGTCAAAGCTTGTCTTTTTCTTTTAGACACAATGTTTTAGTGAATTTAGCACTAAATTTGCTGAGAGTTTTGACAACTAAAATAAAACCCCAAACTATTTTTCTGGTTTCATTTATAGCTTAAAAAACCCAGAGCAGGCAAAGATTAGAAATCACAAGTTTTACTTCTGTGAAAATATGTGTGAAGGAAACTGAAGCTTTGCATTTAAAAAGACTCTCAGCTTGACTCCCTCTCCATCTCTCCTTGCATCTCTTTCTTAGTTTGTGCCTCATGGTTTGGGACTTATTGCACCAGTCACTTTTTTTCAAATATCTCCTGCCACACCATAGTATCCACATGCGTATTTATCCTGCCCCAATCTCCTTCATCTCAATGACAAAGCTAAGAGTAATTTTCTAACCCATCACAAGGCAGAGACAGCCTCAGAATGAGCTTAAAATGCATAAAGCAGGCTCCGGAGATCCCATAATTTCTGTAAATAGAGTCTACCCCACCTATCAAACCTAAATAGACTTCACAATAAACAGCTGGGTGCTGTGCAATACCCCTCACTGAAGAACAGATGTAAGAAGGAAGACTTTCTTTCAAAATATTTTTATTAATATGGGAAGATCTTCTCTTTCATCAATCAAACTATTACATTCTACAACTTGTTTTTAGTTTGCAGAGTGCTCCCTGCAAGACACCAAAGTGAAAATTTCTCATGGTTGGTTGAAATTCAACCTCAGTCTGGTGGGAGACAACAGTGTCTATCGTCATGATGATCCAGACAAAATCCAGGTTACTTTCCAGAATTTCTTTGCCTTCACTGTCTGGGGATGGGATGGATAGGGAAGGGTCTCACACCCAGATCCCCCCACCATGTGCTGGCATATCAGCCAGCTGGTGATGAGTACACAGAAACTGACCAGGTACTGCTGCCTATAGGCTCAGGGGAAAATCTGTCAAACAGGTTCAGAAACTCATTTGCTCTCTTACAGCTCCTTCTGCTGTACCAGTGGTGCAGGAACCATCCCCACAGACTCACAGAAAGTACTGCAGCCAAGAGATGCAGAGAGGTAGCCTATCTCTTTATCAGATATTTAGAGCAGAGCAAAGACTGGCACTGAATTGAGAACAAAAAAGTACATTTTCTCATGCTTCTCTCTTAAGATTGATGGCAAGCATTTGATGAGGGAATCACTAGAGTTAAATAACTTGCAACTTTGGTCATATAATTACCTATTTTTATGTTTCATTTTCTAGCATTATTGACAAACACAATGAAAAGCTCCATTGTTTACCTCCATATTAAGCACCCATAACAGATCACAAAACGGTTGTTCTATATGTTTTTTAAGTGTGCATCACTTCAAATCTGGTTGACTGCTAGCCATCATTTTGTTCTGCATGGTTGCCAAAGATATCTTGAGCTTTTATACTCAGAAATGCAATATTATCTCTAAAATCTGTTCTCACATCTTACATTTTTTTTTTTTTCAAGGCAGTGAAAAAGAGACTGCAATAAGATTTAGTACTTGCTGTGAGTACTAGGTACACTATGTCAAAAAAACAGGTCTAGCCTGGATTTGTGACTTTCATAACTTCATTTCATTGTTGCTGTCTTTGCCAAGTCCCCAAAACAACATAATTTGATTTCATATAATTCAAATTACTACAAGTGTTACATGGTTGGTACAAATGAACAGTGTCTGAGGAAAAACATAAGACCAGATTCATGTAAACATAAAGATGATTCATTCTTGGAGTAATTTTGTGTCAATGGAAAATACACCAGGTATAAATTTGGCCTCATGACGCAGAACTTCCAGGAAACATGAAATTATTGTAACTAGAGATCTCAGCTGACGTATGAATTGAAAAACAAAATAGAAATGAGGCAAATTCAGCATGGACCTAAAAGGAGTGACATCAGCCCTATTAATTACTGAACTGAAAGAAAATAAAAGCCTGGATCAAAATAACCTTTAAGTACAGAGAGAAAAGGATGAAAATATGAGGCAAGAGGAACAGCATAATGACAGATTTGAGAAGCAGCACATAGTAAATACAATGACTAAAATGGAAAGTGTTTTCCATGACATTCAGAACAGAAAACAAATCCTTGGCTTCTGAGAAACACAGTTCAGAGAGTGCTCAATGAACTATACACCTTTCGATAAACATCCTTTACGCCCATTAATAACCAGAGTAATAGAGCTTCTGCTAATGCCACACTCATGCATAAAATTGTGAAGAGCTGGCTTTTGATCTGATGAAATTAGGGTAAAGGTAATCTGTTCCTACATAATTGGTATTGACATTTTCATCACTTCGCAAAGGGCACAAAGTACTGGCTTCTCTCAGGAGATGCCCCACACTTTCAATGTAAACTCTCACTAGTGTAAAATGTAGGTGGCAGAGTAAGGTGCAAAAGAGAAAAGGTCAGTATGTATTTTATTACAAATAAACCTATTGGCACATATTTTTCCTAAATTTGAGAAGAGAATGTCAGAACACCATTAACCCCGCTGTCCCAATCTTCTGTCTTGGGGGAGCTGTGGGAACATTACATCCTCCTCCTTGCCTGCTTGGGTTTTCTGCCTATGGAGGATGAGAGACAGGGGCCACCTACAACTTGCTCCAATGTGGTTAGACACGGTCAGGACACACACTTGGTGCCCAGGACTGCACGCAGCAATCATCTATTAATGTGCACAGATTCTACTGTGCAAAGAGATAATTCAGGCCAGAGAAGAGTGGAGACATTTTTGTTGCAGTTCTTTTAAGGAAACTGGCATATTTTATTACACTAAGGTTCCTCCTAAAGCAGGTAATTTACTAATGGTGTCCCCAAATATACTATAAACCCTTACTTGGGAAGGGTTTACACATGGAAGCTGTGACAAGTCAAACTGTAGATTCCTTTTTCTGATAGTTTACTAAATCCACAAGAAATGGATCATAAAAACTCAGGTTGACAAGTTCTCCAAGAGCAGTGAGGAGATGTTTAGGCTCACTTCCATTCACCTAATTTTTCCTCCTGAGAATTAACCAACAAAAAGGGATGGGAGAGTGATGGAGAAAAATAAATCTCAGTGGCCTCTCTCATCCTTGTGACACAGTAAATAATTATGGGTTGAGAATTTACCTTTGTTAAAACATGAATGTATTTTTTTTGCTGAAAGCTGAGGGCGTAGAAATGATCTCACCAAGCTGTATCCCTAATAAATTGTACCATGTGATGATGAGTATAACCACTGTATGAACTTCATAAGCACAAAAGAAATTTCCATGTACAGACAATCCCAAAAACGCAACCTAGGTGCAATGTGGTTTCTCCACGTTCTCCAACATGAGACTTAGACATCCCATTCTTGACAAATGAGCTTATTACAATTGTGTTATTTAGAATAGCGTCATCAGAGGGAACTAGTTCTTTGTGACATGCCTGTATCAGACTTATCCTTACTAGATTGCAGGTCTGCAATCTGAAATCACTAACAGCCTATACTTGACTATTTTTTTGGCCTGTAAAAATTACTCCAAATAGACATATTTGAGGGGATTTTGGCAGTGGTAAACTTATTTTTTCCAAAGTACTAGAATTGCAATTACTGTGAGTTAGTTTATAGAGCTGACTTGCCAAATAATAGACTTTCTAAAAGATAATGAAAACAGATATACAGAAATTTCTTACTGCAAGTTTCATCATGGAAATATTTCCATGATGAACAATTAATATTGTTCTTTCTTGGCTTTATTGTCATGAATTATTTATCTGTTATGATAGTCTTAACAACAGAAGAGATTTTGGTGTTTAAGAGCTAATGTTTATCTTTTCAATATCCATTTTCAAATTAATATTACTTAGTCTTTAAAATACTACTAAGTAAGGAAAAGAATATATTATTCTTGTAAGTCAATCCAAAACCAAGACACTTTTGTTCAACAGGAAAACATGTCTATGTTATTATCTTGGTAGATTTGTTCTCTGTCATATTTCTTAAGGAAGACTTGTAAACAGGCAGGGATTTAGTAAAAGCCATTTTCTAAATAAATAAAAGTACATTATTTCTCTGTGGCAATCACCCTGAAAAATACTAAGAAAATAAAAGTAAATTATTTCTCTGTGGCAATCACCCTGAATAATACTAAGAGAATCCTACCTAGTTTGATGCTTCTTTTTACATGATAAATGATGACCAACTGTCCAGGCTACTGAGCACAGATTCTCTTACAAAGTAAGGCAAGGTCAGAAGTTTAGGCATCTATCTTTACACGTCTGAGTTGGAAAACAGCACTCTCAATGTTTTACAAGTGCATCCCTGACCCAAAGTGTAAAATTTGGTGCAGGTGATGCTACCTAGTACTAACTTGAATAACAAAAGCAAATTTCTATAACAATTACTTGATCCTGAAGTCTATCTTCAAAATTGCCAATGAGATACTTGTCAAGATCTGAACTATTAACTTCAGCAGCAAAGAATTTACACATTGCCCTTCTGAGGATTTCTGTGATAGATATGACTAATAAACCTATCCAGGAACTGGACAGGAAAACAGAGTTGAGTGACTGAATGATAAAGTGACAACTTCAGGACCAGAAGGAGTTAGAGAAGCAGTACAGGCACATGTTATCAGAATGGGAAGCAGAGAGAGGAAAGGAATTTCCCATCAACCTCCCTAATCTTACTTCCCTTGTTTGCTTTCCCATTATCATAGGAGAAAGAAGGAGAGGAAGGTTGGAAGAAAAGCTAAGCAGAAGAGAAAGGAGAAAATGTGGTTTTAGTTCCTTCCTATCCATGACAGGCAATACCACAGAAACAATAACTAAAACAGCAGATGCAAAGGATCAGAGTGGTCTAGAAGGACCAGGAGGGAGGTGTCATGTAGATATGGGAATCACCATATCCCTTATTATTGATACGCCTTAAGAAACTCCGTAGCAACCCAGTCTGCATATGAACATAGGCTCATCCAGGGCAATAACACCAGCTTCACCACTTCTGCTTACTCAGGGAATCCTAAAAGTACAGACATAATCTTTTTGTTGTTGGCTTGGGGTTGGAGTTTTTTTACACATAACTTGGAGTATTTTTCCCACAGTGAATTCAACTGTGGTTTTCTCAACTTGCTATGTGGCCACGATCAGAGAAAAATATCTTATATGATTTGGGTAAAATCCTCTACAGCAAAAAATAAAACCTGATATTTTCTTTTAATAGTTTTACCAGCTTCTGTTATGGATCTCAATTAGCCCATTTTATTGATAAGGTCCTGAAATAGTCAGAGATGATTCAGAGTCCAGAGGTCTGATTTACTAAAGTAAATCTGCATGGCTGCTTGTATACTCTCTACCCCCCCCATCCTCACTCCAACTCACTGTCATCGCTGGGTATGTTGAAGGCATTTGCCATGCCCCATGCAGAGAAAACAATTCCTTCCACCAGGTCTCAACCACATCTTAAGCTCAATAATTTTAAATTACATAACTGAGCTATGCTGATCATAGCTGGATCAGAAGGAACCAAGAGGATCTGATGACCTATTGCTCTGATTCTAAACAGCCCTGTTCATACAGCTCTGAACCCTCAGGGCTTTGGTCTGAGGTCTGCTTGCTTAGTTACCACATCAAATAACCAAGGACCTCTTGTCCTGGATTAGAGCATATACCTACAACAAAAGATTAAAATGGAAACATCTGTCCTACACTATTTACATACGTGACACCTAACAAAGGTTTCATAGACCACTTGCTCTCTATTATCTAGCTACAACTGCTATGCTACTGTACAGGGGATGTGCTTTGAGAGGCAAAATGCACAGTGAGCAAAAGATAATAAAATGGTCACATTAAAATTAATAACAGAAGCACCTCCTAATTATAAAGCAATAGGCCTTATCTTCAAACAATTTTATCTCTATTGAAAGTAACTATCAGTCTGTGTAATCCGTGTATGAGTAGTCCTGCAGATGAAGTTACAAAGAGATATTTTTCTGTATCTTAACTAATTTATTTTGCCAACAACTAATATTTTTAGTGTATTATTCTGCCAATATCTGTGGTTTTGTCATCTAAAGAAATTCATGCTACACTAGTCACCTCACCATGGAAAACATAACACACAGAAATTGAGGGAGAAAAGTCAAGGAAAATGTGATGAGAAAGAGTAAGGGTATTGGTGAAAATCACAAAAATTTAAGGATTATTTTCCTTAGAAAGCAGGTGAATAAGAGACAATGGGATTCAAAAACACAAAGAACAAGACTTATATTAATTTCCTCTGTGTCACAGAAGTAAAGATATTCAATCAAAATATGTTATCATCTCACATGATTTTTACTAGACTCTGGAACTGCATTTCCAGATGTCACAAGCATCAGGGCAGCAGCATGCTTGAAAAGATTACAAATTCAGAGGTAGCAGCTGAAAATATGGAACAGAGCTAGCAGCATTTCTGAGCAGATTAATCTTCATATTTTAGGGTGTAGTGAAAAAGTATCTTAAGCTTTTCTGAGGTTTCTGAGCTGACCACTTTTACAGTAAGACTGAATGTCTGATAGGGCCACCAACTAAACTACTATGTTATATTACCTCTCAGACCAGTCTTCACCTGCAGAGTGGAAATGTTGAAACTGACCTAAATTATCCTTTTTTCCTATAAGAATCTAGGCATAACCAAGAAATGCATTCGTTTTTCCACCCCAGTGTAGTATCTGCCCACTATCCATAGAGTGAAAGATTGCCTTTGACAAATCAAAATCACATGTGTACACATACAGAAGGAAGACACCTACCATCACCTTCAGAAATTGGATTTATATTGAATTCATAACTGCTGTAGGAATCCAAAAAGAGCTACATATGCAAGATATGGGACATAAAATGCAGTGCTGTGCATCTTAGATCCATTTAGCCTAAATCACCTATGTCTCACAAAGAGCTGGAGGGACATCTAGTGGACTTGTAGACAAGCAGGAAGGCCTTTGTGCTGTCATTTTACTGCACTGCTCCTTCACGTCTGAGGTGTCAATGTTGGTCTTCCCACTAAATAAGTATATGAAATACCAGAGCAGTACTAAAATGTCCACCATGCAAAACAACCAGCTACAAAACACTGTCATTAACTCTAAATCTAGCCCAATACTCATATCCAAACCAAAATACAATTTAAAGCAAATCTACACTTTGCTGATACTATAAGATCAGAACTTGTTCAAAATACAGACTGAGGCATTTTAACTATAAATATGTAAAGTTCACATTGCACCAGCCTTCAAAATGTGTATATGGCTTAACACCTACAAAAATTCCTTTACAGACTGCAAGAAAGAGGTAATTCTATTTTTTTTTATCTTCTATAAAAGTAAAAGAAAATTATCTTCCAGTTTTACCCCAATCCTATTGGCTTCAAGAGGAATAATCCGTGGGCATTACATACTTTGGAAAGCAGAATGAAACATTCAGCAACATGTATTTTATAGTAACTATTCTTACCCAAGGTAGGAATTTTTACTTCCACTGGCTTTGTTCAATAATAAACCCGAATATTTCCAAGCTTCTTGGGAATGGAGTACAAGTGTACTTACACATTCAGAGAATAGGGAAGAGCAGAACTGTGGAATGCTCCGATTCTGGGGAATAATCCTACTAATTTCAAGTACTTTTGAAAAAAATTCAAGAGATACTATATTGGAGAGTGTAAACATTTCTAGCGCCTGAGTCCAACAGATGCATTCCAAAACAGTACGCCAGCCTAAAATCTGTATGTTTAAGAATACCCTTGATTAGTTTTGTAATGCCCACAGGATTTTAATTTGAGATTCTTGACCTGCAAATATTTTCAACTTTGTTTCAGGCATGGGCAATCAACTTTATGCTTAAACAAACTCTTGAGGTGCTTTAATCAAGAACCAACTTAGGGAGAATCAGGCAAAAGCCATTACTATCTTCTTTTCATTCAAGGGAAAAGATAAGTCTCAGCTTTTCTCTTTTCAGTTTTCCCTCTATAGTTCTCTATAGATGAAAATACAGAAAAATCCTCCAAACTGTGATTTTCAGTAACATTTTCAGCTTTTCAAATTTAAAAGTTATTTCATTCTATGGTTCGTTTTAATTAATGTGAAATGGGACAACTTCAGGTGGGTTTCCACTTTCCTCATTGATTTCCCACACACTTAGACAGTGTCTCTGTTCCTTCAAGGTTTGGAGGAATAACCTGACCCTCCTACTACTTGTTCTATGTCCCTTTATTACTTTTTTTAGTTAGGAGATCTCATCTACTTCTTCCTCCTGTCCGTAGCAGACACCCACTATAGCACGCATGTTGGCTGTCCACTAACCCTAGCTCAAAAGCAATCAGCTGATTTATCATGTAAAGCTCATCTTCATGTACAAGAAGAAATCAAAACCTTTGTCAGGCTGACTTTATGAAACACAAGTGTGCACAACCCACAAAAGAAGCATATGCTTCCTGTTGCTTTGACACGGGAACTCTGCAACTTCTGCTGCCTCATATGGACCCCCATTTTACAGGCTGCAAGAGTACACAAAGTATGGTTTCATAAGCAGGCAGTATTAGTCCACAGCAAACTCTGAGACACAAAGACAGATTACTGAGCATGACACTTTCTTTCACTGACATTTTGACTAAGGAATGGAGATTAACACCAGAATGTGCCCAATGCATTTCCTAATTAGATCATACTATAAATAGATTATATCTATTATAGATGACATATACATGTTTCAGGATATCTCCTGAAAGACAAACATGATCAAAAGTCAGGCCTCTGTATTTACTAGCTACACAGTATTTACAGAAAAGCTACAAAGAGGATTAATAGTTACACAAAGCCTGAAGCTGAGATTTACCTTGAGTAAGGATCTTACACTGTGTAGTTTAACAAAGAGAGACTGATTGCTATGTTCCAGTTAACCTCAGGGAGCATCCAATGGGACCCTGGACTGCAGAACCAAATGACTGCACCCTGTATTGCTAGATGTCCTAAATCCAGTTTAAAACTTCATTTTCATTTCTGTGGCACTCAAAATACATAGTTTAATTTTTAAAAGTTTACAGTGAACAAGTCCACACATACCACTTCAATGGTAAAGGTGGCTTATACCTCCCTGAAAATGACCAATAAACTTATTGCTAATCTCCCTGCTGAAAAAGGCAGCCAGCCAAAGCACAAGATTGTTACAAATGGATTTACAGGCCTGGGGAAAAAAAAAGTCCCCCTCTCAGGCTTGAAATCCTTTTGACTGAGAGATAATAGAAGTATTCTGTTTACCAGTGCCCCTCCCATTCTTATTCATGTTTTCACCTAACTCAATTCAACAACAAAACAGAAAAAAAAAACTCTTATCTGTTTCAGTCTTTAGCATACAGAGAGCAATGGAAATATTCTCCTCACCTACTGCCTTTTTCTTCTTTACATTTCTTTTAAAAGGAGGACAACATGACTGAGGTTGGCAGGGACCTTCAGAGATTATATGGTCCAATCTCTCTGCTCAAAGCACAGTCACCTACAGCAGCTTCATGCACATGATGTTCAGCCACGTTTCAAGCATCTACAAGGACAGAAACTTTGCAGGGTCTATCAGCAATATGGGCCTGTGTTTTTGCATTCAAGCAGGATTTCTCATATTTCAGTTTGTGCCAATTCCCTCTTGATCTGTCACTGGATTCACTTAGCAGGCTCTGTCTCATTTAGTGTCCCTGCTCAAATATTTGCACACATTGATAATAACCCCTTGAATTTTCTATTCCATAGTCTAAACAGTCCCATCCCATCTCTCTCAGCTTATCCTTACACATCAGGATTGGATCTAATCCCCTAATCATGTCAGTGATCCTTTTCAAGGCTCACTCCAGTATGTCAATGTCCTTCCTGGCCTGGACAGAGCACTCCGACTGCAGTCTTGCCAGGGCAGAGCCAAGCTGGAAGAAGCATCATCTCCCTCCATCTGCTGCAGAAGTAACACCTCCCTCAGTCTGCTGCAGTGGAGCCCAGGATGCTGCAGGACACCATTGCAAAAGAATGCATTTCTGGGTAATGACTTTTATTGTATCCCAGGTCCTGTTGGCAATGCTGTCACCCAGCCAGTCAGTCCCCAGCTGCCCGGGCGCAGGGGAACACACCTGGCCCACAGCACAGGCAGTAATTCCACAACCAGCGCAAGGCCTCGCTAGTGTTCATGTTGTCTTCCACTGTCACCACTGAGGCAGACCGGTGTAGCTGACCGACATTGGAAAGCCCAGCATGGAAACTACTTCTGTTTTTTCCAGGATCCCCTGGATACTGCCGGCCTGCCCTGTAATGTCAGAACGCTCAGAACGCCAAGGGAACGCTGCTACTGTTACACAGCTCAGCTTTATTCAACAACCTCGCTCCATGATGAGCACCGGGAGGCTGGAGAGCAGTTTCTGTCCAGCCGTCCCGGCCGATGGACGGTAGAACCCGCAGAGCGGCACACGGCCAGCCCAGCCCCGGCGCGCCTGAGGCGGCAGGGCGGGCTCGGGGCGGCGCCGCCGGCAGGGGGAGCGCGCAGGCCGCGGCGCGGCGGGGCCGGGGCAGAGGCGTTCCCGGCCGCGCTCGCTGTGAGCAGGGCCCTTCCCGGCTGGATCGGGCCCCACAGCGGGAATCACTGCGGAAAGGAGTCCGTGTGCTGAGCCACAGCCACCTTCTTTGCACAGACAGCGGCGGCTGGTCGGGGAGGCGGGCAGGGCAGCGAGCCTCCCCGGTACCGGTAGCTAAGAACACCTGGAATCCCAGCCATGCCCCTTCAGACCATTCATAGATGGCACTGAGCGAGCCGTAACGGGTTGCAGGGGTCCAGGGTCGTCTAAGGGACGAAACTCCCTCGAATTTGTGCGTTTCGGCACAGGGAGTTTCTGTGTTTGGAGGCGCAGGGGTGGGTCTGGGGAAGCAGCTGGCTCAGGAAAAGGGAATTTCACCCAAGGCATGATGATCTCCAGGAGCGTCCTGGGTCCCAGAACTGCGCTAGTCATTTGTGTAAGGGTTAACTTTTTTTTTTTTTAATTCCTTGGTGTACAGGCAAGAAGTGAATAACAATTTGGTGTCATTGGTACACGCGGTAACAAGCAAAAGAATGGAGTGTCCCATTCTAGGTCATCAACTAAGTAACAGCCAGAATTCTGAATGTAGCCCACCTTCCTGTCCAACACCAAGCACGAGTACCATACTTCAGCAGTGATTCACACACTTTCACATCACTGTTTAATGCTTCTCATAGCAAGTCTGGCAAAATGTCAATCCTGAAATGTGCCTTGCACTGGGGGTAAAGAACTATTATCAGCTTGGGATATTAATTATCATATGCAATCTCAGCAAATTTCCTCAAACAGAGCTAGAACCATGGTTTCATTAAAGCCAATTCCTGCCATTTCAGCTGTGCAGGACCATGTCCTCAGTTTATGGACAAGTCACAAGAACACTGTCTTCCCAATCACAGGTGCAGTTTCTGCACTTCCACTTGTAAAAGATAATCTCACTGACATCATCTGAATGTGTCTTCACCTAGTTATTATCCTATTAAAATAATTATGCCATCATTTTGAGCAACAACAATTTTTTTCTTATACCTTTGCATACATAAAGATTTCCTGCTTCCTAGATAGGACACAAATAAGCATTTATTTCATTAGGATCATGTCTTGGTTTTATTAACTGTCCTCTGTATTGCAGTTATAATTTCCATATTCTTGGCAACATGGGCTCCAATGCGTAAATTCTTCAGACGGGTTCTTGGAATAAACACAGTTTTCTGAAACAGCCAAAAATAGCTGTTGTGAGTAGAGCCTTGGAGTATATGTGAGAGGCTGGGAGAAGTGGGGGAGACAGCTCAGACTGGCTCCTGATCAGGGATTTCCAAATCATGTGAGCACCTTGTGGTGCCTAAGACATTTCAAAACTTCCCCTATGCGGGAAGGTACAGAAAGAAATTGACACTGAATTGCAAAGGAGGAACTCACAAGTTTACATTCTTTCTGGGTTGGTTATGAAGTTGGCCAGGTAATTTTTAGTCACTATGTAAACTAAAAACTTTAAAAGAAAGTTCCACTGCCACCTAAATTCCTGTACGTGGGATAAAACTGTCATAGTTGAAGTTAATGTTCAGTTCCTGGGAGCCCAGTGAAGACAGTCCATTCTATATTGGACTGACAACAGAGCAACACTACAAAACCTTTACCATGGAAAAATTACTGGTCAATAGCTCCTATGAAGGAGATTGTCTTTTGTCATTTGCATTGGAAAAAGTTGAATTGAGAAGCTGTTTAATGCGTCAAATGTATCTTTTTGCTCTTCTTGTTGCATTATTTTCTTTCTAACTCTTTGTTGTATGAAATACCAACAATTTGATAAAGTGACTTGCCCTCCATTCAGGTGTTGTATCACAGGTGAGAATGGCTTTACTTATCCACTGGCAGCTGGCTTAGAGAAAAATAATTTCAAAGAGTTATTCAAGAACACACAGGTCTTCATTTCCAGACATGAGCTGCAAAATATGCTTCAGGAGTACAACAGGCAAACAAGGTGGTGGCTGCTGTGGTTGTCTGAGGTGAGTCACTGTTCTGCTTCCACACTGACAGGGGAGAAACTTGGATTTATCCTGGCAGTGGTATGTTCTGGGGTGGTAATTTGCCTTTGGGTATATTCATGACGTATTTTGTTTCTCTCCTCCCATGTTCCCTTTTTTTACACCCATTTGTACTGTGCATTGCTTATGACTGAGTAAAAACCTTTTCTTCAAAGCTGGGAGACTTTGGTTTATTGTACTCAATTTAATTTAATTTTCTGACCGTTCTGCATGGAAGTGCCAACAGTGTGCACCTGTGCTTATTAGTGAGGGACCCCAGGGTCTGAGCTTGGACCAGTGACTGAGTCATGCCTTTCTGCCAGTCAGTCCCTGGCAGAAAGGTTACATGAGCGATGATACCAGAGATGCCATCACACTGGGCTGTAAGACAGCAAAGAGATTGGAAGAGCAAAGCAGCTTTAGAAGTGAGAAGTCATTTTAACTGTGTGGAACTGTGCAAGAACCCTTGGCATATGACGGCACCCACACCTGGCCTCTTTGCTGTGTATACTCAAGAGACAACAGTGTGGCTGTGTAACTGTCTGTGCCTGCCCATATCAACTCACAGAAGTCATGCACTCTGTGGGGCCTCACACTGCGTGATGGGGGCACAAAGGACACCCTGTGCCTGTAACATCTCAGTTCCTTTGCAGAGGAAAACAAGGCTGATAATAGTGGGCAGCCCAGTCTGAAAAACTCCACCTACTGTAAAAGAAGCTACCTTAAGAAACCATCTCAAAAGGGAAGCCCTTTGAGGGGTTTTCTGTTGTGGGCAACACCAAACTCATAATATACAGAGGTGAAGCAGAACAGTAAGTATGGGAGTGCTTTGCCAATTATTAAATCCAGAGACTTCTGTAATTAAAGTGTCATCAGAGATTTATATTTTCTTTTTCAAATGTCTTTTTTTCACTGGTGCTGCTGCGACATTTCTGATGCTTTGTTTTGTTGCATACGAAAATAAGTGTAAATATGGTAACATCAAGAGAAATTGGTCCATTAAAAAGGAAAAAATACTCTTAGAGTCACAACTAAGTCCATCTTGACCATCTTGTAAGAGCTCTTTATGCAACCTAAGGTTCTTTTGGAGAGTTTCTAAATAGTTGGAGATTAGCATTGGAGCTTGGCATACCCTCTGCCTCCATTGTGGCTAATAACAGCACTTACAGAGAAACCCAAAACATAGAATCCAAAAGTCAAAACATGGGATACATACATTTGATGCCACTATTCCTATATGGGAAGTATGGGAAAAATAGTTCTGCAGAAAAACAGGTTTTTAGGTTATCCAAGATTCTCCATTCTCTTTCAACAGAGTGGATTTTTAAGAAATATCTTGTCCAGTAAGTCAGGACTGCTACCATAGCATGATGCAATTTAGGAACAGGCTGCTTCAGTGCTTCTTACATCTCCAGGCAGTAGTCAAGGAGTTGCAATATACAATGTTAGATAATGTCTTTCAGACATAAAAAGCTCTCTATAAAGCTGCATAATTCTGCCTGTCAAGGTTTTGCTGATGATATTTAGGGTAGCAAAGATTAGTAGAGAAGGGATTTTCATTTATCACAGCAACCATCTAGCCTTATGCTGGTGGGTGATGGGGTGCTCTTCCTCCCACCTCCATTCTGGGACAACAGAATAGGGTACAGAAAGTTTGGGTTGGGTGGAGTGATAGGCTTACCCTCTGATTTTCTAAAAAGCTGTAGCCATCAG
Organism: Emberiza elegans; assembly: GCA_024865655.1. NCBI lineage: Eukaryota > Metazoa > Chordata > Aves > Passeriformes > Fringillidae > Emberiza > Emberiza elegans. The sequence goes on along the minus strand of JALJVW010000910.1, from coordinate 35,086,049 downwards.
AAGCTGAGAGCAAGCTTACAGAGATTCCTCCATTGTCCAGGAGACACTGGCAAGGCATTCTTATCTCTGAGGTCTTCAGAAATGAAAACAATAATTGCATTTCTTGGACTCACATTGGTGAGTCCTGCAAATAAGTCAAACCTACAGCAAGTACAAAGAAAATCCTCATTATTCAGAATCTATGACTGCTCACTTGTGGTGTTTAAAGATGTGCCTGATTAAGTTATCCACCACACTGTTCTGATAACTGCAGCACAAAGTGATATGGTGCCGCACGCATGAGTTCAAAAGCTTCATTACCTCCTGGCAGTCAGAAAAGCTCTTTCTGCCTTTTGCTTCATTGTCATTGTCTATCATTACTGACACTGATTAACTGCAGAGATGCTACAGACATCATCCACAGGCTTTCAGGGCTGCTTCAGTCTCTGGTGCTGGAGGAGTTTGCAAAGAATGTCTGTGTCTTGGGCAATATGGGTAGTAATATACCTGACAGAAATTTACCCAAGTATGGAAAAATATGAAATGCAAATCAAATATGTTCTGTGCCTGCCTCTGGGTCCTTTTCTGGCTAAATCTGAAGTTAATATTGGCAAAGGATTTCACTCCAAAAGGCCTGTTTCTACTCATTAAAATTACCTAGAATTATATCATTAGCTCAGTCTGTGTGGTTAGGTTACATTCAGAAACTGAACCTTGTTCACTTTTCAAACAGTGCCTGTTTCCTTCCAGTAACTCTAATAAGAGAGCAGACAACCAGCTCAGTAGTAGATGTCTACACCTGATCAGATGGAACCCATCATCATCAAAATTGTTGCCCCAGTCCTAGATTAGAGGCTTCTCAATCCCTACATTTTTCATTGTGAATCCATGTTTTCTTTTGAGAACTCTGCATAGTCACACTACTTCATTATGCTGGGTGTTTGATGGGAGGTGAAGACTTTAAAATGAATCATTTGGGCTCACTTCAGTAAACCAAAGTAGATTTTTTTGATTGTGGTCTATGATAACATTTCGTTTAGATTTTAAAAACAGCAGGAAAACGTTGAGATTTTTAAATAAAATTTGTGGGAACATCTTGTTTTCTGGAGAGCTACATGCTCACGTTTTTTCTTCGTGTGTAATAAAAACAATATTGAAATGTTGGAACTTTTCTCGGGACTGAAACTGGGCTCTGTTTAACAGCACTAAAATCTTACTGAATTCAGCCAATTAGGTCACAAAGTTACAAAAGGACATTACAGCAAAGGAGAGCCTACCATATTTAAACAGCTTTGTTGTGTTTTCCTTTCACATTTGTGTAGCAAACCATGATGTTGATTACAATGAAATACTGGCCACAGCTGGATGACTGGGGTATGCTTTCTGACCATGCAAATGAAGGGGATGGCCTGGCTTGCTCACAGCAGCACAGCTGGATCCTTTCCACAGCATGGTCTCCATTACACCTTGCACTGCAGCCTGTCTCTGACCTCGAGTTTTCCCTCAAACCACTCCTGGCCACCTTCTGAAGCAGTGCTGGTTAAAAGGTCCTGTGGCAAAAGCAGGCCAGGTAGGAGGCTGGTAAACACCAAACAGTAGGCTGATAGATGTCACTTCTCAAACCAATGCCTTGGTGCTGTTTAACTTGTTTGCAGTTTGCTCTTTGTTCACTACAGCTGAGTGGAAGCCTCTAAGCAGTGTAGACTGGCTTGTGGCCATGCAGTAAAGGTTAGCTCCCTTCAGAGCACCTATCCTTGTGCCTCAGTCATACCTTGGTGCCTCTAAAATGCTGCTACTACATGGTCTGCTGCTTTCAGCTGAAAGTGTTCAAAATACTGCATTTTGCAGTCCATCAGGGTGTTCTGATAGTGACATGTAGTGTGTGTATTGCAAGCCCAGGGATATACTGCAGCAGTGAATGGAGGGCAAAATGTATTATGGAATGACTGTAGAGGGGAAGGGAGAGAGAATAGCTCCATGTATTTTGGGGAAAAGAGCGTGGAGTGATCTGTCCCCAGAGCTATACCTGGGCTGTGTCCTTGCTAAAGCAGGTAGGAGAGAGACAAACCAGAGCCATGCAGTGAAGCTACAGCTAAACAGACTGAATGACCAAAGTCTCTCTCCTTTGCCCTTGTGCATTTAGTAGGAGCAGTACCTTCAGACTGTAATAAAATGTGTCCACCATTGGCTTTGGGAGCTCCTCATGCATCGGAGAACTGGAATCTAGTCAAACCATGCATAAGGTCATAAGTTCTCTAGAACCAAAACCTTCCAATGTCAAAATTTCACTTTTAATTTTAGGACAACTGGCCTTAAAGGGAATGTACAGTTTCCACAGAAAGAATAACACAAACATTTGCCCATCGAAACTGGAGCATTTTTGTGTATGGTTTGTGGCTAGGCTTTGAAGCAGCACTCTGTTGCATGGTAAAAGTCAAAGTGACAATATCGTCTGTTTTGCAGAGATACAATTTTATTACCGTGGTGCCCAGTGAAGAGTCCTCTTTAATAAAAGAGTCATAAATGCCTATTTTCAAAAGGTCTTATCTGAACCATAAAATTTATCTTCAGGCATAAGCTTTAAATAAGGCTGTAGCACTCAAGCATGATTTTATCTTTTGGCAGCACTGTAGACAGTATGTTTAAATTTGAATTGGTTTGCCCTGATTCAGTCCTTTTTGGTAACTTAAGGGATGCCACAAATTATAACCCATTTTTATATTGCTAGATTTTTTAACAGATTTCATAAAAATCCAAAGGCTGGTTTTATGCCTGTAACTTTTATGGACCAATAAATCTGTGAGAAGGAGTTGTTTTTCACAGCCAAATTCCAGCTCTGTGAAAGCACATCATTTTTATTGTCTTTGTAAAAATATTAATTGCTAAAACTAAGATTCTGTACAAAATCTTGTAGATACAGTTTTGTCATACTGGAAGACACCCTGAAGAATCATAGTGGTTTTTTTTACATTTTTATGTTTAAAGACTGACTGGGGACTCCTCACAGAGAACTATGGTTCAGAGCAATAGCAATAAACAATGTAATAAATGTGAAATCACCTCAGATTTGTGTGATTGCATCTTATGTCAATTAAGCCAATTCTATGTCTAGAAAGCCAACTGTATCCTGGGCTACATCAAAAGCAGGATGAGGGAGGGGATTCTGCCCCTCTGGTCCACTCTGGTGAGATCCCACGTGCAGTGCTGCATCCAGCTCTGGACACCGACCTGTTGGAGCGAGTCCAGAGGAGGCCACCACGATGGTTAGATGGCTGGAGCACCCCTCCTATGAGGAAAGCCTGGGAGAATTTGGGGTTGTTCAGCCTGGAAAAGAGAAGGCTTCAGAGTGACCTAATTGTGTCCTTCCAGTAAGTGAAGGGAGCCTATAAAAAAGCTGGAGAGGGACTTTTTACAAGAGCATGTAGTGACAGGACCAGGGGGAATGGCCTCAAACTGAAAGAGAGTAGGGTGAGATAAGATACTGGGAAGAAATTCTGTACTGTGATGGTGGTGAGGCACTGGAACAAGCTGTGCAAAGAAGTTGAGGATACCCCATCTCTGAAAGTGTTCAAGACTAGATTCGATGGAGCTGTAAACAACCTGTCTAGTGAAATGTGTCCTGTCCATGGCAGTAGCATCAGAACTAGGTGACCCTTAGGGTCATCAACTCATACCATTTTATGATTCTATGAAGAGTTCTTTTTTTCATGCACAGCAGCACCTAGCCCACTTTCTCAGCTGGGAGATGGTGGGGCAGGGCCCTACCTTCCGGGCTAGGCACAAGCAGATACTGGCATCCAGGAGCAAGTTTCTGTTTCCTCAGACTGTGTCTCCAGACCCAACGGCTGCACCAGCAGCCTATCTCCAAAATTGCCAGTGTACCAATTCATCGCCTTCTCTTATGCATCACCCAAAAACCTTATCTAATCCTTAGCCCTCCTAACACCCGCTCCACTCAGAACCGCCTCCCACCTGTCATCAGGTGTCTCAATGCCCGGTCCCATGTGTAGTTCGTCATTGCAAATCCATTGTCTGCTGACAGATCTGTGTTGTGCATCTGCAAAGCCATGTGATTGCTAGCTACAGAGCCACAGGGCTTCAGAGCCAAGAGCTGTTGTGCAGCAAGGCCACCCCAGGAGATCCACTGTCCGTGCATTGGCCGTGGTCACTACACTCCGTAGGCTGAGGTTTCCTTTTCCGTTGTTTTGGCAAAGAAAGTGAGCACCAGAAATAAACCAAAAGAAGCTTCAAAGGGGTGTAAGGACCTGATGATATAACCAAAAACCAGCTTGGGAAAGTTCATGCTAGGAAGTAGGTAACACAAAAGTACTTTTGTTTTTAGGAAGAATTGCAAAAAAATATTGTGATTAAGATAAAATGAAGAGTCATCCAAATGAGCTTGTTAATCAAATCATCTACACGACTGAAAAGGAATTGCATCTAAGCATTTTTTGTTGGTATTGCCAAATGGCAAAATTTACCATCTTCCATAGAATCATTGGAATTGGAAAAAACCTGTAAAATCACCACATCCAGCTGTTAACCCAGTGCTGCCATATTACCACTAAACCATGTCTGTGGAAAGGAAGAGAGTAGAAGAAAACAAAAGGAGATATTTGCCTTCTGAGGGAGAAGGAAAAATTTCTATAAATAATGGTGAGAAGATTCCAACTGCAGGAGGTAGCTCCTTGCTGGAATTAGCTACAGAGAGAGAGGAACACAGCACACATTCAGCATGCCAAAAAAGCAAGCAGCTGCCTGAGGATACCCCTTAAAAAGCTTTTGGACAGCACATGTCTGGTGTTGCCAGAAGGGAATGTTCATAGGGTGACAGACTGGTGATACCTACACTCCAATTCCCAGACCTGTTCCTGAAGCAAAATCCCATGTGCTTCACTGTCACTTCAATCTGTACAAAACCAGCAGGTTGTACTTCGGTCTTAAAAATCCCGGTAATTTTTATGAATTTGCCTTATCCTCGGTTTTTATTTCGCAGTCCCCTGAGGACTTTTAACTGCCTGCATCTGCACAGAAATTGTTACGTTTTTTCTGCTGCTTAGCAGTATTTGCTCCTGCTTGAAAAAAGAAGCTCAAATAAACTTACTCTTTCCTGTTTAACTCTATGTAAGAAATTCCATTAAGGGACACAGTCCTTTATGAAAGTACCTACTAGCAATCTTTTTGTCTCAGAGAATTCTTGACCGGAACAACTGGTCAAAAATACACCCCAAATGAGTTTTTACAGAGAGAAAAAATCCAATTTTCCCAATCTATACTGGATTTGAATTGCATGTTATAACTGTGATCAACACTATCATGATTCAAAAGCTGGAAAAACTTACTGTCATTTCCGGTTTAGCATAAATTTGTCACTGATATTTCAGATAGATCTAATCAGAATGATGTTTTCAGAGGTAATTATTTTTCCAAAAAGTCATTACACAGTACATTAGCCAAGAAACAGCATTTTAATACCTGGCACTGCATAATTAATTCAGCCTACACATGAAACCTGAGAAGTTCACCCAAAAGGGGAAGTAGACATTTCTTATCACCCTTGACTTGCTTACATTCCTGTGGCTTACTGCATATCAGCAATAAATTCCTGCTAAGTATTTCCATAATTCAGATTGGTGTGTCATCATCCAAAAATCTGGCAGGAGCTGGCCTGCAAAAGGGCAAGCATCTACAGCAAATGGAGCAGATCTACCTGTAATCAATCACTCTCTCAACCTGCATACTTGATATGCCTCTCTAAGAGTGAAAATGGTGCTGCATTCCCACAACACCCTGTGGAGAGGAGCGATTATAAACCGCACAGCTTGGAGTGTGCTCCTCATGAGTGTCCTCAGATGCCCAGATCCCTGAGACAGCTGGAGCTCTCTGGAAAATGGAACTATAACAGCGTCTTCTGACTGCTGCAGCCTAAAAGCAGGAACTCCGTGTGTGATCCTCTAGCAAACCCCAAATACCCATTTCAAATTCCCAGCAATGTAAAATGTGAGTGGGTAACCATCAGCTGAACCACAGCAAAGCCTTCCACCCACCTTCTGCAGAAAGTACCCATCTGGAAGGGGTAGTTTCCAGCAGCACAGTACAGGCTAGATGATGCTACACTTAAAGCCTCCTCTTCTTCTTACAGATGTTCAAAATACCCAGGGAGTTGGTATACCACATTGCTTTTCCTCCTCTGAAGGTTCCATGTCTTGCTCCCTTCATAGGACATCATTAAGAAAAATAAAATCTGTAGAGGTCTTTAATGTTTGGGTGTTTTTTAATTTAATGTCATTAATCTTGCAATTTGAGTAGCTGGTAACTTGGCTAAGAACATGATTGGTTAGCATGGCAAAAAATCCAGTGAGTCAGACCTTCCAGACTGACCTTTGCCCTTCACTGGACAAGTGACTTTTGTTCAGTTCTACAACAAACCAGTAAAGATCATTCAGATGAGCATACCCTGGGCAGTGCAGTCCATTGGGGAGCCCAGAAAGATCCCAGCCTGCAAAGGCCAGAACTTGGTGTTACCTATGCAAATTTCAAGGGGTTTTCCCAAATGAAATAGCCCATAACCAACAAAGAAGAGGAAGTCACACTTCCTCACACAGCCACATGAAAAATGATTGACAGTAATGGCATTTGCTGCATTGTGGTAGTTTCTCCCTTTGTCACTCTGTGTTGCTCTGTAGTTCTGTCAGTGGTTCCCAGCACTGGCTGGCTGGGTCTTATCATGACAGCCTTACTGGAAACTGTTGTTCCCACTGTTATTCTTCACAGAATTCATCTTTTTTTTTTTTTTTTTTTTGCACCAAGAAGTGTTTGTCAAGCAGAAATTCCCAACTTTGAACAAATTTACACAGATTACGGTCTATATTATATTTGCCTAATTTCCTTATAGGAAACTGGGAACAGGTTGTGCTTTTGGAATTACCTGGTTTACTTTCCCTGAGTTACCATCCTCTGAAGATGAAAAGAAGCTGTGTTGCAACTGGAAGGGATAACCAGTTTTATAACAGGTTGTATGTTCACTGATAACCTTGGTTATTGCCCTTTCTGTAGTGAGGCTTAGTTCCCCAACACTGCAGGCAGCCATCAGAGCCAGGAAAGTCACATAATTACCTGGATGCTGCAATCAGCTGTTCCCTGTAATGGCACAGCCACCATGGCACAGGCACTGATTCCACAAATTTTCCCTCTGGATTCTCTGGCATAATTCTCTAGTTCATATTATCTGCTTAAAAGAGTACCTAGAATTCACCTGAAAGCTTTCTTATCTGCAATCAGCTGAAGCTAAAAAAAAATTCTGGAATGAGAAGTAACATTGAAATGGTTGCCATTGATGGTGAAGATCCAGTTAAAAATCAGTCCGTGAGTGCAGCCTGAAGACAGAAAAGTTTAAGAACTCGAACAATTTTCACAGAGGTCTAGAAAAAATGAGGAAAGAGATAATGAAAAAGATAAGAAAAGATAATTGATTACAGTTTTTAGGTTCTTACCTAAAAGGAAGCAATTCTGGCAACAAGTCAATAAATTAAAATTCACCTGAAAGACAAATACTGATATTATATACCTTTTCCTTCCCAATGACAGATTATGTCTTCCCACATAAACAGTTGGAGGATGGAAATTACTATAGTAAAACAGATAACAAATTACTAAAGTAAAATAGCTGAGATGAGAACACAAAACCTACATCTGAAGCCAGTTTTTCAGCACAAGGAACACGTAGGGCAAAAAAAATATTTTAATATCTCTGGGAAAACAGAGTAGGATCATCACAATGCAATAAAACTATTATCTCTATGGGCTTTTTTGTTGTTTTTTTTTTTTTACTAAATGAAAACTAAGAGAAAAGAAGGGCTAGTAAGAATGCAGACCTAGAAGCAAATCTTGGATCTGCAAGGCTGGATACAAGGATGCTATAAACAAACAGAGATAATTCTTTATGCAATAATGGGAGACACAATAATATAAACTAATAAGTAATACCTCTGTAACACAAGAAGCCAGGCTTCACAATCAAGCAATTTCCTCTCCTTAGAAACTATGTCTTATTGTGTGCTTGTGTGGTCCCTGATGACTTGGACCTGCAATTCATTCCTCAGTCATAACCTCATAACAGGGGATAATTTGACAGCAGATATATCCTTTATCTGTTGTTTCAAAAGGTGCTACATTAGTCATGCCTTGCACATTCCTCTCATGTGCATTCCTCTCATATATATCCTTCCAACCTTCTTTTTTCCCTTTGCATCAAAGTGGAATTAATATTTTTATAGGAAAAAAAAATTGCAAACTCCCATTTGCTTCCCATGCTTGCCCTTTCAAACTGGAAGGACCTCCTGCAAGGTCTGATGTTGCTGTATTAATAAATAAAGTTAGTCAGAAATCAAGAATAAGATCTGAGAGGTAAAAATAATGGCTTGCTGTTTTGACTGCGGTTAAGCGTTCGGTTTGAAAAAATGTTCTTGGAGCCCTGAAGATGAAACAGAAACATCATGAAAAGGAAACTGCTGAGGATAGATAGAGGTGGGTGGGAAACGGGTGTCTGAAGATATGTGAGAAACAAAAGGGATGTGAAAAAGTTGCTTAGCTGCCTTGTCAAAAAAAAAAATAGGGAACTGTGGATTTCAAGCTTTGCAAAAACTTCTGTGACAGTTCACAGCCTTGTGCCCAGTTTTCTTCTGAAAGGTGTACATGGAGTAACACTAGGGAAATCAAAAGAGCCAAATCTATGGGAGACCCCATAAAGCCCCCCAGCCATCATGGCAATGCCACCAGGGCTTTTCATAAAGAAAATCATCCTCAGGAACAAATACCATGAAACAATAGAATATAATAGATTAATCTGTAATTGGCTTTTATTTTCTTTTATGAACCCAGATTTCTTTTCCTGTGAAGCAGCATGGAAGTCACCCCCAGAGTAATCCTCCCACCTCAGCATGAGCAACTCTCCCCTGGAATGAGCAGGAGCCAAAACAAAACCACACCTGGGCCTGTCTCCTGTACCCTCATCTGTTAACCAGCATTGCATGTGCATGTGTTTGTTTTATGAAATGCATGTTAGAACAGGAGGGCAGAGCATTTCATCTCCCTATTATATATACTCTTTCCCAAATAAATGGTTCAGAGATGTTTTCCTGGCACACAGTTGGTTTTCTCAATCCACAGTCTGGCTGAGACATCAGGTTTTTAAGTCTATTTCCACTGGGCCACAACATTGCATTCCCTGCTTGTCCCAGAGTCACTGCCACAGAGCTGCAGTGCTGCCTATGCAAATACCCCAGCACAGCCATGTGCTCCAGGGCCAGTTCTTGGGCTCTGACCAAGGAATCCTGCTCCTTCCCATGAGTTACTCACACACCAGGCAAAGGCAGCTCAAAGACACATCAGTGTCGGGGTGTTGATCATCACAAGTTTGCACTAAAAATTCAGTCTCACCAGTCCCCCAGAGGAAAATTCCAACCTTGTTTGTTCTCCTCACTGTACCTCAAGACCCTTATTTGCATTTAATATTGCACAGTTGGATGGGAGTCCATCTTCCCTCCTCTTTTCTCTCAGATCCAATAGGTAATTTGCATACTTCCCAAATTATGGAGACAGGGCATTATAAAAAGTCAGTACCAGAGCTCAGACACACATTGGCATTGGCAATCACCTGGCTTCACCTCCTAAGCTTCTTCTAAGTTACCAGACTAAGCTTCTGGTAACTTCTAAACCATCACATCATAGCCTTCAGTAATCCAGCACACCAAGAGAGGGACGGCCTCCATTTCCTCCTCACTTCGCCACTTTTAAGAGAAAAAGAAGCTGAATTGCTGCTGAGGAGTCTTGTTGGGCTTTGAAAACACACAGAGCAATGGCATCCAGAAGGTTTTCCAAATGGACCAACTGAAAAATCAGAGATTTGTCAAGAATGCCAAGGAATGAATAAAGAAATTAAAGAAAAAACAAGGCAGGTAACTAAGTGTCCTGGATCTTGTGTGGAGAATTTTGTGATGCAGTTTCAGAGGAACAATGCAATTGTGGAAGTACTTTTCAACACAGGTTGAAATTTCCCCATCAGACTCCCAAATGCAGCAAGACTTGAGCCTAGGCCCAAATGGCTAGTCTGTTCTTTCCTTACCAGTCATTATGGTTTAAAAGCTGTTTCAGTTTTTCACAATTAATCAAGTAAATGCTAAACCTACGCAGCTGTTGAGAAACACTTGATAAAAATCACAGCTGAGAAGGTGAAGAAGACTAATCCAAAGCAACCACTGCTTTGCATAAATTAAGAGATTAATACAGGGAGATGTATCATTCACTGCAGCACACTTCCCTTTGGACCACTTCCCTTTGGAGCACTCCATGGCTAATTGCCTCTCAGTGCAATGCTGTTCCACAGTTTTGCCTTTTGTCCCCAGCTGTGCTGTTAACAATCTGTCTGAAGACAATGATGTCTCTAGTGAGAAGAATATGAGGACAAGATAGAGGGCGTGGAAAAGGTATCTGCCAATTAAAGAAGAGATACTGATGTACATTTTTACTGCTAAAGAGGAAGTACATGTTGATTTCTCAACTGTTGAATGTACTTGTAAAATATCCAGCTAATAGCATAAACCATTTCCCAACCAGCCTACAGTATTCAAGCTGAACATGAAAAATTACAAATGGGTTTTGCAACAGTGAGCAGCTGATGATAAAATGGTAGGATATTCTCAATGCTGATTTAAAAAAAAGTGATGTGTGTGGGAAAAAAACAGTCCTATCTCTGCAGCTACAGAAAACACCACTGACACCACCACGACCATCACCACTCCTACCATGAGCCTTAACTAATGCAGAATGTGTCCTGTGCTGGCTCCTGGGGCCTTGGTACATTCATGAAAACAAACCTACCATAATGAGTAAATTGCAAAACTTTCTAAAGCTGCCTGTCTTGGCAGAAAAAGATTACAGTCCATACCTTATACTGTCAGATAGCCTGCTGCTCTAGACAGAAATTATTTGGACCAGAGGATCAGGACTCTTTTCCCTTCAAATCCAGCCCTGTAGAGACTGCATGGCTATACCATATTTAGCAACCTACTTACTGTACAAACAGCTCAATAAAGAGTGAACATCCTGTGCCTGGGTCTTCCCTGCAGATTGGCTCAGGGCATATTAACATTCATGGAAGTATTACCAGAAACTGTCTAATGCAAGGGAACTATCTAATGCAGTTGTCTATTTTTCCTTATGAAATTGATTAGTTGAGGGGATATTAATGAAGCATCTGTCTATTCTGTCCAGTCTACAAGAAGCAGGGCCTGAAGAAAGCATAAAGCTGTATTTTTTGTAATCCAGTACTGTATTGTGTTTAGCCATAAACACTAAGGATTGAGATCTTGGGCTTCCAAGAGTTCCATGTTGTCAACAGTTCAGTACTTACAATTACTTGTTAAAAACAGGCAGGTAATTGTCAGCATTGTTAGACAGAGAAGAGAGAACAGGACAGAACATCTCTGTGCTGCTGTATAAAATCATACATTATCATATTTTGAATACTGTATACAGTTCAAGTGGTTGCCAAATAAAGAATGACTAAATAGACCTAAATTCTTCAAACTGACAAAAAGATCAAGAGAAGATAACATAGCAGTCAATAAAGAATGCAGGAAAATCAGTACCAAGAAACAGTTCATTGTTCTTTTTTGACATAAACATTAGAGCTCAGTGAATGTCATAGTGGCTGGTGACATGTTTAAAGCAAGGACAGATACTTCACACATCACCTGCTTAGGCTGTGGAGTTTAATGGAATGAGTAATAGAAAATACAAGATTTACATGAGTCCAAAAAAACACTTAGGTAAATTTCTGTAAGAAAAACCCCTCCAGATATACTAAACATAAGAATAATTCATTCATTAAGTTCTTAAGAAATGCAGATGAACCTGTTGAAGACAAACTAGGCAATCGTTTGATTTGACGCAGTACAAACTCTCATATCACTTACACAAAGTTAGGGAAGCCCAAGGTACCTGGATAGATACGTGGAAAAGGTAATGAATGGTTCAGAGAAGCTCTGCTCCTCCCTTGAGCACTCTGCAACAGATAGGGAAGGATGGGATTTACAGAGGAAAAGATCTAACTGTCTGTGATTTCCTACTTTCCCCAGACAATACATTTTTGCTCCTTCTAGCTCCTTACCATCAGTTTTCCCAGATGTCAACCATCTGGGCTCAACTAACAGGAGAGAAAATATATTGTTGTGTGGCAAAATGGAAATGTGTGCCTCTAGCTCCAGCCTCACAACCCTCCCTCAGGGTGGACTTGATCTGGAGATGGCATTAAGGGAAGCAGCTTGTTTCATCATGAGGTGCAACGTGGTTGAAGGAGGAGCATCTTTGTCACAGGACACAATGAAAAGGTGGGTGTAACCCCACGAAATATCCCAACAGTATCTTGCCCTGACTAGCATCAACGGGGACATAAATTTTAGCCTTTAGAGGAACTAGCAAGGATGACAGCAAAAGCGCAGAGGCTTATAATGTTCTGATCCAAAGCCGATTAAAATTTGCCTAGTGAGAAATAGATTTGATTCCTCGTGCATATGATTTGTTCTCTCCAAATAAACCCATAATTACCCACATTTCAAAAGCTGTTCCCTATGCCTCATAGTGTAAAAACTTGGTTTCCATTTACCTGGAAATGAATCACTGGACTTCACAGAAGAATGAAAAGGTTTTGTGCTTCTGGGAAATGAAACTCAGTAGTGTGCACATATTGCCAAGCAAAAAGTAATACAAAAGAAAAATGAATCCATATTTGACTGGAATCTACTACTAATTACTACAGATGGCTTACAGATCCGAGGCATGCTTTCCTAGAGCAGGACAATATCTCTTCTCTTCATGACAATACTAAGTGAGCAGGGAACAATATAGTTTCTGGCGGACATGGAAATTGTTGCTGTCAGGCAGTGGTTCACAGGGCAGATGATATGCAAGAGAAAGTTTCTTGCAATGCTCTTTTTTTGTCTCCCTTTGTCTCAAGCTTCACACATATGAGCAGCACACACCCTTCACAAAAATTCACAGCTATCAGATTAGACATAGGGAGTTGTGGTTACGAATTACATTACAATGAACCTTCTTTTAGTGACACTCCCACTTTGCTGAAGTTTTTCAGAATTCCATAAAATTGCCTATTATGCTTAAAAGCCATTTCTTTACAGATCTTAAGAAATAGATAAGAGAATGCTGCTACCCTGTGTGCTGAGTCATACAAAAATTATCTTCCTTAAAAACTTGATTCAATGGTTCATTTCTGTGAGCTAGAAAGACTGTATTGGAGTATTTTCTGGAGAAAGAGAATGGAACCTTGTGAGAGTCTGAAATTATTTCACTTGTAGAGTCTGGGTCTTTTAAAATACTGGAAACACACATGGTGCATTCCTCAAAAACAGTCTCTACTCTTCTCTTGTATTGGGAACAGAGCATTGGTAAGCTGGAGTACAGCAGAGCATCCATTCAGGAATCACAGAATCCTCTTTCATCTGAGGCAGTAACACAACAGCAGCAATTTTTGTACAATTATTTCCTGTGATATCCGATGTCTCTGCACCAAGCAGTAGCAAACAGCCCTCACAAGTACATTTATATTATCTTTGTGGTCCTTTTCCTTGTGCAGCCTAGGTTGTATATATGCTGCAGCACAGCATCAACGGGTTATTTGGTGAATATTCCCCTGACCATAGAACCAGATAGAAGTCTGGTCACCTTGGTGCTTACAAAACAATGTCATCTCTAGCATAGCCTTGAAGAGCTAGAAATGGGCCTCTTGAAAGAAGCCTGATGGTCACAAAACACCCCAGAAGTGAGCTGCCTGGAAATGTGACAAAGGATTTGAGTCAGGTTTGATATTTATGACAGTTTTCTGGTCATCATTGACTCACAGGCTCAGCCTGAGTTTCTGAAGGAGGGGACTGTGACTGAGGTAGCTCATTTGGCTCAGCTCAGTCTCATACCTTAAGAAAGCCAAGACAAAAAGGGTGAATTTGGGAAATGCATCTCAAACAACACTACAGAACATATATCCAGAAAAAAGGCTGGCATTTGGTTTATATAAAAAAGCAAGGACAGATACCAGATTGCTGTCTGTGCTCTTGCAGAGCAAGTTATCCTCAATCTGGAAACCACATTAGTGCTGATCAAATCATCTATCCTGACTTCCAGTAACCCTTTTCAGATTAGCCATATTGACACAGAATATGTCGGTGTCACAGTTAAGTGACTTCCTACTCAGCTACACACTCAGCCATCTTAGCTCAAAGACAGAAAATGCTTGTACAGTCTAGAAATATTCTGACATTTTCAGACACTCGTGGTTCATTAGTGTAAACAGGGTAGGGCACAGGTAAGGAACTGGGTAGACAAAAGAGCACATCAATGGAACAAGCAGAACATTCAAGAGTTATTATGATATTGGTATTTGCAGACAGATGGAGAACCATGTCTTTCCAGAATGGGCTGGCAACAGTCCAATGCGAAGCCTCTCAGCTGGCCAGGGTCTTGCAGAAAAATATCAGTGAGTGAAAACTACAGATGTAGAAAGACATTCTGGATTTCACAAGGAATGCAAACAGAGACCAAAAGAGGAAGAGCCACCTGAAAGGAAGCTGACTACCACAGAAGTCCAGTACTGTAAGATTCATTATAATATTACATAACTAAAGTAAAAGTTTGCTTCTAAAAAGTTAAGGGAAACCGATGTAACGCAAAAGAAAAAAGAAAAAGCTCTGTAAAGTTTCACTAGTTTTTAGCGGGAAAATGATCATGCAAGAGCTACCAAGGCTGTGTGGCTGCTGTGCACCTTGGTGTTTCTCCACTTGTTTGAGCCACCTTTGCTTTTTCTCACCACTGATAGACAGTTATAATTGAAGAAAGGAATAAAAATGACAGGCTGTTTCCACAGGCCAAACAAACTGTGAAGTCCCATAGGTAAGAAGCCCACAGACTCACTGAAGAGGACTCCCTGTTATACAGAGAGGTTCTGGGTCAGTTTGCCTCCCACTCATCCTGGCGTTGTGCCCCATGAAGAAGGCAACAAGATAATGTGTAACAGGCATGAAGGTGAGAAGCAACTAGGTAGGGAAAACGTATGTATTGGGTGCAGAGCAGCACATCTGTGGTTACTCTCCACTCATTTTCCCATTTTTCCCGGAGGTTCTGAGTGAGGAGTAGCTGTGAGTCAGGAATGTGAATGACACCACGGTGGCCAACTTCGCCTCCCCTTCCCTCTCCCACCTCACAGTCTTTGTCCCCTCCAGCCCATCTCCCCTGCCCCACCTCCAGTCACCCCACCCTGATTTCTGCATCATTCTTCAGCCTCTATGGGCTTCCTTCTGCAGGCTCCATGTACAGCATTTCCTTCTGAGTGCATCTCCCTGCCTGTGCCCATGGATGACTCAAAGTACATTCTCCCCACCTTATATCTCTGGGATAAAAAAAATTACTTTCCCCCCATCTTTTATCTCATCCTATCTCTGGGAATTCTTTTTGCTTTTCATCCTTTCTACTTCTAAACACATCATGTCAGGGAATCTCTCGTGACAAAACTGTCCATCAAGCACAAATCCAGATTCAGAATGCATATAAGCAATGTAAGCAAAGCTTGGAAATCTCTGCAGTGTGTGATCAGACACTAGAACCTGTGAAATATATAATAGTGGCTATCAACTCAAAGGCAAGAGTTGGTTTATTCTATTTGCTATGATATGAAAAGGTACAAACCCTTAGGGCACTTATGTGGAGACAGCAATGGAGAAAACAAGCCCATCCACAGCTGATTTTGAGAACTCATACATCTTTAAAAGAGGATGATTTAGCCCTCATTCTTTAGAATGTAGTCAATGACTGAAAATATATCTGAGAAATTTCCCCTATTAAAAAAGTCTAGGAATTATCATCTGTTTCTCAGTAGTTAAGATGTCCTGGTTTTACTGTATCAGCTATATATTAAGAAGTTATTTAGCTCTATACTAGATGGAGAATTAATCTGTCTGCTGGTTCCTAGAAAGTAATAATTTCTTGAGTGGTTGTGAATCCAATACCAGAACCAACCCGTGTTCATTTAGATAAAGGTTTTCAAAAAGGCACTTAGTGCCACATGAAAGGGCCGATTCCTGCAAAGTATGAGTCAGCAATACTGGCAGTGGCTTGACATGCTTGTCACAGCACATGTCACAGTCAAGATGGCCACAATACACAGAGGATCACCATTCAATTTCAGAAGGCTTTAAATATCCCCATACAGAGCAATACCATACCTCATCAGAATGCTTCAAGCATCTGCCCTTCTAGTTCTTTAGCCCAGCCTTCCATACCCCTCATGTTCATGCACTGCCCCCGTGTGCCCTCTGCTCCCCTTAGTGCTGGTCAGCGCCCCTGGGCACTCCATGGCTCATGGCTGTCAGTGCTGCTCACCTGCTTTGCACAGCTGTGCCCACTGGGGATGTGGCTCAGCCACAGCCCCACCCCAATCACCACAAACTGTGTGCCTACAGCTTGAAGTGGTAGAAAACCAGCAGGGAGGAATAACTCCCATCATTGTTACTGGACTTGTAACAGCTTTACATGTTTACACAAAAGGGCCTTCTGGATAAGAGAGAGAAATTGTTTTCTTAATCCTGGAAAGATATTTCTGTGTACAATAAAGAAACTTACAGAGGATATGAGATATAAGATAAAGTCACCATTATTTTTAGGCCAGCTGTTACAGGATATGAGTAAGGGGAACTTTTCACACTAAATTGAAGCAAGTACATTTCCTTCTGTTTGTTAAGCACAGGTGTGTTAGACTTCAGGCTGAAGTCTATTGTCAGTTATGACAATTCAGTCAGTCTGCCACCTAAGGACCTCACAAGCAGAACTGTTTGCACTCCCCTAGAGCTGGGCTCCTTCCCTACTGCTGGCTCACACAGGCCTGATTGTGTAGTCCAGGAAATGAAATCAGCAGAAAAGTACAAAACTAGTCATAATTTCTCTTCCCATTTATTTCCTTGAAGTAGTTTATCAGAAGTCCAAAGGAGACAGGTCAGGAGCAGAGCCTGCAAAGCAGGACTAGTTCTGCTGTGGCGCTTGGTGAATACACAGCTGCTCTAATGAGGGATGTGGCAATTCAAGCACAGCACTCGACTGTAACTTGCTGATACCAAGGAAATGTATGTATTACTGCAAATAAAGAATACTGCAGCAGCACCAGGCTGGTTTCCCACACCAGACCACATGTCAGCATACCAAGAAAATAAGTCCCTAAGTCAGCAGAACAAAATTGGTTTAATTTCTGTCTTAACTTTAAATGTTAGTTTCAGGTTTGTGCAATGCACTAGAAATAATGGAAAGTCTTAAAAACATTACTAAAAAGCATCTTATCAGTCTTTTTGCTATAGCTCAATGATATTCTGATACATGCTAAGATCTCAGAAGAACTGGGATATTAATGCTCTGTGATAATACTGAGAATGTAAATATTAAATGAAAAACAAATACATGCAGGTTATCTCAAAATAGGGTCCACAATAAGCTTATTGTGGACTGGGCCCACAATAAGCAAGAAGAGAATTTCCTTCAACAAAGGAATGGAGGCTCTAGACAATTAGCCAAGTCTATAAGCAACACATAGGGGATTTTTGAATTTCATTATTGCTACAACGCGTTTACTTGTACATTGATCAATGTTGCAAAATTATTGCATGTTTTGGGTGAGAGAAAGAAAACATTTCAGTGGCCAGCAGAGTGTAATGAATACTTACAGAGTTAGGAAAGATTTTAGTACTACCTTCCTTCAGGACTGACCTAGCAGTGTTTAAAATATCTTGAGAAAAAATTTAAACATCTTTACTTTTGCAGCTATGAAGGCACAAGAACAGAAGAGGCTGTAACTTCTCTAGAAAATACTGTACCTGAGTGGAACTTCTTCCAAGTGGGTTTCATGTATGAGGTGGTCTAGTCACCATCTGGGAGAGCAGAAAAGCTGCTCCCAGAGCGAGCCGGAATTTTGTAATTAGAAGAGGCAATGTTTGGCTGAAGCAAAATTATTAGAAAAGGACCCATACAGATCTGCTCTGGAGTCAGTCAGAAAAGCTACCAGCAATTTTCTCACTACACAAATGCAAATAGGCAGACCTGAGCCAAAGTACAGAAATACTACTAAGGATTATTTGCAAACATTTGCCACCAGCAGGAGTGTTGTAAGCATTTAGGTGGAGCTGCCTAGGCTCCCTTTAAGACAAGTATCCAAGCAAAATGAAATATGCCTGGAAAGTACCTGTCTCTCCCCAGTGGCCATCATGGGAGCCTAGACTACTATCTCTGGATAAGAACCTTACTTTCAGGTTAAATGACATCTGCTATGTCCCCTGTCCAAATTTTCCTGTAAAACAGAGCCATGCTTTGGTATGGCTAGTTTCTTTGGTATTTTCAGCACTGCAGCCAACAAGAGATGATGTACTGCAAGAGGGTCAGCTGAAACAGGACTTGCTCATTGAAAGCACAGGGCTTAGTACAGCTCTTGTTGCTTCAGGATCTCAGATGAGCTTGCCATTGGAGGTGGTGTTTTGCTTTAGCCTTAGATACACCTGTATCATTTCAATTAATTTTCAGTCTGAGGGCATATTCATAAAGTTGCTCTTAAGATATCATGGCAATAAAAATCACTCTGTACAAAACAACCTTTCCTGCAGAAAAGACTTTTCCACTGGAAGAAAGTGAAGAGAGTAGGGTTATGATGCTCTCTCAGCTGGATGGCCAAGTGTCTTGTTCCTGGCTGCAGCCTGAAAGGTTTTAGAGGAAAAGCAGGGTAGGTCAGAGCTTCAGGCTCACAAAGAAAGTAACTCAGTGCTCTAGGAATGCTACCCTGCTGCCTCTGCTTTTGGAGTTGCAGCACTGCAAGGATTGAGACTAGATCTAATAGATGTGCAGTCTAAACAATAAAGCTTTTCTATCAAAAGAGTCAAGCAGAACTTGACCTCTCCAGAGCACTTCAAAAATTCTTGTGTTTCAATGCAGTGGATATGTGTCTTACACCATACTGTGTAAAAGTGTCAATGAATGCCTTGAAACAAAACAAACAATTCTTAAAACCCCACACATTCAGAAGAAAAATATTTTTTATTGATCAACTAATTTCTAGTTCCCTTACTCCTCACCCATATTCCTGATCTCACATGATCAATTCCACATGGTTTCAGGATATGCTATTAATCATCTTTTATTTTACTTTATTCTCATGTTACACAACAGGAAGTACGTTTGACAGGACTATTTAGTGAAATAAAGGCCAAATATTTGCTAATCAGTACAGTGTGTAATATTATCCTGAACAATTGAGTATAAATACTGATATAATGGGGAAAAATACTTTCATTAAACTGTTTCTTTCTAGACCAGATTTCCACAAGGCAGTTTTAAATATCTATCAAACCAAAGACAAATAGGAAAATTATCTCCAAGGCAAACACAAATGCAAACACAAAAAGCAGTTGTTAGATATACTTAAAGAACATGGTCTGTCATGGTGAGATCATCAGAATGGCATGAGAAAATCAAGACAGGAAATTGCAAAGAAGAACAATGTATCAAAGCTGAGAAAACTTCCTCCATTATTCATTTCTCAAAAACCTTTTCTTATGGCTTAAAAATGAAAGCTACCAACCAGAAAATCTGAAATACTTGTTCTATAGGTACACAAAGTACCATGAAAGTACCACTTAGAGCTTGTTTTGCATAAAATACTACTTTAGATGGGAAATTTGGACCTGATTTTCTAGGTGATCTAAGACCCTTTTTTTTAAATACTGGGAAATAAGGAATCCTAATCTGAATTTGTCATATTAGAGTAGGCTCAACTTGCTAAATTCTTCACTCATGAGAATAATCTCACAGTAATTAGAAACTGCTGTCCTGAGAGATGACCAGTTAGACCAGATTTGCAAGCTGCACCAAAATACAATGTTGAGAAGATATGAGGACCTTGAAAACATGTTGTTAGATTCAATGCAAGGACTCCACACTCTTCATCCTAGGAGAAAAACAGAAAAGGAAAGAAGATTGTTGTGAGGTTATTTCCTCCAAAGCGTGAAAAAGTTCATTGCTATATAGTTGGTATAAAATAACAAAAATCTAACAATTTGTCTACAGCTTGTGTACTTGACTGTCACCATTCAAACAGTGCTTATATGAGCAAATAAACAAAATCAGATACTTTTTCTGAGCGGTATCTTCTGACAAGGGAAAAGACTGCCTCAAGGCAAGGATGGTAGCCCATTCTCAACCACATGATTTGCAGAGCTTTTGCAAGGCTGCATCTTTTCCCCATCTTTGAACAAACTTTTTCAGACCATCTCTATTTTCTCTGGAGCTCTAGGTAGCTCCCACTCTTCAAGGTTGGCTCTGAAAGGTATCCTTAAAGGAAGAGAATTTTTAAGGGCCCAGGGTCTACCAAATTATACCTCCATGGGCTGCATTATTTACTGATTTGTCTATAGCCTAGGAGAGGTGTTTTGTAAAGGACTGTGGCAATAAGAAGCAGCACTGGAACAGCTGAGCAGACATGTCTAATCAGTGAGAGCACAGAGGGATCTGACCTGCATGCAAACTTCAGTGAGAAAGCAGGGGACAGGGGCTAACAATGTGAATATCACGCACAGCACATCTGAGCTTGTTTCAGGGCTCCTGAAGGTTCTGTTGTTCCTTTACAAACTTCTCACTACCACTGGTTATTCACCTCCCTTTCTCCTCACTTTGGCAGCAAGGCAGCTACCTCTGATTCCAGACTAAACTGCAAAGAGAGAAAGCAAGAGGAGAGAGAGCACAAAAGCAGGGAATGTCTTCAGTGGGAAAGGGAGGGTTAAGAGCCTGACATTCCTTCTAGCTATATACAAAATTCATTCTGATATTCCTTCTGTGCCTGTTGCAAGGCCAGTGATATGGTTTCAAGATTAAAAACCCCATCCATTTCCACAGATGTTTCAAACTGTAACTTAGATGGATACCTGTGTGTCATGGCTTTTGGTGGATTTCCATCACTGTTTGACTGACCATGAAAACCTGAGGGAACAAGTTCAAATATAGGTTGCCATTTTGTTTTCATTATGATTCACATATTTTTTCTCAGAGTAACTGATGTGGGTTATTGCTTCATACAAAATACATAAAGTTCTTATTTTATAGGGGAAATAATGTCTCAAAATGCTTGGCTTTATTAAATAGAATCCAGAAAAGTGGTCAAAATAAATAGAAAATTTGAAAGAAGCACAAAGTAGTGCCTCCAAGTCAATGCTATTAAATTCAAATTTGAAAAAAACCACCACATTATTTTCCCATTTTCATCCATTGTAGAGCAAACAAGACCAAGCCATTGTTATTCCCAAAGTACAGCTTTATAGAAAATATAGAAAAAATAAGTACAGCTTTATAGAAAAATGTTATCCATTGTAGAATAATAAATTATACATGCCAGAAAGCTCTTCTTAAAGTTTGGGTAAAGAGCAGCCTTCCTGATGGTTAGACACAATGACTTTTTTGTAATAGATGTTTTTTAATAACATCATGAGTCTTCTGAACACACTGACAGTGCCTGGTATCTTTAACAATAACACTTTACATGCATATTTCTATTTTACAAAGATGTACACAGTATATATTTTTACTGTGCCATTACAAGATTATTTGTCATTTGCTTTGACATTTGTATAAACCGTATTGTCACGGATTACAGACAAATCTCAAGGCTGATATTGCCTTCACTTTTACATGGATGGCTTTACTTAATATCTTAGGCCCAAACACAATAGCATCCCAGTGTAACAATTATCACCCTTGGTGGCTGCTTTAAGAAATCTTCATCACATCCTGATTTTAAAAGGCTAGGGTTTAAGAAATACCTTTTTTATAGAAAATATGCATTTAAGAATACAAAAGCCCTTAGTAGTTTTGCTGTCACTGATACATTAAAAACTTTACACCTGAGGAGCAGCTGGTGGCTTCGAGTGAGTCATTAAGAACATTGGAATTATTGCAGTGAGACAGACCAACCCAGTTCATTGTCCCACCTCTGACACTGACTTGCACCCTCTTGCTTATAGGGAGATTTTGGGAACACTGGTCCACAGATAGAGATGGATTGATCTACCAACTAACGTAGATCACATTATCCCAAGACCATAAATTATATCAGCATCCATGAAGCATGAGGTTAATGTACAACAAACACAGTGATCACATATTAAAGTTCTGACATTCTTGATTAGTGCACATTTTCTCCTTTTTTTCCTGAATCTCCACAAATTCCTAATCAGAAGGAAAAAAAACCAAAAAACAACAACAACCAACAAAAACTCCACAGAAAAACACACAAACAAAACAAAAAAACTAAACCAAACAAACAGGCTTGTGAGAAAAGTTAAATATTTAAATCCAATATTGTGCACAAAAAGTTCTTTAGTCAGCTTTTGACGTTCTGCTATTTTTGTTTACTGCACAGACACCTTCTCTCCTACTGTGAGGTGCAGGGAAATTCCAAGACTGCCATCTCTAGAGCTTTTAATTATTTTACATGCCTTTGTCATTTTTTTTAAATAGAAAATATGAAAAATGAAAAGGCATCCACACTGTATGAACCACAACACTGATAATTTAATTTATTCATCTTGAGTGGGCTTGTTACAAGTTTTTCAGTGGAGAAGAAACCTGAACTGGCATTATATGAACTATATAAAAACACAGGGGACTACATTCAGACCACAGATTCAAGCTCCCTTCTTTTTATTACCAGGCTTCCAAATCTGAAGCTGTAGTTAACTGACAGGTGTTTTTAGACAACAGGGAAAATCTGTCACAGGACTTACTATATTTACAGTGAACTAGAAGGATGTTGGTTAGTTGGTTGTGTGAGTTTGGGGAAGTGGTTTTGGCAATGCTCAGATTGAGGCTTCTCTCAGCATGATTCCTTTTAGACTTTTTAGTTCTAAATTGGTCAATCCACTGCTGTACTGCTCACTATAAACCCCACAGCCTTAGTTTGCTCTGAACTCGCTAATTTCTGCAACACCTAACTTTCAGGGCTTGGAGGTTTTAGACTATTTTGGCTCCATAGTGTATCTGAGTGTACCTCAAATCATCATAATAATAATATCCAGAAGCAAACTTCTGTTTGCTGGGAAGTGTAGGGAAATGCTGCTATCCCATTTGCAGGGGGGGGGACTGACAGCAGGGCTGTGCTGCAGTCACTGCAACAGCAGCAGTGTGTGCCTCTTGGCCAGGTGTGTTTTTAGCTGTAACCTCATGTACTGACACCAAGGCAAACACAGGTGTGACACGGAAACTGGCACAAGAATTCACCCAGGAAGCAGAGGCAGCAGCCAGGCACACAAGCTGCCCTTGCAGTGCTAATTAAAGTAGCTCATGGGGTATATGAGTCCACTGTCTATAGAGGACTCTGAGCATACCTAGCTCTCATGCACACATCCACATTCAGTCAGGTGAATCCCACCTCAGTTTCCCAGTGAAAACACACTTCACCTGAAATGTGCTCTTCTACAGAAACAAGACCCAAGCTTCTTTTGTTAACATGCCTACTTACCACAGAAGGTATCACAGATCTGCAGTGGAACTGAATAATCTACATCTGTTCTCCAGCCCTTTCAAAAGAAAGAATTGAGGCTTATTCCCCTTTCAGCAGAGCTGTTACTAAGCACTTGTGTTGACAAAACGAGATTGCTTTATTAGTTTACTCAAGTGACTGCATTTTGAATCTGTTTCTAAATTTACACATATGGAGATTGCTGATCTAGTGTATATTAAGTGAGATGCAATCACTTTTAGGTCTCTAAATGATAGAGATAATCATAATTTTTGTTGTTATTGTTGTCTGACAGATAATGTCTTACTTACAAAATAAATAATTTATGCAGGAAATCATCAGTCTCCCCACCATATTTCATTTCTCACTAGGGAAAGAACTACTACTCTCATTACTCAGAAGGCTTTTGCCAATCTCACTTTCATCTTCCTTCTTTCTTCCCAGCAGCAGAAAGTGAAGCTGAGAAGGGCCTTGCAGGGCAGGTACTGGAACCTCAGAGCTCCACTCTCACTTTCATTTCAGTGTCTGCTGAGAACATTAACTCCAGAGAGGCATAAACCTATCAGCTTCATGCTCACTTTCTATGAACAAAATTTCTTAATGAAGTTCAGGTACAGAAATAGTGTGCAGAAATGTCAGAAATAATTTTCTCAGTTCTACTTTCCTGAGTGCTAATTCTAGGACACCATGCCCTTGCTGTGCTGTTTACTGTATGCCTCACCTTTTGTAGTCAATGTCAATTTTTGAAAATTCATCTATTATTTACTTGGATCTTTTGATAGCTTGGAACTTTTTTTTCTATGAAGGAACACATAAAGACAGGATTAGCAATATCCTGATGATATCCTTTTATCTGCCACTAACAAAGGAGCAAGATCATGGAGAGCAACTTCTTAGTTAATTAATGTCATCTCAAAGAAAAGTGGTGGCAGCATACCAAGCTTTAAATAATGCTCTTTGCCAACTTGATTTGCACAGTAATCAGATTTAGCTGAGAGGAGAAAGCAGTGAGAGTACCTGCTGGTTTGTTTGGTGTTTTAATGATTTGTTTATTCCTTTATTTTGTACAGGGCACCTGGCAAAAAGCAAGACACATACCTGAATGCAAATTGTTGACCAACACATTTCCTGTGACATAGTGATTGAAACAGGATCTCCCTAATGAATAAAAAAGGAAGTTGAAAATCACTATTTTCCATACCTGGTAACAATGAAAACATACTGTATCTCTCCAGTTCTTTGCTTTGGTTTACAATAATGCTATTAGAGTTCTACTGTGTTAGAAAATCAATGGAAGGTTATTTATTTTCAGAGCTAACCCCAGATCTCAATGACCATAAGCAGCTGGTGTAGTTTTGCCAAGCACAGTGTGGCAGCAGAGGAAGAGGGCTGATGTTACTGCACTTTTCTGGAGCATCACAAGGAGGACACTCTCCCCCCGCTGTTTGCTTCCTCCCATCATCTTCACTCTTTTCCCTGGTGTATGAGCTGAAGGAATGACCCTGTCTTTACAGTTCTTCTGGACTTCCCATCCCATTGTATGCCGAGAACAAGCTGAGCCTTAGGGCAAAATTGTCCTAAGTGCCTGGCTTGACAGGCAATATCTGATTGATTATGGTTTGTCCTCAAAATAATGTCTGGTACTGCACCAATAGCTATGCATCCTACACCACTCTCTTCAGGGTGGCAAACTCCTAAAGTAATTTGGGGCAAATTAGGTGAATAAATTCAAGCATGACTGAAGAGGAATTAGTAGTTGGAGGATCAACATTGGTTTCTGGGAACACAGAGTGAAGTCTTGAGGAAAACTTTGTGTATACTGCTCATGGTGTTGAAACAGGAACTGTGTGTAATTTATTTGGGGTCCCATTCTGTCACAGTAGCAGAGGACATAACAGCTCTTTACCAAAGGGAAGAAAACAGCATTTTTAAATGCATCAGTGCCTTCATGAAACACACACTTCAATATCTTGCTGTGATTTATTGGTGCTCCACCATTACCCCTTTCACTTAGCTATTCACAGGGAACCTTTAAAACCAAAAAATATCAAGTCCACAGATTTCATGTGAAATAGACCAGCATAAGGGAACCTTCCCTGAGTGTTGACAGCTCTTCCACAAGATCTCCATCTCTGCCAGTAATACAGAATTTTCCAGACAGCTTTTCCCTTTAGGATAGACTCTTGATATTACCAGCACTGCCCTCTGTGGTCTGTGTTAATTAGGAGAGAAGTTTTTTTCCCAAGCCTTTTGCTATGATTATTCAGCTCTGGGAACTCCTAGAGGAGCAAGTTATTATCTCCATTTTTGCATGTCCTCAGATTGTGCTGAGTTGGAAAACTCTTTTTATCAGCTTTTCTGTTACATTCAGCACCAGAGGTGCAATAACAATCTAAACTGATTCATTAGAAAAGAAATTCAGCATTCAGTGTCCAGCCCATTATGTTAAGAAATGCTTGTTCATAACTGCCTGGTATGTGCACTCTTCTCACTAGAAGAATCACAAGTACCTGAAAAAGGCAGAGTTGCATTGTGTCCCTGCATGGTGACAAATAAGTACAGCTGGAATGCACCTTACAGAGAGGACAGATGGAGGAGCTGTGCTTGTGTGTCCTAAAGCACATCCCCCAAGAGCAGGCATAGCCAGGAGTTACAATTCAAATCACAATATCTAGATTTCTCAAATTTCTCAGAGTTCATCATGTGCCAGCTCATGTGCCTGGTCAGTGAGGCAGACAGC
This sequence comes from Emberiza elegans, assembly GCA_024865655.1. Lineage (NCBI taxonomy): Eukaryota > Metazoa > Chordata > Aves > Passeriformes > Fringillidae > Emberiza > Emberiza elegans. The sequence goes on along the minus strand of JALJVW010000910.1, from coordinate 35,059,728 downwards.
AGGAGCACATATTTAGCAGTGGATCTGAGGGTACTGAGGAGCTGGCTGCTGAACCAGACGGATGTATTTCAGCATGGTGGTCCTAGTAGCTACTAGGATCTATCCTGCTAATATTCTCCTATTTGAAAAATAATACTATGGCCTCTCTTTTGCTCTTTGACCTCACTTCCTAGATGTGTCTCTCAGCAGATCACAGTCTGGGCCAACAAGGTAACTGATAGGCAGGGTTAAAGGGCAAACCACAGTGCTGCACTGAAAATGTGTGGGACACAGACTAAGTTGCAAGAGAGGAATGAGGCTCTCATGACTAGTTGCTGCCTGGCACTGAAATCTGACCCTCCCATAATCCTTCCCCACTCTGTCCCCATTTTGTTGGATGAAGCAGTTGTGTAGCCACACAATCAGCTGGCTCAAAAAGATAATTTGACTGAAAACAAACCCTTTTTGCATGTTGAGTTTGTATTGGCAGCTGTGATATTTAGAGTTCATAATGGATTGATGCCTCAAGTCTTACATTTCATGATGTGTGATTTGCCAGGTCAGCTGTATCCGTGACCCATATATGAAATATTAACAGTAACATTTGCTATATACATAATACAAATACACTACAAAAATGACATTAAAAAACATTAAAGTTCCCCTCAATAGTCACATCATTTGATGTGACTCATTTGACTTCAGGATCGTTATTTATTTCTTGTTTCAGTGTGAGATCAGATTTAGAACTACATGCTTTTAAAATGTTCCAGTAATTGTTCCAATATGTACATGGTTTATTAATGGATTCAAGCTGCAGAACAATATATGGAATAATAAATGAATGAAGTTAGGTATGTTTAAAAGCCTTAAAATGTTTAAGAAATAATGTATACAAACCACAGAGACTGAATGGTGCATCCCAAGAGATTCGCATGAAGCCATCTGCGTCCTGTTACACACAAGCACTGAGAACTGTGCCTTGGTTTGGGATGTGAAGAAAACTTGTATTTGTTTTGCAACTGCAGCAGTCCTCATTTTCCAGGCTGATATTAGGGGAAAATACTTACTTTTAGATGTACAAGGACCATACAGTATATTCTAAAATTTATGCCTAAAACAAAAGCTTTTTTTAATTATTAAGTGTTATCAAATTATATGCAAGCAATTATTTTGATTCCTACAAGTTACTTTTATAACTGATGAACATTAGATCTGCTGAGGACACATAGAAGTAACAAGCTGTCAAGTCTCTTTGACTTAGTCCACAATTCACAGTGTTGTTGAGCATTTCTCACTTAAGAGACAGCCCATATCTATGATTTAAATATTTTCCACAATATAATGTTATGCAATTTTAAAAATATATATTTACCTGGAAATTCTCCATGAGCAAATGGACATTTAATCCAAGATCCTCGTTTGGTTGTAAACTGAAAGCAGAGAAATCTGTTATGAATACCACATTTTCCATTTCAATCTGTGGCAAAATATTCAACTAATGTTGATCAGGGCATTCCAGAAAGTTGCAAGATTAATTCACAGCTTTCCTCCTTTATGGTATCATACAACCATGGACTTAAATGAGATCCCCTAGTTCTTTAGGTATTTATAATCATGCATATTTTACAAAAATATCTGATTTCATTGACTTAAAAGCAATCTAAAAGAAAACAATAATATGCCTGTATTGGCCTTATTTGGCTTTTTTTCCTCAACTACAATAGTAAGAGATTCTCCATTAAATGTAGTGTGTTGATCATTTTATTTTCAAATATTTACTATGAAAAACTTTATATGTTAAATTCAGCACATTCTTCAGAGTTTGCATTGACCAAAACTTTTTTTCTGCTTTTCTTAAACAGACAAAAAGGAAGGAAACAATCTGACCTATATCCTATCTATCATTGCTCTTGCACTTCAAAACTATCACCTTCTAATCTAATCCTTCACTTTTCCTTCATTCTCAGTTCCCATTTATCAGAGCTATGAAACAAAATATTGATCATAAAGAACATCAGCAGCTCATTTATTTTAGAGATAGAAGGCCAGTTAATATGTGTTTTACAAAGAAATTTCTTTACCTTCATGCAAAGTCTTGGGTGAGTGTCCACACGAGAATATTTGACCAGCTGGAACACAGAGTAGTCATCATTAGCTAGTTTTATTAACTAATTTCACAAAATCAACTTCTGAAATTTTCATGGCTTGATTACTGCAAAGGTAACTGGTTTGTTTAATTCATAAACATCCCAGGAAGTTAATCAAATAAAATTGTTAGAAACAATTGCTGCTTTGGATTACTGAATAGTTTGCTTTGATTTATCTGCAATATGTAGCATTTTTTATGGTCAGACTGACCCATTAGAGCTAAATTAATTGATTCTATGGTGGTTTGTCCAAAATTCTGATTACAAAGTCAACTTGTTTCAACCCCTTATTTGCTGCTCATGAACAACTCATCAGAACATTTTAAACATACATCCAAAAGTATTCCACCATCATTGAGAAACCTTGGAATTTTCCATACCCATATTTCAGAACAGTGAAACGTAGGCTGAATTTTGGAAATCCACTTCAGCAATCCACAAAATGTTGTTTTCTTGATTAACATTTGTTTACCCACCAAGGGATTCACCACAAAGAGCCTTGTCTTATATAAACAATAGCTTCACATATTGCTATACACATGATCGTACTTAAATAAACCCTGATGCTAAAATGACTGAGCACCCTACCCAGCCAAACACTTCCTTCCTGTAACTTCTTGGAGAGCATAACAACAGTGTCCCAGGAGGTAGCTCTGTAGGAGTCTGCTCAGTCCTGGAGACAGCTTTGTTATGGACAAAGCCCCAGCCTCAGTTAGGAGGGGTGATGCAGCTTTTGTGCCTAACTCAGTACATGTGCATAGTATTAGAGTGCGTGGCCTTGTCTGGATTTACAGGGCAGCCGGCCCTGTCTGAGCAATCTGCAGTAGTTTCCAGCGTACTACAGGGATGGTTTTCAGGGTTACAGTACAATAAATGGACCAAATTCAATATCAAACTTGCTAGAATTAATGAGGAAAAAAAAGATAATCCATTCTATCCATGAATGTTGATGATGCTTGTGGGTCCCTTCCAGCTCAGGATATTCTATGATTAATAATAATGTTCAGTCATTAAATGCAATCAGTAAATACAGAAAAACACTCATACTCTGTAATAAATTTGGTTTCTGTTCTGGTGATAGATACAACCATTACCAGCCAGACTCCATTTTAGTCTTATTTTCTTTTTCTCCCTTTTTTCTCTTCTGTAAGCAATGAATTGTACTTGTTGCCAGCAGATGAATAATCCCAGAGGGATCACTCACATCTAGAATTTAATTAATCTGTTTTTTCAAGATCAAAGCTTTGTTGGAACTCATAAATGATGAATCTGAACAATCACTAAAGGCTTGGCCAGGAGTTCCTAATCACAAAAGCATTCGACAGTCTGGAGTCAGCCCCACCCCCTCTCCAGTCCAAAGTTTCAGAATTAATCTCTTGTGTTTGATATTTGGGGGTTTTTTGCCTTTTCTGTTGTTACTTTAAGTTTTCTGCCTTCTCTCGACAATCAGGCAAGCCTGAAACGTACTTCTCACAATAAAATAAATTCTAATGAACTTTAAAAAGCCTGAGCATTCAGTATCATCAGATTTCAGATTGAAGTGTTAAGCCATTCAAGACATATGCATTTGAAAACCCTTCTCAACTTGAGAAAATAAGTGCTCAAAGAACTAAGGGACACAATATTTCAGTACCCACAATTTCAAGACATTGAACCATGTTGAGGAAGGCACTTCAAGAAGATCTTAATTACAAAACAATTGTGCCCTACAAAAGTACTGTTATGTCTCCAGAAATACATAAAGAGATTTAGCTTCATCTAATTTATATTTCTGGTGTCTAAATGTTAAATATCTACATCTGATCTAATCACAATAGACTCTTGTGACAGTAAAAAGAAGGTGGTACCATCAGAGAGAAATCGCTCCAACCTACAGATGAGAAGAGTTGTCCTCACAGTGTGTCTGTTTCTTACTTTAAAAGGAACCTGACGTGAACTATAAATAAAAAGCAGATCCTATTTACCCCAAAGAATTTAGCAAACATTATTAGCTGCCCAGTCATCTCCACTTGTTATTTCTTTATAATGAGTCAGTGACTATTTTGAATAAATCATGTGGTTAGTGTGCAAGAACAGACTGTGATTATGAACAGTTTTAAGTATCAGAGAAGAAGAGAGGAATTTGCAACTGCTCTTATTCCAAAGTCTAACTCTTCACATTTTGCCTTTGGTGATGCCTTTCAATCTCACAGTTTGAATTAATCCACACAGCTCTTACTTTCTCAGAAGAATTTTTGAAAGATTTTTCTATATCTTCACAAGGTTCATTTGACTTGGTGAACCTGCATAGGTTAACCATGACAAGGACAGGACAGGCTGCCTCCCAGGCAAGGGTTTGAGTTGATGGGTTATAAACAATATTGTCCCATAGCACCTGTGTATCTGTGCACAAAGAGAGAGGGAAAACATTACTCAAAATGTCCAGACAGGAATCAACACAATTAATAAATCTGGTACCTCTACATGTGCTTTAAACCAAAATCTTGGACTTAGCACAATAAAACACTTTTTAGGCCACACTTTTTTCTATTTGCCTGGCAAAAAAAATTACTTTCATATGTGTGCAAATAAGACAGTTTCTTTTTCTGTTTTTCTGTTTCTGTCTGAGCTGTCATCTCAGACCAATTTCTGATATTGCTGGAATATTTGTGTGAATAATTTCCCGTTAAGCATACGTAGTTAACTGTCTCCTTTTTCAACTCCTTGCTCCCTCCTTTAAGTTGGGTATTGGACACCCTCAAATGTCTCCTTGAAGCCCTCTTCTCACACCATTTCTAAGCTGACCTTTTATTCCTTCTGCCCAGTTTGTGTGTCACTTAAGCAAATGTGGGAAATTACTAGGAAGTTACTTAGTGGTTTTTTTGGCATAAACATGGTGAATTATTTGGTCTGAAAGTAAGTTGTTTCATCTACCCGCAGTAAAACAAACCAATATGATTATTTCCTTGAAGTTTTGCAATACACGATTTGCAGTGTAAACTGTGACATACTAATGGAGCTGCTGAAAGTCACTCCTATAAAGAGTAAGCATACAGTACTTGCCATTTTCAAAGGGGCAAAGTTGTATCCTCCTTGCATCTGGAAGTGCCAGCCAACCCTACAACCAAACAGAGGACATCAGTTAGAGGTTGTCAATGTTTTTTAATATTTTAACATTTTTTAAACGTTTTTAACATTTCAGGTAGAATGTGACAGAAATTTTTCCTGCCAAAGATAAGGATGTTTGTTAGAAAGCTTTGGAAGTCATTTTTTCAAAGAAGTTTTGCACCATTTTTTTATTTTGTTGTTCATCATTAGGGGCATTGAACTAAAGTGATCCCTCCTAACACTATATTCCTATTTCTAAGTTGTATATTTGGTCCAATTTCATTTAGAAAATCTTCCAGTTTGATTTTCATTAAGTTTCTTACAGTGTTGTTACTTTCTAGGGAAATCAAAACATTCAATAATTATAAGATCTCCTGGCCTAGGCAATGGTAAAGGATTCATCCTTAAAATCTGAAGACTTACACTTAACCCAGTCTTCAAGTATATGTGCATGGCTGCTGGTATGCCCTATTTATTTAGATTCATGTGCAAATGTTCCTGTTATCTGGAGTTCCCATCTGTTTGCTCAGCAATCCTATTGCAGAATTTTCTGTGTATACACTGAGAGAAATAAAATTTTTCTAGTGATCTCATATTTTCAGAGTGGAATGAAAAAATTCCCTAGGCTTCGACAAGACTTTGTGGTTCAGCTTGCCTATTTAGGTATGTGATTTTAGGTCCCACAATGTACACATCTAGGTGTCACTAAAGTGCCCAAATTAATGTCACAGTCTTATGAAGACCTAGCCAGTGCACCCAGTGGAATCTACAGTGCAGTCCAGCACATCCCAAATGGATAGGCCATCTACCTTTGGTCAGTTGAGCTGAATTAATACAGTTGACTGTATTAATTAGATCTCCATCGACTTTAAGAGTTTGTCCACATAATTCAAATGTATATATCTGTATTTGGATATCTATATTTATGTACCTTAATCTGCAAGGTAAATCTAACCTCAAAATTCAGTGAGAAAACTAAGTTCACATAGCATCTTTCTATGTTATCAGGATAATTTTAAATTTGTTTGGGACCTTTTATTCCTTGTATAAAAGACATTCCAAAGTCTCACTTCTCAGATTATCATAAAAATCTGTAACTATCCTGAATATATTAATGGAATGAAGTTTATCCCACTTCATTCTCATTGCAAGAATGGCTTCCATTTAAAACATATCTTATTTTTCCTTGTAAGTGACCCTTCAGGTCTGTATTTGCACAGCAAACATAATTTCTCTTTGCATGTGTTTTACCAGGCTAATGGAAACATGGTATTTGAATCTCCTTTGTAAAACAGTCTCTTCATTCCCCAACCACTACAGACTTTTTATGTGCATCTTCCTTTTGAATTAATCTTTCTTGAATATGGATACAAGAAATCTTTACAGTATTTCAAAGAAGGCCTTGCCCACACTTTCCTGTTAGCTTGGAATAATCTAACTCACTAGACTTTTGTTCATGTTTACATGTTGACATCATGGAAGCAAGCTAGTTAATCACCCTGTGATCAACTATTTCACCCGGATCTTTTTTCTTCCACTGTTATTTCTAAATGAGGACAAACATCTTACAGCAAGAATTCTTTTTATCAGAGCAAGGGCATGAACTTGCACTTCATCCTTTACACTTCATCATCCTTCATTTATGTCACATATGAAGATCTCCAGTCTCTTTCAATCACCCTGACCCTCTTCCATTTTGATTATAGGGCCCAACTGTGTTCCAGCAAATCCTATTACGCATTTTTGTCCCCATGTCATTGATGAAAACATCTATATGAGAATGACTCTAAGTAACATCCTTAAATAACCTCCCTACCAGCACAGGCCCGTCCAACAGGAGTTGCTGAGTTAGCCCTGCAGCCAGGTATTATCTACCACTCAAATCTTGCCATCACTCTCAGTTTCCTCAATTCCTGTTTTATTTTCTCATCAATACTATATCAAATGCTGCTGACATTCAGTCAGATTAAGTCTTCTGTCTTTTCATTGTTTATAAAAATCAGTCAAAATAATATTACACAACACATTCCGTAAATTATTATAAATTTTATCCCATTTTTTCTGATTGCCATGTTTTAATTAGCATTTACTAAAAAAAATCTCTTCCTTACATTTGTGAAATTCTAAGGTCAAAAAAAGCCATAGTCAAAAAATTGGGTCTAGAGCCTTTTTCTTCAGATTTTTCCTCCTTAGCACAAATGCCTAATAAAATTTCTTCAATCAGAAACACAAATATATACCAAATTCCAGATGTATTGTATTCCATTGTATTACCTCAATGCAAAGACAAGGGAGTAGCTGAGAATATTTCAGAGAAACGGATTTAAAAGATTCCTTTCCTTTTATCTGAAATGAAAAAGATGGTCATAAATCCAGGACAGTAATTTTTTTTTAATAAAGCTAAATGATAGATATAGATATAGATATAGATGATACATAGATAAATATAGACAGAGATGATATAGATAGTTACAGATATAGATTATGTAGTAGATACAGATGATATAGCTATAGATACAGACACAGATGGCATTTCCTGTGACTATGACCTTAATGAGCATTGCCCCCTGCAAGGCACCCACCACAGTTCCCCAAAGCACCAGGAGTTTAACTCACCACAGCAAATGCCCCAACATCTTCACAGGTGAACCATTTGTGGCACAGGCGAACATAGTAATCTTGATCTCGGGGAAAGTTGGATACATTCACTGTTACAATTTTCCTTGCCCTGTCTAAATTATAATCTAACTTTCCAGCTGAAAAAGAAATAAAATTAAGCATGAAATTATTACAGGTCTTTCTTTATAACTTTATTATTTCTATTTTATCAATTTATAAAAGACACAGAATATATTTCATAACTTGATGGAGATGAAAATCAACATCTATAGAATCTTACCTAGAATATTTGAAATTATTATTACTTTATACTCTAATAGTCCTCTTTTTTTATGAGATATAATTTTCATTCAACATTATTTAGTTAGCACTTCTAATACTGAGAGGCCAAGACACCTACCAATTTTACCTCAACCTTAGTACTTGGGATCTTATGTAGTTTATGTACAAATATTTGAAATATACACAATAATACCACTATAAGGACTGATTATCCCAAGACTGTAATTTTCTTACAGAGAGAATATGTGCAACTATGATAGACAAGTGTAATATGTAGAAGGAATATTTTTTAATACATATATTCTCAGGTATGCCAAAAGCAGTATAGCAGTTTGGAAAATCAATTTCCATCTATTTATGAGGTCTGTCAATAAGACAAAACATAAAACCAGCAATCCAAAGTGCACTAAAAGAACACAAATCTATTTCCAAAAACTTAGAAATCAAATAGAATATCAAAACCTTTACCTCCCATGTAGCATTCTCAATAGAAATATATTTCCAGAACATTACCATGTACCATTAAATAGAAATACACAGAAATACATTTCCAGAACATTACTTATCAACTACATGGTAATTATAAGTAGTGGTAGTTGGAAATCATAATTTTTTCTCCTTGCTCATTTAAGTATGAAAACATGTCATTGTGTAGGTCACCAGGAATATCTCACAGCTCTAGGTTGCACAGGAGATCAGCTCACCTGAACAAGCTGGAATATATTTTCCCACATCACTGTTTCTGCAATCTGCAAGGTAGAAGGCAGAGTCTGTTTCAGCGCTGCTTTATTCACATAACTGTGTAAACAAACTGCCAAATTATCCAATAGATTCCCAACAGGAAACCTCTCTCATCTCTTTTTGAGGGCAGACTGGAATACATTTTTACATAAACAGCAAAAAAGATAAGTACTCTTCTCACACACAGAGATTATATCACAATATGCCTTAAGGATCTATCTCCCCTGTCTGGGGAGATACTGGGAAACCTCAGCAGCAGTAAAGGCTGCAATTGAGGATGTAACACCACAATTCTTTACCTAGCACCTAACAATAATTTGAGCAATAATATTAATTTTGGTTACTTTTTCCTAGAAAAACGACTCCCACTGTTTACCAGGCTCATTTCTCTGTTATCAATAATTCTGTATTTTTACTATTCTGACTCCAGCCTTAGAAAGAAACACCCTACCTTGCTCCTAGGGAGCTTACCAGAATTAGAAACCAGGAAACACTTTCAGTATATCTGGCATTTTTATCTCCAAAACTTAACTCTTAAGAACATTAAAACAACTTTTCCTGTGTTGCTTTCACCCCTCCTTGCATAACACAGTATTGGAGCAGCACTTTACTCTAATTTCCCCACAGAGTCCTTTTCCACCAAGAAATATTTCCTATTTTCATTTGTTCACTCAGCCTTGTAATGTATCTTAAAACTGGGCTTCATAAAACCTTGTTTCCTCCCCTCTTTGTTTGCCAAGTACTTATATAATTCAGTAGTGAATCAGGACGGATAAGAAAACTAAAGGCGTTTGAAACACTAAAAGGCGTTACTTGTACCCAAGTGTCAAACCACACAGTAGGGATGACACTGGACCAAGGGGCAAGGGCAAGGACCATCCACCCATGGGCTCTGGAGGTGGGAAGGCGGGAACAATCCCAGGCACAGGATTGAACAAGGGGTCTCATGTCATTTTTTGCTTTTTCCTTCTCTGGCCACGCTGTATCTTGGTTGGACCAGAGTGCTGAATCTATTTTTGCATGCACATAGCATAATTTGTAAAAAATTAATGGGCACTTCACCCCAAAACATGGAAAAATGCTACCTAATCTTTTCCAGTTACATGTAAATAGGCTGTAGAACAGGCAGTTAATGTAAGTAAAAATAGATTTCTATAGACTTTCTTATTAAGCTTTCCTCAGCTTCTGAAGCCACCCCTGGGCCACCCCTGCACAGAAGCAGAAGCTCCATCTGAGGCACAGAGAGCAGGCAGGGCTGAACCTGCAGGCAGAGAAAGAACACGTACCAGTCACAAGGAGGGCAACAGGGACAAATGCATAGTGTAAATTCAGTTTTCCACATACCTTTAGACATAAACTCTGGGTTTTATACCAAGTCGAGGCCTTTACTTGCTAACAAAAAAAATCAAACATAAACTAAGACAGGTCCTGGCATACATGAGCTACTATCAGTTAGGTCAGTGAGTCAGGTCAGATCCCAGAATGTGATTTGGATGTGCTTTTGCCTTTGAGGTTTTTGTTTGGTGTGTTGGTTGGTTGGTTTGGGGTTTTTTTTATTTTACAAGATATTTCCTGAAAAGCATCTGATTTAAGATGTTTCCTACCTTCAACATAGTATTGCTGACTCAGCTTGACTTCACAGTAATGTGGTACAGTTTTCATGGTCACATAGATGTGTTGTGCTACATTGACTTCAATGCAATTGAATTGTACCTGTACCTGTTTAAAACATTGATAAAACTGAGTTCACATATGACTTCCAGAGACAGAAAAACCTTTGGTTAAGATAGTCAAGAAAAAAAAATTCTTTGTTCAGATATGTTTACATTTAAAAGCAGCATTAAACAGTCAATAAGGTAGCAGTAGGAATGTAAAAGAAGCAGATACAACTTGATAAAAGGATTTCAAGGAGTATCATTATTTCATGTTGCTATCACCTTCACTTTTAGAAATCCAAATATCTACAAGATATCAAATAATCTTAAAAGCATAAAAATATCAAAAGCCCCAGTCTATATGCATTTTACAAGCACAAACATTTGCAGAATGGAAAAAAGTCTTACATTTGTAAGTCTTAAAAAAAGTGGTTAAATATTTCATGGCAACTTCAGAAAATGTATTAATTACAATAACAGTTTATGAAACAGAAAGTAATTTAAGAAACAAAAGTTGAGGTCCAGTTATAGCAGGTCATTCCCTCACTGCTATCAGTTAAGTATTAAATTCCTTGTAGGTTTTCATGTTGGATAGTCTCCTATCTGGTAAAAGGCATTTGGAGGGTAAAAGATGTCTTATGTTACCATTTTAGTCACTGAACTGAGACTAGGAAAATTTCGTTAAATATGTTTGTTGATTCTTGCCTATAAACTTGCCTTACTCTAAAAGCTCCTGGCTGCTGACTGGTGGCCCTGCTTTGCCAAAGGGATGGATGTTCCATCATCAAGAGACACCAAGTGCAAATTGCAACTGCACTTTGGGAGAACTTTGCTCCACATGTGCAATCAGTGTAACATTGTACAAAGCACATGAAGCAACACTCGGTGTATGGGATTAGTAACCATTGTCCACCAGTAACTGCAAAAATTCATGCCTTCCAAACACTTGGTCAAGGGTGGTTCTTTTTTTCCTCAGCTGCAAATTTTAGCATTTAATACTTCCCCTTAACAGATACTGCCCCTTGAAAGGGCTTAGGACAGATGAGCACAAGTGCTTAGGCACCTGTCTGTCTTCTAGATGTGTAAACTCCAGTGCTATGGTTTGGCTGAAGTAATATGCACTTAAAATCTCTGTAGCATTGCTCTTCCTAGGCACTAGAGTCAGAAAAGGTTCTACACAATTTGGAGGGCACAAAAAGAAATCTAACAAGACTGATATGAAAATTAGGCTCTGCAGAGACAGGTTCCCTAGTCTAAAGGTAAGCAGAAGTACAAAGATGGTGGAAAATTGAATTTATATGTTGTAAAAGGGAATTTTGTTGGGGAGTTTCATTTGGCTATGCTGAAGCATATGTTTCATTGTAGTTTTCCACAAAGTCAATAAGAAAAAAAAATAAGAGAGATGCAAAAGCTTTTTTCCCAAAGGCATGTAAACGTTTAAATGAAAAATTACTCCCCCCCAAAAAGGAGTTTACCTTCTTTCCATTAAGCATCTTGCTTTTTTTCCTAGTGAATCTCACATTTATGCATTGAGATTGCTGTGTGTCCAGTGAAAAAGAACATATTTCCAGCCCACGGACATTCTCTGAAATTAGTTAGGAACAGATTGCAAGAATGTAATTTAAGCATTTTTAAGATCAGAAACATAAATTAAAATAAACCATATCATAAGCTGTCCTTCTAAGTGAAAGGCACATGTATCTCTGTTAAAAAAGAGACATTATATATAACTCACACATAGGAGTAGGAACAAGGATTTAATACAGATTGCTATAAATAAAGCTTTAATTATGCAAGTTTAAAAATAAGCCTATTAACTCCGAGAGAAGCAACTAGGTAATATCTAAATGGCAACATATGAAGCACATGAATGGCAAGGTGCTAGTAAAAATAGACTATGCACAGGAACTTCATGTACTTTAATTTTCTTGCAGTGCAGAACTGTAACTTCAGATGAATAAACTGTTTCTCCTTCTGTAGGGGCAGTCACTCATGGTCAGATTGACAGAGCAGACCAAATTAGTGTGTGTGCCTGCACAGATGTCACAGCAAGAAAGAAAAGGGCAGCTGTGTGCTTGGGGCACTGGCAGAGGACAAGTTACATGTGTTCTATTGGAAGCCAGAATTCATTATCTCAGTTCTCATTCGCTTGGGAAGGGTCACAACTTCATCCTGTTTTGGAGTAAAATGCTTTCACAAAAATATTTTTCTGAGAACATTACATGAAAACAGCTTGGTCCCAAACATTACAATATGGAACAGATTTTGGCTGAACAGCCACAAACAGAAAGTGAACAGAAAGGGCTCAGTAGCAAAGCTGATTCCTACCATCCAGGCTCAGTGTTCCTTTAATGTTTAAATGAAGAGAGCATGGGCTTTTTTAATACAGATTGCTATAAATAAAGCTTTAATTATGCAAGTTTAAAAAATAAGCCTATTAACTCCGAGAGAAGCAACTAGGTAATATCTAAATGGCAACATATGAAGCACATGAATGGCAAGGTGCTAGTAAAAATAGACTATGCACAGGAACTTCATGTACTTTAATTTTCTTGCAGTGCAGAACTGTAACTTCAGATGAATAAACTGTTTCTCCTTCTGTAGGGGCAGTCACTCATGGTCAGATTGACAGAGCAGACCAAATTAGTGTGTGTGCCTGCACAGATGTCACAGCAAGAAAGAAAAGGGCAGCTGTGTGCTTGGGGCACTGGCAGAGGACAAGTTACATGTGTTCTATTGGAAGCCAGAATTCATTATCTCAGTTCTCATTCGCTTGGGAAGGGTCACAACTTCATCCTGTTTTGGAGTAAAATGCTTTCACAAAAATATTTTTCTGAGAACATTACATGAAAACAGCTTGGTCCCAAACATTACAATATGGAACAGATTTTGGCTGAACAGCCACAAACAGAAAGTGAACAGAAAGGGCTCAGTAGCAAAGCTGATTCCTACCATCCAGGCTCAGTGTTCCTTTAATGTTTAAATGAAGAGAGCATGGGCTTCCTTGGACACATTTCATCACTGTTGAGATCTTCATGCTTTTCAGTACCATAGAAGATAGAGATGCAGGGGCATCATGGCAGAAGCTGTTAAAAATGCCACCTGCAAATGCAAACACAAGGGCAGAGAAAACTCATTGGACGCGGGATGTGTGGGGGAGAGCAAGCACTACAGGGGAAGTTCCAGCTCTCCTGAAATCAGTCAGAAAGTGACCAGCAAAGCCACTACTTTACCTAAGACTTTCACACAGCAAACATGGCTATGTAGGGGGTTGGAATAAATTTCTAGGCTTAGGGAAATGTTAACCCACAAGAGGAAGCAATCACACTTCTAAAAACTAAGGTCAGCAGAACCTCGACAAATACGGGTTCTAATTAATTAGATCTGCTAGATCATGGCTAAACTAATAGTTTATATAAACTTTTTTCAAAACCATTGCCTGTATATTGTGAGCGTTCTCATAACAGTACTTTGATTTTAGGACTTCCTGACGGTCTCCATTGCTGTTAAAATTTCACTTTCACACAAGAGGGCACCATTGCATTCCTAGTCATGGAAGAGTACCTTAACACCTACAGGATTTCCTTCTGCTTTAGACCAGAACAAGAGCAGAATAAATATTATCCAGGCCTTCTTCAAGGCGCAGAACACAGTAATCCACAGAACACAGCTACTACATATTCTTCTATTTCCCTGTGTAAATTTAGTCATTCCAAAGCTGTAGGAAATGGGTTTGCAGAGCTAAAACTGTAGGCTGGTATAAAAGGAAAAAATAGTCTTATGGCCCCAAACCTCATCAGCTAGATTATTTCATCTCTTTCTACTTCTCAGTCTGCCCTACACAGAAATCAGGTGTTTATTTATGCATTTATATTGGTACAGTGGATTTAATCCCCAATGCATTCATTGGGCTTCTCTACTTCACATCCATTGTTTGTTGTCCCAAAAACTAGTAATTCAAGAAACTATCAGAACAAATAACCAGGGAATTAGGTTTTGTCCCTTGGCTTTGTGGTATGCAATGCAGCACAGCTCTTTTTAGCTGTAATTATGTAACTACTATTTCTTTGAAATATTTCTTAGCCTTCTCCCTTTCATACACAGCATGAAAGTTAAAAACCACACAAGTAGAAAAAAAAAAGTATTTTATTGACCATTCTCCTTCCCCTGGTGAGAGGCTAGAAGAACAAAAACAAAATAAACCAAACAAAAAAAATTGATTCATATAATTCAGCTGTTCAAAATGTTCCTAGGAGTTCAACAAGTGTGACAAAAGGTATGGAAGTATGAAACAGCAGTGCCACAATACTGTGCTTGCTATAAAATTCAGGATAGCACTCTTAATAGAATCATCAGGAAAGGGCACATCCCTCAATGTCAAGCCAAGAACTGTTGTCAAGTGTGGATGCTCATTGACTCACATGGATTGACATCCACAGTTCTCATGGAGGAAAGGTATTGTGAAGGAGAGAAGACAAAGCTTATCCTTACTTATCCTTCCAAACCTTCCAGTGAAGGAAAGTGCTCTAAATTCAAAGACTGACTTATTAACCTAAACAGGACTGGCTTATGAGATCCTCATTTTCCCAGTGTCCAGTTGCAGCTGAAGGCCATTGTCGAAGATCAGATACTGATACTGCTGGATGTGAAGACAGGCTGACATAAATGTGGCACCTTCCCTTAAATCTGTTAAATCTCTTAGGCCTTAAGTGCCCTCACACCTGGTATTAGGAGAAATAAGTCCTGTGTGGTACATACCACAGACACACAGTCAGAGGAGACAAACCCTTCACATCCAAATCTCCACGCTGTTACCCTGGTTTTGTTTCATTGACCGTATTTTGGAGGCAACAGAACATGCTGATAAGAACCAAGTGGAAAAGCATGGGAAAACAAGGACACTTTATCTCAACTGGCAGTAGGTCAACTCTGAATTATCCAAAGAAATACTGACAACTAGTAAAGACAATTTATGCAATCCAATGGAAAAACACAGATCACTCAAAATACACACATAAGGCTTTAAGAGCAATTGGAATACCTTGACTCTTGAAGAATTTATAAACATTTCCACAGAGATGAGACAGCCCTCAGAAGTACAGTGCACACCAGCTGAATATGAACACTGTATTCCACGTTCCAAGAATGGGTGGTGTAATAATCCTGAAGGTATCTCAGGATGGAAAGTTATTGCACAACACTCAATTAATCCACCCACAACAAACTGGAAGTTTTATATTGCAGAATTACTTGATAATTACTAATAATGTGATAAGTGATGATTAGTTTCAGCTCTGTCTCTTTGCTCAAAAATATATTTTCCTGACTGCATGGCATGAGATGCAGCTGTGGGTACCCAGTGGTATCTGGGAGTAACTGTTTCTGCTAAAGGTTTGGTTATTGGTGTAAATGTCTTGATCCAGGCTTATAGCCTCACCCATCGCCATGTCTGCATCAAAATTATTTAAGGGCAGGGCATTGTTTGTAGACATATGTAGATAGATCAGGTAGATGAATAGATGGATTGATGGATGGATGGATAGATAGATAGATAGATAGATACATACATACATACATACATACATAAACAGATACATAGATACATAGATACATATTCAAAATGGACAGGTCTTTACAAAGCATTCTGTTTGGGTGTATTTGACCTTATTTTTTAGTGGGCAGGGGGAGGAAAGAGTCATGACTTAGTTGAATTTTCTCCTTAGCTGTTACAGCCTGAGGTATGATATCATCAGATGTCCCAGGGTTGGAACTATCTTATGAAAAGTCTAAGTCAACCTGGGTGCATTCCTGACATCGGATCGGCATCAGACAGATGCACAAACACTCTGCTGTCCCATCAGCAGAGACACTGCTCTCCTTTATCACAGTTTCTACTTTCAAACTGAGAACAAATATGCTATGCACTGAATAACATGAAATTATGCTTCCACTTTGGATTTTTTTCCATTAATTTTATGATAGATTTTGAGAATTGCAAAACATACTGCAAAACTCCTTAGTAATAATTTAAATAGATCATATCATGCATGAGGATACTAGCATTGGATTACAGTAAATACATGATACAAGGATGACCTGACAGAAAATAATTTTCGTTGTATAAATCATCACAGTATGAGACTCATTTCTGACTAATTCTTCAGTAAACTCCTACTTTATCATCTTTTAATCCCCCCTTAAGATATTTTCTTCTGGAACACACCCCATTTTCCTCTTCACACGAGCAGTTTTATCTATACCGCAGAAGACATAAAGATACATCTTGCTACACAAACCATCTGTTGGGTAAATCTTACCTAAATTTTCTGTTTATGAATAATAGCTGTAATTAGCCCTACATGAGAGGGGGATTGTAGCTTTAATAAAAGGTTCCTTAGTTATGGGCACATATAAGCCCAGGCATAAAGAAACCAAGGCTTATTATTCAGCATGTAGACATTTCCTTGTACTTTTGCCATCACCTCAACCACAGCAGATAATTTTTTTAATCTGATGATGCAGCAATCAACCCAGAACTGTCACAACAGCAAATCACACCTTATGTACAGTTGGATAATAGAAGCCAGAGCTGAGCAATGGATATGCAAAAGAATGAACAGATGCATAATTTGAAGCCTCAGGTAAGAAGATGAAATTGGAGAAGAGCATGGAAAAAAAAGGCAGAGAAAACCTATTAATAACAAGACTGAGACAACACCCAATAGAAAATTTTAACTGGTTTTTTATCTGATATATCTTCCCTACAAGTATGGTAAGAATCTGAGCTCCTTAAGGATACTGACGGTGCTAAATCTGGGAGCATCTCTTGAATTGCTTCACTGGCACATCAATCCATGAGTATAAATTACAGTAGTATTTCAAACCTATTTGCATATGATTTACCACAGTATCTGTTGCATCTGTTCATTAGAATGATTCAACAAAATTCGTCAGCAAAGTAGATACGCTGTCCTACAATAACCACATGGTGCACTTCAGTTAATAAGTACCAAAATTCACTACTTGTAAGTACTTACAGCAATTATGAAATTGATTAAATTTTAGACTGACAGCCTCTCTTTCACAAGAGATTGCAATGCACAGTAAATGAAAAGGATTTCATAGTTATGTGTTCAGAAAACATTTCAAACTTTTAGAGATATTGAACAACACTGTGCCAAATACATTTTCTGAAAATGTAATTTTTTTTAAATCATTGATACTTTGATATCCATGTATGGATATATTACAGTGAATTTCAGATACTACAGTAGTTCTTATGTCTAGAAGAGCAGGAGGAAGAAGGCAGAGTCAAAGTCACATTGCCAAATACTACTGAGGTGGTGGTTGCAAATTTTAGGAAATATCTTTTTGTTGCTGCTAAAAGAAATTACTACTGCAAAAGTCCTCTACTATACCTAATTAAGGCCTTTTAAGGTAATTTTATCTCAAATAACAAATATTTTTTAAAAATAATATAGAAAAGGAAGTATGCAAAGGAGTATACACCCACTGTTGCACAAGTGAATTAGGATGAAGACAAAAAATGTTTTTTCATCACCCCTCTAAGGCTGAGTCATTCTACATGTTACTGGTGTTGAAGATAGCTGATAGGTTTTTTCCAGACAGCTCTGAAAAACCTACAACCAGCTTCATGTATATCATCTTCAAAGATACGGATCTTTAGTTTACAAACCCCTCAGTGCCATTCCAGTTGAGTGAAACATCTAGATTATCTGACGTGCATCATCTGCATGTCCCTGCATCAGAGCTTGGACCAGGTGACTCCCAGAAGCCCCTTCTGGCCTCAGCCAGGCTATGCTCTGAGCAACTCTGGCAGTCAACAGAGAGTGCCAGCCCCTCTTGCCTCTCTCCCAGCATAGAAATCCACTTGTCCTGAAATGGATGGAATGAATCACCACCTCGTGGTACCTGTGAGTCTCCACTATCTAGATCTGCATTTGTGTAACACCCAGCAGAGATTTTAACTCATAACCAACAGAATTACAGGTGTTCTTCCCTTTGAGAACAGGCTGAAGGGCTTGATTCTCTCAGCCTGTGCTGCTCAAGGATGCAAAGGCATTGCTTCATCTAGGAAAGCAAGGGTCAACACCCCTGTTTTTTCTTCTACCTTCCATATAGTTTGTGCAACTACCAGCTCAGCTGCCCAATCCTAACAAGATTCATTTACAACCCCTAAACCAATCACCAAAGGTTCCCTCTGCTGACTGGCAGAAGACTAGAGATTTTTTCTGATGGGACTTTTAACTGCATCCCTTCCATACACATATTCTTTCTCTCCATCTCAACACAATCCCATAAATGCCATGCATTCTGAGTAAGGATTCATGCCAGCTGGCATTCAGCTCATGCCCCATCAGCATCTCCCATGCTTGAGCTCAGCATTGGATCTTCCCCTTGTCTGTGCACTCACTGCCATGGGGATTCAGGAGAGGCTCTGTGGACACCAGCAGTGCTCAGAGCTGAGCCTCCAGCTAGGACAGTCTCTCAGGGGAGACTGACTGTCCTCTGAGTGGGGACTAGGACTGCCCTCTCAGGGGGACTAGGACTGCCCTTTCAGGGGGACTAGGACTGTCCTTTCACTGGGGACTAGGACTGCCCTCTCAGGGGGACTAGGACTGCCCTTTCAGTGGGGACTGTGACTGCCCTCTCAGGGGGACTAGGACTGTCCTTTCAGGGGACTAGGACTGCCCTTTCAGTGGGGACTAGGACTGCCCTCTCAGGGGGACTAGGACTGCCCTCTCAGGGGGACTAGGACTGCCCTTTCAGTGGGGACTAGGACTGCCCTCTCAGGGGGACTAGGACTGTCCTTTCAGTGGGGACTGTGACTGCCCTCTCAGGGGGACTGTTTGTGAGGCAGCTGCCTCGTACTTCCCTGCAATTGAGTGTGTGCACTGGAGGAGTGACTGATGGAGGCTCCAGAGGTCAGGTAATTCAAGCCCCTGTGTTATTACTGTAGGCAATATCAATAATGAGTAGAAGCAACAAAAACATGTAAAATGACTTAGCAAACCCTCTTTCCTTCACCATGGTAAGGAAAACTATAAAGCAATTGTCATTATTAACCTAATATTTATTAAAGCCTACCAATTTCCAATGTTTTATGAAAGAACTGGTAGCAAATACCCTGTCATGACAGTGATCTGATGTCACTGGGATAATGGATTTAATATCTTTAATAAATTATCTTTAAAAACAAACATAGTAAAAATTTAAATTATGCAAACTCACCAGAAGGTTTGCTTTTACAGTGAATCCCCTGCAAACAGAAATAAAATATTTTAAAATCTGAGGTAATGATAAAAACAAATATCACTCAATCATTGTACACAAGTAAACATAGCTTAAATAGATAAACATATTCATAGTTCACAGCAGAAATAGTTTTCAAAGTTAAACAAATTATTTTCCAATACAGTGAAAAAGCTGCATATGACAGCCTGATACATATTGGGGCACAAGATCAGCATTATCCTCATTTTCATGTATTTCTACTGAGGTGTGTAATTGCTTTAACACGTATAAGAGTTCCATCAGACAAAGACATTATTTTATTAGGTTCTACCATTCCCACTGACCAAGAGTTCATGCATTATTTCATTAAACTCTACAATGGATTTGTTCATACCAGGGCAAAGAAACCCACTTATTTTATAGTGGAAGATATCTAGAACATTATTGAATATATATTATTTTTAGAAGATCCTACTAGAAAGGAAGCATTATGGCAATTACAAATGAAGTCTAGAAATAAGACTTTTTATTTCAGACATCTGGCTTAGAAGACTGAAAATTAAATTACTCAACCACAGTACTTATTGTGTTCAAGGGAAAGTGCCTTTGTAAGAGGCAAAGTGAACCTGGCATTGAGATTTTAACAAGCTTCCAGCTATCTTTCAGACAGACTACATCCATTTTCCCAGTAAAATAAACATTTAAACACACACTAAAATTTTGTAGAGTACAAAAATAGCAAATCTTACACTGACTGCTATGCATGACATTCTAAAGAAAGGCTATTCCTTAGCCAGCAAACACTGGTTGCTGCTGTTCTGGCACAGCCCTTATGCCAGTATTCTTTTGCATACAGAATATATGTTCCCATGTCCTTCCCTTTAAAAGCAGGGTCCTGTTGACAGAGATACTTTTATCACACCCACAAAAGTGCAGGCAGCGCCTTGTCTCCTCTGCTCTCAAATGGGATGGCAGCTCTCAGTCCTTTTAAAACATTTTAGGATCTTGTCAACAAACCAACAATCTGTGAGCTTTGGAGCCAGAAAAGTCTTCTGGTGGACATTTAGAAGTTCTTTAATTGAAACACAGAGGCTACAGCCCAGGCAAGCATTAGCACATCATAAAGTAACTCTTGCTTGGTTTTCAGGAGGCTTTCCTCCACAGGGAATCCTGTGCTCCTCAGAAATAAAGCTGTGGAGCAAAACCATGTTATTGTTGCAGGTGGGAAATGGCAGCATATTCACTCCCAGCTGCCTGGGGTACCTGAGAAGTGTGTCCTGTCCTTCATGACAGCTTTTTATTTGAGCTAAATAAGCTTCTTCTTAAAGGAGGCCTTTAGAAAACCAGTGACCACCATATAACCTGTATCAGTTCCCATTCTTCTGTCCTTTTGGCAGTTCTATTTTTTAACAATCACTTTTGGACATGTTGTCATCTTTTACTATTGGCAATTTGGTTCTATGACTCAAAAAAGTGCAAATGCATAAAAGGTGGTATTTTAAACCACATTTTATAATAAGACAGACGTGGTCATATACTGTCATAGTCTAAAGATTAGAAAAATTATTTGTGACATTGTTAAACATATTGGTTTGGCTGCTTCTACAGCACAATACATTGACACTCAAATTAGGACCTGTTGCAACAGACAAGGGGTAATGGTTTTAAATTAAAAGGGAGTAGATTTGGATCAGATGTAAGTAACTGTTTTACAGTGAGGGTGGTAGAAACATTCAAGGCCAGGTTGGATGGGGCTCTGAGCACCCTGATCCAGTTGGAGCTATCCCTGATCACCACAGGGGACTAGATGACCTTTAAAGTTCCCCTCCAGCCCAAACCATTTTATGATTCTATAAAGCATACCAAACTTCTTCACATAACTGTTAGAACATAACTGTTCTAAAACTGGGTTACTTCTGTTTCAAAGATTTTATCATTTCCTCAAATCCTCATGAAAACTGAAAATGGTAACTGATAAGACCTAATTCCTGCTGTAGAAATATTAGTTATTTATTAATTATTTCAGAAAGGAACTGCTGGATCAACTAATTTCTCAGTCATTACTTACTGGAAGAAATTAAACTTTCATGAGGCTGATCATTCAGCAAATTACTTCCATATTTTTTACTTCCCATTTTGCAGCCAGACTGTTGAAAATATTTTGGTTAGGTGGCTTGAAAGAGTTCCCAATAGCCAGTCAAAATTTCTTAGAACAGCATCTTTAACTTCTCTAACCATTCTTTCTCGTTACAACCTTAGTGCAAAAAATATATTTTAAAAAATCAAGATCACTCTGAATTAAAGAACAAAGAAATCTCACAAATATCAAAGGATTCAGCCTTTTGATTAGAGAAGGTCATCCCCCTGTTATGACACCTGAAAACTGAAAACTGAATGTAAAATAATTAAATTGCATATCTTGCAGGGGAAAAACCAAAACACCCACTTCTGTGGGCTATGGCATGATAAAGAAATTCTCTTACAACTTATTCTCTTATACACCTTTTAGTCTATCCTAATTTGTTATTGGTTTTCACTATTGCATAGAGGAATCCTATTATCTGAACTCTTACATTTATTTTCTTGTCCTTTCCACAGGAAAGAAAGAAACATCCTTCTGTGACTTTTGATCTGGTAGGGAGATGTTTTGTCATTCTTGAGCACTTGGTTATGTTCTGGGTGAGGAGTTGTTGGGAAGGTTTACATAAATAATCAAATATTTGCACAAACACTTGCCAGTTACAGCAATATTTGTTCACAGCCCAATTTCTTATTTTTCTAAGAAGTGTTTCTTTTTATTGTACAATACCAAGTGGGTGGGGGTGGTATTTTCTTTTACAATCACTTTTCAAAACAGTCCAAAGAGACCATTTGTCTGAAAGAATAACTCAAATGAATTAGCCAAGTTCCTCTCCCACTTTCTATATCTTTTGTTTTCAGGAATTTTCAGTGATGAGTGCAATAAAAAAACATAACACACTAAAACAGGAATGGAAATTTTCTTCCCCTTTTACAAATGCCTAGGGCATCTTTTATGCAAAAATAAGATCCTGAACATGATAGTACATTTTACTCCTATACAGGGAGAATCTTTGATTCATATCTTCTTTGGCAAAGAGCCTAAGTAAAATATACTTACACAATGCACAAACAGTTAGGGATTTTCCTATTTCTCTGGGGTTTTCCCCATTTGTGGTATTACTCAACTGTAGCTAGAGGTTATCTCAACAGACACCACCAGCATGCAGCATTCTGAATAGAAGATGTGGTGCCAACTTTTTAGCTAGCACAGCAACTTCTCCTCAGTCTAAGGCAATTGTAATATCCCATTGTTCTAACAACTGCAGAGAAGAGAGTGAGATCAGCAGAGGAAGACTTGGATTAGGGGCACAGAGAGTGTTTGCATGAATTAAAATTGCCAAGAAAAAGAGACAAAGATCAAATCTGCTTCCCATTTCCTCTCATATCTTCAGGCACTAAATCAAGGGCAGAATTCTGGAAATTCTTCCCTGGATGTTCTGTCATGCAGGAAAGAGTCTGAGGAAAACTTGGGTTCACAGTCTACCTGTTAGTTCTGTTGTACTCGTTCATAGAAGAGCTGGTGGCAGCTCTTCCACAACTCTATAAGGAATATTAAGAAGCCTGAAAATTCCTTAAAATGTATTCTTTGCTTGAGACCAGGCTGTCAGACATTTAACATTCATTCATTACGACACCTACATTATTCAGTGAATGTAGGATCTTCCCTTCTGAGCGATGCTCACTGGCAAAGCTATTAGCTACATTTCTGCTTCAGGTTCAGCTGTCAGAGAAGGCAGAGACAAAGGAACATGACCATATTCTGATGTTTCCCTCTATCCCAACAATCTATATTCTTTAACCACCATTAAAAGCAAGCATGGGATTCTATCTACTTTTATGACACAGGGAAAGGGTGAGTTTGCAATAATTGATGTTCAAATTGTAGCCAAAAGGCCAATAAAGATGATTAATCCGAACATGCTATTTTTTGATTTCCAATTGAGAGGAGATGTTCTGCAAAAATCCATCATATTCTGCCCACAAATACAAGGGATGTCCCAGATCACTGGGTATAGTCCCCTGATAACCACAGGTACCATATAATCTAATCCCTTTCAAAAACTGGCGAAGTATCATTTTAAAATCAGTCAGGCTTTCATGTGCACAGCTGTGAGAGCCAAGGCTATTCCAGAAGACCTGTTGTCTGCTAGCACAAAACCTTTTAATTTCTTACATGGCCACAATGGCTAGCTTCTAATGACTTCTGATTGCACTCATTATCTATTCACTTAAATAGATGCTTTCCACCCTGAAATTTACTTTACATTTATCTGCAACAATTAATATACATTTTCTCAGCTTTTTTGTGAGACTGTAAAAGCCAAGCTCTTTTACTCCTCTCTAATAAACCAGATTTTCCTTCTTACCATCACCCTTCTCAGCATCTTCTTCTACTTTAATGTATCTGTCCAAATGGAGTGACCAGAACCATCCACAGCTGTGAAAACATTGGGGTTCATTTTGTGCCTTTTGTGCCCAAGTCATACTGATCTTTGTCTCAGCTAGGAACACCACAACCATGCCATATCCTCCACCACAGAGGGGGAGCTGCTTTACCTGTGCTGTGTAAACAATCCAGCAGCAACTTTCCTTTCTTCAGCTGCTCACCCATTCAGCTCGCACAGGGAGGAGCCTGCAGAGCCTGGCCCATTAGTCCTCAAGGATTTCTCATGGCCCCTAGTGAAAAACCTGGCATGCCAGTGTCACCTCAATCACCTCCATAAGGAAAAGTTCTTTGAGCAGTGGACAGCCACAAAGTTACATGAATCTCCACCATTCAAGAACATTGGATGGAAACAGAAAAGATCCAGAGCTCTAGCTGTATCA
This sequence comes from Emberiza elegans, assembly GCA_024865655.1. Taxonomy (NCBI): domain Eukaryota; kingdom Metazoa; phylum Chordata; class Aves; order Passeriformes; family Fringillidae; genus Emberiza; species Emberiza elegans. Next base: position 35,035,052 of record JALJVW010000910.1, on the reverse strand, counting down.
AAAGCTCCACAGACCATCAAAAAATCACTGTAATTCCTTTCAGAGACACTCAGCCCCAGAAACTATCTAGGGGTTACTTCATGGAGGGAAATAACTGAGTATGCTTTAGCTTTTTCCAGAGCTATTTTCATAGATAAAGGCCATAATGCCTTTGCAATCTACACATCATTGATGCTGATGGGGACTGGAACCTCACAGAACTTTTCTCATTATGTTCTTAGAAAGCTCACTGCTGTATTTATCTTTCAAAATGTATAGAAACAGAATTCTTCACAGTAAAAGAAAGCACAGTGATAACATAATGATTCCTGTCCCACTGAAAGAAGACTTAACTATATCATGGTCAAAAATTGGAAGTGGGTGAAAAGGAAAAATAATAGACCTCCAAAACACACTTGGCAAGTAAATTAAATTCTGGTTACATTTAGCAAGAACCAGAGAAATTGCAATGATTAATATTCTTAATATGAAAAATTTACAACTATTAAAAATTCGTAATTAGTACTGCTGATACAGTGCCCTGAAAAGACCTTTCTTTAAAGGAGCATCTGTATTTGTTTTGACATCAAGTGTAATTATTCTCATTGCCAAGGTAAAACTATGTTACTAATGACAGCTTTCAATTTTTGGCAAACCACGTTGTTCTTCAGCTTTTACTGACAATGTGGTGATCTGATACATGTGAGCAGCGTGCAGGGGGATTAGCTAAGCAGGCATAGATGGAAACATTTGGACTCTTATCCATGCAGAAAAGAAACAGGCACTCAAACTTATGGCAAAGCATTATTTTGGACTATTTTAAACTACAAAAACACCTGGATGTTGCTGGATTGTTTTACAGAACGCTAAAAACAAAACATCTACACATTATCCAGCTCGAGGTCTTTTTTATGTGTGTTCCAAGGGGAATGGAAAACATCCCATTAGTGCAGTGCTGAATCTGAAAGAATAATTGCTACTGAGAAGTGGGATATCAAGCTCAGGCTCAGCACAGTGCTAACAAGGTCATGCAATTTTTGGATGAGAGCTGGCCTGAGTCTGGCAGAGCAAGGTAACATCAGGCTGTGTTACCGCTCTGCTGATGGGCTCTGAGCTCATCAGTGAAACAGCCACAAACAAGCAGGGAAGACATGATTGTGTTTGCTGAAGATTATTGGACACTCTCCCGTAAGACTTCACAGGGATCTCTAGCAGAGACTGTTAACAATTGTCATTGTACCACCTTCCATTTCACCTGTAAATGCAAAGGTACAGACCCTGACTTCCACAACCTGCTCCTTGTCACAAGGCCAGCGCCTCCATCACAGCTCAGCAGCATTTCAGGAGTGCAGGAGCACGTGACTTAGACCTTCAGCTCCCTTAGATTATCATCCTTCTGTTTACCTGCCATTAGTCAGGTATAACAGATATGTCTGTTTTCCAGGCAGTATGCATTTCCTCCTGCACTGACTGATGCAGAGGAATCCTGTTCCTGTATTTTAATTGCACTGTTCCATATGTTATCAGTACTGCACGTGGCATATAATATCTTCCGGCCCTTGCAGTGGCCACATGGCCAAACCCTTTTCACAGAGCAGAACAACTGGAAGACTTAGAAGCGGTTAGAACTCTTGGCAGTGACATGCATTTATCCTATAAGTGAATAGCCAGACAAAACAGTATTGCTTTGAGCTCTCTCAACTGGGAAGAATATTCCCTGCTTCTAATTTTTTAAAATTAATTTTATTTAAAAGTAATTTTGAGATACAAAAAAGGACCTATATATAAACCACTTGCTTTTAAATTTATTGGACCAAAGGGAGCTATGACTGTCTGAAATAAAAGCTGCCTGTTCTATTGTATGCTTCAGCTCCAGGACTAGAAGCAGAATTTGCTTGAAGCAACAGTATGCATTAACTTCTTTCTTTTAGAAATTAAAAGAACCAACCAAACAAACAAAAAAAAATTGTCAATCATTTTGATGTCACGTTTCCTACACTATTAATACAAGTTGTTAACAAAACAGAATAGCATACAATAGACACAGTAAAATTAAAATGTACTGACTGCCATACCGTCAGCTGGTATAAATCAGCACCATCCCTTACACAGACTGTCAAAAATTTCAGACCACTCAGCTACATGAAAGGAGAACTAATCTACCAAATCAGCACTTCTAGTATAACAATGAGACAGGGACACTCTGACACAGCATTAATTATTTCAATTACTTTCTGGAGATCTCATACAGGCATGAGATCAATGGAATCAAAGAAATGTAGGGTGGAAGGGGTTTCTGAAGGTCACCAAGTCCAGCCTCTTGCTAGAAGTAGTACTGTCACCACCACCAGATCAAGTCAGCAATTATTTTGGTCATTTCTTGAAAAACTAGAAGACACAGATTCCACATGCCCTCCAGACAACCTTGAGGACTGCTTTGAGGTTAGGATGTCATAATGATCTTTGCAGCACAAAATAAGCTACAAGAAAAAAGCTCCCTCAGCAACACTGACAGAACTGAGACTAGCAGTGTCAGAGGTGACTGGAATCAGTCAGTGGGCTGTAAGATTGCCATAGAAAACAACAGAGAAAAAAGAAAAAAAATAGCAAGAATTCAAGTGAAGATTATGAGAAGATACTCTCCAGTACAGAATTGCTCCTCCTGTTGCTGAAGACAGTAATAATTCTTTCATTTGGAAATACGCATTTTTATTTTTGCCTGAAGATACTTTTCTATTCCAGTTACTGTCTTCTCATCTGTCCCAACACTATTGCTCAGCAAAAAGAGGAGACATACTGCAGGCCTTGTTTTCCAGTGTTCTGGCACACAGCAAAGCCCTCCCTGTTTTGCTCTAGGCAACTATTCTTTTAATATATGTCTAGAGTCAGTCCCAGGAGCAGCACTCAGTGCTCAGCTGTACACTGTGAAATTTATACATGAAAAATGCCACGCTGCTCACATCCAGAAATTGTGGAAGACTTTGGTTGGGTGAGACACTTTCCACTGATTTGAATGAATTTTGAATCTGATGCAAGTGGGGATACATTATTTTGCCTATTGTGGTGGGTTGCCCCTGGCTGGATGCCAGGTGCCCACCATAGTGACAGTGCCTCTGTCACTCCCTTCCACCACTGGACAAGGAATAAAGAATGTAACGAAAGGCTCCTGGTTCGAGATAAAGACAAGGAGAGATCATCCAGCAGTTGCCATCACAGGCAAAATACATTCAGCTTGGGGAAATTAGTTTAATTTATTCCAAATTAAAATCAGAGTAAGTTAATGAGAAAATAAGGAACAAACCTTAAAGCACCTTCCTCTCACCCCTCCGTTCTTCACAGACTCAACTTCACTCCTGATTTGTCCACCTCCTCCCCCTCAGCAGTTCAGGGGAACAAGGAAGGGGGGCTGCAGTCAGTTCATCACACATCACATCATCATTGTCTCTGCCACTCCCTTCTCAGGGAGAGGACTCCTTATACTATTCCTCCTTCCCCTGCTCCAGCAAGGGGTCCCTCCCACAGGAGACAGACCTTCACAAACTTCTCCAAAATGAGTCCTTCCCACAGGCTGCTGTTCTTTATGAACTTTTCCAGAGTGGATCCCTCCCACAAGGTGCAGTCCTTCAGGATCAGACTGCTCCAGTGCAGGTCCCCCACAGGGTGACAGGTCCTGCCAGCAAACCTGCTGCAGTGGGGCTCTTCTCTCCAGAGACCACAGGTCCTGCCAGGAGCCTGCTCCAGTATGAGCTTCCAACAGGGTCCCAATCTCCTTAAGGGGGACCTGCTCCATCAGGGGATAAAGAATGCTGATATCCCAGGATACCATCATCACTGATGGTCTCGACCAGTGGTGGGTCTGTCTTGGAGCTGGCTGGCAGATTCTTACAGAAACCACCCCAGCCCAGCTACCAAAAACTTTACAAAGCCAACACACCTATGCAAACATCAGCTTTGCCCATGAGAAAAGGGTCACATAACTCCCAAGTAAGGCAATTTCTCTTTGAGGATTTTGCATTAGTAGGTAGTGAAATAAAGCAAAAGTTTTCAGCCATTTTCAAAAGGATTAAGTCAGCCAAATCTAAAAGAGGGCTTAGGTACCTGAAATATAATTCAAGCAAACTGTGGTAATCTCAACTCAGGACCATGATCTGTAACACCCAATGAATTGCCACACAACACTGGGGGCACTTAAGCTTATTAGACACCCTGGATGCATGCAATTTGGTGTTTAGTTTGTGACCAGAACAACACTGGAATGACCTCTAGCTCATGTCAGGGATAGCAAACACTCATAGTGAGACACATCCCATCACCCAGCATAGCACATGGCTGGAGATTTAATAGTAACAGGGTAAAACTAGCAAAGCTCAAGCCTCCTTTAAACTGTAAATAATAGAAGAGGAAAGCAGAATATGGGCATTTTTCACCTTTTATACTCCAGCTTTCAAATCCTTATCACAAGGGACCACCAGGTTCCACATCCTCCTTAAACTGAAGCAGTTCTGAGCTGCCTGTTTGCCACACAGCCTGGTAAATGAGAGGGTTTCCCAGGCCTCCTGTCAAAGCAGTCAGAGTGTACAGAAGGAAAATAGAGAATGCTGGTCTGAGAGAAGGACAGGGAAGGCACTGTGAAAATTTTAAGCTGAGTTTTTTGAGTGCTTTCAACATTCACATGGGAGATCTGTTTCCTACTTACATTTTATCCTAAGCAGTGACCAGAAAACATACCAGAAACAGAAACTTTGAAAGAATAGCTCTCAGCAGCTGCTCCACAAGAGAATATCTTCTTTGTGGAAGAGAGTTTCCACAAAGAAAATTTCGCTCATAGATTTGTGGGTTCTAGAGAGTGGAGATCAGACTAACAGGGTGCTTAACTCTTTCCCTTGCCTTTCCTGATGCAGAACCATGCTGAGCATGCAGGTTTCTCATACTGCCCTGACAAGACTCTAATGCTTTCTCATTATCTCCACTGCATCTGTATTTAATAACCTAAAACCACAGGAACACAGCAGCATCACAAAATGGGTGAATGTTGTAGATACTACCCTGAAATGTGCAGGAACTTAAAAATAAAAAAGAATTTTCTAGCCCTGCCATCATGGATCACAAACTCATGGTAAAATTTAGAATAACATAGCACACTTGGCAAAAAATTCCTATAACAATTCCAAGACTTTGGAGGCCACATTTCAGGGTTGAAACTCCCTTCAAAGCAGGAGCACATGTTTCTGGGTTTTGCAGCTCTGATTAAAAGGATGTTTTTCCCTCTTCTCCTTAAACTGAAGAAAATTTGAAATTTAAATATCATGAACTTATAGCTCTTCCAGATGAGAAGTCATTTTTAATGCTGACTTTGGTTTTATTCTAGCCTTAGCTGGTTATGTTGTGTAAGGATGTAAGGCCATACAAACGATCCCACAGGACATGGTAGAAGCCATGGTAGTCTCAGATGACTGCCCTGGGAGGCTTCTGCATTCCTGCCTGTGCCACAGCATCAGTTAAGGAACTGCTTCTATTAAAGACAATGCTAAACAAGCCTGATTGGCTCTAAAAGTGCTTGCTTGAGTTACAGAAACATTCTAGCCACAACAAAATGAGGGAAATCTTAGTACATGAAATTTTTTCAGCTGTATTCTTGAAAATTTTTGAGAGAAAACTTTTTCCTGGCTGTTCATATTTGTATTATTATGATGTCTGAAAGTCTGAATCCTGCATCAGAAACCCTATACCAGAATCCCTAAATGCACGCCTTTGCTCTCCTATCAAGAGCAAGAAAAGCCAAAACCAATTTTTCCTGAAAAAATTAGCTGTGGGAGTACATGAGAAATTTATAACATTCAAGATTTACTGTGTAAAGAAACCCTACTGAAGATATCTAGTGTGTATTTTAGCTGAAACATTTGTTTGAGATAATTGAAAGAGAAGCTAGTTATATATAATTTTGGAAAATTTAAAGAAAAATAAATCATATCCAACACAAATTAATTATTTGAAATGTCATTACATATGTTTATTTCTCAAAAATTTTACTAATCATAATTTAATGACGTTAATCATAATTTTGTGGGGGTATGTGGAAGGGGGAAAAATCTCCATAATAATTACATAATTTACCCTTTTATAATATATCCTCCTTGTACTGTAGTTGCTAAACTTAGTACAGGGCAATTAAAGGAGGCAGAGGTCTAAGAGAAAGGCTTCTAAAGAAGCAGAATCCTACTAATTTTACAAAAGCTAAATAAACCCAATAGTGTTCACTACTTTCATATGCTGCTTTACACTATGCCTCATTTTTAATCATAGCACTTACTGCAAACCACCCACGCCATACATTTGCTTGAAAATTGTATGTGATTTTTAACTTCTAAGTGGAAGAGAAAATAAGCTACAAAGGCAGACTGAATGGTAACACAGATCTGACCATGCTCTAAAAGTTATTCTATTGTATTGCATATAAATATAATATGTTGAAAATTAGGGGGGGAAACCCCAAAGAACAGATATTACTTATCAAAACTGAGCATGAAGCATGACACTATAATGATAACTGCAATCATGAAAAATTGTCAAAAAGACATCAAAATACAAAAAGCAATGGAGAAAAATCACTACAGTCACAGAAAAAAGAACAGCATGTCAGGGATGTCAGGGAGATGAGGAAGTGGGAAAAAGATGAAAGAATTTGCATATGTTGGGATAAAAGGGAAAAATAAAACTGGGTACAGTGAAAAATCTTAACTGCAATAAATTCTAATTCCTCAAAGTTTTTCCAAGAAAAGACAATGAATGTACATCTAGTACTGTACAGTGTTGTTTATGTGATTCATACTGTCTGAAAATATGCAGACAAGTAGAGGCAATAGCAAGACAAACAGTTTTCCAGAAATTATTGAAATTTACCACACTTATTCAAAGCAACTATGTTGAAACATTTCATTGCAAGAGGAAGACCCACAGGTAATTTGCAAATTAAAACTAAAGGTCTCTTCATTTTTGCTTAGACACTTCCTGAATGAGGTTGCATATCCCATACAGTTTTTATGGTGAGTCCTATATTTTGCATGCTGGAAGGACAAGACATGCCATAGAGCAAAACAGGTCTTTGGCTCTGCTGACTGTTCCAAAGGATTAAGTCAAATATTGTTTGAAGGACTGTCTGTAGATCCCACAAAAGAGAAGAGGATGAATGAATGAAAGCGGAGATACTTGTCTTAGAAAAAAACTCAACATGTCATCTACTCTACATTTCTGCCTTAGGAAGAAAGACCTTTATCTGAGACATATGTGAGCTACATTACACATATCTCAGCTATATTTTCTTTGTGTGTGTGTGGAGATCTCCATAAGCTCCACAGGCAATCCATCCCAGTGCTCAGCATCTCTGGTTACTGTGATTTTCCAGTCTGTTCATGACCTTAGAAAATTTTGACCCACTGAATTTCTATGGTTATGAATGCAGGGGTAGTGCTGTGATATGTCTGTATCACTACTGATTATACATTAATTTATTGGTTCCATGGTCATTCCCAGACAAGTAGCTCAGAGTTGGTCTGAAATTTCCTCAGCAAGACACTGCAATTTGGGGCATAATTTCTAGTTTGTATTTTTAAGATGGCAAATAATTTCCTGGTTTTCAAAAAACAGCCAATAAATGTTAAAAAAATCAGGAAAAAATTAAAAGGAAATATATTTTTCTGACAGTATGAATACTACAAAAACATCTGTAACAGGTTGGTATATAAAACCTAGGGACCTCTTTTGGGGATAATGGTAACAAAACTCATAGAACTTCAGATATGAGATCCTGGTTTGAACAACCACCAAGCCACAACACAGCACAGGGAAACTTGTGGCTCTCAGAAATCAAATTATTTTTAGGCAGAGATAGGAGGAAACTCCTTTCTTAGGTCCAGATTTATCCATCCATCCATCCCTCCATCCATCAGCAAAGCCTAGCATTTCAGTGCTGAGCCAAAAAGCCTGGATAGCACCCAAACCAAACCTTAGAAAGAAGTCTTTTAAACCTCTTTTGGTCCTTCTCATTTTTGATCATCCCTGGTTCTCTCCTATGTACAGGCAGGAGAGGAAGAATGGAGTAGTATAAATAAACATGACAATGTAATAGATACAGCACTGCCAGCTCCACAAAAGTACAAATTAAACTGTTCCTAGACCTTACTGCAAGAATTCCAGCTAGGTCACACCACGTGGTCTTGTTAAAGTTATTACCACTCCTAGAAAACCTGTCCCACCCAGATTTGATCAAATTAAAAATAATTTTCCAACTGCAAAGCAGTCAGATGGCTGTGGAAAGCCCCTACTTCCAAGTCTCAATACCCACTATTTAGTTTTGTGTCCAAATGGAGCTGAAGGACAGATCAGATCCCTAAGATCAGGGATGAGAAAGATTTGTAAGCTAAAATTCACTGCCAATAATAAAGGCCAGCTGTTCCCATCTTCTGCTGAGCTTGCTTATATATCCCTTTTTGGGTTTATCAAACATGTGTCTCTGCTATTTGCAGAAGATTATATATTGATTGCACATAAGTGATGCTGATGTCTCATGGTGAAGCTTCTAGCACTGCCTTGTGTTTCAGTTCCAAGACACTTTGTCAGGTCCAGTTCCAACACCTTTAAAGTCTATGCCCTCAACTTCATGATTTCTTGTATTCTGTGCTTGCTATTCCAGTCTCTTTCCAGACCTTGCAACCTTCTTCTGGACTTCCTGAGGAAGAGAGAAGGGAAAAAGTCCAAAAGCCACCATTGCATTTTTTTGCAAATTCTGAGTTGCAGAGCTTCCTCCATCTCCACCTCTCTTATAGGAGCTGGTGGTACATGCTGTAACACTGAGGAGCACCGCAGTGAGTCCCTGTTTGTACCTGTCACTGGCTCTTTCCTTCTCAAGGGGAGAGGAAATGTGACAGCACCTAACCAGTGGCAAAGGACACAACATGAAACTGTCTTATATCATTGCCAAGATATTTTTGACCCAAAGAGCAAATGCGAAACACAGTCTAGGAGAAAGGCTCCCCAAATGTGCTAAATTGCAGCTCTTCTAAGCACAGGCAGAGAAGACAAGGAAAGATTCCTAAGCAAATGGGTTAATACCACTCTAATACAATGACTCAATATGATTGAGCCCCTGAAGTTTTAGCTAATGAGTACTTAACTCATAATTATAGTATTCAAAGCAGTTAATGAAAACATATAATTAAGACACACCACACAGGAAGGTCAGAACTCTTTTGTACTTGTGAAAACCAGAGAAATGAAATAACTTGAAGGGAGCCACACAAGTGATTCGATGACAGGCAGAGAAGTAGACCCCAGGCTTTCTGTCTAGGGCATGCTCTCATGGATTGTACTGCACCTCAGCAAATATTAGCAAAGGATATGTTTATATTTTTATGTGTCTCCTTCAGTTATCAGATATATCAATGCATTTTCAAAAAAGGCTGTGTTGAATTGTATTCCTATGATGAGACTTCATGACATATCTCTCTCACTCACCCTGAGACAGTCAAGTCTCTGATCAGTCTCTTTAGACATTTGTCATGTCTAAAATTATGTTTTCAATCAGATTTTAGAAGACAACTGAATTATGTCATTCACATTGTCATGTCCATTTTCTAGAGGCTTGGGACCACTTTTAAAATATGAATTGCTTAATAATGAACAAAGAATAGCAATTTATGTCAGCTGACTCTGTGGACTAAGGACTATACTATATCACTAATTTTGCAGTGTGTAGTATTGAGCAAAAATGGACTGATCCATAGTATAAATATCCAGTAAAGAAACACCATGTATTTTGATTATGAATAGCAGGAACAAGCAGCAGTTATACATCAAGGATTCGCTGCCAATAACCTTTATAATTAGAGGGAAATCCCTGATTCAGTTTAGTGTTTCCTTCTTTATCCATAACCTTAGGAAACATTACTGCATTAAATGGCAGACAATACAAATAATATTTCATAGTGTTCTGGGGAGTGTTTTTTAAATGTAGTGCTCTTGATCTTTACCAGCTGTTGAATCAAATTTGGCATAAGCCTATTTCTTTGTGTACAGCCTGCAAACAATGTGGATTGTAAAATGAGTAGGGCACAAACCCAATTTCAATGCAGGCTGGGATTCCCCTATGCTTTTACAGGGAAACTTGGTTGATAACTGTGTTTCCTATTTGGTGGGACATGGAGGCCATGCCCATAGCACTTAATCTTTGAATACTAGAATATCACAAGAGCTCTAAAGCCAGGCTATTAAAATAGAGAAGTAGAAATAAATCATAACATGTAATAAAAGCTTAGTTGTTCATTTGCCATCATTCAACCCACAGCTGTATATTTTTCATACTGTTCAAAATTTTATGTAATACTGGCATAACCATCCAATGTTCTTTTTTTTTTCATTTCCTGTACTGAACAGATGCACAGTTTGTGTTACAGTAATGAAACCCAAATATTGCCTTACACAAGGTAATGCAAGGATATCTTGCTGGATACTCATGGTAAACTAAGAATAATTCACAAAGCTGTGATAACAGTTCAATGCAGATGTTTTGCAAGTTATATGACTCAAAATAGTTATGTCACTATTTGCCTCCTAAGTACAACCTTATCAGTGCTTTACTCTGATAAGTACCCATGGAGGTCAAAACTGCTCACAAATATCTAGTGGACACGGCCACGCTTAGATCTAGTCTACTGGTCAAACTCAACAGTTTCAGTTATTAAACCTGATTTTAAAAAAATCTGACAATACCCATAGTTAGAAAAACACAGAAAAATGCAAATTATTGCTTTTCATATCCCTTGCCTTATGAAGAACCACACAGCTTCAAGTTTGAATGCAAAAGAGAAATTTACTGTACAAACTTCTGGGAAAGCTTCATAAGAAAAAAAAATCTATAATATTCGCTTGTAACAACAGCAGTTGCAGAAATCTCTGGTAGTTTTAAAATGACAATATCTCATTATCACATTAAGGAAATTGCTAGAAATAAGTCATTGATTCTCTACTTTTTGATCTGATGTGCTATAGCAGAAGGGAGCACACACCTATTTCACACAGACAAAGGCAAACTGTAACCCCTGACTAGTACCCCTATGAAGAAAACATCATGGGGAAGACTGACTGCTCCCTTTTAGAATAACTTATGAGATGGATTGAGCCCACAAATCATGGTCAGTTATGCAGAGAAATTGAAGTTAATTTCAAAGGAAAAGGAGTAAGAAGTTTCCTCTAATAAGCTAGTCACGAAATTCTAAAGTTCATGTAGCTAAAGTGCTTTGCACTAGATTGAAAATGCTATGCTGGGAGTAATTTGTCCTGTTGAGATCATTGTTGTTCCCTCAGAGAAAACATTTTTGTCTTAAAAAGTCATTAATGCATTCAAGATTCCACTGAATACAACTAGCAGAAACATCACATACAGAATATGAACTGAATCCTGTCCCTAATGTCACAAATGATTGATTGATTGATTCTGCTATACTGGAAACAATATTTCCCCTGTAAATAAGAAAAATAAAACACACCTTTCTCAGTTAATCAATCTTCAGTATTGGAAAAGTGTAAGACACACTCTTGAAGGTAGAGAAAGGGATCCAGTTTGCCAAACCTTAGGGTTGTGTCTAGAGAAAATTAGTGAATCAGTCTTCATAACATACATACCTAAGGTTTGACAAAGATACCCTTTATGGTTCCCAGAGGTAAATCCTATCTCCTAGACTGAAACCCATCAAAAAGTTGATATTGATTTTACATGCTGAGTCTGATAGTCCTACACTCTTTGGAGGAATAAATTAGAATGACAAATTTCTATTTTAAACTCTCATTGCAGCAGACCAAGGAGCATAAATTATTTAAAATGCATGTGTATTTGCATTCATGAACATAAGTTCATAAAAATTCTTGAAAAGTATGTGGGTACATCTAGAGATTAATCTCTCATGGCTATATTTTATTATTCTAAAAACATCTAAGTAGATAGAGACTACAAAACTTGAATACAGGAGTATTAGCTATAGTACATGAATCTTTAAATATAGAGAGGGCTTTTTTGGCTCAATCTAGTATTGTGTAAGGATCTTTATTCCTACTGTTTTTCTAGGATACATATATTAAACATAAAATAAATTACTTTACCATGAACTAACTTAACATCTGGGGAGTACCAGCACATTTAAACCATTTAGAATGTCTCACTGGCTGTCCTAAGTACTGACATCTTCAAGCAGAAGCATATACAGACAGCCAAATTCTTTCATAACATCAATTTCACTTCTCTTTAGCCAGTACACAATTATTATCGTCCACTAAGACTGAAAATCAGACTGCCTATTATTTAATCCTTTTTTTTAAATTAATCTTTGAATGCACTCTATCTATGTTTGCAATTTCAGAATGCCAAGAGCAGACTATCTCCACACTGCCCCTTTGCGGGGATATTTGGAATCGTACAAAACAGAAGCTATTAGAGAGACGGTATGGTTCACATCCCTTCATGCACATACAGAAGTCATTAAATTTAATACTGGTTACATTCAAACCACAAAATTAAGAACATGTTTTACTCTTTCTCATGCTTAATTCATTTATTCACAGCAAATTCAGTGTTTCATATGTTCCTAACATAATTAGCAATTTCTGAAACCTCTCATTCCTCCCTCTCACATCTCTTTGGCACCTCTGCTGTTGTAAAAACTGACTCTGGAAAAGTAATGAATATTAACAAAACATTTTTTTTAAAGTACAAAAGACAGATTTTAAACTAACAGCAGCAGTTGCAAATGGTGTAAAGATGCATTTTCCTATCCCCTTTCAGAGTAAGTTTTGCCACTTTGGATACTTAATTCAGAGTGACAGGAATATAAAGTGAATGTTCAGGACAGCTGAAATATTTTTCCCTTTTTGCTTTCTTGCTTTTCCTACAATTATTTTGGTAGCATATAACTACTATATTAATAGACAGCAAATTGGAACAAGTAAGAGATTACCTGAGAACAAGAAAGTCCACATTCTTCAATCCTGGGAATAATCTGACAATCAGCATTCCAAAATAGAATTATTAGAAGAATCTGAACATAAGTGCTTATCATCCTAAACTGAAAAAAAAAATACAAAAAGCAAAACCTCAGAAGAAACCTTCAACTCTGGCAATTCTCCCTCTCGTGCCAAAACTTTAATATGAATTTTAGTCCCTCCCACAGCACCTCTGAGCTCCTCCCTCTAAAACTTTCCAAAGACAGAAAATTGCTAGTTCTGGGAAATATAAAGCATGCTCAACTCATTTCGTATGTTCCAAACTGAAAAATAGGAAACAGTGATTTCTGACAATCACAGTAAAAGCCTCTTCCTTCTGGATTTCATCACATTAGCATTAGATCAGTTTCAACAGATTTCTTTTCTGTAAATTCCATATATAAATGGGAATTTTGTTTCTAGAGTGGTGTACCAGACAAGTTCATGGGTATTCAAATACAGTCTTATTTTTCTGGTTTTCTAGTGCATTCAATGAGAAGAAAACCAGCTTTGCCAAGGTGGGTGGTCTTGGAAGATTAGTTTCCTCTTTTTCATTGGCAGGAATACCAGATTCTTTCAACCTAGAAATCTGAGCCTTGAAATTTTTTCCACTATTATCTAATTGTGTCAATGGGAGCATCTTGTCCTATAGCCTATCTCCAGCTTTGGAAATAGGCATGTTTTTTCAAAGCTCAACACCATCAACTCTGAGAGCTGGGTAGGAGTGAGTCACACTACCTCAGTACCTGTTAGCATAACAGAATGCCCAGGACTGCCTCTCTGGGTGCTACATTTCACACAGTCCCACTACCTTTTGTAAGGAACAAGAATGTCAAAAACACACTCTCTGGTTGGTATGGAGACTACATGGACATGCCTAAGGGGAATAGGGAGTTTTCCTCCACAGAGAGGGCTTGCTCACCACTGAGAGACATCTTTCAGTATGACAGTGCTAGGGCCCAAGTACTCAGTGCTCCTACAAAACCCTTTGCATCAGTTACAGTGGGGAATGTACAACTAACAGCATCTGCTAGGATCTGGGTTTACATATAAAATACAGTGTCTACTCAGCCAGTGTATCTATTGTACTTGTATTTTAGATACCCCCTGTGAGTCCAGTTTGCCAATTTTCCAAGAAGACTTTATTTTTTAGATAAGCACCATCAATCACCATACTGAATAAAATGTTAAACGTTCTGGTTAAAAAAACAATTAAATTTTGTCATCTTATAGAAGCTTGGACAATAAGGAGTTAATTTGTTGCTATGCCTCAAACACTGATGGCCACTCAAGCAGGCAAGTTAGAGCAGATGGTGGCTGAAAAGGGGGGCCCTGTGGAGGTAGGGAAGCATCTTTCTGGGGCCCACTTCCCTGTTCTGTCCATGGTGACCACATAAAGCACACAGGGGATAACAAGAAGGAGTCAGGAGCTATTGAGAAAGGATCAATCCAGAAGAGGTGAATTGAGACCACCAAAATACCCTCAAAGCCCCCTGGCCCATTACCAAATAGGTCCAGAAAAACTTTGACCATGGGCATCAGTGAATCCTGAGTACTCACAGGAGTGGGATGTGACATCTATGCACAAAAATAGTCAAGATCAAAAATCTGCTCAGTCCACTCTCCTGTGCCTAAGAAGATCAGAAGATGCTTAGAAGAAATAAGAAAGAAGTCAAATATCCAACTTCCATGGATTATTTTAACATGTACGCTGACAAGTTCCAATGACCTGGATCTTATGGATTTACTGAACCAAAAGTCACATGCACATCACTGATTTTAATAGCTGCTTCTGGAACTTTCTTTAATGTATTTGTAAAACAACTCTTTGCATCTATTTATCCTTTCAGTTTTCAAATCTTCTTGGAGACATGAGTTGCACAATTAATTTATGTTTATTTTCTTTGTTTGGATTTTAAAACTGCTTCCAAATAGGTCAGCTGGATTCCCCCTTGTTGCTTTAAAAAATACAGAATATCCATTTTCATCTCACCTTTGCAAAATAGTCACAGCTGTATTGTTTTCCAGAATACCTCCCCTATATTTTCTACAGGAAGTAATATACCTTTTCATTTTTACTATACCTTTTGTAAGATGAGGGGCCTGCAGACAATATTAAGGAGTGAGCAGTTCAAGGATGTTTTACTCTCTAGCAAATGCCATTTTGACTCTCCTTAGTGTATAATTTACCTCCAGTTTCCACAGAAATTAACAGTATGATTTGCCTTAATAAATTTTATTCTCTTACAGTTTCTGGTATTTCTTAGGGCACCTCTGTCACATTCTGAATAAAGCTGATCATAGCACAGATCTAACAATGTACTCTTTCTATGCAGGAACTGTGTTTCAGTCAAGAGAGGTTCTGTGTCGACTGAAGCTGTTATTAAGTTTAACAGGCAACAACTTTATTGTCATTTGCTTCATTTAAACCTTTTTTTTTTTAATCATGTCTAAACTAGCTACTTTACTGTTCCTGCATTATTTGTATCCTGGAATTGCATTGTTCATCCATTGTTTATATTACATCAGGTTTTAGAATCCCCATTAATATTCTCACTAAAAGCTGGGCAGTAAAATTGACCCAAGCCACATTTTCTTGAAAACTATCAGTTATGTAGAAGCATTTATGCATTTGAAATTTACAGGGACAATATCTCTTAGGCTCTGTGCTCAAATGGGACTTTAATTCTTGATCATAATTTTGAAATCTTTTTTCTAACAGATGTCTTTTAATCCTTGTTAGTTACTATACCTTACCTATATTTTAATCCACATTTGTCTTTAGCTTGTAGCTTTCATTACTTTATCCCTGAAGAACGGATGATAGCAAAAGATGCTGTTCTGTTTCTACCAATGCTCCCTCCATCTTCAGAAAAAAGACCCTTTTAAAACGCTAAGTAGGAAGGGCCTCCTTTTGCACTTTGGTAATATAGATATTTTACACCCTAAATCTTTATTAAAGCACTGGTCAAGAACACAGAAAAGCCATAATCTAAATATTTCACAGTCCAAGAAGGTTTGAGTCCTAATCTTGCACATTTCAGGATGGTGCCTTGGTGGTTCAGGGTGTTTTTTAATAAAATGCACAGGTCAACCTTAGAGTACAGAGTGAAATCCAGTATTTTGCATTCCCCATTTTCTCTTGGGTGAAGTTTGATCTCTGGATCATCAGCTCAGGTACATTTTCCTTGGTTAGTCAAGTATGCTTGGATACATACTTGGCCCCCTTCAAAAGAGAAAATCATTCCACCACTGGTCAAGTTTGTATGGGAAACATTTGAAAATGGAAGTTAGGACAGATGTATCACCAGACATACCTAAGCAGACAGAAATGGATTTTGTGACCTGATGTGTTGGAGTTTAAGCACAAAACTCCAAAGAGATTGCTGCTTTGGCTACATTACTTTTTGACTTTGTTAAATTAGCATCAATGTCTACGCTGGAAGGCATGTCCCTGTCACATCCATATTGGAGAAGTCCCAGCCTTCTGTGCAGCACAATAGCCACATTCACACTACATTTTGCAAGAGAATCCTGTGACGTATTACTATGTTCTTCCCAGTTTCACCAACACAGGCACACATACAATACTATAACAGCCCCCTGGCTATTATTTTAACTCTGTGTGCAGCTGATTGCCTGCTCCAAGCAACAGACATTGTGCCTCCGGACCATTTACATCAACCATAGGACATTACAACTTAACAGCTTCTTGTCATGCTCTGGAGTGGAGTGGTGTGAGGTGCTACAGTCATCACAACAAAATACTCACAAGGGATTCAGAGCTGCTTGGGAACTGCACTTTTCTGGGATCGTGCCTGTATCTCCTGTCCAGAGTGAGCCTGTGCAGCCAGAGCAGGTGCTCAGCAGAGTACCAGCAGGGCACCTGTACCCCAGAGAGACACAAGACAGGCTGGTGAAACACAAGCTGCCCAGTGCTTCTGGACTCAACAAGTTACTGATTCACAGTCCAAAGACAACCACCACTCTTTTCATCTGTGTGATTCAAGGGGACCCTCACTCTCCTCACCCACCCCATCCCTTTCCTTTAGGAGTCACCAGCATTCAGCAATGACAGCAAACGTAGGCAGCACCTTAGGTGCACTGCTTACAACCCGGGCACAACCCACAGATGCTGAAGACTTTCTTTCCCTAAGATTAGAATCATTCAATCATAAAGTGGGAATTTTAAAGATAATATAGTTCTAAATTAGGTTGTTGAAAGTCCCGTGCATTATTAAAGAAATAAAGACGTCTTTTTATATTATTTTAAAAAATCATTTTAGAACTCTCTGAAATTGTTAATAAAGTTATTAAAGAAGAAAACTAAAATCTTGACTGCTCAAAAAAATCTACTTAGAAAAAAGTAAAAGAATAATAAAAAATCAAGCATATTCACAATTCTCAAAAATTTTTGTGGACCATCTATACTTTTATGAACTTAAAGTTCAGAGAAATTGGAATTATCAGCACATGTGGAGAGGTTGCAACTAAGAGTAAATCATTCATGCACCATGTGCATACAATTTATTTTTTTCAGGAGATGTTTCAGTCTGCTTTTTTTCATTTTACCCAGCTAATTTTTTTCTTTATTTTACCTATCTATTTTTTAAGCTAGAAACCTAACTCCTGGTATAAGCTAAGCAGTTGGCCATGGCATTAATTCCAGTGATATCCAGCAAGGCAGGAAATGGCACATTTCCAAGCAGAAACCCTTCTAACATGTCACATAGACATTTCCCTCACCAGGCTGACCTCAGAGAGGGATATGATTTTTGTCCTTTTAACAGGCTTTCTAGCTTTGCTGTGGAAACAGATCATCTACCAGCAGACCCTAATTAAACCTTCAAGCTATCAAGATTGACTGTGTCAAACATCAATACAGAAAGTCCTTTAGTAAAGAAGGGTGGGGTTGTTGGTTTGAGTTACAAAAACATTGACATGCAGACTGAGATTTACAGTGAAACTTCCTCTGCCTGAGAAATGCTCTTCATGTCAGCAGCCAGCCCTACATTACTTATGATTTTAAAAGCCTGCCTCTTACCTCCATGATTTTTCTTCTTGCAGGGTATGAGAAAATTCAGCCTCTAGAGAGGTATCCATGGTGGGGCTCCTAGTTTACCAGGCATGCAGGGAGAAGTCCTGCACCTGGCAGATTGTCCAGTCTCTGCTGTGCTGAACAGAGCAGGAAGGGAGCCATGGCCAGGCAGGGAGCCCTGGGATGTTCATCTTCACTGGAAAGCGGAATCTAGGACTGGCAGCTCTATTACAACCTCTTTTTTTATTCCCATCTATTCCTCACCCTTGTTAATCTAAGATTTCTAAAAAACCTCAGATACACTCACATATCTTAAATATTTCTTATCTCAGGGTCAATTCAAATTTTAACTCAATCATCCTGTTTAGGCTATTTAGTTTTTCTCTCTCTTTTTGATTAATGCTATTTTCTTCACTTCTTATTAAAAAACTTAACCTCCCCGAGAGAAATGCAAACATCTCCTATTATATATGCTTTGTTTCTTCACAGTCACTACTGACAGAAAAAAAAAATCAGGAGCTGTTTAAAATGCTCTCACTCTTTAGAAGAGAGCACCTCAAGCCATTTGACTCAAAAGGAAGTTAAAGTGCCTTTGTCTGCTTTGTTGGTGTAAGCATTTTGTGGAAAGGAAATTCCATCAGCTATACAACTTCCCTTAATTTCTTTTCCCACCTAAATCATTTATAAAAGTAATATCTACTTATATCTAACCTGGATAACCAATGCCAATCTTCACTTGACAGAAAATGTAGAGATAATATATTAAAGGTACAGATTCCAAGTGTTTTACCATATAAAGTAAAACAAACCATTAAGGAAATTGTTATGTTCACACTATTCTTATTAATCTCTTTTTATTTTAAATGATTCATTAAGAACTTTTATACTGTCTACAGTCTTTTTCCAGTTTCATGCATAAGATTCAGGAAATGAGATGTTTATTTTTAGGTAGAACTGTAACTATTCCTTTGCTACTTTCAAAAAAATAGGGTACCATCAACCTAACTTTTCCTACTTGTAAAATTGGTAGGATTGTAGCACATATACAATTAATTACCTGTTATATTGAGGGAATGGTCACACAAGTGCCACCAGTACAGGCATGAAATTTTGCAATATTTAAGAAACAGCAGCTGCAGCCTGTGGTTATTAATGTAATAGACTGGCCCAAAAGCACACCCTATTATTTTTAGGTGGAGAGGGAGGTTGCTGTATAGATGCTCTTAAAAAGCACTGCTCTAAACTTGAAAGAGTAGCCTCTATGTATTTAAATCCAGAATAATTGTCAGCTTTCCCAAAATGAAAAGAAACATGCTCATGTTTCTGAAAGGCTCCACACACTACACACCCTTCTCTCTTTCTTTCCCCTTCTCAAATGCAAAGAGTGAAGCTTTGCAGAATGCTCTGAACAAACAATCTGAGTTATTTCACATTAAAAAAGAATGAACTTCAAAGTCTATAACCTCTCAAAACCCAACAATAAAACAACAAAAAACAGGAAAAAAATAACCTCACCACCTTGTCAGCAGCTATCACCCTGGTTACCCCAGAATTCCTATTAACTTGGAACTTCTAATAGAGTTTGAAATCTACCCGATCATACCCATAGTTCAGCTACAAGAAAAGGTCATCTCTGCAGGGGATGTCCCTTGTTTCAGGGCAGCTAAGTTGAGTAGGTTTTAAAGATAGTTAGGAAAAGAAATAAATGAGAAGTATTATATCTAAAAATAAAAACTAAAAAAACCCTCTTTCAAAATCAGTAGTATCTCCTGTTATTTAGCCAGTTGTTTCTGTTTGCTGGATGTTTCAGTTTTGGCTAGCAGCTTATGTGTCCCAGCACTCAGAAAAAGCCTCTCCCCCTTTTAATAGCCCAGAAATTGAAGTTTAATGGGAAAGAATATTCTGTTTTCACTCCTCAGATCAGAATGTCAATCCACATTCTCGAGTTTCCACATAATAAAGACTTTTATTTATATAAAAGCAATAAGATGCAGAACACTTTACAACTCCTACAAAAGTGAAGTATAAGCAAAAACATCAATTATGACTTGTACTCATAACTTTACAAAAGCATTTATCAGTCACACTGACTGCATAACCGCAGTTACAACAATCTCTTGCAAATATATGAAGCCTACTACATACTGCAATATTTCACTTTGCCATCAGCATAAATCCATGTGACTCATTACCTTTTTCTAAAGGTATCTTCTAAACACTAGACTACAGATACCAACAGAAAAGACAGATGTGTTAACAATATTATCAACAAATTTTAAAATTATTAGAAAGATACATCATTTACTGTGTTATTCCATGGCTCCTACTGCTGCAACTATATTGCTGTTTAAAATGGAAGTTTTTAAACCTTCATTCAAACAGTTGATTTATTTTATTGGATTGTGCTGTGTTGCCTGCATTTGAAGAATCCAAACTACTGAGCCATCTGCACCACAACTGCTTTCCAAGCTTTATCTTTGTCAAAATCCTTTAAGGTATTATTGGAAACCTAAAAGTAAACAAATTTCAGACAAATGTAAACATGAAAAATGTTTTAGTTAGAAACTGAAGTTCAAGCAAATAAATACCTGAGAAAATCTAGCAGAATGCAAATGTGAATAGGTACAGCCAGAGCTATTAAAATATTATATATATTTGTAAATTGTATAGTTTTGTATGTTATAGAGTTTCTATTTAGGATATAACAGTGTAAATTGTATAATACTGAAAATATTTGGGTCTAAGAAACTTGGCCAAATTCCCATTTTAAAAATGTTACTTAAGACATTTTTTTCAAGACTTTTTCTAAAATATGACTGAAAGCTTTTACACCTGAACCTTTAACCCCAAAGCCAGAAGCATCATGGTGCAACTGATAAATTTACCTACATTTGCAAAAATAAGGTTTGCCTACCCCCATTTTTTGTAATAAGAATATTTTGTGTTTAAATACTAAAAGGTATGACAGAAAAATATTATATATATTTGTTTACAAGTGTAAATTGTATAATACTGGAAATATTTGGGTCTTTTTTAAGACATTTGGCTTTTTCTAAAATATGACTTTTACCCTGAACCTTTAACCCCAAAGCCAGAAGCAGCCCCCCATGGTGCAACTGATGCAAGATTTACCTACATACATGCAAGCAAAATAAGGTCTTGCCTAAGAACACAGACTTCTGAGAAGCCAAAGGGACTTGTAACTTCACCTATAACATTATTCATGTGTTTAAATACTAAAAGGTAAGCAAAAAAGTGTTGCTTTTGCAGAGAAAGTGCTCCTTTTAGCATTTAACTCATGCCTAATTTCTCAGTGACTCACAAACCAGGAATACTTTTGTAAGTAATCTCCAGCAAAGATCTGTTTAGCCATGCCATATCCCATGCTCCAAGACATGACTTGCAGCAGTGGAAGTACTGCTAGGCTTCATCTTTAACAGAGAACCTAAGTCCCAGGACACAGATCTAGCAAATAAACAACCTACATCAAATATCTTCAGCAGCCTGAAGGGACATAATTGCAAAGCCTCCACTTTCCATTAGCAGCTGTTTGCTGACTTGACTGATTTCAGTCTCTGCTCCCAGTGCTTTCTATCCGGTGCTGGACTGAATCCAGCACTCTCCTTCTAGTGCAGTAAGCATGAGTTCCTCACTGAGAGTCTTTAAGGATACAGGGTCTAGCTCTATACAGCAAAGGAAAGCCTAAGGGGTACAGTTCTGTGCCCTATGTCATGCCCAGTTATCATCTAACCAGGAAACTATTATCTCTTGATTACAAAATTAAGTTTCATAGAACAGCTTTTAATTGTGGTCTGAATTAAGATCAGAATTTAAGATCACAAAACATTACAAAAAAAGTATTTTAAAATAGGTATTTTCAAATTTTCTAGTGGGTATAAATACAAACCTCTGTTGTTCTGTATTCCTGTTTTTTAACCTGTGATGGTGTCCATGCTGAATCTTGTAGTTTCATTTTTGTCTTGTAATTCACACACTGTATTACAGTTCCAATAGTAAGGCATGCCTGAATTAGCAGCATCAACATCAGAAGCAACAGGAGTACATCATAAGATTGCTGAAAATAGACATATGTTGTTAACTACCTGAATATTTGATAATGTTCCTATCTCTATACTTTAAAAATTCCTATCTAGACTTTTTAAATCAAATCATAATGTACAGTTTATTTCAGCATAAAGCTTCAACCAAAATTTTAGTGCCAGAGTTTGTTGAAAGTAGAAGAGATCTATAGCTTCTAAGAAAATGTTAATTTATCAAATTATCTTTTCCTTTGGAAACAGGCCAGAATTGAGGAAACCATCTTCTAAAATAGTGTCTTACTGCTGGTTTTGACCTAAGCAATGTCACAGCTGTGCTAGGGCCTGGCCCTGTGCCTTGCTGGCTCTGATCTTGTCCTGCTGACCTGAGTTTCTGCCTCAGTATTGTGGACTTACCTGGCAATCATTGAACCTGGCTACTATGGCTGGACCTGCCTTCCTTTACTATTTTTTGGAGTGCTGTAAGACTTTTCAATGAAGTTACCATTCTTTCTCTGTCTTGCTGTTACCTCCTGCTCCATAGTTCATCACCCTGTGCAGAGCAGCCCACTCTTACTGTAACCACACACAAAGCAGAGTGAGAATGTAAGAAATGTCTCCCACAGCATACTCCTAGACAAGCTGGCAGCCCCTGGCTTGGACAGGAGCACTCTTTGCTGGGTTAGGAACTGGCTGCACGGCCAGGCCCAGAGTGTGATGGTGAATGGTGCTGCATCCAGCTGGGGCCAGTCACCAGTGGTGTCTCTCAGGGGTCTGTGCTGGGGCCAGTTCTGTTTAATAATTTTATTGATGACATGGATGAGGGCTTAGAGTCTTTCATTAGCAAATTTGCAGACAACACTAAACTGGGAGCGTGTGTCGATCTGTTAGAGGGACAGAGGGCTTTGCAGAGGGACTTGGAACGATTGGATGGATGGGCAGAATCTAATGGGATGAAGTTCAATAAGTCCAAGTGCTGAATCCTGCACTTTGGCCACAATAACCCCCTGCAATGTTATAGGCTGGGGACAGTGTGGCTGGACAGTGCTCAGGTGGAAAGGGACCTGGGGGTGCTGGTTGACAGTCGGCTGAACATGAGCCAGCAGCGTGCCCAGGGGGCCAAGAAGGTCAATGGCATCCTGGCCAGTATCAGGAACGGTGTGGCCAGCAGGAGCAGGGAGGTCATTCTGCCCCTGTACTCGGCACTGGTGAGGCCACACCTGGAGTGCTGTGTCCAGTTCTGGGCCCTCAGTTTAGGAGGGATGCTGAGATGCTGGAGCGTGTCCAAAGGAGAGCAACGAGGCTGGTGAGGGGCTTGGAACACAAGCCGCATGAAGAACGACTGAGGGAGCTGGGGGTGTTCAGCCTGGAGAAAAGGAGACTCAGAGGTGACCTTATCACTCTCTACAACTCCCTGAAGGATGGCTGTGGTGAGCTGGGGGTCGGTCTCTTCCTCCGGGCAACAACAGACAGAACAAGAGGACACAGTCTCAAGCTGCACCAAGGGAGATACAGGCTAGAATTAAGGAGGAAGTTTTTCACAGAAAGAGTGGTCAAATACTGGAATCATCTGCCCAGGGAGGTGGTGGAGTCAGCATCCCTCGATGTGTTTAAAAAAAGACTGGATGTGGCACTTGGTGCCATGATCTAGTTGAGGTGTTAGAACATGGGTTGGACTCAATGATCTTAAAGGTCTCTTCCAACCTAGAAATTCTGTGATTCTGTGAAATGCTCTGCAGGGTCACACCAACTGTCTAGACAGTGCAGTAATCTGTCTCCAACATGTGTGACAGGAGAAGCTACTTAAAGAGGGGATGTAAGCTGGCACCATTCCTGAGGTTCAACAACACAGTACGCTCTTCCAGAATAAGAACAGGATCACATACTCAGAAGTTGATTTTCCAGTCCCTGAGATACCAATTTAATAAACATTTTCCCTCTTTTCTTCTGAAGTTACAAGACTACTTAATGACTAGTGGAAACTCTTAATGACATTGGTCAAATGCCACTAAGTGGTTCTTTGAACATCAGGGATTGGCAAACACTTTGCCAGTAGAGCACAAGAAAGCTCTGTACCAATGCACAGGTAACACTTCATACTGAAATGCTTTAAACTTTGCAAAATTTTTCTTCTCTGTCCGAAGACAGACTTTGAATAAATCCAGGTGTAAGCATACAATCCCAACCATTGGTAAACATCCTAAGAAACAGAAAAATGTACTCTTCAAGGACACCTAGAATCTTTCATTTAAATACTACAAACTATAAAAGTCTCAAGGACTCCAGCATGCTGTATATTACTTGCACTGTGTCTTTAGAATAAAATCCTATCTTTTTAAAACTACAATTTCAGGGTGCCAATAGATGTAACATACTTTCAATTATATAATAAGTCAAACAAGATTTTTAAAATAATTTCTATAATATTTCATTCAATCTTTATAATGCAGTACCTTGTCTTCATATATTCCCTAATTTGCTACTGCAACATATAGAAGTTCATTTTTAAATTGCATAAAAACACATACTTTAACAGCAGGTGGATAACTTTTAAAGATGTCAACAACTTGCATGATACTGAAGGATAAGTATGCAGAAGCAGTGAACAACAAAGGAGAGGTAACACTGCTAATGGCAATCAGGACCTCAACCTAAAAAAGAAGATAATAAATGTTAAATAATAATCTAAAAAATTAACTCCGGTTTTTGAGCTATGTGTCCTTGAAGCAAGCATATCAGAAGTGTGTAAAACTGTGTAAGATTATACATAAAAGACAAATACTAAGAGCCATCCACATTTCATGAAGATACAGAAGCAAGCTTTGTATAACCTAAGTTTCCTAGCCAAAACACTACTGGCTTGTAATTCATATTTCATTCAATACAGATGATGACATTTTTGTCTTAATTTTACAAGTGCCTTCCATACACACATAGAGGAAGTAACACCCAATCTGGAGAGCCAGTATAGAAGCCACCATTTATTCTTCAATTTATATGACGTAATGAGAATTAAAAACAGATATTGCTGACTTGCAACCTAAAATATCTTATGCAAATAAATCTGAGTGTCCTGAGGCAAATTTACTGCCATACAACAGCAGCTGAGTTTCACTCAAACATCACCCCTACAGGATTATATTCTGGCTTCAATTGTGGTTATGCCTCATTACTCACTTAAATATGGTCACATGACTATTAATTAGAACAAATATTTTAAGGAGCCTTAACTACACATTTAGAACATTCAAGGAATAAATGCACTCCACTGAATATTATTAGTTCTGGTTGAAGAAGATGAAGAATTTGTTTAAAATAGGTTCTAGGTCCAGCACAGCCTGCACACCTAATTTTCTTCTTTCAGAAACCACAACTGATAATGAAAGAAAAAGGGAACTTCATCTCAGGAGCTTGAAAGCAGTTCTTGGCATACCATATGAGGAATGTCATTTTTCTATAGTAGTATCTTTTCCCAAGGAATCACTACGAATTATTCAAAAACGAAACAGAACAAAGGAAAAAAAAAACCAACCAACCAGCCAAACTCTTCAAATTCTTTTCTAGAACGGATGAAATGAGGCCTCCAAAGGACCTACCAGAGTTCTTTTATGGGATACCAGCTAACACTCCTGCTACATATTTGTCACATTTTGTAGAAGCAGCTAAAAACAAGTCAGCAAACCTGATTAGTGCCCACTATCCGGCAGAGTTTCTTAGCATTATTCCACTCAAATTAATAAGCCCAAGAATTTTGCACACTTACCAGACATTTACTTGGATATTCAGCAGCTACATGACTTGCAATAGCACTTGGAAAGCACTAAACAAAAGAGTGTAACAAAGTATGTATTTATTAACTTGAAAATTACAAAAATTATAATTGAGTTACAGTAATTCCCACTATTCACAGATTTTTTCTTTTGTGAATTTTGAATGCTGAAAAGCTTGTTTATGAACTTTTTCCACTTCATGCAAAGGGATTTTACAGACACATATGTAAACCCAGTGGTCATTGTTTTCTTTCTCAAATGAGTTCCTTCATGGCAAGCAGGGTGGCACAACATCCTTTATGAATCCACTACTCCTGAGTACAGGCTGTTATTAGGGATAAGGGTTACCAATCACAGTCTCAGACTTTTAAAAGAGGTAAAACTGAGAAGTTAAATAAGATGTTCTAAGGATTCTACCATGCTAAACCTAAACTCAACTTTTTCATTTGCAACCTGAAATATTCTAAAACCTATGACTTTTTGTGACAGAACACCTCACCTGCAATACCCTTGTTTTAATACTCATTTCCATTTTACTGAATTGCAGACTCAGAATGTATCAGAACAATTTACTGAAGTATTGCAAACCAAAACAGATCAAAAATATTGCATAACTATATTAAGTATATTGAAGTTTTAATTAATTTGCTAAGCAGCAATCCCGAAACAGTATTAGAGCCAAATAAATACTCCAGTGGGGAGGAGAAAAGAAAAAAAAAATTTAATAAAAACCATTGTTTTAAAAGAGTAGCTTCTATTTGCACTACTTACAGCAACTAAGATCCAAAAGAATGTTACTGAGAGGTATGGACCTGAGACTAGAACATCCATATTCAAAGCAATTATTCCACCAAATACTGATGAAATTCCAATAATCACCTCAATTACCTAAAACAAATAAGAGCACACAAATTATTAATAACATATTTGAACACAAAAGTTCCTACTTGCATATAGAAAGGACCTCACTTGAAAGAATAAAATGTATTTATGCTACTAGCTAGGCATAAAGTCTATGTTTTCCATATCTAAAATATGGCAAAACACTAGCTAGCTTAAGTGAAAACAAGATCAGCTTCATAATACATATTTATCCTTTCATTTATTAGCTCCCCAAACAATAGTTCAGTTTACACTATTTATCCTGAGTCACTATGTAGCCTCCTTCCCATAATAAAGAGCAGTTGTGATTTATCTTGCAATCTTCTAAAAGGAAATATTTTACTATCTATTTCTCATTTTTGTCTTTATTCTTTCAATTCTTAGCTACAGTGATCTCTTCCTGGTTTTAAAGAACCTTAGCACTTACAAAGGTGAAATAATAAATTGATTCAATGAAACAATGCTTTTCTTACTGAGTAAGACTTCAGAATTCGAGCAGGAAAGCTGACATTGCTCAAAACAATGGCACTGTCATGTGCAGCATTCTAGAGGGGAATAAAAGAATTATAAAAAATATACAAAGCAATAAATTTCTTTCTATTATCTTATACAACCTCTAACAGGTCCTAATGGTGGTATGTAATATCTGGTTGGCCCAGAAGAGGTGACAGTGA
Source organism: Emberiza elegans (assembly GCA_024865655.1). NCBI lineage: Eukaryota > Metazoa > Chordata > Aves > Passeriformes > Fringillidae > Emberiza > Emberiza elegans. Next base: position 35,007,646 of record JALJVW010000910.1, on the reverse strand, counting down.
CACATCACAGTGTTTTCCAGGGTCAGACAACAGCAATCACATTAAAACCAAATTATTTAGTACCAGATTAGCTGTTTTACAGCTAATGAAATATTTTCATCTTGTCTCCCTTTTCCACCTTCAAAGAATATACTTTCTTCCTGAGCCTTCAGATTTTACAGATGTGGGTCAGCAGGAGCTAAAGGAGGACAGGGCACTACACAACTTTATCAACCAGTATTTCCAATGGCATATCATATTTGCTTCCTTCTAAAAGAAGTACTGTTGTAGAAAAATGAGGGTGGGGTTTGGGAAAGCACTAGTGAATAAAAAAATTTTATCAATAGCCGCAAATCCTGAAGCCAAGAGTTGTTGTGCAGATACCACCAAACTGACATACAAGACAAATACTTTCCCTCTACATCAGGCTTCAAAAAGGTATTGTTTGCATACATACAAGTTATAGTACCCTAATGTTTCAAACACTAAGTTTCATTCTACAAAACAGAAATAAAACATTTGCAATGCCCATTCATGAGATATTCAAAGAACTCTGCGCTGCATAATGTTCAACAGGTAATTTTGCAGAGGGGTCACTGCACTTTTAAAAGATAAAAGAAGAAATAACTGTTTAGTATGGTACTTTTATTTGTAGTTCAAATATAGCTTTAGCATGCAAAGTTACATATTGGTGTTGCCAATAAATTTTCAGCATATGCAATACAGGAAAATGGGGAATTTTTTAACATGCACAATCCTTAAGGGTACCTACTTTCTTTCTTGTACAGCAGTCTTCAGTAGACCTAGCTGAAATGATCACAGTAGTTGCCATGAAGATTTCCAGCAGAATAAGTAGAATCAAGTTGAAATTTATCTGTCAGTAAAATCCCAGACATAAATGAGTTATGTCTTCCATATTAAAAAAAAAAGGGGCTGAGTCTAGCATGATTAGGCAGGTTGTCTAGTTTCCGTCAGATTTAGACACATCTACTGATTACATACTTTGTTATCTATTTCCTTGGCTCTTGACAAACTTCAAGAACAACATTATTCTCAGAATGCCTAACCTAAGAAAGAAACATTTACTTCATTTATGGAAATATTCTGTCTGAAGATTCTATCACTGTGTTCCAGAAGAGGAGCTTCTGATAAGGGAGTGTTTGCTGGGTACCTTTGCTTTTTGCAGGTCCTTCTATGTGAACCCAGAACACTGCAGCAACTAATGGAAGATTCTCAGGGGAAGGAGGGCCACAGGTCACAACTCCTAGGCTGCAATTCCAAACAGTGTGCTACCATATTGACACTGAATGAAAACAAAAACCAAAGAACTGCACCAAGGATCCCAGTTCTGTGCCCTGCTTAGCACTGGTAAAGCATTCACAAACACTCTTCATGGGTTCATGACGCTTGCAGACTACATAGCAAAAACACGGATGCTGCCATTGCTCATATTCAAGAGACAAATAAGTGAATGCAATACTTAATGTTGCTTTTTTGTCCTTATTATTGTCATGAAAAGAGGTAGACACCTACACTGCATGGACTGAATCACTTCCTAGAGGCACACAAGTTAGGTAGAGTGGATCTCCCTTTCTTGTCTTCAAAAGCACCATGTTTTTCCATCAGCAGCCCAAAAAAACGTTTGGTAGTCAGTCAGGCTATTGGGGCAAAGTACCAAAAGCCTAGGAAGAACTGACACCATTCCAAACCTATACAATTACAGCAAACCATTGTTCAACAACTCAGAACAGAATTATGTTGTTTCCTCATGTCAGACCTGCTTTGTTGATGATGAAGTCTCCCATCTTTCTCTGACACATATCTTGCAGCACAAGTTTTTTGAAAAATGTAAGTGGCAGATTTAGGAGGCTTTTTTGGATGCTGAAATTCACTTTTGCTCAGGAAATTATAATTGAAACTATGTGCTCTGCTGCACCAAACAGACTGTACAGTAGTACTAACTCTGCAAACAGTGATAAATGTCATTGAGAAACTTCTAGAAAATATGCTACAATGAAGAATACAGGACTTGTTATGCAAAAGAAGAAGTTCAAATGCGTGGCCTGCAGAACAATTTAATCCAGATTAAAAATTCCCATGATTTAGACATGTTTTGACACAGCACTAATACTGATGTGAGCTGGCAAGGCCACACGTCACACTTGACAGTGCACTGCCAAGTAGATCCACAAGTTTGACTCCAGAAGCACTGGAACTAAACTGATGGACTATCTCACTTAGTCCTAAGTACAAGAAGTAAATAACAAAAATTGAAAAAGTAAGAGTAAATAAATTAGATTCTTGTGAATATTATTGCAGGTAACTAACATTGGGCAAAGAGAAATGTAAAGTTACTGCTGTATGATCTCCCCTCACAGACCAAGCAGGAATACTGGGATATTGGCAGCAAAGTAATGACATGTGATCTCCAGCCACCTAATGTCCTCCCCACCTTGTTTTTTAACAAAGATAAATGTATCACAATTATTAATTGTTTTAGTAACTTACATTTATAGCTGATGGATTGAGGACAAGTTTGCATCCAAACCAAACTAAACACGTTGTTGTAACAGCAAATGTGGAGACAAAGAGAATCTGAAAATTTGGTATCTGAAAAACAGTTTCAGAATGGGTTTCTCTCTTATTTTAAACACAAGGGGAATATGAACATACATACAGAAATATAGAGATAGATTATATAGATAGATATAGATATATAGAAAGCTATATAAAATTGACAATAAATTTTCATACTTACCACATTAATTTTATTCCTTGCTATAGCAAAGCTCACAACTGCTGAAGGAATACACTGGGAAAATTAAAAGAAAAGACTAGTGGGATCTTCTGCACAATTAATTTTATATATACTTCTATAGATGTATTTTATGTGTCTGAATTCATATTCAGTACACTTAGACAAACAGAAGATCAGAAACTCTGAAGAAAAAGTTTCACTTGACTGAACTCTTTAATCACAGTCAGTGTCTGAGAATTACAAGAAATTTAAATATACCTCCCATATCCCTCAGTTTTGACTAACTGGCCAGCATAATATGATGAGTAAAAGAAAGAAAGTCTTCAATGAGATATTTCATGTCTTCATTAGTTTAAATTAACTCTAGAGGGCCTGAGATCCTTGAGCAGGAGAAAACACTGCCACTCCCAAACTGGGCCTGCACATTCTTTAAACAGACATCATCCTCACTGAGTAAGCTAGAATTTGCCCAATCTCAAAACAGTTCTGAAGAACCTTGTGCAAGGAGTCAAGACACACTTGGAGAATTGTGCCTGGGATGTCCACGTGGCTCACTGGGAACTATGTTTCCCTACTTGAGGACAAAGATAAATGGAAAAGTCATGCACAAATAAAAAGTCTCACAAAGTAATTTCTCTGTCCATTAGCTGTTCCCCACCACAAGAGACATGGTTCCATTACAGATCCAACTCTATTTTACAAAAATGCCTACTAAAATTATAATAAAAGTGTTCTTATGTTAAATAAATTAATCATGCAATAAATGCCACAATCCTAATTCTCTTCCCACACACCTGAACACTAATGGCTTAACAATGGAACACTATAAAGAGATTAATACTCATATGTAAAATTCTTGGCAGCACTTCCTCAACACCTAAATGTCCTGGACACACAGGAGTTCCTAGAACACTACAGGACTATGTTTAGGCAACTGAATGCAAGTACTAGTCCAGATGGTGACAGCCTAGAGAGCAACTCAGCTTTGGGCTGAACGAGACACTTGGTGGCCAGCTGGCTCCACATCTCTCTAGGCTCTTCTGACTGCACCAACGTCACCATCTGCAGCAGGAGCTCCAACACCTTCCTCACACACAGACACCAAACATGCACACCTTCAAACCCAATGTGATAACCTGCTGCAGCCAAAGATTTACCAGGTCTTTGGAAATTTTCAAACATGAAGTTCAAAGAGTCAAGATTGGGGCAGAGAAAGAGACATCTCAGTAACTAAATCAACATTGCAGGGAATAAGGTATCTGTGAGGATACTGACTGCAACTCCTCCAACTTTAACACCTTTAGTGGAAACCCAAGTGATAATTCATTCACAGAGCAACTTCTGGAACTTGTTTGTTTCAAGTAATCTTGGAACTAACTTAAAAACAAATATCTAAGTCAAGTTGAGAAAATAACAATGACAGAATACTGCCATAAACAAAGTACATTAGACTTATTAATATCTAAAGCTCAAACTAAGTATATATAATACAGTAAACATGTATATGCAGCCCTCAAAGTACAGAAAAAAATATTGAGCTCTGGAAAATGTTGGCATCTTTAATGCATATTCTTTTATTTTAATGCATTATTTTACTAATAAAATAATAATATCCAAGAGAATTTTAGTCTGCTTTGGTACATGGATATTATGGCAAAATAAACTGAAAAATTAACACTTTGATATATAATATGAAATGCATTTTGATAGCATATAGCCAGAAAACTTTCCAAATACATAGCAAGAAAATTTTTCTTAAAATCAAGCACAGAAAAACTGCTCAGCAGATTAATCTTGCATGCCAGTGGTGAGCTGATTAACAAAAATGGTAACACAAACCCAGCTGTCTTTATGACAACAGCTACTCTTTTAACCATGCAATGAAAATCCATTTAATGAACTGTTAAATATTATTAAATCTTCCATGAAGAAAAGCAGTAGAAAAAGACAGAATAAAAGACATAAACCCACAAAAAATTATTTACTATTGCATTTGCTGTCAAACAGCCACAGCAAATAATTAAGAATGCTTACTGAACCTGCTGCACAACGTAAATAATCCATTTCAGATGGAAAAATATTTCCCAGATATAGTGAAAATCCAGAAGTAATAAGGAGGCAAGTCTGCAAAGCAACAAATAAAATTAATTCATATGAATAAAACTGGTTAAAAAAAAAAACTAGTCAGATATAAATCAGTAATCAACTCCTTTCAAATTCAGCTACTTTTAAGAATGCAGTTTTTGTGTGAATAAATTTGAAGAAAAATATCAAAATACGCTGACTTCTGAAGATATTTTTCTGGTTACCAAGACCTCATAATGAACAATGTTCATGTTTAAATCAAGAATTTTGTCCTGACCTGGGAAATACCTCAATATAAGTCAAAAGGTAACTGCAGTGTTTAGTGGTAAAAATGTTTCAGAAACCTCAGCTCTGTCTCTACTTTGCATTCCCTGCTTGAGTCCACCAACATTATGCATATGGGCAGCTGGGCAATTGCCAACTAGAACACAGCAGTAAAAATAGTATTGGGATACATTAATGAAGTTTCTTCCACTATATTCCTACATCCCTCCAAATTCTCTTCCTGCCTTTATTCAGCGGCATGTCCAAAAATGTTCAACTGCTCCTCTTTCCTTAAAAGGTTTATTTCATAACTACCACAGTTACACACTCTGCAATAAGCCAGTAGTGTCTTCTACTAACATTATTTTGGTTTTCCTCGTCATTCCTCTGAGTAGGCATTTCTTTGAAGGGGCTGGGAAAGGTAAGAGCCAAAATGTCTCTTTTGTTTTATTTGGGTATTTTTTCCTGTTAGAAAATTATTGGGGGTCTTTGAAGAGTCCTTGTCAAAAAAGACAGAAAATAAGGAAAGCATATGTGCACATATAAACACACACACACAGAATTTTGGCAGACTGGTAGAACAGTCTATGGAACCACAAGATGAAATTGTGCTTGATGCTCATCAAATTGTTTCTGCACAAAACCAGCCCATCAGCCACTTTGATGTCACTGTTCAGTTGGCAACTGCTCCCTGAAGTAGATGGTTCTGTTCACTTACATTGCTCAGCATGAAGATTTTCTCTTCTGGATACTGTCTTTCAGAAGGGTTGATAGAGACTAAACACTTGGAAGAAAAATCTAATTGGAATTTAATCTAAGAGTTTATTAATAAAATTGCCTTTTCATTTTTCCATGAAATTCATTCTTCTTGATAATATGACTTCAGCAAATGATCATTAAACATTATTATCTCCAAAAATTTACAACTACTCAGTAAATTACAGACAGTTGTTCTTTTGGACAATTAAGTGTGAGAAAATTTAATGCAAATAAAGCCAGCACTTCTCTTGCTCTATTTCATGTGACAGTACATCTGAAAGGAAATCCAAGCCTTGCAGTTTGTCAGAAAAGAAAAAACGCTCAGCTGTTTCCACAAAAATAAGGCAATACTTTTACTCACTGTGCATAAACAAGCAATTATCGTATTTACAGTGAGACAATCTCAGTTCTTAATAAAAAGTACGCTTCAAAACACACAAGCTGACAGAAAAAGAAAAGATCAAATTCTAATTGCTATAATGAAGTTTAATTAACTTGGCTCAGAGCATGGAGAAGCATATGATGTACATGCAAGATCAGTATCCTGTCACTCTAGCAGTGAACACAAAAATTCAAATCACTGTGTTGTTTGTGAAGAAGCAAAAGTATATACCTCACCACATTAATGATTATACCAAATAATTATGTGGCTATTGAACCCTGATAGATGAATGTGGCAATCAAGTACCACATATCTTTTTCATGCCAAAATGCTATCATGGCAGCCAGAGTACATTTAATAGTTAGAAGTATTTTTAGAAGAATTCATATGGTCCACATACTTTATATACTCTACCAAAAGGCACTGTCTATACATACACATGGGCTGATATTTACCACTACCACATTTATTCTCTGCTTATATGATTAATATCAATGATAAAAATAAGCCTTCATATACCACCTCTGATTAGTAAAAAAATAGTCAAAGAATACCAGCAGTCTACAGTCCAAATTTGCTAAAGATGCTTCTATTTTTACAAATATTTCTGTTCAATACTATTAGTGATGAAATTCTTGGTCTTCAAATGATGTCAAACAGAACAGATTGCTGGGCACTAAGGCCTCACCTGTATTTTTAAATTTGCTATAATTTAAAGTACTTACTCCCATCAGCAAAGAAAATATCCATGTTTTGTAACTAAAGCAAGGATGCAGCCTCTTTGACAGCTGAAGGTCACTGGATTTGATATCTGGTATATAATTTCCATTCTCTTGTTTTCCCCGCTCCAAAGTTGGCATCCTGTCATAGCTAAATTCTTCTCTGTAACCTTCTTCCCTGGTCATAACACTTCACAAAGGCAATTAAATAATAATAATGCAAGTTACAAAGAAAGAGAAAAAATATAATTTAGATCCTTCACATACCAAAATCAGTGGTCAATTAGGGTTTTTGTATTCAAGATAAAATAAATAAACATAATGTTTAGCTACTGGATATATCTACATCTCAAAATATGTAAACTTTCTAACAACTTATTTGCACACCTTAACTAAATTTCATCCTACAGCCACAGTTCATAATGACATAGTAAAAGTACCAACATATTTAAAGTTTGTGTATCGATGATACCTCAGTAAATTTCTATTTCAAGATCCAAGAACCAGTTTTAGAGGTGTTTAGTTAGTGCATACCTCTATAACCAAAGCTTTTTTCTTTTTCAACTCTAGGACAGCAAAGAAAATCAAACAGGTTTCAATATAAATTCCATTTGATTTCAACACTTTTTAGCAGCTATTGAAAATGACAGACTTCCCTATGAGTCCCATGAACACACATACCCACAATAACTCAACTACAGCAAACTGTTTCTAATTTACCCAGTATCAACCATTTCTCTTGTTCACTTCATCCTTTTTTTTTCACTTTACTGCTTGCCAATCTCTTAAAATACTATGAGGAGCATCTTTATATTAGAAGTAAGTTACTGTAGATTTTTCAACAGTTAAAAACCTTGGTGCTTACCTTCCACTGAAAAGTGAACTGTCAGTTTCAAACAGCCCTGTGAACACAGCTGCCTGTACACTTTGTGATATTCTCACCGTTCAGTGAGTCATGCCGGCTTTGAAAAGTTCTCCCTTACACTTTGGCTTTCAACAACATCTATTCAGATACGGAACAAAAGCACAGCAAGAACTTCAGTCAAGCCAGGGAACAGGAAAATGCCTCCTGAATTTTAATTAAGAGAACACACTAGAAAATGACTGTACTGCATCTCGTAGGGCTGCCTCCAAATCAGACCAACAAATTAAAAGTTTCATGTCTCTTTTTTATTTGAGCACTACCCCTTATTTAGCATCTTAAATAAAAGTTTCCTCGCTTTTCCACTTTTGACTATCATAATACCAGTGATCACAACATCTAACAATCCAGCTCTTGTTTTGAAAGAGCAAAATGTACTTACAATGCAATATTCTCCTAGAAAAAAACTACAGATAAAAGTTCAACTATTACAGTATCACAAGATGAGAAGCTCAAAATTTAGAGGTTATAAATCTATACATCACTGCAGGACACTTCTCTGTCTTTTTCCACTAACCCCAGTTTTCTGGAGTGCTCAGACAAACCTGGCACATTTCAATCGTGCCATCATTCGCACTTACAGAGCACCAGATGACTAAACAACATATTTTCAGCCCAGCAGGCAGCAGTGACATGCAATGGCCAGCGTACCTTGGACCCAGTCCTCCTGCTTATTAAGCAATGAAAAGGGGGAAAAAAAGGACGTTTTTATCTTGAAGATGTTGGCACCTTGACAGCTACAGCAATGACAGGGTCTTTTGTCTCAACTTTAAACACTCTTGCAACCAAGACACAATTAAATCTTCAGTATTCTGAAGGGCATCACCTTCCAAGTATGCTAGAAAAACTTCTGAACAGCACAACTTCTCAGTTTGTACAGACTGTAGATTTTTCTTTTTTCATAATGTCAGCCAATACTGAAAGAATATTAAAATGTTACAGTTGTTTTAATAGATTTAAACAAGGGAATTAGCACACCACACACAGCAATAGACACATCTGTAAACTGTGCTAGAAAAGAGGGGGAAAAAGATTGCATAGTCAAGCAGAACTTTCTGAAGTAATTAAGCCCTACTGTTCCTCTGCTCATGGAAGAAACACTGCAAAACTATTTCCATTATCTGTAACTTTCCAAAGACCAGGGTTTAATGGAAAATGGGTGTTGCTTATCTGACAGCTTTTTCAGTGAATACTAGGAACTGATTGACACAAATTACCATAGACATAAAACAATCATATTTTAACCCGTTAGATCAGTTTAGAGAGAAGGTTTGTGGGGTTTTTTGGGGCTTTTTTTTTATGTTTATTTTTTACAAAAAATTGGTGAGATAGTCAGGTATTTACTTGATCTAATCTCTTTGAATAAAAAATTTATAAAGTCCTGCACCACTGACCAGAGCAGGGTTCAAACCCTAGAACAACTTGTTCACAGTTCCAAGTGTTTCAGCCAGTATTGTACCCTCTCTCAGGCATGGTTACACAGTGTTTTCTCAGGTTATAGTGAAATCCCTCCTACTCCCTTTCCTGTGTACTTCTCAGTATTTCCCATTTCCCTTTTGCACAGAGGTTCATTGCATAATTAATGCATCCTCTGCACATGGCATCAAAATGAACAAAAAACACTTGAACTTCGAAGTTCAGTTTCTACTCTGAAATTTTGTCGGGCACTTATTTTAGGTTCCCTTCATCTCATATTCCTGACTGCAGAAAAACTCTTTTTTGTGCAAGACCAGAACCCAAGTCATTGACTAAGACTTTCTAATACTAGATAAGGTACAAAAGTGATGTACAAAGAGATTCCTCCTAATTCTAAAGAATGTATAGGAATTTTACACAAAGACTGCAGCAAGTATAACAATTTGAACACAACATGAGAAGCTTCTGAAAAGGATTTACAAATTAAGTGTTTTAATTTTAAATTAGGCCAAAAAATGTCAAGGGATGACAATTAAATCAAATCATAAGCAGCTATGAATAACTACATACTTCCACCACAGGATTGACCACTGAACAAATTCAGCTGCCTGAAGCAGCTGTAGCAGCTACTTGGTCATTTGCCACAGGCTGTGTGAAATGCAAGCATCTCCCACAGTAATGACAAAAGATAAAAAACAGATTACCAGTTATAACTCAAGTGCCAAGGGACAGAGTGACAAAAAGGCACATAAACTTGTCAGAGTTCTACTTTTGCTTTCAAGGACTAAGGAAAAAGCATTCTGTCCTGGGCCATGTTCCCTAGCCCTGAATGAAGATTCACACACACATTCCAAAATCTAAATGAAAACCACACCTGAAGCTCTGATAAAGTTTACATTTAGCACCCTGACCAACTCTTCCATTTTCTGATGAATTAATTGCTGCACTACACTTGTGTTTTTTCACACAATATTTAATTATGCTACTTTAGCTCATTATCTGTATTCCTTGTTGAGTATTTTCACCTCTTTTAAAACCAGCTCTTTGACCTATTTTGTTTCTCTGAAGCTGTTTCCTCAGTCCATGTTTCCTAGCTCACATCTTGGGGCATGTACTGAACCAAGATCAAAATGTAGATCAAATACCTTCAAACTCATGCCTTGCTCCCTTAGAATAACATTTACTCCCCCAGTATAAAACAAACTTCTTTGGATTTAGTCCTTCATGCAAACCATGATATTTTCCAGAAACACAATCTCTTCATCCACCACACTTATGCCAGATAACAGTCCCCTGTCGGCACTCTCACTGGAAGCTCAGTGAAAGAAAACAGTAGTTAAAATTCTTTAAATCAATGTATCCAAAAGAGGCCAACACTCTCTCAGCACTTTTCTAAAACCAGCACTGACTACAGACACTCACGTTTCTCCTGCCAGTGGCATCATCTCAGTTACTTCAGAATGGGACACTGGAACCTGTGTGCAGTTACTGGCAACCAGAATTTATTCTTCTCTAGGAACTTTACAGAACTCTATAACAGTGTAAAACCATCTGAAATGCATTCCTAGCCCTTCTTTTCCTAAATAACACTGAGTGAACCATACAGCCAGAAATTAAAAAGTTGCCAAAGACAACTGCTTCTTTAAGTCATGCAACTTAGCCAGTCTATTTTCTGATTTCTACAAAAAATTACACACTGCTCTCTACTCAACCTCCTGAAACCACTTCCTCTAACAGCTTTATATGGCAGCTTCTATTTAAACTACTGGGACACTGAGCTCATCAACTCAAAAAACTTTGCTTTGTGAAACAGCATTTGTTGAACAAAATGCAAAGAGGCCTTATACAAGATATCTGAAGTGCACTGTGTGAAGAGAACTGGTAAAAAATACAGAGATAGTAACTACAAGGATAGCAAGCACAGAACTACTAAGAACTACTAAGAGATAGTAACTCTCTAGAACTACTGAGATAGTTCTCTAGAACTACATAGCAAACAAGTCAGTGAAATCGTATTTCCTCAGGCACTACAGCAGCTCCTTTATTAATGATATTAAGTCAAAACCACCTTTTTTTCCCCTTTAGCCAAGTTTACCATGTTTTAGAGTTCATTTTGAAACTGGCTGCTCCTGAGAGCATCACAATCCACCAATGTGCCACGTGCATACTCTCCCAAACCCAGTGTTTCACCACAGTGGAGGGACTCTGTGCCCGGCCTATTCCCAGAGCCACGGAGAGCTCTCAGCCCAAGGGAGGTCACAGCCGGTCCGTGGGTTCTCCCTGGTTCGGGCGTCCCATCGCAGAAACGCTGTTATACACTACGACCACAATTTCGGACAGCACCACCAGCAAGCAACAACCTGCACACAACCTCTTCCTTTAAGCTCTTCCGTGGTAGCCTCGTGCGACTCCACCTTTCCCGCGCCCTCAAGCCCCGCCGGCTGACCCCCAGCAGAGGGCAGCCCCTCGCCCTAAGGGCGGCCCCGAGGGCCCTTCCCGGGGCGCCCCCGAGGCGCGTGGCGCTGCCGCGTGACCCGGAGCGAGCATTGCCATTGGCCGCGGCGGGAGCGCGGGCTCGAGGCGGCCGCAGGGAGACGTCGCGCCTCGGCTGGGCCTGCAGTGCGCGTTCTGAGGCCGTCCTGGGGCTCCGGCTCCTCGCTAAGGCGCTCCGGGATGTTCTCTCTCCTTTCTAAGGTGGCCTCCTACTTCTGGAGACGCGCAGATGGTGAAGATGAGAGATGGGCGACCTCTGGTAGGAATTCCGGGCCTGTTGTGGGTTTGTGGTGCAGCTTCTGAGCCGTGAGGCGTGCTCGTCCCCCACGTGCCTGGAGCTGAGTGCAGCCCTCTTTCCTTAGGAAGGGATGTAAGGAGGGGATTGAGATGATAACAGTATTTAGATTCCAGAGCATCTGGAAATTTTCCCGGAAGTTCTTTCTTTGGCTTTTCCTGGGTAGGACAGGTTCCTCTTGCTGCTGAGAGTATGGAGTGAGGAGTGGGAGCTGTGCCCTGGCAGCCAGGAGGGCCGGTCATGTCCTGCTGGGATGCATCAGGCACTGCATCCTTGCTGGGTGAAGGGGGGATTGTCCTGCTCTGCACTGGGACAGCCTCACAATCCTGTGTGCAGTTTCAGAGGCCTCAATACAAGGCCTACATCAAACCATTACAAGTGAGTCTAGTGGAGGCTGGGCAAGTCTATGAAAGGTCTGGGGGTGTAACTGAGGAGGAGCAGCTGAGGTCACTCGGCTTGTTCGGCTTGGAGAAAAGAAAGCTGAGGTGTGACCTCCTCACAGCCCCTACCTTCGGGCGGGGGGGTGCTGGTCTCTCTCGGAGTACCAGTGACAGGACACAAGGACATGGAAGGAAACTGCATCAGGGGAGGTTTAAATTGGACAGTGGGAAAAAGCTCCTCACTGGGCGGGTGGTAGTCCCAGGACCAGGCTTCCCAGGGAAGGCACCAAGTGTGTCAGAGTTCAAGGGGCATCTGGATGATGTGCTGAGTCATATTGTTTCGTTTTAGGTAGTCCTGTGAGGAGCAGAGAGTTAGACCCCTGTGATCCTTATGGGTCTCTTTCAGTGTGAGATATTCTATTAATTTATTTTTTTAATGGAGCTTAAAGCGTGTTGGTTTTAAAATGTTTGTATTTAACTAGCTTTCTTAATTGGTTGAAACCATAAACTGCCATAAGATTCAAGTCTTAATTGTGAAAATTATTAGTTGGCAGCTGTTGCTATTTCCATTTGGCCTTTTGATAGAATGGATGTCCCTTTTAGTAGCCTTCATAACTTTTTGCGTAGCTCTATATACAAGTGATTTGGGTTTATGTCAACACTTTTCCTTTTGATGCAGGTGAAAAAGCATTGAAAAGGGTACAAGGAGTAGTGACAAGACTTTGCCATGATTATGGAATGATAGATGACACGATAGTCTTCACAAAGGATGTTGTTACAAAAAACATCTTGCTGGCTGTTGGACAGGAAGTTATTGCCACTGTGGAAGAGGATAAAACATCAGGTGGCCTGAAGGCTGTCAGGGTAAGAGGTGAAGATAAATAGTAATCTCACTTTCTCCAGAAGTACCTTGAGGCTTTGTTTTGGAAGTTACTATAGTTTTAGCCTCACAAATTCTACAAAATAGGAGACATTGCAAGCTGTTCACCTAGAGGGGATAAGCTGGAGTTTGTGGGTCATTTTATTGTTTCATTCCATTGCCTTTCAAATTATGTCTAATACTGATTCTCTGAATACAGATGTAGATGTAGTGAATAAGAAGCTATTAGTTGAGATAATTGCATCAGAAATTTAGTCATAACTACTCCAGATCTGTATAACTTTTCCGAGTTTCAGTCAATTTGATGTTATTGTTATATGAATGGATAAGAAGATCAAAGCAGTTTGATCTTGTGCAAAGTTTGCTCTTTTTGCACAGGAGTAATTTATGTTCTTGTGAATAAGAACAGAAATTTCAAAACTTCTTGTTGTAAAAATTGGTAACTCAGTGTTATAGTTAATTACAAAAATGGAGATCTTGCTATGTTTTTTGCTTTAAGACTTCATTTGCATACCTGTTTTAAGCTTGATTATACCTTGTCACGAATTCTGAGGGGAGTTTTTCTTAGCAAATCATGTTGAAACCAAATGTAGTTTCATTGATTAAATGAAAACAAAGAAAGACTTAATGGGGAGACAGTTTTATTCTGTGACCCAAAATTAAACATAGAAGAAAGTAAACAGGAAGTCTTCTTTCTAAAGTATTACCAGCTCTAGTGCTATCAAAAACCTGGTGTCTTGTAAGATAACCTCATATCTCTTCTTACTTCCTTTTGGTTCTCCTTTTTAAATTTAAAGTACTTTCTTGCATAAAAACTAAGTCCGACGAGCAATATCAGGGCTGTTTGGTAAAATAGTACTCACACGCAGTCAGAAAATTGAGTAATTTAAAATCTTACTTTTTTCTTCCTTGTTTTTCTTCTGACCGCTTTCACCATACTGTTGAAGTACTGTAATTGCTCCAAAATACATAAACCTAGTAACTGAGAACATTCATATGGATCTACAAAGCAACTAGAATATTGTAGAAGTTGTGACATGTTTTGCTGTATATTCTAGATAATGGCATTTTCAAAAGTGCTTTTTTTCAAAAGTGTAATGATTTTCCTTATTCCTGTCTGTGAGCTATAATCCTGCAGGCATCTTGGGCTGTTGGCAGTGTAGTTTGTGGCTGGTGAAAATCTTTGAGACAAGTTCATGTCAAAAGCTGACTATACTCCATAGAAAGTCCAAGGGCAGTCTTGATTCAGTGAGCAAGAAGACAAAAGCTAATTGCTTCAAAGTCTGTTCTAAGAATGTAAATAAAAACCTAAACCATTGTACTTTGTGATGTATTGCCTTACTTTCTATATAGTGACACAAACTTGAGATACTCTGAACATTTGATAGGAACAGACAAGTGTATTGGAACTGTAGTTGTTTTGCATGGTGAGGAACTAAGTCCCCTTTCAAACCCCTAGCTGGAGGACAAAATTTCGCTTCCTGACAAGCATAATTAATAACTACTATACAAAAAGATTCTTGAGTACCAATACCATCTTCTTCCAAATAGTTGAGATATTACTACTCAATTTTGGGTTTTAAATTATCTAGAAGATCCTCCTCTAATTGCAGACAGAAGCTCTGAAGCCTGGACACTGCCAGCGCAGTTTGGGGCAGAATCTGGAAGGCACAGTTCAAACTGTGGTGGTGTTGGTGTGTTTGTTACTTGCTTTTAGGAAGAGCCTGGTCAGCCTTGGGTGGCTCTCTGCTCAGTGTACTGTTTCAGCTGCTCTTTGGAGCTACTGGCCATGTGGTTTGGAAAGATCCTGGCTCCAATTTGGTTTTCGGTTTATTTGAGGTCCCATCCTAATTAAACTCTGCATGGAATGATTATAGGTTCTGTAGCAGGCTTTAAAAACAGGCTGCTACCTGTGGTAGTAGGAAGGCTTTTTTAATCCTAAGATGAGAAAGAACTTTAGTTTTATTGGTAGAGAAAAATTGAGAAGTATCAAAAGAAAATGTATGTTGGGAGTTTTAAGGTGTTTTCATGTCTTAAAAATATTTCTGTAGGTCTACAAATTACTTTCAAGTGTAACTGCATGTGTACTTTACATGAAATGTTAATTAACTAGTCTTCTGAGGAACAGTTTGCTTATTCATGTTCTATCCAAATGAAGCCATAAAAAGCACTTTGGAGAAAGTTTGATATTCTCAGATCTTCCTAGTGAATGGGAAGATATGTCTGTCAGACTGGAACAAAGTATAGATTTTTCTTTAATTCTTTTTACAGTGACTTTTCGTGTTGTCAAAGAAATATTATGTAATAGTAACTCATTTAATGCAATAAAACAGTATTGCCTAAAAATAAATAGCTATTTATAGTCAGCTAGTGTTTGCAAGCCTCTGAAGTATAGGTAGACTTGCACTATTCATTACTATTGTAAAGGGTAAGCATTATGTTCAACAAAATACTATTACACTAAATTTTATATGATGTATGCTTCAGATTGGATCAGACTTCAGTAAACTTACATGTGAGGTGGTGATATGAAGAGTCTCTTAGAAGGAGCTCTAGGGGATTTCTTAATCAAATTACTAAAAAGTGATAGGGTCAGTATAAAATACTTATAGTGTTTATAAATACCATCTTGAAAACATGTTTTTTGCTTTCTGAAATAGTCATTTTCTACTTTTCCAGTTGTGCTCAGACAGATTGCTGGATGTGGTGTTCCTGTCAGTTGAAGAAAAATCTTAAGTAGATCTAGAGCAAGGGATGTGTAAGAAAGCTTTGAAAAATCAGCATGTAATTATAGCAGTTATCAGCACTGCAGCATACGGGACTCTTTAAAAGAGAAGTTTTAAAGTTTCTCTTTAAAAGAGAAGTTACTTTTTGTGTCCAAAAAGTAACAGCTACAGTAAGTAATTGTCTAATAAGCTTTGTCTCCATACGCAATTGAAATATTGTATATTTATTGTAGGAAAATGTATTTAATTCTAAGTGTCAACTGTTTAAATGTTTGGGTTATTTTTGTATTAATAGGTAGACACCACCCAGAATACCCAAGAAGAGTCCAGTCCTACTTGTGATGCCTCTGAACTAAATAAGAGAACATTAATTGGCAATATTACTTATCTCTCTGTGGATGGTGGCTATATTAATCAGAATACATACTTTGCAATGCAAGACGTCTGGGAAGGTGTGTAGGGACTTCTTGTTTCCTCTTTCTTAATATTTTTGTGTATACAATAGAAATATCTTCTGACACACTTGCAGTTGTCATTCCAAATAAATTCTAATGAAATATGCGGTGAAACAGCCAGCCATGGATGGAGAAAGCTGCCTGTTCGTTCTCACTGAGCACGACCTACATTTAAGCATAAGTTACATGTAAGCAGGTGTATTTTTCAACTAGCATCTCCTGTGTAGTTTGCCATAACCTGCGAAGCAAAGGACTGCAAAGAAAACTTTGGACTCACTGGATCTGAATAGTGCTTTGTTCTGGCTTTTTTAACTTACACTAATTCTGTAGGGGAGTAATGTAAGTGTTATCAATAGTAATTAACCTTGAGAAATGTTCTGTTTTCTATAGATTTTGAACCTTGTGAAGGTGACTGGGTGCAAGCAAAATATTATATTAACTCAACAACGTGGAAGACTGAAGCAGTTGCTGTAAGGCCTTTGAGGTATAAACAAGTAAACAAGGTAAATGTTCTGCACATTGTTTTTGGCAATAGGAATTCTGAGTGAAGTGGGGTTTCAAATTGGTTTCAGTTACAAATATTGGTAGATCTTCTATAATACATCTTTAATTAAAAGATAAAACTTATTAATTCATCCATTTAGAGCATGTTTGTAAAATAATAAGGCATTTTGAAAATGCATACATATTTTGGGTTAAACAGAAAGAGTAACTAACGTATTATGAATTGCTGATTTGAATTCTTGCTATTAAGTTTAATTTATAAATGTGTTTCAGCTTAGAAACAACCACAGTTCCTTCTTTTTATTTTAATGAAAACATTTGTTTGCTCTAGTAATGCATATGCTATGCTAGGTTTATGGTTTATTGTCTTTGTCTTAACCCTATATATTGAATATTTGCACATCAAGCATAGGAAAAAAATTTGTCTCATTGCTGCTAGTATGGAAGTATAAATTAGGTAAGTTGACATGTCACAAGAAAGGCGTCATGGTTAAGTATTGTCATATTGTAGTATGAACTTCAGTGGAACTTAATGCTTATGTGAAGTACTTGTGTTTCTTTACTCTTCTAAATGTGAAGACAGGCACAGTGATTCTGGGTTAGGGCTCTGTGTTTACCTCCTGTGAATAACTGAAATTTCAGGATGCATTTTTATTAATGCTAGAAGGGCTGCTTTAGGTAAAAAAATAGTATGTCTGTTAGTTTAAAAAGATGTAGTATCAAGTATATCAAGTAACAGTGAACACAAACTATTACAGGTTCGCATTTCCAGCATCTGTGGAAGAACTGGGACAATAGATGACAGTATATTTTTCACTCTGGATTCACTGAGACTTCCTGATGGCTACTTACCTCGTAGACATGATTTGGTGAACACAATTGTGGTGGAGAGCAGTCAGTCCTGTTACATTTGGAGAGCTCTCTGCTTGGTTCCAGTCAGCCAGGATGGGTAACATTATTTTGTTCTCTCTTTAGCAGTTAGAGATGTGGTGTAGTTATGCAGCTGACATTTCATTGCATCTGTTAAGCAAGAAATACTGTGAATATTTCCCTAGTTGACTAGAAGGCATAGTAGACCACTGGAAAAGTCAGAGCATGATTTGATTTGGCCCTTGTTTGGGGTTTTTTTCTCTTTCCAGAAGGAGGGGAACATGAGTGCTACTAGAGAAGCAAAACTAGTAGCAGCTGGTCTCAGGGATGTTGCTAGCCAGGGAAGGAGTTTTTTATGTATGTTAGTAAAATGCCAAGTTCATGTGCTCCTCTAGTAGGGACTTCACTGTTTCAAAACAAATCACAGCAAAATACATGTTTCTTTAATCTGTTTGTCTTAAGTTACAGAGATTGTTCAGATATCTGTCCTGAAAGGAAAAGTTTCATGGTCTAAATAATAGATTAATTTCACCTGCAAGTATTGAACTGAGAGGTTCTGCAGGGACTTTAGATGTTAAGTGTGGTATGAGGAGGGTCTGGATACACTGCAGAAGAGATTGAAGAAAGTAGATGATCCTTAGTATGGAGAAGAAGCAAAACTTAGGGAAAATAACTACACAAAAGTAAAATGGGCAACAGGTCAATAACGGACCTCAGCAAAGATCTGGAGTTTAAGTGTCTGTACTGTGAAACACACAATCACCACCTGAATAAATTGATATTTTAACTGTAAAATCTATCCATTTCCATGCTGAGGTCTTGGCAGGACTACATAGTCTAAATCTGCAGGCCAAAAATAAATTGTAAATTGGAAAGTCCCAAGGGGAGAGCAAAAAAACATTCTGATATCTTTCAGACATCATCTTTGGGAGATCTCTAGGAATTTAGCCAAGGCCATTTGGCCATATATATGTCTTTAAACTATCTACAAAGAATGATATAAGCTGTTTTGTTTTCTCTAGAGATAACAGATATAATAAGTAGTACCTAAATGAAATTTGAAGTGTTTACATAATTTTGCAAAACAGTACAAATTGTTCACAATTTGGTTTTTTCAGTTGCACCTATTTTTAATTATGGATTTTATATAGAAAATTATTACTGAAGCCAAATTACAAAAGTATACCTTAGGGTTGATTTCTCAGGTTTAGTGTACATTTACCATATTAAAAACTGCAGCTTAGGCTGCAGTGGGAGACATCTAGTGGGCTTGGACAGTAAATTGATATAACTAATGAAAAGCAGCTGCACTCATTTTCTGCTTCAGTATGTCAGATAACTCAGGAATACTGAGGGTGTGTACATATTAGTAAGGTTATTAAAATATTTCTAAATTATTTTCGTGCCACTTTATCTAAATGAGTAGTTTCTTAATTACAGAATAGGAACTGTGTGAAAATTTGTTTTACAGGTAGAAGACACCGGGCTTTAGACCTGTGCTCAGTGTTTCAGAGAGGAAAGAGCACATGCCTGGTTTCATAGGCACTTTTCATTAGTTCTGTGTAGTAAAAGTTTTCAAGGGTAATTTTTGGTTTTCAACTGTTTTTTAATTTTGTCCTCAGGTTGCTGATCTCAGATAGGAACAGTAAGCGGAACACACAAGTGCATAGGTTGAAACACTTCCAGTCTAGTTATTTTATCTCTTAGCTGCGGTGCTAATCATGACTCTTGCTAAGGAGCTGCTCTTTGTTGTGTCTTTGCTCAGCTCCCAAGGAGAGCAATAATTACTTCAGTCACCATTTGATTTAGCTTTTCAGCAGGGATTTATTAACTCTTCCAATCATTTTAGTCTTGCATCCAAACTTTTATGCTGGTTTATTGTGCTGCTGACAAAAGACTTTTTGCTGCTTAAATTAATCTAATTGTCTTGGAAGTATAAATGGCTGAGAAAAAAAATGAACTATCTCACCTGCTTGTTTCTAAATATTGTCACTGTGCCTTGGTATATAGTGTTTCTTAAACTTCTGCTGAATCAAAGATAGTTGCTGAGCCTATTAGTGTTTAAAAACTGTTGCCTAAAATTATTTTTGCAGACAGTCTCATTCTAATGAAGGTAATGTGGATGAACCTTATGAAGACATAATGAGAGACAAAGGAGAGTTGAAAGTATCAAGAATGACTGACTTTGGAACTCTGAAGCAGGGGGAATCTAAAAGAATGATGGTCTGGATAGAGTAAGCCTTTCTGATTGTTTGAAGATTTCTTTATTTCTATCACTGTATCTGTTAACCTGTTTTACATTCAGAAGTCTCTTCTAGTTGAGCCTTGTGGTTTGTGGTATTTAAGTAACCTCCAGATACTATGGAATTAAATTCACACTGAATTTAATGTCTGTAGGATAGCCTTTTTGATATTGAGCATTTGTCTTGCAGATAGTGCTTTGAGACTCCCCAATCCTGTATCTCTTTTCAATCCTAGTAAAACCCTTCCTAGAACAAGGATTGAAGCAAAAGCTTTTACTTGTGTGTTTAACTTAAGCTGCAAATACTCTTAAAACAAGAGGAGTGTTGCGTATTTGTGTATTAAAAGCAGAACAGATTTTTTTCTTTTTTTTTTCTTTTTTTGAACTTGGATGCTGAAGAACTATGTCGGTATATCCTTAGGAGAATTTTGTTTTAGTGGTGGGGGTTTTTTGGGGGTTGGTTGGTTGGAGTTGTTTGTGTGTTGTTTTTTTTTCACATCTAGGCATCAAGGCTTAAATGAAGACAAACCTGGATATTCATTCTTTGTTATTCTGTGTTCTTTCCTAAGAGTCGGTTACCAATGATGAACTTTAAGCTCCCATTGTTTATATTATGCATGTTATTTTTATGTGCTTTATATGGTAGTTGATGCAACCTAGAAATATTAACATAAAGCAGAGGTTCTTGTTCTCATTAGTTAGAAGCAGCAGTGAAATTTCTTTCTGATAGCAATTATGAAATAAGGGGAACTAACCTGCTGCAGACGATTGTATTTGAATTCAGGTAGAAATAAACTTATCAAGAACATTCACCCTGCACTTAATTATGTAATTAATCACATAACTACTTCTAGGAATAAAGGGAGCATACCACAGTCCTTAATCAGCTGCAGATTAGCTGGATGGGTCAAAGACAAGCAATTCAGTGTTGAGATCCCTCAAAACTGTGAGAACAGTCCATCTTTTCCAATAAATCAAGAAAACCTCTCAAAAGCTGCAATTAATTCATTTAACAACAGTGGAGGAGCAACATGTGAGTCATTGAACCATACATCCATTATGAAGAATGGAGACATTCCAGGTACAGTGAAAAGAGTTTGAATGCTGAATGTTAGCTCCTCTGAAGACCAGTAGGTTTGTTTGAGAAGATTTGCCTATATTAGCAGTAGAAATTGTGATAACAAAGTTTATTGTTATACATTTACTACAGAAGGAATTAATTTTCAAGATACAAATTTATCAAGGACAAAGGAAAACAATTCCTTGGTGAAAGATGAAAATATGCAAAATGGAGAAAGTGAGCAAAAAGACCATGTGGAGCACCCAACTAAGCACAGCAATATTACTCCAGAAATTGTGATACCACCAGGTGAAAAAATACCCATAGTGATTGTATGCACAGCTGTGTAAGTATTTCTTTCCATTATTTCTAACCAATATAATGGCAATAAGTAATGAAAATAGACTTAACAGTTCTGTTTCTGACCACAGTTCTCTTTTTGGAATGTTGTGCTTTAAACCCAGCTGGCAACTGATCCCCATTCAGCTGCTCACTCACTCCTTCCAGTGGGACTGCGGGGACAATGGGAAGAATAAAAGTGAGAAAACTCATATGTTGATATAAAGACAGTTGAAAATGTAAAGCAAAAGCCACTATCAGAAGCAAAGTAAAACAAGGAATACATTCACTTCCCATGGGCAGACAGGTGGTCAGCCATCCCCAGGACAGCAAGGCTCCATCACACATGGTGGTGACTTGGGAAGACAAATGCTGTCACTCAGAATTATGTCCTCCCTTCTTTCCTTTTCCCAGCTTTATGAACTGAGCATGATGCCCTATGATGTGGAATATCCCTTGGGGCAGTTGGTGTCAGCTGTCCTGGCTGTGTCCCCTTCCAACTCCTTGTGCACCCCTGGACTCCTCACTGGTGGGATAATATGAGAAGGGGGATAGGCCTTGACTCTGTGCAAGCCCTTTCCAACACTGTAGAAACATCTCTGTGTTATCAACATTTACAGCACAGATCCAAACCAGAGCCCCATACTAGCTACTATGAAGAAAATTAACTCTACCCCAGTCAAAACAGGTGCATGGTGTAGTATAAAGTAAGCCAATACATATTAGCAAAGCATCTGGAAGTCTGTGTGACTGTGAAAATAGTTATCATTTCACTACTTGATTCTGAATTTTTATTGAAAAAAAATTGTAGTAGCTAATGAAACAATATGAGTGGGAGTAGGTTACATCTCTAAAATGACACAGTGAGGTGAAGATAATGCCTGCAGATGGATATATTCTTAGTAGTAAATCCATTGCTCCATGACCACTAGAGCTAATGCAGATTTCCTCTGTTTTGTCTGATGCATTTCTTCTAGTCTTTAGTATCTCATATTGCTACATGCCCCGATCTCAAGTTTTCCTGTTTGTGATGGGAAATTCAAGTTATGTATGCTGAAATAGAAAAGAAAAAGCTTTCTTCACTGAAGGTGTAATTCACAGAGGAAGTGGTTTGCAAATCTTAGAAAACCCTTGAAAAACAAAAAATACTCAGCTATAGAAAATACTTGATTCATTTAGTTAAGAATGGAAAGTGGCTTTGTGGGAGCTCCTGCATTTAAGTAGGAGTATTACATTTGTGTAACTTTCACTCGCTTCCAGGTGTAGCTCTACAGACTTTGTGTTCCCAGCCATTGATTCCTAGAATGGTAAAGCTGGACAGAGGAAAACAAGGTTTCATTCATTGAAGTAATGCTGCAATAATATTCATACTACTTCTCATTTTAAATAGTGAAGTAAGGGGTAAAAAATTTCTTGGGAGGATGATTTAGCTCTAGTTTGAAAGACAGAGCTGCAGGCATAGCTTGCCTTCATGGAGATAGACGTGTAGAAAGGATGATTTATATTTTGCTGTAAATCCATAAAAGCCACAAAGTCTTAGAGTCTTCTAACAATACAGAATAAGCCACACAAAGCTTGATAGGAGGCTGCAGCATGAAGATAACAACAAGTTTTTGCCATAGAGACTGCAAATGTAGACCATAAATTTGGACATTTTGGTGTCTTTTTTGATTTTTTTATACCAGACTATAGTTTTAGCCTGAGCAGATAGTCTTAGTTGGCAAAAGTGGTTTTCCTGCGAAAGAGGAGGTAAGCTGGAATTCTTCTGGGATGCATTTGTTTCCGGCACTTGGTAGCAGTGTTGGACCACGTAGGTAAAGAATTGCACTGTAGTAGTGCTTGAGTTTCGTAGAAACCAATCTGAACAAAGCTCCTTGGATTTTTACCATGTATCACTGCCCAAGCAACACTTGCACATATAAAGTATGTTTTCCACAATTTAGAGGACTTTTCCTACTTTCTCCATTCATGTGTTTACAGTTAGGGTTCAGTTGCCTTTCACAAGGTGCTGCAGAGCAGTTACTGCAGACAGTAAAGGGATTTGCTTCAGGTTCCTCTGGTGGACCTCTTTGGCTCTTCTTTTGCAGTAGCAGTAATTCCAAGATGTTCCTTGTAACAGAAGTATCAATTCTGTGCCCTAGTACATTGAGTGGAGGGATTTTGCATTTTACCCAAGATTTTGATGAAATTGTGGGGTTGAGATTTTTGCTGGGGTTTTGAGTTGGTATTTTTTGGTTGAGTGGGTTGGGTGGTTTTTTTTAATTATTTGGGATACCTGGATTGAACTTGAGGTGGGGAGCGTTGAGGAATTACCCTAAATTAGCAATTCTCATATGTAACTGAAATGAGAATGTATCTCATGGCTGGGGAAAATGACGTGTGACCGTGTTGCTTTTAAGAAGATAAATTCTGTTTACTTGAAGGATTCATGGACACAGTAAAGAGCTCCTGTTGCTTGGCTTTTCTGATTTTACTGTGGGCCGCTATATTGAAGCCACTGTAACAAATGAAGAAGAATTACTTATAGCACCTGTACAACCTTATTCTCCAAGAAAGCCTAAAAATATTCCAGATTCTCAGCTAAGGAAGACAACAGTGGCTGCCCCTAAACAAAAAAGGTAATGTCACTTTGAGCATAAAATAATACTTACCTAACACTGCTCTGTTTGGTGTTGTTATATCTGTTCTGTAATGCTGAGAAAAAAATGTGAAACTGGGAGAATCTCTACATGTTTTTACATATGCACGTGTATGTTGTAAACAAGATGGTTGTAGACATTTCTGATAGAAGAGATTGTTTTAGTAATTAACTGCTTGATTTCTTTGTAGGTTTTTCAAACAATCTCTGATGTGTAGTGTGGTAATAAGATAAAACACTGTTTCTTTAGTTACCTACTTAGTAACAATTGTGTTATTATGGAAAAAATGGGAAACTGAGAATAGTTTTCTGAGATCATAAGCTTCTTAATTCTTTACACAACTTGAATGTCTACATCTGACTAACGTCTCCCATCTTTCATTCAAAACTTTTGTTGGTGGTTGTCGATCTTTCTTATGGTGTAGGTGTCTCTTCAGCACCGCTCTGCATCTCAGGGAGTCCTCAGCTCCTTCCCTGTTTATATCATTGGCAGACTTACTCAGTATACCTTCAAATGCAGCTTCCAAGTCCTCTGAGAGGATGTTGAAGAAAACTAGCCCTAAGATGGAGCCCTGTGAAACCCCACTAGGGACAGGTCACCAGTCAGATGTCATCCCCTCCAATGTAACCCTTTGTGCCCAACCTGTGAGCCAGTTGCTCACCATCACATGATGTATTTATCCAGGTGTGGGCTGGATATTTTGTCCTGAAGGGTCCTCTGAGAGACAGTATCAAAAGCTTTACTGTCTTGTGATGACATCAGCCAGGTCTTTGAGTATTCAGATGAATACCATCAGGTCCCATAGACTTAGAGCCATCCAGCAGGAGCAGCAAATCCTGCAGAAGTTCAGGTTCAACTTGGTGTTTATTGTTCCCAGTCATGACTCTCCAGCTAAGGGCACTCCCTTAGCCCCTCATCAATGTTGAAGACAGAGGCAAAGAAAGCATTAAACATCTCTGCCTTGTCTGTGTCGCTGTGTGTGAGGTGACCATCCTCATCCTGTAATGGGCCAATAGTGCTTTTTGCTATTGGCATATTTTTAAAACCTTTTTGTTGTTCCCCACAGTACTGGACAGCTTCACCCTCAGTTGAGCTTTGGCCACATGAATTTTTTTTCACTACAGTGTCAAGGAGCATCTTTGTAAGATCTCTTACCATTCTTCCCAGTATAACAAATTTCTCAGTTGTCACTTTGAAGGAGTCACTAGTCTGTTGTGTGTGTGTTTTTTGGGTTTATAGTCTTAGTGATGTGGCAAGTTAATCAGCTGTTTTTTACGTACATTACTTAAGCAAGCTAAATGTTGTACATTTTCATTTTAGAAATAAGAGAAGGTGGTGTTCAAACTTTCTCCCGCATTTTACCATACCAGATGAATTAAGAAAATGTGTGGAACAGCAGTTAGACATACTGACTTTTCAGCCCCACCTAGCAGAGGTATGTAAGTGTAGGTTTTATATAAAAAATTTTTTTGATACAGTGTTTTTGTTCAAGCACCTTTTTCTTAGGAAGAATGTATAGTCCTTAGTGTAAGAGAAGATAACATAACACTTGTCAGGAAGACTTAAACTTCAGTTTGGATCCCATAACTGCCATGGGTTTCAGTATGTTACAGAATCCAAGCTTACAAAAGCATAAATGGGAAAATCTGAAAAGAGAGTTGAAGTGTACTTGGGGTGGACATCACAGAAGCTGAATGAAGTTTTCTCTGTATTCTCACTTTTTAGGCATCATTGGAAGGGGTTTTTTGAGGTGTCAGGAAAGTTATTTAATAGAAAATTGCAATCTCTTAAATTATTGCAATAACAGAGGATTCTTTTCTGGTTGTTCAGAATTGGTTTTGTAGACATCTTCAGATTTAATTCACTATAGCATGTTCAAATTCCTCCCACAAGTATAGCAGTTTCAGAATATACATAAAACACTGGCAAAAAAGCTATAAAGTCTTAACAAGAATACTACAATGATTCCTTCTCCAAAACTTTGCTCTCATTTGTGGTAGAATACGGCTGCAACTCACTTGTTTTTGTAAATTTTAAGTACTTATAAACTGGAGCTGACAGTTTTTAAAATGTAAGAGGCTATATTGTCTGCTGACTAAACACCTCACATTAAGCTTGGGATCACAGCATTAAGTTAGTAGGTTAGCCATCCTCTCTCAAAAACAAAGATAAAGCTCTGTAGTGTTTGTAATAATTTTACACTGAAGGCCTGCCATTAATGGTTACTTTTTTTAACCACACCCTAACCTTAGATAGAAGTTGGTACTGTTGGAGAATACCTTTGCAGTAAGATTTGTTAAGATCTGAGGGAGAAAATTCAGGTTCTTTCAGCTCACCATAAGTTGCATGACCATCAGCCAGGGCCAGGACTGACATGACTCTCTCTTTTCAGCTGTCTCTGTCCATCTGTTTAGATTTTTTGCTTTCTGGGCATAAACTGTGCGTAGAACTCAGTCTGTAGACTGCTCCTGAATTCAGATGGTGAAACTGCTGCTGTAGTCGGAAGAGACTTGGTTAACTCTTTAGCTGAGGGGCTAAAGAGTTAACCAAGGGGCAATTTGAGCTCAAGGACTATACTAATTTCACTTTGGCTATTAAGAAGGTGTAAAATATTATCTAGTGTATGGATGCATGTATTTAGGAATCTTACTTGGCAACCCAGTTGCTGTGCAGTCTGTCTCAAGAAGTGTTTTGTTTAATGTTAGCAATACTGGGTTCTGCATCTTAGTGTACAACAATAATGTGTACTGGGTTGGTTTTTTTTCAGCGTCTTAATCTAGATAATTACAAAGCAAACTTTTCTACTCTTTTATGGCTTGAAGAGATCCAAGCAGAAATGGATTTAAAAAATTACTGCATGAGTGGGGTTACTTTAAAAAGGAATGGGAACTTGTTAGTGCTGGAAGTGCCAGGAGTAGAAGAGGGCAGACCTCGCCTGATTCCAGGTAGAAATGAATGTGAGATGAAGTCAAATGGCATGTTGATCTTTGTTTTCACAATGCAAACTGTATTGATTATTCATTTGTTTAAAAAGTCTTTCAGATATTTGAGCACAAAGTTATTCATTTAGGCTCCTAGACAGGGGACACAAGGACACTATGTTAGTGTCTCAGTCTTACAGTGGCTACTATCTGAAGCAGCTTTGCATGTGTATGTTCTTACAGATGTTTCAGTACTTTAGGATTTTTCTTTTACAATAATCAGTGGGGCTTTCAGCAAAAATAAACTGTGCAATGTAGTAATAGCTTAAAAAGCAATAAGTGTAGCAAAAAGACTGGGAAAGCAGCTAAAATTAAATTCAGAATTCCAAGTAATATAATATACAAGATAGTGTTTTCAAGAGGTGTTGTCTGATGGCATCAATACCAGATGCCTTTTATAGTATACCACTACATATGGCATTTCAAAACAGTACTGATGAATGCAGCAACTTTGCTGATGTTATCCTCTTCCAAATTCCTAATTTAAACATGCAGAAGGGAAGGAGAAATTACATGCTGCAGTGAAAATGTTACTATTCCTGGTAACAATATTTTGCCTTTTAACTTTGTTTTCCATTAGGTGATAAGGTGATATTGAAAAGTCAGGTCTACTCAGATCATATAATAGAGTACATTGCCTATATTGCTGAGGTAAGCAAAGTGTTTCTCCTCTTGAAAATACTGTGGTCCACAGGTTTTATAAGGGAAGCTTGCAATTCCTGGAGTTACAGACTATTTTAACCTTATTTTAGCTGACTTCTGAGATGATAGGTTTATCTATATTTTGAATGGTGATTTTGTATTTTTGTTGTATTTTTGACGACTCTGGCTTCCCTATTCTTCTGAGATTATAATCTTTGCCTGCTCTGAAAGCACTTTTAACATAATCTAGATATGGAATGTGTTGTTAGTAGGTAAATCTGGATTTACATTTGGGAGTTGGTGGGGGGTTAAGTCCTTTCAGAGATGCTTATTTATGTTTAAAGTACTAAATCTTCATCAGTATCCTGACTTTTTTTTATCTTTGTAACAGATATGTGAGGAAGATGTTACTCTTAAAGTTAATGCCGACTTTGAATGTGCTTACAACTTGGAGCCCATGGATGTGGAATTTGTTCATTGCAGGTGTTTTAATAAGCTTCCAGAAAGCTGTGTTTAATTATTCCTCTAGTAGAATGACTTTTAAAATATGACCATCAGCTGTTTATTTTGGTGGACACAGAGAAAGACATAATTAAGATCTTGCCAATTTTTTCACTTCTTTTCCTCAACACACCTTTGCCACCATATTCATGGTTAAAAGACTGTAACTGTAGAAGTGTCCAAAGAGTTGTTGTCTTAATCATTTCTAGATAGCCACACCAATGCCAGACAGAAAAATGGGGAGGAATGAGATGGGGTGTTTGAGGGTATTTTTCTTAGGTTTTTCGGTGGTTTTGTTTGGTTTTTTTTTAACGTACTAATATGGCTGCAAGACTATGCAGGAAGTAAAAGTAGCTGGTGATAATCTCCCATTCTTTTATACTTTTGTTTTGTTCATGGGATGTTGTTACCTGTTTAGAGTTACATAATCTTCTCTGTAAATTCAGCCCTGCAAAGAAGTTCCTTGAAAGTGTTGAACACTAGGCCATCTTTGTGTCACTGAAAAGCTAGAGACTATGTGTGTCAATATTATTCATCGCTAAGCTGTTTATACCTCTGCAGCATATTTCTCAGTAGATTCTTTTTTTTAAAAAATACACATTTTTATATAAAACCTTTTTTTAATGCACAGTAAAACGTACCAGGTAACTCATAGGAGTGTGCTGTCATAGTATGTGGAAATGTAAGCTTTTACTTAATTACAAATCTGTATTCTGGTTCCAGTATTCCTAGCAGGCGATGCCAGTTGGCCATTCAGCAAGCTGTGTACCTGGGTGAAAAAGGTACATTCCATTTGACTGTTAAGCTGTCTAGAGGAGTTTGTTTGTACAGAGTCTTGTGGATTTTGTTGCTTTCACACCAGGGCATATTGGGAAGAATACATTCTAATTTGTTCTTACAGGAGTTTTCCATGCCTTAGGGGCTTTTTGTTTTGGTTTGGTTTTTAAGAAGAAAAAACAATGCTGAATGTATAGAAGGTTTTGTCAAAATTTTTTCATCTGTTGGCCGTCACAGGCAGGAGGAGATGAAGCAAACTTTGTGAACTGTTAGAGCCAACGAGAAATGTAAGAATCATGCATACTGCTACAATAATAGCCAGTGAAATGGCCATGCTTTGTGTTACCTCAGAATTTATTAAAAACCACTGATTTCCTGTTCCGTGGTTGAGTTGAACAATGCATGTGAACTTCACATGTTACCACCTTAGTTCTGATAAACCCATTTTGGCAGCTCAGATTGAGCTGATGTATCAACAGTAAAGTTAATGTGAAACATGCAAAGTGTTTGTGTGACTTTGAAATTTGTCTACTTTCTTTTTCTCTGCTTAATTTAGTGTTATTTCCAGAAAGGCTTGTGTTACAATCACCACAAGCTATCAATACCCAGAATACTACAGAGTATTGTGCTGTTGATGATGGCCTTAAACAACCTTCACAGCAGGAAAGTAAGGTAACTATTCTGTAAATGTTCCTTTAAATGTTCCTTCATTCAGATGGGTGCTAGATACTTACTGTACAGCTATTGCTGGAAGGGAATTGCATAATGGAGTATCAAAGAATCAAAGTTGTATTCTGCTGCATTCTAATGACAGAAGTTTTTGTTTGCTGCCTGGAGCTGGGAGCTTTTATGACAGCTGATACTATAAAGCTTACAAAATGGAAAGTGCATATTAAAAAAGTGTGTGATTGTGGTGGGAATTGTCAGATTTGCCTTAGACTAGTTTTCATAGCTACTGTTGAGTAGATATCTAAGTCCAGTCAATGTGGCAGGAAATATTTTTGTAATAGAAGATAATCATCCTGTTCTGAGTAGATTTACCCAGGCTTAACTGCCACTTATAATATATTAATAAAATGTAGAAAGGACTTTTGGAGGCTGCCTAATTCTCTTTCCTTTTTGAAGCAAGACTGTCACCAGCACTAAATCAAGTTAGCTTGGGGGCATGTGGCAGCATTTCTTTTTTTTTTTGTCCAGAATTTTCACAGTGTCTGCATAACCTGTGCTTCACCACCTTTACACTCAAGATTTTTTCCTAATTCCATAATTATTTCCTCTGGAGTTTGTGCTTTACAACAAGGAGTAATCAATCAGTCTGGTTTGGAATCAGTATTTTTAAGATATTGTCCAGAACCTTGCCAACACCACAGTCCCTACAAGCAGTTTTCTCCTGTGCTGCCATCTAAAGGGACATGTCCGCCAAAGAAGATGCATGTATCTTTCATAGTGGTCTGGAATTTGACTGCTGTTGTGGAAGCAAACAAGTTATGTAATCATGGCTTCCGAATCCTCATGTGAGCCTGCAGAGTATTTGTGAAATAAATGTCTAATGTTAACAGAGCCAAAGTATTAGAAATCTTAAACTAAACATGGAAATTCCTGGTACCTTCTCCTACTACCCTTACCTTTCTGTCTTAACGGTAGGTATTCTATTTAATGGGAAAAAAATTAAAGCTTAGCAACTTCAAAAGTATCAGGGAAGATGGTTGCCTGTCTTCTTAAGGTTATAAATGCATTTATCTTCACTTTCTATTTGCAGGTCAAAAAAAAGCAGAACAAACAGACAAAAGGTATGACATCAAGGGAGGTGAACATAACAGAGGTGATGAGAGTAACTCTGCCAACAAGACAACTTGGTATATTTTCTGTGCTTAAATAATAAGTATCACATCAGTAAATCAGGCTCTGCCTTTAAAGACAAATTCTAGAAATACCAGCAGGAAGTTTCTATGGAGGCTTTTTGGTGCATGACAAACATCTCTAATTTGCAGAATCTAGCATGATTTGGGTTGGAAAGGACTTTAAAGATCATCGAGTTCCAGCCCCTCTACCATGGTCAGGACCAGGTTGCCCAAAGTTCATCCAGGCTGGCTTGAACACTAATTTGGGGGAAGGGGGAGCGAGCATCTGATGATATATTTTGTAATGAATAAACAGTTATTTTCCAGTCATTTACTCAAAACTTTTTTAATCATATTCAGAGTTTTCAGTTTGTTATTGGGATGCTGTCTGTCATCTTTGGGAAAGCTTTGCTAAAGATGATAAAACTTTTTCAAGTATCCCAGATTATTCCTATGCTTTTTTTTGGAAAGTATGATTTTAAATATCATTGTAACAAAATGCCTAAGAGTAGAGTGATCATGTCATTTTTTATCAAAAGTATGGTGAAGAACTATTGAGAAATTACCTAGAATGCACTTCTATCCAAAGGTTAATAAGATTCGACTGTGGAAAGCTAAAGCTAAGCTAATTCAAGACAGGATTAAGAAAAAATATTCCAGCAGTTGTAGCAGAGGGGTGATCATGTAGTACTGCTACCATTCCCAAAGTGCCAGTTACTGGACATTTCTCAAGTTTTGCTGTTCTAGGATGAGAAAGTGAACTTGATTCTAAAATTACTGAATAGAGTTTTTATTGATTGTTTGGTTATGTAAACATGGTCCTTTTCTGCCTTTCGATAAAGAGCCAGTACACTTTGGAAATATTAATGGCTTATTTTCTACTTGGTGTTCAATGAAAATGGAATTTTAGAGAAATTCATTTGTTGTTACCACAAAAGGGAAACAAAAAATGTGCAGAAGCGTATTGTGAATTGGAATTGCATTAATCTACATACATTAAAAATATGTGTGTGGTTCTGAGATATGCTTGTCTTGATTATAGCTGGTGAAACTGTGGCACTTAAACAGAGAGATGGTGAATTTTTCAATCCTATGCTGAATGTGCAACAGAAACTGGCAGTGAAAAGGATACTGAGTGGTGAATGTCGCCCAACACCTTATCTTCTCTTTGGACCACCAGGAACTGGAAAAACAGTAACAGTAATTGAAGCTATTTTACAGGTAGAAGTAAATAACAAATCAGTCATCTCTAGTCTTTTCCACGTTGGAACATTTATAGTATTCTTGTAAGTGCCATCGTATTTTTTTCCAAGGGAGTTTTCAAAATGCTCTTTTTAAATAATTTTCTACAGCTCCATAAAAGGAGGAAAATCCATCTTCATATGGATTTAACAAAATTTTGAATGACTTATTTTCAAACCTTTTTGACTTTAAAACTTCAGTGAACAGTGTCTACCGTGTGATTCTAGTGGTACATAATGTATTCATGAAGCAGAGTTATACATTAATGTGATAATCATTAATTAGTTCTGTTATGGGTACACTCAGATTGAGACTACGTAGTCATGACTGTTGGCAGGAGCATTACTGAACTGCAAAAGAATGAATGGAGATCACATGTGTAGAACTCATTCTGGGTTCTGTATTCGGTGAAATAAAATGGGAATGTTTGCACTAGTGCTGCTTCTTAAATAACCTTTTTTTTTTTTTTTAATATCTGTCTTCGTTAATGTAGATACACTTTACTCTACCAGACAGTCGGATTTTGGTATGTGCACCATCAAATGCTGCAACAGATCTGATTTGCTTGCGGCTGCATCAAAGCAATCTCTTAAAACCAGGAGCTATGGTTCGAGTTAATGCTGCCTTCAGGTCAGCAGAGGTAAATATTACAGATACCTACCACTTAAGGTTTCCATTTTAGTATTTTTACCTTAAAGTACTGATTTAGTATTTTAACTCTCAGTGACTATGAGGCTGCTCAGGTTTGCTTAGCATCCAGAGTATTATATTGCTTCAGCTTTTCCAGAAGATTAACTGAAAAGTTGATCATAATCTTTAATTATTTGATTGTATGAGCATAGGATCTTTACCTTTTTCTTGCTGTGCATTACTCTACAAACAGCAAATAAACATTGGTGGGGATTTTTGATTTCATTTAGGTTTTTTTTGTTACCAGTCCAGGTTAAGACTGCTTACACAGAAAGTAAGCAAGTAGGATTGTGATCTCTATGCAGGGCACCCACCTTGTGGGTTCATTTCATATATACGTATATGTTTATACATGTGTATATGTATTTACACATAAGTGTGTATATACAGAGATATACATTTGTGTATATATATGTATGTGTGTGTATATGTATATATGCACATATATGTGTGTGTATATATAGATGAGTACATAAAATAGCCAGATGTCCATTTTGATCCTTACAGTAAAGCACAGATGTCTTGCATATGTACTATTTTCTTAGGAAAATTAATTCATTCATTTTGGTGTATTAATGGGTGCTAGTCTATGTGTTTTGCTCAGCTTTTAAAACAGTTTTCAGAGAGATTTTCTATTCAAATTTAAAATTTCTGTTTTAGGCTGGCAAGTTGTTTTATCTTTTGGTTTTTTACAAGTTTTTTTTACTTTTTTTTGTGCAGCAAATTGATGACATGGTGAAACCTTACTGCAAAGATGGTGATGATATTCAGAAGGCATTCTGGTCCAGGATTGTAATTACAACATGCAGCAGTGCAGGATTGTTTTATCAAACAGATACACGGTATAGTACCATAAATAGGAGTATCACTGGAAGTGGCTGGATGATACAAACCCCAGAGCTTTTACAGACTGTCTTACCTGTAACTTGGGCTGTTTTAATAGTTTATTGCATGAACCTGTATTGTGTAAGAAAGCAAAACACTTGGTTTCAGTAATGTTTAAGCAGAAACTTTCCCCATGGTAAATTTAAAAATTATCTTGAGAAATGTTTAAGATTTTTGAAACAATAATGTCTCCTCTGCCCCCTGTGGGAATTACATTGCTCTTGACAATCACTTTGGCTCAAAATGATTGCCACACTAAAAATTACAATGTATTTGGTTTTTATCAAGTCACCTTAAATAACTGTAAATAACCGTGATATCGAGTTCTTTTACCCAAAGTTGTCTCTGACTTGGATTTTAATTTCAGAAAAGGACAGTCTAAACCCTTACTATCTCAAGTTGTTTGGCAGAAACAAAGCTTGGGGATTGTCTTTGCTATACCAAGTGCATTGTTTTAATTCAATATCTTAAGAAAACTGAGAATAAGGGAAGCTTTTCTAACTATCTTAACGTTGGTACAATGCTTCAGTTAAAGGTATATCAGAGTATGTAAGTGAAATCAAAGATGAAAAATGAAAGTTAGGGGATTGTTTTTTCTGTATTTCCTTCTGGAAATACCCTTCTTTGCTCTGTATCTTTGGGGTTGCCTGGCACACTTGACAAGGATGTTAACACAATTGCTGAGGTCAACCACAGGGTGGCAGAATGAACTAATCTGAAAACAGCCCTGTTTCAGGTTAATGTTACTTAATTATAGGCTTGGACATTTCACTCATGTGATTCTGGATGAGGCAGGTCAAGCAAGTGAACCAGAGAGTCTTATTCCTGTTGGATTGATTTCAGAAGCTGATGGACAGGTAATTCTCTTAACATCATTTACTGAAAGGCAAAAAGCTTGTTTATTATTTTCATATTTTGTGGATTATGTAGAGTGCAAGCAGCCATTTTCTGGTAATGAGTTTTTTAATAGAGATTATTCATGCATAATATCAATTCTCAACACTTAAACAAGTTTCTTTACGTCTAGAACAAGTCTGTGTTGGGAGGACTGGGTCTGTGGGGAAGATATCAAAATAAAAGATGTGTTCTGTTTAAGACAACAACATACTTTTGTCCTTTGCAAACAAATGTTTGAAGGAAAGCAGAATACTTGATATGTATTGATCTCTGAATTCTGAAACATATATGTCATTATAAAATAAAGTTTCAGTAACAATTGTTTTAATCTAAAATGGATATTTTTAAATTTCATATACAGATAATTCTCGTTGGAGATCCGAAGCAGTTAGGGCCAGTAATAAAATCTAAACTTGCACAGTCTTTTGGATTAAGTGTGTCCTTGCTAGAAAGACTGTCATCAAGAGAGCTATATCTGAGAGATGAGGATGCTTTTGGTGCCTGTGGAGCATACAATCCTTTGTTGGTGAGTTAAGCCTTCCATCAACCTTTTTCGGCTCAATCAAAAAAGGAGAACTTCTGGTTTCTGACCACCGTTTTGCTCCCTGATGCTTAATAAGTCTAGCTTGAGCATGAATTCTCTAGAAAAGCTTGATTGGTTTGCATATGTAGTCTGAATAGTAAAGATGCTGAGTCTTCCAGCATGGTAAAACTTTTCTTTGAAGGGGTCCTCTATTCTTAAGTATCATAAGTCAAATATGGTGCACAAAGCACAGTTGTAAATAATAGCTTAAAATTCTCTTTCACATTAATAGTTCAGGTTTACCATAACTTCATTTTCCACAGATGAAAAAGTACAATTTCTGCTTTTAACATAAAAAGACAAACAGAGTCTTTTCTTTGAAGATTGATTTTTGCAAACACCATGTTTCACAAAGGGAAGAAGAGAAATTGTTCTTTTTTCTGTATCATGTCTTCCTTTGAAGGATAGCTTCCCCACATTTCTCTATGAGCAAGTACCTAAAATCTATATTAAGTGGCAGAGGTAGCATATATTTAAACAAGTACAGATGTTTGAGCTGCTTTTAATTACTGTCTGAATCCAAAACATAGGGTTGATGTTAAGCTTCCTAAGATGCCTTCCTATTCTCATGGTAACATACTTTAAAGGACTAAACTGAGGGACAAAAGATGACTAAATGACCATGGAAGTAGAGAAGGGAGGAAATCTGATGGCAGATTTAAGAGTGAAAGTGAGAGTGTTTGGACCTAGGCTTTAGGTCAGGTTCAGCCTGCTGAAAAACCTGTCACGATTCCTCTTAAAAGCTGTTAGTGCAAACTCTCATTGTTGTGTTCCTTACACAGTGCTTGAGGAGAATTGGCATAGTGAGAGATCAGGAAATGGGAGGGCTTTAAGGATAGGTTTTAACTGGAATATCCTGTGTTATCCCTTTTACAGGACTGGGGTTTTTTGAGCTGGTTATTACTTTCTGGAATGCTTCTTTAAGATTATTCTTTTATTTAAAGACAAATACCTTTTTAGATGTTTTAAGGCCAGCTTCTGTCAGCTGTTCCGATTCTCCCTGTTTGCCTGTCAAGTCTTTTTCAAAAAAAGACACTGAATCCATTGAAATTCCTTGGAAATAA
Organism: Emberiza elegans; assembly: GCA_024865655.1. Lineage (NCBI taxonomy): Eukaryota > Metazoa > Chordata > Aves > Passeriformes > Fringillidae > Emberiza > Emberiza elegans. The sequence goes on along the minus strand of JALJVW010000910.1, from coordinate 34,971,376 downwards.
TCTGACCCTTAAAAAAAGGAGAATGTCTATATATCAAATGTTTCAAGAAACTGGAGAATGACCCATTTGTTTATCATGTACATTCAATTCTTTTTGTTTCCCCTTTGGGAGGGAAGGAGATGGTCCTTCAAAAAACTGCTTTGATGTACTTCTTACTTACAGAAGATCACAACTGCTGTTTTTTGCCTTGAATACCTTCTTTGGCAGCCTTAGAAATGCTAAATGCTAGTGGATGGTAAGGCAGTAGCTGTGTTCTGAGAAGTCTGATGAATAATTACCTGTTTCAGTTATAGGTTTTGGATTTTGTCTTTGCAGATCACTAAACTCACAAAGAACTACAGGTCGCATTCTGCGTTGCTTGCCTTGCCATCTAAATTGTTTTATCATAAGGAGCTAGAAGTTTGTGCAGATACCTCAGTAGTGACTTCTTTCTTGAATTGGGAGAAATTGCCCAGGAAGGGATTTCCATTAATTTTTCATGGAATAAGGGTATGTAAAATATTCATACAGTGAACTAAATGTGTAGGCTTGAAAGCAGCTTGCTGATTTCTTTAGAATAAATTCTAGAAAGGATATGAAAAAAGCTTAATATGCCTTTCACAGGTAATGTGACTTCCTGACCATCTGGTTTTAAAAAAACATACTGAAGTCAAATATTTGCTAGGAACTTGAACAGCTGCCTTTTGAAGCACACTGTGGAGACATTTTCATGGAAGTTTAAATTCATAGCAGATTACCAGACTGGAGTTACCATCAACTGCTCCAGATTGCTTTTGATGAGAGTTTCCTACATTCAGATACAAGCCTCTAATTCTAAAGGATCATTAGACCCTAACTTGTCAGGGGAAAAAGTAATACTTTGGGGGAAAAAAATTTCTTTAATCTTCCAACAAGTTAGTAAGAAGTGGTAATATGTGCTGCTTGGGGAGGCTTGGTTTAGAACTCCTCCACCTTGAAAAAAGCAAGATGCCAGTTTATTAACATATGTTATTCTGAGTTGAGATATAACTCCTTTGTTGCATACTTAAGATACTGTTGTTATATAAATTATATTTATAAATGTATAAAATATATATATAAATGTGAGGTGATGCTTGTTCTCGAGAAAAGGTGTATAGAGAGGAAGAGAAATTATATATGATATTCCATCCCTTTTTTGCATTCAGGAGGTATAATAATAAGTATTAATAAGTACATTGTCATTTCTACACCTCATCTCCATCGTCTCATTTTCTTTCCCCCAATACAGGGCAGTGAAACACGTGAGGGTCACAGTCCTTCATGGTTTAATCCTGCTGAAGCAGTTCAAGTAATGAAGTACTGTTGCCAGCTGGCTAGAAGTGAATACTCTGCAGTCCCAGTGACAGATATTGGAGTGATTGCACCATACCGTAAACAGGTATAATGTTCAACAGGTCTGATGTCTTCAGAACCTCAGAGTTGCTGTATTTCATCCATGTGTTTATATGGTGGCTGTGTTTGTTAAAGCAGGGGGGCATATCTTAAAATTCCACTGTGGTGTATCCTGATATACAGTGTATTATCAATCATTACAATACTGCCATTGAAATCTAAAATAATGACAGCAATAATGGCATTCTACTGGTTTTTCAGTTTTAAAAATCTACCAATTAAGGAGACCAATTTGGAAACAAAAGCAGATTTTTCAGTTGTTGGAAGTAATGAGTGCAAGTTAAGAATTCACTATCCAACAGCTGGAACAGCAGTCTGGTTCTGTCACTCTCTGCACTAAAGACTGGATCAAAAGGGAATTATTATGATGTAGATGGCATGAGACCTTGTTGTGGTCTTGAGACTAGAGGAAACTGTGACTTCTTAGCTGTCCTATAGTCAGACTTGAAGTTTGTAATGATATTTAAACCTCTAGAGAATGTTCAGCATGAACTTCAAATGATGTGTTATTTTTAAATGTATTTATATCTAGGTGTGTTAAATATGTGATGTTTACTTTCATTTTAAAAATAAACTTAATCCCCTTTCACTTCCAGGGGAGATTTTGGCTGGTGCACATAATTCTTCTTGGTTTTCACATCTCAGTATTCATAACCTTGCACGTGTGGCTTGGGAAAACACTGTGGTGTATGAAAAAGGCCAAGCCCTTGTGAAGAAATCTCACTTGCAAATAAAAGCTTTGCTTTTATTGATCCAGCTGGTCAAGTGCATGCACCTGCCTGTGTTTACAGTTATTTGTTTTTTCAAATATTCAAATATTCATAAATATTCATACTGTTGATGTGACTGTATTTCTTGCACTCCATAAACAATTATTTCATATGATTTTTGTCCTTCATCTGCCTATAATACAAGGCATATGATAGTAACGTCCACATTAAAAAAGTCACTTTGTATTGCAGGAACACTGATTAGAAAGTAGTCTTTGACTGTAATCTTCAGCTTAGTCAGGCAGGATTTCTTCTTAAATCTTTTGGAGCACTTTGGTTGTAATCTCTGAACAACTTTTAGCTGATGGCAGTACAGTAATACCATATGTACCAGGATCCCAGTGCCTGAGACTCCTTATTCTCTTTCTCTTTTGGTGGGCACTTAAGATCATACCTCACTTCTGCCTTTCACTCTGCATCATGCAACTGGCAAGCAAAGGTGGAATAATCTTTGTAGTCTTCTTCTTCAAGGGCTAATGGAAGCTGCTTGTCCTTGGATCTGTCGTATGCATGGTTTGGATATGATGCACATTGGAAAGAGAGGGTTTAAGGATCTGAGTTATCTTTAAAATCTGTACTACTAAAAATCTCTCATCTTCTGTTCAGTTTATGGTAGAGAGTACTCCTTTACCTAAGTTGTGTATTAGCTGTGATACCTTCTTGTAGGAAAAGTTACTATTTTATTTGAAAATCTTATTAGTGAATGATTGCAGATCTTAGTGTATGTGGTATGGTTTTGGTTTTAAAGCAGTCCACTCTCAAATGTTGCACTAAATTCCCTCAACCACTTTTTTTTTTTGATAGGTGGAGAAAATTAGATTTCTTCTCAGAAGTATTGATTTGGAAGATGTAAAGGTTGGCACAGTAGAAGAGTTTCAAGGGCAGGAGTACATGGTTATCATCTTATCAACAGTGCGTAAATTTACTGTGGTACTATTGAGAATTTTTATGTGTCTAATTCTCTGTTTCATTTTTGATATAGGCCTTTTAAAAATTTAGAAGCTATATTTTTGTCAGTCTATCACAGTATTTGAAAGCAGAGCTTATTAAGTGCATGCTTGTTTAGTTACTCTTCTCTTTAAAATATGGATTGTTAAAAATCTGTTGCTTTCTGTTTAAATTATGGTAGTAGTACTTCATATTTGCAGCTTGGAGGAAGAGTCCAGGATTTTCTCACTTTTTTTTTCTTCCTGAGTGCAGTGGTACTGTACTTACTTTCACAAGTGGTATGATGTTCAACATCATACCACAGCTTTTCAATCCATTATTAGAACTCCCTTAAAGTATTTCTAGGTATGTACTACACTCTTATTTATAAGAACTCATTATTTAGGTAATGAAAATTTTATTTTTTCAAAGATAGGTTCAAGTATGGATAAAAAAGGGTAAAAAAATAATGAGTCATAGTTTTAGCACACTACTTGCTTTGGCTGGCCTATGCTAAGACAAAGCACACTGATGAGGCTGCTGAAGAAGGCATACTGAAAGACACATTGTGAATTGTCATTCAGCTGAGTGGATTTTTGCAGTAAGGAAATACGGTGTTAAAGTTACACTGTGGTATATTGTATTTTCATCATTTTATTTCTAAAACTATCTATTATTTTAGGTGCGATCTCAGAAAGTGGTAATTGATGATGAAAAACACTCTCTGGGCTTTCTCTGTAACCCAAAGAGATTTAATGTAGCAATTACTCGAGCAAAAGCTTTGCTGATTGTCGTGGGAAATCCTCATGTTCTTGTGAAAGTAAGTTTTGGGTTTATATCTTTGAATTGTAGATGTAATTTGCCACAGCAGTTGTATGATTTTGTGGTTAATCTGATGTGAGGAAGCATCAGAACATGTTAGGAACTTGTACATTGTCCTCAGTCTGCATTTGGGAATATCTGATCTCCATGTGTTCCGTATGAACAGACAGTTCAGGCACACACACACAGTAGATTTCCAAGCACAAGGGAAATCGTGCTCTGTGCATACAGACCCCTAGCTCCTTTTTGTCTCCAGCCTGGAGGCTCTGACCTCCTCTCAAGTTCTCCAGCAGCATGCAAGTCCAGTAAGCATGTTCTGAATGACCTCACACAGTTAGGTTCTTCACAAAATGTAGTTGCATCACTTTAAGTGGAGGGTGTCAGAAGTGATAGTTCCCAATTAATGCAAAAGTGCCAGGGAGGAGGACTCCTTTTAGACTCATGCATGATCCTTTCACAGGAATAAGTTCAGCTTGTCTTAATATCTCATTTTATGTCTGACTTCATGAACCACAAGGAAAACAGTGTTCCAGAAATGTTCTGAATGAAAATTTAGTTCCCCCACACCTAACATGTAACTATGTAATTGAGAGCAGCTGTGGGTGCCTTCCTGACATGTTGCAACATACTTGGACCATTTGTAGAGTTCTGTTTCTGGAAGAGGTCCTATTAAATCTCTTACATTCATGTGCCATGTTAATTTGTTTGAAAATTCACTTCACAGAGCACCATGATTACAGTTAGATATTAATTTTCTCTTGTAGGATCCCTGTTTTTGTGCACTGTTAGAATACAGTTTAATGAACAGAGTTTATATAGGTTGTGACCTGCCCACAGAACTGGAACACCTGCAGAAGTAAGTGTCTAGTCTTCACTTTAACCTTGCCAGATATTGATCAGTTTACAGTATTTTTAGAGCTGGTGTCATTTGGAAGATTGATCAGTACAACAATCTGGGTTACCGTAGTAGGATTGGATTTTGCATTTCTCAGTAAACGTTATGTAAACATAATGGCGTAATGTAACACTGTTTTCTTCTGCCCCATAAAAGAGTCTGACCATTAATTATTAAATAAGAGCTGTTGTTGACTTTGGTATCTTATGTATCTCCGAATGATAATGGCATATTTGATGATCATTAAGATGGAGGGTACTGCAGAAGTATTTAAGGCGATTTCACTGTAGTTAAAAACAATGGGCTTGAAATTTTAAATATGTTCCTTCTGATAACATGTAATAAATACAGTGTTCAATGGGTATTATATACTAGATTATACTATTTTTTAATCAAAACTGTTGTTTATGGGAAAGGTAGGCAAGATTTTTATGTTACTCTCTTTAATTGACAGGTGTGACTAGTTTTTTGGTATTCAAGATGCATTCAAGAGTTTGGTATTCATCTATTTTGAAACTAAAAACACTTTTGTAAGAAATTCAGTCCTGAGCAGATGAGCACTTTTTGTCCTCAGGGAGAGGCACATGTTCTGAAATGGACAGAAGTTTCTGCAAACAAGATTTTTTTTTCTTTTAAGAAGTGAAAAAGTTGAAATTAATAGTGTAAAGTAATAGTGGCACCTTATTAGCTTTTCTGTTTAAAATGTGTATTACTGTGCCTCTGCAAAGAACAGTATGCCTGAATCCTCCAGGCTTCAGGAGAAAAGTATTGAAGGACTCCTACATCAGCTTTTCCATATTCTGTAATTGTTTCAGCTTCTAGTTTTCTCAGACTTGTGTAGTGGCACCTAAAACTGGACTGTCCCAAGAACATAAATGTGATAAATGTGTGTCATTGTTGTGGGAGTGTTACAGTAATATATGTATGATGTGAACTGGAATGATACATTAAATATCTCCCCTCAACTGATAGTGAGTACCTTAAGCCAAAACCCTACTTCCAGTTTTTAAGGCCTTTGTATATACAGCTGCAATCACACAGGGTGCTCTTGGTTTCCACTGTAGTTTAGCCATCTGCCGTGGTGCATGCCAGAGCAATGCCTTAAGTGGTGGGTTAAAGGAAAAAAGAAAATTAAAACTGTTTTGCCTTCCTTTAAATGTGCTATAGAATAAAGTATTATGTTTTATTTTGGCAAAATTAAAACAATAGGTTAGCAGTATTTCTGCTCTTGGCTTAATTTGGCACTATGCTTTCCCATTAAACTGTATTTTTCTCTCTTCCTTGTCCTTTCCTTGGTGATTAAGTCTTGCCACACAGCACTTCAGGAGTAGCTCCACAATTAGACACTGTGTTTAAAAATTGCCAGTACAGCAAGGTGGCTTTCTGTATCAAACAGAAGTGTGTTACATAGGAGTATAGGCTACAGAGAAACAAAGGAAGCAAGGGGAAAAGATAGGAAGCTTCTGTTTGCCTTGTTTACAGTCCTTTCATGTCACTTCCATTCCTGGTATGTGCTGTGCTTCTTTCCTTTGCAATGCACAATGTGCAGATACTGTAACTTACATGCACTCTTCTTAAAGAAAGTTAGTTGTATTGAATCTGCACATGGGTGCTAAAGGTGCTGCTCTGGCTGGGGCTGGGGAGCTGGGTGGTGCTTGGTGGCTTCTCAGTTCTTTCATAAAACCACACAGGTGATAATGCAGAAGGGAGGTCCATGAAACATTCCCTGTGTGTCAGGCCCTAACATGCTTGGGCATGTCTTTATTAGCACACTAGTAAAGCTAGAGCCCCCAGAATTATTTTGCTTCAATAAAAGCTGGGATATTTGGTGCTATTTTGTGAGCAGAGAGAGCTGTCTGTTAATGTGCCTTTTAGTGCAATGATGCTTAGCAGAAGTGTGTGTTTTCATAAGAGATCCATGTATTCCTAACAATATAGCACTTCCCCATCCCTGGAAGTGTCCAAGGCCAGGCTGGATGGAGCTCTGAGCAAGCTGGTCTAGTGGAAGGTATTCCTGTCCATAGCACTAGATAATCTTTAAGGTCCCTTCCAACTCAGGCTATCCAATAATTCTGTGATGCTCTGTCTGTCAAACAACAAAACATGTCCCTGTATGAGTGTGGGAAATGAAACCTGTATTGTCTCACCCTTCACATGAGACTGAAAATAGAATAAAAGTTTTTAAAACACCTCTCGTTTGCCCCATCTCTGGGTCAGAATAGGGCTGAATCTGACATGAGTACCAGAGAGATGATGCCAGTCACTGACAATTTGGAAGGTGATGGCTATCACAATATATGTGTGTTTAGCAGCCAAAAGAGCAGTGAAGCTACTGTAAGGGGAAAAGGGATGCAGTGTTGTGCATCAGAGTGAGACTTTTTAAGCAACAACATACCATGTTGACACAATGACAAAATTGTGCTCCAAAGGACAAGTGCTAATGGTGCAAATTTGTTATTTCAATTGGTCCTTGACAGCAGAGTGGCCCTGGGGCAAGGAAGGGTGGCAGGGCCTGCAGCATGACCTGGCAGAGCAGCCCAGCTGGAGCAAGGGGCAGGTCTTGCTGCACTGGGATGCCTGCCCTTGGCACAGAGCAGGTGGCCAGGCCAGCTGGGACAGAGAGCTGAGCCAAACCCGTACACAGCCCTGGCAGCAGGGAGCAGGGAAGGTAGAAGCATGGAAATATGCATATTGTCAGCTCTTGGCAATTTGCTGAAAACAGCTTTTGAGAAGTCAAGGGCCTGTGGTGGTTTCTCTTCTGTTTTTAAGAGCTGTGCCCTGGGGTAGTGAAGAGGATGAGGTAGTGAGAGCAGAAGGGTAGTGAAAATCTCCCCTTTGGGTTCCTTTAAATTAATGAGCAAACTGCCCAGATGGCATAAGTGAGGCAGAAGAAGAAATCCAACATAAACAATTTATTTAGACTGCCTAAAATGAAGACATCCTTTGTGTGGAACAGAATAGTGACCAAAAGGCATTTTCACCTTGTGTCATTCTGTTTTGGGAAGAGCTCTCTCTGCAGAGTGTTCAGGTCTTGCTGTGGAAAAGAACTGTGCCTGTAGCACCCCAGATGTGTATTTCCATCCTAGCAATTGCATGCTGGTTTTCTTAGGCTTCCTATCTCTGCCACCAGTCCAACATCCTGTGCAGAAAGGGCAGGTGCTGGCATGATCAGAGCCAGTCAAGTTCAGCATGTGCTGTACTGTCATTTTTCTGGCAGGTGATGCAAATTCTTCTGTCCAAATTTCTGTAGTCTTGAGGTTGTTCTGGAGTTGCCTCTTGGAAGACTTGACATTTATCAGATGTGGTGATTTTTAACTTTAGAGCCAAGGAGTTGCTGGTAATAGGGTAAAAAATAACTACAGTTAACTGTCTCAGGATGGTCATTTATTTTACTTAAGCCATAACCCATTTTAAAAACATTTTTTGGGCCAGTCTTCTGTCAGATTTCTTCATCTGAATAATACAATCAAGGGGTTTTTTAAGTGTGTTATACTAGGTACTGCTAGCCAGGCAATAAGTCATTCCAGATACATTCTGTCCTGTTTGCACTGAAAATGGTAACAGTAATATAATCTCTTTTTACTTTATTATATCCAGAATTTAAGCCTTAAAAATGATTGTGTGTTGCAAGCATGTGTGGCCTCTATGGTAGTGCCCTGTACATGAACCTCACTTATGTGTGGAGACATTGTGACCACCACAGAAGAATCTAGCAAAAGAAAACTTCAAAAACAGATTTAAAAAAAAAAGGGACACACAGCAGATACACGTGGAAAGAAAAATGTAACAACAACAACAAAAAAGGCACAATTAATTTTTTATTGACTTTATTAATAGTAAAATAAAAATAAATTCATTACAAGCAGATTAATGCATGTTTTATATTGCTGTGTAATCTTTATCCAGATTAAACTGCACATTTGCCTGGGATTGATGTTAACAATATTTGATCTGGACTTAAAAGCCAATCTGTATTGTCCTGCTGCCTGCTTGTAGAGATACCCTAAAATAAGTTATCATTGTTTCCTCACCATGGGAAATGTGAACAGTTCAGCAGTTTTCCCTCTGTTTCTTATGCCTTAGTGTTTGTGTCACTCTTTGTACATCCAGGCAAGAGCAGCATGCTGCCTTTAGTCACAGGCTGCTAAGGAGTAACTCTTGACAAGAATCAGCCTTGCATGTCCCACACCTGCAGAAACAGTAGTGCAAGTCTGGTGACAGTGGTTTGAACTGCGTGTTAATGTGGTCCCAAACATGTTCCTTCTATAAATGATGTTTCAGAGAGTTTTAAGAGTAAATTTTCCAGTGAACCATGTGGAAAATTCAACTCTTACCTCATAACACTGTAGGTACATTTTTAAAAAATCTCTTGAATATGGTAAAGTGCTGTAAAATTGCATTCTCTCTCTTTACTTCTGTTTGTCCCCGTGCATCAAACTCTGCATTATTTCCTACAAAATAAAATTACGTTTGCAATCCAGGAGCAACCTGTGTTCCAAAAATATCTATTTTAATAATTCTTTGTGCTCTTACTGTAAAATGAATTTGCCATTTCTTTTTTTTTTTTTATACTGGGAGTTTTTGCACTGTGCTTGTAGCTGGAAACCCATAGCACATCAGACCTTGCAATTCACAAGCCTGAGGTTGCAGAAATCTGTATTGAATAAATAGAGATAAATTTTGTATCAGCAAGCCTTCTGCTGAATGATAAATCCACTCTTCAGGAATTTACCTCATGCGGTCTGAAGATAGTGCCTAGATACAAAGAAGTAAATTCACTCTTCTCAGCAATGCCATTGAAATTCAGACGTTTTCCTAGACAGGGCTGAGTACTCCATGCCCAAAGAGGAATGTAATTTTTAAATTGCTGTCCACCTTGTGGACTTTACAGAGTTTTTGAGGCTGTAGATTTGTTTAAGAGTTTAAACTCTTTTTTTTTCCTTGTCTCCTTTTTGCACAATAGGTAGGTATGTATGCAGAAAGTCCCACGATGTGTGAGGAGGAGGTACCCTGAGTGCCTGTATGTAGACATAGACAACTAATGTATGTTAAAAGTGTGAATAAACCCACCATTTCCATGCAGCCAGGCCTGTGGAGCTGTGGATTTACTTAATTCATGTTAAAGACTGGGAAATGCAAAAATGTTTAAGAACATGAAGAATGAAACCATCCAAGTTTCTCTTTAAAGGTTATCCCAAACATTAGCATCTAAAAAATATCTGTGTACTGTTTGTTCCTGGAAAATTAACTTCTTTCTTATTGAGTATTTTTGATACTTTGAAATACAGTTGCTTTATGCAGTGCAGATACAGGCTCTGTGTAAGGACATTCTCCACTGACTGCAAAGCTAAAAATCCCATTAAAAACCCAGGGGGTAATATGATTTTTTTTAAAATGTTCACAAAGTGCACTGTCTCTATATCAGTGTGTATTTGCATGCATGGGGCTGAAAACCTTTAAATGATGACTTTCAGTCAGGTACACATTGAATCTCTTTCTCCCCTTTTATCACAATATTACAGTTTAAGTGTGAATTTTTGAGCAGCTGCTGCCTATTTTGTGGTACATGTATGCAGTGTCTGGATCCATTAACACCTCAGTGGTTCCATTAGTGCAGATAGAATGAGACAGGTACCTCAGCAATTATTCCACCTCACTGACATCTTCTGCATCAGCAGTGCCTGGGGAGGCACATACCTTCCTGTCCCTAGCAGAGCAGGGAATTACTGCACAGCCTCTGCAGAGCCACAAAAGTGTTGTGTTTAAAGAAACCATGTAGCCTGATCCAGCTCCTGCTGCCAGCAGTTCCATGCTGTGTATTTCAGATTCTGGGAGAGTCACTCCTGCTTTCCACTGTGTGATACAGAGCAAGTTTTATACGGCACCTTGTTTCTTTCTTCAGAAAATAGGCTTTTGCAGGTTTTACTATTTGACATTCCTTTAACACTATTTTCTAGTTTTATTTCTTTTACTAATGAGAAATGTGTATTTGTCTTACATTCACATAAGAAAATACACTGGGATCTAATAAAGACTAATTTTCCTTATGTGGCTTTAGAATCATGATGAACAGCTACAGCACTCAAACAGCTGGACACCCAGGGGCAGCATTGTATTTTCTGCAGATATTACCTATGTTGCTTGACTTGACTCTTATTTTTTTACTTTATTTTTTCTTCTTATGTGAAAATGTCATTATATCCAAATTTAATTTTGCTCTAGCAGAAGCTTTATTTAATAATATAATTTATTTAATAATATATGCATCTAACCTTTCTTCATCAAATATCTTTGCTGTTATTGTCATATATCTAGCAGCTTGTGAATAAGCATGAAAGTTATTCATATGCTGTAATTTTCTGTATCAAAAAACTAACAAATACATATTTAATATCTTAGAAGAGCCTTCAAAAGAATCTAGTGCATCAAATAATTATTTCTGAGTAGATCAACCAAATTTGTCATTTTGTCCAAGTATATTTGATACAGTTTGGCTTCAGATGTGGCTTTCTGGCTTCCTGGTATAAGTCCTGCTCTTCTCTTTGATTTCTACCAAAATACATGAGTTACAAGAAGCTTTCCAGCATGGTGAAGAGCTGGAACGCTTTCAGTTCTTGCCAGCAGAAAACATGACATGATCTGACACTAGCAGGGTTAGGAGGAAGGCACATCCATTCCCCAGCCTTCATCCCAGGGGGTGTCTGCCATTACCTTGTTGCTTGGCGTTAGCTGTGACACTTACACAGTGTGATCTCTGCAGGTTCTCTTCAGGGCAGACTACATGGTTCATAGTTCCCCATGTAAAATGGGGGAAGGGGTGTGTTCTGGTTTTAGTAGAACGTCATGGTTCAAGCAGTTAAGCTGAAAATAGTTCAGATTACTTTTTAATTAACTCCTTAATAAACAGTTTGCAGACCGTTTCCTTTAATTTTGGGGGGTTTCATGTGACTATTTTTTGAAGACGCTCTAGTAGATAATGATGGCATATAAACTATCTCCCCTTAATGCAATACATTTATTTGATCTTCTTGCTACTTTCCAAAGAAAATGCTAATTTAGTGTAACTTTATTTTCTGCATCATGACTGACAACTTTACCATTCCTGCTCACTGTCTACCCTGTTCAGCTCTCAGAGTTTCATCTGTTCCAAGTTTGTACAGGGAACTTTACCTCTTGTCTCTGTCTGGACAGACAAAATGGATTTCATCCATAACTTCAGCTTCTAGCCTTAGGCATGCTCTAGCAATAGGGGCTTGTGTCCAAATTAGTATTTCATAATATAAATTCAGAATAGTGAGAAATGATGCAACCACTGATATTTACTAGTCAGAGGTAAGTAGTTCACCCAGGATACTCCTGGAGATCTCCACATTACTACACCTAGATTATAGAGCATCCAGCAAGAGCCCACTTGCTATGCCATGCACAAGTGCAGACCAGTTACACACACAAGTGCAGTGCTTTAGCTTTACTAGTGAGAGTATTTCCACTTCTGTAAGTGTGGCTAGCTGTGTAGGGCAATAAAGTTAAGAAAATGTGTTGGGTTATAGAAGCAAGAAGGTAACCGTCAGCATCTGCAGGTTTGCCAAAAATAACAAAACACTGCATGAATTTAAAAAGTTTTGCCAAGGCTTCACTCATAGGATTACAAGAAAAACTTGTTATGTTGATAGATGGGTATCCAGCTCTTCATTACATGTGTTGCATGCAATGTCACCCTAAAATAGCTCTTAGGGGGAACATCCCTTACAAAGCTCAGTGTTTGCAGCCAGGAATGGAGGGACATGATTTGCAGCTACTGTACAGCACTTAACCACACTACATCCCCAAAGTATATTTTCTTTCTGGGTTTGGGCATCTCTCCAGATGTAAGACAGACATTAAATGCTACCTGTGTAGCATAAAGCTATAGAAGAGGTTTAGTGTGGGAGAGACCTCTGAAATCACCTAGTCCATCCTCCCCTGTTCTGAGCCTGTCCAACAGGGTCTGATTGCTCAGGGCCATGTATACAGTTGGATTTTAGTAGTTCTGATACTGCTTGTTGCTTTTAAGAATTTACTCTTTCTTACATATATCTAAGTTCTAATTTTTTTGAGAAATGCTGCAAGAATTTTTCCTTTCTCAGTTCTTTATTTTAGTCACTTCTTAATCTTGATTGAAACTCTGAATATTCTTGTTGAAACTAAGGGAAAAATATTCTTTCTTGAATAGTAAAACCAGTCAAATTATTATTCAAAACTGGTGTATTAAAACCTGATTGGTTTTATTGAGTTCTTTGAATAGTAAAACCAGATATTTTAACTCTTCCAGGAAATCTCCACTTGCTGTATTAACATTGGCAGAAGAATCCACTGAAGATTGTATTTTGGTTCTGTATCTGGGATAAAATGAGGAATGTGACAAAGGCTGCCTGGGAACATGTCACAACTCAATATACAAGAAAAAATTGACAAAGGCTGCCTGGTGTCACAACTCAATATACAAGAAAAAATTGACCTTACAAGGTAGGTAGATGTTGGCAGGTATCCACACATCTGCACATGTGGATGCCAAGCTTGAGACAAGTAAATTACCTGGGCACCATGCATGCTGTCATGCCTGACAGGCTCCAGGCAGCAGCTCTCATGGTCATGCTATGCCTGTGACGGTCTTGTGGGAATTGCAAGGAGCAAATCCACCCTCCTCCATGGGAATGCAGAACTGCTCCCATGAGGACACATCCCTGTGGTGCATTGTGAGACTTGATTTTTTTGTAGCAGGCTCAAGGGCAGAAATTTGTTGGGCTGCCAAGGCATATGGCTTTGCAGGGCCTGCACACTGGTTGTGTTTGCTGGCAGCTGTGGTTTGGGACAGTGGATCAGAGGGACAGTTCATCATCATGTGAATTCACTGAGTATGGAGACTGAACAAAGAGCATGCAATAAATCTGGCAAACAAGGCAAATGCTGCATTCTCATCCATCAACACTTGAGGAACAGCTGAACAAGACACAGCCTGGTAGGTGGGATGGTACTGCCTTGCTGACATGGCATGACCAGTAAAGGCTCCACAGTGTCTGGAGGCTGGTGTGGCTGCAAGGGAGGTACTCCAGCCTTTCAGGGCCATGGAACATGACTGACAAAGTCCATTCAAGTACTGAAACAGGCTCTCAGCTATTGTACTTTGCAATCCAGTACACATAGAAGATTCAGGGTGGGGCTTGGCCTGTGCATGTGGGACACAGAAGTAAAATGGTACTGGCTTGAAAATCACCTGGATGTTAAGACTGTACATACAGCTATTAATTGGTTTTGTCACAGTCTGTAACTGCAAAACTAGACATGTTTTAGTGATAACTTACAGATTTTTAATGTTCTTCTGCCTTTTGGCATTTTTTTATTTGAGCACTCCTGGGATGAGGGCACTGTTAATCTTTATGGAGTATTTTGTGCTTAATTAATTGTAAGGGCTTAGGTAGCTGAGGGCTTTTGTTTTTCTTTACAGAGTAAGATATCAATTAAAATGTAAATCTTTACAATTGCTTTCTTTGGGACATGGGGATCCCTATAATTGAGCTATGTAGGTTATTCACGGTTTTCAAGTACATTAATAATAATGTGTTGGCACAACTTCTCCTTCTTAATTCCTTACAATTAAATGGACAATGCTAAGTGTTAAAAACAAGTAATGACTCATATGCATTTTGTCAGTTTATTCAAAGGGGGTTAAAATACTTGTGTAGTTAGACCAGCTGATTGATAATAACATTTAACAGTCCCTATCAAAAAGACTGCAGCCTGTATGAACAAAAAGTGATGAAAAGTGAAGGTGCTTCACTTACTTTCTCATCCCTTCTCATTTCCTTTCCATGTTACATCTTTACTTGAATATGTGATGCTGGGATGGCTAGAGGCTACCTGGATGAGACCTGTTTCTCCCCTTTCATTTGCTTGAGCTGTCCTCTCTGGAATTGCCTTCATACTGCAGTAGCAAAAATGTAAAGGCCAGATTACCTCCCTGTTAAGCATCTGCACAGGAATGTTTGCAGTGAAAAGCATCTGCCTCTCTCCAGAATGAGGCAGAGAGTTCAGATCCCCACTGCAGGGAGAGGGGACTTGTGCACTCATAACCCTGTTTATGAGATCCTCATAACAGACAGGATCACAGACCCACAAGAAAACTCCTTACTCCACAAACCTGTTAAGTTCTCTTGTGTTAGTCCTGCTTTTCTCTCCTTCCTGGAACACAGCCTCTCTCTTTGCCTCTGCGGCAGAATGTTCCACAGCTCTCCTCCTAAGCCCACACAAGGTAGCAGCAGGATGCTCTGCCTTCTGGCAGCACAGCTCATCGTGCAGATCTGAGAGCTCCCACCAGAACCCACCATGCTAGAATTCCTTAATAAATGTGCAAGAGAAGGAATTCTTCCAGTAATACTTCTGTATGTCGAGATGTAGGCTTAAAACCTTCCTTCCTCTTAATATACGATTTATTTGAATGTCAAAGAACAGAAATAGCAGGGTAATAACTGATCATAACAGAACACTCTGAGCAACTATAAAATTACATTAGCATTTTCCTTTATTTTTCATTGAAAATTCTGAAATCCAGTAGCAGAGGAGACAGTGTGATATCCTAGGGATTTTTCACTTATCCTTGGAAGTGAAAAATCTGAGCCTTCTTCAGCCTGAAGAATTTGAATATGTACTTCTCAATAAAATGCCTTATCATGGTATGAAATAGGCTACAGCAATGTTCTCCGTCTGCCTTGCTGAAGCAGAGCCAGAGTGCAGCACAGTGCAAGATTAATGGGACCAGGGAGAGGGGACACGCTATAGGGGACCTATGTGTAGTACAGCAAGATGAGGACTCCCAGCAGTTTATGAGTTCTGGAGAGTTTTGTTCCTTGGCTCAGATTACGTTTCTGTATTTTAGCTTGATGCTTAAACAAGCAGGACTTAGAGCAAATATGAGGGCTCTAATCCCTTCACTTAAGGTTTAACAAAAAGAACCATCATGGTCTCATCTGTGCTTCCTTCTTCATTTGCATTACAAGTTTACTTCTACTTTAAACACTCCTTGCTACAGTGAACTGGAATTATGACTGCCTTCCATGTGATACTTAATACCACCGTCTGGCAGAATGAAGCCTTTCCTTTGCAAGCTTCAGAGTGGAATTTGAAAGAATGTTGCTGATTGCAGTCTGTACTGAGAGCAAAGCGTTCAGTGCGTGCTTTGCTTTCTTTTGTCAGAATGTAACATTTTGAAGAAAGAAACTAAAACAAGAAACAAGCTCTCTCTGTCAGCAGAAAGATACAAGCATAAAGACCACCCTTAAGTCAACATCCTTCCTCATGGTTTAACCCCAGGTGGCAGCTAATCCCCCGACAGCCACTCACTCACTCCCCCAGTGGGATGAGAAGGACAGTTGGAAGAGTCACAGAAAACTCACAGGTTGAGATAAAAACAGTTTAAAAGGTAAAGCAAAAGCTGTGCACACAAGCAAAGCAAAGCAAGGAATTAATTCACCATTTCCCATGGCCAGGCAGGTGTTCAGGTATCCCCAGGAGGGCAGAGCCCCATCACATGTAACAGTACCTTGGGAAGACAAACACATCCATCACTCCAAATGCCCTCCCCTTCCTCCTCTTTCCCCCAGCTCTAAATATTGAGCATGATGCTATATGGTATCCTTTGGGTCAGTTGGGGTCAGCTGCCCCAGCTGTGTCCCCTCCCAACTCCTTGTGCACCCCCAGCCTCCTTTCTGACAGGGCAGTGTGAGAAGGGGAAAAAGCCTTGTCTGTGTAAGCACTGCTCAGCAACAGCTAAAATATCCCAGTGTTAACAACACTGTTTTCAGCAAAGATCCAAATCAGAGCACCATACTAGCTACTGTGAAGATAGTTCACTCTATCCCAGCCAAAACCAACACAAATACACAATATATTATGTCTTTACTCTCCTTTGAAATAATACAAATTGCCAAAATTAAATTCAAATAAAATTTTAAGATGCTGTTTTCTTGGGGTTTTTTTTTTCCCTTGGTATTTATTAGTTTCTGTACTTTTAATGGGCTCTGTCTGAATGTTTCTTCAGTCTCCCATTGGTGATTCCATCTCCAGGTCCCATGCACTACCATGCCAATCCTTCTAACACCGTGCACATTTCTGGCCACAAGCAATCTGTATGCAGCTGCAGTCTCTGCTACTGAAGTGTATCAGCCCTGTGTCTTCAGCTGCAGTATTGAGCCCACTCAAAACTTTGGGCTTGCACCACTGCAAACTGTCATGGTTTCACAATGATCAGTTACAATGACACTGGGAAAAAAGCACTAAGCCAATGCTGAAAAAGCCCCTCATCATAGGACAAAAAGTACTGCCCATTTAATCTTCTTGATTGTTGTGGATAATCAGAAAGTCTTGGGAAAATGAAATGGTTTTAGATTTTTGCATATAAAATAGCCTTTAAAATAATGATCATGGTATCTTGTGTGTCTGACTCTGCTCCTTTAGACTAGAGACCTGATAACATAACTAATACTAAAAATGTCTATTGATTAATCTACACACCTGTCAAGAGACTGATACCACCTTAAATGACTAGTGAACAAATGTCTGATATGAGTAGGACTCACTCACAACTGTATCACTACAACACAACAATTCTGACTTAGAATTCTGTGGCCTGTTACTAGTACTGCTAATTTGCAACTGCTATGCAAGCTTTATCATGCCACAATTCCCTTCCCTTTTCCACTTACTATTAGGGCACAAGCCTATCACTTCTCACCCCACCTTTGCACACCAAGTCTTTTGGACACAGACCCGATGAGAGTGCAGGAGGTTGTTGTCTTAGGGATGTTGTCTGCCATCCTTGGGGACCTGGGTCACAGAATAGCTTTACCACTGGAGGTGTTCACACTTCTAGAATATCTCATCCCTCTTTGTTCTCCACAGGAATATTCCTAATGCCTGGGGTTTTTTTTTAATTATTTCCTGGGCTTTTTTTCCTATTTAATTAATTCCTAGTGGTTATTTTCCTGAACGTACCTTGTCATCAACCCTGCACCTCTTTTTCTCTGCCTAGGCTCCTCCTAGACAAATAGGACCTATTTAATCACATGCTTCTAATTATGTTTTCCTTACTGGTCCCAATTCTGCTATATCCACACTCAAATTTGGTGTTTCTAACACTGTTATCCAGACACCTTTGATACAATATGGTATTGCTCATACTGTTATCTAGATAGTCCAAAGCGCCCTTCGGACCCTTTCGTTCAAGCTGGTTACATTTCCTCTATACCATATGCTTTTTCAACAGAAATATGTTACCTTACTTCAGCCTTGACTTCCCTACTAGCTATTTAAGCCAAGCAGTTTCTTGATTTATGCAGAGACAGCTTGCATACCAGAGCAACAGAATAACCCATTTTGTGCTTATACAATCTCTGTCCTTGAGCAGCTTCAGTTACCCTCCAGGTTCCTGGTTTTGAAGCCTGATGTCTGAGTCTCTGGCTCACAGTAAGGATGTAAGGAATGTCCTTTGAGGAGCAGTTGGGTACTTCAGGCCTCTCTAGAGAAAAGGCTGAAGGTGACCTCATTGCTACTTAGGAGAGTATGTGGAGGAGGAGACTGATCCCTTCTCCATGGTATCTAGTGATAAAGTCTCATGGGAATGGTTCAGAGCTGCCCCAGGGGAGGTTTTGACTGGACATTAGGAAGTATTTCTTTACTGAGAGGGTGAGAAAACACTGGCACAGGCTTCCTAGAGAGGTGATGGATGCCCCCAGCCTTGTCAGTGTTTTAGGGGTGTTAATTAACAATCTGCTTTAACTTTTGGTCAGCCCTAAAATGGTCAGGCAGTTGGACTAGATGTTCACTGAATCTGAAATGGTCTATTCTACTCTAAAAAAACCCAGAAGAGACCCACTAGCAAGGAGATGTGCATTGCAGCAAAAAATACTTCATTGATGTCAGCAACCATATCACATCTTGTTGTTAGGAGTCGCTTTTTCTTACCAGGGAACATAGAGCCTCCTGCTACTGCCAAAATGCCAGGCTGCATTGCCAGTTGCCCCTTTTCACTATCATCTGGCATCTCACTTCACTTTGCCACCAAAACCATCACCTCTGAGCTAAGACCCAGTCACAGCTCTCTGCCATCTGCCAGCTGCCATTTCCAACCCTACAGAGTCTTGTCTCACTGGGAGCACTCTGCAGAGGCATGGCTGTACTCACCAAAGCTGTGCCTGCTCCTCACACAGACAGCACCTGCACAGCCATGGCAGCACTGACTGCAAACCTGCACTGGTGACAGCATCCCTGCCAGCACGGGAGTAGCTGGGCTGTGCAGGGCCACACCACCCCCAGAGTGGGCTAATGGGGTAAAGACCACATGGATTTGAGTCACAGCCCTGGCTGAAGGTAAGAAAAGCTCCACAGGTGCTTCCTAGTCCTTCTGCTTCTTGACAGTGTTAACAGGGAAACTGCATCCTTTCCATAAATTCAGCATGAGGAACTGCATGAAAGATTCATGGCAGCATGACCAATTTTAAAGCCCTCAAATTAAAAGGCAGCAATTCTCACGTTACAGGGAACTGATAAGGACAAGGACAGCACACAGTCACCCTTGGGGAAATGGCTAAGCTAAGACAAGCTGTAATATAAGAGACAATGAGTGGGATTCATGTGTAAACTCTGGACACCTACAATGTGTAAATGATTCATCTCGTTTGGAAGAGAACATCTACATTTGGTCACATGAACTGCACTGTTACATTTAGCTATTTCTCCTCCTACATGGTTCAGGAATAGTGCTCTGCAATATCTCGCTCAGGCACCTTCATATTTGGATAGATAAATCTCACACCACATCTAGAGGTAGTATTCCTCTGCTTAGAAGGTAAATTCTAGGTGCTAGCAGTGTCCCTGTCAGAATTTGAAATAAATCTCTGTTTTTCTCGTTTGCTTTTGAATTTCTGAACCCTCAGAACTGCAGAAAATAAGACTTAAAAAAGACCCACACTTTACCTTCAATAATCAGTATTTTCTTTGTGATAAAAAGTGATTTATTCAAACTAAAAAAATAATACTTCTTTTTTGATCTTTTGTTGGAACTAATTAGAATTCCTTCATATGACTTTCAACTTTGATCTGTAAATCAATTTCTGACCCTACCAGCAACTTGTGAAATATTTATTAGCACAGGAATATTATCACAGCCTGATTATTGTCTAGATCACCCAACAGCATACATGCCAGGATGTTATTACTGAAAAACTTGGCTGTGGTGTTTATCTGTAAATTGTGACAGTAATTTTCCATGTCCCATACTCTGCCTTTCTACAGGTTTTTGTTTACCCATGCTCTGGGCTGACATACCATTCCATCTTGCCTGTCCCTTTGGTTTGCTGTACAGACATCATCTTGCAAAGCAGGATTACAAAATCAATATGATTAAATCAAATAATGGCATTATAATGAAGCAAGCTTCATAAGAGAAATTGTAATCACTCGTGGATGTCACATTTATGTTAAAAGCAGAGTGTCTGATTTATGGTTAGTCTTCTATGCCTTGGATATTAAATGTGGAACTAGATACAATTTAAGGGAAAGATATAGTAGATGTCTACAGAAGTATTTGCGTCATGGAAAAGATGGGCAGGGATGGATCCAGATACATTCCCATAGGGGCCTGTCTAATTTGATGATTTGATTACATTTGAAGCAAACAGAACAAGGTAGGTTGGATACAACAGGTTGTAGGCCTTTGGAATTCCTTAATAAAGAGGCTGTGGATACCAGAAGTTTACACAGTCCCAACAGGAGACCAGAAAAAGTACCCTGAGATAGTCTGGGGGTTATCAAACCATCACAAGGCTCAGGAAATTCCTTCAACATTGTTGGAAGCTGGGACAGTTAGGGAAAGACATCAACACAGGCTACCTCATTTTAACACTTCCTTAATTGACCAGTTGCAGCCACATTTGGAGATGCAGGGGACTAGATGGCTGCTCCTAAGTTTGAAAAGTTTGTAGATGTTTAGACCAAGGTTCCTCAGAAATGGTTACTAGAGCTGGCATTATTGCTTCATGGCTGTTTTACCATGAGCAAGCATCTAGAGTCAGCATCTAGATAGCAGATGAGTGCTAAGGGCTGAGGGAGGGGAAGAGGAGAATTACCACAGGCAGTTTCTGAAAACAAAAAGCAAGCTGATTGTTTTGAATTAAGTAAGTGGATGGGTGAAAGAGAATTCAAAAAGAAGATGACACAGTGAGAATTAGAAAAGTGGTCTTTCAGCTGCAGTCTCAAGGAGCAGGACGAGATTGTCAACAGCAGACAAATCATGGGGAGACAATTACAGTGTTGAAAGTCTGAGCAGAAGTTTTGTACATCAGCTGTGCTGCCTCAGGCTGTCAGTGCCATGCTCAGCATCATCCCTCTGGCAGCAGCAGTGACAAGTGCAGAAGGTATTTTGGTTCTTTTTTGTTGGAATGGAAAGCTCTTTATTAAAGGCTGATAAAATACAAATCTAGTCCAAATGTAGCTAAAGCAAGATAAATTGATGCATCTATCCCTCATCACAGATAGCTAGGATTGTTGAGGCTTGCAGCCTGAGCCAGAAACTGTCCCCACCTTTTCCTCAGCTGTGGGAACAACACAGGCTATACTCTGTTCCCAAGTTACCACACCAGGATCCTCACTGCTCTGCCTCCTACCTTGCCCTGCCCAGGGTACAGCTGGTGACCAAGAACTCTCTGCTGCACTACATCACAAGTACCCACTGTACCTGCACTAGGGGGTGAGAAAAGGGGACCTCTCCTCCCTGCCTTCTACCTGTGAGGCAGATACTGCATGTCAGTCCTTAGAGAAAACCAACAGAGGCAGAGCCCATGGAGGATTAGATGCAGGGAAAATGAAATGAGTGATGGTTACAGGTTCAGGTTTAGGCTCTATTGCCTTCTGATCTTCAGTACTCTTCAGGAACATGTGGCACTGACATCTTTGTGTCTGCTGCCTGGGATCCTCACTCAGTCACCATCAGGACATCCCTCTTGCCTTGCTCATTATCTCCTGCCTGGATGGAAGGACCCCTCCCAAGAAATATCATTTAAAGTTTGCACCCAATATTTAAACTTGAATAATGAACACAACCATCATGCTGTTCACAGTGACCAGGGAAATGAAAATGTCAAGGCAAAGATAAAAATCCCTGCCTTACTCCTGTGAGTTGCAGATGACAACTGCAAATCTTTGAAAGAAATATCAGCAATATCTGTTTATGTCTGTTTTTATCTAAGTACTGCTAAACATAAAATCTATAAACAAGAAGAAGCATCTGTGACCTGGAGCTTTTTACACCATTGCTGCAGGCTATGATGCAGCACACATGGCCTCCTTCGATGCTGTGTGGTGTAGCTTTGTTCCCAGAGTGTTAATGCGTGCTCCGTTCCCAGCCTGTTCCACAGAAGGACAGCAAGGTGTGGCCGTCTCTGTGAATACACAGGTCTGGACAACAGCAGAGGCTGTGGGTGAAAGCTGCCCTTTGCTCCTAGGCTGTTTTACCAGGTGTGGCCGACCCCAGATGTGCTTTAAAAGGACAGCATCTGGAAGGGCTTTCTATTGGCAGCTCTTAAATCCTGACGCGCCCGCAGATCCAAGATCTTCAGGGCCCGCTTGGCTGAGGGTTTCCCTTTCCCTCATCACTACCCTGTCTATCCCTCAGCTGCGGGAGCTGCCGCGTACCCGAGCCTGAGCTGCCCTGTGCGGGCTCCGGGCAGGAGAAGGGAGGGACCCCGCGCCCCGTCCTGCCGGGACCACCGTTCCCTCTGCCGCCCGTGTCCCTCCGGGCCGTGCCCGGGACCTTCCCGGGGCCGCCGCTGCCCGCCGTGCTCCCGGGCCACCCGGCGCATGCGCGGTGCCGCCGCCGCGCGGTGGCTCCTGCGGGGACGCGGGCGCCGGGGCCGCCGCCGCGACGTGTTGCGCTCGGAGCCCGCATGGGCTGTGCCGCACCGGCTGCTGCGGCCGCGCCGCTCCCCGCCGCCCTGCTGCGGCCGCGCCCGGCTCCGCAGGCTCCAGCTGTTCGCTGGGATGCCTTAAAGGACCTCTGCGTTCCCGCAGTTCATTCCCGACTGCTCTTGCCTCCTCCTCCTCTTCCCCACGGCTGCGAGCCCCTTCTTGAACTGCTCCGCCCGCTGTCGCTGCTCGGTGCAGGCGGGCATTTCCATGCGAGCGCCAGCCGCCCGCTGCTGTAACGTGCATCAGCACATCAGCCACCTCCCGCTCCGAGCCCGGAGCGATTTCATTACTTGTCCTGTTGCAGGGACCATTTTTCGGCAGGAAGGTCCAGTGTAAGTTTATTTTCGGCTTCCGCTCTTCTGTACCGGCCATCGGTTTTGTTCACCATCCCCCGGGAGCGAGGGAACCGAAGTTGCCAGGTAAATGCCCCCTTCCTTGTCTACAGCACTTCGGGAGGCGGCTCCGGTCTGCCTGCTTGCATGGCTGCTGCGCCGCTGTTGTACGGCACGGGTTGCGGAGCAGAGGCAGCGCTTAATGGCACAGCTGTCACCGGGCATCTCGTGTCGCCGCCCGCCTCTCGCGATGTGGCTCCGCACGGCTGCGGGGAGCGGGGCTGCCGTGCGCCGCACAGCCGCTGCCGCTGCCGCCGGGGTCGCGGCCGCCCCGCGCTGCCCGGGCCGGCGGGGGCTGCGCGCCGGGCCCGCGGGGGGCCGGGGAGCGCACGGGGCCGCTGCGGCAGCGCGGCCCGGCCGCGGCCCCGCCGTCACCGCTGTCGGTGTTGTCCCCGCAGGCCGGGCGGGCGCCGCCCGTCCCCGGGGAAGCCCGGCGGCGTGAGGCCGCCCGCCGCCGCTGCTTATGCAACACATCATCGATAACCACCCCGACATGGCCACGGCGCTGCTGGCGGGCGAGAAGCTGAAGGAGCTCATCCTGCCGGGGCAGCAGGATGACAAGGCGGGCGCGCTGGCGGCTCTGCTGCTCCAGCTGAAGCTGGAGCTGCCCTTCGACCGCGTGGTCACCATCGGGACCGTCCTCATCCCCATCCTCCTCGTCACCCTCGTCTTCACCAAGAACTTTGCCGGTAAGGGCGGCAGGACGGGCAGGGTCGTGTCCCAGTGCATGCTGAACGAGACCGCTGGTGCTGGGAGGTGTCAGCCAGCCCCCGCCGTGGGGGCAGGACAGCGGTGTTGCCTTGCTGGGCAGCGTCGTGGTGTCGCCGTCCGGGCCGGTCCCCAACGGGGACAGCTGCTGCCTCTTGCCTTGGCCGGCAGGCGAGGGGTGGGGAGGTGCTGGTGCTGCCCAGCAGCAGGTGAGAGCTGGCGTGGGTGACTGAGCAGGTTAATAATGCTTGAGGTAGATCCTGGACAGGTCCTGAGCTGGACCCTGGCTCATGTCCGGCATTGTCCTGATGTTGCTTCTACAGCGTGAGTGTTAACTGGCCTACCAGGGAGAGGCTGATGCTTTCATGGAGACTGATACTATATATGGAGTCCCATGCAGTGTGCTTTGCCGGATTGTGACAGTGTAAATCACTGGTACCCGTTTCTGCTGAGGGTCATCTTGCATAAACTGGTAACAGTTTAAAAAGTCTGGTTTGAATGCCCATCACCACCAGTCTCAGAAGGTCATCTTTTGGTGAGCCTTGAAAATTACCGATCCAGTGAACTGTTATGGCACCTTTTGGGCCACTAGCGCATGTGTAAACATTGTTTTGCTGTGTGGATTCTAGGCTTGGTGAGTGTAGCTGCCAGAGCATGACAGCTTTTAATGTCCCTTGAAGCGCCATACTGAAAATCCATGGGAAATTATTAGTGCTTTAATATGCAGGACTGACCTGGCAGTCTGTACCGTGTGAGGTTGGTGAGAACTGGCTGTACTTAACCAGTTTATTTAAACATACCAGAATCAGGCTCTTGCTTTGCATGTTGCTTTGGGATTGACTGGAAGTCAATCCCTTAATACTTGTTTTCATTTTGAGGTGAATTAAATCACCTAGAAGTATAACTGCTTGCAAATGGAGTCTAGAGATTTTTCTTAATTATAGTTAAAACTTTTACAATCTATCTCAGTTTTTTTAAAAATAGTTTTATAGCTCAAGATCTTCAGCCACAGTTAGTAAGGACCTCATCTTTTGGATGCATTTCTGGAGGTATCTAGGAGAAACCATGTTTACAGGGTACATGAAAACTGGCTTTTCATAGCAACCGAAAGACAGGTTTCAAGGTCATCTGTGGGATGCAAAAGTTTTGTGATCACTTCCTCTGCAGAGAAGATAATAAAAAGGCAATCCTACAGCCGCTCACAGGAGTGCATGCTTACATATATGCTTTCGTACTGTTTGAGATGCACAGATTTGAGCCTCAGTAGGCCCGAAGACAGCCTTGGATGCAGGCAAGGTCATGCCCCTTCATGTGTGTTCCTTGACATAGGGCAGGATTGCTAGTAGAAGCCCCTTGGTGCCTCAGTGCTTGGTCAGACAGCAGCAGCTTGCTGCCTGTGAAGAAGTCATCTGAGGCTGCAGATCGTAGAGAAGTGTCAAGTCTGAGACTCAGATTTAAACAGTGGATGTCCCTGTGCAAACTGTAGTCCACACACATACAGAAGAAAGAAGGCCTGTTGAATTTGCTCACATCTGCCTATACTTATGCTGTTGAGTTTATTTTGTGCTGTGGAAGACTATTATCTAGGCTAACAGTTGTGTTCCAGATTTGTTTTTCAGAAGGACTAAAAGCAATGTCACTTATGTCTACTTATGGGCTGTGTGTGCTGATTTGACCCAGTAAGATAGATAGATTATCTATCTAGATAGATAGATAGATGATAAGCAGAAGCCTATTGTGTCCTGCCAGGACAAAACTTATAAGGTAACACAGAAAACACCTTTTATATCTTTGGGAAAACATGGGAAAATATTCTTCTCATATGATGTCATGTTTGTTCAGACGGTCTGCAGTTAGAAAAATAATATGGGAAAAGGAAAAAATTATGCAAGAGAATGTAATAGAAAAGGTCTAAGGATCCAATAAAACTAAATAGATACTTTTTTAAGCTTAAGTCAAATAGTTCCAGGTTAGTGAATTCAATTCTGCTTCCACAGAGTTCAAGAGCAAAACTTACATTAATTTTAATGTGATCTTAATCAGATGTTGCTCTTTTAATGAAACAGTATTTACTCAGACTTCTTTGCTAACTCATGCATGTCCAGAGATACTGACCCTGCAGCTGGATTCATGCTTACTACTGATTCTACAGTTTGTGTTGTTTCACCCATACACTGCCACCAATCTTGAAAAAATCTAACTTTGTTTGCTTTGAATACTGCTTCTCTGTGCAATTTAAATAGTAGATATGCAAGTACAAACTTTGCTGATGAAATTGAGTAAGGTACTGGGTGCCTTTTGGTTGTGAATATCATAATAGCTTTCCAAACTTTGCTTTGGGCCCTTGTGTGCTTATCTGATACTTGCCATTATTTCTCCATTCTGTTAATGATACCCAGTGCAAGCTATGTGAAGATACCATCATGCCACTAAACTGAAAACAGCCCCCTTTTCTGGGGTCTATACCATCTTACCTAATCAGTATTGCTAAAGCTTCTGGAACAGTGGTGTTTGCACTCGAGACACGAAAGTGTAGCTGTCTAAAAGCAGTGGTTTCTCAAATCTTCTTTGCTGAGGATTGGAAGAACCCTCATGATCAGTGGGTAGAGATCAGAGCCTCTTATCTAGTTTGTGTGTGTGCAAAGTGTAGCTGAAAGTCAAGACCAGCTGTACAGCCTGTCCAACAAGGCTGGTGAGAATTGGTGGGTGTCCTGCCCTGGGGGTGTGCAGAAGGCACCCCATCATTGTGGGAGGCTGGGGGTCCCCAGGCAGCCATAGCTCTGCTGGGCCCAGAGGCTGCAAGGAAGCACAAATGAAAGGAAAGTTCAGCCCTACATCAGAGGACAAAGAAAGAGCGTGGTGTTTATTTAAAAGATTGTGATTGACAACCTTAAAAATCATTATGTCTGTAGTATAATAGATTGTGTACTCTATTTTGCCTGTGGCTGCCTAGTTAATTATGTTGTTTTAGTGCCATGGGCAAAGTCATTGTTTAGGTAAACACATGTCCTCTTCATGTAAGTGATTTGTTTGCCCTTGAGTTGGAGTGTTCTGATCTTTACATTTCTTTTGAGAAATTTAATGACAAATTACTGTTTTGGTAGCATAAGAGGCAAGACCTAATTGTTTAGCAGATACTATGCCAATATTGTGAAAAAATCACAGTTCATCTGAACTTAATGTGTTACAAAAGACTTTAAATTAGATATTGTGCTTTTCTTCTGTCATAAAGTCATAGAACGTTTGGGTCATAAGGTACTTCAAAGATCATATAGTCCAACTCCCTGCCATGGACATGAATGTCTTCCATTAGACCAGCCTACTCAAAGCCCTGTCCAGCCTGGCCTTGAACAGTTCCTTGAAGAGCTGGGACATCCACAACTTCTGTGGACAATCTGTTCCAGTGCCTCACCACCCTCACAGTAAAAAATTTCTTCCTTCTGTTCAATTTAAAGCTACCCTTTTCCAGTTTGAAACCATTGTCCTGAGATACAGGCCCTGCTAAAAGTCTGTCCCCATCATTCTCAAAAGCCTTCTTTAAGTACTGAAAGGCCCTCAGTGAGGTCTTCCTGGAATTTTCTCTTTTCCAGGCTGGGCAGCCCCAGTTCTCTCAGCCTGTCATAGAAGTTCTCCATCCCTGTGATGATTTTCATGGTCCCTCTGGTCTCACTGGGGTGGATGTTTCCTGTGCAGATGGTTCCGGAGCTGGGGGCAGTCCTGAGCATGGAGTCTCATGAGGACAGAGGGGAGGGCTCTCGACCTGCTCCGTGTTGTGCAGCCCTGGGTGCTTGGTGTCCTTGCAGTCTGGCTCAAGGTGGAAAGAGGGGTTGTCATCCTTGGCTCTATAACTGAATCTGTAACGTAGCTAAAATGTACTGGGAGATAAGGTTTTGTTTGCATACTTCACTACTAGATGGCCATCACTAGTAGTGAAGTGTTTGGGTTGCATTTGGGGGGAAAATGAGCTCTCTGCAGGAGGAAACAAAGGGCAGACACATTGCTATGGATGTGCTCCTGAAAGTTAAATTCAGGCTGCAAAGGGGGCAGTAAGAGCTTGACCATTGATTTCAATGGGGACAGGGGTTTACTCTGATGGCTGAAGTAAGATATGATTCTTGCACTGGCCACCACTTCCTAAATCTTTTTCACAGGAGGAAAGAAAGTAATGTAGCTAACCTCCTATAGTGTCATTTCTGAGCCTCCTAATTCTCCTTTGTTTTTCAAGCAAACCAGTGTGATTCCAGAAAGGACACCCCTAGAAAGTTAATTAAAATGAATCTATGAATCTATAAATCTTTTCTATTTTTACTGAGCATAAGATCATCATAAAGTCATCTAGGAGCGATATTCAGCTACCCAACACAAAGAAAGCCCACATGAGCTCTCACAAAAGAAGAATGAATATTATTTCCCTTTCTAAAACTCAACCATGAATGGACTTCATATAGAACTGGCATATCCTCTATTTAGAGGCCAATGTATGATGACCTTGAGGATAATAAGGAAAGTTTTTGAGGCATTTTTCTCTCACCTAGTGGATGGAATCTGTATTTAACTGAGTTTTCTGGTTTCCTGGAGTCAGAGGACTCTCAGAAGGCAGCATAGGCTAAAGGATATCTCTTCAATAGCAGTGTCCTTATTGAGGGAGCAATGCATGCAGTGGGTGGTCCCAAGGGAGCTTTGCTTTGCTCTATTTTTGTTTGAAAATTACTGATTTAAAGATAACTATTTTTTTATTTAAATACAAGAGCAAATGTGTTTGAAAGAACACATGACATAATCCCCATCACACCCTATATAGTATTAGGCATCTTCTGGAGCAATCATGCAGATGTGTATGCTGTGCTTTGCAGAAATCCATGCTTGTATTTGACTCTCTGGAGGCTTGATTGCTTATACCAAGCTTTTTATTTCCTAGCAGTTAGTTATTCTTGTGCAAACTAGAAGTAAAATACAACCAGTATGAACAGAGAGTTCAAATTTGATAGTATTGCACTGTCCCAGTGTATGAATAGGTGACTGTACCAGGTACTTCCTGGTGGTAAAGCAAATTTTATGTCTGTTAGTGCAGGTTGTCACTTTTGTCTTTCCATTTTAGCTGCATTGAAGCCTCCTGGATTGTTCCCTTTCCTATGATAAAGTTTTTGGGATTCTTTTTATTGGAAGTGTTTCTTTGTAAACCTACAGCCTTAGGTTAATATTTAGTGAAAGAAATGGTAATACACCAAATTTAATTAAATTTTTGAGGGTAAGGATTTAAGGTACATAGTCCAGCTGTAGTCTGTGTTGATTTTCAGAGCTGGTTTTAAGTTATAAAGTTTCAGTATCTCTTGTCAAGGCATGGTCAGTCTGGAATGGTATGGATATAGATAAACAAGATCAGTCCAGCAGCCTTTCCATTTTCACTTCCTTTACAAAATGCACAGAATGTGGAGTATCAGACTGCCAGTTTGAGGTGGTCTGTTTGATGTTCCATATATTTTTTGTCCTTCACTCTCCGTGGTTTTGCCATGGCACCAGTACACACAAGCTGCAGCCACAGGTGGGATGCTGCTGGGTCAGCGTGTGCTGTGTCCTTTCCTCCATGGCTGGCAATGGTGCTGCAGCAGCAGGTGGCAGCTTTGGTGTTGAGTGTCTCATGGCATTTGCTGAACCTCCGGAACACTGTTCTATAATCCAGCAGATTGAGAGACACTTCGCTTTCATGATGTGCTGCTGAGTTCTTTTGGGTCACTTAATGTTTTTAGTGAGTGGTTTAAATATTCCAGTTGTGCTGGGTTGAGAAGCAACCCCAACAGTAATGTCTATGGGAAGTTCTCTTTGTAAGGGACCAGAGAATGGTGGGTTCCAGAGGAGATTACATTGCTGGATTTGTTGTGTTATCTTCACAATATTGAAATATTTTGGTTTCCAAACTGGTGTTTTAATGGTATTGCTAAGTCATATCCCTCTTGTACAGCGCCTCACACTTTCTATCCACAGGGAATTATTCTTTCCATATTGTAGTCATGTTTGTTTTTCCCACCCAAGCTGTTAAATGCTGCTACTTTATTAAAATAAAGCAAAGCATTCATCCAGTTGATTTTTATACTTTAGTCAGAAGCCAAGCTTTGGCAGTTGTTTTCATGCTAGGTTCTTAAAACAGTGCCTACAAAATACAAAGGAGGTTGCTCAAAAATACTGTATTTCTGTGTCTCTTAGCAGTTGTATAGTTCAGCCCTCCACCATCCTTCTGCTAGAAAACTTTCATAAGAAAGCAATGGAAGGAAACGGTGTTTAATAACTGAAATTTCAGTTCAAGGTTTTATGTTGTATTTTCTGATTTGTAATCATTTGCATAAGCAATGCTTACATTACTGTGTAATACAGTATAACCATGAGTTCAATGTCTTTTTCACTTTTCACCCTACAGTACGTTTGAAATAGTACATGTCATATTTTTATATTATGAGATGGAGTTTTAGTCTGCATTTCTGGTCACTTTTCTAATTTGTATTTGTTTCGAATTGTGTCAGAATAATTACATATACTTATTTAGGTGACTTACCTAATAGATGGGTTTTGATCTTACTTTCCATTTTTTCTCTCCAACTGCACTTGAAGAAAGTGAAGATGGCATTTTCCCAAATGGCTTTGTCAGTGCTAAGAGTACAGAGCCGGATTGTTTAGTGTATGACAAAGTGATGACACCACTGCAGAAATTGTTCTGAGGTGATATTAAAAGAGAATTTAGGGAGTGTAGCAGTACCACTGAAGTGCTTTCTTAGCACATATTTTTTAAAAGGGCTAAAATGATGCAAGCACCTACAGGCTGGGTGCAGTTTGGCTGCTGGCTGTTCACATTGCTGATGGAATTTTTCCCAAAGGATAAGGGCCCTTTACACACACACAAACTCAAGATGTGCACAGGATACACTAGCTGGGACTCTGTGAGTTGTGATCATTCAAAGATTTGCAGTTACACAGGTGAAAGGTGAATAGAAATGTATTCTTGAGGAAATGCACGAGCCATACATCACTCCACTGCAGTTCCTAGGGACTGCAGATATTTCCTCTGTCATAAATTCCATTTCTCAGACCTCATCAACACACATACATCATCATTTTTTAATCATGTCTTTAATGACCTATTTGCCTTATTAACCCCTTCATTTTTTCAAGTGTCATATGTGGGAAGAGGTCCAAACTACAGATGAATTTTAGCTTACTGCATGCTTTCAGATAACCAACAGATTTGAACAGATGGCCAAAAATATTTCTGTTTAAGAGCTAATTAATTTATTCACCTTTGACAAAAGGAAACCTTGTGAATAAATAAAGAGTAAGGTCAAGATTGTTTTTCAAAGCTACCCTGAAGTATTTGAGGTGCTTTGTTGTCTCTAAACTAGATAGAAATCATGCATCCATGATGTAGTGGAAATTTCAGCTTGTGTGGTTTCTTACATCTATAAAAGTCTTCAGGAAGAATCTGCATCATCACTGAGTTCCTTGGGTCCTCTCAGTATTAAAAATAGCTGCACTGGACACCCTCAGTACGAGTATATGTTTAATTACAAAAGCTGAATAATTTCACAGAGACCAGCATAATTCTTGTAGATTCCTTCTTTTTCACATGACCCAGGATTTATTCTAAGAAAAACATTGAAATCAGGAAACACATTTCCATCACTGGGGATTGTGTCCCAGGCATGTATTACACTCTTGCATTTGAATGGGGATGCAGCTGTTCACTATGATAGCAGGAAGAAAGTGAAGATGGCATTTTCCCAAATGGCTTTGTCAGTGCTAAGAGTACAGAGCCGGATTGTTTAGTGTATGACAAAGTGATGACACCACTGCAGAAATTGTTCTGAGGTGATATTAAAAGAGAATTTAGGGAGTGTAGCAGTACCACTGAAGTGCTTTCTTAGCACATATTTTTAAAAGGGCTAAAATGATGCAAGCACCTACAGGCTGGGTGCAGTTTGGCTGCTGGCTGTTCACATTGCTGATGGAATTTTTCCCAAAGGATAAGGGCCCTTTACACACACACAAACTCAAGATGTGCACAGGATACACTAGCTGGGACTCTGTGAGTTGTGATCATTCAAAGATTTGCAGTTACACAGGTGAAAGGTGAATAGAAATGTATTCTTGAGGAAATGCACGAGCCATACATCACTCCACTGCAGTTCCTAGGGACTGCAGATATTTCCTCTGTCATAAATTCCATTTCTCAGACCTCATCAACACACATACATCATCATTTTTTAATCATGTCTTTAATGACCTATTTGCCTTATTAACCCCTTCATTTTTTCAAGTGTCATATGTGGGAAGAGGTCCAAACTACAGATGAATTTTAGCTTACTGCATGCTTTCAGATAACCAACAGATTTGAACAGATGGCCAAAAATATTTCTGTTTAAGAGCTAATTAATTTATTCACCTTTGACAAAAAAAGAAACCTTGTGAATAAATAAAGAGTAAGGTCAAGATTGTTTTTCAAAGCTACACTGAAGTATTTGAGGTGCTTTGTTGTCTCTAAACTAGATAGAAATCATGCATCCATGATGTAGTGGAAATTTCAGCTTGTGTGGTTTCTTACATCTGTAAAAGTCTTCAGGAAGAATCTGCATCATCACTGAGTTCCTTGGGTCCTCTCAGTATTAAAAATAGCTGCACTGGACACCCTCAGTACGAGTATATGTTTAATTACAAAAGCTGAATAATTTCACAGCAGACCAGCATAATTCTTGTAGATTCCTTCTTTTTCACATGACCCAGGATTTATTCTAAGAAAAACATTGAAATCAGGAAACACATTTCCATCACTGGGGATTGTGTCCCAGGCATGTATTACACTCTTGCATTTGAATGGGATGCAGCTGTTCACTATGATAGCAAGCATAGCTAGCAAGCTTTGGGGATTTGTTTGCTTTTCTTTAGTGGCCCCAAGCCTATCATGCAGGCTCAAAGTTCATGGAGCAGTGCTGCAGCCAGGTGCTGAGATGTGTGGTGGGGTTTTTGCAGCTCAGAGCTCAGTAACTGTGTCTGGAGTTTTAGTTTAATTTTAGTTTTATGATGAAGTAATTATTTCACATTTTGAGGCTGAGATACCTTGTCTTCTGTGAGACTGATGTTTTCCGCAGGAGGTCAGGAGCCCTCCACGCTGGAAGTGTCAGAGCCCTTGGGAGCCTCAGGTGGTGGATTGTTCTGTCTCTTCTGTGATGAATCAAAACAGTTCTGATGCTTCACAAAACCCAATTTCTCTACACATGGGGCAACCAGTTTTCCAAAAGCAGTAGACCAGCCATCTCTGCCCTCTAAATACTATGTTATTAATATAATGTTATTACCTAATGAGCTAACTGTGGGTCCTTTTCTTCTTTTTCAATATGAACTTTTCCGGGTGCTGAGTTTATGCCAAGAGGTACTTAATACAAGCCATCTTTTTAATTTCTAGTCATTAAATAATAATAATGCAATAGAAAGAACATGCTGTTTCCTCTTGCTTTCTGTGGTTGTATTTTGTACTCAACCCTTGATTTGAGAAGCCACCATGGTTCATGTCCCATCAGTTTCACTGGATTTTCATGATTCATTTCATTTCAGCATTTATTCTTGCATTTTCCTTCAGGTGTTACTGCAGTCCATATTATCATACTGTCTGAGTGCATGTAGGTGCTTTGGGGTTCCATCTCTAGCAGGCAATTTTTGACCTCTGCAAAACATTAAAATATTATTTTCACACCTGACTACTCCTATGCAGAAGATCTGTACATCACTGAAATTCCACTCACCTCCTCATGCAAGCACTAAATTTAGAAGTAAACGTTATTCAGATCTCTTTTGTAGGACTGAGTGCATGGCTGAATTTCGTTAATTATATTTAGATTAATACATTCCTTTAAATTCAGATCTAACCTTCCCTCAAATCTTGCCACCAATAGTCAGTCACTGTGAGCAAGCTCTCTTTTTTAAAGTCTCTCAGTGACTTTCCTGCCGTGCTGCATGGCCACTACATGGTAGAGGGCAGGTCATGATTGAGGACACATTCCTCTGTAGGAGCAGCCTAAGGGATTTCATCTACGTGTTTCTACATCTCCCTCATAACAGCTGCTATTTCCAATACACACCAGACAAGCAGGAGTAGGTGTCTGTTTTCCCTGACTAACCTGGGCAGGTGTACAAAGCCTGAAGCCTCAGATTTCCAGTAAGGGTGAGCACACCAGCTGCTTTTAGAAGGGCCAGAGTCTATTACATACAGGTAATATGGTTCTGTAAATTTATATATACACTAGGAAAGTGCATTGTTAATTCATAGATTCTACAGATCCAAAATATATGCAGTTCAAGCAGCAGTTCTGCAAGGCAAAAAGACCCAAATTGGAAATACAGGGAGACCTGCTGCTGCCCTTGCACTTCAGTTACCCTTGTGGGTGAGCCATTGCCAATCAGTCTTTGAAATTGCTTATCTGCATCTCACTCTTTATGACTAATCCTTACAGAGTATAGGCCAACAAAACCCAATAGCAGCAGTGGTTTCCTGTCTCATTTTTTTAGGGACTTTCTTTTCAAGATTTTTTTCTTAAACAGGACAAGTGGTTTCAGAGATTGGGCAAAAAAGGCTTTGCTGATCATGGAGAAATTTGTACCTTAGGAAGACTTCATGGGCATGGAACCTGTATTCAGACTGGAAAGAATATTCCCTAAGAAAGGTAAAGGTATTGTCTCTTTATTTCAGTAAAACTAGTAATTCTTAATAATTAGCTTGCTCAGTTGAGGCTTAGTTTGATGGATGTTTTCTCATTCATATGAGTAAACTCAGTGAGTTCAATAGGACTGTATGACACACAAAATTAATTTCAGGGATCCATCCTTATCCTGTACTAATTTCTGACCTTTAAACATCCTTTAAATAAAGTAGTTGAAATAAACTAGTTAAATTAAGCAAGTTTTTCCTTTTGCTGACAGTTAATTTGGGTATTAGCTAGCATTTGTTAAAATCATTTGAGGCAGAATTACATATTCCTTGTGGACTGTGTGTCTGGGATGGAAGACATATATATTGTTTAGATAATATTTTACTTTGTTAGACTATATTTTCAACCTTAGTAATATAAATGTTCTTTATTCATTTTTTTCCAGAGAGAAGAGGATCCAGGACATTTCTTCTTTTCCATTTAAAAATTGCTGAAAAAGTACTAAATAAATTATTTCTGTTTCTAAAAATAAACAATTTGCTACCTGCTTTCTTGTGCAATTCTTTTAGTACCCAAGATGAATAGGGCATGTATGTCAGATTGCTTACATGTCTGTGCCACAAAGAAGTATGATAAGGAATACTCTTGTTAAACACTGGCATTTATTGCTGAATTCAGGGAGTTTCTAATTTATTTTGTCTAATAGAAATGCGGGTGCTGGGAAGCGATGGGCAGGGAGATGCAGAGATTCTGCCTAAATGTTGGATTCTCCTTGGAGACAAGTGGAGAGGACTGCACAAGGAGTGCTTCAGAGATCCTGACTGGATTGCCAGCTTATCTTCAGAGGCAGGTTGGCACAGGGATGAGGAGGATTTAGAGCTCTCTTCAAGCGGGCAGAGTGCCAGTTGCTAGGAAGCGCTAGGCTAGTGTGAGTCTGCAGTGTATTTAACTCAGCAGCTGTAGTTATCCATATCCTTACCTGATACTTAGCTGGGGTCTCCAGCTCGAGTGTTCAGGCCCTTGTCCAGAGGCTGGAGGTGCAGCCTGTTCAGCAGCACCTAACCACCAGCTCTGCTGCCTACACCCTGTGTGGGGTACTGGCAGTCATGCTGAATAATAACTAGATCCTTGAAGAAGTTTTCACACAAGAGGCATACTTACCTTTGCCTTGAATTGAATTCTTGCCTTACAAGAATTTTTTTTTTTACATTTTTTATTATATTTTCTCAAAACTTTTCATTTTTTCTGTCTGCTGTTGGAAAATGTTATTGTTTCTTTTGCTTTACTCAATTATTGCACTGGAATGCTAAATAATGCATTTTAGTGGGAAGATTAATGAAGTGTGATTTCTTTTTCTAGAGTAAATTCTAAAATCTGGAGGTCACAGGAGGCACATACAATTTGTTATCATGGTTTATATTTTGGTAAATATATTTATTCCACTGGGAACGCATTAGGTATAAAAAATCATTTGCCCTGTTAGGTAGGAACATATACTGTTTAATATTAATTTTTTTTTGTAATGCCTACCAAAGCACTCTAAATATGTATTTTGCAGCCTGAAAAAATGGTGTTTAATTCAGGGCCTCTCAAAGAGGACAGTTGAATGTATATTAAAGTATATGGAGGTTGTGGAACCACTGAAAGGAGGTGGCTGACCTTGGGTTGGGAGCAGTAGGAGTGTGCCTGCAGGAAGCCCACAAGCATTTCTCCAAGCCTTTTCTAAAAGCAGCAGACTTGACAGCTCCTAACTTCAGTACTCTGACTTCACTCCTTTCCATACTGTCTGGATTCTTTCTAAAGAGTTTTTTTTTAGCACAACCCCTTCCATTATCCCTCTCCCTACCCTGAGTGTCTTCTGCAGCCATGCATTTTCATTACCCCTGAGGTACAACTTCTGTACCACAGTAACTCCCTCAAGTCACTTCTCTCCATTTCAGAAATGCTTAAAATGATGGGATGGGGTGAGATGTTGGAGAATGAAGCATGTGAAAAAACTTATCTGCCAAGGGATTTTAATTTCTCAAGTGGCATAACACAATCAGTTGTATTACACAACTAAGTAATTCTGTGGTGTTTATTTCATCTTGATTGTATGTCTGAAAAATGCAGTCACATCTCTCTCATACTTTATCCTAGAGGACAGTTCTGCAGATTTCTAGAAGCTACTTAGGTGCATAGTGAGCAGGATAAAATGTATTTATGTACAATTGTTGAAAACATCGGACATCTTGAAAAAGGGAAATGAAGCTTCTTAGTGTGCATGTTTAGGCTTAAGTTAATATGAAAAAATCATCACATATTACCATCAAAGCCTTTTTTTTTCAATGTAGTAATTACTAGGAATATATCTTTCAAGGAGCAGAGAGACAGATTATTTTTATGGGCTTTAGACTAGACAACATTGAGAGGATGACCAATCCACTCAGCCATAATATTGCTCCCTAAGCTTTTAAAAAATTTTCTTTACAACACTTTACTTCATTGCCATACGCAATTAAACTGTGGCATCTCAGGAAACAGCTTTGTTTCATGGTGGCTGGAATGGCTATATGAAAAAGGACCTTCATAAACTGCATAAGAAAAGAATTTTCAGCATGAAAGAAGAGTACGACTTTTTATATTTATGAATATAAAGTTAAAAGAAAATGCATTTTGTATATTGCATGATCCAACACCAGAGCAGTGATTTTAACACCATTGCAAACATTTTTAATGCTACTTGCCTATCAGCAGAACATTGTAAAACAAGCAAACAAAAAAAATCTGCTGTGTTCTTCAAAGTGCATTAAGCAAAGGTGTCACAGCTGAGTTATATGTGTGAGAACAACTTGTTCCTCTGCTGTCCTCACCAGATCTGCATGTCAATATCCAGCTACACATCACTGCCATCTTTCAACAGGATTCATTATTCCCATGGTGTTTTTCTTTTCATTAATTAATGATGGACACAGGCTGCAGTAGAGAAGAAACAGTCCTATACCCTGCTGTACCTGGATCAAACACCTTCAGGGTGTTTGCTAAATGCCAGGTTAAATGGTGCCACTGTCTAAGAAGTAACATTCACAAAAGCTAACTCAAAACCTGGTGTGGATCCTGCTTGGCAGCCTCTTGTCAGTGCAGAGAGACAGGTTCTTTGTCCAGGCAACAGCTAAATGAGTCTTTTGCTTTGAATCACTTCAGAAGGGAATTCCTCTCCTCAGTTGTCTGGGCCATTTTCTACCGGAATGAGCTTCCAGGTTTGATGCAGTGCTTTGTGATTCCAGTCCTGTGATGAGAGGGTTAAGCTAAATATCCCTGTGGAATAACTTCACCAAAATTTATGGCATTCTCTGACAGTAAATACAGCTCAAAGATGATGTTAAGAGAGGTTGTGGCAGCCCCATCCCTGGAAGTGCTCAAGGCCAGGCTGGATGGGGTTTTGAGTAGCCTGATCTAGTGGAAGGTGTCCCTGCCCATGGCAGGGGGGCTGGGACTAAATGATCTTTAAGATCCCTTCCAGCCAAAACCAATCTGTGATTCTATGAGTCTATATTAGAAAATACTGTATAAATAAAATAGTGTTGGAACCCCACTGCTCTCCCTTCAATCAGTATCAGAAGTCCCACTGGCTCCAGAGAGGATTTGTTTTTGTCTTAAGGGTCTTGGGATTTACATGTTCTACAATGAAAATCATGCCAATTTTGCAAATAAGCAAAGAAAATACTAGACTAGTAGCAACAAGGTACAAAACATTGAGATAGAGGGGACACCATGCTCAGCTGGCCAAATAAATTAGAGGTCTTTTACAACCTCATAGACAATTAGGTCAGATAAAAACAAGTTTAACAGAGGAAAAGAGAACAAATTCCTCTCAAGTGACGTTTGCTTTTCCTACTGTTTGGGACAGCCTCACTTTGTAGCCTGTAATACAGCTGGTCTGTCCAAACTGGAGTTCTGAGGCTCTTTAGACATTTTTTTCACCAAAGCAGTGGCAATGGATGGAGTGCAGTTAGTCTATCATTGATCTGTCCAATGTAACTGTAAAATAATAAGACATTTTCATTTGTTTTTTTTTATATTTTTAAAGGAAAAATATATTGGATTGTTGTTGTATATATATACAATTTTGGCACAAGTCACCCTAGCTTTTGGGTCTCAGTGAAGAGAACTGAAAGAACTAATCAGTTTATTTTATAGCAGTAACTGATGCAGGAATCAAAAAATAATCCTTATGGCTGATTTGTAGGAATACTTGCTGCTGTTTTCCCAAGTATTTGTGATGTTGAGACCTGGGAGAAATGAACTCGTGTCTGCCACAGGAAACTTGGTGTCATATTGGAAAGTTCTGCTGGGCTTAGGGATACTCAATTCAAAAATTTCTGCTTATGAGAAACATAGCATTCTGCTTTGCCTTTTTTTACCCCATGGGAACATTTTTACACAGGAATCTGTTTGGTCTCCTGGGGAATTCTATAATAAGTCATTGATAGTAGGAGATTAAATTTTTGTATGCATCCCTTCATGGGTAGGGTTGGGAGGCTGCATAATTACAAAATCAAGGGAGTCGATGAGCATTTTTCTTGTTACATATGTCTGTAAATACACAAAAATAGTCTAAATGGAAGTGCTTTAAGCTATCCTCTGAGGCTGAAGTTAGATAATTTTAAAATAGTCTTCAAAATGATATTAAAGTATTTGCAGGGCATGCTCACTTTACATGCTGTCTTGAGTAGCAGCATTTATTCTGTCAACTCTGTTTAAGTTGGTAGTATTAATTCTCTCTAGGTCACAGAAGAGGTTTATACCTCCACACCAAAGAACTAACTTTTGCTTTGCTCACATGTGAAAAGTAACTGGTCAAGGAGGAGTCATTTGTTAAGGCAGAAAGATTAGTGGGAGTTGCCTGTCTATTAATTTTTAATATTCTATTTATTGTTATCAATACAATTTTTTTTCATTTTTATTATTAAGAGAACAGTGCCACCATGCTCTTCCAGGGAGCTGTTTTTGATCTGAGTTGTAGACTATATTCAGAGCCAGAGTAGGCTTGGTGTTCTTGAGTGATTCTCAAGTCAAGAGAGCATGCCTCCTCCTATGGGTCTCATTCTGGGAAGTTTTTTAAAGGTGTACCAGAACACTGTAAAATATATTCTCTTTGTTCTGCCTGTCATAACATGGAAACATGGTCTTCCTCTTTGAATAGGATGGTCATTGTTCTTTGGGGAATTAATGCTGCTTTAGCTTTCACAAGTTTTTCTCTCTTTCTTTCATGTATCGCTAGAAAAAAATTATCATGTAAGAACGTAATTTATCTACTGGGTCAGGACCTTTATCTCAACAGTCTGATTATGATGGTAAAATACAAATGTTTAGAAGGAGTGTTAAAATAGACAAGTATGTGGTATAACTTCCTTTGACAAACCTTTCCATTCTCCAGCAGAATATGACTGAAGCACTTCCTGAGAGAAAAATTGCATCACTTTGAATTTACTAATCCTTGCTATACTTTCTCTCCCATTACTTTGTCTGATTTCTTTCTTGATCCACAGTATTTGTTTCTTCCGTAATATGGTCTGAGGGCGTGTTGCATTTAATTACACATTGCGTAAAAATCCCAAAGTTACAGTTTCAAATGTAGAATTAGATTTTCATACTGCTAAATAGTTAACACCAGATTCTGTCCTGGTCAGTCACACTTTTATTCAATAATATTAGCTGAGAGGGATACAGTTGACTAAATCCTTGTATGTCTTGAGTTTCATTTTTCTGTGATATCAAATGAGTTGACTTTGTTAATAATTATTAAAAACATTGCCTTAAGCTACATCTAACTTATTTCAATATAGAAGAATGCTTAGCTGGGATGAAACTTAAATTTCATATATTTTCAGCATTTGCATGGAACATCCTCAGCTACTGGCTTTATGGTGAATATCAGGTCTTTTAGCTTTACAGAGTTCACAACACAGTTGCTTAGGATATTGTTTTCAGAGAGGTCATTAAACCAAAAACGTATTTCTTGCTGACATTTTTAACTCAGGCTTGTTCTAAAACTTTCAGGTAAATAGTTTTGCTGTAGGGTTTGTGAGGATGTGGGCAGTCTGAGCTGGCTAATAGATGTGGAGGGCTTAATGGTCATATATGAAGATACAGTAAAATAAAATTGATATAATTTGAAATGTTTATTTTCCAGAGCCCCTTTTGTAGGTTAAATGCACAGCAGTGACTTTTCTCTCTGTTATACAGAGGAGCCAATATACTGTTACACACCACACAACTTCACCCGCGATCAAGCCTTGTATGCCAGAGGATATTGTTGGACAGAATTAAAAGATGCCTTGCCAGGAGTTGATGCCAGCCACTGGCCCTCCTTGTTTGAGCATAAGTTCCTACCTTATGCACTGCTGGCTTTTGCTGGGATAATGTACATTCCAGCTCTGGGCTGGGAATTTCTGGCCTCCACTCGACTGACTTCGGAGCTTAATTTTTTGCTTCAGGAGATTGATAACTGCTACCACCGTGCAGCTGAAGGGCGGGCACCAAAAATAGAGAAACAGATTCAGTCCAAAGGCCCAGGGATAACCGAGAGAGAGAAAAGAGAAATCATTGAGAACGCAGAAAAGGAAAAAAGCCCCGAGCAGAACTTGTTTGAGAAATACCTGGAAAGAAGAGGGCGAAGTAACTTTTTAGCTAAGCTTTATCTTGCAAGACATCTGTTCATCATCTTTTTAAGCATCATACCAATCACATACTT
Source organism: Emberiza elegans (assembly GCA_024865655.1). Taxonomy (NCBI): domain Eukaryota; kingdom Metazoa; phylum Chordata; class Aves; order Passeriformes; family Fringillidae; genus Emberiza; species Emberiza elegans. Next base: position 34,930,034 of record JALJVW010000910.1, on the reverse strand, counting down.
ATCCACCTACTATGCTACACAGAAGCAAAATGAATTTACATGCGCACTAGGTGAGCCTCCAGACAAAACGAGCAGCTCCAAATTGCACATCAGAGTGAACTGTAAACTGCCATCTGTCCAGCTCCAGCGGATTATTGCTGGTGTAGATATAGTTCTCCTCTGCTTCATGAACTTGATAATCCTCATCAACTTGATTCATCTCTTCATATTTCGCAAGTCTAACTTCATATTTGATAAACTGAACAAAGTTGGAATAAAGACCAAGAAACAGTGGCAGAAGTCCCAGTTTTGTGATATTAATATTTTGGCCATGTTTTGTAATGAAAATAGGGACCACATAAAATCATTGAACCGTCTGGATTTCATTACAAATGAGAGCGATCTGATGTACGACAACGTGGTGCGCCAGCTGCTCGCGGCGCTGGCCCAGTCCAACCACGACGCCACTCCAACCATGCGGGATTCAGGGATCCAGACCATAGACCCAAGCGTTGATCCAGCAGACATTGATGCTAATGAACAGCTCATCATTAAGAGGCCGAGGAAGAAGATGAAATGGATCCCGACCACCAATCCCCTTCCCCAGCCATTCAAGGAGCAGTTAGCCATTATGAAGGTTGAGAACCACAAGCCTGATAAGCCGAAGCCCGTGCGGAGAAAAACAGCGACAGACAGCCTTATAGCTCCTTTGTTGGAGTCTGCTGCAAAGACCTCACAGCAATCATCCGCTCACAAGAGCGAGCCAAACGCCATCCCAAGCACAAGCAGTGAAAAAAAGCACACACGGCACTTTTCCTTGGATGTTCATCCATATATACTCAGTAGCAAAAAACCCAAGCCAGAGGTTCAAGCCATGCCCTCGATGCCTACGTCAAAAAGCCAAGAGGGTGGATTTTTAAACCAGGAAGAGAATGTTGTAGTGCATGTTACCTCCTCTCTCAAAGGTACAGTATGCCATAATGCCCATACCACCTCCACAGGCCATAATTTACATAGCAATCTTAAGGAACTCAGAGTTTATGAAACTGCTTGACCTACCTTGCTAGATTTGGAGATAGCTAGTAATCTCAAGGTTTTCAGGTCTCAGAAATAGAGGTTCTCTCTCTTAAACAACTGTATGGAGGGTAAGGATTATTCCAGGTAGAGCTGTACAAACCAGGCTGCAGGCTGTTGGTGTGGGTAATGTTTCAAATGTAAGCAGGTTTTCACAACTACCAATGTGGGCATGCCTTGCCAAGGAAATGAGGAGCATTTGGCTTCCATGATACCCTTCCTGCTCTACCAGCACCTGACACGTTTCAAACCTGCCTTATTTTCAAGTCATACAGAAACTGCTGTGGTAGATGACCAGTACCCTGAGCAGTAATAGCCCCTTAGGGGTGTGTGGGAGACTACTAATGGCACTTAAAGCTGCCTGTGGAAAAAGATCTCTTAGACTACCAACTCTCAGGGGTTGTCATATGTTTGTCACCTAGAAAATCAAAACTCAGCTTGTTGACATTGTTCTTCACACATGCTTTAAATTGCCCTGTGTCTTACATGGACCAGAGGATGGGTGTTCTGAAGTGTGGGTGCTGGTCAGGGATTCAGGATTTCTGCCATTCCCTTCCCGTGTGGCCTCACAGGAGATGCTCTTTCTGTGCCTTGGTTCCCTGTGGGTCCTGTAAAGCCTGGACCCTTTCTTAACTCAAGGGAGTGTTTCAAATATATCAGTAATTGCTATGAGCTAGGATGATGAGGAAAGCCATTTAAACATTACAAATAGTGACAGATCAGTAAATAAACTGATAGACAGATATCTTCTTGTTTATTTTTGTAAGCTACTGACATAAGAAAGAAGCACAATGCAGTTGAAGTTACAGAAAAATCTGTACGTACTTAAAGCAATGGCTCTCATCTCATTACAAGCTAAGACCTCCCTCTGGGCTTCGACAGACTGACCTCTACCGTCACCCCACTGCCCAGCAAAGAAGTGATTTGAGGTATAAAAGTTTCTGTCACTTCCAAATCCCTATGCTCCTTAGAGTCCTCCAACTCCCCAATGTGCATGTGAGCTATTCTACAGCATTCTTTATCCAGTCACCTGCTCTGATTTCAACTCCTCAAAACTGCTGGGGTTTTTTCTTATTCAATTACCTTAATCTAAATTAGTGCTTGAATATTTTAAGGGCAAAAAATAATTACTGGAATTTTGGGGCTTTGTAACTCCCTATTCACATTAAAAATTTTCAACTTTGTTTTTGAGTTAGACCTACATTGCAGTCCCTCAGGTAAGGCAGACTTATAAATTCTGGAAAGAGACTTCAGTTTATGACAAATTGCTGAGTTCTTTCTGAAGACAAGTGGCTTACAATGTGTAACCACTGGTTTTTCCCATGGAAAATATCAATGCCTTTTGTATTCCATCCTGTGGATTTCAATAGTCATTGCATTTGTCAAAACATTAAATCATACTGTTTAAAAAACACTGGCCATTCTAGGAGGGGAATAAATATACTTTTCAGTTGGTTTTTTTTTTCTTCTTCATTTTACAAAAATACCATTCACATAAGGAAGCATGAGCATGCATAAAAAAGAGTGAGATTTAGAAACCCCACTTTTTGTCTGTTCTGTTTCCCTGAGCTTATGACCCTGTAGTTTTGAAACAGTCCTGTTTGGATTTCTCAAAGGGTCCCAAGAAAATTCCTTTTGGGATCCTCTTCTGATCCCACTGAAATCAGTGGTGAGACTGCCAATGACTTTTATTGGTTCAGGACACTCCTCGCTGATGGACTGGAATGGTGAGAGACTACCTGTCCTTCATCTGTCTGTTTTGTTCTCTTGTAGACACCCCTCATCCTGCAAAAGAGATCCTGTACTCATCCGAGGCATGCAGAACTGTGCCCGCGGCTGCGGCTTTTGTCACGTGCAACCACAACCACATAGCCACCACTGCTGCTGCCACCAGTATGGCTCTGAACCAGGTCAAGCCAGAGCCCACACCTGCTCTGAGCTGCAACCCAGCCCACCCTTTGCTGCACATCAACACGCTGTACGAGGACCACGAGGAAGAGGTGTCCAGCATGATGGACAATGGGATTCACTCTCCGGCGGAGCCCGGGGAGATGCTCTCCATCCCCACGCCCAAGCAGATCAGGCTGGCGACGTTTGACGAGCCCATGGCCATGGTGAGCTCGGTGGAGTACTGAGGGCAGGCCCAGGAGCACTGGCCATGGTCCCTCCCCCAGCAATGCAACTCACTGCATGAGCATGGAGAGTTTTCTCACGGACTATCGCTTCTGGTAATAACACCAAACGGTTTTTCAGGATCACATCATAAGCACTGGCAGTCATTTGCAAAATAGAATAAAGAAAATCTGGTGGAAATAGACCTTTAACACTAAGACAACCATTAGCTCTAACTCTAAACTATAGCTTCCTGATTGAAATGGGAATTAGCACAATTTATGAACATTAAGAGTCTAATGGCATGCCACAGCAATTTTAGTGAGTGTTTAAATTCTTTGCATTCAGAATCACTGATTAAACTTAACATGGAAGTGAGGTATACTTTTTAATGGCAGCAGTTAAATAAGAGTTCTTTTCTAAGCAGGGAGGATTTTTTTTTTTTAATTCAGGATTATGAAAAAGTTATATGCAAGCAAAATTTGTGTTTGTTTGTTTATTTAGCTCACTGATGTTGGGCTTGATGAAGACTTAGCTGAAAGGGCCTTACTACCACCAGCATTTAAGTGCAAAAGATTGAGACACTCAATCTCTTGCATTTATAAATGAAAATACCTGAATTATGCCCCGCCCTTTAACATGCTTATATGTTTGATGGAAGATGATTAAATTAAGAGTTTATTTTTTTAAATATATTTTACCATGGAAAAAATTACTTTAATAACTTTTCAAACCAGGTGTTACTTTTAACAAAATGTGTAGAAGAGAGTCATTGTAGCTGCTTATTTTTTCATAGTGTATTTATGAACCAGGTTAGAAACTTTCATGGGTGCTTCACTGATACGAACAATCTCACAGAGGTCATTACAAAATATCTTACAAAATACGAAACCAGCAAACCTGTTTTCAAATAACACACAGTTAAAGAAGTCTATTAATTCAGTTCTACAGATTTGGCTAGTCCTTGATTCAGCAAAAATTAAGGCCATCTATGACACTGAAATGACTAATGTCTAAAACTAAGCACACACTGAAATGGCTTTGCTGGATCTGGGCTCTAGTGAAGGCAGACAATAATGCTGCAGTATGTGCTATCACTGATTCAGTATTTGCCATCCTTGGCTCAAAGCACATCTTCATGCCCATCTTCCTATAATTACAATATGTGTGATCTAATAGAAAACTCTAGTATAACTAAAACGTCTATTAAAAGTGTATCATGCAATAACCATTCTCAGCAAAATTATAGTGAAACAAAAAGTGACTGTGTAAAACAATATTCCTAGCTGCATTCAGAATTACAGACTGTGTGTGTTTGCTTCAAAATTATGTATAATGGTAGAAAAAAATATGCAGCACAAATATGGGACTGAAATCTTGAGTTTATTTTTAATTTATTACCTCAGACATGGATATATAATGCCAATATTTCATGAAAATAGTACTGAAAATAAATGCCTATTATTCTGAATATTTTAATGTGTACTACTTCCTAGCTTAGTGTTATAACCAACCCTTAAGCAGGGTAACTGAAGTTCTTATCAATAGATCCCTTGGGTTGGATTAGAGTAAAATGGCACAGAATTACCAGTGTACATTTTTGAGGCAAGTTGATTTTAAAACAAATTGGTTGCACTGGAAAGGAGCCATTTTGTTTCTTCTCTATACAATTATAAAAATATGACAAAGAAAATGTATGAGGAGAAGAAAGAAAGAGACGGAAAGGACAAGAGTAGATAGTGGGGAGGAAAGATGTCACCACCCATGGATCTGCAAAAATACTTGATTGTTGCAATTTTGATGTCCATGGTTGGAGTCATCAGGGCGTTCTTGACCTGTTGGGGCCAGCACCCACCCAACAAAGAATTTGACAGCTTATATACATTCAGGTTTATGTGGGAATGCCCCAGTACTTCCTCCGGGGAGGGGTTTTCTTTGGGGGTCTTTTGATGGTTTGTGGCTCCTTCCAATGACATGATTGCTTCTTTGGCCCTGTTCCTGACTGTGCTAGCTGTGCCTCCTTAGGGAGGAATAGCTTCAGGCCTCTGTGTGAGTGCCCAACACCTGCCCTGGGAGGGAGTTTTATGCTGTCAGCCTTGCTGGGGGAGAGGAAATTGATATGATGAAAAGCACTACCTCATCTCTGCAGGACAGGCTTCTTAACAGCCTTTTACCTTACCTGGCATAAAAATGCTTTGTTGAAGACATCAGTCTCACGTTATGAGGGAAACAACAGCCAAGCTCAACCAGCCCATCCAAGCAAAGCTCAGTCCATCCCACATCGTTACATACAATGGGGATTTTATGATAAACACTATGCAGGACCTGTTATTTACATAATGGAAAGCCACCATTCCCCCTTACTTTAATTACTTCAGTTGTGCCCAGCTGCACAACCTCTTTGGCTCCAACAGCCCAATCCCATAATGGCAGCAGGGCACAGGACAGGTGCTGCCAGCAGGGCAGAGGGCTGGGGATAGCTGGAGGAGCTGGCTGCAACACCCCAAGCTCTCAGAGCTGAGGGGGGACATGGAGCCTGTTCCTGGGCTGTGGGAGACAGGACTGCAATGGCTCCTGCTGGCTTGTGTCCTTCCAGCCCCGGGGAAAGGCACTGGAGTGACTTTAAATAACAAATCTGCCCCTGCATAGCCTGGCTCTCCTTCCACTCAAGGTACAGGAGTGGAGCATCCCCTGTGACAGGATTGCAGGCAAGGTCAGTGCCTGGCCTGTTGGGTTACTGCCAGTCACTCAGAGTCACCTGAAAGCAGTGGCACTTAGATTCTGGAGACGAGTCAAATGCCCCACTGCAATTTTTTAGATTAATTAAAACCATTACAGTTCAGAACTTGTTAGACACCAATAAATAATTAAAAAAAAAAAAAAAAAGAAAATTGCCATAAGACTTGTTACTAAAAGCAAGGTGAAAGAATAGGGCCCTGAGGCCAGTTTTAAAGTGATGTAACTTCCTAATGCCACTGTACTTTCAACTGTCAGTAGGCAGTGTGCTGAATTTCTTGCTGGCTGCAGCAGCTGAGCTGACAATTTCGCAGCTGAAATTGTGGGGGAATCCTTGAGGCTGCCCATTCACGCTCCACTTGGCACAGTTACATAGGTCAGTGCTGGTCTGGAGTGATATATACCAATATATGGAAGTACCAGTGTCAGGCAGAGCAGATTTTCTCAAAACTAAGGATCTGAAATTTGTGAAGTGTTTTGAAAGCAGCAAAATTCAATAATTGAAGAGAATTTCATTATGCAGAAAATGCAGAGCTGGATTCTCAGGCATGTACCCTTATTCATCTGATGAGGGTGGTGTTTTCTAGGAAGAGTTGCCCACAAAGGTTCACATGTTGCCTTTTCATTCAAGAGCAGGACTCAAGTCTCTATGGACAAGGTCCTTCTCTGTGATACTGCTGGCTTCTATTGATTTAGCAGCTGTTGCTGCACTCAGAGAAATCATATCAGACTTAACTTGACCTACTTAAAGAAAGAAAGGAAACCACATAGCTTCCCTCATCCCTGGGATAAGCTGAACTCAGAGAACACCCACTTTACTCATCTCTACATGTTGTGTTCCAGCACCAATGCCTTTCACGAGCTGGAGGCTGCTGATGCTGGGCGCCCAGCTCGAGTGGTAACCCAGCACCTGCTTGCTGAGGGCAGGGTGTGGCCCACACCTGGTGTTTCACTGACCAAACCAGCAGACATCAAGTGCATCTTGGCTGATGTTGGGGTAGATAATTGATGCAGGCACATAGCAAACACTGCTCTGCTGAACTGAAAGGAAAATTTTAGTGTCCTGCCCACCAAAGGGGACTTATTTAAACTGAATGACCAAAGAGGAGAAAAATGAGATAATGCTGCATTTTTAAAATGTCTGTTCAGCCTGGATTGCATTTACATCTCCATCTGCCTTGCCTCTGCCTAGTGGTTTCAGCTTGACAGATCTGATGACTCACATTCTTCAAGGCTGCTTTCCCTTTTACTTTACAGGAAATAGGACTGCATGTTGAGTGCACAGAAACCCCTTTCTCCAGGGTACTCTTACTCAGAGTACATCTGACAACCAAAAAGAGAGACAAGTGTGTCAGAAACATCTTTTGAGCTATATTTAGGCTGTATAAACCCAGCAGGAGATCAACCATTTTTGTCTCATAGCAGCTAGAGAAGTGCTTCTGTGGGGACTTTTCTAATGCAATAATGATTTTAGTACTGATGTTACAAATATTTAGCCAAAATGAGTAAATGTACAGCTCCACAAATATACATTTATATATATCAACTGTACACCTACAAATTCTATATACATGTAAAAATGCATCTTGCATAGGAATGTTCATCTTCTGTATTTCACTTTGTAAATAAGCTATATTTAGTAATTTCTTTCCTTCACTTGCCATTATCACATATTAGGCCAACCCATCTGGTTACATCTTGCTGACTCCACTGGCATTTTCCAGTGCTCAGCCTGCTGGTGAGGATGCTCTGGTCCTGATACTGTCAGTGAGTCAGGCCCTGATGGTGGGAGCTGTTCTCTGCATTGTACTTCCTGTGACTCCTGGCACTAAAACCCAGGGTAGAAATTATCTCTGTGCTGCTGGGGACACAGTTAGTACAGCTGGCAGTCACTTTGCACATCCTTTGTGTCTCCAGAGCTGGCTCCCAAAGCCAGGACCAGAGGGAGCAAAGCAGAGGTGAAGCTCTGTCACTTTCCCAGCCCCAGGTTATCTGCCATTTGAAGTGCAGCAAGGGCAGAGCTGGCAGGCTGTAGGAGATGCTGCACTGAGGGAATGGCATCTCCAGCTTGAAGCAAGCTTGGCACTGCCCTCTCAGGCTTACATCAAAAGGAGCACTAATGAAAAGCTAAGCCTGAGAGCATGAGCCCAGGCTCCTAAAGCCACTGACTGAAGGAGAACTGAAGACAGCCTCAAACACACTTGACCTAGCACTGCATAGGGGAAAACTCTTGCCTTTATATCACCATCACAGAAGAGTATTAATAGGAATAGTGAAAACCCATCTTTAGCCTTTCAGTCAGAGGGTTCAAGAAGCTCCAGAAGAGCTCATCCTTATTATCCCTGGCTTAGAGTTACAGACACTAAAGCACAAGAAAGTAAAACAATTTGTCCCAAAGCTACTCTAGCTGTGTCTAAACTATCTAATCTAAAGCTGACAATATGCCAAAGGTAGAGCGCTACCTGCCAGCAAAACCAGGTCAGGATGGTTTTGGGTTCTGCAGGAAGGCTCTCTGAACTCTTCTCCTACTAGAAAAAAATATTTTTTTTTAATTCTGGAAGAATCATTGTGGAATATTGATCAAGGAATGTTTCATTTTAAAGATCTTTTCTCATTAAAATCATTCTGCTAAAATGCATGCCACAGAACATATTGGGAGTTTATAACAATAATTTTTGAGACATCTTCCAATATTTTCTGGCTTTTAATGATTAATATTTCACTCTGTAAACAGACAGTAACTAATAGCAAAACATTCTGTGTGCTTTATTTACAAGAAACAAATCTTCAGCTTTTGCTATTCCCCCAGATGTTAGCATTTTTAAACTGGTTTACAGCATTGTGCAAGCAAAACCAATTATGAATTACTTCCATGCCATTGAGGATCTCAGGGTTCTGCAGGTCAGAGTCAAGGAAATGCTGGCCTCCCAGTCCTGTTGTCCTTAGTGGTTTTTGGATGCTTCTGTCTTCTGATGCTTCACTGATTTGCTGTTTGTTCACAGAATGGATTTGCCTGGTGTCAGTGCCAGCTTCAGCTGAAAGAAGTTGTTGGGCCTCCTGCTGCTCTCGAGAGCAAAGAAGTTTACTGACTCTTGCTTAACTCATTTTGCTTTATAATCACAGGGCTCATAGCAGTCACCAGCCTGGCTTTCCACAAACACATCCAGGGACAGCAAAGACTACAATAAATCCCTGAAAGAGGAATGATGATTCACAAGCAAAATCTTGACATCTTGCATGAAATGAGACAGAAAACCACCTCACTGCAGATGGGTGCCTGTAAAGAAAAATTACACATTTAGAAGATTATAGCAGTTTTTTGCTCTTAGAGCTTTTATAGCATGGCAATAACCCCATGGCAGTTTACCAGCTCCTGCTCTGGAATAACAAGCCTGTGCCCAGACCCTGAGGCGCACAGCAGAGGAGACAGATGGGTACATTTTGTTGCTGAGGAAAAGAGTTTCTGAGAGCAGTTCAGGAACTTCTTTTGCAAAGTGATGGATGTGTTCATCCATGCAAACTTGGAAAAAGGATGTGCCACAATGGGGGCTAAGAAAACTCTGTACTGTTTGTCCTCTATGTACAGTCCTGCAGAGTTCACATTGACAGATTTATCCTGTTATTGGAAAGGCTTGAACAATATAAAGGAGTGACTAGATGTCTAGAATAAATTAATAGTCAGGAGAAGGGAAGGCTCCAGGGAGATCTTATTGTGGCCTTTCAATACTTAAAGGGGATTATAAGAAAGATGGAGACAGACTTTTTAATAGGGTGTGTAGCAATATGACAAGGCATAATGGTTTTAAACTAGAAGATGGTCTAAAAGAGAGTTTAAACTAGAAGAGGATATATCTAGATTTAGACTAGCTATAAAGAAGAAATGGTCCAGAATAACAAAGCTGAGAGTCTGAGAAAACTGGCATCCCAGTCAAAGGATGTCTGTGAGACAAAAGGAGTCAAAGGAGCTTCTGTGAGAAGCTTAAGTATCATGAGAATTACTCCAAAGCAATGACAGAGAATATTTTAGTGCTTGGGAAGAAGGCATGAAGGGTCACAAAGGTGATGGAGGTACTGGAGTATCTCTCCTATTAGGAACAGCTGAGAGAGCTAGGACAATGAGTATAACCTGTCAGCTAGACAGGCAGTGGCTGTAGAAGGAATGGCAGTGAACATACCTAATGCCTCTGTCCCCGTGCATTCCCCTGGCACCAAGCTCCCTCAAAACCTCTCCATGTGACCATATGAAATCAAGGAATTTCCAGTTATGGAAAGAGAACATCAGCCAGCAACACAGCATATGTACAGAGAGGTAACTCTCCCTCTATGTTTAAGATATTTTCAAAAGTCTGTTTAACACTTTTTACCATGGGTTTGTCAGGATGTCCCCCAGCAGCAGTCAAAGTGTTTCTCTGCAAGCCTGTCTTTACTTATAAGAGTTGCTGGCTTGGCCTAATTTGCTCTAAATCCTCAGTTTCTACTCAGCTGCTGAGGAGACCTGGTCTCCTGCCATAAGTCTTTGTTTAAACAGTTTCATATTAAAGTAATGGCAAGATGGGGACCAAGGGCAGATCCAAGAGTAAAGACTTGGAAAGAGACCCTCAGACCTAAAGCTAGAGCTATTTCTTTTCATATTTTCCTTTTACCATCTAGATGCAGGTTTATGTTACACTGAATTTCTGGGTAACAACAGAAGAAATGTGGGCTGACAAATGAAATTTCCCCTAGCAGACCAAGTGTCTCCTTTGGAGGTTCTGACCCTGGACTTTAAACAATTATAATCAAAATTTTATGGTCTTCTGTTGTACTGCTTCCTTGGCAAATACATGTTAAAATAGGGATGTCATTTTCACTAAAAATGGGAATTGGATTTTTGATTTTTATCCTAAGTATTGAAACAAATCCATAACATTTTGTCTAATTTCTTAGAGTTTAAGCAGTATAATTAAGTTTTGTGAGTTAGGTAGTGAATTAAAATCTGTAAATCTCTAAGGGTTTTATAAATGCTTCATGTTTGGGCTAATAGTAAATTGCAAGATACTTGGTGACAGATTTCATGTGCAAAATCAAAGCAGAAGCCTTCTGATGAGATAACTTGCTAATTTAGCACATGTTACTTCCTGGTGTTTGGGCAGCAGCAGTGCTGGGGAGCTGCTGTCACAGAGCTGCTGTGGGAAGCTGCGGTATTTGTGGATGGAGGATTTGATGAATCTGACTCCATGTTCTTAGAAGGCTAATTTATTATTTTATGGTATTACATTATATTAAAGAATGCTATACTGAAACTATACTAAAGAATAGAGAAAGGATACTTACAGAAGGTTTAACAAGATACTAATGAAAAATTCATGACTTCTTCCAGAGTCCCAACACAGCTGGCTTTGATTGGTCATTAAGTAAAAACAATTCACATGAAACCAATCAAACAACCACCTGTTGGATAAACAATCTCCAACCACATTCCAAAGCAGCAAAACATGGGAGAAGCGAATCAGATAATTATTGTTTTCATTTTTCTCTGAGGCTTCTCAGCTTCCCAGGAGAAGAAATCCTGGCAAAGGGATTTTTCAGAAAATGTGACGGTGACAGGAAGCCCCTTGCTCTGCCTCACCAAAGCATCTGCCTGGCTGCAGCTCATCCCCACAGCTGCCATAGAAGAGGCTGCAGAACCCTCCCAGCAATGAGGAAAACAGGGAGAGCCAGCAGGTGCCAGTACTGTTCACCAGCTCTGGAGAGCCAAACTGAGTGGAGTTTACCAGCTTTGCTCCACTGAATGTGAAGCAGCTTCAGCTTTGCCCACTGAATGTGCTAACATTCAGCTTCTGTGAGGTAAAATTAGACTAAAATTTACAGTCTATTTACTGCCTCTGGGTGAAAATTATGTGGTGTGCTTACTCTTGCTCCATGCTAAATGTTAAATAAATCCCTCATTTTCACTGAAGAGCAAGCTTTGCTTTATTATAGGATGGACATAAATACAAGACAGCCTGCCCCAGAGTACCTAACACCTCCCAAGTCCACTTTCTAGCCTCCCCCATCAGTTTCTTCTGTTCTCTGGAGCTGACTCCATTAGGAAACTCCTTAGGGACAGGAATACTAATGTCTTCATTGTAATGTTGAAATTTTAAATGTTCATTTGTTGTTTCTGCTTAGGAAGCCAGAGACCATGTGATAAGTGATACCAAATGTGTCCAAATAAGCTGTGATTGTGCTGAGCAATCTATCAGGTTAGAGTAATAAATGACTACACAGCTAGCTTTAATGATGTTTCCTCTGCAGATTTATAGCAGAAATAAAGCCCCAAAGCATTTGGCTCCCAAGCAGCACAGACAAGACCTGTTTAGCATGGATGTCTGATACACACAGACTTTATGGCAAAGAAGTTGGTACACCTGAATAAAAACTGAGGATTTTATGGTATCATTTCCATTTTCTTCCTGCTGAATGCTAATAAAAGCAATAAATGTATGAATAAGATAACACTGTTTCTGTTAGCAATCAGCTAACCAACTTTCTATGTGCACTAGGTAATTTGTATGTGCTGCTCCAATTATGTCTTACTCCTGGAGACTAATGCCTAGTATTTAGCAGAACTGTTATTCCAATGACACATTACCTCCCAATGTTTCTGTTAAAATATCTTCTTCTTGATATCTCCCTTATATCACCTTCTGAAATGTTAATATGTATCTGCCCTTGTGTCAATATATTAAATACTTTTCTTTTAATTAGAGAGTTCAAAGGCAAAAGCTTTACAAATGAAATGGAGTCAACTCTCCTCTGCATTAGCCTGGGCCATTTATTTTGCTATCACTTGGGCTGGACAAGGAGCTGCTCCTGCTGGCAGGAGTCCTGCTGGGCTGTCAGGATGGGCCCACTTGTGTTCAGCAAGGCAGAGGCAGCAAATTGGCCCTTGTCCTCAGAAAGGCTGTGACTGAAGGGCCACCTTCCTGCTGAGTGTCCTCCATCACAGCGAACTTGGCCAGCCGGAGCCTCTACTTCAGAGGCATAACCAAAACACCAATCACAGGCCATAGAAATTCAGGGGGAATTTAATATGGACTGCTTTATTCAGGCACAGGACTTATTTTCATAATCTGAATTATTTTCATGATTTAGTTATTAAGGTTAGCTAGGGAGTTCTGAGAGTTTGTTACTTTAGTACATGTGAGGAAAAAAATATAGAGTTGTAAAATATTTTCTGAAGTATTGCTTTTTCTGTCTCCCGCAAAAATGTTGGGATGAAAATACCTGACACATATACAGGAAAAGGGATGTCCAAGATAGAAATAGAGATGACAGCAGATACATATATTAAATTAGTAAATGAAAAGTCAGAGATAATATAACAAAAACAGCTTTAACATTTTGTACAGACAAGCAGCCTGCCCCAAGTTGTATATTTACCCATGATTGTACAGGTAAAATAAAGGTGTTCTATGTGCTATACCTAAGCTAAATGTCGGGGTCAAATGGCACAGTGCAACACTCCTCTGTGAAATGAGTTTTCACTGACCTTCCTGCACCACGTCTTTGCCGTGTTGCTTTCAGCACAGCGATAAACACTGTGGAGAACAGGTGCTGCTTTGGGGAACAGGATTTGGGGGTAGAAGCCCCTGTGTCTTTTGTTGGGATATTAAGATTGTAGCTTGTCTGATTTTATTATTAATGTGTCTGTCGCCAACTGAGTTACCATATAAAAAAGAAATTAATTTGGGCAAGCATAACCTCTCCTTCTCTGAGGGGTTTCACATTTTTTTAATTTAGAGGCAGCAATGCAGGCTGAGCACACCTAACACTCTGTAGGTTTCTTCTTCAGCTAATGGCTCATGCAGGCCTGCCAGCTTACAAGACATCAGGCTCCAGCCAGGCTGCTTCAGGATTCCACACCTGTCTCACCTGCAGGAACCATTCCAGCACTATCTGAGGCCATGTTAACAAACCCACAGCTCTCCACCTCTGACACTTTCAAGGTGGACAATATGAGTACAGGTGGGTACAACAATTTATTCACCAGTTGCAGCAATTCCGCTGCCTTTCCATGGTGGTATGAAGTGAGGAATTCAGCTCTTACATTTCCTAGAAAAATACACAATTAAAATGTACTTAGCAATTTTGGATCAGTAGGTAACAACTTTGAAGCAGACAGATTTTCTCCCCTTTTCCTAGGGTTCAGTGTTCCCAAGTGGGATGCAGTTCTTCCTCTCAGCACCAGCACTCCTTTACTGTTAAACTGTCCTGATCATTAAGAATCTTGCAGTAAGAAGGATTCTTTCTAGCCAGTGAGTCTGACACAGTGAGACTACCCGAGAGACCCGGTAGAGGACCTGCCTGTGTGTGAACAGTGCTGAGCTGCTGCTCAGTGTTCATTTGTTGCCTGCTGGGAGCTGACAGCTCTGACTGCCCAATGCTCCGTGCAGGTGGTGAGTGCAGGAAACAGCATTGTTACACACAGCACACAGCCAGCATTTCTAAACAGCTTCTGCCAGCTGCTCCTGCTCCTCTCCCCCTCCCACCAGGAGACCGACCTTAAGAGTGTTTGTTGGCAGGAGCTGCCTTTGGTACACACGTGGAAATGTTTCCATTAACTTCAACATAGGCATTGATCACAATCATTTCATGCAGAAATAAAAGTTTCAAAAAGGAACCTCCTATTTCTAAGTTTCTATTCCTTCTGATAATCCAAAAGGTGACATTTTGTATGTCATTAAGCCAGTTCTGTATAGACTCATTGAATGTCCAGTTTTTCTGGTTAATATTCACACATATCCATTATTAACATCATTCAAAGAAATGAAATGTTTTAATTTGTTGCCATTATGTGTCACTCTATCATTTGGTATGAGTTTGTATGATAAGTATTTGTAACAATCTCAGCCCTTATCCTGGTAACTAGGCTTAATAACAGGCTTCCTAAATGACCTATAAGAGAAATTAATCCTGCATATTGCATTAAGTATGCATTCACCCAGTGGCAACAATGAAAGTTCAAGCCTTGCCTGAAGCTAGACTTAAGAATCAACAAATTTTTAACAGTTTAAAGCTAAAGTCACCTTTTACGTAATTTCTTATTGAGAAACAATCATAGCATTGGTCTTGCATGTAACTTGCAGATACAAGCATTTATATAATTTTTTTCATACTTTTTTCCTTACCATTTGTTATCAACCAAGATAACTACCCATCTTTGCATGTGTTGTAAAGTCCTTTCTATCAAGAATTTTATAATCAGTTTCTGGAAGAAACTAAAACTTTTAAATTGCAACATGAAATCTAAAACTATCGCAAGTGCAGGTGACAGAAATAGAGAAAATATGTTTCCCAAAAGCTTATGTAATATGATCTGAATTAATATCAATGATAGACAGGGAGTAGAAATTCTTTTTTACTAAGTTGTCTGGAAAGAACGCCTTCCTAACAGTAAGCAGCAATGTTTGTTCTTTCACTATCACAAATCATATGCAGCTAAAAACATTAATCCCTCACTTCGCTCACAGCTTTGATTAATAACATATTAATATTGCACAGAAAGAACTTGGAACATTTTCTCATATACCTGTCATGTGTGCTTTGTGTTTATGCTAATTTATTTTATAGAATTAGAGTGCTCCCAGTGGTACTGCAATGAAATCAGTAATTTGATGTACCTTGCCAGAGGAAAGGTCAGCTTTCAAAGAAGAAGGAATAATTTCACCTTTCTCTTCATGAGCCAGACTCCTTTCTGATGTGTACATATAAAGCCTAAATTTCCATCTCTTTTGTTGGCTGACAAATTTACTGAATTCTTTCTGGAAAAAAATAAAGAACCCAGAGTAACCCTTAGCTGAAAGCATTTTCAGGCTGCATTTAGAAATCACTTTACTCATTTCTGAAGTGCAGTCACCCCAAATGAAGTAAAATGGCTTTTCTAATAGGAAGCAGTGTCAGACAATTTCAAAGCAAAATTTCAGGGGCAATGGAGAGAAGTCAGGCTGTAATTACACCTGGTGAAAATTACCCAGGACTGAAGGCTAATAGAACACTTCTTTTTAAGTCTCATGGGATTGCTTCAGGGACAGGAGGCAGCAGAGAATTCTCATCACAGGATAGGAGCAGATGAAGCAGAACAGAGAGATAAGAGCCAATCTGTTGAAGAGGCAGAGATTATGTAAAGGATTTGGGCATCACCACACAGAGAGTGGGGCTGGCCTGGGTGAGCTACCTCCAAACTGCTGAGCAGGGTAACTGCTCACTGAGGCACAATCCTGCAGGTTTGGGTTGGGCTGTTTGGAGGCCCAAGCCTGTCTCTGTGAAGCCCCATGGGTCCCTGCTTTTCCACATCAGCCCAAGCAAGCACTTACTCAGGAGTTTCCACATCTCTGTACACAATCTGTCACATCCTCATGCTCTAAATTATCTGAACAAGTACAGACATAAAATATCCAGGGATCTTGAAAGTCCCCAGAGAAATCAAACAGCTCTTTCTAGGCAGGCTTTGTGGAAACTAAAGTTAAACTCCTTTTTGGAAAATATTGGTTTGGCACAATCAGAATTTATACCATTGTTCTCGGAGGGCAGTTCCACAGCTGGCATTCCGTGGCTCCAGGTAGGATAATGGAGCACAGCTGGCAGCCCAGCCCATGTGCAGAATGCAGGCACAGTGTGCAGCAGCCACACTGCTGCTGGAGCCGCTCTCTCCCTCAGGGCCCCATCTCTCTGTCTGCAACAAGGATTAAACACATTTATTTGTACATTTTCTGATGGGCAAGGTCAGTCTCTGCAAAGATGGGTACTGGATCACGTCAGGCTGCATACGAGCATCAGTGACCTGTGAAATTAAAGGGCATGTTTCAGTATTCACTTGGGACAGCCCAGGTTTCCCAAAGGTAGATCTGCTCAGAAAATTCTAGCTAGACTGAAGAAATTGTTGGTAGGTGGAATAAACACCTGAACTAAAAATATAAAATATTACAAGTGTAGCTTGAGTCCAGTGAAACGGAAAAGTGGTGGTGGTTTCAGCCTGTTTTGTTTGGGTTTTTTTACATCAGAGAACAAGATACAAAACAAGGAAACAAAAATAATCCTAGAGGTGCTATATCTTAAAATCTTCTGTGAAACTAAAACTATAGCACATAGTGATTAGGGCAGCTTATAGGGCACATCAAAAACAGCACTGTGGTATCTGCAAGAATCTGTCTGTTGCCAAGTTTTGGCAAGAATTTGAGTCCTCTGAGACACTGTGAGGGGGACACAGCCTGTGAGGAATTGTCTTTTTCCACAGCTGTGGTCACAGAGGTTATCCCCTGATCCTCCCCCTCAGTATGTAGTCTGAGACTGTTTACTCTGAGGTTTTTGTGACATACAAGTCTGCTGCCACCCAAATCTGGAACCATCTAGATTTGGTGATGCAGTGAGTGAGGGTCCACATGAGTGAGTTGCAGTCTGCCTCTGTTATACATGACTTTGGAAGGGATTCCCAGAAATCCCATATAATGTGACATGGTATCCAGTTGCCTGATCTCTCCCCTGCTAGCTTGATAGACAGTAGCTTTTGGATATGTTCATTGCACTGTTAAAAGCTTCCTGGAGTTTCTCCAGCTGTATATGCATCACTGTCTTTTTAATAACATTAATACTTTCTCAGAAAATCAGTATAACAACATCAGTTATATTTATATCAGTAACCAATATAACAACAATCAATATAACAGCATCAGAATTTACCAGCCCAAACTTGCTCATGTGATGAATAGGAACAGTTTTGCAGCCACTAAAAACTATACATTTCTCAGCCTGATAGTCTCTAAAAAGGGAGACAATGATTATTTTTTGAACACAAAAACTGCAGATGACTGATATTTGCATCAAGAAAAAAAATTCATGTCAGGTTTCCAATGTCTAATACAATTATGTCAAGCACTGACTTTTTATCACATGTAAGGGGCCCTCTAGGAAAATGTGTCCATGCACCATTTTAATCTGAATGACAAGCAGCATTGCAAGCAGTGATTTCTCCAACCTACCACACCTGCTTGGTATTTGGGGCCAAAGTCTTGCTATCAGCCCAGGGTACAAAGCAGAGATTTGCAGGAGAAAGAAAAAGAAACTTAACATGAAACTGTATAGTACAGTTCTTTTTGCCAGAAATGGTGTTAATACCTTCCCTGTTGAAGTGCAAACATTTTCTTACATCAAACTTTATGAAACACTTAAAATAATCTGTCTGGAAATGAGATGCCTGGCAGCAAGGTGAACAACTGGCTTCTTGTTTGTTCTTCACATAAGGCACTTTATGTGCTCTACTTATTAAAAAAGCAAAATTAAGGGATTTTGAAGCTAGAAAATGCATGCTTTAATTGCAGGTGCTTGTTTAAAATACAATCAGCTAACCAAGAAATCCTTACATAAAGGCATTATGAAAAGGTTTCTGACATGGGTAAGATAAATTTAAGTTACATGGCATTGATATTGATGTTTTCTTGGGTGTTCTATGGCAGTGTTTTCATAGAGATGTTTTATTTACCTATTGAATTACTCTATTTGATCCAAGTTTTAAATAGTCAGCTTAAGCATTTATCTTCTACTGCCTCTTGTTTTATACCAAAAAAAGTGCTGCCTGGACTCTACAATTCAGATTTACTCATGCCCAGTGAATGCAGGGCACTGTCAGACAGTAAAGGAACTAGGAATATGGTGGCTTGTACTTTGATCTGGAGCATCCCCAGTTTTGGAGCATCCCCAATTTTCAGGCCCTGTGTCAGGGTTTTTATTTCATCAATAAAAGTTTTTATTTCATCAATAAAAACAAGTATCAGAACAACTGTGAATTCCAGTAATCTCTTCATCTCTCTCAAGGAGATCTGTGGCCCAGAACAGCCAAACCATTCCCTCTTGCATTCTCAGCACCTTCTCTATAGTCCAGAACAGTTGAGTCCAGAACTCCCTGAATCTGCTTGCAACCTGCACTGGCACAAAGGATTTCACTGAAAGGAAAACTTCCTGCTGTGCCTGTAAAACTCCTATTTCCCAAAAAGCATTGTCCCAGCAGGCAGTGTACTGAGGGTACAGAGTGCCTAAGTGTACCTCCTGAGATGATACCTTTGGTCTTCTGCTTTCTAAAATGTGTCCACATGAAGAAAAGTACCAGCTATAAGCTCAAGGCATACTGTTTGGTTAAGTACAGGACCATTAATGTAACATCCAAACATCCACTCATTCTACAGAAGCTTTTTGTGAACAAAATGTAGTTGAAAAGTTCCAAAATTCATTGTAGCACATTTTTAAGATCAAGATTTTCTTAGCAGGTTAAAATTTATAACGCATTTGCAATCAGCTTTTATCCTGTCCTCTTCAGAGTGTATAACACATTCCCATTATACAGAAAATAAAAATGCAGGATTGTGCTTAGCCATATTCTATTACAAAAGCTGCTGCATGCCAAGGCAAGGCCTCAAGAACACTTGACTGGCCTGTCACATCTGTTAGTACTCAGCAGCTATTGTTTAACATCTGGTTATATTTTTCAAGAGTTTTCATTCAATCCTTCTATGAAGCAGCAGTTTGACTGGTGCTCACAATGGGTATGGACTCTCCCAGGCTGGTAACAGCAGTGAGTGAACCCCAGAAGTGACATGCAGAGATGCTTCAGTCAGCTCTGTGGGAGCCACCACTGCAAGCAGGAGCAGGGTAGCTATGCCAGCATGTGCCCCAGCTGGGCAGATTTATATGGCACTCACCCACTGAGATGTCTGTCCTCTGTCTGGGTTTCTGCTCCTGGCTATGCCATGGTTCTTCAGCCCTTCTAAGCTGAAAACATCCTCAAGAATGGGTGAGGGAAGGACAACTGCACAATAGGAACTCATACCACTTCAACCCAAGTGCCTGCACTCAGCACAGCATCAAATCAGTCAGTCCAGTCTGAGAATAGGAATAGAAGATGAATGATGTACAAAATCTCTGGACACAAATATTAACTGACGTGTCCTGAAATTGCTGGACAAGATAGCAAAAAAAAATCACTGCTTCTTGTCTCTGGCATAGTGGGACTGAAATTAAGCATTTGCCTTCCTTGCAAGTAAAGAAAGACATAGTACAATGCACTGCTACCCAGTGGCAATATCCTACACACTGTTAGCTCACGTAATGATTGTTCCTTCCCCATCAGTTTTGATTGAAACCTAAAGTGTGACTTACATGTATGTCAGTTCCTACAAATGACCACTGTGTGATTAAACACATGAATGCAGCATCTGCAAATGTAGACAACTCTGATACCCAGAGAACTGCATCTTGGGCATACTAAATCATGCCATGACAAACATGAAGACAGCTATTTGATGACCCCCCAAGCCTTTTTGTCTCCAGGCTGAACAAACCCAGCTCCCACAGCCTCTCCTCATATATCGTGTTGCCTAGCTTCCCAACAGGATTAGTGGCCCTGGGCCAGATAAGTCACAGTTTATCAACTGTATCTTGTCCAAAACTGGACACATTGGTTCCAACACAACCTCATGAGTGCCAGAGAAAAAGAATTTGTATTTTCTTTAATCCTGCTGGCTACAGTTCTGTTAACACAGCCCAGAATGTGGTTGGCTACCTTTGTCACAAAAACACCCTGCTAACTCTTTTTGGACACAGCCTCCACAGCTGCCAGGTCTTTTTCTGCAAACCTGAGAACAGAATAAACTTCCAGAGCCTTCAAAAGTAATCCCAAGGAGAACGATTTAATGTTTCCTTCTTATCTCTAGAATCTACCCTTTGATGAATTGACGCCCTCAGGTAACATTCCCAATTCACATTAGCTCCTTATTCCTGGGCATGTGCTCACCATGTGAGCAAACAGCCCCTGCAGCACAGTGCCAGCCCAGCACAGCTAACATTGCACTGATCCATCCTGCAGGAAACTGCATGGACCATAGAAACACAGCACCACAGGCTGACCACACTACTTCCACATCCCTGAATAAATAAATCAGCAGGGATCTGGGAGCTGTGATGAGATGGTCTGTGAGGTCTGCCTGCTCCCATTGCTAGCCAGCAGATGGGACAGTCTTTTTAAAGATGAAGTCCAACTATTAACCCAGCACTGCCAAGGCCACCATGTCCCTAAGTGCAGCATCAGCCTGTCTATTAAACACCTCCAAGGATGGTGACTCAACCACTTCCCTGGTAAGCCTGTTCCAATGCTTGACCACCCTTTTGGTGTATAAATCTTTCCTAATATCCGATCTCACACTCCTCTGCTACAACCTGAGCCAGTTCCTCTCATCCTTGTGTGGGAGAAGAGGGTGTCAAATACTTTTTAAATCTCGTCTGAAGCAGAATAGCATACCTTGAAAACATGTAAATATAGGATAGAAACCATAAGATAAAAGTCAAGAGAGAAGAACAAAAGAAATTAAGTTCCCAAAAATGTACCAACTAAGGATCTGACCATTGTACGACAATGTCATAATTAAAAGCTGGAGAGGAAGCAGCAGCAGGGGAATTACTTTAATGAAGCTTAGATGGTACAATTGAGTAAACTCTGAAAAACAAATGGCTTAAAGGGAAGCTTTTTTTAAATTATTATAGTCTCTGTGGACAGGCTGATTAATCTATGTTTTGTATTATAAATTAGAAGCAAACAAGACACTGAGCAGTACAGTTTTTTAGGGGTGAAATATGTAGGAAGCACAGGAGAAAACTTATTGGATCCACCAGCAGGGACAAAATGGTTCTTCAACATCACTGCTAAGCCCCCTGCTAAAGGAAAAGAGCATGATGAGTGTCTTAAGGCAAAAATTGAGTAAGAAATAAATGTGAATGTCATAAGCACACAAGGAACATCAGATAGAATGGAAATAAAGGATGACATCCCTGACACACTAGAAGCATGGCATATACAACACACGCTATAAAGCTGGCTCTGAAACAGCACTCACATCATCTCTTCATTTCTATTTGTCAGCTGTGTGAACCATGTGTATGTCTCAATGCCCTCTACCAGGAGACTTAAAATTATCTGTATTCTGCTTTTAAGCCGTGAGACTTGTTTTCTGGGACCTTCATTTTTTCTCCACTAAGTACCTCATAACACATTTATTTTCTGATGAGTTAGCTCAATGGTACCTTCTAAACATTATTAATTAAATTATTAATGTAACCACTAGAGCTGATCAAAACCAACTTATTTCCATGTAAAATTACTAGTTTATCTTCTGCCTAAATTTCCCAGAATATTATCATTTTAACAAAACAACAGCAACAATACCATCAAGTCAACAAAGATGATACATGCAAGGGGAGCAGAGAGTGAATGAGGGAGTGTTGCAGGAGAGCAGAGAGGGAGTGTTGCTTTGCTAAGAAATAAATACCTAATAGAAAAATAGCTATCTGAAATTATTGTTTATGACTTTCTGCCAATTTTTTCATATAATTATAAACTACTAGTGCTAGAAAAGTGCTGTTACTAAAACAGGCCAGTCAAAAGGCTTCTTTTCAAAAACCTCTCCAACAATGAGCTGAGATGTTGAAGGACTGCCTGACCTTGGGGTGGGAAGGTAGAAAATAAAGGAATTTGTTCAAGGGAGCCCATAAGGTAGCAGAAAACTTATAAGTGAGATTACAGATAATTGCACTCCAGGAATAAGAAGTGGAATTAGAGAGGGAGATGGAAGGGCAAAATGGACAAGAAAGTGTGAACATGCCACACTGGTGGGAAATGTTGCAATATTAATGAGTTTCCAATTCTGCTTATACCTCAGTTATTCTGTTATTTTCTTTACTTGTTTCAGCTAACAACCTTTTCCAAATCATAAGATAAGTATATTTAGCTGTTGGATTTGTGCTTTACCTACATTATTATTTTCCCTGATCTCTGCACTGAAACTCAAGGTGCTACTGCATCTGACAAGCCTCCACCTCTACCTCTTCTGAGAGTTTCTAGGCAAGAATGGCAGTCCCTGGGATTACTGGGACACCAGTACACTATGGCAAGGAACAAGGCATAACACTCCAGCACAACTACTGAGAAGACTATCTTGTCCTAGAGGTGGCTTTTGGCAGACTACACAGCGCTGTCTGCCAAGTCAAGGAACGAAGAGGAGAGAAACAGCCCAGGAAGATGCCCTCAGAACAGCAGTAAAGCAGTAGAACTACTGTCACTGATGCTGACATTTTAACCAAGATATTCTCAATCCCAACCCTCCAGTCAGTCCTAGAAGTGACCAGAGATACTCTTAGCCCCCACCTCTATGACCTGAAAGAAGTGAAGCTATCTGAAATTATTAACAATAAGCATGGAACATTCCTTTTCCTAGGTTTTGAGACCTCACCACTTCTCTAAAGTGCTGATACCTTAGGATGAAGCATCTCAACTAAGACAGAGAAAAGCTGTAGAACCATTATTTTGGGAAAACTAGAAACATGAATTACCAAGCAGTATTTGATCTATTTGTTGCAGTGTTAGGATGGAATATGATATTTCTTCTTTCAAGAATTGGCAGTCTCAAGGAGTTGTCTGTCTTGGTCAATATGAGCATTGCACTTCCCTTTATTTTGTTGTGGCCTTGCCTAAGACTCAAGATACTGTTCAAAACCAACAAATACAAAAGTTATATTCATAATGTATCAGTCTGAGTACCCTACTATGACAAATCAGTGATAACATTGACAAAATGGGAATAGTCTAAGATTGAAGCTTCAAACACTACTTAACTCAAAATTTAGCCAACCTTAGAGTGACTCTAGACATAAGGAGAATGAGCGCACAGGAGAAACAAAGCTGCACAGAAACCACTTCAGGTAATTTAGAGAGATCTTTATAGAATTAGAGCATTTGAAATAATGTTTACTTTGATAATTTTAATTCTGTAGCCCAGATAAGATGCTCTAATAAATGTTATCTTTTAGATTTAAAATCATTAACAAAAGATTTCCTCCTTACAACAGAGTAGTGTGTGTTAATTGCAAATCAAAGGTAGTGTGAAGGACAGATTAGGTTCCTCAGTTTGCTTCTTTTTTTCTGTCTCATCCACGAGAAAATCCATATATTTGACCACTATGCTTCTGAAGAATTTGTATGTGTGATGGTGTTCTCTTTGATAACATGGGACACTAAATCCTTTGATATTTGCATTTTACTGGCCCAGAAAGTAGATGGTGACAGTAGAGGACACAACAAAGCAGGATTAAATTGTGATATTTTATGCAATTTCTCAGCAAACTAAAATGGCATATTGAACAAAGTGAAATCTGTGGGTTTGAATCACATAGAGTTGAGTAGAATTATGTATTTTTACCATTTTGAAGCACAATGGGTGCACGACAAATGAAATAGTCACTACTGCTGTCAAAAGGCTTACCCTACAAGGACTGAAACAGAAACAGAAGAATCACAGGAGATTCTACCACTAGGTTGTTTTGCACTCTAGTTTGCTTTGAATGTCTTTCCATAGTATCATCCTGAAAAGCTTAAACTTCAAGGAGACAATGTGACTACCATTAACTTTTCAAGTTGCACAAAGTAAACAGTGGCATTTAAAAGTAAATTCTGCACACATTGGAAGTCCAATTGTTTAAGTTTTCTAACCCCAGAATAGCCATCTCTTATTTAAAAATTCACCTGTTCTTATTTAAAAATTGATCTGTGATAAAGGCCATTTTTAGTTCTGGTTTTCTGTAACACAAAGTTTAGCTACAGCAAATAATTCATATTGGATGAAATATCAAAGTACTTTTGAAGTTTGAAAGATTTATATTCTTGGCATTCTAGATCAGCATTATAAAATAGTCCTTGTTTTATAACAAGGGTCTAATCTTAGCACCCTGTTAATCCTAAATCTCACTTTGTCCAAACAACAGAGCTGTTGTTTCTACAACTGCAACACAGCTTGCTCCTTGATTTGAATAGCCAGTAATGTTAAAATTTATATTAGCCTTTTGTAAAAAATGGTATGATCTTTTATTAAAATATATCATTTTGATGAGTGACTTTAAACTTGAAGCAGATGGCAGAAAATGAACACATATTCCAGCAAGGGATAGATGGTGCTTTCCAGAGTAACATTTTCCAGTTACAGCCATTTTGTAATGGGAAATCCAGATAAATTGAATCCAGATAAATTTTAAAACTTAAAGTAAGATTTGGTTACTGAGGACAAAGAATTCCAGAGAACTGAAACAGCTACTGGGAATCTCATAATCTGGAAATTAATTAGAGAAGAATGACATTTCTTTCTTACAATTACTAAAGTTAATGTTGTTAATTCTAGGAACTGGCAATAAACATTTAACTAACACTCACAGCCAGTTCGTTAAATCTTTGGCGATATAAATATATTTAGCATTTATGTGGTCATTGCCAAGGTTTAGCCTACTTTAGTGAGGGCAAGAGTGCAGAGTGATGGTTTACAGTTTTAATTATTCCTTACATTCAGCTGATGTCCTCAGAATCAGACCCGATCACCATACAAACATACTGTATGTTTCAAATTTGCTTTTATTCTTATTTTGATATTCTTAGCAACTTAAAACCAGAGCAAATTCACTGAAGTGCACATTTACACTATGTGTGAATGTGTTTTAACAGAGTACCTCATTTTGACTGACTGTTATGTGTCACATAAAGCAACAAGGGTCAAAATCAAAGAAGAAATAATTTTAGTCATCAGTGAAGTAAAAGTAGAGCAATGTCATATTCTTGTAAATTTTCAGAGCTTATTAACTCAAATAAAGAAGATCTTTTTATTAAACCAGTGCAATTCCATGTCCCTTTCCCACACTCTCTACAAAAGTCTGTTTTAGTGCATCTACAATGGATTTTTTGAATAATAATTTTTGAAACCCACAACATGCTTCTGTCTCTACATTTCAATGTACACTTCATTTCACTTTCATTTAGTTGCACCTTGTGTAGACATTCAGCAATGCAAATACTCTGAATTGGCACAGTGACCTGTTTTGCTCTTAGCAGCTGCTAAACTTTATTTCTCAAGTAACATTTACCATACAAACTACACTTTGTGCCCATTGTTAAAATTGTACATCATCTTGACTTCCAGAAAATAACAGGAACTCCACTATTGCATAGCTCAAAAAATACACACAGACATTTCCAAGCAAAAATAAAAAATATCTTTTGTAAAATAATAAACATCAGTCCTCAAAAATAAAGCACTGTTTTACCTATAGAGATTCCTAACACATTTTCAGGGTCCACCCATGCAGATGAATACCCAAATGACTGCAAAGATTGTTCACACTACACTGGAACATGATTATCATAGCTAAATAGCTGCCAAATACATGAAAAAAATCTTTTCCCCCAAAGTTGCTCCACTCCTCCTATGAAGTTACCAGTCATCTTCTTTACTCATTTGCTCATTCTCCACAGCTTTGCAAACCACATTCCTAAGAGATGCTGTGTTCTGGAGTTCCTTTGTGGGTCTTTGATTCTTTTCTGAAATCATTCCTCCCCTGTTTGCTGGTTAAGGTGAGCATATCTTTGTGCTGCAAGGCAGAGAAATATGTCAAAGTACAGTTCACAGGTTTTAAGGAAGTGGAAAGAAGCCAGAGTTAAGCTATGGAAGTTCAGGACTCTCTGAAGTGCATGGCTTGCTTTTCCTCAAACCCAGACCCATTACAAAACAAATTCTTGTAGATTTATATTGCTGTCTGACCTGAATACACCCAGGGCTACACAGCAAGTCTTGGGGATTCTCCATTTACTCTCAGGTTGTATACAGATTTGGCTTCAAAAATGTAGGTGGGGGCACACTTCAGAGACAGATCCTTTGAGAGAGGAAAAATGTCAGAGTCTGAGGGCTGTTTTCTAGAAACCCTTCTATAAAACAGTCAGCCTGTTCCATTCATCCCGATGTTAACAGTAAAAGTCCAAAGCAAACTTCTGAAGGCCAGTGAACCCTTCCCTCCTCTTGCCACCCCTCATCAGATCCGATCGTACAGCTTTTGCCATCTTCTTGTACGACAAGGACCAAGGTTTTAGGTCTTTTCAACCCTGCAAATACATCTATAACGAGCCACACACTGGCTACGAGGACAGGCATATCCTGAAGGAGGGAGTAACACTTAGAGCTGCAGCTCCACCTTTAGATGGAAATCGGCATTGGAAACACCAACAGCGGGAAAAGCACCCGTAGCAGCTGGACAGCTTGAATACACTCACACCGAAGGAAGGAGGGTATCTGCAGCAATGGGATGCACGGTGCTGGACAGTCCCTCAAGCAGCTCCCAGTGCCAGCTGCTGGCATGGCTGTCCCCTGGACCAGGCCTGCCGCTCATGCACTCCAGCAGCTTTCCAGTAACATCATTTTCCAGTCTCAGAAGAATACTCACATAGTGTAATGTCAAGAGACACCTCTCTTGTTCTCCTAGGCCCTCTA
Organism: Emberiza elegans; assembly: GCA_024865655.1. Taxonomy (NCBI): domain Eukaryota; kingdom Metazoa; phylum Chordata; class Aves; order Passeriformes; family Fringillidae; genus Emberiza; species Emberiza elegans. The sequence continues at coordinate 34,902,774 of JALJVW010000910.1, read as the reverse complement.
CTCTTTCCTGGTCCACGTTTAGATGCCTTGGTGTTTACATCACGCAGAAAACCGGCCAGCCTTGCCTCAGAGAGTGATGTCTGTCCATGCTGCCACCACTCCCCACAGAAGTTGTCCAGAGGCTCCATTGGGGACCTGCTGCCCTGCAGGACACACGGCCAGGCCAGCAGGCACCTTCCCAGCACCTTCCCCTCTGAAGGACTTGAGATGCTCATAGCACACCTAACAGGCTCCAGAGGAACGGGGCCCGAAGGAGGATGCTCAAGTGGAAATGGTGAATCTGAAGGAAGGCTATTCCCAGTGGGATGTACTCAGTTATGAGGGAAAGAAGAGAGCTGGAAGGGACTAGGGGCAGGAGTGGGGGATCTCAGCGAGGGGTGGCGATGCCCAGCAGGTGGGCAGGGACGCGGGCAGCCAGCAGGCAGGCCAGCACAATGCCGACGAGCTGCAGCAGTGCCAGCCCCAGGGCAGCGGTGGCGACACAGAACATGTTGCTGCCGACGAAGGCGGACACCCTGCCGAAGCAGCCGTCGCGGTGCAGCCAGCGCACGTCGGGCGGGCCGCGCTGGCACCCGCGGCGGGCCCGGCAGCAGCTGAGGGGCACCGAGCCGTTCTGCTGCAGCGCCCAGGGCGAGCGCAGCCAGTCGCGGTAGCTCTCAACACCACAGCAGGACAAGGCGCGCTGCAACGCGTCCAGGGCGTCCGCCACGCCGTCGTCCTCCCCGTAGGCCAGCAGCGCCCGGCGCAGCCCCTCCTGGAAGCCCTGCGCCAGGGTCTGGCGGTACAGGAGCGCCGAGAGCCCGGCCGCCAGCCCGGCCGCCAGCACGGCGGCCAGGAAGGCGCTGTAGGCGCGCAGGAGTCCCCGGTGCTCCGTAGCGGCGCCGAAGCATCCCAGGAAACCCCAGATGATGACAGCGACGCCGGTGGCCAAGAGGATGGCGGGGGCGCTGGGGTAGCCGCTGGCCGACAGCGCCAAGTAACTCCCCAGAGACACCTTGGCCCAGAGGCCGATGATGAGCATGGTCAGCCCCGCTGCCCAGAAGACGAAGCTGAAGGCCATGAGGGACAGCTTGAGCAGGGTCATGGTGCCCTCGGGGCCCGGTGTCGTGGGGAGGGCGGTGGCGGTCACGGTGAGGGCTTCCCGCGGCCGTCGGTGCTGCCGGGCGCTGCGGAACACGGGCGCCTCGGCTCTGTCTGAGGTGCAGCCACGCCGGCTCCCCGAGCAGCCGTCGGTCGGTGCGGCCCGGGGCCAGTGCCGTCGCCGCTCCTCCGCCCCGTCCCCTTTTGAGGGCGCGGCCCGGTGCCACTGCCGCCGCTCCTCCGCCTCGTGCCCTTCTGAGGGCGCGGCCCGGGGCGGGCCGGGGCGCTCGGCCGCCCTGCGGGGCTCGGCGGAGGGGGTCGAGCCGGCCGGGGCGGGCAGCTGCCCCGCCGCCGGGCTCCACTCTCGCCTCCCCGGGCGAAGTAAAAGAGCGCGACTGGGAGCTGCCCCTGTCCGCAGCACTGCGGACCTGTGGTGGTGTTCGCAGGGGTCCCAGGATGCGGGAAGAGACGAGAATGTTGACTCCATGTTTCAGAAGACTTGATTTATTATTTTATTATATATATTATATTAAAACATTAAAACTATACTAAAAGAAGAAAGGATTTCATCAGAAGGCTAGCTAAGAGTAGAAAAGGAATGATAACAAAGGCTTGTGACTGACGAAGACAGTCTGGACAACTGGACTGTGATTGGCCATTAATTAGAAACAACCACATGAGACCAATCACAGATCCACCTGTTGCATTCCACAGCAGCAGATAACCATTGTTTACATTTTGTTTCTGAGGCCTCTTGGCTTCTCAGGAGAAAAAATCCTAAGGAAAGGATTTTTCATAAAACATGTCTGTGACATGGACCCTCAGCCGAAAACATTCTGAAACAGGAAAGCTCGGTGTTAAACTTTAATGGCATAGGCTGCAGCCCAGGTTTACCCTGGGCAAGGGACTAAACTTTTATAAGCACTAGGAGTAATACTTAAAACAACACATAGATAACCCACAGGAAGCATAACGAGAGGTTTTGGTTTTATTTCTTTTACTGCATCAAGCTGTAAAAGACCCTTTGTAGAAATAAGCATAAATCTGTACCTGAATATTAACTAACTACACATTCAGTCAGTCACTCAGTTTAGATTTTCCCAGATGGAAACTATTTTCAGTGTGGCCCAGCCTGTTAAATATTCATTTGATTTAGCCCATGATAACACTGAGCTGCTGAGAAGACATTAAACCACGGCAAGGTACTGTTATGTAACTAGAGGCCAGCAGGCTACAAGAAGAGATTCCATCATCAGTGTAGTCTCATTACAAAAAAGCAAAAGGTAAGCTACTCCTACAAGTCAGGTTAAAAAAAAAATTAGTAGGAAACTGTAAATGAGACAGTGTCTCAGTCAGAGGTAGAATTAGCATTTCCAGGGGTTAATTTGTATGTGCAAAAGTCACACCAAAAAAGCAGGTCATGGTGGTTTACATCTTTGTCAAACCTTTTTGGGACTGAATTCTGAGGTTTACTTGTGTTTCAGTGGTAATATTTTCTTGATTTCTTTCTGTAACAGATGTAGGGAGGGAAAGGAGGTGCTTTATGTGTGACATCTTAATGCACAGGTTTAATGCACAACCAGAAACTCATAGTTGTCAAACCATTATTATAGCATAATCATAACTGAAACATCACTTGTTCTTTATTAGAGGCCTTAAATTCTGTCCATTCTCATAATCCATGCTCCTGGAACTGTCTGGGTAAGTAGAGGAGGTTGGATTGGACTCCCTGAGTGTATATGAAATCATAAATGATGAAATAGCTTCAGTGTCTGGAAAATAAACTTACTAGAATAACTTGATTTTTCAGACATTGGCCAAATCATAAATTATGTTTACATCTTAGTAAGAAAACAGTTAAAGAATCTCATTAAATCATACAAATGAATAAATTTTTATTATATTACATGTGGTATGTGGACTGATGAAAGGGATGTTCCATTCCATGTTGTTTTGGAAAGCAAATTGTTGTGGAAATACCATAAGAAGGGAGGATTCAGATGTGCCTAACCCACTAAGTCAGAGCAGGGATACTGATTATCAAAGAGGGGTTAAAAACCTCCGTGGGAAATACACTGAGATTGACCCTGGAAAATGCAAACTAATATATCCTAGAGAAAACTGGGGCTTAATGACAGCAAGAAACTGTCTACCAAACTCTGCATCTGAAGGACATGTGGGTGATGGGAGATGCCCAATTAGGCAGCACTCTGCAATACTATTTGGCAAGGAAAAGCCAAAGTCTGCTTGAAGCATTAATTCTCCTCTTTCCTTACTGTTTTGGTTTGGTAATATCTTAAGTGTTACATCATCTTCCTGACAGATGCATGTTGGTTTTGATTTAAAGTCATCATCTTGACTTCCTGTGATTTTTTTTTTTTTGCTGGAGTTTACATTTGAAATTCTGAAGTGACTATTTCCCATCACTCTGTAACACAGGGGAAGAGCAATGCAGGGATTCTTCATGGCTTTTCAAGTAAAGTGAGCCTTTTTGTTGTTCTTAGTTCATGACTATTTAAGGTACCTCTGGCTAGAAGAATGAGTGGCAGTACTGGCACAGAGAGCAAGATCAGGTAGTTAGGAGCTCTACCACAAAAATATGGGTAGCAAGAGTAACTTTAAAAAGTATTGGTTTAATGTTCTCAAGTGTATTTTCCTTAGACACCTGAATGAGATTTTCACGTCACCATTTACAGAGAGATAGTAGAGCTGATAAAGTACCTGCATATATACCTTGGGAAAAACTAGAAGTCCTATGATGCCAGCATAGGTTCTGCTGATGTTATACTAGTGTGCCATTGATCTTGTAACTATTTATTCTTGGTAGTTTATTGTCTGGCAATATTCTTAAGAGCTCCTCCCATGGGCAAAATGCCTACTGGATGGGATCCCTGTAAATACAAAACAAAAGTGTCTCCTATAGTAAAGTATGATATAGCAATGCTTTGTCATGTTGAGTGATTTCTTACACCATAAATTCAAGTCCATTGAGTTCAATAGAACTGTTAATAGAAAAAACAGTGTTTCAGTATAAGATATCTAATTCCTATTGAAATTATTTTTATCTAAAACTGAAAGTTATCTTTAAGTTTAATCAGGTGAAACAGAAGTCATAGTTTTACAGACTCCCAGGGCTGTGCAGCATGAATGTGGTGCAAGTCCAGGTTGAATGGGAAAAGATGAACTTGGGGAAAGAGAATTTCCTCTTAATCTTTCCATTTATTCTGGGAAGGAAATGTGTCAACATTTCATAACAGAACTCATTTTCAGTTGCAGGTCCCTTCAGGGAAAATTAATAGATTATGAAACACCATGTATAACTTGCCCCATCACAAACCCTTCGTCCAAGAGGAAATATTGGATAAACTGCTTCTGCTCATCAGCAGATGCAGAAATGCAGCCTGGGCAGAGCAGAGAGGTATCCAGGTGGGGTTCCTACCAGCTGGCATAGCTGAGCAGATGTATAGGAGGCCCTTAAAATATATGTACTGTGTAAGTGGTCTTTGAGTCCATGTAAATGATATCTGTATTGCATCTGAATATCTTTGCCCCGGCAGGTCCTAGTTATTCTTGATGGGCTGCAGCTGTGATGTCCTTCATTGGGCAGCAGCTGTGGCCAGTCAAGGTAACTGGGATAAAAGGGGGTGGGCAGGCCAGTTGGGGAGAGCCTTGGAGGAGCCCTGGCTGAGGAAGATCCAGAGGCTGTGCTGTGAAGATCTGCCACCCATGAGAAAACACCAGAAAGGTACAGGACTCTTGAAATATGCTGACTACAACACAGATGTCTTCACCTGCAGCAGCTGTGATCCTGAGGAAGAACTCAACCTGCTGATCCTTGGAATGTACTAATGTACTTCACCAACTGTACTAGCACAAGTGCTTTTTTTTTTTTTTCACAGCAAGTTTATTTTAGGAACTCTGGTGTGTAATCTCTGCTATATATCTATTACTTTGCTATTAATAGCAATTATCAGAGATTCTTTGAATTAATGATTTACTTCTAATGTGTTTTTTAACCTTAAAATAAAGCAGAAAATTTAATTTTAGCTGTACCTTCCCTGTAACTAGAGGAAAATATGATCCACGCCTTGAGCAAGTCTCTCAAGGCAAAATTCATTGCATTTTCCACTGACCCCACAGAAAGTTATTACATGCTGGACATCAGATACATTTCAACACTAGTATATCCAAATAGCATGCAGGCTAGGTTGGTGGTAATGTGTCAAAATACCATGTCAAAGGAATTTTTAAAAAAGTAAATCTTTAAACTTTTCAGGGAGCAATGGCAGAACAAGATAAGATTAAACATTGGCCAATTTTACACTTAATTTTAAAATATTTGAACATATTTCTACTAATTCTCTGTTTCCACTTGTATTAGGAGCTGAGGGTATTAAGCATTTCATGTATGGGATCTGTGTCATGTGCATAGTGACAGCAGTTCAGTGTACTTGGCAAGTCATCATTCATATAACACTTATCAATACAGATTTCCATACTTGAGATTTCCAAGATCTGCAGCAACAAAAATTTCTTCCACTTTTCACTTGGTTGGTATAATGTTGTATCACCTTTGCTGGGTTTGAAAGTTAATGACCTTATTTCTTTATAGCCCCTTTTCCTGTCTTATCTTAAACAAATGCCATGATACTAATTGTGGAGTAGCCAATCCAAAACAGAGTGAATTTGGGTAAATTAGGGAGTCATATTGCATAGCACTACCACTTTTCTGTTTAATTTTATCACAACAGTGGAGGCTTCCAGTTTACAAATGCTGATGCAAGGGAGAAGACTGCTCCTCTCTGGCTGCATAAAACAGACCCCAATACACCATGTATTTTATTTTATGTAATCAATGGACAGTAGACTTTTTAGTGATATTGTAAAGTGTAGCTTTATGGAATGAACAGCTATCATTGCTGATTATATTAAAAAGATAATGCACACAACCTGATGTATAGAGGTGATCTATATGTTGCCTGTAATGTGTTTTTATCAAAAAATACCTATCAGCAGTCCTTGCTTCCTACTGGTGCTTGGCACAAGGTTAGTGGGGAATGGGAATATTTGGTTACCAGCAAGGTTCATGCTTTCTGTGTCCCTGGGTAAGGAATTGGGAAATCTCATGGATAATTGCACAGCTGAAGCATTTAGCAGAAAACAGAGGTCCAGTGCAAAGGTAGGTATTCCACACGTACCAGCTGATTCCTACCTGCACACATATCCTCTTTGTCTCTGCTGTGCTTCTGTGTTTTGGCAGATCTTGCCATCACAGGAGAGGACAAGGTGACCACACACACTCACACAGATGAAAGAGCAGCACTACTGTCCTGGGGTCACTCAAACCCATGTCCTTGCTGAGGTGAATGGTTACAGCTTTTCTGTAATGCAACAACAGTACAACAGCAGAGGTTTTTCCAAGCCTTGGGGCCTGGATCCATGTTCTTTTACAGCTTCCTTGAATTGCTCCCATGAAGTGTGCTGTCCTCAAGCAAGCATTGCTCTTGCCTACTGTAAAGGTCAGGAAAGGCTTATTCAAAGGAAACAGCCTGTGTGCAAACAATATCCCACACTGGCATCATTGCTTTAATCAGGACAATCATCTGTCAGTCTGCCAGTCCTCTCTGATACTCAGTTATGAAGGATCTTTTTTTGTTCTCTTATGATGATAAAATTTTAAGTATTCTTACTATAATTTTGTATTAAAAATGCCTGTTACATTATTCATTCTATAGCTTGTTTGTAGACAGTAAAGCATTAATCAGCATGGTAGAAACATGAGAACTACAAGAAGTTTTCTTACAATTTCCCATAAGAAGAATTGCTGAAAACTTTCTTCTTTTATTTTTGTGAGACATTTTTCATGTACTTTTAAAGTTACTGATCTTCAGGGGATCCATGAGGGAAAAGTCTTGTTTAACTAACTTAATTTTCCTTTATGACAAAGTCACCCATCTAGTTGACCAAGGGAAGACAGCAGATGTGGGATTCTCTTTATTTTGGCAAAGCTTTCAATACAGTCTCTCACAGTATCCTTCTGGACAAAATGCCCAGCACACACAGCTGGATGTGTCCATAATACTTAAACAGTATGATTTTAAACTGTTGTAGTTTGGGTTTCTTTTTTCAAGAAAAGCAGCCACTTGAAGCAGTAACCCATCTGGGGACTATTCAGGTTTTGAGATGGATGGATTTTGTTGCAGGGCACAAGTAGCCCTTAAGCAAGTAGCTTGGGAAGTTATTGCTGTTAATTCCTATATTCTTACCAGAGATGGAGGGACAGATTACAAGAGTGCTTCTAGGCAACTGTCATGCCAGGTAGGATGGATTTGCTTAAACCCTCTCAAATTCATCAGGGGCACTAAACTCTGATTTAGGGATGATAAGTCTTTAAACTGCTCTACCAGGGCCACAAGGGCAGGTGAGCGGAAGCTATTCACTGTGACCATGTATCACAGCACACGCCACAGTCAAGACAGCCATGGTACACAGAGTATCGCCATGCAATTCCAAAGGGCTTTAAGCATTCACCCACACAGAGTAACACCATACCTCATCAGAGGGCTTCGAGCATCTGCCCACAGAGAATAACATCACATCAGAAAGCTTTAAATGTCTGCACTCCTTGTTCTTTAGCCCAACCTTTTATAGTCTTATGTTCCTGCATTGCACCTGTGTGTCCTTTGGTGATGGGTCAGTGCACCTGGGCACTCCATGTCTCATTGCTTTCAAGGCTGTTCACCTGCCTTTCACAGCTGTAGTGCATCAGGGTTGAGGCTTTGCTACAGCTGTGCTCCCAATTACCACAAACTGTGTACCTTCAACCATGTGGTAATTTTATTCTTCATTTTTCTTCCTAATAGAGTCCTTTTCAAACTTGTCTGCATTTAACCAGTAAGTTCTCCACCTTCTTAGAAATCTTGAGGATGTTTCCTTCCTTCTCTTTACTCTTATCTTTAGATATATGCCCCAGGATTTTTTTGCAGAAAATTTAAACACAATTTCTTGGAAATTTCACCTCTTCATTGCAAGGTCCATTAGAGGACACGGGCATGGGAATTGACATTTTGAATTAAATCCATGGGAGGCAATTGAATATTCTGATATGTAGTAGGTATAATTTTGGATTTTAGGTTCTGATTCTGCATTGTGCAACTACTCCCTACTACTGAAACATGTACACATGAACACAATGTAACATTAGGGTGCCCTAATGATTTTATTATCAACTTAATTCTTTTTTCAGGAGAATGGAATTAATGAAGGGACCTTTCATGTGTTAAGCGCTTTTCATCTAATCTATGAAGGTAAAAGCATCTGGGATTTGTAAATCAGAGTATTTCTAGATATTAGTAAGAAAGGGATTGTAATCATGTGACAGCATTGATTTTTCTTTTAATTGAATTGCATAATTGAACTAATACTATAACAATACTAATGGTATTGAGGCTCTCCATTTTTAGCCCACTCACAGCAAGCTCCTGGAGCCAGGTCCTGTGGCCACTGAAGTGAGAGAGAACTTTGCCAGAGACTTCAGTTGTGCAAGCTATGTCCTCAAATGAATGCAAGTACACATAAGGAGTCCTACAGCTCATGCAAATAGGGGAGCTGATGAGTGGGCAAGTTGGTTACACTTTCACTGATTCCACATATGGATGTAGTATGTGGGAAAATGTTTGCACCACCTGCTCAAATTAACTTACTGTTCTTTGCTTAGAAAGATCCCCTGGGGAATCAATGGAGAGCAGGAAGCACCCACCTCTTTCAATCCGTAGTTCAATTTGTTGTATAGCTGTTACTGTATATGTATGCCCCAAGGCTTTTGAGAACAGAGGAATTTAAGAGAAAAAAATCCCATTGCCAAACCAGGGTTTTCAGTACAACTTTAAACCAAGTATCTGGACCCCTCATTCTATTTATTGTGTCCACATCTCACATTGACATCAGCAGGGATTTTCAGTGCTTCATTAAGTGGGCTTCATCTTCAACTCATTTGTTTACTTATTTGCAGGGATTACAACCAAAGCGTCCCATAAAGCCATACAGCTTTCAAATCTGAGGCAGACAAGTGTGCATTATGGATTGCAAACTGGCATTAGCCCAGATTTTCTGCTCTGTAGCTCTAATCCAGTCTGTTATTAGTTGAAGACAGCGCCGTGCAATTTAATTGTTCATGTGTAGGAACAAGACCACATATAATAGCACTGTTGTGTCTCCTTGTCTTCCAAAGCTTATGGGGGTTAGGCTTTGTTGTGAGACTTGTGTTTACCTCTGGTGAACAGAAAGATTAATTTGTGCAATCCTTGGCTTCCTCACAGAGGTATATCTGTGTACAATCTGTTTTGCCTTCTTTTCCAGCCTTTCCTGTAGAGAAGCACAGGCTAATTTGCCTCCTGGACAAGGAAAGCCCAGAGCTGGTGTCTCACACCCACCTTGCTGTCACAGCAATGCCACATTGATTGCTCCACACGCCTCCCACACAAACGATCTCACAAAGAACTCTGTGCCGATGCAGTTTCTGTACCCAAGCTGTGTTACCCACAAGCACTAGGAGTGCCTCTGCAATGCACTGTGCTCTGCAGGACTGCTACAAATTTAATGGAAAGGGGGAGAGCAGGGGATGGGGATGATGCAGAGGAAGAACAAAGGAGTTGGAGCCTTTCCACCTGCTCTGCCATCAGCACCATCCTCCTCCTCATGCACGCTGTGGACTGCACAGCTGCCTGTGCCCATGCTGCAGTCACCAGCACAGCAGCTAGGGCTGGACCCAGGCTATTGAAGCCTTGCTCACAGTCATCAGCTTCCCTTCACAGCACCCACTCACCATGAACTGTCCCCACATCTCACACAAATTTAAGGGAAAATTGTAAAGTCTAGAGACAGTTGAAGTAGTCCTATGTGTGGTTGGGTTCTTCTGGTTTACCAAATCAACTTTGGCGCAGACAGTTCCAGCCACATACAGCAGCTCTGTCGTAGAAGCAGTGTAAAAGGAGCATCTCCTAGACCTTCGCAGCCTCAGGAGCAGATATACCAGTGCAGGGAGGGCACTGGGTCTGGATGGCACTCCTGACATGGGAGGCTGCCATCTCTGTGCTTTCCGAGTGACACAACAGCTGAATCCCTCCTGGGCGCAGCAGAAGCGCTCTCTAACTTTCCTCTTAGCATTTTAGATGACGCTGTTTAAGAGCAACATGAATTCAGACCATACTCCCTATCCGAGGGAGTGAAGCACGTTGGAGGTGGCCCTCGGGGGCTTTTCTGAGCGATAACAAACACAGCGAGTGAGCTTGAAATGACAGAAACCCGCGTCTCCTCCAGGGAGGACGGTCAAAGAAATTCCGCGAAGCTGCTAGTCACTCTGCTAGACAGCTTCCTGTCTTCTTCTGCTTGGCAGTCTGAGATGGGTGGTGTCTCCCAGAAAAGAAGACTGAGGGAGGGGTGCGGGGCTGCGGCAGCTCTGGGAGCTGCAGCATTCCCGTGGGGCGCTGACGGAGCGCGGCCGCCAGGGGGCGGCGCAGCCCCGCGGGACCGGCCCGGCCCAGCCCCGCCGTGGGCCCGCCCTCTGCTCCCCGCCCCCTGCTGCCCGCCCCCTCTTCCCTACCCTCTGCTCCCTACCTTCTGCTCCCTACCTTCTGCTGCCCGCCCCCTCTTCCCTACCCTCTGCTCCCTTCCCTCTGCTCCCTACCTTCTGCTGCCCGCCCCCTCTTCCCTGCCCTCTGCTCCCTTCCCTCTGCTCCCCGCCGCTGTCCAAGCGCGCCCGTGAAACGCTGCCGTCGGTATCCCGACGAGCCGTGGTCACAGCGCCCTCGCCTTGCTCCCGGGCTGGAAACGCCAGAGGTGGTGGGAAGGATCCTGCTGATCTGGGGAGTGCTCAGCAGTGATGGGTCCAGGTGAGTTTTCCAGGCAGTGTGCAGTACCGACCCCAGCCATGAGGATGGAACTCACGGAGAAAATTTTAAGGCTCACTAATCGGGAGAGGGCAAGAGAAGGCGTGACAATGTTTAAACAGGTGAAGGCTGCCACAAAGGGAAAGTTGTCCTCCAGCACCAGCTGGAGCACCAGCTACTGGGCTTAGAAACAAGCAAACACCAGTTTAGGTCAGATGCTTGAATAACGTTTCTAATGCTCAAGGTTTTTTGTTTTGGGTGGTAGTGGTGATTTTTTCTTTATTACAAGTTCTTAAAAACCTGTCGTGACCTGGACAGACATATGGCCATCCACCAAACGGCCTGGTACCTTCCCTGGCAATCTGCTCAGGCGCCGATTCAAATGTTGCACTGGGTCTCTATTTGCTACAAACTAGAGATCACTGAAGACAATCGAGCTCTTCTGGCTGATGACACCGTAACTCCTTTCAGTTCTTAAGGAACCTTATGTAAAAATGACTTGTTAAGAAAGAGAAAGAACAGAGTGGATGGAAGATGAAGGCAGAAGAGAGGGAAGAAAAGAAGGAAAGAGGGGAAGGAAGGGCAGGTAGAAGTGCACTTAACTTCCCCTCCTCATTCCTAGTCCTGGAAATCTCAAAAATCCCTGGAAATTCCTACACATTAGAACATGACATGTTCATGAGGCACCTTTCTGGTTCATTACACAACAAACTTACTTCAGATATACTGTGCTGTGGCTGGTAACCATTCCATGAGGACCAGTTTCAGTATAAAAAAGAAGTGCATTTTAAGTAAAGTTGAAACACTGAAGAAATCCAGGAATCATCTACCATGCCCTCTCTTCACTACTGGCATTTGCCATTGATCTCAAGACAATCCCACATCAACAGCAACATTTAAAGAAGATATTCAATGTATTAAATGTTAAGAATACAATTTACATGTCACATTAGGCTTCTGAGAAGACACCAGTGACTCATGTTGCAATTGCTAATTAATGGAGTATTCAGTTACCACAACTCTCTCATTCATTACTCACAACAGAGCAGAACACAATTTGCAGTCACACAGGCTCTTGCAGAGACACCACAGTTGTCAGAGGGATCCCTGGCACAGTCCTGGCACAAGGGAACCTCTAAGAAAGACCTCCTGCTGGCAGAGGTCCTTGCTTTTGATAAACTTCCTCCCATTTCAGTCCTCCCTCTCCACTTTCAGAAGTGTTGTGCACCACAAAGCAAGCTGAAACGGCACAGACAGAATCTCCAGCCACATTATTTCATGTCAGTAGAGACCTGCATCTTACTTTAGTCCTTGTAAAGGCATGTTCAGCCAGCACAGCTCTTGCTGAGCCAGCAAAGGAAACACTGCCTGAAGTAAGTATACACAAAAGTACCGACACTGTTGACATAATCAGGGTCACAAGCTAAAATAAAATCAGGCCAGCAAAGGTTCACAGTATTCCCAAAAGCACAGGGCTTGTCAATCAGATCAGATCAGGTGAGGTATTTCCTGCAGGCTAAGGCAGTGCTCCCATGCTCTGACCAAAAAAATCATTGAGCTTTTGCATGCGAAGGAGTAGGAAGCTTGGGGAGAGATCTGTAGGCTGTCATGGGGCCCACAGAGTTTGAACACCTTTGGTGGTGTAGTAGGAGGAGCTGCAGTCACAAAAATACTGAACTGTCACTCAGTATCAGTATCAGCTTGAACCAAACACATGACACTGCAAATAGCTGGGGCTTGAGTCTAAGCCTGGCACACACTGATAGCTGAGCAAATCTGAGGATAAAATCAGTGATCAGCTGTGTAAGGGACGCTACTGCAACTTGATATTCAGGCTGCTGAGCAGAAGGGCCTCTCTTGCTGCTTAGCCAACGTTCACAGGGCTTTACCTGCTACAGGATCTGGCACCACAGAAAGCTTGTGGCTGGGCAAGGCTGATGATTGGAAAAGGTGGGATTAGAAACAGACTCAGAAGCAAGCAGCTGTGGTCAGGGGGAGCAGCTGCATCTAGAAATTACACTACTCAAAGGGCCGATGTCCTTGGATGCCAATAAAACCATCGAACACACTCCTCAAAAGCATCAATCAACTTGTTCTGATCTAGTAAAATGTCCCATCTTTCTTCACTCACCAGCTGCGGAAGGGAAAAAAAAGTCTTTGGAATCAGTGTACAGAACTGGATTAAAATACCCAAAGTGATTTTTTTTTCCTTTTGTGTCAGACATTGGATGGCTCTCCCTCAGAATTGAAAGTCTGTGTAGCTCGCACCTTTTTTGATTCATTCACACGTGAAATGCCTGCTCTGTGCTTTTATAGCAAGTTGAAACAGGAAGTAAAACTCCCAACTGTCTCAACATGTCTGGACTTGATTTCCACACACCACATAGTTGCAAAGCTCAGCCTAATCCTAAACTAACCCAAAATGTGAAGTAAAAAAAAAATCAGAAAACGAACCTTCACATCTGTTCAAATGAAACTCCATTTCAACAACAAATGTGTGCTCAGACTAAATGGGTGTTTAAGCCATACTGTCACTGAACTGTGACTTATCAGAAACAGAACAGAGAAACAGGAAAAGGGTCAAGACAATTCCAGGACACAACCAGTTATTATAATCAACTCTTGACACATCTTTCTGAAAACAAATATTTTCTTGACCAGTAAAATATTTTTATGTGTCAGCCTAGTAATTTGGAGTATCACCAAATGCCCCTTGTACTTAGAGGTGGCATAACACTGATTTTTCATGTTTTGTGGGTGAAACATTTAACTCTTTTCCAGCAGGAGAGGCTCACTGCAAGAGAGAAAGCGCAGGGCCAGAACAGCAGTGGCAAGCAGGGCTGCACATTAAGGAAGTAATGGATAAATTCAGAGATGACGTCGTTTGGAGCATGGTATCTCTGCGATTTCAGTCTTCATTAGCCCCAGGGCGTGTTTTCACATGGACACCCCGTGCACTCCCACCCCTAAGGGCTCTCCCTTACTCCTTACACCCGTTCACATTTCCAGCCCAGGGCTCCCAAGGACGGCCACAGCAGGCACGGACACCTGGGCAGCGCTGCGGGCTCCCAGGCCGGGGCTTGAAGGTCGCTGCCAAGCCGGACCTCCTGCACCGAGCCGGGCTCGGGCGCCGAGGCCGCAGGGTGGCTTCCCCAGTACAGAGAGGAGCAGCCTCAGACGTGGCTCCATTCCCGGCCAGAAGGGCCCCCGCCCCCCACGGAAGCTGAAGGCACCACTGATGGCATCCCGCCCGCTCCGCCCCGGGCTCCCGCAGAAATCCTGAGAGCCCCTGACGGCCCTTCCGCCGGCAGAGATCCGAGCGGCCGCTGGGCCCGGCCCGGACACGGGGCCGCGCGGCTCCGGCCCACAACGCAGCGGGGCCGGCGGAGAAGCCACGCGGGGCGAGCGAGGGAGGAGAGGGAGGAGAGGGAGGAGGGGCCGGTGGCGGGCGGGCCCGGCGGGCTGGGAGCTGTAGTCCGCTGCCACCCACCGCTGCGCAACCGGGAGCGGAGGAGGACTACAGCGCCCAGGGTGCCCCGCGGCAGCCCCGCCCCGCGCTGACTTGTGCAGCACGTTGTCCGGCTAACGCGCCCCGCGCCCGCTCCGCCCGCAGCGCCCCGGCCAGCGGCGGCTCCGCCGCTCCCATCGCCCGGCACGGCAGGTCAGCGGGGATGGGGGGCAGCTGCGCTGCCGCGTCCTTCCGGGCCGGGGGGCGGCGGGGCCGTGCTGGGGCCGACCCTGGTCGTGGCGGGCGCGTGCAAGGGGAAGCGGATGGGGGTGCCGCGGCTCTCTCGGTGCCCCGCAGGAGGGGAGGGGGCTGCGAGCGGCGCGGCCGTGTCCCCTCGCTGCTCGCCCTTGGCACGCACCCGGCCCTGCCCCGCCAGGTGCCGGTCCGGAGGTGCTGCCGGGCAGCGCCCGCTCGGGCAGGGAGGTGCCGGGGCGCGGCGGCCCTGCTCGCTCCCGTTGCTGGAAGCGCTCCCCGGGCCTGGCGAGAGTTGCAGCCGGGGCTGGTCGGGCGCTGCCCCGCCGATGACCCCGCGGGCGGCGGGGCCGAGGGGCCTCTCCTCGCGAGCTCCGCCTCGCCGCGGGCGGGCTGAGGCCATCGGCCCCGCTCGAGGGGCGAGAGGAGGCCGGTGCCCGGTGCCCGGTGCCCGCCGCCTCCCGGGGCGGCCCGCGAGGAGGCCCGAGCTGCCCTGCCCCCTGCCCTGCCGGCCGGGGAACTGCAGCCGGGCAGGAAACCTGGGGGAAAATGCGGCTCTGGGGCCGGTTGTGAGGTGTCGGGCCCGCGTGTCTTCAGCTCCTTCGTTACGGCTGTTCACTGGTTTGGGGGTTCACGGACGTGGCACAACACTCCTGGTCCAGATGTTTGGTGATAAGAGCGTGGGATTTGTTTGGTTCTGGCGAAGAGCTGCGGAAAAGAGACTCACAGTTTTTCTTCTTTTTTTTTTCGTCTCTAAACAGTTGTGGCTTTTTCTGAATTCACCTCTGAAAATAGTTCAAATTAACCTAGCTCTTGAACATAACTCGTGTCACAGGCATAACCTGGGCTCTTCTCTTGAGGAAAACGCATGTACTGATGCAGATGTCCCTATAACAGAGGTGTTTATTTTTGCTAGCTTTCCGGAAGAAAGAGAGTATTTTTCTTCAGTAAAACTTTGGATTAGTTGCAAGTGGTGGGTTGGAAAAGTGAGAGAACGGGATAGTCTTTTACAAGTTAGATGCTGTTTCTGAAATGTGGTAGTGACACTACTAGTTGAAAAAAATACCCAGGGTGTCTGGAATGACACTTCTCCATTTTGTAGAGTTATGTATCTGTGCAACTACTGTCCACCTCATAAATGGAGCTATTCCTTCTTAGAAAGCTAACAGAGTAAAGCAAAAAAAAAAATTTAAAAACCCAAACCGAACAGATTCCAGGGGTTTCTCGTCTGTATTTTAGTAGGGGATAGATCTTACATATTAGGGGAAAAACGTATCCATTTAATTATTCTAAGCTAAATGAGTTTATTAATTAAAATATCAGGGTTGTGGCTGTGGCACTGGTTTGTGCCCTGCTGTCAGTGGCAGTAGACTTTCAAGATTCAGTAACTTGAATTGACTATTGTAAATTTAAATTTTAGGTTGCTTATTGTAAATTTCAGTCCTCACAGTGTCTGGCACTCTGGCATCTTAACTGTACACCTCTTGGATATTGTGTAGCTTGGTGCTAGAAGAGTTCGATTGATTTTTCAGTATATTCTTTCTTCCATATGGTAAAAATGATGAAACACTGCTGCTGCTGCCACCACAACTGTGAATGAACCACGTGGTATTGCCATCTATTTGTGGGAGAGTCATACGAGTGCTTTTTTTAAAAGAATACTTTTTGGAAAGCATCTTCTTTTTCCTTATTTGCTATTCAGGAAAAGTGCAGAGAGATTTGGGGCAGTCTTTGAAAATGTAGAAATGAGAGCAGGCCAGAGATAAGTGTGCTCCAGATTTAATGGGAGTGGTGTGTAACTGTGTCTGTCTGAAGTGATATCGCAGCATGCGCTTTGCTAGCCAGTGCCAGTAGGAAAGAAGGATTCTGTAGCTCTCCTTGTCCTGTCAGGAGACAGGACACTGGCTGTCTTTCATAGATGATTTAGTACAAAATCTGACCAGTATATTCTTCTGGTGATAGTTGTTACTAGATTAGAAACATATTTGCAAATACCTCTGTGACTTGAATCTGAGATCAGACCTTCAGTTATTGAATGCTTTTTTTAAAGAGCCATTCAAATTTCAGGTGGTTTGAACACGTTAGTTAATACTGTGGTTCTGTATTTGAACTTAAAACTTTTGTAGTGAAAACTCTTTTTTTCCCCTTCCTAATAAAGGACATGGGGAACATAATGTTAATATTAACCACAGTTTATAGATTTGTATGAAAACGTGCATGCACTCAGTGACAAGTTCTCTTCCTGTACACTTCTTTTTCTCATATTAAAAAAAAAAAGTAGAGGAGCTCTTTTCTACTCCTGCCTCCTTCCTTCCCTTGCCTTTAGTTGACCTGCTTTGCAGTTTTGATTGAAATCACTGAGGGATGCAGGATCTTAGCATGTCCACATGCAAGAATTTAAATGTCCTGATGACCCTGCATATCAAGCACTGTGCTGGAGCTCCGGGAGTGTCCCTCCAGTGGGTAAGCCCTTCAGGCTGTCTGCTGAATAGCTCTGTGTCTGTTGATAGTGCAACGTCCTGCTCTTATGTTGAGAAGTCTGTCTATCTCAGGAAGGGTGTGCATGCTTCTGGGAGAGAGCAAGAGCCTATACCACATCTGAACAACACCATGACTGCTGGTGAAATTGAAGAAAGTGTCCAATCACCTGTGAGCTGCATCTGGAGATCCTGGTCTTCCCTTGCTAGGGCTGCATATCTTGCATGTTGCACTGGTAGCTGTCCTTCAGAAGGACAGCAAGACAGCTGGTTACAGTGCAGCCTGTAAAGAAGGCCAGTGTGTGAGGGATCAGGAGTTGCTGAGGGGTTTTCTTGTTTCTTGTGACGCAGCAGATAGTCATGGAAATAACGATGTTGTTTGTTGGTGGTTTTTTATATATATATATATATCAGTATCAGGAATAGTGTGGCCAGCAGGAGCAGGGAGGTCATCCTTCCCCTGTACCTGGCACTGGTGAGGCCACACCTTGAGTGCTGTGTCCAGTTCTGGCCCCTCCATTTGAGAAGGACTTTGGGACGCTGGAGCGCGTCCAGAGGAGGCAACGAGGCTGGAGAGGGGCTGGGAACACAAACCCTGTGAGGAACAGCTGAGGGAGCTGGGGGTGTTTAGCCTGGAGAAAGGGAGACTCAGGGGTGATGACCTTATCACTGTCTACAGCTCCCTGAAAGGTGGCTGTAGTCAGGTGGGGGTCGGTCTCTTTCACCAGGCAGCAACTGACAGAATGAGAGCACACAGTCTCAAGCTGTGTCAAGGGAAATATAGGTTGGGTATTAGGAAAAAGTTTTTTACAGAAAGAGTGATAAAGTTCTGGAATGGTCTGCCCAGGGAGGTGGTGAAGTCACCATCTCTGGATGTGTTTAAAAAAAGACTGGATGTGGCACTCAGGGCTGTGGTTTAGTTGAGGTGTTAGGGCATGGGTTGGACTCGATGATTTTTAAGGTCTCTTCCAACCTAGTCATTCTGTGAATTCTGTGAATATACTGAACTGGTTAGGTGCAGAGTCCTTTACAGGTTAAATGAATGGTGCAACAGCTGGATGGACTTGGAAGTAGAACAGCTTTCCTGTGAGTGTGTCGATAGTACTGACTTGTTAGTATTATCAGGAGGCTTCTGTGACTGCAGGCTGGAATTTCCTACTCTGGAGCTTTCTCTCTGGAGAGTTTTTCTTCAGTTCTCTGCCACAATAGAGCTGTATTTCTTTACTTGTTGCCAGAAGATGGGCTCATGTCATGTAACTGCTTTCAGCTTTGTGTTCACATAATGATTTTGAAAGAGTAGGTCAGCTTGTTCACAGATAGTGTTTGGAGAGTAGGATGAAAGGGACAGGCAGAAGAACACCACTGATAAGTAATGTGCTTGGCAGTTGGGCAAAATTATTTGTCCTCTGAAATCCCAATTTTAGCATCATAGAGATTGTGTTTCAAAATGTTTATAACAAGAGTGAACTTTTGGTACTTTTGAGATGCAGCTTCTGCCTGTTTCAGCAGACAGCCACTGACACCACAGAACTTCTTCACTTGTTTGCTTTGCTTGCTGCTTGTAGGTAATGAACAGAGTGGAAGAGCTGCTTCTTGTAGAACTCCATACACATGCAGCAGTTGTGCTATTTCCCTCCTGTTCTGCTTGGGAGTGTTTTGCAGAGGATTTTCCAAAACCAGAATTATCTCTTTGTTCATAGCTTTATGTGGCCTGGAGGGAGATGTACTGATGTCTTACCCCAAGCTGCTGGATACAGGAAAGTCTAATAAAATTATTTTGGTTCTAGATCTGTGTTGAATTCACATAATTCACATTGGAATGCAATAGGAAAGTGACTTGAATAGATGTGTAGGTTCTAAAAAACTGTCAGTTTCTGAGTGCCTGTCCAGACTTGAGCCACATCACTGTGGTCTTTCTGTCCCATGTTTCTAAATTTAGCAGTATATTTATAATCTCTGCAGCCTCTTAAAAGAGTAGGGATTTGGGCTAATGTTTGTTCATAAATCTGCAATGCAGTGCATTAGCATCCTGATTCACCTCATACTTACTCATTACATCAAGTAGCCCCAGTCAGTGTAATTAGCAATAACTTGTAAAACCACAGTGCATATGAGAATGCCTTCTTGTCTTTCACTGATAAATGTGTTTTTAGTGTCCCAGGCCACATATTCTCATGTTTCAACACCTCCTTTCAAGCAAAATTGATGTAGTTGTCTTTGACTTTTATGTTTTAACTACCAAAGCAAGCAAATGAATATTGACTCTAGTGTGCAGGTACCTGAGTTTAGGCTGCATATGTCTGCACAGTTCCTTTTGCAGGAAAACCTCATTAATGCTCAGAGGGTAAAAATATGCCTTTTGAAATTTGTGAACTTCTGAGTCATGAGAAACCAGAGCCATGCTCTATAACCATCTGTGATTACAGAACCAGTTGCTCAGTTGAGTTTCAAAGGCGTGGGTTTGTGTCAAAGAGATAACATGCAATATGTGGAGTAGGTCACCTTGGTGATAATTTTGAAATACATTCCAATTTCTGAATTTGTGGCTGTTACATTAATTGGTAGACAGGTCTCCATGGATGCATCCTTCTGAGTATGAACAGGCTATCAACAGAGTAGACACCATTTGGAGCTGATGATTGTTTGTAAACATTTGTGAGATTTCTGTGCATAAGTATGGAAAAAACCTCATCAATCTCAAATACTCTGTCTATGTTGCAGAGCATGAGACTTAAGAGGTTATCTGTTATTTTGGTTTTGCCTTCTTAGTAAGTTAAATGTTGAGCATGGAAGGTGCTCTGTTAGGTATTTCAGACAGTAAGTGAAGAGTGCAACAGTTTGTCAGTGGGAGAAAATTTTGGTCTGTATCTTCTGAAGTACTGATATGCCTCTTCTGTTTACATAAAATAAGTGATCCTGTTAAACAGTAGCAGTATTCAAGTGAGATGTGCTTATGCAGTGCATAATATGAATGTAAAGTGTACAGACTATACCAGCTAAATCAAATATCCATTGCTAGTGAAATTGCAGGTTTAGAGGATGAAAGAAACACAGCACTCTTAATGCATATAGATGCAGATAAGTTTTTAGTTGCTGCATCTCATGCCAAGCTGATGGAACCTGTGTTCTGGCCGGGGATGCTGGTGTTAGAGGGCTCACACACGAGTCTGTGACATAGTCTTTTGTGTGTGCCTGTGGCTTATGTCCAGTGCAGGGCAGTTTTGGCTCAGCTGTGAGGTGTGCTGTATTCTCACAGGAGGACTCCCACCTTATTGTTCAGTACCTTGCTCTCAAATTCAATCCTCAGCCTATCCCTTGTCTTTCCCACAGCAACTTTAGAGGAACAAGGATGGGTGGTGGTGCCTTGTTAGGAAGGAAGTGCTGTGCTGTGGGGTGTGTGGGGATCGTAGAAGGACCAATGATTAAAAAGAAAGGAAAATTCAGATTGCAAAATTGAAATGCTTTGAAAGTTCCAGGAGCCTTCTAACTGCTTGTTTAGCTACCAGAGGTCAGATTTGTAGACATACTTAAGCATTCATATACCTCAGTTAGTTATTTGTAAACAGGAACATACATACAGTGCTATCTCAGAGGCTACAGGAGTAACACTGTGATTAACACAAGAGATGTGGGTACTTACTGCAATGTTAATGAATACTGTAGCTATCAAAAGCACTAATAGATACTTTTAGATTTATTTGTTGAGGAGGTCAAACACAGAAATTTTTGCCTGTTCCTTTCATAAAAGGTGGAACAAGGTGTAGTTTGGTGACTCCTTTCCTAGTTTCTTTACTAGCTATTCTGATGCGGGTGCAGCACATAGAAAATACAGAGCAATTATGAGACTATGGACAACTTTTATTTCCCTCTTGCAGTGTCAACATGTTGAGGAAACAAAGTGCTGCTTCTGGATTTCTGTATAGCTCAGAAGGAGGAAAGCATCCAATAAAAATCTTGTTAAAAAATAGCTGACTATGTTGTTTTATGGGTAGGAGCATGAGAGGTTTTTTGAGAGCTTTTTTATCCATTCAGTTGGATCACTGTTTGAAGGAAGCAAATTTAGGCAAGATATTAAAGGAACAAGTTTAGCCCTTCTGTAGGAGGATACTGTAATGAATTGTCTGTGTGATGTTTGAATTTTCTCACTGAAATTAAACAGGAAAGGGCCTTTTGTTCTTTAACTTGCCTTGCTAGAAGCTGATTTGTGAGTGCATGTACCTCTTGTGTTCTTGAGACTGCAAGCTAGGAGAGTTTCAGATGCCTAAATATAAAGCTGGAACCGAAACACTTCGGTTGACTAAGGCTATCAAGTATGAAAAATGAGTTCATGAGAAGATTTTGTGCAAAGAAGTGCTGCTGAAGCTGGTTTATGTTAGGAAAGCTGGAGGGCTGATGTGAAACAGCATGGTAGGGAGTTCTTGCTGCCTCTGCTTTGCCAGTGTCTGTGCAGGGTAAGTAAGCATTGCTAGAAAATGTTGAACTTTCCTGTGTGTTCCTTTCTGAACTTGCTATTTTGGGGGGGAAGAGAAAAATGCCCATGTGCATGGGAAAAATGCAGCCCCTCTTTGGCAGTACTTTTCTCAATAGCTGGCTGTCCTGTGTGTGCTGTAGAAACAAGAGCTTGAGAGGAAATAGGTGCCTATCAATAGAGATGAGTAGTGGCTAAATTCTAGGTTTGCAGTTTATTTGGTCAAAAATTCCTGTTTGGTTGCCTAGGTATTTTAAGAGTTGAAAAAAGGGCTTTATTTTTACACATATGTATAAACAACAATTTTTAATGGCCCAGTGAATGGCAGGTCCCCACAGACTAACAAAGATGCAATAAGCACAAGAATTCCATTTGCCTGGGAAAAAGGTGTTTGAGGTGGAGATTCAATCATCATTCAATCATCAATCACCCCTCCTTGTTTGTTCTAGCTCCAGTACTACTCCTGGTAGTACTCCAACCAGGAGAATGAATCCCTGATTAAGACAGTCTCCTGGCAGATAAGAGAACAGAAATACTTCCTAATCTCTGATCTTTATGGGTGCCTGAAAGCTGAGTCTCCCAGTGCATCTGAAAGAAGTGCACTGTCATGTCTGAGATTTTCAGTATCTCACAAGGGGCTCTTCCAGGTCTTTGAAGTAGCTGGAGGAGGGGAATTTGATTGGTTTCACATGTTCGTGCCAAATCTCATGGAAAGTAGAACTTGAGGTTATGAGATACTGTGCTATACATATTATGGAACACTGTAAATAATTGTCTGAACAGGTTTTTTTTGTTTGTGTCTTTTCAGCTTGGGATTGAATTTCCTTCTGTTCCCTGGCAAGTTCTGTGCACTGCCTCTT
This sequence comes from Emberiza elegans, assembly GCA_024865655.1. NCBI lineage: Eukaryota > Metazoa > Chordata > Aves > Passeriformes > Fringillidae > Emberiza > Emberiza elegans. The sequence continues at coordinate 34,880,302 of JALJVW010000910.1, read as the reverse complement.
TTTCACAAGCACCTCATCTAATCTTAGTGATCTTTTTCTCCTAAAGGAGCAGTGCTGTGTGTTGCACCTCTGAATGACTGTGAGGTTCCCTGCTTGCCAAAATAGTTTAAAATTCACCTGTGGGTGAACAAGCACAAACAAATAAGATATAAGATGCCTTGTTGTCTTGTGTCATTTTTTTAGGGAAGTAAACTTTAAACAAAAAAAAAAAAAGCCCAGAACACAGGTTTGAAAATTAAACTCCAAGAAATTTTGAAATGCATGGATGTAAATTGTTCAAATGATGCCAGAATTTGATCTGAATTGGCCCCTTTTCTTGCTACTGGACATGGTGAAAGGAAGTGCATACAGATTTGAGCACTTCAGTTGGTTATCTATATAACAGCAAGATACATTTGGTCTTCTTTCAGAGGCTTCAAATTATATTTCAAATATCATAGCACTCACATACCTTCTGTGAATATATATAAGTACAAGGATAGTGTCTTTCACATGGATGAACTAGATCAGCCTGGAGTCCAAGGTATTTGACTAATTCCTAAATACATGGACTTTTGCCTGTGCTGCTGAGGAGGATGCTGCTAGCTGAGTACCCAGCCTTGCCTGTACTCTGGTGAGTCTAGAAACAGGTCTTCTGCATGGAAAATTTCAAATGTAACTTGAGCAGATCTAAGCACCTGAAAACAAGGGCATAAAATCCTGGATTGGAAGGGATCTTCAAGATCATCTAGTTCCAGCCTTCCTGCAGTTGACAGAAGCACCTGTAACTAGACCAGGTTGCTCCAAGCTCCATTCAGACTGGCCTTGAACTCTCACAGGGTTAGGGCATCCACAGCCTCTTTGGGCAACCTCTTCCAGTGCCTCACCACCCTCACAGTAAAGAATTTTTTTCCTGATATCTAATTTGAAACTACTCTCTTTCAGTTTGAAGCAATTCCCCCTTGTTCTGTTACTACAGCTCTTGTAAAATGTCCCTTTCCATGGTTTCTGTGGACTCCCTTCAGGTACTGGAAGGCTGCAATTAGGTCACCCCAAAGCCTTCTCTTTTCCAGGCTGAACAAACACTATTGTCTCAGCCTTTCCTTGCAGGGGAGGTGCTCTGGCCATCTAAGCATCATGGTGGCTTCCTCTGGACTCAGTCCAACACGTCAGTGTCCTTCCCTTGCTGGGGACCCCAGAACTGGTTGCAGCACTGCAGGTGGGGTGTCACCAGAGCAGAGGAACAGAATCATTTCCCTCTCCCTGCTGGCCTCGCTGCTTTGGATGCAGCCCGGGACACAGCTGGCTTTCTGTGCTGCAAGTGCACATGGCCAGGTTGTGTCCAGCCTCTGGTGCACCAGCACCCCCAGGTTCTCCTCAGCAGGGCTGCTCTCAGTGCCTTCATCCCCAGCCTGTATTGATAATGGGGGGTTGCCCCAGCTCAGTGCAGTACCAAACCTCATGATATTCCCATGGGCCCACTTGTCCTAGAGGAAAATGGTAGCAGACTTGCCTGTCATTGTGGCTGCACATTCTTTCATCTGGCCATGGAAGTATTGTTCCATGGGTTCCCTGCAGAGGCTGGAGCTGAAAGCTGCAGTGAAACAGTGAGCTGGAAACAGTTTGTTTTTTTTCAAAGGTATAGGTCAGTTAAAAACCAGTGCTAGTTAACTTGAGTAAAGTTCAAAGGAGATCTCTCCCCCACCAGTATCAGATGTAAAATTTAGTTAGTAGTGAGAATGGGATGATGTTTTCTAAAATGTCACTTGGTGGGAAAAAATACCATGTAGTGCTTCTGTAGAGGAGTCTATTTTTAAAACAAAACTTGCACTTCATTAGTTTGAAGAGTAGTCTGTAGATAAGAGACATATTTTCAAATGCCAGCAGACCTTAGTCAAGCTTAGAACCTTGGGTTGTATTTAGGGCCAGCTGATTCACTGACAGGAAAACATTGTGGTATTTTGCACACAAACCAATTGAGAACCAAGCCTGGAGCTGAGCATCAGAGTATTGGTACACTCTGAGTGATGCTGTAGTTGAACAAGTATTTTCTTAAAGGGCAGTTGGTTTCAGCATCTCTGCTTCATGCTATTCCTCAAGTTTTGGTGCTGCAGTTCTTCCTGCAGCTGTTTAATCATCTGAATGATTAAAAATGCCTTGGTAGAGTGGAGGGGAAAAAGTGGTGTTTTTTAAACTGAGCCTGCTTTCCAGTGTGGTTTACTGTCTAAGCCAACAAGTAGTTAAGCCAGTCTCTCAGAGACAGGACAGGATAAAAAGAGGTGCTGAGTTTACTTAACCCTGCAAAACTGAGAGACTGTCTGGAGTGAAGTGTCTGTGGGCTGGTGTGTCCCAGTCAGGTTGCAAGTGTCAAGGCAAGGGTTTCCTTCTGCTGTACTGGTTTAGATCTGTCCACACTTGTAAATTGGGGGAATACTGAAGCAGAAGAGCAGTTAAACTTCACCTGCCATTTCAGCTTACTCTGAGACCCAGATTTCCTTGACTTGAGTCCTTGGAAGGCAGGAAGGTCCTGGTTTTAAAATTGTGCCTTGTAGAACAACCACTGGAGTGATTATGTTGCCTGTGCAGACTTCTTGCATGTTTTTGAATAGTTTGTTTTAATGAACCTCTTGGACTGTGTGCAGTGTGTATTTTTTTGTTTTGTTTTGTTTTAATGAGGTATTTGCCTCGCAGCTCAGTAGTTGTGTCTGTAGCTGTTGCCTGCTCAAGCTGTGGGAATCTGTTGGGTTTCATGGGGATTTTGCTCTAGAGACCATGCAGAAGCCAGGATTTTGGCCACTCTGCTTTTTTCTTGCCCAGCCTGCAGCTGTGATCTTGGGTTTGCTGGCTGACCATGAGCTGTGGACAGCGAGAGGACATGAAATCCTGCAATCCCTCTGCTGCATGGTGGGAGATGTGCCATGGACAAAATTATACTCACTTGCTTCATACTGCCCAGGCAAATGCTCTTTTAAAGAAATGTATTTTAAGCAAAGCTAGAAAGTAAAACGGCTTCCTAGAAACCAGAATGCAGAGCACTGATCCGACTGCAGGAGACTTTTGTATTTGGGGAAGGGGGAAGCTCGCCATCACATTTGTGTGCTGAAGTATCCTGGCACCCAAATGCCAGCCAGCTTTTCTCCAGCCTCATCTGACCACAGCGCAGGAGCCAGACTTGTCTGTCCATTCCTCAGAGAGGGACTGCAAATGTATTCCATGAGTAAGTTGTTCAGGATTGCTCTCTATTTAATAAAATAAAACACTGATCACATGTACTGTGAAATAGCTCAGATGGAGGTAGCACAAAATGCTGTAGTAAAGAAGCAGCACTTTCTTTCAGTGCATCAATATTAGTGGATGGCAGTAAGAATAAGCAGGATGAGCAGCACTAGTCATGCATTCAGTGTCTTGTGTAATCACCTCAGAGTACCACCCAATTCCAATCACAGCACTCTGCCAGCAACAGGGAGAACTTTGGACTTTTAAGATTTCTTCATCCCTATTGTTAAACTAAAACATGGAAACCATTCAGTAAGGGTTTGAAAACCTAATATCATGGGTTTGTCACACAGATACTAGCTGGCTGATCTTCTAACCCTGGCATACTTATAAATATATGTGGTCACATGATGCAGATAAAACAACATGTATGACTATAGTTGAAATTAAGATTGTGACTGCTCTCATAATGTTCTGTGCAGCAGTAAAATACCAGAAATATAGATGATTCCTAGAATCTGCCTAAAAACTGTCTTGATGCAGTTGATATGTACTAGACAGAACTACTGACTAAGTTGAACAAGATTTTTGCTGTTGCAGAACCTGTTCTCTGGCTTGAACCACCTCAAGAAGCATACTGAAACAGGCTGGTTTTACCTGGGGGAGTTGCTGTTGTTCTGGTTCTCTTAATAGCAGTAGAATTGAAGAGGTGACATTTGTGTCTCTTCACTTTGCTGCTTTTATTACTCAACCTTTATGGGAGACTGTAGAGACACATATATTGGTTTCCTCCCCCGGACAGTTCTTGAGCAAATATTCTGGGTTATGCCAATAATTTTTAATTCTCTCCCATTTGTTTTTACTTCTTGCAGTTCTTGTGTGATTGGTGAAAATAAGCCTACGTTGCAGGAATGCAAGAGGAGCAACAGCCTGAGGTAGGGCTTGGAGATGAAGGTTGTATCTCAGTACAATTGCAGGGAAGGTCAAGAGTGAATCTGCCAGGTTCTTCCACTTATTTTTGGGCAAGTTCTGCAAAGTCTTAGGACTGAGAATGCCAGTGTGAGACCCCTTTAAAAATGGGGATGGAGAGCTGAGTGCTATTTTTCTTGATACATTAGGTACTTTTCAGGTTCTCTTTCCCTCCAGTTGCAGAAGCTAAAATGGGTCTTTTCTATTATTCTATTTGCAAGTGAGGAATTGCATAAAATCGCTTAACCTATGAGATTAAACCTTTAGGAGGAAAAAGGTTTTGTGAGTAAATTACAGAAATTGATTATATACAAATAATCTCATTGTACATGGCTGAAGTTCCTTACCAAATTAAACTGAGATACTTTTTCTGTCCTTTCTGTTCCTTTCCTTCTTCTTTCATATCCATGTATATCAAAACCTTTTTCTGGTATAATAGGTGAAACTCAGGACATTTTTGTCCTATGAAGTATAAGAATGTCAGTTCTTTTGTCCTGTTAATAAAAAAAAAGGACAACAGATTCCTAACATGGTGGCTTAGTGCTGTGCTCATTGCAGTGTTGTGATGTTGTGATGACAATGCCAGCACAAGTGATAGGATTAATTCCATATGTTACAGATGGATAAATTTTTCCAAAATATTGTTGTGACTAGACTTAACGTATGCAAGCAGTAGTCAAGCCATATGTTGTGATCAAAAGCTGAGCTGGTGTTAAATTAGATTTGTGAATGTAATTGCAATTTGCAGTATAATTGCAGTTTGCAGTTGTCAATGAACAGACTTCTGCTTTGTAGTGAAAGGATGTGTTGCTGTGACTATTTTAAACTTTGCAGTATAAAGCTGCTGTATGTTTTGAGTTTAGTCCATGAAATGTATCATAAATTTTTCCTTGCCTTCAGTGGGGCCACAGTAACACTCAGGAGTTATTTTCTCAAAATTCCTGTTTGGCATTATGGAATGCAAGACGAAAATAATTACTCTTATAAAAAGCTCTTAACATTTGGGTGTGCTTTGTCCAGCCTTGTTTTAAACCTTACCAGGTTAAGTACAAAGTACATAAACCAGTCATTTTAGCTAAAAAGCTGACATCCATCAGGAGAGGTTGGCTGCCTGCTTGCTGAATCATTAATATTTTCTTTCCTTTGGAAATTATGTAAATGATGATGGGTTCTCATGCCGTCTCTAACTTTTTGACTTAATATTGTTCAGAAATTCCAAATTCTTCCAATATTCATCCTGATTAAACTTTGAATTAAGGTAGTTGCCTAAAGGTAGTTTATAATTTACCTTTCCCTTACTCCTGAGTCTTTTCTGCACTAACTCTGCCTCTCTGGCTTGAATGACATTGGCTGAGTGACAGGAATTATTTAAATTCTATGCACGGGTTTTAAAACCTGCTGTTAAATTAAAAATCAGAAAGGCTTTTGTTACCCGAAGACCTGTATCACATACTTCTAGGGATAATATCGAAGAGTCAGTCTTTGTGAATCTTTTCAATTGCCTTCTGTTCCTTTAGAGAGCAAAACTCTGCAGGTGCCTTGTATCTTTGATTTCTGATATGTATAAAGTCAACATGTGCATGAATTTTTTAAGATTTGATGTGCATATTGCATAATTACCTTATTCTAACAAATACTTGGCCTGACTCTTCTAGAATGGATGTGTTTAGTCTTGTGAGTACTGATTAACTTTGTCAGACTTCTGACAGACTAATGCTGACTGCTAGTTGAGTCAAATCGTATAAAATAATCAGTGCACATTTTAGTTTTCAACACAAAATGCTGTAGTATTGTAGTAGTGTTAGAGATAAATTTGTTCTTTTTATCCAGAATCCCATTTTAAAACTCCATGTCAGGTATTAATATTATCTCTTAAAATAGGCATGAAATAGTCCATTGTTAAGATTTCTATCTCATACTCAGGTAAAATAGGAAAACTATTTTCCTATTACTAGGAAAAAATAGTTGGAAAATCACAGATATTTTGGACTGTGACACTGCTTAAATTATTTACTTGCTTGGGTATTATTGGTAGGTTCAAATTGAGTAAACTCACAAAGGGAAAGATGTATTGAAATATTTCATTATAATTCCCAGCCTCCTTTTGAATTTGTTTCATACAGGCTGCTGCAGATCCAATGTCGTCCTCTGATGCACAGGAAGATGGCCCAAAGGGAGCGTCAAGTATATCACAGAATATCTGTATGTTTCTGGTTGGACTGGGGAGGGTGATCATTCTGGAAGGGGTATTCAACTAAATGTCCTTGCCTTTTCCTTACCTAAAAAGGACAGGGCTGTTGGCAAAAAAAGGAGATGCTAGTGAAGACATAGCTGATTTAATCTGTTCTTGATTTGTTTCAAGGCCCAGTTGTGTAAATCAAGTTTAGAAAGAGCTATGACATGTAGATTGTCAGTTTGCTGATCCCATACTTCCAAAAGTAAATATTTTTAGATTTAATAGATACACTCAGCTATTGTTTTAAGCTTAGCTCTTGCTTTCTAAGCCAGTGATGCATGAGTATATGTTTGCTTTGACAGTCTGGCATCTAGTGATATGATGGTGATGAGTTGTCCCAAATGGAAAGCTTTGCTCATGCTAGCATGATAATGTTTTGGCAAGCCTGCAGGATGTGGCAATAGAAGTATTCCAACCAAAACTGTCTTGTGAAGCCCAGGAAGAGTATCTTTTCTTACCTGTTATTGGTAAGATCAGATAATGACAGGCATTTCTTTCTCAAGAGGAAAAAGCAAAGGCTTCTCAGGATTTACTTTATCTGTATTGATACACTGTTGTGGTATTAGTGTATCTGGTGCTCATTTATAACAATAGGAGCATTCAGATTGTGCTTTCTGGCAAATAATAGGCTCTGAACCACCTTAGGGCAAATTAGTGTGTAACAATAACACTGCTGAATAATTCCTAGGGATCTCAGTTTCATGGGAGCAAACAGAGCCTTGACTAAAACTATACAGACCTAAAGAAGCAGATTAATTATTTATGTGGCTGTTTTTCCAGATATAGAAGTTGGTTCAATAAAAACCATAGCTTCTCCTGAGAATGTTTTCCTTAATTGTGTCCTTAAATTATAACATCTGGTGCTTACCACTATCACATTTTTTCTTCACATGAAACATTATTCAGTCCAGTACTGAGTATATATGTGTGAGGTGAAAGCTTGAAAAGTAAATAGAAATTACACCCTTTAAGGGTTACCAAATATGTAGAAACAACTTTCAGTTGGGAGAATCTGAATCATAAATGTCTTTAGACTAGGAAAATATTTGAGACAGGTATTATGCACACTTCCCCATGTATTTATCTTCTCCATTAGGCATCCACTTTTGGCCATAGTGGGAGGTGGGATATTTGCTTAGATGGGTTTTTGTTCATTTGCTATGGCTGCTTTTATAATTAAGTGACTGCGAGTGCTACAAATGCAACAGCCTTATCTCTACTTCCTTTTTCAGTCATGTTTTTCTTACCTCCTCCTCCTCAGCATCATCATCTGTTTTGGCAGCAACATTGCCATAGTTCAGGCAGTACTGATTGCAGCACACCATATTCTTGGGTGTTGACCATAAAGTAGCAGGTTGCTCAAACGCTAAGAAGGATGTTGAAGGGTTGCTTTTGGTTTTTTGGTTTAGGTTTTCTCTTTTGTTTGGTTGATTTTCTTCTAATTTGGTGGGATTTTTGTTTGGTTGGTTTTGGTTTGGGGTTTTTTTTTTGTTGTTTTTTTTTTTTTACATAAAGTCTTACAAGATTAGTATTTGTGGGACGCAGCTGGGGCCAGAGCCACACAGCTAAACCAGATTCATAAAATGAATGTGTGGTAGGAGGCTGTAATTTATCTGCATCTTTGACATCCTGCCTACAAACTGTTCACTAATCTTTTTTTTTTTTTTTTTTTTGTTCCCCTGGGCTTATGATCCTATTCCAGCCTTCTGGAGACCACTTGAGACTTCTGCTAACTTGTGCAGCAGCTTGCCAGAGAAAGAGAGTTGGTTGGAAACAAAACTCTGCTTTCCTGCTTGATACTTTTTTTCCTAAGATGCATTACAGCTTTAAGATGACTCATTCAAAACAACTTTAGTTTCTCATTGATAAAGAGTTAAAGCTTCTCTGTCTGTTCAATGAGGCTACCTGGCAATGAGCATCTGTGACAAAGCTGATAGATCCTCCTGTTTTCCATGCAGGAAGCTTGATAAAGAGGAGCTAAACTCACTTTGTACCATTTTGATATTAAATACTTGTTGAATCTAGGGAAGAATGGTTGGATTCCTGACCTAAATATCTCCTGAGGTTTAATTTTCCTGTGTACTGATCCCTGGTGTGTTAATCCCAGAACAGGCTAATTTTGGTACTGTAGGTATCCTATATGTGCCAATATGTGGAGGTGACTTCACCATCATATTCACACCAGTGTCCATGTGTTGCTATCGTTTATATAGATAAGAATCCCAAAATTGAACACTTTGGGTTTAGAATTTTAAAAATGCTTTTTTTTTTCTTTTTCTCTAATTTAGTGTATACCTTTTCTAAGTATTCTTTGCTTCTCTGTCCACCTCACCTGCCACACAGCTTCTCTCTTTCCCTTACTGAACTGCGTGGACAACCTGTCCCAGTGTCCACAGGGTAGGAAACCTGGACTGAGACCCATGCTTGGAGGCAGCCTCTCCAGTGATGGCACTCTCAATGATGTAGCTTCAGAATTGAATGTAAGATTACAGTGGTAAATCAATGGCCTTTTAGCTCTGCTCTGCTGTTTAGTGGCGACATTTTTATGTTCTGTCTCTGCTTACCTGCACTTTATATCATGTGTGCTTTTCTTTTCTATTTTTCTTTACATTTATAGCTGATGCAGATGCATTTAAAATTCTCCTGGAGATGAAGCTGAAGAAGAGGCAGAAAAGGCCTGCTTTACCAAACACTGTGACTGAGCTTAATACTGAGGATGGTTCTAAAGTATATGTGGTTGGAACAGCCCACTTCAGTGACAGCAGCAAAAAGGATGTAGTAAAGGTAAATAGTCAGTGTGAGCCCTTCAGCAGCATCTTTATAATGTTTCAGTTTAGCACTAAGTAGAATGAAGTCCAGCTCTCTGACTTGGTTCTGTGCTGTAACCTTCAGGCTTTGTTTTTTGTTATTGGCTGCTGGAGGGCTAACATCACTATGGGATGAGAAGCAGACATGTTACAGTAATAATTTTTGATGCAATACATGAGTAGTCTCCCAGCTCAAATATTTTTATTTGCCCTTCAATAAAAAGGTAGATACAGTGTCAGTGTTGAAAGTAGAAATCTCACTAGTGAAGCTTAGATTGCCTGGATAGTATTTGGCTGTAAAACCGTCCTGCACAACACTTGGATTCCATTCTCAAGCTGCAAATAGGTCTGAACCCTAGTGCAAGTAGGAACTATTTCATATTGTACCTCCTGCAAACTCTGCAGTTTAGACTGCCTTTATTCAGGAGGTGGAGGGAGAGGAATCTTATAAGAACCATGGTTGCAGGGTTGACAGTTCTGGCACAAAGGGTATTCTAACTCAGGTGGAAAAATACCACAGAGAACAGTCAAAATAATTTTGTGAACGTGAAAAGTTTAACATGAAGTGTTTCTTCCCTGCTCCCCTCCCCAGCACAGTATGTTGACCATTATCCTGTCCCAAAACATCCAGTAACTAAGACATTTTGCTGTCACCTTCCTTAATATTTTTGTCAATGCATAGTTATTTGGAGAACTCTTATTTACTATTCTCCTGTTTTTTAATTGAAAATTATTATTGGAATGTGATTTTAAGGTCCTTTCTCTCTTTAAAATGTTGATGTTGGCTACATTTCTGTTTTATTCCTTTCTAAAGCAGTATAAATAAATTAATCTTTTTCAGACAATACAAGAAGTGCAGCCTGATGTAGTTGTGGTGGAACTGTGCCAGTACAGAGTTTCTATGTTAAAGATGGATGAAAAGACATTACTAAAAGAAGCCAAAGAAATAAATCTGGAAAAACTTCAACAAGCTATAAAACAGGTATGATTCCTACAGTGAGAATTAAAGGTTTGTGTTATGAACAATTTGTCAGATTGCAATCAAAACCAGTGCTCCCACCAGCTGGGAGCCTAATACCGTTGATGTAGGTGAGAGTACTATTACAGTGGCAAAGCTAGGTTTGGGGGTTACTTCTGTTTTCAGATGGAGCATTGGGGACTTTCTTTTCACAACGGGGTTGATTGGGCAAATTGTTAACCTTGACAGGAATCCTCCTGGATTTAACAGCTGCTCCATTTGCAGGACACAAGTCTAACTTTGCAATTGCAATGCTCTGCTAATATATTTAAATGTGATCATTATTCCTGCAATCTGCATCTGTATCACAACTATTAAAGAGCACTTAATTTTGTTATTTTCTGTTTAGCTGCATTCCTTCTTCAACCTAGTGTGTTGCTTTTTAATTCCTACCTATCCACTTGTCTTTGGAGTAGTTTTTAATTGACAATAGGCCCTAGAGGGGGATTCTGAAAAATTTGGGCTAAAAAAGTGTGGGATTCTCTTCAAATTGTAACTACTCTGGCAGTTTGATATGGACATATCTGGATGTGTGTGCAAAAAAAAAATCCTGTATTTTTTCAGTTCCACTTAGCTAGCTTGCATTGGAGTGATTTTAAGCTAGGCACAGTGCAACAACACAAAGTTGGCTTAAAAATGACAAGACACTATAATGGCAGTGCTTGATCAGTACCAAAGAGTTTCAGTGTCCAGTTGGATGAAGAAGTTTGTAGATTGCTATTTTGATTGTGTGGTAACTGTGTATTGGAATTGCTTTATTGATGTAATTGGGGGGTTTCCAGGAGTGCACCCCCCCCCCCCGCAGGAATGTAATCTGCATGCATGCAGAAGCTCTTGCAGTGGCTCAGGGCTATGCAGTGTGTGTGCTCACACACAGGGTCTCAGAGCTGGCTTTCTGACTCGCTGAGGGAGCAATAATGTGTCTTTGCTGTTTTCTTTGTTTCTGCCCTATCAAAGGAAAAGACACTGCAAAACACTTGCATGTTGCATGAATTGTTGCATCTATCTGTTTATTTTAGGTAAAGTGGATTATTCTGTTGCATGTGGCCAAAATGCATGTTCACAACAACTGGAACAGCATAGCTGGGGGTCTTCTGACCTTGTGAACAGGCACAGAAACTTTTTTTCTTTATATCAAAGCTAAATGCAACAGTTTATGTTGTGTTAAGAGCAAAAGGACAATGAAAACAAAATAGCAGACTTTTTCTTCTCTGTGATGTAAAGTCAGGTTGGCAACTGTGTGATCTTGCATGCAGACGGTAGAAATACACAGGCTCTATTGGCTCCAAAACCACAGAATACTGCAAAGATACTTCCTATTCTTATAGCTGAGTATTAGTCTCCTTTACTTTATTTTCAGGAATAATGCAAATAATAAAATTTGAACATTGGGCCTTTTAAAGAACATATTTCTTTATCTATGGTCTCAATCAAAAAATTCCCCAACCTTTCCCCTTTGAGTCACTAACAGTATGGATTATATAGGGAAAACCAGGAAGAACAGTCCAACTGTCTCATGCCAAATTATAGTGTCTTTGTTTTTCTCTGATAAACATAAGACCAGTTGGTAAGTTGCTCAGTTATGCCTTAGTTGCCTCCTCTTATTGAAATGAGACAGGCCCAAAAGCTGCACTAAAAGTCAAAGCTGCTTTCAACATTCATCCTTAAGTTTGGAAATGAGGAAAAAAAGCCCAAATGGTGTCTTTTTATAATCACATTAAATATTAAGCACTAAAATTGGATTTCATTGCTCTTAATTGAAGCTGGAAGTTGAGCAGAATGTTAACATGAAACATACATATTTGCAATGGCTCACTGGCATCCACAGCTTGTCAAGTAACTGCTGCAAGTTAAAATCAGACTTCCTTTAGCTCCTCCTTGAATTTCAAAACCCTTACAGTTGTTTGCATAGAAGTACCTGTTTGCTTTCCATTAAGCAAAGCAACATGGTGCAGAGTGGTATCTGGCTCAAATGTGGATAACCTGGAGATGTGCAGTACCAGTTGGCTTAAACCAAACTGATAAGACAGGTTTTTTCTTACCTTCTCCCTGGCTTCCTCTTTCCACTATCCCTTGTGTGTCCATACCACAGAACTGTTTAACCATTAAGTTATTCAGACACTTGCTTCAAGCACACAGAGTAAATAAAGACTGAAATAAATCTGGCTATCCTTCTTTATTTTCTTAACCTGTTGTACATTTTTGTTTAAAGGCAGAATACTTTGGCCACACAGTGAGATAAACTGATAAAAGCTGACATATGGGCTGTATTGATTCGTGCAATTGGCCCCAAAATATAGCTTCAGTGCTGATTCTTCATTAAAATAATTAATGTTTTTTTCATTTCTGTGAATAGTGTGATCTTCAGCCTGTTTTTTAACATGTTTTTCTCCCTCTTCTGCCAGAACGGAGTCATGTCTGGATTGATGCAAATGCTGCTTCTGAAGGTTTCTGCTCACATCACAGAACAGCTGGGAATGGCCCCAGGAGGAGAATTCAGGGAGGCTTTCAAAGAGGTGAGAACTTGAAATGGCTTTTCTGAGGTCAGATTACTGGCCTTTTGCTTCCAGAGTTGAACTCAATAAAACCATTTTGCTATTGCCTAGAAAAGAGCACTCTAGCCATACCTCTGCTGAAGCTAATGAAGTAGTAAAAATCATTTTCGACTTCAAACTGTACCTTAAGGTACAAAGATTTGTAGACATAAGTGGTAGGAAAGCAATTCAAATAAGACTTTTTTCCTGATGATATTTCTGAAGACATTTGTTTTCATTAATGATTTAGTTTCTTTTAAATAATTATTTTTGAATTTTCAATATTGATCTTGGTCCCATTGTTGGTGGTGCCAGGCTTTCAGGCTGTGAAAACCAGCTCTAAAGGATTAATGCGATCTGATATGTTCCATTCATCTACAAAGATTGGGGAAGTCAAAATATCTGATTGATCTGTTGGTCCTATATGGTCTTTTAATGTCACCTTTTGTACTACTGCCAGCAGTGATACTGGAATTAAATAGTAGCTGTCTGGGAATACTGGGACGCTATTTTCTGTATATGCATCCATCTTGCAGAATGTATCTTGCTATTTTAATGTAAATTATGCACTAGTCAGGAAATCTGAGAGACATTGCTGATTAAATAATCTGGAATAATTTGTTATATTTATCCTTAATAAAAAGAAAACTTCTTCAAGGTTTATTTTCTTGAGCACTCTAGACCAGAATGAAACATTTGAAGTGTTTCCCATTTTAAGCAGGAAAGAAAAAAAATTAGCTCTGTCCTATTCTGAAGTGATTGCTGGAAATTTTTAAACAATTATCCATAGAAAATAATTTCCTAGAATTCCATACTGTGCTAGAATATGTCAGGGTGAGCTTACAGCCAAGTCTCCCATTATCATGTGGTTGTCTCCTAAGCTCTTTCTTTAATATCCTTTACCATGACCAAATGTAAGGTTGATGATCCTGAAAACTCCTAGGTGAAAGCAAAATGATGACAACATTGATGGTTCACCTCAGACCTTATTCAGGCCCAGATATTGAGCCACACTGTCACCTTATATAGTAAATATTCAGAAGCTTTGTGCTTCAGTACAAGTAACCTCAAGGGCGTGGCATTACAATTTAATGGAATACCAACAGCATTGTGTAGTGGATTTAGTCCTTTATGAAGTAGTGTAGTAGTATTTTGTCAATTTTACTTGTTGCAAAGCCAAACTATTTTTTATGTTGAAGTATGGAATATCTTGCTCTTTAAGATAGCTTGTATAACACAGTAGATCCTTACTGTTCATTAATAAGAATGTGCTGTGCTGCAGTATGAAATGTTGACTAGTTATTTGTATCTTCCCTTTCAGGCTAGTAAAGTACCTTTCTGTAAATTCCACCTTGGTGACCGGCCCATCCCTGTTACATTTAAGAGAGCAATTGCTGCACTTTCCTTCTGGCAAAAAGTCAAGCTTGCCTGGGGCCTTTGCTTCTTATCTGATCCCATCAGGTATGAATAAGCACCCCATATGTTTTATGTTTGGGGTGGATTATTCAATTCTTCAGTTTGACTTTAGTATGAGGGTACCCAGCCTGATGCAATGAAATTTGAAGTTAGTGAGAAGGATGAATATATAAACTATCCTGCAATAATATGTATTTTTGAAGTGAAAGCTGTCTTTCTGATCTTGTCAGGTCTTATTACTTCCAGGTGAAGTGTAAGATTAGATGCTGAAGAATTTCTAGTGTACTTTAAAAATTTCTTTAAATTATTATTTTATTATGCAGAAAATGAAATCTTTCTTACTACTGTGTGGGGATATTGTAAATAAGAGAGTAAAGGCCTCAGTACAATAATGTGTATATTCTTTAGAGCTCCACATCCAGCCATCAACATGAGATTCCATGGAAAATGAATTAATAATTCAACATCAAAATTGTCAGTCTGTTGATGTTTCTGGGTCTGTTGAAAGCTAGCATTTCTCCTTTAGCTTGCCCTGCTGACATTTGTAGTGTCCTTTTCATCTTGGGAAACTAAAGGAAGCCTGTTTGACATCATTCTTTGCTAGACAGTGATGCTAAACCAGATAATGTCATTGCCACAAGCTATGACCCACAGCTAGGGGTGCTAACAGAAGGGTTTATAACATCTATGAAAAGAATAAAAGCTCATTATATTTACTCCTGCAGTTCCTTTTTTGCATTTCCTGCCCATTTGCTATTTTTCTGTTCTGCAAATTGGTTTATAACTTTGACGTCCCTGCTAAAGACCTCTGATTGACACTGGGAACCTGCAGATCCTTCTCCATGCCCTCAGACTGTGCATTACAGTGTGCCTTTTTTGTTCCTTAAGTAGAGTCTCTGTGTGTTCAGTGATCAGATCTGCTTCCTCAGAAGAGCTGTGTGTAGGCTCTTCTAAGCTTATTAATGCACACTGAAAATGGGGTACCACGGTAACTCCTGCCTTTAAAGTCCTAGTGATTTTGCTGACGAGTTGCCAGCTTTTAAAGTGGGAAAGGAGAAAATCCAGTTGAACTGGCTAAAGGCAAGTGACCTCTTTTCTTTCCCTTTCCTTCACTGCAGAGGCATTGTTAGGTATCAAGTTCTACAGGTTTATGGAGATTATTTTCCTTCTGGAGAGGAAAACTGGGGGAAGAGAACTGCAGACTGTGCAACACCCAATTGTTTTTATTCATTAGTTTGTCTGTGTTGACCTTTAAAAGCGTAACAGATACTGAGAAAACTTACCTTTCTTTCAGTAAAGATGATGTTGAGAAATGCAAACAGAAGGATTTACTGGAACAGATGATGGCAGAAATGATTGGAGAATTCCCTGATCTTCATCGAACGATTGTCTCCGAACGAGATATTTACTTGACCTACATGCTGAAGCAAGCAGCAAAGCAGATAGAACTACCTCGAGCTTCAGAAAGTAATTGTTTTAAAGCAGAGATTATAACCAGCAAGGTGTTCTTTGTGTACTGGTCCAAAGTTCAGTTCTCAGGAAATCTGGGATATTCAGTTCATGAATGCCAAATGTCACATAATGCTTAAAAAATTAAAAAGCAGTATTACTCTACTGTTGAAACCACCCAGAGCAGTAGACTCTAAATCATGTTTCCTTTCTCATTGTGCTGTTTAAAACTGGTAAGTACTAATTAGCCCACCATTTCAAAAGGCAGGGATCTGGTATGACAGCACAGTATGTGACTGTCATCTGTCTTGCTTGTCCCATTTTCTCATTAAATTCATTGTTGTCACTGGCTGCTGAGGGACTCATTTCTTCATAAGTTAATTCTCTAATTTCTGTACTCTTCATAGTTTTTTTTATAATTGTAAATTGGGCTGCTAGGAACTTTGATGATCTGGCAGTGATAATCACATGTGACTGCTATTTCAGCAAGGTATAGGCATATAGAAAAATAGTATTTGTCTAATCTTTGCTAGTATTCTGCTGCCATATGTAATTGGCATGCCCTTCCTATAGATAAGCATACTGAAGTGTGTTACCTCTTACTTAATATCTTAAGAAGATAGTGTTTCTCATCACTTTAGTGCAGAACTGTTGTTGCAGTTCTGCTTTAGAGCAACTCTAGAATAGACTGTGGAAAAGAAAATTTAGAAAAACCAATTTGGTAAATATGTATAATAGTTCTAATGTTTTCAATACAGTTTTGTTCCATTTTGAAGTGGGTCGCTCTTCACGTGTTTACTTTTTTTTCTGGAAAAATCAAGGGTGAATATATAAAGGAAACAGTGGAACTTGTATTTTATATTTATGTATTATGTAGAATTTTCCCTATAGGAAAGCAGCCTGATCATTATTCTTCATAAAGTTTTTTGTGAGTTATTTTTATTGTGGCATGGTGCTATATTTTTCATTGGGGAAAACTTTCAGAAACCACATTTTGGGTGCTGTGAAATATGGATGGTAGATGGGAGGTGAGGGTGAGAGCTGGCACATGTTGCATTGCTCTGATGGTTGCTGGCTA
The DNA here is from genome assembly GCA_024865655.1 of Emberiza elegans. Lineage (NCBI taxonomy): Eukaryota > Metazoa > Chordata > Aves > Passeriformes > Fringillidae > Emberiza > Emberiza elegans. The sequence continues at coordinate 34,863,600 of JALJVW010000910.1, read as the reverse complement.
ACTGCTGGATGTCTTTGGCCTGGGTTTGATGTTGCTTCAGAGGACCAGGTGTGGTCTCAAGCATTGTTCTCCACGAGCCCAAATCTTGTTACACTTTGTGTGCCAGGTGCCACTGCCCAAAGCGGCAGAGAAAGTTCTCTGTTCAGGAGACAGCAAAGACCAGGGATGTTCCTCATAAGCAACACAGAAACATGACCTACACAGAGAAGGAAAGAAGTTAATTTAGCTTGCATCTGCCAGGCCTGTCAACCTGAGGCTGAAGTATGAGCACTGGCCAGGTCTATATATTAAATAAATGATTCCTGAAAATCCAGAAACCATGCTGACTTTTTCAGACTTTCAATTAAAGAGGCAGTATGTGAGATCAGTGTGCAACAACAGGGTTTCAATATGTGGTAGTAAAAGCCCCTATATTTTGAAAAAATCGTTTTTGTCGTCTCACACATTGGCTACTTCTTTATAGCTTGAAATTAGTTCTTTTACAGATATGTTCCTTTCTTTTCATCTTTCTTTTCTCAGATGAACCTAGAAAATATATTCCTGCTGTTGTAGTTGGTGTTGTTGGCATGGGTCATGTACCTGGGATTGAAAAGAACTGGAATTCTGACTTGAAGATCCAGGAAATAATGAGGTAACAGTTGTGCTTTCCTACATGTTGATGTAACAGCTTCTTTTGCTAAAAACTAGCCGTTTCTCTGGAGTTTTTTGGTTGATTGTCACAGCTTGAAGAAGCATCTCTACTGTCATCCCTGCCCTGTCAGCTTGCTGACTTGCTGTGCAGTGCTTGCAGATTGTGCTGACAGCAAAGAAAAAGAAAATATCAAAGGAAAAAAATAGTTGAATATGGAGGGAAGTAGAGATGAGAATATGCCCTTGTCTAGAAAGAAAATTAATTGGTCCTGATTTAAGTCTTCTAAAATGAAAATTCAAATGAGGGCTGTTGAAGATGATGAAAACAGAACAAGGCTTTTAGTCTATCTTAGGTAAATGTAAATCATTGGATTTAAAGCTTTTGTTTTGTCAGGACACTGCTGGCTCTGGCAAGCTTAGTGTTGCAGTTGCTTGTATGCTATTTTAAGTGTATATCAAGGTAATGACTTGTTTTAATGTGTATACCTAACTAATTATGAGTTGGTTTAAGCCATGTACCTCGTGAACTCTTGCTTCAAAGTACCTATTAAAATAGACATACATGCTTTGTAAAAGCAGAATTGAAGAACCAAAGCATTCAGACGATGTGTATCCCATAAAGCCACAAAGGTCAGGACTTCAGAAATACAGGAGAAATTATAATAAAACCTATTATATTGATCTGTGGGGCTTTAGGATTATGGAGTCTTTTAGAAATTCACACTTTCCTTATCACATCTGTTTATTCTGTGTATGTAACCACGTCACCCATCTCTTCAGAGGCTATGAAAACCAGAAAAGACTGACATCCACATAAATGTTATATTTAGAAATCTAAAATATGATTTAGAGAGACTTTTGTTTCTGGATTCAAGAATGCAAAGTACAGAAGCTCTGCCTAGCCATTTATAACTCTCTTTCAAGGCTAAGCCTCATCTGGAGTCACAGACTAGATGTTCATTTTCCTCTGCACCCTCACAAATAACCTGTGTAGTTGTGTGGTGGCTGTTGGTTGCATCATTGACAGCACAGAACTGAACAGCACAAAGACCAAGTGCATGTCTTCAAGCCTGCATAGAAGGTCTTTCTCATCAAAGTTTAGGCTCTGACTTGATTTTCTTTACCATGCCAGTGCCATAACTGAGCAGAAGAGTTACTAGTATCTTTCACAAGACATTAATATTGCATTAACTTGATTTTCTGAAATAATTTGAAACAAATTACATTCGTAAGAGTGCTATATTTGCAAATTATTTTTCTTTCAACTTTTTTGCCCTTCCTGCTGTTACACTGCCATTGCAGAGCAGAGTTAGGGCTCTCTTTTGTGTGTTCAGTGTTCATCACCGCTCTAAGATGACAAGTTTTTAAGACTTTCTCAGGTATTTAGTTAAATTTTAGAAGTTGGAACATGAACTTAAATTTTCTGAATAAAAACATACATATATTTCTAATTTTAAAGTTCATGCATTGAACCTCACTCCAAGCTGACCTTACTGTCTGCCATAGAATATTTTGAGTTGGAAGGCCTGTAAAAGGATCGTTGAGTCCAACTCCTAAGTGAATGGTCCCTACAGGGATTGAACCCATGACCTGGGCATTATTAGCACTGTGCTCTGATTGCTGTTATTAATTGGTTTTTTAAAATTGTGGTGAGGTATTACAATTGAGAAAGAGTAGGTGGAGAAAAGTATAAGAACATATAAAGAGATGCCTTTACACCATTCTTGGATCAATACATACGCTTTTTTTAAACTCTCCTGTATATTGCTGTAATGTGCAAAGTCTTACCAGTGATTACTTTTCCCTAGTGTGAGCGCATGGATCTAAACTCAGTCTAGTTGTATCCTTATCTCAGCACATTTAACCTGGTTTGAGAGCACCCAGTGTTTTTGCACTATTGTAACGGATTACTTCTGAATACATTAAAAACTTTTTCTGGATATAAATAAATGATAACTTGAGGCTCCTTTGAAACAGTATATGGAAACCTCTGGGTTGCCTGTGACAGGGTTGAGTTGCTGTTGGTGCGGAGCCTGTTAGTGAGGGTACAGGGCTGCATGTGCATGTGGCTGTGCTCTCAAAGTCAACTTTATTGGGAAGGTAATATTAACTGTTTGCTTCATATGCCCACAGTGAGACTGCTTGAATGCTGGGGGGTAGGCCTGGTGTGCCTGTTGTCCTCTGCCCTCCTGGTTCAGGTGGCCAGTGCAGAGACTTCCAAGTGGCTCTGTGAAAATCTCAATATTCTCTTTTAGTATTCTTCAAAAAGTCTGAATATTGACTTAATTATTTTGGTGGGGTGATGGACAAGTAAAGGTTCCTAGCCATTAAGAGTGGCATAAGTAGAAGGGGCTTTGTTAGTGTTTATTAATTTTTATTGTTATTTAATTGTATGTAGCCCTTGAACATGGAAGAATACATTGTTCATTCATGATGCATCTGTTACGTGAAAATTTCCTGCACTATGGGGAGGAAGGGGAGAAAAAAATCCTTTTTTTTTAATTGGAAAATGCCTACTGTTGCCAGCTATGCAAATATTAATATTGTTTTCTGTCTTTTGTTTCAGTGTGCCTCCTCCATCAGCTTCAAGTAAGATTTTCAAATTTATTTTAAAAGCATCAGTTTTTGGACTGCTGGGATACAGCTGCTACCGAATAGGTCACAGGACAGTTCAGTTTGTTCTCTCAATGCCAGCAACACAGAGCTATCTTCAGAGGCTGACAGAGGTGCCTCAGCACTGAACAACCAGTAGAGGCTCTGAGTGAAGAAGGTGGCTGAGGAAAGGGTGATGGAGGCAATGCATGAACTGGACTGAAGGATGAGGATTCTAGTCAGACCTGATTGATGCTGAGCAACACTCAATCACTATTTAATAAAAGATTTGGTACTAAAGTTACACCAGCTATGATCTAATTAATAGTTTTGATTCTTGATAGGTGTGTTGCATGAAACCAGATGATTCCAGATTGAGGTAAAAGAAATGTGTATGCAAATATATATATATTATATATGCATACTATATACATGTACTCTATATATATGCATTATATATAATATATATATATATATAAAACTGATGATGTAGTACAGGCAGCTTGAAGGGTGTGTGTTCACGGCTTCTTTTCCAGAGGAAAGAACAACATAAAGTATCCTAATTGGCTGCATCTCCTCTGAAGTTCAGGGACACTTGAGTGATTCTTTCCTTTTTTCTTAGGTATAATAATACCAAGTGTTCATTTCTGGTGCCAGACACTTTTACACATAATTTAAAAGGACATCTTCTCAATGTGTGTTTTATACCTAAAACATTTAGGCTTTTTTTAAACTTAAGAGCTTTCCAGAAATTTCAGAATTGTACAGGCTGTCATACGTACACGGCTCAAATTTTTTACAAGCCTTATTGAAGAACAGGAATGTTGCCTTTAGATTGCATCCCTTGTTACCACCACCAGTTGAATTGTCTTTCTCCTGCATAGAGAAGGTACAGCCACCCCATCAGAATGCAATGTGGTTTGTGTCAGATGTTTACAGGACGCTCTGTTCCTTTAGATTAGCTTATTTAAACTGTATTATTTAGCCAAATCCTGCTGGTTCCAGTATTGTAAATTTAAGAGACTAGAACTACTGTACAATTTACTTTTGTTTCTCATACCTTTCATATTTGGCATAAAAAGGCTGGAATTAATCTGCCCCTTGTTTTTTGCTACATTATTTATCAATGTATTTTCTTGGTGGATGACTATTTTAATCTATTTAATAGGAAAGCAGTGTTCAATTTAGTTTTTCAACCAAATGTAGCATTTCATTTGGATTACCTGCTATTTATACGCAGAATGATGGGTACTACAGACTGCTGTTACTTTCTTTCTTAATTATCTGGAACACTCATCCATCATCAATCTTTCTTTCTTTCTTTCTATTTTTTTAATCCTATCTTCATATTTCATTGGAATTTTTGGTACCTTCCCTTTTTATAGGATTGTCAGTGATTGTAAAATGCCCTTGGCAATCAGCTAGTCCTAATTCAACAACACCAATAACATTGTCATATCACAGTTAACCCAATGTATTTGAGTGGAAAAGTCCCATTTGCTCCTCAGGCTCATACACAGTTGCTCATTGCTTAAAGTGAGGTTTTTCTGTCTGTATTAATTTCTTTTGGGAATGAAAGATGGGAACCAATATGTGAGGCAGGAGGAGGAAAAGGTGATGTTGTGTTTAGTGTTTCATTGTGGTTTTTCAGTTGGTTCAATAAAATCCAGAAACCACTTTAAATAGGGTATATTTCCAAAGGCTTGTGTTGGAAATAGTTCCATACAGTCTTTGTTTGCTAAAAGTATGTACATCTATCTTCTGTACAGCATAGTCTTTTTTGAGCTTTTAAATTTAAGGGCCTGATGCTCCTCTCTGTGATGGCACTGACTTTGCTGGGAGCTGGTCTGTCCATGCAACCTGATGCTTTTCTGCCTTGCTCTTTGAGAATTGTATGAGTTCCAGTGCAGCAAATGATTAAACTGCATGTTCATCTTAAACCTTACTGAATCTAACCCAAATCTGCAGAGCTCTTAAGATGATGCTAGGTGCTCTTCTGGGTCTGGGCCTTACAGGTGTCCAGGAAATAAACCTTAGCAAATGAGAATGACAGCAATTCATGCTTCTAGGAGACAGAGTGTAAATGATAATGCAGAAAACAGTGGGGACAGGTCCTTTTATTTTCTGTTTATTAGTGCTTAAGAAACCACAGCCATCTCTAGCAAGAAGAGAAGCAGCATTTGTAAACAATTTATAGAAGAGTAGAGTGACTGCCTAAATTTTGATTCCTGTTTTTTAAAAACATTTAATGTATTGTTTACAATTAAGCAGTACTATTTGAATAATTCTATTACATTTTATGTACATTTTTAAAAGATGAAAGCAAAAGCTTAAGCTCACTCTTCTCCTGTCTTTACTGACATACCAAAATGTTGTTCTGTTGGTTATTTTCTTGAGAATATTTAGCTGGTAGAATTAAATATATGGATATTTTGCTTTAAGTTATCTACAGATTTTTAAAGTATCTGCAGCTATTTTAAAAGCTCTGTAGATCTTTGATATCTGTGCTCAGGTAATTTTACACAAAGGAAAACAAATCTAAGGTAAATTTTAGATAGGAGCCTTAATCTTGGGTGGGACTAATGCTAAATGATTGTCATGGAGCATTCTTGTAGACTTTGTTTTATGCTTTTTAACCAAAAGTGATTACCATCTAAGGTGTCCATTTGTTTTTCAGTTATACTCTCCAGTCAGTGACTTAAGTCTATTGTTTCAATCTTTTTCTTTTTTTGTTTGTTTGTTTAACTAAGCATATCAGCAGATTCTTCAGAAAACCTCTTGGAGAATTTGCAATTTATCTTCCCACTGTTGCAAATCGGCAGATCATATGCATGCACTGTTTACTCAGTGGCACTGGAAAGTGATGAATTTGCAGAACTAACAATTCTATGAATCCATACACAGATTGTTGATGTTGTGTATTCAATGTGTTGTACTGTTTATATAACATAATCCATGGTTTAGATCCATTCTTTTCTGTTCTAGTCAGTCCTTTCAGTGTTAGCAGCATCCTGTAAAATTTAAGTATATGTTGAATTGTCCCAGCCCCGCCTCAACCTTATGAAGCCATATTGTATTTTTTTTGGTGACATGTACATCTGTTTTATGCATTTGTACATGTGATGTAAATTTGAAGTATTTTTAACAATGTGTGCCTTTAAAGTGATTTAAAGTAAACAGCAGTATGTTCTATTATATAAAAAATAAAATATTTTAACCACCATTTCTGTTGAAGGTATTTATTTTCTGTCGGTTTGTGTAGTATGACACAGAAAAGTTCTAGTGATGATGGGGGCAGGGGGAAAGATAGACACAGCTACTTTCACTCTTGCCTTATCCAAGATACTTGGTACTTGTGTATCACAGCTAATGTGTGCAGAAAAGTGGAAAAAAATTATCCCAGTGAGGTGACATTCTTTCTGTGGTAAGATGTCCCTGATTCTGGCTACAAAGATGATTTACAAACTGGACAAAGTAATAAAAAGTGATATTTGATTAGAGTGGACTGGTTATTACTGTGATGTGTCTCTGCAGCAGCTAAGCTGCACATCTGCTTTCTGCAGGGCCTGCAGGAGAGCTGTGTGGGCAAGCCTGGCAAGGCTGCTCGGGTTTGTACAAGTGCAACAGGGTTCTGGGTGTGCATCGCCTGCCACTGGGCAGCTCCCCTCCCTCTCCCTGCTGCCATCACCATGTTGTCTCTCTGTTATGGTTACACCCCAATTCTTTAGAGCTGAGACTTGAGTTTAGCTGGAAAGTGCACAGTAATAATTTAGTGCCATCTACTGTCTGCAGTATGAACCTGCTATGTCTGGCTTTGAGTGGAGGCATCCACTGGATCCTTCAGAGAAAGTAAACGTGCGCACATTGGAGGGGTTTTGTCTTGACCCACCACTGAGGTGGCTGCTATTAATTGAAATAAAACTGTTTTGACTTCTGGCATACATTCGTTTGCCATATCTTTTCTGACTTGTTGCATACATTCGTTTATCTTTTTTCTTCTTGTGGGTCCAGCACCCCCGCGACCTTCTGGCTGCGCTGCTCCGCCCGGGGAGCAGTTTTACCCGCCGGGCGCACGGGCTCTCGGCTCTCCGGGCGGGCTGTCCCCACAGGGCGGGCTGTGACCACTGCCGGCCTGTCCCCATGGGCGGGCTGTGCCCACGGCCGGGCTGTCCCCAGGGGCGGGTCTGGCCGCGGCACCGCCCCCGGTGCGGCCGCATGGCCTCGGTGCTGCGCAGCGCCCGCCGTTTCGGCCCGCGGCTGCTGCGGGCGGCGTCGGGCCCGGCCATGCAGCGGCCCGAGGGCGGCGGGAGCTGGCTGGGCGCGCTGCGCTTCGACAATCTGGCTCTGCGCTCGCTGCCTGTGGACGCCTCTGAGGAGAGCGGCCCGCGGGCCGTGCCCGGCGCCTGCTTCGCTCGGGTGCGGCCCAGCCCGCTGCAGAACCCGCGGCTCGTGGCCATGTCGCTGCCGGCGCTGGCGCTGCTGGGGCTGGAGGCGCCCGCGGCCGACCCGGCGGCGGCCGAGGCCGAGGCCGCGCTGTTCTTCAGCGGGAACCGGGTGCCGGCGGGCGCGGAGCCCGCGGCTCACTGCTACTGCGGCCACCAGTTCGGCAGTTTCGCGGGGCAGCTGGGCGACGGCGCCGCCATGTACCTGGGCGAGGTGCTGGGCCCGCGGGGCGAGCGCTGGGAGATCCAGCTCAAGGGCGCCGGCATCACGCCCTTTTCCCGGTAAGGCCCGGGAGGGACAGGGCCGGAGCTGCCGGCGGGGCGCGGCTCGGGCGCTGTGCGGGGAGGACGGGGACGGACTCGCCGGCGCGCAGATCGCATTAGCGAGGGGCTGGAGCCGTGCTGAGGGTCATTCCCTGAGGCGAAGGTCATCTCTTAAGCCCTCGTGGTTATTTGTTTTTTATTTAACTTTGGCAGCAACGAGTGTAATGCTTAAATGCCAGATAAATTTTCCAAAATTTCTTTATTTTTGGAAAATTTTTTGCAAATTTTTCCACTGGAAAACAAGAGTGGAACTGCATCTCACTGCATCGTTCAGGTGGCACATTACTTCTGTCCCGGGTTATCCTCCAGGGATAACCCTGGTAATCCCTGCGGTTTCTCCCTCTGGGAGGATGCAGGCCATGATGACAGTGGGGAGAGCAGTGTGTAATTGCTGCCCACACAGATGGTATTTGAATTTGGGCGTTTTGGTCCTGCTGGTCCTTCTTTCCACTCTTCCTAGCTGTGGGAAACTGATACGCAATAGTGGAAAAGTCCCCAGAATGGCATACTGACCAAATCCCTGCAGGAGATGGGTATCTATTAGCCTTTAAACACTTAAAATATTTCAGGTAATTTTTCCCACTTGCATTTCCTGTATTTTCTGTTCCAGCCCTACAGTCTCGGCAACACCTTAGTTTTGTGTATGTGATCCTCTGAAGGCCTTCTTCAGGCCTGTGAGGGTTAAGGAAATCTCAGTGAAAATCCCAGATATGGTGGTAGCTTTGTAGATCTGCCCTGGGCAGTTCTGCTTGCCTGTGGCTTTGGAAGTGCTGGGAGTATGGGCTGAGAACCACCTGAGTCTGTTCCATTTGCTTAGTATCTATTAAATAAGCTAGTTTGTTGTCTTTCTCTTTGGGGTTTTTTAGTGCAGCTGTTGTGCATGCTCATATTTTGGACACCCATTTCTAGATTGCTTACCCAGAAAGATTCAAAATAATATTGTTCATTATATTTCATTTAATGAAGAGGAAACCGTTGAGTTGATATACAATAAAATAGTTATAGCTGTCCAAATTTTAAAAAAATTTAAATACTATTGCGTCAGTAAAACAAACATAGTTAATGATTAGAAGGGATATGTGTACCTGGAAGGTTTATTCTGTTGTGTGTGCTCTTCATTGCAAGTTGTTGTGGCCATCTAATTGAACTTTTAACAGAAGTATGAAGGTCCAGCTTTTTACATCTGCCACTGCTTTTTTTGTGGGACCATGGACAGAGTGTGTTACTCCTAGGCTTTTATTTCTCTGCTGCTGCAGAGGAGACAGGAGTTCCTGCCTTTAGGGGCTAATCCGTCCGTGTCTCCCTGGTGCAGGCAGGCGGATGGGCGGAAGGTGCTGCGGTCGAGCATCCGGGAGTTCCTGTGCAGCGAGGCCATGTTCCACCTGGGAATACCGACAACTCGGGCTGGCACCTGCGTGACATCCGACTCCAGAGTGCTTCGGGACATCTTTTATGATGGGAATCCAAAAAATGAAAGGTGTACAGTCGTTCTGAGAATAGCCTCTACATTTATAAGGTAGAAGCCTATTTTGTTGATCAGTTTTGTTTTCATTTTTTTTTCCTTCCAAACTAATCAGTCTTCGAAAGACTATTTCCCTAACAGCACCATTTGTGTTTGTTGTTGTGGAGGCTTGGAACTTCTTTTGCTGGGCTGTAGGAAGCTGCTTTTCTTGCTCAGCAGATGGAATGGGCTGCTGTCTTTGTACTGAGACAGATAAATACTAGGGATGCTGGCCTGGTAGAAAGAAGAAGTAAGTGCTGCAGACGTAGGAGAAGATATTTTTCATGTTTATTCCTGTAGAGAATACATGATTTTTTTTTTAATAGTAGTACTAGTAGTAGTGGATTATACCTTGATCCTTAATTCCAGTTCTAATGTAAAGGTCTGTGAAAGTGAAGTTCTGTAAAGTTCTGTGAAAATTCTACCAAGTTCTGTGGAAGTTTTGGGGTACTTTCCCTGCTTGAGAAGTGTATGAGGTTCCTGCTCCAGCAGAAGCTATCAGGCATGTCAGGAAGTTGCATTGCTTCCTCTAAGGTTACAGAATATTAGAGGAAGGTGAGGTATGAGGAGTATGTGCTTTCATATGTATGTGTGTATTTGTGTGCATTCCTGTGTGTTTATGTATCTGGAAAATATATCTGGTATGTTTGATGTACAGTCTGGTATTTAAGATAAGTCCAACTTCTACATACCTGCAGGATAAAAATTTTTCAGTAGAAGGAGTTGTGGGAAACTTTAATGAGCTGGTGTTGAGTACTGGCAGGGTTGGTCAGTTTAGGTACGTGTGGATGTAGGAGCTTCCTTCCACGAAGTCACTGAGCCCCACCACGTTCAGTGTAGGAATCTTGCAGGTCTTTTCTCTCAGTCACCTGAAGAATTGATGTTAAGAGATGATGTGCTGTTACTGCAACAACAGTAAATGTTTTTATTACATGCAATATCAAATAATGTTAATAGTATCAGATAATTCTCAAGCGTGTTTTTATTTTGAAACAGGTTTGGCTCTTTTGAAATTTTTAAGCCCCCTGATGAATACACAGGACGCAAGGGCCCCAGCATGAACCGAAATGACATTCGAATACAGATGCTTGATTATGTGATCAGCACTTTCTACCCAGAAATCCAGGAGGCTCATTCAGACAACACTGTTCAGAGGAATGCTGCTTTCTTCAAAGAGGTAAGGAGGATCAGATTTTCTTCATAAATCCATTTGTCTTTAGGAAGTCCATCTGCAGGCACAGATGACTGGAGTCAGTTAATACTTTGTATCACTGAATTGTCTGAACTCTTCTGTGTAGAAAGCACTCTTAGTAGATCCACTTATTGATGAACGCAGTGTTGATATTGATCCTATCAGTGAAAACATTTGATCTAACCAGTGAAAATTTTCCTAATGGTAAATCATTATTTCCCTGGTTTGGGGGAGCTTCCAAAGGCTTGTCTCCATTTTCTGGGTCTGTCTTAGAGCCAGAACTCCCTCTCCCAGTCTGACTGTCAGATGATGAGTTGATGGTGCTGAGACATTACTTGGAAGGCATCATTTTGTAAAATACTGAGATGCTGAGTCTCATTTTCCAAATTATAAACAGGAATGTTGTCTGCAAATCAGTTTAACTTCAGACTTTAGAACTGAAGGCAATTTAAAGGCAGTTGAGCACTTTTATAACTAGCCAGCAAACAGTAATTAAAAAATACCAGTGTCAGATACTTGACTTGCCTATCTGAAAGCTGTTGTGGTGCTTTCAGAAATATGAAATGATCTGGTATGGACTGAGGGAATGGCTGCAGCTTGATGCAGTTTCATAATAGACCAAAAAGAGGCCAAAAGCCAGACTTGATAGCTGACATTCTACAGTTTGGTTTCTTGCCCTTTTTTTTTTCTTTACCACAACCTGTGCATACTTACATTAATTCTTCAAAGCAAGCTGTGGCTTGGTTCACCACTGTGTTCCAAAGAATTTAACTCTGCTGGACAAGTCCTTTGTGTGTGGACAGTTTGGGTTGATGAGGAGAGCTGTGGTTTGTCACTCACTCTGTTGTGTCCAGCTCTGGAGCTGATGGCATGTTTGCTTCCTGATGGCACAAAAGGAAGCAAAGTACATGGAACTTGGGGGTCTTTGTGGATGTGTGTATGTGCCCAGTCCTGCCTCCTCCTGCCTTTGGCTGCTTTTCCTGGCCCAGTTACTACTGGTTTCCTTCTGCTTCCCCCCACCCCTATTCCTAGCATCCTTTGCTTGTTTCCCCAGATCCATTTTTTGTTTGTTGTGCTCCTCATGCCTGTCCACACTCCATGTCTGTGCTGTCATTGTCTCCTCATGTTTTCTCTCTCATCCTTAGTGGAGACTTTCCAGACTTTCCTCCACCTAAAAATCACCCCAGTCCTTTTTTAATTGAACAAACACATCCATTTGCAGGGAACTGCTGTCACTTCAACTCTATCTTGTTTTGTCATTCTTTCTGCACTGTGGAGGAAATGGAGAAAAAAGTACAAGTGATTGCATTTCACAGCACTGTCTAGAAAGGAGACATCATTATCTGTACTTCTCAAATAATTTGTAACTGTTGTTTAAATTTAAATGAGCATGTCCTTCAGCTGACAGTCTCATTTATATATACACCATACTTGCCTTCTAGTTTAGCTAGCTGTAGAAAAATGTTGATCAAAAATAATAAAGGTCAAAGAGTACGCAGAGCTGTCTCTTCATTATCAATATACCCATCTTTGAGTGGCACCCAAGCTTTAGTTGCTTTTGGGCACTCATCAGGGGATTTCTTTTCACCAGAACCCTGGTGGAGTGCAGTGCATCCATACAAGGACTGTCTTACTACTGGAGTGCTTTCATCCCAACCCTGGTGGCCAGGATTTTTTATTTTTAAATTTTACATTTTCCTGGCACAGAGCCATTGTGCAGGGTGTGCCTCTCTTACTGGGTCATGGCCTAGGTAATCAGTTTTGGACACCTGTAGCTGGCTGCTGGCTTCCAGCTGCCCCATGAGTCAGTGTTCAGGAAAGATGTGTAAAGTACCTACCATGAGAATATTGGAAAAATTAGAAGTGTGGATCTCAAGGTAGACCAAAAGGTTGTGTTCCGTGTCATTTGTGGTTTTCACTGCCTGTCAGGGCAAGACTTGTCTAATTTTTCTTCTTTACTTGACTTAATGTGTTTAAAAAATTCTGGATTTGAACACAAATGCATAGAAAAATCGAATTAAACAATCAGTAGATTGTTTTTTGAACCTTAATGAAATACACTTACACTGCAGCATGGGGCAAATAGTTGTTTTGAATTTCTGTGCATTGTTAGCTATTTGGGAAGAAGAACGATTTTATCTATGAAAATAATTTGATTTAAAAGTTTTAGTGAATGGCTATGTAAAATTTTTACTTACAGCAATTTAGTAAAGTATTTGCAACTAGTTTTATTTAAAAACCATGTTAGCTTCTGACTTGTAGATTTTTAGTATTGTAGGTGACAGGTGGGTTAATGTATTTAAATAACTAGGACTGCTTTAAAATATTACACTATTTATTTGAAGGATGGGGCACATGCAGTGATTTTAGTCAATTCCATACAAATAGTTCTCAGTTCAGCAGAAAATTACTGATGAAACATGCATTTGGCAAAGAATTGCATTTAAATAAAATCATCGTTCTTGCAATACTTTTATTTAATCTTGTAGTCTTATTTCCATTCTCAGAACATGGAGAGAAATGCTTATCAGTGCTAAAACCTGTTTGGACTGAATAGGTTTTCTTGTGTCAGCCCTTTAAACTCCCTGGAAATCACCCCTACATATGAGGTAAACCAAAAGACTACACTTGCTTATGTGATTTCCTGCCTGTAGTTACTCTTTAAAATTAATATTAGGCAAAATAATATATTAGTATAATGACTACACTAGTATGCAAGTCTGATGTCAAACAGTTTATTTCAGTGTCCTGTCCCCAGAGCATTGAGAGCTGTTCAGTTGACTGGCAAGTCAAGCATGGAAGGAGAGAAGTGGATGCAAATGGAAATGGGAGGCAGGGGAACAGGAGGAGAGAGGCAAACTGTCCTTAAATTGTTTGTGTGCATACTGCCAAAATCTGCTTTCACTGGAGGTGTAGAAACATCAGTTCAGACCAGGAGATATATGAATGTGTTGGAAATACATTGTTGTGGTGCCAAATGAACACGAGGTCCTTTCTTTCAGATCACCAGGCGCACAGCGAGGCTGGTTGCGGAGTGGCAGTGTGTGGGGTTTTGCCATGGCGTGCTGAATACAGATAACATGAGTATTGTTGGACTAACCATTGACTATGGCCCTTTTGGCTTTATGGACAGGTCAGTGGGGCATCACTGTTTGGAATGTGCATATCTTGTTCTTGCTATGTAGGGCAGTCCTGGTGTTCATGGTTGCTTTAATACTTTAACTCCAAAGTAGGTGTTTGAATTATCGTTATGGCAAAGGAGATCAAGGTAGTTCTAGTTCTCCTGTAGTTCTTCTTGTCAATGTACTTTAAACTGTGTTCACAGCATCTCTAGCTGTTAGACTGTTCCTGTAGCCTGTGGCTTTGGGAAAAGAATCAAGGAGTGTTTCCTTTCAATTTTTTTAGTTCCTAGAGCAGACTAAAATCATAAAAGTACTACTTCTCATTGGTGTCCAGGTGAGTAGAAGAATGCTGACAATTTCTTCTCTTGTAGGTATGACCCTGAGCACGTGTGCAATGGTTCTGATAATACAGGGCGCTATGCTTACAACAAACAGCCAGAGATTTGCAAATGGAACCTGGGGAAACTTGCTGAAGCTTTAGTTCCAGAGCTGCCCTTGGAAATAAGCCAACTCATCCTGGAAGAGGAATATGATGCAGAATTTGAGAAACACTATTTGCAGAAGATGAGAAAAAAATTGGGCCTAATCCAGCTGGAATTAGAAGAAGATAGCAAGCTGGTGTCTGAACTGCTTGAAACCATGCATCTCACAGGTTGGTGAACAGCATAGAAAATGCTGTTTAATAGCCTATCAGAATCTGTTATCAAATCAAAAACAATTTATATCTTGACCTTAAAAGAAAGTAGCCTTGTGCAACTATATTGTTATTTGGGAGAAGAACAAAAGGCTGAAAATAATTACCTTTTTGTGAACTGTGGAGCAGTTGTTGCCTTATGCAGGGCCCCTGTCTCACATTTGCACCCTCACTGAGAGAACAGTTTGTTTGCCTCTTTAGAATGGTGACCTGTACTGCTGTGGGAGGAGGTAGAAGGAGGTATGGGAACTGCTTTCCTGCTGCTTTATTAGTTGCATTACTCATAAAATTAATTTTTTCAGCTGGAGACTTCACAAATATTTTTTACTTGCTGAGTTCATTCTCAGTAGACATTGATCCTTCAAAATTTGAAGATTTCTTAGAAGAGCTTACGAGTCAGTGTGCTTCTGTGGAAGAGCTGAAAGTTGTTTTTAAACCACGGATGGATCCAAGGTATTATTCTGCTTAAATGCTTTTGGTTTTAGCTTTTAGTTTCATTATAACCATAATGAACTCTGCATGGTATATAATATTTCACTGATTTTAAGATTGGAAATGTCACTGTTAAGTAGATGCACCATGATACACACAGTGACTTTCAGCAGTTGGCTCTTGAGTTAAAGTTGTCTGAGCTTTTGCTTGGTCTTTTTTTTTTAATTTCCTTCCCTGTCTCTGCTGATAAGAGGTAATGAGAGTGCCAAATAATGAAGTAATATGGAAGTATTTTATAGAAGAAATGGGTTTGAGCTACAATGCTACTGTGTTCTGCTAGTGTACTGTCAGCAAAAAGTTACTTTCAACTGCCAGAGTTCTGGCCTAAGGATAACTTTTAGGTGGTGTAGTCCATGCCTCATTTGTTCTGCAGTCCAGCTACTCTGAGCATGGAAAAATAATAACTCATGATCAGCTGCTGTTTAAAACAGTGACTGCAGCAGTTTTTCACTTTTGGAGATGCAGAAAAGCATTAAAGGTATTTTGGGTATACTTCTCTCCCCCACCCTGGTTTAGTAAGCGCTCCATGAAGGATGAACCCATCAAATTTTTCAGTTTTTGCTGTGTGACAGCACAATATGGAGATAGCTTGTGTGGTAGAGATGGGACAGTATTTTTTAAACACTGCATTCAGGACTAGAGAAACATGAAAAGTAGCTCTAAGTCATCATGATAGGGATGTGACATTTTGGAGGGGAATAGTACTGTATTAAAGTAAGTGCATGACTGATTTCTTTTTTAATCCCAGCACTTGGATATCACAGATCTAGGCATATCAGATGTGTACATCATATCTGGATAGTGGCTTATATAAACTCAGAAATCAAAGCACCGGCTTATCTCTGCTGACTCAAAGTAGGAAAATTTAACTTGATATAATGAGTTGTCTGTTTTGAAGCCCAGAGAAATGTTTCTTTTGTCCTTTGCTTAAAACTGCATTCACAGAGGAAATAAAAGCACTTTGTATTTTGATATGCTGCAGCTCTTTGGGTTTTTATTTTACTTTTATGCTATGCTGCAGTTACTAAGTCAGGAAAAATAAAAGCTAGCATAGTATTGCAAAATAAGGTGAAGCTATTGTACAGCACCAGCTAACACAGTGAAATATTAAAAGATGAAATCCTAGTCAAACCTGCAGCAAAGTAGTCTGGATATTGTCTGGAATTTATTACCAGAAATTATTACAGTTCTCAGTCTGTGATTTAGACTGGCTAACTAAAAAATCAAACACAGTGTTGGTCTCAGGCTACTTAAATGAAGTATTTTTCCCCATATCATTTAGGTTTTTATTAGTACTGGCAAAAATAGTAGGTGTTAAAGAAATAAAAAAAAAAAAACCCAAACAGCAAAACCTATGAATTCTGTATTATCTTGATGGCTAAATAAGATCAATTTTTTTAAGCAAATTCCTTTCAAAGTTCAAAGTGTATTTTGATGAGAATTGTGCAACTAAACCAGTAATTTTGAAAATCTACTGTCTGCACTTTATATACCACAGGAATATGAATTAAACACTGAAGAAGAGAGAAGAAACAGTGAAATTAGGATGATTTATAATAAAAGTTGTTTTGCTAATTACGAATTTCTGTTACTTAACCTCTCTAGTGAAATCCCAATTTGTTGTGAATGTTTTTGTATCTACTTTGATTGCAGAGAGATGGTTCTTGATGAGCAGCTCAACTTTAGTATCTAACTTTGTTCTTTTTGTTCCCAGACAGCTGTCAATGATGCTGATGTTGGCTCAGTCTAATCCTCAGCTGTTAGCATTAATTGGAACAAAAGCTAATATAAATAAAGAGCTGGAACGCATTGAGCAGTTCTCTAAACTGCAGGAGTTAACAGCAGATGATTTACTTAGCAGAAATAAAAGACACTGGAAGGAATGGCTGGAGAAATACAGGTAAGGTTTCTCAATATTGATAGCACTGTGATATTTCTGCATTTTGAGAACAATGCACATGTCTCACATAAGACGCCTTGTCTCAAATATAGATTAAGAGTGTGGGGAGGACATGCAACTGAAGAATATTATCTACTGCCATGATCAGTGTCTTTTTTGCTGTGAAAGTTCAAGGGCATCTTTTTATTTTGTTTGCTAGATTTTGAAGTAGTGTGAGGATGTAGAAATCACCTAATATCAGAAGTGCTTCACTAATGTTGATGTTGATTCTGACATAGACTAATTCTATGTTTGTGAAGTTTATGTTCACATATAGAGCATGTTTATGTTCCATAAGTTTGTGAACATTTTGGTGCTCAGTAACTACAACTGACTGACCTCTAAGCATTCTATCCTTTTTTTTTTTTCCAAAAGAAAAAAAATACAGAAAACAAAGAGTAAAATCAAAGAGTAAAAACATCCATCCATTCCATCCATTCCATGGCCAGGAAAAACAAATGTCCAGACTGTTCTAAAGCCTAAAAACCTAAGTGTTAGCAGGAGATTTTTTTTTGTAAAGAAAACCCCCTGACAAGAGCTTTAATTTTTTGTACTGTGCGGATTAGGGCAGATCTTTCCTCACCTGGCTGCCTGTTATCTTGTTCTCCAGCAGGGCTGAGAGTTTTATCAAATATTACTGATAGAAAGTACCTCAAACTTCCTCTGCTGTATTATATCCTTGTGCTTTTACCAGAACAGCAAACGCTTTAACCAATAAACAACATAGAAATACTTGAAAGACAAGACCTGAATGTGTCAGTCATTGCAGAGCAATGCAGAACAGACCACATCCTGTATCTTGATCTGAGTTTGGAGAACAGAAAAGCTGTGCTGTGCCACTTCTTCAAAAACCGTGTCAGGACCTGCTGACTGTCCCTGGTACTGCTTTTAAACGAATTGGGTTTTCTAGTCTGTTGTCATGCTCCATTTTATAAACAGAGAGGATTATACATGATGTAGTGTTTTTTAAGAACTGCAAATGAAGTATATCTCAGAACAAGAAAATGTGTCAACTTCTATGTGTAGTTCTTGGTAAAAAACAATTGTTGTTGCCTGTTTAATTTCAGAGTCCGTTTGCAGAAAGAAATAGAAAGTGTTGGTAATGTTGATGCCTGGAACACTGAGCGTGTCAAAGTCATGAATTCAAACAATCCAAAATATATCTTGAGGAATTATATTGCCCAGAAAGCCATAGAAGCAGCTGAAAATGGAGATTTCTCAGAGGTATGCTATTATTGCTCTCTTTCTCTAGGCTTGTGTGGATGTGTAGTGGTGCTGTCAATGACTGACATTAAACCAGGCAAAATTCAGTCTGGAATCTTGGGCAGTAAGGGGATTGGGAATTCACTGTTCAGGATATCTCTACTGTTTTTATTGTAACTGCAGTTTTAATGACTGCAGTACAAATAATGGAATCAAAACTCTGAATCTGATCTTCACCAGCTCTTGTAGGCTGACCTCAGAACAAGGCATGTACACTGCTTTTACTGTCCTGAGAGTGGCTTGGAAGGCAGTTGAGGATTAATTTGTACTTGTTCCTTTCTGGAAAATTTTATCTTTTAAAATTTACACTTTCACCTTCAGCATGTGGACTTCAGCATGTGGAACATTACATGCAGAATATGGGAAAATTAATTTATTTTGAGAAATTATATAAGAATTTGTATTTAATATTTGCATTTCAAGTTACTTGAGCCTGAGTCCCATACACATACAAACTCAGCCAGGTAGACTTTTACAGTTTGCATCTTATATATATTGTTCATCTGTTTAACATTTGGCTTGTCTGGAGTTCATATATATTAAATACAATATACTTGCTCATTATTTGGCATGAGGTTTTCTCCATATAATTTTGCCTTCACTTCTAAATTCTTAACAACCATGCTATGTTTTCTCTCTAGGTGAGAAATGTACTGAAACTTTTAGAACATCCATTCCAAGAAGCAGAAGGTTTCCAGGAGGTAAAGGAGGATGCAGAAGAGGAGGGAGCAGCTGCTACAGCAGCTGTTTGTTCTCAGGAGACCAGAAGCAAACAATCCTATTGCAGCAAACCTCCGCTGTGGGCTTCAGAGCTCTGCGTTACGTGATCTTCATAACTGCCTTGCTTTGTTTTTTGCTGTGGAATGAAGACTCTGATCCTCCTTCAGCAGTGAAGAATTCAGCAAGGCAAACATCAAAGTGCTATTAAGTTATTGAAACAACACTACATTTGGATGCATCTGAAGCAGTCTTCAGCTGTGCTGCTCAGTTTGAAGCAATTGTGGATCTTGGGAACAAACCAGTGACAATCAACAGCCCATACATACACATCAGTAATCTAAATGTTTAAAGACCCAAAGTCTTTCCTTTATCCTCACTACAGTGCAAGTAAAAAGCAGTATTTTATCTTGAGGCAGGCTGAACTTCAATCATCCAAATGGAGTTGTTGTTATGTGAAGACAAAAACAGCAAGTCAGGAATCTGATCTGTTTTTGTCTGATGTCTTAACTAATAGTACTTCTAATACTTATTTACTGCTTTCTCTATGCAGAAACTTTTAGTCCTCTTTAATGGAGGAACAGATTCAGTGTTGCTTGTTTGAAGCTATGTTTCATTTAATTAAGTAGTTCATTTCTTGTGAACCTTCAGATTGGTATTTAATAATTATCTATTTTCTGAAAATGTGTGCAGGCTCGAATCTGGGGGGAGCAATTGAATTTTTCAAGAGCAGAATTAAGGGAGATTACATACATCTGCACTAAAAACTTGGTGGTGAAATTTATTCAGTTTCACAACACCCATAAATACCTACTAAACTCAGGAGTGCAGTTTGTAACCCAATTGCCTTGGGCAGGATCCATAGGCCAAATTAGCTTGAGCCTTAAACTACCCCAGCACTCAAATCCAGGTTTGTTGTGTATTTATTTCTGTGCTCCTGACAGAGTCTGCCTGTTTGAGAAATGAGGTACCTGCTCATCACACAGGTCAGTCGGGTTCTTCCATTCCTTCTCTACTCTTGCACCATTTAGTTTGTTTCCATGGTCCTTGAAAATCTTCAAGCTGGAAGTTGGCCATTCAGGAACATGCTGTTTGAGCCTGGGTAAAAGATGATGGAGGATGTGGGATGAGAAGAGGAGCTGACTTGCTCACAAGTTACTTAAAATGCTTCAGTTGAGGTTTCAGGGGAAGGTTGGTTGCCATTATTGTCACATCATCAAAGTTGTTCTGTAGTTACTTAGCTTTCTGAGTTTCTCTTTGAAGGACTGTTACAAGTTTGGACACCTGAAGGTTTGGTTTAATGCAAAGGCTTCTCTTTCCAAAGAGACCACTCTCTCACTGTGATTTACGTGTCCTCAAGGAAATTCTTCTGCTACCCCCATGCAAACTTGTTACTAGCTTGGGTTGAATTGTGGTTTTTTAAGTCTTCTTCAGTATGAGCTGTTCAGCAGACAGGGAGAACAGCTGGACTGTTGTTTATCCATCTGTACTAATAATTTGTCCTCCTCACTGTTACAGGGCATAGGCATGCTTTGAATGTAAGCATTTACTCTGTCTTGGAGCTGGAGGAACTGATTTATGATGAACTATGATCTCTGACAAGCACAGTGCTTTCTGTGGGATTTTGGAGTCTTTAAAGTAAAGGACAAACTAGGTGTATTACCTAGTAGCCCATTGAAGAATGGTGTAGTTGAAAGAGACCTGCTGGGAATAATCCATTTTTGTGGGAATTTGAAGCTTTCATTGAGGATTATCCTTCAATTTTGGGTTACTGAAACCAAAGCATTTAATAGAAACTTTGAGAGAAAGTCAGTGCTGGGTAAACAGGACTGCATCAGGGAGGGAAAGTGTGCTGGCAATTTGCAATACACTTGAGACATCCCCTTGCAGAACCTGTGGTCTCTTACAGTGTGCCTGGTCCACAAGGGAGTAACGGAGCGGGGAGAAGCTGCTCCAAACTGATCAGCATACCTGTGCTGATTCTGTTTCTCAGTTTATATCTTTTCTTTAGAGACACAGATGGGAACAGACTTTTAGAGAAGCTCTGTCCAAGTTTTTTTTTTACCAAAATGATGTAAAAAGTAATAACTCTTAACCATGCCTAAAGTATCAAGTCATTTTAACAGCATTCTAATAATAATTTGGGGGGATTAAGTAGGTCTCTATTAATAGTGGTACAGAGAAGGAGAATAATATTATAACTGTGTGTTTGGACATACAAAAATTTGGATTAAGTACCAAATTATTGTGCACCTATATTGCAAAAATCACAGGAGAGATACTTTGGAATAATTTACAAGCAATTATCTTACCTTTAAAAGGGAAAATGAATCTTACAGTGAGAACTGCAAATGCAGTGGTATTTGCTGCTAAATGTTCTTTGCTTGCATGTCAATCAAGTGCAAGAGGTCTTGCAATCAATTTCCAGGGTTGGAATGATTAATGCAGCCCCTTGGTGTGCCACTCAGTAAAGCTGCATGTCTGACAGATGTTCACCAGCAGTAGAAACTCAGAAGGTTTTCACGTGTTCAGCTGCTCTGACGTCCAACTGCTCGGTTCCCCAGGGCATGCAGTAACATCAGTGCTTTGTGTTTGAAGAAGCATGATGGTCCAGAGCCAAGTGGAATGCTTGTGCTCTTCCAGCACTCTCATTTCTGCAGGTGGGTCGTAGTTTGATCCCTGATGAAAGTGAGTTTCTTCTGTTCTTGTTCCTGGAGCAGTGTGGAAGCAGGGGGTTGAGCAGCAGCACAATTAATACCACTAGAATGTTATCACTTAGCTCAGCTCTTCAGAGAGAAGGGAGTGCAGCTTATAGCATTTGGGAATCTAAATACTTAAATCATAATTTGCTTCTTGATTTTTACTGCTTGTATTTGCAGTAGGTTCTGAAAATAGTATTTATTACTGGCTAAATACTCTGTTTGTATAAAAGCAATGGAGTTGTGCTCAAAATGAAGTGGTGACTCTTCCTATCAAAAGCTTTCTGTGGAAACACTTGATTAGACTTAGCCTGTGGCTATACCATATATCTTGAAGTACCCTCACATAAAATCAAGTGGTACCCAGATTAAAAAACTGAAATGAGAACCTGTTGGAGATGAGTTTCTGGATAGTCTCACATGATAGTGGGACTCCTTTCATGACTTGGTAAGATCTCACCATTACTCTGCTTCATGAGTAATGAAAATTCTACATTTTGTAAATCTACAGTTGCAGAATGTTTTAATGTCAGCTCTTATTTTGGAATGTTCTGTGGGTTTGGAGTTTTTGTTTGTTTGTTTCTGGGTTGAATTTGTTGGTTTTTTTCCAAATAAATGCTACAGATTGGATTATTTTATTAAAATTAATTAAAATTGCAATTTTAATATTTTTCTTAATGCCTATTTCCTGGAAGTTTTACTGGTAACAACACTGAACACAGATGGGAACCCAACAGGAGGGTTTCACAATTGTGTCACATCCAGTGTATGATCACACAGTCTGAACTCTAAATAATGCTGCCACTACCTTGGTTACAGGGTTACATCTTGTCATTTGTGCTTCCTGTGTTGACAGTGGGAGGTTTTTAGTGTGCAGTGCAGTTCTCAGTTCCTCTCACCTGTACACAAATGTTGTATTTGGTCCTGCCACTTCCCCCTAGCACCTCTATTTTCCGTCACCCTGACATCAGCTGTGGGGCTGAAGGATGCAGCTGCCCTGTGTGCAGCACAGGTACCATGCCATGTAAATCAAAGGACATGAGGGGCTGTGATAAAGCTCCAGACACACGAGTACAGACTGCACCATTTTTTTAGTGCAGTTCTTGCAGCAGATGCCTAATTAACAGGGGAGCAGAGAATCAGGGGGAGAAGTCAGGTTTTCTACGCTAAGTGTGCAAAATCTCTTTGTACGGCCTAGATAAAAAACACATACCCAAAGCCTTGATATAAGGTAAACTTTGATTCTGTATTTAACACTGCCTATATAGCCAGAAAGCAAGCTGTTATTCCATTGTCTAGACTTCCAAGGGATTTCTTTTCATGGCGTGTTGCAGAAGTGATAGAATTGCAACTCTATGAATCATCAAAATCATGAATGAAGACTCACTTGAAGCAAAAAACCCCCTTTTTAAAATGTGATTGTAAGTTTGAATGATGCAAAACCCACCCTCATGCAGCAGCATACTTGGCCTGAAGTTACTTTCTGAGTGGATATGTAAGTTCACCAGGTTGATGTTGGGTGCATTATGGTGCCACTTTGTGTGCCCAGATCCTTCAGAATATGTGTGAGCATGCCCTATTAGCAAATTCCTCTTGGAACTGTTTTGTAAGAATCATGTAAATACATTTTTGGGTTCTCAGAGGTGACTTTTCTCAGGCAAAACACACAGGTCTTCAAGAGAGATTCTCAAACATCTAAGATGTAAACTCCTGTATTTGAAACATTCCTCTAGGCTCCCTGTGTAAAAGAAAAATATGGAAATGGAAAGAAATAGCTGCTTTCCAGGCAGTGAGTCACCTGATATTAGCATAGACATCTAAATAAAACATGTAAATCATGCCTCAGAAGTGTCTTTTTCTCCTCGTGCACTATAAAAAGAGTCTAAACAACTGACTCAGATGTGAATGTCTGCAGTGTAGATGATCAGAGCCAGGTGGGGCATTTCCACCACTGGAGCATGGGGAGGTGCAGACAGACAACAGCTCAGGCTCTGAGGGCACACACCACCAGCTCCTGACTAATTTCTCATTGTTCCTGTTCTGGTGGTAGCTCATGCTCCAGCATTAATGAGTCCTTCCTCTACCATTCCCACAGTGAGCTGCTGACAAAGAGTCAAAATGGTTGTAAGAAGTCAATCAACTCTGTGCCAAGTACTTAAAAGTGGGAAATACTGAGGAAAAAAATTGTATTTATTAAGAAGTTATATAACTAGGAAGAAACAATTCTGCAATTTTTTTCCTAAAACTTCCTAGTTGGAATGTCCATAGTCTAAATCTTATTTGGCAGACCAACTTAAAAACACTTTGAAGGAAGATGAAATAAGCAATGAATGACAAGCATCAAATAAATAATTTAGAATCAGGTAAAAAAATTTCTTCCTTTTTGTAACCTTTAAATGCTATTATGTTGCTTTGCTATTGATTTTGTTGGTTTGAGTTGGTTCTTTTTGGTTTGGTTTTTTTTTTTTTAAATTTGTATTCAACACTTTAAAAAATAAGGAAATTTGGAAATAATTGCAAATAAATGGCTGGAGTTATGTAAGAGGAGAAACTGATGGGAGCTCCAACCCTGTAGCTGTGCTGTTCATTTGCCATGACAGAAGCACTTGAAGGTGTCCTTTTCCTGACTCCTTGCACCCAATGATTGAAACCAGCCCTCCCTGACATCAAGGAACTGCCCTAATTTTAGACATGCTCCAGGATGGCTTTCACTGCACATGTCCATGTCTGCACCTTAGCTTAGGACTGATATTTTGATGCCTCTTTTCCACCACTGTTCACACTGGGACTGGAGCACAGAGCAGCCCCTCCTGCAGGTTTGGTCCAAGACAGCTCTGTGCTCCAGAACAGAAGCTGTGCCCCAGCTCCACTGGGCAGCCAGACCTCACCACCAGAGCAGTCCTAGTCCCAGGAGCCACCCCTGGAGCAAGGACAGTGTGGACACCAGGCGCAGTAACTGTAAAATCACAGTAAGAACCCACAGTCTTCAGGTGAGCTTTTATACAGAAGAGTCAGCTGCTGCCTGAGGATTCACATGCTGCAGACATCTGCCCAAATAACTGAAATCACCTCAAGTACCTTCAAAGCTTTGTTTCTACTAGCAAAACAACACAAGCTGTGTTACTTCCTATCTTCTACAGCAGCCGCTCCCATCCCTCCATGGATTCCCTAGAGCAGGGTTCTAAGCACTGACACTGCTGCTCCGACCCTTTTGGTGACTCAGGATGCTCTTTGTATTCACTCATTGGCTCCTCCGTGGAAACATGAATTAAAAAGTTCGTCTTTCTGAAGTGACTTCACAAGTCCCTGTCAAAGATCAAATTTTAAATTATTTTTCTTTTAGAACTCAGGCCTCCATACCTCAGTTCTTGGAAAAACACTGTGAAATGTGGTCCCTCAGAAAGTAGCTTACAATTCCATTGCATGAAAATCGTTGAAGGATGGCAAATTATAGCAGGGGAAAAGAAGGGGGAGAAATGCAAAATAACTTACAAAAGAGTTCAGACGGGCTCGGCTCGGAGGGCGGGCGCGCAGCCACACTTGTAGCTGTTCTTGGTGCTGAAGGAGGCGACGCTCCGCGGCGGGACAGGGCACGGCACGGAGCGGCACGGCTCGGCACGGCACGGAGCGGCTCCACGTGAATCCCCAGCCGGCGGCGGCTGCGGCTCCGGGCCCGCCCGCCCGCGCTCGGCACCGCCCTCCCCGGCACAGCCGCTCCGCCCGGGGCGCGGCGCCGGCAGACGCGGCCGCGGGATCTCTGAGCAGAGGAAGCCGGTGAAGGCTGAGGCTGTGGCACCGGGGGAGCGGGAGCGAGGGCAGGGACACTGAGGGGAGCACCGGCGCGGGCAGGGTCTGTTCAATGCGGTCTCCCCCGGGGTGCGGAGCCTCCATCCCCATCCCGCCTTCCGCCCGCCCGGGAGCCCCGCTCAGTCTCGGCCAGACGGCGCCACCCCGAGGGCGCTGCCCGCAACTGCACCCGCGGCGCCGGCTCGGCTGCGGGACGGGGCTCGGGGCGGGGGCAGCGCGGCCGCGCGTCGGGACCGGACAGCGACCAGAGCTCCTCCATCCTCCGTTTCACGCCAGTCTGAACTGATTTCCTTAAAGGAACAACATATTTCTTTGATTTGCCCAGGGCTGTCTCACTTACTTAGAGCATCATTGCTGAAGGAGGAATTCCAAGAGTGCTTAAATATGTCCATGCCATCTTTGTTGCGTGTTGCTGCTTGTATTTATGTTAAAGGTCTGCCCCAGGCAAACCATGGCACTCAGACAGTGTTCAATGGGTCTTCCTACAGTAGCAGTGTAGGGCCAAGCAATAAGGTCCCAAACATCGGATACTGCTCCCAAAGACACTGGGTGGGAAGTGGCCTCAGAACAAGACATCAGTCTGCACCAAAAGGCACACCTGCACATACACACCCAGTCCTGTAAATTCCTGAAGAACAAGTCAGGTAAAGAAACAGGTCTCTGCCTCCCTAGGCAACAAAACAGCTCAGTCTGCAAGCCACTCACTCTTGCAATCCCCTTTTCTGCAGAACAAAAGGCAGAGAGTTAATAAAATACAGCACAGATAAAGAAACAGCATGGAAGATGTATGTTACAACTGTGCGTTACTATGTTTTCACACTGACTTTGGAATTAGAGCAGAAACATTCAGGTCAGCTTCACTTCTGTCTCTAATACTTATTTCTCATTCAGAAAAAAAAATTATAAATCTATCTATACATCATAAAATAATCTTATTCAATAGTCCATAGTCCTGGTAACATGCTAGTCAGGCCTGTAGCTTTAAATAACTGTCCCCTCATCAGACAATGAGTCCCGCATGAATATATCCACCTTTTAGCCAACCATGACTTCAGGATCTCAAAACCAAAGTATTTCAATGCTCACTGCCTCTCTATAACATGCTCATATAATGACATTGAAAGTTCAACTGTCTCTTCTCACAATATAAGGGAAAAAAACAAAGTGGGAAAAGGAGTATTATGCAAATATGATCCTTTAGTTGAAAGCAGTAGTTGGAATATACTGGGAATTACAGCTTTATTTTGCCTTAGTGATGCTGAATTTCTGTTTTAGGTGTTTAAAATAATCACCACAAAATAAGATGCATAGTTTAAATTAAGGATAAAGAAACTAAGTTTGGCACAAGTGTTCCAACAATCACCAAGTGCTTGAATAGTCAAATATTGTATCTCCTAATAGACCACCTTGGCACATCTTGTTCTCTTCCACAGTGACTATGAGCCTTAAAAAAATTAATTGTATTTAGATTAGGAATTAATATCAGTTTGAAAATAAACCACACCAAATAACAGGTACTAATACCTGTGGGAACATCTGTACTCCATACCCATCTCTCAGTAGTTTTAGAAAGTATCTGTTAATTTATTTCACATACATGTATTTACATTGAAGGAAATTCACACCACTGAAAATACAACATTTACACATTCACAGATATACAGTTTTGCACTCTCTCCTGTGTTAAGACCAGGCACTCAGCTCTGCTATCTCTGCAATAATGACAATATCAATTTTTAACAGATCAAACAACTGGCAGGTTTAGTGGATTTTAAGCATCATCATGCTCTGTGTATGGTGGTTATAGTCTTCAAGCTTTTAGATAGCAGATTATTTCACTGAAGAAAAATGCCTCCTGCATGGCATTTGCATAAGCTTCTATAAATCATAAGCATATACATATAGTTTCTGTTTTACTGTGTTATCAGTGATCCTTATTCTATAGAGTTCAGTTATCCTTGTAGTAGTTATTAAAGTTAATTCGCAGCAGAAAGTCCTCCAAATGTGGTTGGTATCCTCTATTTACAAGCTTTGTTACCACTGAAAGAAAATAAAAGAAATAAAGTAAGCTTCAACTAAGATTAACATTGTAAATTCATCCTTGACAGCATCTGTGGCTTTTAATTAAAAAAAAAAGAAAGCATAATGCAGAAATCTGAGAACAAATGTATATTTTAACATAAGAAAAGTCCAGTATTTATTTCTGGAATTATAAAGTATTTCAAATAAATGCAAAAGAAAGACTGTGTCAGTTCTAAGTGAAAGTGCATTATTCTAACAAAGCATTTCCTTATTATGTTGCTTTCATAGAAACAAAGAAATCACAGAATCTTTCACAATAAAGATGGTGTGTTCCTATCACAATTTCAACTGACCAGGAAGCATGTTTAGGTCCTCAGGAGACCTCTGTGAAAGAAGCAGCTCTGCTGAAGTTTTCTTGAGTGAAGTCCATTGTGAGAGAGAAAACCCAAGAGAAATTCCTAGGACAAAGCCCTCACGCTCTATGAACAAACACACCAACTGCTCCTCAATTACAAAGGACAAAAGCCAATAGAAGCTCCCTAACTAAGCTCACAAACATCCCATGCACCAATATCAAGGGAATTAGCAAGCAGCAGCAGCATGCAAGGAAGAAGGGGAGGTGTATTTTTAGAAGTTAGGGCCCGAGCCAAAGCCATTGAAGTCCAGACAACTTTGTATTGGCTTTCAATGGATTCTGGATCAACCCATCGTGGAGAGAGAGCATTTTACAATACATGGTGACTGAAGGTACAAGTGGAGATGAACAAGCACATGTTTGTTTTGTAGTGCTTAACAAAGAGGGTGTAAAAACTGAGTCACTCATCAGATTTCCTTACAGAATGGTCTATTAATCTCTGTCCATGAAGCAACCATAGATCTCGTAGTATGGGCTTAGGTGGCTCCCACAGGTGTTCTGACTTCCTGTAGAATTTGGAAGCAGCCATTCTAACTCATCCTGAAATATCTGTTTTTGGTCCTTTGATACCATTTTTGGACACCCTTAAAGAATAAAAAGGGCAGCTCATTTCCTGAAGAATATAGTCTGAACTAAAAAATATTTTAGCAGGATAGATCCAAGAAAAGCAGATGCACCTCCTTCAAGATTTTCTAAAAAAAAAGGAACCCAGATCCCACAAACCACCTTTATACTACATGAAGGATAAGTAATGTACTAAAACACAAACAAGATCTGAAAGACAAATGGAAGGTAACCATTTCAGCACATTATAGCCTAAGCTGACAGTGAGATTAAATTTTATCATGGTAAAGGAAAGAACATTTGGCAAATAGTTGAAAAACTTGCCTGGAGCATGTACTGAAAGGCTCTCTGAGCATTAGTCCAACATGGGAATCAGAACTTCCAAATCTCATATCACTGGCAAAACTCAACTATTGCATATATATCTAAAATTACTTCTGAGTGGTATCTAACTATCTCTCACTGCTGCCAATAAAAAGTTTCAGAACTCAATTCCAGAGAAAAGAAAAATGTATGTACACAAGTACAGCTAAATACCAAATACTTATTTTGTAAATCAGCAAAAACTTACAGTCAGTTTTGAAATATCTGTTAGATTTCTTGTGTGGACATCTTAATTGATGTACATGCGTATCTTGGCAAACCACAACAATGCAGTTTTTATTTGGGAACTATATTAGGGAACTATCATTAGGGAACACTCCCTAAGCATACAAATCTTCCTACTTTTACATTATACTACCAAAATATTCCAGTAGCCAGATGACCTTCTATCTAGAATTTATGCAATTTCTTACCTTTGAATAAGAAATGGGAGTAATACTTGAAGGTATTGTAGGACTGCTGCATCAGACCAAAGTTGGGATGAACAGCCATTTGCTTCCCTGCATCGAAGCTCCACGACTGAGAGATGAGCTGGCTGCGGAACTTCAAGATGAGGCTGAAGATGCTGTGTATGATGTTCATCACAGGGGCTGCCTTCTCTGTCAACAGACCCCTGACAGAACAAAAACAGCTTCAGAAATTGGCTGATGTAATTTATTGGTTGTAAGACTACAAGTACAAAGGAATGACAACCCTTTAGGTTAAAGATAATGGCTTTAAAAAATCCCCAAGACTGCAGCCAACAAATTTTAAACAAGGTGCCTAAATCTAACACAGTTTACTTGCACTTCCCAGAAACTTGTATCTGCCCTAGAGAATGTGATTTCTAGAATAACATCTGCCTTTGCAAAAGAGATGACATTAACAACAACATGCTCTGAGTTTCCTTAAACTTTAATCTCCTCTCATCCTATCACCTGCTATCCAAACAGCAGCTTTAGGCAAGTCTCTTCTGATTAAAACTCAAAAAGAGAGACATGAAAGGAGAAATTTCTTTTCTTGCTTATAATTTCTGTTCCTTATCATCTCCCTCCATCTCACCACTTCATCATTTCAGTGTACACTCTTCAAGAAGAAACCAAATAAACTCTAGCTCTTTTCCTTTTAGTCACACCACTCCTCTGTCTCACATACAGTAATGAAGAGCCTAAAAGCTTGTGATTCCTAAAAGACAGGTGTCTCTTGCACTGCTCATAAAACTAGACAAATCTTTTAGTCCTTTTCAAGTCCAGCCCTGGTCACTGCACATCTATTAAAAGCACACACATTGTACAGGAGATGCATCTCATATCCTTCAGTAAGGCTTACTGTGCACACTACTGATGATGAATTAAACAGCAGTAATTTACAAAGGATGCAGTGGAAGAAAAAGAACCGTGGCGTGTGTGCCCTTAGTTTAGAGCTGTCCTGAGCAGCTGGAAGCTTGCAAAGGCATGGTGAACAGGAACAGGAGGTAACTCAAGAAGTCCAGGGAAATGAAAAGGATGGATAGCTGAGAAAAAGTATCAAAGTACAGACACCTTGTGAGATGCCATGAAGTTCGTTCCTTACATAGAACACTTTCATACGTAAAGACTACTTAATATGTCATGTAGAAGTCAGTTTTGCACAAATACATTAGGCTAGGACTGGCCACTCCCTTAACATGCATTTGAAGTAAAAGTAACTATGGTAGCTTGCCTGAAGATTGCTTTGTTGAGGTATTCAGCATGCGTTCTGTGAATTTCTTCCAGGTTGCCCACAGAAGACAGTTTGTTTCCAAATTCACACCATGTAACATGAAGGATCTGATTAGCAATGTAACCTTGAATTACTTTCACAAAATGCTGCATCTCATGTTTATACAGCTGGAGCTGTCGAAACTGGACAGAATTCGATGCACGACTGACTAAAGCTGAAAATAAAAGCAGAAATATATTATCAGCCACAGAGACCATCTAAAATCAGAATTTTTAAAGGAATTTAGATTTTTATTAGTAGAGTCTAATCCTGTTTAAAATGCCATCAGCACCCTCTGCTAGACAGTTGCTTATATACAGTCATGTCAAACTTCAAAAGCCACAATTTTCTCAAAACATCTTCCTTTGCATTTTGAACAGGATGCTCTCTTTCACTAGTCACACTTACCAGTGCGCTTTAAGTGGAACCAGACATCCTTGAGAGTCCACACCATGTGCTTCAGCTGAAGCAAAAAGGAGAAAATCTTGTTGTATTTATTCATGCAGCTCTCAGTAATGACAATGTTCAGAGGCCAGTCAACCTACAAGAAACAACAGTGCTGATCATACTACATTTTTTGTTAGAAATTATAACATTATTTAAAATACAAGTATTTCAACAATTATTATGTATTTTAATAATGCAATGCAATGGGCAGGCTAAGTAAATCCTGTAGTTTCCATTACACATTATTTTACTCCATTCCTAGATACTGCATTCTTATTAACATATTCACTTTACCATTGTGCGTAAGAACCATGGCATAATGGCAGTATTCTACCTTGCTCCATGACCTCTTACCTTGTACCTGAGCTCTAAGCAGCTCAGAGCATCTGGTGCATTGGGCGTGAACATTTCTGGGAGATACTTGAGGGCAAAAGAAAGATTGGAAGCAAGCTGGGTGTCACCATGAAGACTGTACTGTAGTGCTTTATTTAGGATAGAATTAAGAACCAGTGGATTCAGCAATTCACCAGGTGTTTGTCCTGATCCAAGCTAGGGATATAAAAAAAAAACCAACAAACCACTAATTACACCATATTAATAAAAAGTCTTGGCTCTTGAACACAGGTGAATTAAAGCACAATGATAAAAGTGGTGACTACCCTGCCTTGATTGGAAATTTTTACTTCTGCCATAGGGATGCATGAACAGCATAAAAAGCAACTTCTGACTATTTTCTGTTCACAGCCTGAAGGGTAATCTCATACTGACTCTGATTTATTTTCATATGTCTTCTGTGGTTCAGTTCCTCCTGCAGAGAACAGAGTCTTTAGAAAGCCAGGGACCCAAGGAATTTATCTGACTTGAATCTGCCTGTCTCATCACCTCAGCACTCTCAGAGGTTTACAAATAAAGCTATTCATCAAGTCTAAATCCCCAAGTGCTCTCCCCAGTTGGGTCTAAAGCATTTTCAGGATTTAGAGAAGTGCATTAACTCTCCTACAGCTCCCTATCTCCACAGGCAACCATCTATATCAACCCAGGCTATCTGTTCTACCTTGCTGTCTTCCCCACAAACACAGCAGTAAGTCATGAAAATACTGCCTCATCGGAGGGCCCAGCACTCTCTTCACATGGCCTCCCCTCTGCTCTCTAGCTGAGTATATTTAAGGTAAGAGTAGGTAGCTTGCAACACAGTGGGTAGCTTTCCACTGGATTTTAGCAAATGGCAACAGGCTCTTCCAGCCTTGCTGCCAGCAGACAGGAGGGGCCAGCAATAGTGCAGCAGTTTTCACAGGAAAGAGTAAAGTACCCTTCCAGGAGTGCTTATCTGTCCCAGACCTTTTTCCTCCTTCCTTACAACATTAACCGAGTTCCTTGCTACAGACTTCTTGACACAGTACAACAGAGGAAAACTCCACAAGCCAGGATTCCAATTCACACCATTCTCTCATTCCCATCCAAATCAATTCAGAGGCATGAAGGTAAAGCAGACAACCCAAACACTGGGGTTAAGACAACAAAGCAAATACCTTCTCAAACAACAGGTCACTGAGTGACTGAGCAAACTCCCCGTCTTCCATTAACAAAAAGTGTCTCAATGCTTCAAAATGCTTCTCTACATTCAGCTCCACAAAGTAGTAATCAACTATTGCTTTGTTCACAAGAGAAACACTAAGAATAAAAACACAGAAAAGGTATTACATTTACATGCAACTCCTTCCTTACTGTTAATAATCAGCTGTGGCCACATCAGATTAATGCTCCAGTACTTAACTCTGCTGTCTAAGATGTTATTCATTTAGTCAAAAAACATGAGATAAAAAAATCTTCATCCATTATATACCAGAATTAAAATATACCACTTCAGGTAATTGGGTTCTGAAAAATATTAGGGAAGTATTCTTATTCTCAGACTGGTTACACACAGTGATCTTTAGAATATGCTGCTGGACCTGGATCAACATTTTATCAATAGCATTCTGATCTCTGTCACCTACACAAATTAAAAGACTTAAATCCCCAGTAAGAATATACTAATTGAAAAAACTCTGATACCAGATATTAAGATCTATACCACAGTCTAGTATCTAGATCTATACACAGTCTACAGTACCATGTAGGTATTCAATCTAGCTCTAAATAATTTAACTTGCCTATCAGGGATAGGGTAATTCTGGCAGCACAAAAACTCAGGCTCGGTTTGCTAAATGTGTGAATCTGTACACAGATCGTTCTGGCAGCCAACCAGATGTTTAAAATTAAGTTACACAATAACATCTTTCTACATTGCACCAAACTTTGAGTACAGCACACTCAGAGCTAGCAGATGGAAACTTAAAGGAAAGCAGATTCTAAAAAAAGTATTTGTGAGTAATTGTTTTAATGACAAAAGCTAATCTTGCACAAAGTAACAAAAACTTTTATTTAAAATATTATTAGATATACTAATTAAACCATCCAACATGTATGTAGTTTCCTTATATATCCCAATAGTAAAAAGATCAGCTATTACACTTCAAAACAGCCTTGAAGCTGGAGTTCCCATAGAAGCATGAAATATACCCAGATCAGTATGAGATTTCAAGAATCTAAAGATTTTTTTTTACTCCCTTAGCTTTCATCTTTCAAATATAAACTAGCACATATATTATAAAGAATACACCTTCTTTTTAAAAGAACAAGGAAACTAATGGTGTCAAAACCACTGCTGCATAATCTACAAGACTTCCCTCTGAGTGCTTATATTCCAAACAGACATTCAAATTTTAAATTTGCACATAAATGTCTAAGTTTATGTTATTATTTATCATGCAGATCTGAACTTTTTAATTACTAATGGACCCTCTACTGAATTACTTCTAGGACCTAAGGGCAAATTTAAGACATCTATGTGCAACTCTTGTCTCAAAATAGAATACAACAATAATTGCAATGTTAATTGCAAAATTCCTAAGAAATACTCACTGAGATACAAGTGGAGCAGTAATAGAACGTTTCATCAGCACTGGCAGAGACAAGAGCTCACTCAGCTGTACAGCAGTTTCATCTGTTGCAGACTGCACTGTAGGATCCACAGGAAATGTGTACGATCTTGGTATCACGTGATGCAAGAGATGAGAAACTGGTGGTTCTGCTACATTTAAAAATATACAAAAAATTAAAGTTAATTATTTAAGAAGCTTAATAATATGTTCCTATTAAACTCTGTATACAAACACCTCTAGGCTGGAAAATCGTAACATGTCAAAATGTATTTCTCATCTTTGTGCCTTGGAACAAATTGTTTGGCTATTGCAGTTCCTAACATTGGTAATTTACTGTAAGTCATAGCATTGAGCTTTCTAGCTGAAATTCACCACATATTCTATTGCTCTACTGTTCCAACAGTTCTACTCACACATCAAATCATAACTATCTTGATACTTTTCAATACAATACTGATCAGATAAGGCTTTCAAATAAGCTTGCTCTTTCTTCCATGCATCTTCCTCTTCGCCTTCTCTCTCCTTAGTTGTGGGGGCATCAGCTTCAGAAGATAAAGTTTCTTGAGGCACAGTATCTTGTGAAATGGCCTGTTCAGGTTCTTCTCTCTAAAATTCATGAATGGACAAATTTTATGAGAGATGCTGGCTTTGTCTGTTCAGGCTAAATGTGTTCCTACAAGTAACTGCCTAGCCGTTCCAAATGAAAAGAGAAGAGCCTACTCACCTGTGTGTTTCAGACATGTAAAAACAATATGATTTTACAGTGACTACTAGATTAGGAGAGAAATTTACTACCTTAACTATCAGTTCAATTTTTCAAAAGAAAAATAAGTTCTCTCAACAACCACTTTTGTTTCTTACCTGTAAGCTCTGTGAGGAATCTGGAGAAGGGTCCTTGTTGACAACATCTGCAATTACTGTAAATACAATTAAAGCCAGCATTTACTTAGACCTGCTTATGATACTTGGTTCATACCTCAGATCTGCTCCTAAAGTAGTTCAAAACTCCTCTGTAGTATAAACTATCACAGAAACAACCACACCAATAACCATACCTCCCCAGAGCCCCACCCAAGCAGTTTTAGGCATGTTCTCTACTTAAGGACCCTAAAGGTCCTGTTTCACAAAATTTCAGGCTAAAAGTTTCATTTCTTAATGCTCTGCTTCTTGCATATAGGAGACAAGTCTAAGCTCAAATTCTTTCCTCTGAATTCTAGCACTATATGAAAAGTAACACAAGGAATTAAGTGGAATAATTAAGGAAGAAAGGACCCATTTAGAAAATAAACATTCAGAGTTACTTTCACAAGCCCTTAAACAAATGCTGACTGAATAAACCTAATTTTATTTTACCTTCTTGTTTCTTTTCTATTGTATTTTCCTTTTTATCATCTTTAATATTAGCATCAGGAAAGTCCGTAACACTGTCAGATATCTGTGACTGTGGCAAAGTCTCTTCCTTAACTTGTGATGGTTTTGCATCCTTTCTGGCCCCTTCAGCAGGAGAGAACTCTTCACTGTACAGAAGCGTCTGAACCGTGGAGTCGGATGAAGAACCCAAGATGGCTTTACGATGGGGTATGGGATCACTTTCTGTAGATGGGGCCCACTTCCCTATTTGGATGCTAGACTGGGATGCATGTCCAAAGGGGCTCCAACGGGATTTCAAAGGCTCTGTATCTGACACCAGCTCTCCAATTTTGATGTGTGACTGCGAGGCGTGCCCGTGGATGTTCCAACGAGGCCTGGCTGAGGCCACCTCTGACACGTTTTCACCAATCTTGATATTGGCATCAGATGCATGACCATGGCTGCTCCATCGAGGCCTTGTAGGAGCTACATTTGACACATACTCTCCAATCTTAATATTGGCTTCTGAAGCATGACCATGGATGTTCCACCTGGGCCTTGAGGTCTCTATCTCTGAAGCATATTCCCCAATTTTAATATGAGCTTCAGAAACATGCCCATGAATATTCCATCGAGGTCGCGTAGACTCAACTTCAGACGAAAGCTGCTGCTTTTTATATGGGAATCTGAAGAATGCCCGTAAGGACTTGAACGTGGCTGGTAAGTGTCCACTTGAGGTACATATTCTCCCACTCTAATGTTGGCATCAGATGCATGTCCGTGGATATTCCAACGAGGCCTTCTGTTGTCCACATCAAATACGTTTTTTTCCCCAGCTCTAACATGTCCCTGCCAAGCTGCAGATGGTCTGAGAACTGTATTGAAATCATACTCGCTCTGCTGATGTAATGGTGCACTGTCTTCTTCTGCTGCTCCTCTCAAGAAAGGCTGACTTTCAGTCACTTGCAAAGTCTCAGAAAGATCTGAGTTAATATTTTGAATGCTTCATCTAGCAAAGATCCTTGCATCCTGACAACAACAGACTGTTCATCCTGTGACTTTGATAAGAAATCTTCTATATTCACATTGGATTCAGGCAAGGACTCAGCACTGTATAGAGAACTGCATGCTTTCTCTGAATTTTGGAGATTGCTTTCAGATCCAGTTGCTTTAGGCTGAAAATGCTCATCAGCATCATTATTTGCTGGCTCTGGCACAGGCAGTGCTTTGTCAGCAGAAGCAGCATATCCCTGTTCAGTCTCAGACTCTTCTCTGCCAATTGTCTCATTAGAAGACAGTG
This sequence comes from Emberiza elegans, assembly GCA_024865655.1. NCBI lineage: Eukaryota > Metazoa > Chordata > Aves > Passeriformes > Fringillidae > Emberiza > Emberiza elegans. Next base: position 34,827,001 of record JALJVW010000910.1, on the reverse strand, counting down.
GTTTTACAAAAGACTCCTAAAAAAGGAATAATTATTACACTGTATGGCTGGTCACGTATCAACCTACTAAGTAAGGTATTATTTTATTACAGGATTAAAAATGTTCCAATTTTTCTGATGAGTACATAATGATAACTACTCCCCTTGCTGTTACAGTGAACCTTGTGTTTACTGAACTGAAATGAACCATGAAATTAAGTCCCTTTAGGGAAACCTGGAACAGCAACTTGAAGTTTACGTAAGAAAATAAACTCACTTGTGAAGGTGGCTCTTTCTCCATAGGGGTTGCATCCAAAGCCAACTGGCCCTGTTTATAAGGAATAATATCTAATTTTCTCCTGTAGCTTCCATCTGGAAGTTTTTCAAGCATTTCCTACAAATTAAAAAATAAGAAAAAAGTATCAAGTATCAAATTTTCTAAATTAGACTTCTTAAATCTTTTTAGGAGGTACCTCAATGCGTTTTTGATCTTCTAACAGAAACTTAAGACGGGCTGTTTCCAACTTGTGGCGCTGGATTTTCCATAATTTTCTTTGTTCCCTACGGGCTGCATCATCAGAAAGTTTGCTATAATGGTCAATTAATTCCTGCCTAAATGAAGGTAAAAAGAAAGCTAAGTTACAGATTTTTGCACACTGATTTTCATCTTCCCATCTAAAGAATAAGACTTTTTAGCACTTCAGAACTGAGAACTGGTTCTTAAAATGTAGAAGCCAGAGGCTTCTGTCACAGAGAATGAACAGGCAGAAAACAGAGGACTGCATTTTTAGTCAACATGTATTTCTGTAACTATTTTGAGTAGGTCACTCATTTGGCTTAATTTTAGATGAAACAGGAGAAAGTAAAATATCAATCTAACTCGTACTGCATTTTACTTCTGCTTTGACATACATGTGACCATTTTTGCTGTGGGCTCTGCTTTTAAATTTTAAGATGCAGTCAAAATTTTCCTGAAATTTTGATTATAACAAAACCCAGACTGGATAGGGTTGGCACAAATGAGTGGGTCCCAGATTTTCTGGCCACTAACCATTTTTAACAAAATTGCTCATAGATTACCAAAAATCCTTACATCCATTTTCTAACTGCAAATATTACCCTTGTAGAACAATGTCTGTGAACTACTAGTACTGTGAATTTTAACATGCAATTATTTTTTCCTAATGATCTTTATGATAGTTTTGAAGACAACTCAGATGCATTTACCTTGCCTTTTTTTCCAGTTCTTCTTCTAAAGCTTTCAGTCTTTTTTCTCTCTCTCTGAGCTCTCGAGCATAGCTGAAATCATCATCAATCTCCTCCTGCTTTATCGCAAGACGACGCTGCATAAATATTTAACATTTTTAAAAGCTGTTCCCAGCACCAGCTGTTAACACACACATCTACAAGAAGTTCTTATTTGTACACCATGAGCTACTAATTCAACTTCAGTACAACATATCCATTCCTTTATGTGCCTAAGAAATACAGTCTGCCTCTAGAATGGCAGAGAGATACCTCTTGGTCCTTTGCAAACTGTTCTTTCAGCTTCTGAAACTGTTCCCGTTTCTTCGCATCCAAAGCCATTCGTTCTGATATTTGCTTGTCTATATTAAAATAAAGATACTGTTAGTTTACATTAACAAACCCACCAGAAAACACAAAAAATGCCCCTATAACTTACCACTAATGGCTTTCAGTACTTTGCTAGCAGTTTCCCGAGCATGAACAATTAATTCTTGTTTGGCTATTTCCATGCGCAAATCCTAAAAAAAAAACAAACAAAGAAAAAAAACAAAAACAAGGTGGAATTTTTTCTATTATTTTAGACTTGAAATACACTGATACACAGTTGCAAAGACAGCTGCACATTTTATAATGCCTATTAATCAATTAATACAACAAAACATGAATAAAACAAGTAAGTAAATGCGAAATCTACAAACTAGTATTGAAAGTTAATAATCCAGATTTTAAAACAAACCAATTCCATCTGATATATATAAACTAAATTGATGGAATCTGAAGGCCAGAATTATCTTTGTAGTTAAAATGTTCTGAAAAAACGATTAGCCATGGAAATCACAGTCTTATCTGGTTACTAATTAGCTTATCTCATTTGTTAAATCAGAATCTAAGAGTCTTTTCAGTAGGACAAATTTCCTAAAGTAAAGAACTAAGATTGAAGTCTAACACTCATTTAATATATGAAAAAGCTAAAAAATGTCAGCACAGCATCTATACTTTTAAAACTATATTACACAATTTCAATATTTAATAATTTTTATTTGCTGTAATTAAAACTGTAATTTACCCATGAAAAAATTCTGACTGTAAATACAAATTCTTTAGAGGTTATAACAAAAATGGAAATTGACTATTTAAGAAAAATCATAATGAGGTATTTGTTCCTTTATTCATTTACCTTTTCCTCCTTGCTAATGGAACTGTATCGAGCGATTCTTTCCATTCGACCTACGTACACTGCACAATCTCTCTCTATTTCTTTCAGTTCTTCAAGGGAAAAAATAACTGAAATCCGGGGAACAGGTATATCTGACCAACATATATAATGCTGAAAAATGAGAGATTTCCTTTTACATATATTTTAAAGAGTACAAAATTTTATATTATGAATTCACATTATACATTTTTTTAACTTAGTCCTGCTTCAAGACACTGACACATACCTCCATACAGGATCTATTTCACTTGAGGTATTAGGCTTATATGTGACACTACATAGCTGATAATGAGCTGCTCTGCTCTGTTAAGACTGAGCAGCTCTGATGTTAAAGAGAACACTGGCTACCTGGGAATGTCTACAGACTTTAGACACCTCTCTAGTTGTTTTATTTTTGGACATATAGAGAGAAGAGGGAAGACACACAAAGTAGTTGAACACGTTTTTCTTATCAAAGACAAGAATCGTTCTGCAAAATACCAATAAACAGAACTATTTAAGGACTTTTTGAAAATGTAGTGATACAGCTGAAAGAGCTGTGCAGAACTGAGCCAAGACCTGGTAAGAGTGAGGCAGCTTTAAACCAAAAAGGAGTAGTGCAAGAAGAGGAAGGCACTTGTTTGAACACCTAAAACATTTCTGCTTTCAAAACAAAGAAAAAAATACATCATGTACATTATATACAATAAATCTGATGGTGTTAAAATGTATATTTCTGCAGTGAGGTGGTAGCAAGTAGAATGGATAATCAGCTCACAAGTATCTGAGAGCAAGTAATTGCCCTTCATCATCCTACTCACATAATACCAAGTTTTGAACTTGCTAAAAACCTAGACTCTTGCTCTAGAGAGTAATGTAATAGGAAGGAAGCAACCCAAAACTTACCCTAGGACAGCACAATTTCAGCAAATTTATCGTTTTCCCACATATGTATACATCATTAGCAATATGCTTAAGAAATACAGGGACACAGTCTTCTACTTCTTTTGAAATCAAAACATAACCATGAGTCCAGTAATGTTTATCTATGTAACAAAAAGATGGAAGTACATATTTTAGTTATTTAATTAACAGCACAAATTCTACAAATTAGAAATGCTCTCTATATATATACTGTACCTCTGAAACAAAGATAATCCTCATTCACCTGAATCATAAATTCTCCATAAACATCTCTGAATACACCACTATATACCCAATCATAGATGAATCTGAAAAAAAAAATTGTACAATATTGAAAATCAATCCTCTTGCATTCTCTTCTTTATTATAGCCAAGGAGTTAGTATGCTCTTTAAAACCCCAATAGACACAAGATATAGGCAGGATAAAAAAAACATCAATTAAGTGCTGTGACACTGACATTTAAATATACAGGAAACTGCGGCTTTATGCTTTTCTTAAACTATTTTTAATAGACTATTTTAGTGATAATTAGTTTAGATAAGAGAACAGTGCCTCAATTAAAACAATTATTTTATTCCTGCATATCAATTTACTAAATCTATATAAAAATGTATAGAAAACTTTGCAGCACATCAAGGGCGCACCAAGAGAAAAGCAGAAAGGATTTGTTTTAAACAGAGGTAATTTCAGCAGGGAGAAACTAAAAGGATATAAAAATGCAATACCAAGCACTTTTTAGCCAGACCCAGAGGCATTTTTAATATACATGCAATGATGCGAACTACTATTTTGGCATACTTATTCATGCTTTTTCATATTTTCTCTGTGTGAGCCAAACTTTTGAAGAAATAAAAAATCCACAACTTTTATACAATCTGAGGCTATAGATAAAAAGGCTCAGAGGTCATGGAAGATTTTTTTTTTAGTTTTAAATTTTACTTAACATTGTGCAACAAAGAGGAAGCATTTAACACAGCAATCACTGTGCAAATTCAAGGTTGTAAGTAAAAAGTTAAGCACTTTTAAATTATTAAATCTGATGCTTCTGTGATTTATTTGAGCAACAACTTGTTTTATTTAATTTCCTTCAGGTTAATAAATGAGTGGGTAACACTTTTTGCAGATAATAGGGGCTTCCTTCCAGGGTAGTCCTGATCATGTATATTTGATGCTTCAATAGATATCTGCAGCAAATTTAGGAATCAATGCCGCAATTCAAATTTTTTTAGGTTCCATGTGATGCCCTTGGTATTTCAGAAATCCAACTTCCTTCTATAAATAGCAGGGTAAGAGCTGTGAAGATATTTCAGTGAGGTTTCTGGTAAATCTGAAATAAAATTTATCTGAAGATCATTTTATGTAGAAGGAAGAAAACACAAGAAGGGTGGCCATGGGAGAAACCTTAAATTTAGAGCATTTTGACAGACTTTTGTTTTCTATTCTTTTTTTACATCTATTATGTAACATTGTAAATTGATGATGGACTACAGCTATAATTCCTGTAAATAGCTATTAAAAAATTGACCATCTCTTCAGATGTGTGTAAACTGATAATTTTTTAATTGATGAGCACTGCTTAACAAAACTGTTGCAATCCCAGGAACTCTACTTTTAATTACTCCTATTATCAGTTAGTTACATGTACTTAATGAACAGATATTTTATGCTTACTAAAAAGCCCACAACAAAAAGACAGTGGAAAAATGCATGAACTTCCTCAGTTTGTACAATAAAAGAAACTTGTCAGTTTCTAGTTTCAGAATTTTAACTGAAGTATGAGAAAAAAAAATTTTATCCAAATCTTATATTCCAGTATGAATTTCCATGACCAGCAGCAATAATTAAGTCTTATTTACATATATTTATATACTAATCTAGCCACACACAACTCCTTACCCTGTTACTGAGCTAAGAGGGACAGAACAACAAAATTAACTAATTTTAATATATACTGCATATACAGACATGTATTTTTTTCTGAAAATATTAAAAGCCATTGTTAAACACACAGATCTACTCGCCAGATTACCAATTCATAATTCTCACACTCAATTATGCAGAGAACAGTATGAACACACCTTGTGTATGGTTCACAGCTTGTCTTCAACAAAGAGAGAAGAACTGGATAATGCTCATTGCTACAATTGTTGAGAGCCTCTTTGTACAGATATGAAAGCAATTTAACACCCTAAAAAATGAAAAATATTTTAACATTAGGGAACACACTTCACAACATCTTTAATAACAAAAATACGGGCTTGACATATTTCACTAGACACAGTAGGCAATTTCATGTAATTTCCATCTATTTGCAGTTAAGATCACTTTACCTAGGCAAGTTATCTCAAGCTCACTTTATCATCTCTAGAGTGAGACAGGTATGTTTAGAGTTGGATTCACATGACTAGAATGCTTATTTTGAGCCCTTTGTTTATTTTGGGAACTGAAAACCCTGGACAAATTTCCAAATGTTTAAGTATCTGGAGAAAGGACTAACTACAGCTATAATTCCTGTAAATAGCTATTAAAAAATTGACCATCTCTTCAGATGTGTGTAAACTGATAATTTTTTAATTGATGAGCACTGCTTAACAAAACTGTTGCAATCCCAGGAACTCTACTTTTAATTACTCCTATTATCAGTTAGTTACATGTACTTAATGAACAGATATTTTATGCTTACTAAAAAGCCCACAACAAAAAGACAGTGGAAAAAAGCATGAACTTCCTCAGTTTGTACAATAAAAGAAACTTGTCAGTTTCTAGTTTCAGAATTTTAACTGAAGTATGAGAAAAAAAAAATTTTATCCAAATCTTATATTCCAGTATGAATTTCCATGACCAGCAGCAATAATTAAGTCTTATTTACATATATTTATATACTAATCTAGCCACACACAACACCTTACACTGTTACTGAGCTAAGAGGGACAGAACAACAAAATTAACTAATTTTAATACATACTGCATATACAGACATGTATTTTTTTTTGAAATATTAAAAGCCATTGTTAAACACACAGATCTACTCGCCAGATTACCAATTCATAATTCTCACACTCAATTATGCAGAGAACAGTATGAACACACCTTGTGTATGGTTCACAGCTTGTCTTCAATAAAGAGAGAAGAACTGGATAATGCTCATTGCTACAATTGTTGAGAGCCTCTTTGTACAGATATGAAAGCAATTTAACACCCTAAAAATGAAAAATATTTTAACATTAGGAAACACACTTCACAACATCTTTAATAACAAAAATACGTGGCTTGACATATTTCACTAGACACAGTAGGCAATTTCATGTAATTTCCTCCATCTATTTGCAGTTAAGATCACTTTACCTAGGCAAGTTATCTCAAGCTCACTTTATCATCTCTAGAGTGAGACAGGTATGTTTAGAGTTGGATTCACATGACTAGAATGCTTATTTTGAGCCCTTTGTTTATTTTGGGAACTGAAAACCCTGGACAAATTTCCAAATGTTTAAGTATCTGGAGAAAGGACTATAGTGTTTTAACTGGAGGTCCAGGATCATGGCGTTGCTAGTAGAGAGACCAACACTAAGCATTTAATCCAACATATTTGAAGAATGTTAACATTGAAACCCAAAGCAAACATAAAAATACCAAACAAAAAATCACCGTAGGAAATGAAGCACCAGCTCCACCATTGATCCCCAGTGCTGTCGTTCCTATGCCACACAGTTCAGCTAAATACCTAAAAAACAGTATTAAAACATATATAAAAATTTCAACCAGGAGTCTCCAACATCAGTGATGAACTTTGCTGAGTTTCTGTACTGTACAAAATCACATTGTATCTGCTGAATGATAACAGGCATAACAAAGAAACTGAGTTTCAAGACCTTGCATGTTTTCCCTCAAATAGTCTGGATTAAAAAAAAAATCTGTAAAACAGAGGAAAAATACTGATAGACTAAATAAGAATGCCCATGTAATATGGTCTTTTTCAGTGTATATGAAGAGATTGCACTTCTTCTGCAAGGAAAATCTTAAACATTTAATACCATTCTCTTACCTCAGCTGACGACCTAATTTCCTGAATAGAAAGCTGATTGTTAGAAGACTTAAAGTAGGAGGTGTTGACAAAACACAGGCTCGGTAATATTGAAGATACTTCCTCAGTCCACTTGTGAATGCCTGGTATGAACAGAAAATATTTAAAGTCTTACTGTGAAAGTTGTTAACAGACCATCAATGTCTCTCATCAATTGCATCAGGATGCAAACAAACCTTTTAGTAAAATAAATGGCCTATGCAGGTAAGGGAGACTTGAACACAAAAGTAAGGGGCAAGTGAGGGTCCATGCAACTTCAGACTTTGCAATGAGCCAGATGACTCCTCTATACTCTTCACACATGCAGTGCACAGAGTCTGTAGCCATGCACAGTGAATTAAAGCATCTTGGTTCAGATTCTTTGACTTGCTTCCTTCTTTTTGTGCCTAAACTGGACACTGCAAAACACTTATCTAGGGCTTTATCTAACAGAGAGACCTTCTCAACAGAAATTGAGTAACTGATTGCTGTAAATCAAATATTCAGAATGAACAGATTTTCATAACTAATCCTAACTTAATTCTATGCATTATGAATAGATTAAATCACCAGACATTACAGAGTGCACATACAGCTCAACATAATATACAGAGGACTGACTTGGAAAATTTGCACTTAATTTTGAATGAAGGAAAAGTAATTACAGCTATTCAATACCATATTTTTCTACCCCAGTTTTTATTTTTGAAAAATATATTTTTATTTATTTTATATATATATATACATACAGTGTACTAAGAAAGTTCTTGTATTTTAATTTTATACATCTTTCTGTATAAATAAGTAATGTTTTTAAAGTATTTAAAATTATAATTCTTTAGTTCACAACAGAATATTATGACTAAACAAAGGGTAACAAAGACATTTTACTGCATGTTTCAGTGCAAGCAAGCCCTCAGCACAGAGAGCTGTGATTTAAATACATCAGCATTGTTCCTTGCTGACCTGGGATGGAGCATTACACTAAAAATATTCTGCAGTTTTGCAGAATGCAGAAATTCCAGCTTTACATTAAATCAGTCACATTCTCTACCTCAGATAATTGGCTCATTAAATCCAGTTGATTTAATGCAATTTTTTTACCTGAAACACAAGTCCTTTGCTGTATGAGGAATCCAAAACTGGCTGAAGAGAAAAACGACTTAGCCGTGTGTAATAGGTTCCATACTCTGCAACTTCTGAGAGCAGGTTATGCATTGTCTCTGGTGATGTTCCAGACACATACACCCCCTCCTTTATCACAAATGACTGAGCAGCCTAAGAGGATATAGGGAGGAAAAAAAAAAAAAAGGCAGGCAGATTCAATGATTGCTAGAGCTGCATTGTGATTTAAAATAGCAAACACACACAAAAATAATAGTAGACAAATTCTCAGTTTAGATACTCAGGTGACTGAGACTATATAGCTAGGACAGTGAGACAAACATGGAATGGTAGCAAAATTGGAGGAGTAGGAATGATGCCTTAAAATATACAGAATAAGACTATTTACTTAATTCCTTAAAGAAAATCCAATTCTACAAAATTATTTACATAACTATTTTCAAGTACTCACAAAACTATCTTCCCTCTAGAGAGCTAGAAATACTCTTAGCCTATTCCAGTAACATAATTACTACATTATATAATTACTGCCTTGTTGACATTAGGCAACATTCAACTTCTTAACACTAGTCACAACTGCAAGATCTCAGCAGATATAAATGTATTGAAGATTCCTCTATGAAGGAAACCAAAACTATTTGACTAGGAAAGGCAGATAAAAATCTTCCCTACCTGATTGAGTGAAAATGTAGTGGATACCACACCAATGAGGACATTCAATACATCCTTAACCAGTTCAGGTTCTTTCACCAGCACAAGCTGAGGAAGCTGAAGTACAGTATTAGTAAACAGCTGCAATTCCCCTTCTCGAAGTTTGTAAAATCTGTCAAAAGCTTCTCTCCCAGCTTCAGTAAGATATGGTTCCTCCTTTTTACCAGGTGGGCTGTGTCAGAGTAAACACAACATTGCAAGGTGATTGTGTGAAAAGCAGGACACACATCTCATACAGAAAGAAAAAAGCAATTCAGAGTTTTGCAGACAGAATTCCTCACAGAAAAGTTACTTGTAATATACATTTGTAAGAGAATGTGCATTCAGTCAATGAAACCATAGCTCAAACTCAGTGCAGAGAACAAATATGTAGATAATTTGAACATCAGTTCAGAGACAAAATCCTTGACAGAGAAATACCAGCTCCTTTTATGGCCCTCCCTGATGCAGTTTTCACACTAGGAAAACAAGGCCAATATATGCCATATTTTCATGGTTCATTTAATGCTAATATTCAAGTAAGTTAAAGAGAAATATGCTCCAACTGCTAGAATGAACTTCTATTAACACATTTTACTTCTTTGCAGTGAAGATTACTATCCCCTCCAAAACAATTTCTATTTCCAATTCTTCCAAAAACTCTGAATTCTATTAGCAGGTATTACACAAAATCTGTCAGGCATATGGTCTATATATGACTCTTAGACCCCTACAGTCTAAATAGCAGCAAGAAAAACTGTCTTGTTCTAGGAAAAAAGGTCAAGTGGGCTACAGTGGCTTTGAAAAGTCAGAACAGTGAACTCCTGAGTTTCTGAGCTTTTAAGTCTCAGAGATGAAAAAACTGTTTAACAATGCAACAGCACACCACTAGATGATTATTTAAAATTAAAGAAAACATACAGGGCAAAGCTTCTCCAAGAATCAGGCACACCACTGTCCATCTGAGACCTCAGGATACCTGCCATACCTGCCTTTTCTTTTACCTTCCATTTTAGGGGAGCCAGGAACCCTTAACAGGACTGCAGAGAGCTTTCTCTCAGGAGACGCATCTTCTACTCAAAAGTCAAAAGAACTACAAGCCTAACTAGAAGATCAAGAAATCTGTTATAATTTTCTCATTTGTCTACAGGATGGGGAAAGGAATACAATACAATACAGGGAGATATTTGTTTAAATCTTCTACTGCTCTACAATTACCACTTTTTCTTTTGAAACTGAAAATATGGAATCATTTTATACTGAGACAAATTGCATAGCATGTAAGAAGTCAAAATAGTTAGAAAAATGCTGCATTTCACATAAACAGGGTTTTCCTAATCCCTTCATTTTTTGACAAAGGTGATTTTATCTCTTCCTGTGAAACTGCTGCAGTCTAAGAACCGGTCTGTTGAAAGCACACAACTTTTATTCCTTTATCCCTATTAATGCAGCGTATTGAAATCTGTGAATTAGACAGGCTCATTTCACTATTTCTACTGAGGTCATGCAGAACTAAGATGCAATGCACCTTCACACATTTGCATATGGTGCACAGTAAGTTTACCAGTAAGATCAGACACATACTAGCCAATTCTTTCCCAACATCTTCGTTTGCTGGGTCCATACGTAAGCACTGCATCCCACAAGTCTATGTCTGGAGTCATGCTTGGCTCTGACTGAGAATCAGGAGTCAGATTGGATGCTGACTGGAATCCCTCATCTTCTGACTGGTCTATGCTTTGGGGAACCTGTCAGAAAGAGTTCAAAGGTCAGACATGGTAACATTTTACTGAAGAACATTTGTTAATGAAAAAGATGTTTTGCTGTCATTTGTGACCAAATGACTCAACATGACCCAACCTCTCTCACCTACCCTCCCTTTATATCAAGTTTAAATTTTTATTGTAGGCACTCTTTTAATCTTATGAGTCTCTATAGGTATTAATGCCCATACATAAAAAACAAATCACCTTCAAAATAATCTACTACAGTTTTTGGGGTTAAATTTTAAACTTTCTTGTTTGGCAAGCATATAGTGCTACAAATTGAGAAGTTGTGGTATGGACATTCAACAATATGTAGCATTAATACAATCATACTGCTCTAACATTTGTTCCAGGCAAATGATCCAGGCCACAAATCTTCAAATTTGTAAGCATTTTGTTAACTATGACTAACATAGTTTGTTCCCTAATTCATATGCAGAAAATCTGTAAGTGTCCAAACAGTGTATATGCCACATCCTCAACTCCCACTCAACAGGACACATATGTGCAGAATTATCCCCAATTTTAGTAAAAGACAATCACACCCGTGTAAAAAGCAGCATATTCCTCAAGAAATTGCAAATTTTCCAGTCTGATGGAAAGAGTTCAACACTAACTCAAAACTCTCCTGTCTCCTCTAGGTAACAATTTACATCCACATGTGAACACTGAATGGCACAGGGTTTTCTTATTTAATGCATTTGCCTTCAAGTTTCAATTCAGACCCCGAATTAAAGGAGTTGCAAGATCTATCCATATGTTAAGTAAAGGGAACAAGATGAAGATCTAAGGGTAGGCTATAAATAAGCCTACCTACACACAGTAAAAATGGAAAGAAAGAGGAAAAACTCTGAAACTGTATCTAGTACTTCTACAAGAATAAGCCAGCAAAAATAAACAGAATGGACAGCAAAAGGAGAAAAAAATATGGTAGAAACTGTACACACTGAAAAGGTAAAAGGACAATAGGAACTAGGCCATTCAATCAAAAAAAAAAAACCCAGAAAAAATGCTTTAAGATATAACAAGCCAAGACAACAATACAGCAAGTTAGGTAATGCAATCTGAACAGCAAAGCGCATACATTCAGGCAGGGATGCTTGGGCAGTCAGCCTGAGCACTGACAAGCAAACAACAATGCAGAGCTCAACTGACTAAGCAGGCAAAAATGCAAGCAAAAGGTTGCTAGGGTGGGGAAGGCATGGATACAGCTGATGGCTTAAATTCATAAAAGCTATCCACATGATGGGTTTTGACACAGCTACAGTGCAAGACCAAGGCTTTCCTGTCATACATCTCCAAAAAGCTAATCTGGTTCTCTGCAAAGGAAAGGATCCCTGCTCCATCTTAAATTCCAGTGCTGTATGCTTCTATCACCAATTAAACTACTACCACCTACGTTTTTAACTATAGTTTAAAGTGACACGTGAAAGCATGCATAGACTCATTAGTCCAAAACAAACGATTTCATACTTTAATTGCAAGTCCAGACAAATCTGCATTGTCAGGCACTGGTGGTAAATCCAGCTTGATGTCCATATCATAGGTACGGCTGTGGACAAGAGCACCGAAGAGCGAGACACGCGTTTCCTTCTCAAACTTGTCCCCAGCAGGCCAGCTCTGAGAGAACAGTCCTATGGCAGGGAGCCCAGTGCCAGGGGCAGCCTCCATGATCTGAAGCGTCTGCTGAATCGTGTCGTTGAACTGACATTCTTCGTTTGTTATCAGAGACTGTATGTCAGCTTCAAACACACTTACATCATAATAATCATAACCCTGGTATTTGACATTCCTCCCAACATATTTGTTGTTCAGAAAATAGTCCTTTTTTTGTGGTACCAGCTGAGGAGGACCTGTTCCAGCAAGCTGTACTAAGAGATCTAAAACAGAATTAACTTCAGTAAATGGTAAACATTCAGCTGTTTCCAGTTCCTCCACAAGATTCTCCAGTCTATCTGCTTGAGCACCTAGGCCAGCAACTCTCAAGTTGAAAGACAGCATCAAAATTTTGTTCTTCACTGGGAGTCTGGAAACGTTTGATTGCAACTTACGAGCCTCATCTTGAAAAAGGTTCATGAACAGGGCATTATAAGCAACCCTTTTCAAATTCTGCTTAGCCTTTCTCTTGCTGATCTTCTGCCTGCCTAAGTGAACCTTCCATGGCAAAACTGTCAGGTGCGCTTCACACAAGTCATTGAACAGCTGTGTAATGCTCTCCATTTCAAATGAGACTGTCAGGTTTTGGCAGGTACAGTCTGGGTCTCTGATTTCATGGGAAGGAAGATCTGAAAAATATCAGGAGAAGGAAGAAACTCATAAGGTGCATAAGAAATTTATGAGTATCCTTTAACTTCAGCTGAGACAGCCCAAAAGAAGGGAGAACTGACCTCCCACACATTTAGGACATGAGCTATAAAAAACCCCACTTTAACTTTTATCATCAGTGAAGTGATGGTGCAGGAAGCTTAATTCCAGATGCCAAATTTTTCTCGGCAGACTGAAATAAAAGAGGGAAGATTGTCCTGATCTAATCCCGGATTCCTGAGGGAGCACCTCTACCTCTCTCCCGGAGGCATCCACCACCTCCCTCCCCTCACGATGCCTGCAGCCGCGGCCGCGCGGCCAAGAGGACGTGGGCAAGACGCGGGCGGCGATGGTGACCGGAGGCGGCCGCACGGCTGGGCCGGAGGGCACCCGCCATCCCTGGGGCACTCGGGAGCACCCACCCAGGACTGGCGGGACGCCGGGTGTCCTCCTGCCCGGAGGTGCTGCCGGCCGCGGGGCTCACCCTGAGCATGCAGCCGGGCCCCCACCCCGAGTCCCCCGCCGCCAGCAGCGCCCCGCGGGGCTGCCCCCGCCCTTCCCGCCCCTCGGGCCGTACCTGCGTCGCTCCCCGGGCAGCGGGAGCGGGACGCAGCCGCCGCCTCCTCCCGCCGCCGCCGCCGCCGACGTCACCCGAGCGCGACCGAGCCCGCCCCGCCCCGGCGGCCGAGGAGCCCGCGGGGCCGCGCCTCAGCCCCGGCGCTGCTGCAGGGCGGCCTCGGCTCCGGGACATCAGACCGCGACAGGGAAACGCCGGTTGGAGCGTTCGTGAATTTAAACCATCCCTGAAATACTCACCCTGAATGAACTGCCGCGACTCGGCTGACAAACACATAACAACACATGGGTGTCAGAGAGCAGTGAGCCACGCCGAGCCCGAGCGGCGGGAGGACACTTTTATAATTGAAAATGCTGCGTTTAAAATAAAATAGGGAGGAGGAGGAGGAGGCGTTTAGGCGAGGCAGTGCGAGATGGGCGAACGGCAAAATCTCCTGTCAGGAAACAAATTTCCTGTTAGGAAAAATGCTGAAGCTAAAGTTTGGCCATTGGCCAGTTTCCAATTTAAATACCTTTTTGGACCTTAAAGGTCAGTTCAAAGAAACTCTAAACTGAAACAGAATATCTTCATTTTTCAGCTCTTCTTTGTGAAAAATCTTTCACATAGCTTTTATTTTCTTTTGAAAGAGATTTTATTTTCAAAATGGTCAAGGATGGGTATGATTTCCCCTCCAGCAATTTCTGAAAACCAAAACAAATGAGAAAGGAAGCACTCTGAACAATTTTTAAAAAGACAGCTGCAAAGACAGATTTATTTATTCTGCATGATATAAAGTTGAAGCCAGTAGGAACACCAGTATAAACATAATTTGAAGTGCCTGAAATCAAAAGGTCAAATTATTGAAGCCACAATAACAAAAAAGTTCTCTCGAAAATGATCCCTAAATCATACCTGGAATACTACAAAACAAGGCATATCATGGCTATTGCCTTGGGATGTTTGTTAAATTTTTAGAATTTACATTATGTGTCCTTAGGCCACTACTAAGTCTCTGGAGAGTTGGAGTTGTTATTTGTTATACTGAGAATTTATGCTTGAAAAGAGGGCAGAGTGAAGGCCTCATATTTTCCTTTTCTTCTTCTTGTAAAATGATTCTGAAGAGAAATCAATTTCTGGAAATTTCATCCTTCACTGAAAAGAACAGCAGTAAGAAAACCAGTTATTAATCAAGCTCATACCACAATTCCCAGCCCCACAAGAATATTTTTATTGGAACCAGACCCCTGGTATTGGGCATTTCTTCTGAAAGAGAGAATGACATTTTCTTTTAGAGATGCTTTTTTTTTGGTTGAAAAACAGAAGTCATTCAGCAAAAAAGTATTTCTAGACAAGTATGCTTGAAAACATACCTGCCTGGCCTGATTCCTCTACAAATGCAGTGCCTGATCTTCAGCTCTTTGTAACTGTACTTGCAGCATGAGTAATCATTATTGAGTTATTTGTGGACAAGTTAAACATTTAAAAATATCATCTGGTTTGGCACTATATTCAGAAAACACATTAGCAATCAGAGCCAGGGCACATCTTGTTACCCATTTTTAGGCACATATTTTGGTAATTTCATTCCAAAATTTTGGAGTAACAGTATTCTAAGTCCCAAGGGTACAGCTGCTGTTCTATGAAATGTGGTGCTTTCCAGCTCAAGTGGCAGAATTAGAAGCATTCAGTATTTCACCATTAGAAACATTCAGAGTTTCACATTAGATCAGTCTGGTTGCACTGACATACAGGACTCAGCTGTATTTATAGATAATATTTTCAGAAATTTACAGTATAGAAGAGTTAAAGATAAAATTCGACAACTTACCTGAACACTGAAGCATTTTCCATTCCTGCTGAAACTGGTCTCTTAATGCTTTTATTTTATTTACTTTTTCTTGGGTAGGAGGTACATAAATTCCAAAGGGAGGTGTAGAAGCACCCACTAATGTTTTGGCTACACTTTGCATTAAACTTATCTCCGTGTCCTAATTAGGAAGAAAAAATACTCCTGTGAACCAAGTTCTCTTTGCTTCAGGGATACATGAAATATTTTAAAACAAGCTTCTGTAATTCAATTGCTAGCATTAGTAGCAAGAATGAGCAACCTCCCCTTTTCAAATAAAAATGTGTTCAAATGGAGGGTTTTTTCTGAAAAATGTAGATTAATTTTCATCTGATGTAAAACTTGTTTCTTTCAAATGGAGAAATAATTTCACTTTTCTATTTGTGATTGAAAAGAAATAATGCTGGGTTAAGGACAGAAAATAAGGACAGAAATAATGCTGAGTTAAGGGGAGCATGGAGCTTGCTTACTTCATGCATCATTTACTTTCTGCAAGTGGAAAATAGTAATGTATTTTGTTTATTCCAGAAATTCACTCTTTTTGACTTCTCACAGTCTAAATCAGTATCATTTCCTTGCAGAAATTGGATTTGAAATATTGATGCTATATGAAGAGTATATTTGGAAGACTGTAACACTATTTTGTTTTTAAGAGATAGAAACATTTTTTCAAGTACTCTAAAAAGCCATGCACATGCATTACAAAATCATGATCCTGTTGTAGAGCTACCTAATAAAAGCATCAATCATTTTTTTTAACATGTATGCCTAATATCCTTTTATTATCTGAGTTTACACTTCAGAATATCAGTAATTCTCTCCATTTCATACTCCTAATTAGTAGTGTGCAAATACATTGTTTTTGGATACTGCATATCAGTGTACGAATTATTTTAGCTTAGCCAATTTATGTATCAGCATTGTAAATTAAAACAAACAACATTTGAGAAAACTACAGAATAAATTATGTCCAAAAATCCACTTAATTGGAGGCTTAATGAATAGCCTGGCTTTAATTGTGTGTTTGCTGGGGAACAGATTAGAATAAGCATACATGAACAATTTCTTGTTGTTTCTCATTGAAGAAGAACTAGAAGGCACAAAAGTACTCAAAAGTTACTGTTCCACAGATCACACAGAGAGACTGTGTTACTCACAACCGCAGGATGCAGGAGAGGCCAAAAGTGGAAATTGAGTTCTTTATGTGATTAGACAAATTCATGGAAGATACACTCACTGACACTGATCACTGCTCTGGATACAGCCTCCAACTTCTAAATTCAAGCATCCTTAATGTAGTATCATATGGAAAAAGCCTAGGGAAAGTCCCTATATTTTTTATTTTCTTTCCCATGCTCTCTACCTGAAGCACAAAGCTGGGGTACTCTGGCCGTCAATTATGTATAATCCAAATTAAGTTCACTTGAAGGCTATGTGCCCTTCTGATTTGTGTTCTGCAGGCTGGAAGTTGTGTGTGACAAAGCACAGCACCCAGGAGACGAAATTTATGAACAGGACAACAGGCTGCTTTCAATCACATTTGATAGAAACAGGCCAGATTATTTAACAGACAGGAAGTGCCTCTTCCCACATCTGTGGATCCCAGATAAAAATGCTAATTGTGGCAAACTAACAAAACATCTATGGTACACAGACATAACCATGGGCTTGTGTTCATGCCTCAACTTCTCCACTGTGCAGGCTGCACCAGCTGCCTACAGCTCAGTGTGCAACTGTGCCTTGTCTTGTTCTCAGGACAGACAGAACCATGGGCAGTTTGTGCTGTGACCTCAGGGGTACCAAAGTCAGCACAAATACAGCCAGTATTTTGTACTGGGAGGCTTGAAGCAGTTCATACCAGCATCTCTGCCAGACACCTTGAAGTACCATGGCTTAGCACCACTTCTTACCTCAATCACAGCAAAAACTCGAGACTCAGCTAGGCCTCGTAGTAAAGCAACAAGCAGAGAAATCCCATTTATTCCAAGGTTCCTGTTTGGTCCAACAGCTATTACTGTTAAGTTTGGTTGATAACTATATGCTACAGGAAGAATGAATCCAAGTACAGCAGAAAAGAAATCATTTCCTCCAGCATCCTTTAACAACAACAACAAATTGGTTAGCATAAATATAAAGCCCCAAATTTCCAGATATAAAACAAAACAGAAAGGTGACTCTCATAAACATTTAGATTGGCCTAGGGAACAGGATACTGATCTATTTTCCCAGCAATTTTATATTAAACATGCAGGATTATTCATCTTTTCCTTAGTGTCTTTGCAGTGTAACTCTGCCTCACTGAAGATGAACTGCAGTAACTATGGAAGGTTTCCTCAAACCCATGCATTCTAAAACACTCTAAAGCTCTGGGAAGAAGTAGTAACCTGGCAAGGGCAAAAAAAAGAAAAAAATTTCAAAGCTCCAAAGTGGAGTAAGGGCTGTAATTCTTAATGTAAGAATTTTTAAAATTTTATAAGTTTCTAAATATATTCTATTATTTCTGCTAACAAAATTTTTCTCCTACGTTGTTTCTAGAAAGTCAATCTTACCTCTTTCCAGTTTAGAGAAATATAGTGTTTGGAGCTGGTCTTTCTGGACTGTTCTTTCTCACAGATGTTTATGATAAGCATTTTTCTGTAAATAAAAACCCCACTTGAGTATCTAACCAATTATTTCCCAATGGGATAAAAATGGGGTATTTTCTTTCATCATTCTTTAAATACTAATTCATAATACAGGAGCAAATAACTATTTGCATTAGTGCATTCTGAAATGTAAACAATTAAAACTGAAATCCTTCTTATGGATTTTTAAAAAGATTTTTTAAAAAAGATTTTTAAAAATATGATTAAAGACTCTTGGCAAATTACTTTTAAGAAAAAGGCAAGGTGGGAAAAAATTATATATAAGTAAAGAAGACTTTCAGTAAGGAACTCTGCATGCAGCAATATGTGCCTCCTGAAGTAACAGGGGAGATAGGTCTCCTATTTAATTAACAATTGCTTTAATTATTACGTTGTATTTTCAATAACAATCTAAATTTCCATTAATAAAGAAG
The DNA here is from genome assembly GCA_024865655.1 of Emberiza elegans. Taxonomy (NCBI): domain Eukaryota; kingdom Metazoa; phylum Chordata; class Aves; order Passeriformes; family Fringillidae; genus Emberiza; species Emberiza elegans. Next base: position 34,808,248 of record JALJVW010000910.1, on the reverse strand, counting down.
GATTACACTTCAAACCTACCACCAAATGCATGAAATAGCATTTAGAGACAATAATTTTTCTTTGAAGATGTATTTGGGGATGTTTTGTATTATGTCCCAATGTAAACTTCATAAATGTCAGCTCATGGTTCCTTAGTGCAGATTTCATCACACATATAGACAGTTATGAACATTCAGAAAGCCCTTGGGACTGTACCCCCTAATGTAAAGGGAGGCCTCACCCATCTTCTGTGTTTGGTATCATCTGCATGTCTCCAACAAATACACAAAGCACTCTGCAGGAAACAAAAATTTACATATATTTACAATTGATTTTTTTTTCAGTTAGTGAGATTTGTATAAAACTTTGTGTGTAGATTAGAAGCATAAAAAAGAATGTATACTGAATTTGGTCCATTAAAAGTAGAAATAAAACACATTTAGAACAGCTCAAGGGAACCCCATTTCTTCCATCAAATACTGGGGAGGAAAAACAAAAATCAAGAAATTGTCCCCAGGCCAAAGCCAATTGAAATCTGACAAAGGAAGTGTAGGCTAGCACAGCCATCGCCCTTACAAATGTTTTGCCTTTCAAAAGGCAAAGGGTTGTTGCTGGTATATACACTGTTACCTGGATTACATGTTGAAAATGCTATGCATGTGGGCATGCTATTTATTTTAAAATCAAGGTTTCACAGGCAATTTGCCATATTTGCCACACTTAGTATTTGATTTTCACATGTTGTCAAAGGGCTCTAAATGCAAACATACAAATTCACCTTTGAAATCCAAAACGAACAGGATGTCTTAGTGCAACAGCAGCAGAAAGAGCAGCTGTGGGTGATGCTGCAATTCCATTACACACCTACAAAATAAATTTTTCATTCAGAATCCATGCTGCAAAAGATAATGTCATTTTTTAAGTGTAACAGCTATATTAATTATTTTCTACAGAAAGGCCATATTTGATTATTATACTGCACTATTATTTCAAAAGTATGGTGCTATACCAGAAGGCAACTGTAAAAATAACTTTTCCAGAGGAAGGCCATGTTTACTGGGTCTCTAGAATAGTCTGCAAACTGTGCAGAAAAATACACCCTATGAAAAGGAGGTTGTTCCTGAATATTTTGACTCTTCCTTTAACCTAGGCATGCTATTCTTTTCTGGAAAATAACAATTGCCACAACACTCAGTCAACCCCTGAGTGTTCATTTGTGGTGTATGCTTTGAACCGTACATACAAGCTAAGCAAAAAGATATGTTTCCCCCTCATTCCTCCTCTTTGTCAGCACAAAAAAGTTAACTTACATCTGCAACTCATTAGAAGTTCTACTTCTTTTTACCAGTAACCATTTCTTAAAATCTATTTATAGGCTGTCCTGGAGCTGTGTGCAGTTTATAATGTCAGAAATTTGTCCCTGGGATCTTCACATGTGACTTCCAAGAGCAAGATGTCTTAGAAGAAAGAGGCCATTGTGGTAGTTACTCTTCCTTGCAGGCCTGGTACCTTAAAGAGGGCTTTTCACTCAAAGGGAAGAGTGACTTATTATGATGTAATATTTAAACTTGTTTTCAGTTCTTCTTCTCTGCTCATCCAAGTTTTTACACATAAATATGCCCTCTCTTCATTCCTGACCCTGCAAGAATCAAAACACTGAACTAGAATTACTCTGTTCAGAATCAGAGCATTCAGCAGAGCTGTTGAAAACATCACTAAAGAGTATGTGTGTGCATGCACACCTAAGTCGAAATTTACTGTGCAAACTTTGCATATTGAGACAGGAAAAGTATTGGCATTTCTTCAGATTTCTGCTGTTCCCTACTGGTGCTTGATACAGTAACTTCTGCTCCCCTTAACTGGTAGACTTAATGCTCGGCTCCCCTGTGAGTCTGAGAGCAGTGAGCAGGCTCTTAGGGACTCATTCTGTGACTACCTACAGAAAGCCTGGACAATGAGTTGCCCAAAGATGATTAGAAAGATGGATTTGGGTTAACAGCTATGCCTGAACAGTCCTTTTCTCATCTTGCATGCTCACTCTCATAGCCAAACACATTATTGTAGCTGAGATTAGTGGACTTGGGAGATAAATAGTAACTAGTATCTGGGTAACAATATAGTAGAAGCAAAAAATCACAGGAATCCCATTCCACCCCCAAGACCAAGGCAGTATCTTATTACCTCCTTCTTAAGTATTTTATCTAGGATCACAAATATACTGCCAAGAGAGAGCAAAATTTTGTCCTCTTTCACAAGGTCTGCATAAAAGCCACTGTAAAATAAATTATATGAAGAAAAACTAGGTTAGAGGCAATACTGTCTTCAAAGGGAGCACTGATAAGGTGCCTTGCAATTAGTATTAATGAAGTGCATTTTGTATAGGTGTACACATTGATTCTCAGAAACCTGCTCTAGCAGGAAGATGACAACACCGGTGCCTGATAGTCTTCATCTCCCTAAACCTGTCTCCATTGTGTACTGGAAAGAAAACAAAAATGTCTGACGCTACTCAGGAAAGAGAATTCTGACTAAATTAGACGAAGACAAGACCAAACATTGCATTTCTCAAATCAGAGCAGTTTGGTATTTTTTCCAGCTAGAAGTGAGTACAGAGCTTTAAGACAGCTTCCTAGCAAAATCTCTTTCTAAATTAATACATTTGCCTTAGCTATGTCCTATGTCCTACATTTGCATTTGCATGTCCTATCTCTCTTGAAAGAGTTATAGACAAAAAGTATTCTGATTATTTAAAGGATTTCAGGTTATGAGTGCTATATAACACAAATGTCTTCATTTATAAAGGAAGAAATTCTGGCTGTAACTGAGTAGACTAAGGCCAAAAAGATGACCATGGCAGAGACAGAGCTAGATGACAATCTGTACAGAGACCTCTCATCCTCTGTGAAAAATAAAATAAACAGGACCAACCTGACAAGAGCTTTTGTTTCTGTTTCATTCATTTCCTTCACCAGCTGAACATGTTCAGGAAGAAAATGTTCTGAACCTTCAGAGCCTGTTGTTGCTGTTTTGATGGGAGGCACTGGAAATAGAATATTTTTCATGTGCAATTCCAAAAACCTTTCTACTTTGACAGTGTTGTTGTTGTTAGTTATCTGAGATTCATCTTCTGCAGAGGGATTTGAATTAGCCTTCTTCAGTAAGTGTGATTTGGTGCTCAAATTTTGTAAAAATGATGTATCTAGAGAAAAAGAAAGATGGGTTTCACAGCTATTAGTTTCTAAGCAATGTGTTAATATTTGGATATATTTATTCACAAATAGAATGCATCAGTATTCACAGTACGCATATTTACTCCCATGCACTAGCTACAATGTTACCTGACACAGATGTTATTTCTTCAGTGCTACTACATTTTTTTTCATCTAGTGAAAGGTAATGAAGCTTATGCCCCTATTTTTGACAAAGAAAACAGCAAACTCAAACAAAGATATCAAAGTGCTACTTTTTGGCATGATGTTTGCCAGCTTCAGAGAGTTTTTTTTCAGACCAGCTGAAGACATGACCTCAAATGAAGCCCCGTACTGCTTCATCAGTCACTTGATGAATAACTGCTTGTTAGTCCACTAGTATTAATTTTAATAATTTTCAATTTCTGTATAAATCCATTTATCAATAATATTTGCTTCAGTGAAGAGAAACTACCTTCATAAGCCAACCATTTCCAGTAGGGTTTATGTGCTGCTCTCACATTTTGAATAGATTCAACAGCACTAAAAAATAAACCAGATTAACAGTATTAGCAATAATGAAAATCATAAGAGGAATCATATCTTACCTCAACAAAAAAATCAAAACCAAAAAATCCAACTGAAAATGAACAAACTTTGATTTCTTCCAAGAATCCAAAACAGAACAAGAGTCAATAGGCATATTGCTTGAAAAGATTAGAGTCAAAAAAGAAAGTGAAGAGCACATACAGCATGTACAGACATTTACACATTGAGTGAAATCCCAACCCTGCTGTTGGAGGAAGCACACCTGTATAAGTTCAGGAAAAATTTGTTCTGTCAGTCAATGTCTTGCCAAGAGATTTTATCTACACAATATAAAGATTTAATGAGACTCACTCAAAAGCAAGACAATCTGTTCAGGAACTAAGTAAATCACATACCCTGCTATTATTTGTGTTGAAGTCTCCTTTTTATTATCACTGGTATTTGCAGCACCATGGGCAAATGGTCCCATTGCATCAGCTATCATACAACCATAATTCAGGTTGTGTTAAATCCAGAAGAAATTCCATGTACTTGCAGATTACTTGTCAGGTGTTCAGGAGCTGGACTGATATGTTGGATAAGTATGTAATCAACCCTCTATGACATAGGATGACAGCAATCTGAGATACCACATTTGGTAGAGAAGAAAAAGAGGACACAGAGGGGTTATGGGATGTGCTAGGAGCAAAATAACCAGTTTTACTCCATCAGTTTACGAAATGAAACTCAGCCCACAATCTGTGTATATCCACACTGCTTCCCTGACTGATCCAAGCTCTGAGCTTTAACTATCACAGCCAGCTGGGAGGTGCTGCCATTAAAGTGCATGAGGAGCATTTCTGCCAGAAAAAGCACAGGACAGGTACTGAGCTGGGATAAAGATGGAGGACAGGACATGGAGATGTGGAGGAGATAGTGCAGACAGAGAGAAAGACACTCTTTAGATATGGGACTGAGTCAGGCCCAAGGTTCAGAATGCTTTACTAGGTCATATTCCACCACTGTACAGACACAGTCTTAGTGTCTCTAAAAAGAAGTTAGACTTGAAATTTAATTATCTTGGTACAGCTCTACACAGTCAAGTGCTTTTGCACCCCAGAGCTCAATGCTCCAAATTCCAGAAACATGAGTATTTATCAAGACTGGCTTGTGTATTTAAATCCTTTAAATAACTCATCAACTCTCACTGCTGAGAGAAAGGTTTGCCCCAGCTATTGCTGTACTGGAGTGACTGAAATGGCTCTGGGGTCTGAAGCACCAACCCTTGCAGTTTCATACCTTCCCAAATATTGGCTGTAGATAACTGGCATTACCTGATTACAACAGGATTATCTCAGCCTCCAGTGAGATGGATTTCTATAGGACAACAAGGCCGAAGGATAAAATGGCTTACAGTTTTATGCTGTAAGATCTTACAACTTGAAGTAATCTCAGAAACAAAAGTATATAAAACTGTACCTTGGATGACTTTTTAAAAATGCAAGTTATCCAAAGTAGAAAATAATACATTATAAACTACCATATTAAAACTTTACTTCAGCATGATGTTCAAAGCATGCATGTCTTTATTCTCTTTAAAAAACACATTAGTTGTTCTAAAATTATTTATATGCTTACCTTAGACAAGGTGCCATTTCTCCAGTTATTTGAGGTACAGGATCTCCAAGCAAAGTTTTTACAGTCATGCACACTGATTCACCCAATGATTTTAAGTGGTATCCACCCTAAAAAGTATTTTGTGTCAACTAAGGGACAGTACTTTTAATATCTCTCTGAATTTCAACAGAGAAAATAAACTATCCTTTTGAAATGTATCTGTATTTACAGAAACAGAAGATGATATGCAAGTATATCTAAGTCAATGATTTATCAATATGAAAACAGTAACTTAGTGGCCACCTGCTAAACTTCACTGGCATCCCATGACTGAACTCACTTCATCATAGTTCAAGTAATTTCAAAAATTAGTCATTTGCCATAAAAACACATGCCATCTTCAACAGTCCTTGTGGAAGACTCCTTAGAAGGCAAATGCTATCACTGTCCTCTAAAATGGCTATACAAGAGAAATCTCCCACAGCCTGACACTTTTAAGACATAGTTGCCTAATAGCTTGGCAGAATCTGGAGAACAAGATGGATTTAAGAGTGGTAGTTGACATGCAGGAAGCCATCTCTCACCTATGGAGCAGTCACACCATCTGTGGTAGGAGTGAAGTGACTTGCACTTCAGCTAATAGACAAAAATATCTATAATAATCTGCTACAGAGAAGGATGATGGAAGAAGGGCCATGCAAAACAAAAGGTCATGTGAATCAATTAATACACAGTTCACTCTTGAAAAGCTTGTTGGCAGCAATATTTCCACACATTTAAAAAAGAAAGGTGGGGAGATTGTGATTAATCATGTAACTCTGGACAATTAACAAACCCAGTTGCTTAAACTGAGAGGCTGGGCTTCAGTAGTTAGGGATGAAAAGAGAGAAACTCCTTCCTGAAAAGCCACTACTTTTCTAACACACAGCAGAAATAAGAAGTTGAACTCTAGATTTCAAAAGGTAGAAAACATTTTAATTGTTTAAAAGAAGAATAAAAAAGAGCTCCTATAGAGCCTGAATACAGTCATTAAATCAAAAAAGAGGGAATTTTCTAAGTGTTCCATTACTAAGTAAGAGTATATATATGTTAAAGGTTTGATAAAACCTCCTGGAGTAAGATACACTTCTAAAAACATTGGTAATACAGCCTATTCACTAAATACATTTTAATGAGTTTGGGACTGTCAAGAGCAGTAGACTAATCACTGTTCCACAGATTTATGGAAGATATGTTTTTTTGAATGATGAGCATATGGCTTCTTTGTTTCAGAACTCTATAGTGTAAGAGTACTGTCAAATCTTAGCCATTTTTGCATTCCTGGTACTCAAAAGAATGAAAAAAATAAGAAATTATTTTTTTAAGAAGTTTTGCCTCCTAGCTTCTAGTTTGCCCTAAATGGCTCTAATACAAAGACCTTTCCCCTGGGAGTACATTTCAGAAGTCTTTACCTCTAGGATGACACACAGCTTTCCATTAGCTAACTGCATCAGGAAATGGGTAAGGTGGGCAAAAACCTCAGGAGTGGCATTCATCTGACCCTAAACCAAAGAAAAAATTTTAAGAGATGACACCTTGATTCAAAAACACTGGTAAGAAACCCAAACAAACATTCTGACATATGCAAGTCTGAGATGGAATACCAGAACACTTGCTTCTCATTATATCAAACAGAATGCTGAAGCAACTGCATTTAAGGAAGGTGAAAAAACCACCACAATAATTACATATATGGGATAATCTGTCTTTAGACGTCTTGCTGTAATGTTTAATGAACATGGGTCAGCCTAAAGATTCAAGCATGTATTTTCAGCTTGGTCAATGTGAATTTCACTTAGCAATCACAGGACATTAAAACAGCAGGAATATTTTCCTAATAGATTCATGACTGACAACACAAAGACCACAAGTTACTTACTTCAGGGTCACCAATTCCAGAATCATATCCAGAGGAGACAATAACCAATTCAGGATCAAACTGTTATAAAAGAGAGACAGTTGCAGCACATCTTTAGGTCCTATTTTCAATTGCAAGGATTACAACTGTACCATGATCAGCTGCTATTTCAATTTGAATATGAACACAAGTAAGGATTCTCCTTGAATACATTACCCTTTTACATTATTTTTGTATGTGCTGGAGAAGTTGCAGATGATTGTGTTGAATATTTAACAGCTAAAATGCTATAAATACTGTTCAGTTGATCAGGGCAACATCACACCAGCAGAATAAATGTATTAACTGTGCTACTGGCAATTACTGCATTTCTGTAAAATATTCAATGGTACCTGCTTTAGAAACACTCAGGAAGTGCTCTTTGGCACTAAAAAATTACCTCAAAAGCCATTGGAAGCAACACATGGAAAAACACAGCAAGATAATCTGAATTTCCCATCCCAACCTGAAAAATATGAGAAACACAGGGCACATTTTCCAGTTGGAATGATAAATTTCCTAAGGTTCTTCAAGACTGTAGGGAAAGACAGGAGAAGTTAAAGATGAGAGAATCTTATGAAGTACAGTAAAAATCCTCTGTTTAAGTAAAGTGCACAAATCTCCACCATTTTTAATCTTAATGAGCTTCAGTCCTCTGCTAAACAAGGATGGCTGTAACTGTCCCCAAACACTTTTTGATTTGATGGCTAGGCAAGATATTCAAGTAAAAATGAGTGTGTAAATTTTTCTCTCCCTTTTATTTTTCAAACATTATCACACTCTGAGCCATATTTTTCCAGCAGACCTTCCCCTGACAGGAAGGATATACACTGTGTAAGGACATTTGCCAAGCAAGTGAAGCAGTGCACTTACTCACAAAGTGTTACATAAAGGATGATACAAAACTATTGTTTTGTTGTGCTGTAAGCAATATTTACCTTATTCCAAGGCAAATTTATATTAAAACCTTTTCCTTTTCCCAGACCCACAGCATCATAATCGGATTCTTTGAGTGATGGCCAGAATTCCTGATGCTCATAGCGATGCCAAGAAAAGTACAAAACACTGAAAATAAAGAAAATAAAAATCCAATTTGACAAAAAGATTGTGGAAATGACTCTATATCCTGAACCTGGTGACTGCATTGCCCAAAAGCAAGAAAATAAAACTATCCCATCCTCTCCTTAGTGCTCTCAAAGGACTTAGACTGTGAAAATTGGCACAGTTGGGTCCTATGCCAAAATTAACCTAAAAATTAACATGCTAAAAATGTCATGTAAGCATGTACTCTACACAGAGCAAATACAAGGAATTTTCAGAACAGCAGGCTTGTTTCTGGAACCTACTTAATATCACTTATCAAAAAAAAAAAAAGCTCACATATTTTATCCAACTACTACTTGAAGACTTTAATGGAGAGATTCATGAACAGAGAATAGATGTACTACCTGAGTAAAGGAAAATCGAGGTAATCATATTGCTTAGTTTATTTGTTATTCTTTAAAGTAGAACAGATTTACATTTTATTTTGATTTAGATATTTACTTCTACTTTTTAACAAATGAAAAACAGAGACACTAAAATAGAAAGGTGAATGTCTCACAAGATTCTAGTTTTAGAAGTTTCAGAAATCTTATTCTCTAGAAAGGCAAGCAATCTTTAAACAGCTGACATTAAAGAAAAAAAAAAAATCCTTCAAACCTTGGATCTTCTTCAAATATATATTGAGTTCCTTGCCCATGGTGCACATCCCAGTCAACAATTAGGATTCTGTACAGATCAATAAAAGAAAACATTCAGAGGAAAAGCCACAGCATCTTAATCTACAGAAGGTGTACATGAAAAACGTTTTTCTGAACCAAAATGAACATGACACCCAGAAAGCTCTAGACATTAATCTAAACTAGTACAAAGTCAAACTGCTGTTTACACATTAAAAGCTCCTCTAGAGTCAACCATGCACTTACCTCTGCAGACCATATTTCAGTTTTGCATATTCTGCTGCAATAGCCACGTTGTTGAACAAACAGAACCCATTAGCTGCATTTCTCTGGCTGTGGTGACCTGGAGGTCTGAACCAAAATTTTATAAATTATACACAACAGAAGGAATTTTGCTAAGCGAAAACTTCCTCAGGTATTTTCTTACCTGACTAATGCCATTCCATTGTGCACTTTTCCTGCCATCACAGCGTCCACCAGCTGCAAAGCTGCTCCTACTGCTAGCCTGGCACAGTGGTAAGTGCTCTGAGAAAGAGAAACTCATCAGCTTAAACAGGGCACCCATGAGCGCTTTAGCATCCCAACAGCAAACTGTCCCGACATAATTCCACCCCACTGAAGCTATACAAAGACAGCTGAAACAGAACTTAACAACACAGGCTCCAGTGTGCTTTCCCCTGTGATTTCCAGTGATCACCAGAATCTTTATAAGGATGCTCTCTGTGGAGCAGTCAAAAATGTGAGATGGATGCATGGAGTGGAATAACATATTATCTTTGAAAATAAGGAACCCTACAGAAACATAGCACAGAAGACTTATCTCCATTTCATGGAACAACATTTAAGAGCATTTGTTACCAAAATGTGATTTGCAGGTCACTAATGGTCTACAGGGACAAAAACAGAGCTAAAATTTGAGTAGTGCATTATACTGGTGTGATACAATTACAAAATAGACAACAGGACACTTGAGCAATTTAAATTACAGCATTATACTAAGCTAGAAACAGAAAATTACAATATCATAAATAAATGTGAGACTACACCAGCAGCAAAAAAAGTATTTTTAACCTTCCCCTTCTTAGAAATCTGCCACTCAGGTACAGTAACACAAATAGTTGTAACTTCCAAGAGAGGAAGCAGTTTAACTTACACACCGGATGAAAGAAAAAAGCATCATAATTTTCAGAGACCCTTTTCAGCTCCTCCTCATTCATTGTCTGAGTGCTTTTTGCCACCTCCAAGTGCTCTAAACTGCAAGGGAAAGAGATTAACACAACACTTAAGTAAGCAACTATAAATATTTTTTAGAATTTTACTTGTATTCTGATGTATAAATCAGCATTCATTGCTTAAGACCCCACAGAGTGAGAATGTAGATTTAGTGGAATAGCAGATTCATAATTCAGCACCTATGCCATACTCAACATTGTGACACATTTTCCATTGAAATTAATGCAGGCGATTGCATTTTGGAACAGTCTTTTCAAACGGATCAAAATATCATCTGGAGGTATGAGATCTGCTGTTCCATTGAATTAATCTGAGTGAAAGTTAAGTTCCAGACCTGTGAACCAACAGGATCTCCTCCTCGCTTCCTTCTCTGACGGGCACATGGACACACCTTTCCACAAGATGGTAACTTCTAAGCTGCTCATAGGAGGATGAAAGTCTTTCTGGCACTTCAATATCACAAATGGGACTAAAAATAAACAATAATTATATTACTGTAATACTGTACCAGCACAGGTAACTAATACACTTCATAAAGCCTAGCTTTTAACTCCCCATTTTAAAAAAAAATTCATTACCTTCAAAGAGAGATACATGAGAGTAAAAATGGAAAAAAAATCTTAAAATATTTTCTGTTTCAGAATTGAGTCAGAAATTGATTCTAAAATATGTAAGCAAAAATGAATCTTAAAAAAACCCCAAAGAAATGATACAATAGCATCATTTTTTTGTTTCTTCTCTCACTGGTAAAAAGTTGCAATGCTTAACTACAGATACAGGAATGCTGCAATTAAAAGCTGTAGGCTACAATGAAGGTGAACAGAGGAGAAGCAGGTGTGGGAGAGAAGACAACAATGGATTGTTACTCTGAGCACTGCAAAGGAACTCCTCTAAATTATGCAAATTTAAGTAATATACAAATTTCTAACTGAATGTAATTGACATGTTTCAGCTGAGTGAGTATATCTACACATTTTTCCAAGGTCAATGATACTTTAATTTTATAAACAATTTAATTAGCTTAAAACACATTATTTAGGGGGCTACTCCGATGCCTCATCCTAACAACCCTTGTTCAGGCCTCCCAGACTGGATGCCTCCAATTTCTCAAATCCAGTTTCAGATAATCATTACAGTATCTAGATACAAATTGTGAATAAAATATTTCTTTTCCTCCTAGAGGAAAGACTTTCTTTTTACTTCGAAATGACAGGAAGTACCACCAGATACTTCATATTTCATTTACAAAACATACATTTGGTACTGCTCTCACAAGTCCTAATAAGAATCCATTAATAAAAACGGCAGTGACTTACTCATTCCAAAGCAGTTTGTGAGTGGTCATCTCCTCATCATAAATCAGTGCTGTTCCTGAAGCCATTGCTACAACTGAGCAGAACAAAAACACCAAGACACATATTTCACAGCAGAAGTAAACTTAAACCAGTTGCTATCACACTAGATAGTCAGAATATAAGTACAGAGCATAACTGCTTGCATGACAGCTTTGTACTTTAGACTTTGTATTTAATTTACAGAGCGAAATCAAAGGGAAACATTAAGGACTCCGATTCTGACAAGAGTGCACCCCCCCGAAACTGGGTGCGGGCAGGTAGGATTCACAATGACCGAGTGCTGGAGAGCGGGGCGCTGGCACTCCTGCTGCGGGGCTCACCCGGCTCCCCGAACCCCCGGGCACGCAGCGGAGGCTCCGAGCCCAGGCCGCTCCTCCCGCCATGGCACACACACTTACCTGGGCGGCCGGCCCAACAGCCGCGGATGACAACGGGAGCTACAGAGCCACAAAGTAGGAACAACAGGATTTCATACACCGCGGCACAACAGTTACAGGGATCTGTCTGGTTTAGAAGTTCATCGGTCTCTCACAAACCCCAGAGAGACGCTGAAGAGAGGTAAAGAAGCCGACGGGCAGACAGCGGATGCGAGCGCGTTGCTGCCGGCCGCGGGGCCGCGTACCCTGGGCCGCCACTCGCGTACCGCGCAGCCCAGCAGCCCCTCACGGAACCAGCCCGGCCCCGCGCCCGGCCCACGCCTTCCGAGGCCGGGGAGGGCGGTGAGGGCGGGGAGGCGGTGCGTCCCGGGCCTGGCTGTGGGCCTGCCGAGCGCAGCCCCGCCCCGGCCCGCCGGGAGCGCCGTTCGAAGCGCGCTTCCAATGGCGCTGCGGAGCTTCGCGGCCGCGCCGTGCCCGGGGAGAGCAACCGCTGGAGGGGTTCTAGCGTGGAACTGACCCAAGAGCGAAACAATCCCCAGCCCCGGGCTGTGTGGCATCCTCTGGCATAATAAAAAATAAAGTATGAAAGAGAACCAAAGGGGTGACTGCTCCATTTCCGCAGAGTGACGGGTCCGAGCGCTGATGCCTCCCTCTCCTGCCTGGCCGAGGCGGGCCGGGGCAGCCGGCCCGTGTGTGTACACAGCGTCTTTCATCACTGACAGCTTTTTCTCTTGGTTTCTTTTCCTCGCTTTTTTCTACTAGTTTTCCCAGTTCATGGTAGAAAGTGATGGAACAGGTGTCATCACGTTCAATAACCTGATACAAACCTGCACTTCTGGGGAATGTATCCAAACCCCAGATCATTACAGGTGTGAATTTTAGAGATCTACTGCCCATAAACTTTCCCCGTATTTGTTTAAAGAAAATATAATAATAGGCACTGTGTTATTGAAATAGTTTCTAATTTATGTATTACCATCTCTTACTGTGTTTATTGTACACATTTATAAAACTAAACTCAAGTCCTGTCCATCTTCACGTAGTCTTTAATTTCAGTGTATTGCACTGACCATGAGGATGCTAATCATGTGCCTACTGTAATTTATATTTTTTTAATGTTTTGACTCCATTCGTTCCTTGCAGATCATTTGGAGAACGGGTAAATTTTATAAATTATTTTTTGTAATGTGTTTGAAAATGAATAGGGACTTTTCAGTTGCAGGGATCTGATTTATGACACCCAGTAACCAAATTTTCTTGTGACTGGGGTCAAACATACCGGGTTAATTATTCTTCTCTTTATTCCACTTTGATTCCGGCGAAAGCGGCCAGCAGAGGGCTGCCTCCTTTCAAAATACTCCAACGGGAGACAATGAGGCAGATTAATGAAACATTATGAAGGAAACGTTTAGGTAACTGGAGAAAATGGTAGAGCAAATGGTATAGACAAATACATTGAAAGCAGCTGGATTTGAAATTGGTTTATGCTGGGTTTTGCACATATTAATTTTTTGTAATCATAACTCAAAGAAACATTTATCCATAGCTGTCCAAGTTCCAACAGGACGAGAGTAGTTGTAACACTACCAAAAGGAAGCCTGATAACAAATGTGGTTTGGGTTCAACTTACAATACCATTCAAAAGGAAATGAAAGTTTTATTTTCAACTTATAATACATTCCTATTTACAAGATAGGTTTGGTATGAGAAATATAATCATCTTTTTACAAATAATATGATAAATATTTACAAGCATTTATGTTGTCTCCACTTCTGAGTGGCCAAAGTCAGCTGGGAGTCCTTCCTCTGCCAGCGATAAACCTGTTTTACCAAAATGATGCCCTCTTCAATGTTCCCCACAAGGAGATACACCATGGGATGGTGAGTTGGACTCATCCTCTCTGTACATTTTTCATTAATTAGCAGCCACTGTTGTATCATACTCTGGGTTTCGTAGGGCAACAGTGAGCCCTGGGTAATGAATTCCACCTGGCACTCAATGTTATACTCTTGGTCCTCAAATGCAGTTCTCTTCTTGGACAGCTTTACTTTCACTGCTAAGGAAAAAGGAAAAGGAAGTGCAAGTCAGACCATTTCTCAAACGCAACAGAAAACAGTGCCAGTGAAAACAGGAGAATTCCATAAAAATATGTTCATAATTTATGTTGACAGCGTATGGTGAGGCCTTTTCCAGCAGAAGTTTAAAGCATCTTTGAGAAATAAATTTTATGTAGTGAAGGTTTGGTTGGGTTTTTTTCCATTGAATTAGGTGACTAGGAGAAAATGTTTTCACAAGTGTGAGTAATTTATTTTTACCATCACCATGTTATGTCAGACTTCAAGTAATTACATATTGTAAGCTGTTGGTCTTATTTTTGTATCACAAAACTGCCCAGCAACTGCCCAAGCAATTTTCCTGAAACTCAACTTGTCAATGTGTGGAACCCCTAGGCAAAAATGGCTTCCTGATACCACCCTTTTAGATATTCCCTTTTCATTATAGGCATTACCTACCCCAGTTGACTCCATCAACACTTTTTAGCATGACATTTGTCTGTATTTCTTGATCTAATGCCAGCCAAAGTTGCTGAAAGTCTTTGCACTGCCATCAAAGGCTTTCCAGGAAGTCTCTAGGGCAAACTCCACTCATCACTCCAACAAGAGAACCGGAGGAAGAATTCCTTCTACTGATATGATTTTCTGAACCTCCTTCTCAGTAAGTTAGGTACCACAAAAAACTCATTCACAAAATTAGCAAAGATACACCAAGATACACCAGTACTGGTAAAACACTAAACTTTACTTTCTGTTTAAATGCTAATAAAAGGCAAACTTGCTTATTTGGCTGCTTTTAACAGAAAAATTTTCCATAAAGCATGTTGTAGCCAACTAAACCAGAACAGATATTTGGCTGGAAGCCAGATCATTGATAAATCTTTCATGCACAACAAATCCTCCTTATATTTAGATTAGAAATAACTTATTCTGAAAATCAACCTAAAGCTAAGTTAGCAGCCAAACTCTTAATCACTTGAAATCCCTGCAGAAACTGTCACTAATTGTAATCCTACTTTTAAAGCATTTAGAAGAAGAGTTGTTAGTCTCTCTAACACCAGGTATATTAGCAAGGACTTACCAAAGTTACTGTCACAGAAAACTTCAAGGACTCTTTTGTGTGTAAAGAATTCCTCCACTGCTGGGCAAGTCTGGCAGGTAGGCTTTGGCAGTACTGATAAGAAATTACAAAGTTTCATTGTTATCTTTTAGAATAATTAGTTTTCATTTTCTGCTGCCAAAGCTGAGTACCCACTGTTTAACCACAGAAATGACAGAGAAAATACACATCAAATACAGGGCCAGTGATAACAGGTAAAAGTCAGCACACTTCTCTGAAAACAAGGCTAGAGATGAAAAGGAGTTTCATTTTCCATGCCCATTCAGCCCTTGTTCTGACTGACAAGATCAATTATCAGCAACAAATAAGGTAACAAATACAGTACAATTTTTAACACAGCTACAGCAGGTGGTAAGGGGTTAGGTGGCTGATTCTGTCAGTCCCTCTGGCTTCAGCTGCACAAGCCTGTGAATATATATGATTTGGGGTGTGCTAGCAGCAACTTAACCTTACTCTTTTCCACAGAGTTAGTAAATGTGAGTGCATTTGAAGATTTGAACATTTATGCCAAGATAACTCATGCTTCTTTAAGGAAAATCAGATAAAATCATCCCAATTTTCCTAAGCTGATCTGAGAGCCAGTTTGTTGTACAAATAAATGCATCTGTGCTAAGGGCCACTGATAAGTCTATAAAGAGACCTCAGAGCAATTCCAGCATGGTGTGCTCTGTGTATGGCAGTGCCCAGAGCTGTGCAGGGTGGTGGTGCCTTCCTGCACTCCCTCAGCACAGCTCCTGCAGCACTGACCCCAGCCCTGGGCTCGCTGCAGCTCGCAGTGCCAGCGCTGGCACCCTGCCCATCCACACGGACACTGGAGCAGGACAGCCACACCTGGCTGCATGACAGAACCACAGAGTGTCTGTCCTGGGAACAGTGTCCCAGGAACACGGGCCATGGCCACCCTCCCCTCACCATCCCGAGCTACCTTTGTGCAGGTGTTTATAGTCCTTGGAGAGAGGTGCCAGGCACGTGTCTTCGTCGCCAGGGAAGCGGTCGCAGTCCAGGCTGGCCGGCCAGGGCTGCCCCTGGCACAGGAGCACGGGGGCACAGCTGGCACGGACAGAGGCACACATGCTCCTGCAGGGCTGGATGAACCTGTGTGCGAGCAACACCGGGCTGAGGCAGCTCAGGGATAACACCAACTATTGTAACAGTGATGCCTGGGCAAAGTACAGCATCCTTGCTGACATTTAACATCCTTCAATAATAATATTATTCCAGAAGCATCAGCTGTGCAAATTATGCAAGCAGTCTATGTATGGACTGAGCTTACAATATTTAGTTATGATTTTAAAAATGCATTTATGACAACCTGAGAAAAGCCTGATTCTATTCACTGTAGGTGCTTCAACCCCAAATAAATAACAAAAAAGTTCAGCTGTAATAAAATAAAACATTATATCCTTTGACAACACCGTTCATGTTCCCAAGGCAAACTAAAATTGAAGTGGAACAAGTTTTCAGTACTTTTTTTCAAACTTGATGAATACAAAAAAGCTAACAGAAATTTACTTCAGAAATTACTTCAGAATAACAAAAATTACTTCAGAAAAAGTAAAGATCACCTTTAGATTATGATAAACATTCATGTGATTTCATTCCTGTTCTGGCAAATAAAGGCTAGAGCTTTGTACTGTGCTGTGATACTTACGTATCTAAACAGATGGGTGCAAACAGGGAGCACAGGAACGTCCTCACGTGAGGGTGACAGTCTTTGTTTACAAGCTGCTGCCAGGGGCTGGATTTTTGGATAACCTCTGCCATGCTTGTGTGTCCCATCAGGTTGGGAAGTCTCATTTCAGAGTATCCAATCTTGTGGCACATGCCCATCTCCTTGGGTATCACTACGCATTTCGTGGATAATCCAATGTCCAAGGCTGTTGCCACCCTTAGGAAACCATTCACGGCGAAAACAAGAATTTCTGCAGTCAATAACATCTTCCAGCGACCCCTGGGCTGCCGAACAGGGAGCTGTCAAACCACTCAAGTGCAGAGGCATGCTGAAAACCTTGTGGCTTATATATCCCAAGAGCTTAATGAACTCTTGGTTATCAACTGCTTATCAAATCGCTCGAGACAAGACCAGGTCTTATTGCCTAATCAAGGGATTGTTGTGACAGCCAGGGAGGTGGAGAAAAAGTATAGATGTATGTTCCCCAAGGACACTGATTTGGAAGAGCCTTTCTGACGTCCCACGGTGTCAGTGGCTGCAGCATGCTAGGTAGCATATTAAACTTTGACACCTGGAAGGTTCACTGTGCTTTCAAAAACAAATTAAGGGATCCCCCAGAAAAAGGGTTGGGCAGACATGCTGTCTCCTGGGGCTTCTGTGTCTCCTTTGTTTTCAGACACTGCTGACATGACAGAAGAAAACAGCCCAGAGCGACTTATCAAGTGAAAATGTTTTGCTTGTGCTAATGGCCCATGGCTCTTCCACAGTTTTACAATGTAGAAGAGGCACTTTCTTTTGTCAAGCACTGTAAAAGAGACAGCCATCTGCCATTAACAGAGTATTTTGACTAGAAATTTGGATTTCTATTCTGCGACATGCTAAAGGCCTTGACTGCTATTAATTTTAATAGACACCTGAAAATACAGAATTGAATTTGTAGCACTGTTGTGACTATCAGTATTTATTCAGGAAAAAAGCAGTTACACATTTTTATTATTTTGAATGAAACTGTCTACATTTTAAAATGCTCAAATAATGCAGATTTCAACTATTTATTAATAAATTATAATTATATTAAAGTGCATGAAAGCAAATGATATATACTTTTCCTGTTCATAGCACAAAAAAATGGTGTTATCACTGTTAGTACAGCTCTTTGCTATAGAGAAGTTTGGAACCAATTAAGATGAAAAAGCATCTGAGTAATGCATAGTTTACCTATTATGAACAGAAAAGGCAGATTATGAATTTAAAAAGCTGAAGATCTAAACAAAGCATTTTGTGGAGATTTTTTTTTTTATGAAAATACTTTTTTCCAGTTTGTTATGGGTGTTAATTTTTATTTCCATGCATGATTACAAGATTTATTAGCAGAAATGTTTAGCTATTAATAAGTTGTAGGTGGATCAAATGTAAAATATCTGTCTTGGATATTAGGCTAAAACAAGTACATTTGTAATAGTGTATCATCTAGTATTACTGATGCTTGATTGAAATACATTTTTTCAGAACCTATACTGAGATGTAACACACTTAGACAATGCATCACACATAATTTACATGTTTATACTTAAAGGTGAGGTTAGGAATCCTAGTATCTTTGAAACCAAAGACAACGCCCTACTGATTCCTCCTTGGTTGCCTTCTTTACTCTGAGCTACTACTAAAATTACAGTATCTATTTAAATAAGTAGAAAAAAATGACAGCATGCAAGGTCCTATGAACTAAAAATCACAGAATCACAAGGTTGGAAGAGACCTTCAAGATCATCGAATCCTACCCAGTCCCTGACACCTCAACCAAACCACGGCACCAAGTGCCAAATATATTTAAAACAGCTGTCAGTTTTTCTTCTCATGCTTTGTTCCCAAATGGTGGGTTTTTTTCCCAGCAAATGTGGCTCCTCTGTATCCCTTACCTCACCTCAAAGCAGAGGAACTGAACACCTAACCAGACTGACTTAGGCCTGATGATAGCTTCCCTTTGACAGGTGCTCCATGTATTTCTTAGGAAGTTAGAGCCTGCAGTAAGAGTCCCATCCTTGCTAAATCTCTGCAGGTACATCTGCAGGGCACACTTTCACACAGCTCCTCTTGCTACCATTTTACAGTAAAACAACTTCACAAAAGTTTTTAACCCAAGAAGAGGCAGGTCCAGGCTGAGCCAACTGCACAGCCCTTTGTCTTGTGATTTTATGAAATTAATCAAAGTCCTCTCTGTCTCCAGTGATATTCTTCTGTAATACTTCTCTCATCTGATTGCTGTCTGAAAGTAGGTGGCAAGATCTCTGGTGAAAGAAGCTTTTCTCTTGCATGTGGAGCATGCAAGAGAACATGCAGACTTCTAAATGGTATAAAACATAGAGTAAGAAAGAGTATTTGGTCTCTCAATTATTGAGATGTTTTTCTCTGTGTTTTTCTCAGTGACTGTCTCACAACCTACAATAAAGCCTGATTCATCTTAAAACCTGACCCAGCATTGTTTCCTGCCAGGCTTCCCAGGGAGGAGGTCATTTATGGGCCACTGTGGAGCTGTGCTTTAAAGTATCTTTTAGTCTCTTCAAGGCATCCAACTATCTTTTGATGCTCTGTTTTTGGAGAGCTGACTTTTGGTAGACTCAAGGGCTGAAGAATTGTCACTAGTTTCAAGAGAAAAAAATGCCTAAATGGTTTTGCTGGATGCCCCTGACTGTACTGGGTCCAAGGGTGGTTCTGAAGCAAGGTCATTATCCATAATTCAGTAATTTTTGATAGCCATCTTCTGTCAGGAATCATTTATGGGAGCTTCTGATTATCTCCTGGAAGTGACTTGGTTCAAGTGGGTCAAATTTCTTACCCTGTGCTATTTTCAGTGTCATAATTTATTAAGAAATTTACCAATTTGATATCCTTTTCACTCCCAAGTCACTTTTAAGTAAGGGACAGTGCTTCAGTTCAGGCTCAATTATTTTGATGATCTTCATGAGCAGATGTTACCTTTGAACTTGGCTTGACAGGAAGCCTTTATAATTTTAATTTTAGCAGGAGTCTTGCAGAACAGTTATTAAAAGTGAGCATGCAGAGTAGGTTGCCATTGGCTGGAGAGTGCTACAGGTCAGCAGATGTTGGCAGAAGCATGACCTGCAGCACCCATGTTGCTGTGCCATAAATTCTCCTTTATTTTGTTTTGCAAACAGCTGCTCATTTCATGGGGAAAAAACATCAAGCAAATATACACACAGATTGATTTTGTGAACACAGTAAACTGTTTTACTGTTGCCACACTATCTAAACCTTCAGATTGCACAAAAACTGGTGGCTCAGCATTTCTGTTTGGAGTGATATATGTCTGTCGAGGGTGTTTGAACAAAGACTGACTAAAGTGAAAAAAAAATATTATCATGGCAATTGCAGTGCCTGCATACAGTTGGAGAGCTCAAAATCTGGAGTCCAGCTACTGCTCTTTGAGACTTCTGAGGAAAGCCATGTGGTGGTTCCCTTAGCCACAGGCTGCATTTATTGTTCCTGGATATGAGCAAGGGACACCTGCTGATGGACTCTGATAAGAGGAACAGTGGCTGGAGGCTCCCTCCCTGCCCACCTCTGAGCCCTCTCCTTTGACTGTTACCAGGGAGACAGACAGAGATTAACCAGGAGCCACCCATCAGAGCCCAGTAAGAAACAGGATTGAAATTTTCTTCAAAGAAAGCAGGGGGTTGAGAGCAAATTTGCAGATGTAGGGATTTTTGGTTTTAATCTAAACATTTGTTGCAATATTTGGCTGGAGTCATTTTTAACTGGAGTCAATTGCAGAGATGCAAGGCTCCCAGACAAAGATCAAAGCTTGTAACCATGTAAGAAGGCAGGGGAGAGGTGGTCCTTGTTCTGATGAAAGCTTTGCTGAACTAACATCTTTAATCTGCAGTGCAGGATTTACTTCATAACATTTCCTTTGCTTTATTAAAAAAATAATTAGGCCACATGTGGTATCTGTGAAACAGCAGAGACAGAGTCATGGATGCCTTTGAATGCCTTTGAAAAGGCCTCATTAATTTATTTGTCACAATAGCTTTAGCACTGGTTCAATTTTTAAAGGACAGAAATAATATATTTCCTTATAAATCTGCAATGGAAATTGTTACAGGCTCACAGCTTTGGCATGCTCAGAGCTGCCTTTCTACTGTCGGTTGATTAACTGAGAGGAAAGTTTGTTTTAATAGCCAAAGAGAAATTCCATGCTTTGGGTGACCCAAACTTGGTTTCTGACTCTGTCACATTTCTTCTGGAAGCTTTAACCCTGCTGCACTGTCCTTCTGCACACACAGATTGTCCTGGTTAACCATGATGGGGGGATGCTGGAGTTAAACACATTCAAATATGAAGTGTTCAGATGGTACAAGAGTGGGGACACGGCATGTAAATACCTACACAGATCTCAGGATTATCACTCAAAGCACAAGAGTGCTGAATACTACACAAAAACTGGGTAAGTAGCATTTCCTAAGTAGGCCAAGTCAGTCAGGGCCAAAAAAAGGACACAGGAAGATGAGGTGGCTTCTAACCAGCTGGGAGCTAACACAGGCATACAAATCTGAGCTTTGACATCACCATGTCCATGGACTCATTCAGCTTCTGGAGGTCCTGCCCAGCAATGTTTTGTCAATGCAGAGCAGGACAATTTGTGTGAGGAGATTTTAGAGGAAGAACTGAAATCCAGCACTGACTTACTAGAGGCACACTCACAAAATTGCATTTAGGCCATGTCCTGGGTGCTGCATGTCAGGGCCTTGTGGTGAACACCACATTGGTTAAATGCTGTGTGAAACTGTTTGCTTTCAAGGTGGCTGAAAATAGGAAAGAAATGCTGGCACAGTTGTTGTTAAGAAAGTGGATTTTTGTTTTTCAGCCATAAAAACCATAGCAGGATCAATAGTGTTGCTGGTTTTGCTCCAGGGGTAAGCAAATTCCAAATAATGGCTTTCAGGTGGGAGCAAAATACAGTCTGTCTGAATTTAGGATTTTACTCTATTATCATGTACCACATGAGCACCTTCCCCCTACAGCCAGTAGTAATTGCCATTCTTCTCTGTTCTCCCCCAGGTAAAACAATTAAATGTCTTAGGGTACTTTTATTCCTTGGTATTGGTTTGCTGCATTGGCTAATATCTTTCTTTTTAGTCTTGAGAGAGTTTTACTGGATTTCAATTTTGTTTTGCTCTGATTTAATTTTGTGAAAGAAGGACTATTTGACAAATGGAGTATCATGTATTTCAGGCACATAAAAGCTCCTCTTTTCTTTTAGACTTAAGCAGCTTTTGCAGTCTTTTGGCAATTGGGCTGATGCTGTTTTTCCCTCCATCAAATTTCTATCATAGCTGAGTCCCCTGTCATGTACTGTCTGCCACAAACAGCTCCAAATGAAATAAAAAGTGAATTTAAACACAGAGCTCACTGAATTGTTTCTAAACCTCTGTGAACATAAGGGAATAAAGAAGACTCGAACTCTTTCATGGGGAGAAAGGGGAACAGCTCCCAGTAAACATTACATCCCAACTATGTGTAGTCCATTGAGAAAGTAAACATCGTCACCTTGTCTATTCCCCCTCCCCGATTCTTTCTTTGTCTGCGGTCTGTAGCCAACTAGTGATCATCAAGATAAGACAAAAACACATTAAGTCTTGAAAATCGCGTCTGGCTTCTAGCTGCCACTGGCGATAGCTCTATCAGTTAAACAAGTCAAACCCCGGGTGAGTGCTCTGCTGACTCCAGCATGCCTGGAGCCCATCCCTTTTAAGTCGCCTGGCAGCATTTCGCGTTTAACTTGTGTGTATCCCAGGCACCCGCAGGAAATGCTCTTGGCATCCGACCTCTTCACAACACACGGCAGGCCAGGCTGGATGCACTTTCACGCCATGGGAAGCTGCAGACCTGAAGCCCCCGTTTAAAAGGCAAACTTCAGTCTAAATACTTTATTGAATAAACAACATTTAAATAATTTCTGTAACATTTCACAACTACACAGATGTGCTTCAAATACGTGAATCAGGTATAATGGCCAAATCTTCTCTAAGCAAGATTCCCTCTGGCATTTGCATAGTTTTTTCTTGAATAATGTAGATTCATAAAAATATTCATAGATCCATAAAGTCATTTAGGTTGGAAAGGACCTTTAAGACCACCAAGTCCAGCCATAAACCTACAACTGCAAAGTCCCACTACACCACATCTCTAAATGTCACATCTACATGTCTTTTGAATGCTCCCAGGGAACATGACCCAACCACTTCCCTGGGCAGACTGTTGCAACACTTGGTAACTCTTTCCACGAAGAGATATTTCCTCATATCCAGTATAACCTACTCTGGCACACATTGATGGTATACTGTAATCTCATTCCAGACACTGAATATGTGTTTAAATCTACATAATCAAATAAACGTTCCTGTTGCAAATGTTCTTGGTGAAGCCAAAGACTTACCAAGAAATAGTCAAATAACACCCTGGACATGAATTTGAGCTTCTGATGATTAGAATCCTGGAACTTTTTTTTTTTTTTTTCAAATTTCTGTCCAAACCAGGATTTATATTGTTTTTAAGAGTGTAGAATGGAATTTTAAAATTTCAAAAAGAAAATATATTTTCTTGATAAATCCTAGCTTTAGGTTTCTACGTTATTGTAGTTTTGGAAAGAGAATTATTATTTTGGCCTTTCTAACTAAAAACATTTGCAATTTTTTTAATTCAAGTACAGAGGTGTGTACTAAGCTCTACTCAAAACAAATAGGTGTGTCCTGAACTCTAATGTGTATATAGACAATATTCAAAAACTTCTTGAGATTCTGAGAAAATGTATTTTTAACTGTGTCAATTACAAATTACAGGAGTAACTGCTTCACAAATCAGTGTGTCCATTCATATGCTATGGTATATAATTTTTACCTGACAGCTATACAAATAGTTTATGGGAATAGTTATTTTCTGTTCTGCACCATGAACTATGTGCTCAAAGGCTAAAGATTACTCACTGGCAGTGTGAATTTTTTTTTTTTTCACTCACCCTATTTTAGATATTACCTTACCCATACCTTTTGGACAAGGATGACCTCAAAAGAGAGCCTCTTCAAGCCTTTAAGACACCTTCCTATCCAGACAAAAGACACAATTGCTATTGCAGCTGCCACTAATCTACTTTTTTTCAGTATTCCTCATATATCAAGGAACTCAAAACATTTTTCAAGCTTCAATGAATGAAGCAACTGGCCTTATGTGTAACCTGTTTTGACTGAAATGCTTAGCCAAATCGCACCTCTGTGTGAGGAGTGAAGAATTCGAGAGACAGCAGGAGGGCAGCACTGTGGCAGACAACTGGCAGGTCATGCCAGGCATTAGGTGGATCATCAGGTCTAGATTTCAAACATGATAATGGCTTCACAGACACTACTTTTTGATTTGAACCTTTATGATTTTCTCTCTGTTATCATGCAGGGATGGTAGCTCTGTAAATACTGTTTAAGTCTTTTTTCTGTCTGAGAAGACATGTAGAACAGTTTTGTAAAAGTAAGTGGATTCTGCATCTTGTATTCTTATTGAGTCTTTTTATATGCACTTTAATGGTGAATGTATAGTGCTTTCCTGTAACACTGATGCTGGGCCTGCAAAATCTGTAAAACCTCAGCAATTGTTCCTTTAAAGACAATTCATATTGCCACAACCATTCCCACAGCAAGCCTGAGAGTTACAGAATCAACCACTTCATCCCCTCTCCTCTGTTTTGCAAGACAGCCCCATTGGTATTCATTAAAGGCTTTAAATTCTCTGCAAAGAAGGAGAATTCAATTTGAAAGAACCCCAAAACCAAAACCAAACAAACCACAAATCAATCTTTAAAGAGAAAGCATAGATGCAATATCCTATACAAAAACATAGGGAAGAAAAAATATCTTCTTTCTCTGAGCCTTGGGGCAGATGGCAGACTCCTTCCTTCTCTCTGTGATGGCTTATGTTGTACATGTTGCCTCTGTTGACATCAAAGACATTTGGTTTCTATTACCCTATCTCGAAGAGAAATTCACTGATAAAGCAGTCTCTGCCCTCATGATTAAACTCTATTTGGATTTCAATACCTGGGCAGAGACCCTGAGCCAGCAGGCCAGGATTAGAGGGTCCAGACTTCAGACTTCAGCACCCATTTGCTAATCTGGGAGCAGACTGTGGGGCCTGCCTGTGGAATGTTATGTCACTTGGTCTTCACAGCCCTTTACCTTCATTCCAGGGTAAACATGTCCTTCCAGTGGAGCCACTGGGAAGTGAAATGGGTGAATCCAACCTAAATAGCTACACAATAAGAAGAGCTGAGTAAATAAGAAAACATGTAGAGCAATCATTTAGAAATAGCTCAAAATCAAACAGTACCTAAATGATCTCTAAAACGATGGTTTACTTCTAATTAGTATATGAAGCTCAGGGAGGCACAACCAGAGAACAATTAAATTTACAGTTAGACAGGAGAGGCTGATGGTTTTTTTGGTCTTAAGGTCCATTCTCATTCTTTAAATAGCATTAAGGGTTTTATGCTGGTTGCAGTGATCAAAGATTGGTAACTGTCTCCACAGGAGGCTCCTTTCATTATGGAAACCATAGAGGAGCAAATAGTTTAGAGGGGAAGGTACTTTGAAATTAGACTGGAGCATCCAGAGAAAAAGGATTTGTCATTGCAGCTCTAGTTTCCCACCACAAAAGGCACATGTTTGCCTGACAGCTTCCTCAGCTCTCTTCCTTTGCTCTTACATTTGTCTGATAAAACTGATAAAAGCTATTGCCACTCCCCATAAGCCTTGTTACATCTACATCTCTACTACAGCATTATTAATGATAAATGTATTGGGACAGGAGACCTTTGAATTGTTTGGTGAGAGAGAAAACTACCTTTAGAAACATCCACAGAAAATGCTATGTATTTCTCTTCATGCTGAATAGCATTTTTCTCCCGGATATTCTAGCAAAATGAAACAGAGGTACTGGAGTTACTAACAGGTTCTGTACCTAAGGAGGCAAAGACAGTTTCCATAATCCATGACTATACCATGGAAGGCAATATTCTGCCTGTTCTGCTTATGCTGAGTGTTAGAATACAGCCTATTGATGTCAGTGTCTTATGGCAGACCCTTGTGTGAGCAAAACTGCCAAAGGTGGCCAGCATACACAGGCCACTCTTTCACTCTTTTTGGTGAATTATCTTTCACAACATTCTATAAAATGTTTGGGTTTGGTCCATGATTCTGAAAAAGCATTCAGTATGGGAGGTACTTTCTCTGCTATAGGGTTGGCTCAATAAAGCAACTTCATCCTCACATCTTGGCTTCAGCAAGGGATGCTGCAGATGCATATGCCAATCTTTAAAGGGAACAAACAACTTGTGTCCCTGTGCTTATTGAAGTCCTTACACAGCAATTCTGTCCCAACACTCCAGTGGGAGAAGCCAGCTTGGGTCCCTGGCCACATGTGTGAGGACATTCGCTTGGTTACTTCTTTCTTTGAGGATTAGCTGCATTTGATTTTCTTGGTTGGAATACTGCTTGAGTAGATCAAACTAACACAGAAAAATGAGGGGAATTAGTGCTCAAATTCTGCCTACTTCCAAGTTTTCATTTTTCTCTTTTCTAAGAGAAAAGGACCATTTGTTGTAGGGCAGTTTCAGAAGCAGCCCTACTGTCATGCCCATGTTTACTGAGGTCTAACAAGAAGAGAGAGATTTAGTCTTCTTTAAAACTCCTAGCTGATCACAAAGGATGTATGAACCAGCTGATGATGTCACAACACCATATTAGAGAAGATTCTATTAACCCTAAAGAGCCCACAGGCATCCACTGGTATGAATTTGATACATTAAGGCAAGCCAGTGTGTGGGACACAGCAATGCTCTCTGCTTGCTCAGCTCAGCTCCTCAGCCTTCCCTGAGCATTTTCTCATGTGAAGTCATGCTTAGCCCACTGCTAAGATCTGAGGTTACAGCATAAAGGGAATTTTCCCCGTAGATAAATAATTTATGTCTCAAATTACTCCAATGATACCAAACACTAGTTATGGAAAGCAATTCAAAACCTGGAAGACACACAGCAAGTTCATAACATTAATCATATCAAATCTAGGTCATCAAAACCACTAATCCAGCCATAAAGCATAAGAGGCCATAAAACCCATTGAGAAACCTAAGGAAACATAGTTAATGTTCTGTTTTAAAGACTTGCAATGGCAATACTTAGTAGAAAAAGTAATTATAGTTATAATGAGCTATTCATTAAAAGAATTGCACTCATTTCATTGAGTCTCCAAATATTCACTCATTTTTGTATGGCCATAGTTTCACATCTGTTCTGGAAAATTCAGCAATCTGAATGCAAAGCACTACCAGAGTGCTTGAAAGCCATACGGGGAGTCATGCTTGAAGTCTGTAAGGTGACATGAGACCTAGAGTTTGTATGTGTGCCTGGTGACCTAGCACTCCCACTCTGCCAGCAGGGGGATCTTGATCTCAGTGTTCACAATATTCTCACTATGGTTTGACTTTTCTGATGAGTCTGATTGTTTATTTACAATATTAGTAATGCCTTTAAAAAAATCTTCTTGCCTTTTATTTTCTTTCTTTAAAGGAAATCTGTGCACTCTTACAGAAATTTTCTTTTGTAATAATTACCTTTTGCACTAATGCATCATGTATGAAAAACTTCATTAATGATGTTGTCATGATACTTAATCCAAATGGAGACTCACAGCAACTTAGAGTAGCTTTGCCAACAGCACAGAAATATGCATTCATTCCACTTATTATAGAGCACTGCCAACAAATCTCTTCAACTTGACCCTAACTTGATGTAAACCCCTATATCTAGGTCGGATGGCAGGGGGCACCTGGGGACAGCCCCAGCCCTGGGTGTGAGGCACCTCCCTGGGGATGGGGACAGGCCAGACTGGGTCATCAGCCTGCGAGTGGAGGTGGTTTGGTGGGACCCACGGCAGGGACACGGCTGCAGGGCAGTGAGAGCTGCAGCTCAGGCAGGGCCAAGGCAGGAGCCTGTGCTGGAAGCAGCTCTCCCCATCATGGTTTGCCCCCACAGTGCCTGGGAGCCTCCCCCAGGGTCACTGTGGGGAAGGGGCCACCCTCGGCTGCAGTGGCTCTGAGCTGGCCCCCAGTCTCAGCAGCACAAGCTTCGTGACCTCCTGCCGAGGCTCTCATAACCCTCACAGCAGAGCTCACCATCAAGCTTTCCCAAACAAGCCCCTCACAAAGGCTGCATTGTTACTCTCTCATGGCTGGAGAACAACAGACAAGAGATGACAGCCATATGCACCCATCAGTTGGGCTGAGCACAATTTTCCAGGCACTGCTATGGAAAATGCTAGTAAATGAACCATGCCTGCAGCACTTTGCTGGATCTATGGCTTTAGAGAAAACTTGAGTGAATGTTTTTGTGATTACATTTCATGGCTGTTATTTTTTTGTCCTTACACTAGAGCACTACCATTTTTATGAAAAAAAAAACTTGGCTCAAACCCAAAAATGTAAGGAGTTACATAGGAACAGCAAAATGTCTGGGCACATTCCAAAGTTGTACTACTTGTCAGCAGGAACCATCATGTATAAATGGGACTTGAAAAATGCCTAAAAAAACCTGCCATGGCCCAGGCCGCTGTGGACCAAATGACCATGGTTTTCCAGGCAGTACAATTTTACTGTTATAAGCTGTGATATAACAATGCTATAGTAATAGTAAATTTCCCATTAGGATCAGACTGAAGTGGATTAAGGGTTGGTATCACAAGTATCACTCTGACAGGAGCCTCACAGCTGCTGGCACCATGCAAACACAGCAATAGACTTTACCTGCTCCCCAGGAGCATGTGCTCCCAAGACATTGTGTGGTAAAACCAAGAACATTCTCAAACAGGAACTGAGCAATTACATTCCTTGCCTTTGTTTCACTGGCAGTCTATTTCGCTTCTCAAAGGTAAAAGCATATTCAAAATGCTTCCATGAAAAGTGTAAGAGCTGCATGCCTGGATCTCTCTTAACTTTGCTGGGAAATACACCTCATTGCTTACTCATGAAGCAGACCACAAAGTAGAAGACTCCTGGTAAGAGAAGTAACAAGGGTAAGCATAAAGGAGCTCCCATCAGAGTAAAACAGCAGCAGATAAAAATGATGAATCATTAAAACACCTACCTTGTCCCCACTCACCTCCTAGTGGGATGCTGTTCCTGGTAGCTAAAAAGCATACAACAGTCCCGTGCCTCAGAACTGCAGATGGCTGCTAGATGAAAATACAATTTTCAGACATTTCCACTCCACAGGCTACAAGTGATCTGTGCACAAGAGCTGCTCATTAAGTGGTACTGCAGAAGTTTCAAAGAGTGTCTGTATGATGGAAGTCCTCCTCCCTTGATCTTTCTCCAACTCAGGCTTCTGAATTCTTATGAAGACTTAGGAGATTTTAAACACTGCTATGCATAAAACTGCTTCTGGTATTGTTTGGCTTATACAACCAGTTGCCACCAGTGTATGCAGGAGATGGAGAATTAATCAGCAGAGAAGCAGGTGTTTTGAGCCCCTGTTCTTTTCTACGGTCCCTGCAGGCACCGTCAAAATACGTGGCTATTTTATACCAAGATCCAGTGAATGATAGCATCTAACAGATGCTTCATTCTTTGAGAACTTTAGCTGTTACAGACCAGAAGCATCTGGTATTCACTTCTGAACAGCAGATCAGAAAGTAGGAAACGCAAAGAATCCCACCCAGCTCATATGCCCAGTAATTCCCAATCAGAGAACAAAGCACATCTTCTGAGCGCAGTTTGCAGGACACATTAGCACACACCTCAGTAATATCCTATTTTTTTTAAAAGAAAATAATCAAAGAAGAAAGGTGTGAACCACATCTGGCCCACAATAACACATTATCAAAAGCCAACATTTGGTGAGTCTTTGATGCAACAAAGACTAATACTTAAAAAGGGACAATCGTGCTCTAAAATAGCCAGGGAGCATGTGATCCCCATACATCCTATTGGAACTTTGTTAATTCAAACTAGCCTGTCCAACTCAAAGATATATATGCTTGATGACCATCAGTCTGACTTTGGCTTTTAAAATCAAGCTGAGAAATGCAGCTGTATTTAAGAACCAAAATCCTGTCCTTCAGAACAAAACAGAGATGTCTGGTAAAATCCAAGAAGTTGTTAAAAATAATTTGGTGGCAGTAGTACAGTTCAGATCAGCTCTGTGGCAACTCTGGATTCAGAAAATGGGAGAAAGATTAGCATCTGTGATCTGACTAGCTTCCAAAAGAAACTGTACCAGCAGCTATTATTACATGAAATGTACCTACAATACTAGTTTCATACAGATCCCTTTACTGAAAATAGCATTTTCAGTACTGATTATACATCTGGGAATACATAACATTTTACATTATTGTGTAAAAAACAAACTCACAACCTTTATTTGTCACAACACATTTCATGTACATGCAGAATGTATTTACATTTCTCTTTTAAGGCAAACAGAAATTGGGTTCTTATACCTGAGTTGCTTAGCACCATAGGAATAGCAAATAAAAACTTAGGAACTGTTGTCTCTCCCTCTGGAGTAGCAGCTGCTTCCGCTGCAAAGTATTTCTGCTTTCACCTCACAGTTCTTTTAATGATCTCTACTGCCACTTGGAGCCATTTCTGCAGAATTCAATGTCTTCACAGAAACTTCGTGACCAACTTCATGTTGGCATTGCCATTTGCTGACGGCACAGCATTACTTCTGTTTTTGCTGACATACGCATCAAGGTCTTCAGTTACTTTAAGAGTTCTGTATTTCTCCACTACCAAGAAAAGCTAACACTATCTTTTTATGTCTTTCTCATGTGTGTTGGCTGCTTCTCCAATGCTAAGTTAAAATTAAGAGAGGGAAAAGTTCACCTCAGCCAGTGGAAGATTTTAGGGCTTGACTTGGTGGAAATGCCCACTGAGGCATTAGCCTTTAGGGAAGAAAATGCAAAGCAGTTTTTCAATTTAAAAAATGCTCCCTCCTAGTCTGACTAACATTTGAGCCATCTGCATTATCTCCAGACTTTAGGTATTTGCTAGAATTTAGGATATTGAAATCCATTTAAAATACAGAGGCAGCATTTTCAATTAAGTGTTTGACATTTTTCATTTCCCATTGACTCAGTCTATGAACACCACTAATTCCAAGAGGCACTTTTCTCCCCCGACTTTTAAGAAGACCAAAGAACATGATCCTAAGAGACAATATCTATTCTGTAAAAGATAAAGTTCCTATCTAACACAGAAGTGTAGTCCAAGCAGAAAGTCCATAGTGCAAAATGGGGTATGACTCTTAAGTATGCCTTCCTCTGTGAGAAACCTGTTGTTTGGAAAAATATTTTGATTCAATATATACTCTCTGCTTTTTTTTTTCATGAATTCCTGAAACTGTCATTTTTAATGACTTGTCAAATACATGAATTTAAGGTTTCTGTTACTACTTAGTCTCTCTAGGTGTCCACCTCAGCTAATCAACTCTCATCACAATTTTTAAACAAATGCTAATATTTACAGGTGTTTAATTCAAACATTCATTGAAAGAAACAGAGTAACTGTGCCTTTATTAAACTTACAGTTTATATTGGATATTAAAGCAAAAAAAAACCCCAAGTAATTTCTTCTTTTTTCCAGTCACTACCTGCTAGGATCAAATGTCTTCTTTCACATTCATTTCACTCAGTAGTAACACATCACGGTGTTATTACATTGGGAATATCCAAACAGTCAACTGTGAAGAGGCTACCTTTAAGAAAGACAAGCAATTTCACAGAGAAATTCTTCACAAAGGTTTGCCAGCTCTTTTTTCCACTTCTCAGACACCCTTACAAACAAAGCACCTAGGAAAATACAGTAACAGGACAGTGAGAGGAACTCAGGAAGCATCTAACCTATCTATCCCATCAGGAAGCTGACTCCTTCTGCTAAGGTACCTCTCCACAAAAGGTCTGAATGTTTTTCCAAGTAAGGTGAGTTGAAATCAGTAAAAAATCAGTATTATTCTTCACCTGGTAACAGCTTTGTACACTGTAAAAAAAACCCAGGTTGCTGCAGGTATTCCCAATGAAGAGGAAGTCTATCATTTTGGTCCTCATTTCATTTCCTATAAAGTGACCCACATGCTGCTTTATTTTTTAAATCAGCACTGCTGATTGTCTGAGATAATTTCAATACTAAGATGTTGGAGAGCTTACAAAATTTTAGAAAACCTAAAGAATTTCTCCCTGTAAATCCTTGATCCCTATTCTACTATAAAAAGAAAATGCACTGTATTTAGGGAAATATTACACAGTGATTATATATCCAGTGACTGTTCACCTAGCAAGTTTATGAAATATTGTCCTGCTATGCAGGTTACTTTGAAAAAAATCTAGGACATCAACAATTCTGAGGTTCTCTTCCACTCACAGAGGACAGGGGATGCAGGCACTCATCCTACTACCCCCTGCAGTCCCTGAGGTAACAGGAGATGATTAGCCTTCCCAGGCATCTCAGCAAAGTGAAATATTCCACAGGAAGTCACGTGGATACCCCCCTGCATTCAAGACAGTTCAGTGGCAGTCACAGCACATCAGACATACTGTGTTCTCAGCTTGCCTGGGGTGGTAACTTGCACTCTTCAGATCTCTGAGTTGAAGAATTAATCCTGCTCTTTTGAGGATGGCACCAGGTTATTGCAGTCTGAGTCCTTTTGTGCAGAAGGAAGAAGTTTGTAGGCAGAAATAATTTTCTGGATATTTTTGAAATGCTATGCCCAAAGGCCCAACTTCCACATGCGGAGTAAAGGACATTATTACAGTGCAGATGAAACAGATTACATAGAGCTTATTTATAATAAGTTTTATACACCTGAAATGTCACAAACATTTACAACTTCTCTGCCTTCTTCTGAGTTCTGAAAATACTGAGACATTATACTGCTGTCTCCTTTGAGTCCAATGTCTGTGGTGGCTTGAAGTTCAATATCTCTTTATATGTAATGCCTGCAAAACAACAGAATAGACATAGCATTGCTGTGGTCTAATCAGAAAAGGAGCTGCACAAACATGAATGAGCAAGGTGCAACCCCAGCGTGGCTGGGCTCTGATCTAGCTCAGGAAGAGAGAGACCTCTTCAGGCAAAAAGAGAGGAAGAGTATGAAACATAAGGGAATCAAGGATGACTTTTTTAGCATTTCAGATTTAAAAAAGTAGCCCAGTACTGAAATGGTATAGGTGCTTTCAAAGGGATGTGAGCACTGACTTTTGAGTGTAGTGGACAATATCCTCAGCAAGAGCTACTGAGCACATTAGATTTAAAAGTTAGGTCCTGACTTAAAAGCCAAACTACAAACCTTTGCCCTTAGATGAAAACAAGATTAGACTTAAATCTCTGCTGAGACAGGTATCTGTTTTCTCCCTCAGAGACTCTAAGGCCAGCAACCACTACAACCCTGTAGAGGCAACAGTCACACAATCTCTTCATCTGCTCTATCCACTGAAAGGCAAGTTACAGAAATGGTTTCTTTTCTATGTTCCAGTAGATGGGAGGATAGAAACATTAGGGAAATGGAGGACAGCTCTGTTAGGAAGCAGAGAAGAAACCTTTAGAGATCCTTCCACAAGAACTTGATAAGAGGAACACTGGCTTATCAGTAGCATTTCTCTTAAGGCTGTCTATTTATCCTGTTTTATCAAAAGCAGAGGAGTTAATTTGTAAGGGGGATAATTTTTATTTCTGCATGGCCTTTCAATCTGGTTAATTCTGAAAACATCACAAAATTAAACTCACGCTTCCACTCATCTAGTGGAAGATCCATGTTATCAAATGTGTCGTCATATTTCTCAGCTTCAATCTCTTCCTCAGGATCATGAATTGGTTCAAAGTAAGGATGCACCAAAGCCTCAGCTGCCGTGACTCGCTTCTCTGCATCCAGCACCAGCATCTTCTCCAAAAGGTTTACAGCTATTGCACAGAAAACCAACAGTGTATTCAAATCACACACCTGATACTGTGTACTTGTACACAGTAATACTGCCCTGGAGGTATTTCAAATAAATACATGGAGTAACAGAACAGAATCATTGCTTGTCCATTTATAGCCAGTGGGGCCTCCTTGCATGACTGTTGGGAGCAAGCTGGGATGTGTACAAAGCCTGATGCAATGCAGAGGTGCTCCCTGGCTTCTGTATGCAATACAGAAAAAACCTCATCTAGTGACTCCTCAGCTTCTGGCTCCAGGAGCACTGTGCCTGGGGCTTTCCCAGGTGTCTTTAACCACTGCCACTCATTGTGGTTCTAAGCTACATCACCCCCTGAGAGCAGCTGAATGAACAGGTGAACAGCAAATGACAACTGCGCTCTGTGTCACCAAATCCAGACCAAGTATACTCTGAAGGTCACTAAGACAGGTCAGCTGTCCATACTCAGAAGCTCAGAGCTAACTTTACCTGCTATGCGGTTTTGACCTCGGCCAAAACAACCCATTAAAATTCTGCATGTTCCCCTCCTGTGGATTCTGGATTCAGTCCATTGCTAGACTGTCAAAGTGGACTAGTGTAAACAGGTATGATGAATGATTCATTTATTTTCTGTTTTTCTATCTTGAAAGAATGTTCTTGGGAGCAGCTGAAAGGAAGTAGAGGCAGTGTGGGAAGCGATGCTTCACTCCAAGAAGTGTGGGACAGGATGCTTCAACTTCTGCTTGCCATGTTGCATATTCTCTTTAAACTATTCCAGACCTGAAGCAGCCATATGGCCACAGAAATGATAAAAGACATCCTAAGAACTAAATGGAAATGTGTAGCTTGCTGTAGCTACCCATCAGCTAACCATGCAGTAAGGGTAAGAGCTGTTTATTAATCAGATTTATTCATACCATATCTAAACCTAAAATTTTAACTTAAATTAAGAAAATTCAATTATCCTAATTAATATTCTAATAAAATTGGCTTGTTAGTGTTTAGATCATTGGGGAATTGATAATGCTTAAGGAGAGTAATTTCAGAGCTCTGCCTGCCTCAGGTCATGTCAGTTGGTGGGCTCTTCTGGCTGTTAAGATCTATGGAATCCAAGTCATTGCTTCTCAGGAATGTACAGATGTTTCTCAGAATATATTAATTCTATTACTAAAATGTCAGCTTTCTATTTTCTTGTATTTCAACTTCAGATCAGACTGGGCTTTCAGAATTGTAGTTCAAATACAGTACAGAGAAAATTTTATTACATTTACTTAACATGCCAGGGCTCTTGAGAAAACTGCTCAAGTAAAACCAATAAGCAGGTACTAGATTGAAACCTAAAACACAACATACTAATTTTTTTTGATGCTTCTAAGAAACAACTGATTCCTGGCAGGGTTTAAACTTCAGTTTCCACAATAAAAATGATGAATTATGGAAAGCAAGAGACAGAATAGCCCAAGAACAACCACATCCCCTGTCACATGATTGAATTATAATGCAGTTGCCTCCAATGCAAACACAGGAACAAGCTGCACACATCCACACAAACACCCTTACCCAACGGATTTGCATACTTCAAGATGGATGCAAAATCTTTCTTCTGGACTTTTGGGAGGCTTTTGATATAATTTTTTGCCTTAAAAGAAACATGGATATTAAATTAGATCTTTGCCACCTTTGTAATGAGACAACATTAACTATATGCTTAATACCTTTCTCAACAATATTTTAACAGCACATTGTACAAATGCATTTTTTCTGATGATATTCACCCTCTTCCTGAATGGAATCTTTTAAATCACTTTAAAACCATGATTTAGAAATTATAATGTGAAGCTTTAATTATTAGTGCTCCCTATTTAATATATTTATTCAAATAAATATGTATGAATTACTTGAAAGAATGTCATAGTGAGTTTACATCAATCTCTAGAAGTGAACCTTATACAGGAATTCCTTTACATTTAAACTGAATAGTTACACTAATGAATAAATTTAGGTTCTTTATAGGAAGGGCCTCAGGATTCTGGAAGGACATTGACATAGGACAGGAAAGAGACATTTGCAAAAAAACTGGGTTTTCTGAATATCTCTGTGCTTTTAGTACCTTTACAAAAAAAGTTGCCATGTATCACCTCCACTGTTTATTATATGGTACACACTGGAATCCTGAAATATTTAAATAATGTTCTGATAATTTTCTGTCATTCCACCCTCATTTCCAGTAGCTATTGTGGGTGCACAAATCATGTCAAGGCAGAGAAAGACCATCAAGGGCCATATCAGTAGTGAATATGTATTACCTCAGCCTGCCTAGGAACTGAGCATGGCTTAAAGGAAAATTAAGACATGGAAAACCAACTGATGAATCAGAATACTCACATCTTGACTGTGCAATTTTTGAACAAAATCTTGTGTTGGTGTACCTGTTATTTTCATTATTTCTGTGAGTTGGTCCAGATCTGAATGCCAGAAATAAGGAACAAATTCTTTCACTATTAGGAAAGTAAGCATCCTGCAAAAGTAATGCATTTCTTTGCTGTTGGAGAATAATGTAAAAATTTTAATTCAATGACTGAACACAAGATTTATAAAAGATGAAAGTTCTCAATTTCTCTTCGAAAAGGCAAAGAAAATATCCTATATTTTGGGAACGCATAATTGAATAATCTGCAAAATTTTCCAATATCATCAGGCTTGTTCTGTATTGTTTGGACAAAAATATTAAGAGTATCTAAGCAATCAACACATGCTTTGCATGCACTAGGAAAAAAAAACTTTTCTATTATCACAGAGCCTTCTACTTGATGATTTGGGATGTGATTCAAAGATCACCTCTACTGAAAAAAAATCAGTAATACAAGTTTTAATTGGCAGGTGTGCAAAAGTGGTACAGATATAAAATAATGATTTAATGAAAAAGCTTCAAGCCATTTTATTATTAATTTCAATTTATACTCATCTGTTTTTGAACAGACTTACTGTATCACATAACAACCTCTCATAATTTTCTTACATCAGTATCATAAATTCACTGAAGGATACGATCATTTCCCTTGAACAGAGGTCTCCCTGTTATCATCTCGGCCATTATACAGCCCACAGACCAGATGTCAACTGAAAAAAAGACCAAGAGGCACATTAACCTGTCTGTTTAAACATGCATAAAGTTTAATTTAAAACATCTTTTAAATAAGTATAAAAATTACCTTTATGGCCTGTTATAAAATAAATGTGTGCCTTGCCAAGTGTGATGAACAGCACAGGTAAAACTACCAGACTTTCTAATGAGCAAACTGGAGATAATCTTATAAAATGCAGAATGAGTTTCTCAGGCATAGGCAGTAAATTTTCAGTACTTTCAAAAACTTCCATAGTGTTATTTGAATTCCCTCTATTTGCCATTTCTCCCTGTCTGTTCAAATTAAAATCAGCACACCTTTATAGGAACACAAGAAGAGAGACCAGACTGTCATGTCCGTATAATTTAAATAATTTTTTTCTAATAACCTTGGCACTTTCTGTTACTCTCAGAAAACATTTATAAAAAATCCCCAAACTCACCACCACATGATTACCTGCAATTTATTTACAAGGAAATGTTGCATAATTACATTGTCACTTCCATCTCCAATTTCTTATTCATCTCAGAAACAAAGCCTTGTGTATTTATCACCTGATCCAGTGAATGCTTTAGGTCTGTTAAGATACTTTTGAAGAGACACTGACCTGTCTGAGTATAATGCATCCAGTTAAGAATGACCTCTGGAGCTCTGTACCACCTTGTAACCACATAGCCAGTCATCTCACTGTCTGTATGCCTTGCCAGTCCAAAATCCAGGATCTGTAGTGGAAGCACAAAGCACATTCAGATCAGACAGCTTGCTATCTAGTTCATACAGTTGTTTACAACTGTAAGAAAAAACCAAAACCTGGAGCAATCTGCAGAGATCAGTTTATTTTTGTATCTTTTTCTCACTGAAGTATCTTGTTCTCATTTTAAAAATCAAGACAGAGGTAGCAGAGAGATTTGAATATTTTTTTTTCAAGTTACATACATCTATGGCACCATCAAAAGCTGTAAGACCAGTAAAGAAAATAATAAATTTTTCACTTATTAATTAAAGAGATACTGGACACATTTAATGCAAAATATTCCCTGACCACAGAATCGCCATTGTATCAAGTTACAGCTAAAAGAACAGCACCAATTTTAGACAGTGTCCACTGCTCTCATATCCCAGGTGGCACAGTTATTCAAGAGTGTGTTCCAACAATATTCTGAAGAAAGAAGGTATTGTTATTTCTACTACATGAATAACTGATACAAGGGAAGACTTCCTCTAGGTCACACTGAAAAATGGCAACAAGAGTAGGGAATTACCAGCACTCAGTCCCGTCAAGTCTTCTCCAATCTCCAGCATCAACTACAGAAAAACCTTCCGTAACAAATGCAAGAACCATGCAATTTTTTTAAAGTGCTGTGCACAATTCAGCTTATTTCTAAGATTCTCAGATATTTCTCTCTAGATACAGCAATGTGTACAGGAGCAAGATTAAAAATTAATGTCATGGCCTTTTGTCAACTTCTATAAAATCTGCCTTAAGAAGGCCCACCTGTATGGACCATCAAAAGATGCTGAAAACAGCAAGAAAATTCCATTCCTGAAACAACAATCAGCTTGCATTTATTGGAAAGCTCATGCTTCTAACAAGAACAGGGAGGCATGGGTAAGTCAAGTTCTACTGAAGATAAACCATGGTCACACATAGGTAACTAAACATGAAGCTTTGCATGAGCAGCCACAGTCTGCCATGTGAATCACACTGCCCATGTTTATTGATAGGGCAGGGGTTTTAATAGGGACACCTGAGCATTCCTATGCCAAGAATAATGTTTTTGCAATGCTCTCTGCAATTAAGCATTCTAATATATTTCAGGATAGTTTCATCATTCCCTGGCACTAACAGAAAAAGGAAAACTATATTTTCATTCACAAATCAAGACTACAAAATGTTATGGCTTATCTTTATTACCATACTGGAAATATAATTTCCATGCTTTCCTCATAACTGCTGATTACCAATCAATTTAAAAACAGGAACAGAATCCAAAGGGAGATATTTTTTATTCATAGCAAATAAATGCAATTGATTGTGGCTGATTCTTTGGGTACTGAAGATTCACTAGATGCAAATTTTTTGTATATATAATTTTTGTATAAACCTTTATATATGGCTTTTATTGTACATATTCAGCACATGAATTTTCCCAGTATGACAGCAGGGAGGGTGGAAAAAAAAAAGTAACAGGTCAAATCCAGATGTGGTACAGTCTATTCTGTCACAGCCTTTTAGGCATTTTATCTACCAAGGCTTGTGACACGTAGATCTGGGAACAGCTAAAATATAATTTGGTTTTGTAGATTTGTAGAAGTAGAAAACAACAGCAAGAATTTTTGTGTATTATGCTTTAACTTCATTATTTATTTTCATTTACATTTCATTAAGCACAGGAACAAGTGTATCCTATTTGTACTTAACATGGTACCACTTCAACAACTATCTTCATATAAAACTTTTATTCTCACACTCCAATCTTCAACTTTTCAGCTTGAACTTCCACAGCAATATTCAGAGCATGTTTGAAAATCCTTCTTATAAGTTGTGAATTATGAAGCAATCACCCAGTTTCCTTCAGCTCCTTAAGGACAAGTCTCCTTTGACTCAGCAAACCTAATTTTCCTAATTTTTTTCATTAACTAACAAAAATAACTTGTAGCTTTGAGTCTACAGAAAGAACAGTGATTTCCCCTCATACACCCTCCACTGTGCAGGTAGATACCTATGTAGGAGTTGAGAGCATCAGATGAGGGAAAAATGAGCATCACAAAGCTCACTGGGAAAAAACTGATAGCTAATTAATTACCCTTTCAAGGAATTGTTCCAACTTGCTTACAGTCTCATCATCACTGAAGCTGATGCAAGGGAAGCTGCAGAGTGCATGGACATGGGGGAAAATGGTTGCACTATTCCTGGCAACGTGATCCTGTGCCGGCATAAACTGACTTTGAGAGTGTGCAGAAAAAGATCTGTTAAATGGGTAGATATAGATCAGGAGACACCTGGCCTGCATCTCAAAATATAATTGTACAGCTGGGGGCGTGGGTGACGACATCCACATGCAACTGTTTTTTCTAGACTGTCTTCTTTTCCCATCAGCGTGGGATCCATTCACAATTTGTCCACCTCCAAGCCAGGAAAAGTCAATGGCTTTTTGTGTTTGATAGGAAAAGACTAAAAATCACAGGACCCTGGAACATTTAGGTCAGTCTCCAAAGACCAAAATTTGTATTACAATGGCTACATGCAAGTATATAGTTTGCGTGTTGCAGGCTAAAAACCGCTTTTGTAGTGCTCTGCATCACATTTTATTTTATTCCATTAAGGGTGTCCTTCACAACCTTTGATCTTTTCTATCTCCCAGCTGGTAGAGTTAGATTTTTTTCTATTTATTTAAAGCTGAAATTCTCACATAACTGAATCTCTCCCACCAATTCTTATGTCTCTTTTAGGGACAATACCTTCGCCATAAGATCTGATGTGGACACAAAAGTCCCCACTCAAATTCCCTGTTGCTCTGTGAGGATGTACAGGCCAATTGTGATTCAAGAGCAAAAAGCCTGGCCCAACACTGAAACCAGCCAGCATATCCACAGCTGCTGCACCTGTTGTCTTCTCTCTTCTAACATGTCTGACTGGTTTTTCAAATAAACATACCTTACCTTCAATTCACAGTCTTCATTTACTGCCAAGTTTCCAGGCTTTAGATCCTGCAACCAGATTTTAAATGAATGTTTTGAGTTTGGTTTTTTTTTTTCTTTTTAATTTTACAGCAAGGCAATAAGTACTCTTTTTTGCTATCTTTCCTTCTTTCTTTCTTTCTGGTTTTATTGTTTTTAAGTAACCATTTTGCTATCTTTCCTTCTTTCTTTCTTTCTGGTTTTATTGTTTTTAAGTAACCAGCAACAGGTAAAAAGATGTCATAACACAAATAATACAAAGAAGGATGCAAACCTGCACATTTGGCCTTTTTCCACTATACTTCCCCTGCAAGAAAAATCTTTTTTTTTTTCCTGCTATGAGTCAGGAAAATACTTGCCAGTGAAGGAATTCACTACTTTTTCTAGAGGGGTTTGGACATAAATTTGTTGCATTTAATATTAAGACCATAAGGTTAACAATTCACATATATAGTTCTGCACTCTACATGTTGCATATTAAAATATGCATTATAAAAATTCCTTACCCTGATAGACTCAGAAGGAGTATTGAAAGAATCAAACAAGATTTTAAATAAACCCTATGCTCTCTTCTGTGGAAAAATCAATTTTCTAAGAAAGTCAACA
Organism: Emberiza elegans; assembly: GCA_024865655.1. Lineage (NCBI taxonomy): Eukaryota > Metazoa > Chordata > Aves > Passeriformes > Fringillidae > Emberiza > Emberiza elegans. Next base: position 34,767,044 of record JALJVW010000910.1, on the reverse strand, counting down.
CAACTGCAACAAGAAAGAAGTATTCCCTTAGGTCTCTTAAGCTACCTTAGAGACTTCCAATGATCTTCCACAGTTGTAAAGTTTAGCAAAGGGAAGACTACTGGCAAGGACTAAGATGATATTGCAACATCAGCGGCTCAGAAATACATTATTAGATACACATTTTCCTTCAGCTTTTTCAAACCTTTATTTGATACACTTTAGCACAAGATCTTTAGAAGTATCTTCTCTCTGAACTTTTTAACAAGGGAACCACCTGTTTTATACAAAGGTCTGTTAAGATCAGAGGGGCCTTGGAGAGAAACAATTAGGTGCAAAAAACCATAATGAAACCAAGAAGCTCAAGGTCATCAAGAGAGACCTTAGAAGAAAACTAAGCAATGGTAAGTTTAGACCATGATCCCAGCAGTTGCAAAAATAAAAATATAAACATCTTACATTATTTTGTCAGATGGGTATTTTCCATGTCCAGCTTAAAGCTGATACAATGTGCACTGTCTATGGTGCTCCTGACACTTTATTAAAAATGGACAATTCTACTGTTCTAATGCAGTTCTGGGGGAAGATATACTGCTTGGTACCACAAAGGCATCATTCAGAACTCCTTCACAGTGCAGAAGGGATTTTAAGTGGACTTTATACAGAGGAGGGATTAAAAAAGAAACAAATGCTTAATTTCTCTCAGAAAAAAAAAAGGAGGTTCTTAAGTCTCTATAATTTTGGGCAATTTTTTTCAGTTTCTACGGTTCCCCCAAAACTTTGAACACTAATAAAATGTTTAAAGAAAACCTAAACATTGTTTTTAAGAATTTAATCTTCATTTAAAAATAACAAACAAAAAACTCCCAACTCTTATCTATCTCAATTTAGATACTATTTGTTCTTGTGGAGACTTACAACTCAATTTCAAAAAGTAATCTAGGAACCCCAAAACTAAGCTGTATTCAGTGCAACTTGAATGCCAGCTTACACTGACATAGCCATGCCACCTTTTTTTTCCCACTGAAGAAGAAATCAAAGGCACCAACAAACTGAGAAAACCTATAAACTGAATTTCAGGCCTATTTATAAGTATGCTTATACACAAACATCACCCACATTATCAAAATACAAACATCTTTCATGTTTTTCCACTTACCCTGTGAATTATGCCTGATGAGTGAATATACTGTAAAAAGAGAAAGTATTTTTTTAGTCAAGGTCCTGAGTTTAAAAGTAGCCTGGGGTAGGAGAGAAAATACTTTTACATGGTGCTAAAGTAAACTGAAATTAGAAAAAAAAAATTGTTGCACAGAAGACCCCTTTAGCTATGGTTTTAATGTTTATTTAATGTTCATTAGCATTTTGTCCTTTCCCTCCCTTAATAATGAGAAACCACTAAATCAGTTTGAGTACTGCAACTGATATACGTACATCAGAAAGAAACATGCTATTTTATACACCAGAAATGCTCTCCTACCATAGGTGTCTCTGGTGTGCCATCATAGTTTAGATTCACATGCTTCAGCAGCACTGGCTTTTAAGAGATCATTAAGACTGGGATGAAGGCCAGTCAAGGTCTTATCTGAGAATTCTTGCTACATGCTTCAGTATTTCCTCTATGGAAAATAGAAAGGTCAAGTTCAAAGACATTCTATTTACTTGCATATTTTCATCACTCATTCAGTGACCTATTTAAAGGCTCACAAAAGCCAAACCACCAAACTGAACACCCAGGACTAGTTCTTTTGGGATGACACCTGATAAAATACAGATGTTTGAATCCATGACTGCCACCAAATGCTTCCCACTGAGGAATGCAGTTTCTCTCACCACTGAATGATACCCTAGAAGAGACTATTTTCATCATAGTCAATAAAGGGAACTTCTAGTAACTAGTACAGATACATGCATCTCTTGCAGAGATCGAAATGCAGAAAGCTGTTCTGAACTGAGGACATGGTTTCCAAGAGCAGCCTGGGATGGGCTAATCCCTTCAGGGATGGGGAACTGATCTGAAACCCCACAAACCATACTAGTGATGCTAAAAAACATGAGAAAAATAAAAGTATTTTTAAAAAAGACTTGAGAAAAGATGAATAAGATGCAAATCCTCCAGCTTCACCCAAAGAATTTTCATTTTATTCCAGTCTGAAGAACGGAACAAGTGGCAACAAGGTCACTAGGAACTAGCTGGCAGAATCAGAGAAGACCAACCAGGAATAGTCAGCATAACATCACAGAAACACACAGAACAAAGGAGCTTTGTAGGATAATTGCAAATCAGCTACAGCCACAGCAATGACCATCTTCCCCAGCAGCCCTCAGGACGGGCAGTTAAGCTCACAAATGCAACAGTCCCTCTGCAAAGGGGGCCTCATAATCCAGCTGGTGAGAAACACCAAGGCAAAGAACGCAAAGGTACAGAATAAAAACCAACTTCTTCAGACAAAACCAATGTGCCTTTCAGACTTAGATTTCTGAACTTAAAACACAACCCATACAACCTAAGCAGTACAAGATCTGCACTTAGGGTGCCAAGCTTTTAAAGCAGTGACTGAAAAGAATCTCTGACAGTTAGTCCTCTCTTACACCTGACCAGCCAGACCAGATGTGGTCTCATAGGCTCTGAAAAGAGGGATGGGGGGAAAAGCCCCCACTTCTTTGACCCTGTGCCTACAGCTTTACCAATCCAGCCCCAGCCGTGGTAGGGCCCTGCTGCTGCAGGGTCACACTGCTGTGCCAGAGCCCAGGCCTGTCCAGGCAGCTGCAGTAGTTCAGTTCCTGCTGCAGATTACTTACAGATTGGGCAAGGTTTAACATCACCCATAGGAAATGCCAAAGCCCTTCACAGGATTTCCTGGGGCTGACACAAGACTTTGAGGGCACACAGCTGCTTCACAGAATGTTTGCTGTAAAACCACTACAGCAAACACAAAACTACAAAATGTTTTACCTGTCATGGATGTGCATGAAGTGAATTGGGACAGGAAGAGGAGGCAGTTTGATAATTGTACATGGAGAACATATGCACTTTAAAAAATAAAGCAACAAACCCAAACCAGAAATGTAACTATAAACAGCTTAACTCCCAGTAAGTTAAAAAAAGTATGTCCTCTGTTATTGCTATCTTGATCAAGGATATCACAATATCTACTTGCATTCTAAATTATTGCAATATCTTCTAACTGAAGCCTCTTGATTTTCCAGAACAGATGCTTAAAATATTCTATAGTTGGTTAGTGCTGCTAAGACTGTACACTGTAAGGAAATAGCTGGCAGACCCAGTCATTTGGCACCTAAGAATGTGGAATGTAGAAACAGGAATTAAAAGGTCTGCAACCTTCAAAATTTCAGTTAAAGAAAATGTCACCTGTTTGGGGGGAAGAGTATGATTTTGCTGTCATTCTCACCCCAGTGAAAGTCTTATGAATGTTCACAGCACCAAAATCATGATAACACTTTGGGGAAAGCTCCTATGTTTTCTGAATGCTCCTCTTAACATAACACCATTGAGATTACCTGAAATAGCATTTATTCCTGATTGCAATGCACATATCAGCCTTTCTGTAAGCTGAAATACTGGTGCTGTGCTGCAATGTTTCTTTAACAATAGCAGTATTTTTTAAAATGCATTTCATAATCTCCTGGCAGGTAGAAACACTGGAACTGTGCCAGTCTTCATTCAGAAGTTTTCTATTTCTGTTCAACAGTCTTCTGAAATGGGATCCTGTTCTTACTGGTTCTCCCCATTAAATTATCCATCTATTGACAGATTTTTCATTCTTAACGATCCAGAACAGAGTAGTCATATCCTTCACAATGTTTCTACCACTTCACCTGAACCATATTTTATTCAAGAACACAGTTAACACAAGTGAAGTGCCTTGGAGCACAGGAGCTCTGTGCATTATCCTAAAGACAATTTTGATAGCATGCATAAATCCTGGAATGCAAGCTTCAGATCGTGCTAGGAAGTCATCCAACAATCATCTAAATTTTAAGCATTCTTTTCTTTTTATGTAACCTCTACACAAAATAAAAAGCTAATCAAAAGGGAATTAGCAAAGACTCAGGAGAATGTGTTCTAGGCAACATGCAAAATGAAAATGAAAAGCATCTTGGCAGGGAAGTAAAAACTGAAGAGGAAATGAGTCAGAGGGCGAAGGGAAAGCAGAGAAGCAGAAAAAATCCAGCATAAATATGAACAAAAGGCCGTAAATACAAATGAGAAAAGGAGAGAACTAGAGTAGTACATCTTACCATAAATATGGCAAGAGAAGCTTGAACAGGTGTTTGTATGGCCCAAGAGCTGTCTGTCCCTTCCCAAGCACTATGTTCATACAGAGAGGACTGACAGCTACCTCCCCCAGACCTCTAAGAACAGGAGACCAGCTGGCATCTCTGCAGAACAGGGACCCAAGACTGAAAGCTGCAGTCTCTTTCCACCTACATATACAGACATTTATGTTTAGCTTGCCTTCTCTATTCTTTGACAATACACAGCTTTTCTGTCAAACAATAGTAAAAAAGAAATTATGGAAGTCCTTCCAAGATGCAAGCTCACATGTAAGTAAAATTTAATACCAGGCTAAGGCCTGACTAGGCAACAGGCAAAGGAAAGGTAAGCCATTGTTTTTAAGTGGTGTCACATCACATTGAATTACAAGGCTCATCAAAGTAAGAAAATTAATATTTCATTCTCTGTAGAAAAAAGACAGTAAAATGGTAAGAACTGACAAAAAAGAACTGTACAGACTTGCAGAGCTGTAGATAAAAGGCTGAAGATAAAAATCTTCATGAACTCAGTCCTGACCTCAATTTATACAGGGTTTTTAAAATCAAGGCTGTTGAGCTCTTTGTATACAACCAATCCAGAACCAGCCTACAGACAGAATGTAGAAAAAAAGCCTGCAAGGAAACAACTGGGGGGCTTAGCAAAAATCTCCCTTATCCCTTCACAATACATCAGTCATGCAGAGTTCTCCCTTACACACATTCAACTGTCACATGTAGACAGATTGTTACAACAGCATATGCAATATGACAAAAATGATAAACAGCCTTCTTGCCTTTGACCAGACATAAATACAGATACCATAAAGTTCTTATATACTTTACAAAGGACAAATGCATACTGTACATTCCATCTTTAACACAAAAAAAAAACCCCTCAGAATAGACTCCATCTAAGTTAAAAGGTGAAAAACAAAGTCATCACACAAAGGAGAGGCTAAGCTTGAGAAGCTGAATGAGTTTTACCACAAAGATCTACAGTGGCTTTCTCCCCCTTCCCAGGTATTGCAAGCACTTTTCCCTTATAATGCCTCTATTGAGTGCTAGCTAAGTGTATGTTTGTTCCCCATGCCCTGCCAAAAAAGCAATCCAAGTAAACGCATATGGGCTGTCTTTAACCCAGATACAGTAGACCTTAAAAAGTACAAGACTTTCATGAAAAACTTGGTTAATCCTTTCTTAAACCGCTAATTTACTGATATCTGTAAAAGAATAAACAAATTACTCATTTTCTTTCTTGTCTGCATGTTAGCAACACTGCTTTCAGCTTAACATATTTCCTAGCACAGACAGGGCTACAAGAATGTGCCTCAACACTAGACCATTCCTATTTCTTAAAAATATTTTCAGCTAGGTGTATACTTCTGGCCGAAATGGTTCAATGAGAATCTAAAATTTAATGGAACAGCAAAGACTGTTCTCCAGAGTTTGCTGTGTAATAAGAAATGACAAAACAGTCTAGTAGCTAAATAATATTTTATTTCCTGCTGGTAATTTTGAGGTACGTACAGTTTTACTCTTAAAAACACAGGGTAAGAAACTATTCAGGTAAACCACTTCTTACAGAAGATCTATCACAGTTACTATCTCAGCATACCTGCTGTTAGTTGTTTCCATGTAACTGCTTTTATTTTTATGTCCCTCCTACAGGATACAGTCCTTCATGAACTCTTTCAGCATGTGTTCTTCACACAGGATGCAGTCCTTCAGGAGTGGACTGCTCCAGTGTGGGTCCCCCAAGGGACACAGGTCTCAACACTAAACCTGCCAGGGGCCTGCTCCAGCACCTCATTTAGGCCACATCCCTGGGCCCCAGCATGGGGTGCTCCATGGCTGCTGTGTGGATATCTGCTATGGTCCTCCATGTGTTGCACAGGAGCAACCTGTTCCACCATGGTCTTCATGGCCTACAGGGAAATGTCTAATCCAGCACCTGTAGCATCTTCTTCCCCTCCATCCTCACTGACCCTGGTGCCTGCAGGGCTGATTCACATTTTCTCACTCCCCTCTCACAACCGCTGCCAACATTTTTTTACCCCTCCTTAAATGTATTGCCACAGACATGCCATGAATATTGCTGATGGGTCAGCTTTAGCCAGCAGTGGGTTTGCTTCACAGCCAGCTGGAACTTTGTTCAACAAGGAGGCAGTGCCTGGTGTCTTCTCACAGCAGCCACCCCTGCAGCCTTCACTAACAAACAGATCTTGCCACAAACCTGCCCAATATATCCTTATAAATTCCTGCTCTGTTTTCTTCCCACGTATGTCAACCACACACAGTTGCTCCACATTTGTCTTCCACATTTACTGATCCAACAGACTTCAGAATCAGCCTTTGGGGCCACAAATTCTGCTCTGCTGGCCCCAGTCATAGAGTGTCTGTCACTAGAACCAAAATGTTTCTAAGCCATTTCACCAGAATTAAATTAATTATTCATCCTTTCCACTACACTCAACCTAAGCTAATTCTTTACAGTTCACATATTGCTTGCCTGTAAAGTCAGCACAAATGCTGTTTTTCATCCCTGCTGAACAACATGCCTCTCCTGGAAACCTGCTTCCCAGACAGTTACCTGCTGGAACTTAAACAGACCACTCCATTTACACAGTCCTTAAGACAACACTTATTAGGACACAGCTTTGTGACTAGGGAGCTAATTACAGAGCTGAAATTGTAGCTCCACATTCAGAATCCAGGTTAGAGGTGAATTTCCTCCAGTTTAAATCAAACCAATTTCCCCAAACCTGGCTTTAGTTTACCTGACTTTAGTTCCTGGATTTGTAAAATGGGAATTGTAGCACTTAAATGCACAACTGTAGAACACAAAAGATAATTACTTAGCACATGTAAAAGGCTATGTGAGCAAAAATCTACTAAAATAAGAACATAAAATCCAGGGTAGGGTCAAAGAGAAATCAATAATGCAGGACTCAAGAAGAAAATGTATTTATTATGTTTTGTAATGGGAGTAAAACAATTTACTTGCTCTTCTGTATCTGTTAAGTGCTGAGGCACAACAGAATTGTGGTAATGCTGTTCCTGCTGTCATTGTCCAGGCACAGCATGCTGTGCTGCTATTTAATTATTTTTTAATAGTGTTTGGCAATGCAAATATAGATCTGGATGAATCCACATCCTGATGGGAGTGCCAGATGTTCCTGTACCAAAATCAGGTCTGTATTTCCACTGCACAAGCACACCCTTGCACTGACTTCACTTATCTGTGCAAGCACACAGCAAATTTCTGCCCATACATTGTGTGGTTACAGGACTGTAAAACCAAAACTGTACAGTGCCAGCAGCAGCCAAGGAATGACATTCCATTTAAGACAGTGCCATTCCACAGCCTCCTTATGTCTCCAGAGCAGCAAAGAGAATTCAACAGCCTTTACTGAAGAAGAGCCTGGATAAAGCCTGCAGACCTAGGTCAAGGGTTTTCTTCTCTTGGAATTGTGTCACCAAAAGACAAAAGTAGTATACCCAAAAAGTAAACACAGTAATTTAAGAACTGTAGTACTAATATAGACCAAGAATCATTTTCACATCATATTAACATAGGTTATAGATAAAACCAGTGAGCTTAAGGAATATCTTTTTTTTGTGTTGTAAGACCATGAACTTCAATATGCTCAGTCCAATTTTTAAAAGCCAAACAGCAGAAAAAAAGAGTAGCAAAAATAAACAGTATTTAGCAAAAGATGAGGAAGAAACACATGCAAAGTATATGACAGCTAATACATTTAGAATCATCCTTGTGAGAGTCAGTAAAATTCAAGATTATGTTTTTATGTTATTTGCTACAGCTGTAAGCTCTGCAGTCCACATAGTACAGTATCTAAGAGATAAAACAGAGATGAATATAAACATTATTTCTTAGAAGGAATGGAGGATTAACAGTCAGGCTTACTATGTGAAAAGATAAAGAAAATCATGAACAAGACCAACAACTAACTTACACATGGCATTTGATTATACTTTTATTTAAGAAAATGAGATATCAAAATCATCATTCTTCCCAAGACTTACTGAAAGAGCTTCAAGATGAAGCTTTCCTACACAATTCAAAACTAGACAAATCTGCATGGGCCATTACAGTCTTTTATGAGTGTTTTTCTATCTCCACAGTGTGAAACATCAGCACACAATAAACAGACACTAGTTAAGTCAAGATCAAGGAAAGGTGACAGAAGGCAAGAACTCTTAGGGAAGCCAAAACATAAAAAAGCATAAATGAGATGGAAGCAGAGTCAGGTCACCCTGCAGGAATGTGCAGATACTGCCCAAGTGTGCAGAGATGGAATCTGGAAAGGCAAAGCCCTCTTGTCCTGAATCTGGTAAGAGACAAAAAGGTCAACAGGAAGGACTTCTACATGTAAACTGGGAGCAAAAACAAAACTAGGGAGAACACAAGCAATTGCACCAGGGGCATGAAAAAACTAAGGTGCTCAATGTCTTCTTTTCATCCATCTTTACCGGTAGTATTTGCCATATCATAGGTCCCTGAAGCTGCTGGAAAAGTCTGGAGCAAGGAAGACTTAAACCTCAGTGGAGGAGTACCAGATAAGGAATATCTGAACAAACACAAATTTAACATTTAAACAAACAGCCTGATGGGATGCACTCATGAATTCTAAGAGAAGCTGGTCAACGTCATTAGGAATCTGTTTAATAGTTTGCGAAAGGTCATGGTGATCAGGAGATGTTCCTCATGATTGCAAGAAAGCAAATATTGCTCATTTCTTCAAAACGGTATTGAAGAAGAGAATCAAAGTCAGTCAGCTGCACCTCACTCCCTGGGAATGTGATAGGCAAGTAATTCTGGAAACCATTTCCAAAAATTACAAGGATGAAGGACTGATTGGCAGTAGTCAACATGGATTTACAGAAGAAAATCATGCCTGACAGCCTGTTAGCCCTCTATGATAAGACAACTGGACTGGTGGGTGACAGGAGGGCAGACAGTGTTGTTTACCTTGTCTCTTGCAAGGCTTTTGAAGCTCTCATAACACCCTGAGAGACAGTGGAAGTAGGAGTTAGATTAATGGACAGTGACTGAACTGCCAGGATCAAAGTTGACTGAACTGCCTGGAACAAACAGCTGTGATCAGTCGTAGGAAGTCCAGCTGGAGGCCCATCACCAGCAGTGTCCCCCTTAGGGATGGCACTGAAGTCAGTTCTGTTTATCATTTTCATTACTGACCTGGATGATGGGACAGAGGGCTTCCTCAGCAAATGATGCAGAAGTGACAATGAAGTTGACACATCAGAAGTTTGTGTTGCCATTTAGTGAGACCTCCACAGGCCAAGGAAATGGGCTGACAGGAACCCACCAAAGGTTCAACAAAATCCTGGGGGGGAATAATGCCATGCACCAGACAAGGCTGGATCAGCTTGGCAGAAAAGGACCTGTGCCCTTGCACCAAAGACAACCAAAAGCCTCATGCATTGGGCAGAGAATTGCCAGCACCTTGAAGATGATCCTTCCTCTTTTCTCAGCTCTGGTGAGACACATGTGGAGTGCTGTGCTCAGCTATGGACTTCCCAGTTAAAGAGAGATACTGAAGCCAAGCCAGTGAAGCTTAATGATGATGACTATGGGACTGGAGCACCTTATGTAAGAAAAGAAACTGAGACAGGATTCTTCAGCTGTAAAATTTACTTTCTATAATAAATGAATATAATGATTTTATATATATTATTTGTATATAATTTTTATTATACTACAAGAGATAAATTTTATCCTGCTATTAAATTATAAGTACTTATAGTTCTCCACAACAGTTTAGTAGGAAAAAAGACTGAAATCAAAATAGTAGTACAACTGGCAAACCTTTAAGCCTTTCAACATCTGATACACCAGGAACTGGATTCGATCTTCAGTTAATTTCTCATGCTTCATTATCTTACTCAAGTCTGTTCCCATAAATGGCATGACAAGGTAGCTTAAAACAAAACAAAAAAAAAGGAAGCAAACCAAACAAATTAACTTGATTAACTTTGTCATGTAAACTAAAACAATTATATGTTATAGTTCAATTACAATATTAAATTATAGATCATTCAATTTACCAAACAATTCCTTCATCATCCTCCTACCCTCCAAGCCTATTTGTTTTTATCTGATTGTCTTAAAGATGTATTGCCCAGTTCTGGAATAATCAATTCCACTGATTATGGAAATTTGCTAGCTATCAGAACTAGCTTAGGAAGAAACTAACCAAAAGCCTCATTATATTTCAAAGACAGCTACACAAAAAACCTAAGACATTCATGCAAGGCAATGTATCTCACAATCATGACCTAGCAGCATAGCCACTGAACTAGCAAAATCTGGAGGATGATTTTAGGGTCTCATTTAAAACACAGTGCTTTAATGCTCATCATGTACATGTGCATTCTATTACATATGTTGTGTAAAATGCTAGCACAATAGACAATATGGAGAACATTCATTTTGGCTCAACAACCAAACATATGCCCCATGTTTTCTGTACTTCATTTTCTACATTTTTCTGTCAGATAGCTTTCTTTGTTAACATACAAATACACAAGGTTGTTTAGGAAACATAGATACACTACATGAAATCCAGAACAGTTCTACTAACACAGGAAACCTACATTAAACCCTAAAGGATTTCTGGACACTGTGTCTCTAGCAACTCTAATTCAGCAGAATAGTAGCAGTAAACAAGTAAAACAGCAGACATGCTAAACATCTTGTGTTTGAGATGCCACCAAAAGGCCAGGGAGATGTGGTAGAAACAACCTGTATCAGGTGCTGTTTGGACCACTGACTGGGAAAACAGTCACGGGGCACAACAGACCACAATGCAGATAAACACCAAAAAATTCAGCAGCACCAGCACTTTTAACTGATCCTTGAATTTGGATGGATCCCACTGAGATATGCCACATAGTGGGGGTAACTTTCAGCCTACTAGATTGGGTTAAGAATTGCCCTACCATTTGAGCAACCTGGGCCTTAGGGTAAGAAATCAGTATTTGTAAGGTGCATTAGGGAATTCACTAAACTGCCATCTATTAAGGGCTAAAGGACAGGAAACTGGTTCTAATGACAATCTGAGAACTCCAGCCCACCAAAGCTGCATGTAAGAGTTATATTAAGATGAAACTCAGAAAGAAAAGTCCATGAAACAACAATTTTGAAATTCTCTATTTAAAAAGCAACAACCTTCCATCCCACACAAGCAACAATGCTCTGCTCCAAAAACAACTTGGAACTTACAAGTCATTAAACTTCTCCAGTGTTACATCTGGTGTGAACACATCCAAAATTCCAATGACCTAAAAAAAAAAAAGAGAAAAAATAGAAAAAATTAATGGCTGTTTTGACACAATAAAGCCTAAATCACCTAATAAGTGAAAAAATATAATCTAGAACACATTGAGACATTAGCTATAGGCATAAACACGGCAGAAAGAATACCTAAATTAGTGCCAGGATTTGTTATGTGTTAGCTTTTATAACTCAGATGGCAGTTTTACCCTATGACAAAAAAATATAAGAAGTACCTACTAGAACTAAAAGTTCAGAGGCTAACAATTTTATTTAAGAGGAGACAGCATTCTACCACTTTAAATACTGACATGCTGAAAATAAACCAGAAAAATCAGACTATAATATGAAGCACTTGCAAGTGCTCTCCACCTAGCTGGGCCTGCTGCTTATCAATGAAGTGCACTTTAAACATCTTCCAATTTCAGTAACAGGGTAATTTAGGTACACAGACTACAATAGCTTCTTGGAAGCACAAAGAAGAAACCAGAATGAAACTGTTTGTATTGATAAAAAATTAGCGAGAACTTTGTATGATTTACTATGGCTTATACCTCAGGTTCTCGGGAGGTTTTTTGTCAAACAAAAGCATCCTATCACTGAACAGAGAAATACTAATCTAGGAAAATGGATTTTCCACCACAGCTTTTCCTATTAGTATGGGTTTTGGGAGAACTACACAAACTGACTGGGTGCATTACACTAAATACCAATGCTTCTTTCAAGACCACTGAATACCAGAAAATTAAATACACAGAACTCAATGCTCAAAAAGTAGTAGCTGGAGTGATCTAAAGCCAGATTTTAGATGCTGCACAATCCAGGCAGTGCCTAAAGAACACAGGCTTTTAGAACGGCTTCTTTTCTACCTCTGCTGCTAATTCATGGCCATTTCTGTCTGTTCAGAGGAAGACTCTGAAGTGCTCGTGATGTTTCCCAGGTGCAGACTGCTATGTCACAGAATCACAAAATATTCTGAGCTGGAAGGGACCCACACAGATCACTGAGTACAACTCTTATGTGAAATGGCCTGTGTGGGGACTGAACCCACAACTTTGCTGCTCTTAGCAACATGAGGCTGTGCAGGACTTTGCCAGAAGCAAGCTAAAAGGCTAATAATAAGCTTTATAACCTTGTTCAACCCTGTCTTTGTGGCCATACAGACATTAATTAGGTCATACATCAAGAACCAAATCAGACATCTTCTTAAAAATAGTGAAAATAAAAGAGAAAATAAGAAAGTGAAAATAAAGAGAAGCATGAGCAGAAATGGAGGGGGGAAATGCAAGAAAAGGACACTTCCTTTATTTAAGCTTTAAATGCCCAACCATGATGAAATCCTTATTGCACACATTTTTAGTCTTTCCATATTAAGGGCAGACTACTACAGTTAGACTGGATATTGTCAAAATGATGAAGAAGATAGAAAAATTAATAAAGATGAAGGCAGGAAATTACTGCTCCCTTTCTCTGTAGCCACATATATCTTTGAAAAAAAGTCACTACTAATATTTATTTGGGACTGTTATATGAAACTAATTAAAGAAGAATAACTACTATAAAATAATAATTAAACCCACAGAGGATGTGGCTATTATGTGAAGTAATACTGCTAGTGCTAACATTACAATAAGAATTTTCTTTTTTATGACAGTTTTACATAAGGTTTTCCTTTTCTCTGTGGAGGTAGTGAGAGAAAGGAGGAGGATGGGATTACAAAGACATACTTTGCAACAGTGGAGCGTAATGCAGCTCTACAGGCATTTCCTAAGGCAGTGTGTGTATGCAAACACACAACCAGAAAGGTTGTGTGCTCTCTTCAGATGTACATATATGAAGAAGGACGTTAACACTTTAGCAGTAATCTTATTTAATATGTATCTTCCCTTATCAAGCTCCACGTTCTCAAAAGTCTTGCTTGTTCTCCTTAGCAAGTATTTCCATGCCCTCATACACCTAAGCAAGAACCACAAGAAAATAAATCCCACCACATCTGAATGTAGCAGTGAAAGACACTGGGACACCACAATGAGAAGAAGGGACACAGAGGAGGGTGAAATAATGTGGCTGCTCTATCACATGCATCTGTGCACCAAGGCATTATCAGGCACCCCCTGTGAAACACAGGAGCATGAAGAACACATTCCCGTGCAGAACAGACCAGCCCCAAAACACACTAATGAAGGTCACTAACATTCTAATGTGTATCTATTCAAGTACACAGAGCTCCTGGTATTTAATGCTGCCTGATGTGCACTATTGCTGAGGTAAGGCTGCAAACTTACAGAGACAAACCTAACATTGCTGCAAATCCTCTACAGTGAATGAAGCCACCAAGACCAGTGCTCAGCTCCCAAAGAAGGGAATTTTAAATAATGAACCAGAAAACTCATTAAATATGCTAAGGACTTCACAATACTTCTCTTCCTTTACAAACCAGGTTTTCTAAAAATCCTGAAATCCATGTTAGTGTGCAAAATGGTAAGACATATTAATAGTTAATCAATTTTAAAATAAAGTGAAGGACCCATTTCCTTTTCTTCAGTGATTTTTATTTAATAGTTGTGGTTTGGGATTATTTTCCTGTACCAGAGCAGAGTCATTCATATTTCCACTTAGGCCAGAGGTTTTTGCAGCTATATTAAGCACAAGGAAATATGTGATAAAATAAATCCTCTGAGGAAGATACAAGTCCAGCTACTTGTTCAGGAAAAGGAAAAGAAACAGACAAAGTGCAGTCAACTCCCTCCTTTATAATATGATGGGAAATCCTGTTTCTGTTTGAAATCTCTCAATTAAAGACAGTATTTGTAAAGAACTGTATGATGTTCCAGCACTAAAGCAAGCCACCGTAAACAATCACAAGAATAATGTATTTTTTCACAGTGTTGACTACATGAAATGTACCAGAGATACCTGTGAAACCTTCTATAAATATATTTTTGGTGTTAATCAGCACAATTACTGACACTATCAGAGCTGGAAGCTCAGCTGAGGAATGAACCCAGTACACATTGCAATAGCAATGAAAAGCATCTGTGGAAATCAGCAGCAGTGCTGCCTTTTCAGGGTCTTATTTTTACCCAAACTAACTCTGCTAAGAGGCAATTTCTCAAATAAATAAGCCCACAAAGAATGCATCTACAGTACATTTGACTGAAAAATAACCTGGATTTCCTCAGCCTGCACTGAAGTACTTTAATAGCTTTTATCTCAAGGACAGGGTGTAATACTGCATGACTTCCATAGAACTACAGATTGGTTTGGCTTGGAAGGGACCTTTAAGCTCATGTAGTTCTAAACCCCTACCATGGGCAGGGACACTTTCTACCAGCCAGGTTGCCCAAAGCCCCATTCAACCCAGCCTTGGACACTTCCAGGGATGAAGCATCCACATCTTTGAACAACCTGTGCCAGTGCCTCATGACCCTCACAGTAAAGAATTTCTTCCTTATGTCCAACCTAAATCTACCCTCTTTCAGTTTAAACTATTGTTCCTTGTCCTGTCACTACAAGCACTTGTACAAAGCTCCTCTCCATCTCTCTTGTAGCCCTCTTTGTGTACTGGAAGGCTGCTCTAAGGTCCCTCCAGAGCCCTCTCTTCTCCAGGCAGAACAACTCCAACCTTCACAGCCTGTCTTCCTAAGAGAGATGCTGCATCTTCCTGAAGCAAAAACCCACAAAACTACCCATCTACTGGTCTAACTTGTTTTCCAAAGGTAGACTTTCACCCCAATATATTTACTCTGAAGCCAGGAGGGAGTGGGTAGCAGCCTCTCCAGCCTTTCTTAACCCTACTGTGTGTGTCCCCTGACCACACTCACCAACTTTACTGTTGTTAACAAATAACAGGTTCACATTGGTATGGTGGTTTCTGCCCTTCCCTTCTCAGCTGCCTTCTTTTCCAAACACTATTCCAACAGCAGAGCACAATGGTGAACAACTCCTTACCTCTGCCTTCCCCTGTACTTTGTATTGGATTACTTCTATTCAAGGACTGACCCATTTCATTTCTGTAAAAGACAGTTTCTGATGTAGGCAGCGGTACATCAAAAGACCCGAATCTAGTATAAATTAATAAGTAATATAGGTTATGTGTCTCATACAGTAAGTGCTGCTTTCTCTTGCAGATGTTATGCATGAAAACACAGTGAAGTCGAGTGGCTTTAGCATTCCGGGTAAGCATGCAAGTACATTTCTTAACAGAAAGCCTTGCTGAACTACTTATTATGTCACATTAAATTTTCTGCAGGATTAACTTCACGTTCCTATGCTGTTCTCATCATGGGCATCCTTTTACTACACTAAAACTCTCAGTCTTTTTAAAATTTTTACTATTCATGCCAAGGCTTGTATCACAGTCACCTTTCTTCCTCACAGAGATGAGGGACGCCTGCAACACTTCTTTTTCTTTTCTCCTGCCAGCACATTGGCACTCACAAGCCATGCCCATGAGCATCACCACACTCTTCCTTCAAAGGATTCATATGTAACACTGGACAGATTCAAATCCTGCAAACAGACTCATCTTCATCTCTAGATTGGATGGCAATCAAAAGAGAAAATTTGGGTTTCAGTGTGGCTTTTCTTATTTGCATTTCATGGAATAAACTCATCAGCCTGCTTTATCAGTACCCAGGGCTGGATGTGAATAAATGGCTACCAGCTGAAGCCCAGCCTACATAAAGCACCTTATTAGTCAAGTTAGGAAAATAGGCAGAAAGACAACAGATATCCCTATGCTGATTTCTTGACTTCTGAGTACCAAAATAAAATTAATGCAGTGTCCTGTTAGTGTCCAGTGTCCACATCTAGCTCCCTAGACGTGCTAACCTTTCAGCCTGTGGAAAGGCAGACAGGAGTGTTTCTCCCTTACAAATTTTTGACAGCAATGAACTGTCCAGTTATAACTGTGTTTTTGCTTTCATAAGAACCAATAAGGAGATTTGCCATTTCCAGATAGGAAATATATTCACTTTACTGGCATATATGTACTCAAAGAATGTGAGTTTTTATCTGGTGCAGTCCTGCAGGACTTGCTGCAGGAAACCTCTTCTAACACAGTGAGCACACTCGCATCCATTGAGGCATCACTCATCTACAACTCCCTTGTTGGTCTGATTGTGTACACTGCAGATGCTGCTGCTTTCCACTGCTCATGTCAAGCTAGGCAAACTGCAAAAGGTGACAGATTTAAGATTTTTCTCAGGCAAGAACACAGTGTGACTAACTATTTTCTCTGGAACTGATTCCTTCCCCGGTTGACACTCCGTAGGTGAAAATAAAAAGCTCAACGTTTTGTTTTAAATAAAAAAAAAAAACAGAATTAAAAAGCAGCCAACCTAAAAGTGGATCATCCTCAGAAATATAATTGTAGAGAGACAGATAATTGGTGTCTGTTGGATATCCAACTCCTTCCAAAGGGGAAAAAAAGCTACATGCTTCTCAATGCAAAACACACACTGGTCTTCAGATGTGGGAATACACGAGAGAATAATTTCCACCCTGAGCAATGAATGAGAGCATAATATAGAGTACCTTTAAACGAACACTGCAGTGGCCTCTTACATACAGACTTTCCAGGAAGGGAAAACATCCGTAGAATATTAACTGACCAAAGAAAAGTTTAATGGGCATTTGTCAGAAATGTTACTCCAGAAACACATTCAGACTAACTGGTAGAACTGTGTCAGAATTCAATATGGGTGAATATATGTACACACAGGTATATACACATGTATAAGCCACACTTAGATAAAATCCACACTCTGTTCTGACACGAGCCACCAGCATAAGCCATTGCTCTTCTCTTCCTCTATAGTGCCATTTCCCCTTGCCAGCTATTCACTCCTGCTTCAAAATTTCTCTTAACAAACTGGAGGTGAGAAGAGCATCAGGGCTGGAGCACTGCAAACAACCATGCACTTGTTTCAACAAAAACAGTATCAAGGTATCACAATCCAAACATGTAAGAAAATCCGAGTTATTTGCCAAAAGAAACTAAAGGTTCTGCACCTCCACTTACTTGTCTGGGTTTCACTCTGCATACACAGACACCTCCATTAACTGCAGAAGAATACACAAATACAGAGCTATGCATATGTTTGAGAGCTAAAGCAAGGATCAAAGTTAGCACACTAGCCATATTTTCACTGCTTTTGGTTTTAAGCCAGAGCCATAATAGGTAAATTTTAAAGGTCCTCATTTCAAATGAATTCAAAATGGACAGAAACACAGAACAGAAGCAGCACTACTAAAAAATATTTCCTAAAGGTAAAAAATCTGTTCCTCTGTACAAGATTCAGCAGATGTGAAAGAAATAATCAAGAGCTGCTAAGGCTGTAGTGAGATGAGTACTACAAACTAGCATGATTAAATGAAGGAGAAAAGCAGCCCCAAGAAGAGCTTTCTTCATTCTGCCTTAGCTGTGGTTATTTCTCATTTCCATACCATGCCCTTCCATATGCCAGCTATTTATACAGCTACAGAGTGATCCAGCTGCTCATCCCACTGGAAACAAACTTTTCTTTTTAGCAATGTCTTAGGAATTGATCTGTGTTAGACTGCTCCTTTAGTAGAAAAAACAGCTTATGAAGTTTGGGAAACATCCTGCACCCTCTCAAACTAAAAGGCCTACCCCCCCCCCCAAAAAAAAAGCATACCAGTGCTATTAAAGGCTGATTTACCTCTCACAGTCAAGTCTCATCCCCTTCACACACAGCCTCTGTCCCTTGGCCCTCAACACTCCTCTGGATTTGTTTGCAAAGGGCTGATGAGAAGCCCCATGTGATCAAGTCGGCATGGTTTACACAGGAACATTCCTCACCACGTGATCTATACAGAAATATGCCTCACTACATTTACTTGAGAGACTTTAGGGAGAGCAAAGGTCTAATGAAAGATGGTGCAACCAGCCAGCTCCTCCTGAAAATGCCTAAATAGGGAAGCAAATTGACCTGTGACTTAGCATCCCTACAAAGTAAAATACAAATCCAATAAAATTCGGTATAATTACTCCTGTATTTGCTTTTGCAGGACTTCTGGTCATCCTACAACCATTCTGCATAAAACATATGAGCATATTCCTCAAAGGGGATATAATGGAGGTCATCTAGGGCATTAAGCAGCAGTTTTATTCCATTTTTCTTCACTGACATGCTGATGAATTATATCCATGAAACACAGGTTTAATGGGATCTTCTGCTATCTTAATGGAAGATCAGAGCTGCTATTTTTAACACAATGTGTCAGACCATTACAATTTCTTCCATCATTCTGAATACAGCATAAGGTTAAATAAACTGTGATAATGTATTGCTGCATGCTTAACACAAGAATTCCCTGAAAGCTATGAGGGGCACTGAGAGGTAATCATAATGAAACAAATAAAACATCACACTTTCCATAAAAGCCAACATCAAATTCCTCATGGTTACAGAAGTAATTTCGAAATAAAAACAGGTAAGAAGAGTGATTTGGATGCAATTTTAACTATCAAATAAACAGAAGAAAGTATTTCCTGAGAGGGTGATGAGACTTTGGAACAGGTTGCCCAGAGAAGTTGTGGACATCCCATCCCTGGAAGTGTTCAAGGTCAGATTGGATGGGCTTTTGAGCAGCCTGGTTTAGTGAAAGGTGCCCCTGCCCACAGCAGATGGGCTGGAACTAGATGATTTTTCATATCCTTTTCAATGCAAGCCATTCTGTGTTCTGTGTTTCTATGAAATATGCAAAAAGAAGCTCTTTTACAGAATGGGTACAAGGGGTCAGGCTGAAAATCATGATGAGGAGCAATACTGCCATTCTGGTTTAATTTTGGAGGGGTGAAGCAGCTATAGGAGTACCCTTGAGATCAGCCCAAGAACTGAAAATCTTAAGAGGCATTGCTGCTGCTTCTAATTCACCACGGCCAACATGACTGACAAAAGGGAGTGAGGCTGGGGTGGCAGATAGGAACTGCCATGTCAGTCTCATCACAGATGGGTGGAACAGTCAGTTTCTGCTTCCAACCCCTGCAGCATCATTTATTCAGTCTTTGTTCTCTAATGAATAGATGATTTTAACAATTCATGTTAAAACTTTTCCTTGGTACATAAACCGCTTCTTTCTGTGGCCCAAACTGTTTCCTAAGAATGTAAATCATTCCCTTCCTTCATATATATTGATTTGTAACTTGTACAAATTGTTCTCAGGTTCCCCAGTGAGCATTTTCTTCTGAACTCTTTAATTACCAATTGAGCCCACAGTGGAGTTCTAGAGTATTATTCCGAAGGGCATACACTGCATAAAACCTGCTAGGAGTGGAAAATGCTACCCAACAGATTATTCTGGGAAATGGAAGAAAAATAATCTCAAAATTCTGGACACAGTTAGGAGCTTGGCAACTGTGCAGGCTGCTCTACTCCCAAACGTTCAGTAAAGAAAATGCTGAGAGTATTAAAGCCCATACACAGAAGTTTCCTGCAAACATTAACTCTTAAACATATGCAGCAGTGGTTATGAGGCAGTTACTTTGAAGTAATCAGACTGAAAGATTTAGATTAAAACAATTAGACAGTTTCTGAAGCCTACAAAAAGCTCTTTTTCCTTCTGGACTGTCAGGATAGCCCACAAATTATTCTTCAAACAAACCTAGTTGGTACTCACAATATTAGCATTATAATGTTAAAGGGCAATGACTAGTTATTGTTATTACCACTTTCTCTCATCCTCGCTTTTGATCTCTCAGTTTTCTGTGAAATGCTTTGAGACTCCATAACAACTGTTTTTGCACAAACTTCTTTATTTTTTTTTTTTCCTAAACTCCTAAGCAGTACTGGGACCATGAATCTTTCTCTCAATCACACTTTCAACACTTTTTTCTACAGCTGTTCTTTCACATTATATGGGAATCATGTGCAGAGTTCTATTACCTATTCTCTGCTTCACAGTAAAGCAATTTGTTTAGTCATTTGCGGACTTTTCCTGTTTCCCATTAATATCAGCCTGAAAGGTTCAAATGCTTCATGAACAACAAAAAAGGAGAAAAATGCTAACCCCTCCTCAAAGATATGCATGTGTGCATCTTCATGCAAGCTCAGGGGAAGAAAAAGAAAAAGAAATTAAAATAAGATGCTGGTACTGAAGACCCACAGACCTGTGCTCTGTATTCTCCTGCAACTCACAGGAACGTAGCAATGGAGACTGTAATTTCTGGTCTTTAATCCCTCTCACTAGCACTGAGCAAATTGCACTGTGGTCCTAACCTTCCCCACCCAATTTTTCCTACGTGGAAATTAAGTGGTGTTTCCCACAGGATATTCTAGTTTGTGTGAACTGATGTTTGTAGGACAGGCAGACCAAAAAAACAGACTGAAAGATTTCAGAATTCCATTCAGCTACACATGTGCCTTATCCAAATGTACAGATTTGCTTTGATTTAGAGTGCCTAAGCTGTGGTTTTGAGCTAATGACTCAACTCACGTTTTCATGCTTCATGTGTTTCAGGAGACGCAGCTCTCGGTAAGCTCGTTTGGCAAAGAGCTCAGACTGAAACGGGCGGTACAATTTCTTAATGGCCACTTTGGTACCACTTCTTCCATCGACGGCTGAGCTTTAAGGGAAAAGAAAGAGTTTGGTGAGCAAGGACCGAAGCAAGTGTGCAAGCCCCAGCAAACCTGGCCAGCGGCTGCATCCTGCCCCACGCTGCCGGCCCTCGGCCGCAGCCGCCCGTGCCACGGGGGGAGACCCCTCCCCAGAGCATCTCTGCCAGCAGCCATCTCACTTCGTTCCTTTAAAAGCCTGCCAGGCTCTGTGATGAAATCTAGACAGTTATCAAAAGCTTTAAAGATGAACATCTGCGGAGTGGGAAAAAAAATCCCCAAACTAAAAATAAGACAAAAAATCCCACTAAACACCCAAGCCCACCACCAACACAGAGCCAAACCGAGGGGCCCGCCCCAAGCGCTAAAACACCCCGGGCTTCAGGGACGCAGCCGCCCCGGGGTGCCGCGGGCCGGGCTCGGCAGCGACGGGCAGCGCTCCCGGGCAGGGCTGGGGCAGCGCTCCGGGCTCTGCTCGCTCCAGGCACGGAAGGCGCCCGGGTCGGCTTCCCCCGGCGGAGCAGCCCGGCCCGGGGCGGCCAGGTGAACAGCGGGGCCGCCCCTCTGCACTCGCGGGGCCGGCGGCACCGGGCGGGGCCAGCCCGGGTCCGGACAACAACCGGGAAAAGTTGGCAGGGAGCAACGCGTCAGAGGGCCGGCCCCGGCAGCATCCCCCGGGCCGGGACAGAGGCCGCCGCCCCCGCCGCCCCGCTCACCACACGGCTCCGTAGGCGCCGGACCCCACCGGCTGCAGGTCCCGGTAGCGGTCCCGCACTTCCCAGAGGGTCTTGGTGATCTCCTGCCGGTAGAAGCCGTTCTTGGGGGAGGACATGGCGCTGCCGACCCCCGCCGACAAAGAGCCCGGAGCGGGGGAGCGGGAGCGGCCGGCGCCGCCGAGCCGGGCTGCGCTGAGGGGCCGGGCCTCAGCGAGCGGCGCCGCCCGCGCCCGCCCCGCGCAGCCCCGCCGGCAGCACCGCCCGCAGCACCGCCCGCCGCCAGGGCTCACCCCGGGGACCGGCACCGGCATCCGCACCGGCCCGGCAGCGCCCTGCCTCCCCCCCAGCCCGGGAGCCTGGGGCTGCGCTCCGCCGAGGCCGGGGCAAGAAGGGCGCGGTGTCCCGGCAGCGGAGCGAGGCCAGGGAGGCAGGTGCCGAGGCTCTCGCTGTCATTGCAGTGCGGACCAAACTTCTCCCGGTCATCTCTTCCCGGCCACAGCCCCCCGCTAACGCAGGACCCGTTTTGCCTTTGTGCTCAGGTTCCGGTGAGGTGCCCTCGGCTGCTGCATCGATGTGTTAAAAAGTACGAGAGGCTGCAGCTGGCAGAGATAAGTGAGCTTTTGTATGGCCTCTGCCCTGCGACGAACTGGTGGGGTCCCCAGATCATCTCTGGGTCAGACCACAAGTTACAGCAATATTTCATAGAGTTAAATAAAAACCAGCACACACTTGGTTCAGGGGCTCAGAGCAAGTGGTCTTGTGCATGGCTGAAGTGAAGTGGAATGGAGGTGTTGCAGCAGTGGCCTGAAATGATTGTGGTGCTGGAGTACGGACAAGAGCAACCTTCTCAGTAGCTGTGTAGTAAATAGGCCTGGGCCAGCAACACGTGTAGGCAAAGACCTGGTTTAAAATATGTTTTATGTGTTCTCTGTATGAATATAGTTAAAATTCTTGTCCTTCAGGGTCTGGCAAAGCCTTTGTTTTCTTTGACTTCTCCCCTGAGCAATGTTGCTGAGGTTAGATAATTCAGATTTGCTGTCACAAGAGTTCAGTTTGTGGTTTAGCTCTAAAGGGGCAATCTGGACAAGTTTCATGGCTCCCAATGCCATTTTGGTAGTTGCCACAGGCCCAGCCCTTTTGGTGCTGGACTACCAAATGTGTAAGAGCCACCCTGCCCTTGCTCCTCCCGGGGGTACAGGAAGGGCACAAACTTCCAGCTGCCAGCCCTGTGTTCAGCACTGCTTTCCACTGACTTGTTCCAATCTCTGGTTTAGTGAGAATGGAGAGCAACCTTCTGGCATTTAGCAGTTAACATGAGGCTTGTGAGAAGTGTCAGATTAACTGTAGATGTTTACTTTCACAAATCCACTGCCCCAGGAGATGATTTTTTTAATTTCTGACATCCCTTCTATGCCGTCTGCCATTCCGATGTTGGCTGGTGTGATATGTGGTACAGAAAAGGTGAAGGATACAGCAACTTTCTCTCATTTTGAACTAATCCATTAGTTAAATTACTTTTAATTACTATTATATATGTTTCTAGAATAAAGAGGATAAGTTCTGCTTGTTATCCCTCACTTACTTTTATCCTTTATCCAGTTGTGACAAAGTGATAACTTTTTACTGCTTGCTTTTTATCAAGGCAGAAATTAAATGATTTTGATACAATAGATAAAAGTACTAACCTAGCATCAAGAGAAGTTCACTCCTGTGCAGAAGCTGAGAATATTACAGAGCAACTTTTAAAAAACATTTTAAATTGACAGAGTTATCCACTGCTGGTTTTCCCATGTTTTTCCTTCAGTAAGTGTTTAGGCATACTTTGCTATAGATGGATGAAATAGCCGTGTAGGTCAAATATAAGACCAGCTTTCCCCACCAGGTTACACATACAGGAGATAGACACATACAGCTGATAAACTTACTGAAAAGACTAGGAAATCAGCACTGTCATAACAAGGGAAGCTTTGTCGAATAAACCATTCAAAATGTCTGTGAAGGGAATGAGTTAAGAAACTTGGGTCCATCCACAGCTGGTAGATCTTACAGCAATGTCACAAATGCAGAGTCTCTGCATCCTGCTAGGCTCAGCTGGATACAAGGTGATGTGTTTTCCCAAAGACAGTTTGATGCCAGGGGACTGTCTGATAGATGCTACAGCCACATCTTATTCTGGGCAGTGTGTGCTTGACAGGATGGATTTAAAAAAGAGTGCTATCAGATATTTCTGCTTCTGGCATACATTTATAGTAAAGTTAATAGAAAAAAGGGGTCTTCTTCAGACATCATTAACAAAAAATAATAAATGCATTAATGGTGCAAAAATTGCACTTTTCTAATGCTCATCCCATAAAGGGAAGATTTAACAAGTATCAGAATGTGGTGGGTTTTTTTAAGAGCCAGCTTTTGATGTGCTGGATGGTTGCCATCAGCTGCAAAGCATATGAGGTAGACGAGATGGGTACAGTATTCTTTCAGTACTCTTTCTAATCCCTCTGATAACTGAGAGCTCACTTTCCCTCCAGCCTGGAGGTGAAGCTTTGGTGCTGGAGTAGAAGCTCTACAAGCAAGCAGTGAGAAATCTAACCATGTTTTCCTGAGAAATCCTGCATGTTTGAAGTCTGGTGAGAGAGTTTGAGGGCAAAGCTGCTCACCACAAGCTGTCACTTGGAGATGACAAAATGGCACAGCTCTGTTTGTCAGGAGCTGAGCTATGGGTGAGCTGGGCCCTGGGTGCAGGAATGTGTTAGTGTGACCCTGATCTCCAGTCCTGATAATGTGCAGGAAAGGAGATCATACAAAGTCCTTTGAAGAATCAAACATCTTCCCACCTTTCTGCCTGTTTAGATGTCTGTCTTTCATGTAATCATTTTATTCTTGATACACTAATTCATATATGAATAATTTGGCTGTGTAAAACATACCTTAAGTGTCAATAAACATAAAACCTTGCTGAATTGTCAAAAGCTGATTCCTAGAATATTATTGTTTTTTAAGAAGCTTTCTATGTGTCTACCTTCAAAAATACTCTGTGCCTTACTTAGACCTGTTGCCATGGAGGAAGAAGTTCATTCTATTTATTACAACAAGAAGTAAAGTTTAAAAAATAGTAATTTTAAAAAATCTCAGTTTTAATGGGAAAATATTCTTGTGCTATTTTGTCCCCACACTTCCCCAGTGGAATTACTGCCAACTATTTTGCAACTTTTCTGATTTTGTCTCTCTGCCCAATGAGCAGGGTGTTTCAGTTCCAGTTTCTGTGACATGTAGCCCTCCTGGGGGCCTTGCCATGTTGCAAGGTCACTAAGCCATCAGCAGAAAGGAATAAAAAAATATACACACCTAAGTGCTTTTTTATATTAAAAAATAATTCAAACCATACATTACATTTTTTCAAGAGGTCAAGTGAGAACTCACTAAGTAACTATGTACTGCTCCATTATCCCTGCTTGCTGGAGGTTGGTGGAGGAAGAGAGGCCAGTTGTAGAGAGTAGTAGACACCTATATAAATCAACTACTTTTAGCACTCTCTTAACTTTTTCTCCTTGGCATCCACCAAAGATCCTCTTCTACAATAGACAGAATGGGGTTTAATTTTTAAACTGTCACAGATTGTTGCAGTATAAGATGCTATGGTCTACAGAGCAAAAAAAAAAACAACATTCTTCAAGAGTTTCCCAACCTCAATGCAAAAAATCATATGAAAAGAGCATTAATGGATATCACTGATGGAGAGCTTTACTCATTTGTCACTGCATAGTTGTGCACATCTCCTGTTTAAACCACCCAAACCATCATGGCATTCTTTCCCCCATCTTACCCATCCTTCTCAATGCTGCCTTAGTTTTCTTTGTTTCCACCTCCACCTAATGAGAGAGCTGGGAAGTACAGGTATACTGTATGTAATTTTCACACAGAATGTAATTTAACTATGTGTTCTTGGTTAGAGCAATCAGGCTCTAATATAAACTAGGCATATATTATCTGGGTGCTAATCCACAGGATATTACTCTACAAGGAACAAAGTATTGCGCAGTGGAGGCTGCCAGTTATGGCCGATTTAGTGTATAGCTGTCTCAGACCTGCAGCTGTGATTCAGTATTTCTACTGTGTTCACTATTACTTGTGATTAAATTGCAACCTAAAAGGACTGGCTAAAACCTCTGTGCTATGGTACACATCTTAATATGTGACAATAATTGGAGCTGGGGGACTATGGGAGGGCAAAATGAAGCATTTCTATGTCTGCAAGATGGACACCTAATTGAAGAGTTTTGCTCATTATGTTGAAATTTCTGGTCTAATGGATTAAGTGTCAGATTGGTTGGAAGATCAGTGTTCACACAGAAAGCTCACAATATATTCCCTCCTTGTAGTGAAAACTTAGACACTTTTGGGTGTATCAGTTCAATATTTTATTTTATGGAAGAAAGAAGGGCAATGGCAGCAACACTAATGTAGCTTTCTAAATCTCTTGGTACTAGTGCCTCAAAACCCCTTACCCAGACTCATAAATTAATGACACTTAGTACTCTCACTTGTGCAAATGTGCTGATTTCTAAGAACCAGTGTTTGCATCCATAAACACTAGCAGCAGTAGCAGCAATGTGTGACAAAAAACCAGCTGCTTTTAAAGCAAAGTGAAGTGTCGCTGTTAATTCCTATGGAGACTGATCTTGTCGAGGTTGAATTCCTTTCTGCTGCTAACAAAAGACATAGTTTACTCCATTTACAGTGAAATTCTCTTTTCATGAGAGCTAAATCTTTACCACATGCTCATCTGTCAGGGATTCTTGGGCCAAGTCAGTAATTTACAGATGTAGCAAAGGATGCTTAAGTAATTTGTGCTGGCAGTTCTGTATGGTACTTTTTGAACAGATTCATCTTTGACCAGGTCCCAAGAGTGGGGAAAGTGGAGGTCTGTTTTCTTGTTATGATCCAGGAGCACATGTGACAGGAAGAAAGGAAGGAAGGAACTTTTGTATTGACTGCTTCCAACCTCTGTCAAAGTTTCTTTTGCTGCCAACATTTTGTCCTTGAAAGGGCTGTTCCCCTCCTGACCCTTAGGGCGAGCTCGCTGTCAGATCCTGCAGCACACTGACCCTCCTTCCCCCTTGCTTTCATCTAGTATTCCATATCAAAGAAACCACCAAGAGCACGACCTGGAATTCTGCAACAATGCTGTCTAAATAATGACTCTACCTATTGATAATGATGTATTTATTTTCATATATCAGTATTGATTACCTAATTTCCTATTCCCCCCCCCCCGCCCCTGCCCCGGCCCCCAATAAATTTTTGAACTTATAGGTTACCCTGCTATTTCGGACTCAAGTAGCCACTTTGTATCTTCAGGGTATGGCACATGATATCCTCTAAAACAGTCCTTTTCCTCTAAACTGTCCTTGGTTTTTCTTTCCATTGGTCTGTTGTAGATTAAAGGGTTTTTATTCCTGTCTGCTTTGGCTGTGTAGTATCAATTTCCTGTTGCTGCATTTCAGTGCTGATGAGGTAAAGAGCTTAAAAAATAAAGTTGCAGATTCTAAAAGTGTTGTGTATATTTAGGCATGTCAAAAGACTGAGATGCATGCAAAAGACTTTCTTTTTGCAAGACCTTTTGCTGCCAGTGATGATAAAATTACTAGACTTGGGGTTGCACTAACCCTGATTAGAGTGAGATAATAAATACTAGCAGTGATTTCAATTCACTAGGTGGACGGATAACAAGCTCTTGTGACTGAAAGCTGAAATTAGATAAATTCAGATTAAAAGTAAATTGCTAACAATGTCTGTAATGGACCAGAGAAAGCCCTTGGACAGCTGTGTCCTGCCCACTGGAAGCCTGAGCTGCCTCCTCCATGAACAAAGCCCAGCCGTGCTCCTCCTTCCCCTCTGTGCGTTGCAGGTGGCCAGGGATGAGAGTACCCTAATTTAGTGTGGGCTAAAAGCTGCACTGCTCTCCTCAAGCATAAATGCAATGTATTGGGCACCTACAAAGGAACGAATGTGCTACTGAAAGTAACAGTGCTGTCAGGAGATTAAACCCCCACTGTTTAAGCAGGAACCACTACAAGTTTTGCAAATAACATTTGGGCCGTGTAATCAATGCCTTCATTAATGACATTTTTAGCAATTTTTTTTTTATAAAAGCTTTATATTTACTTTTTAAAATTTACTTTTAAGCCATCTGCCTCACCAAGCCTGACAAAGCCCTCACTCCTCTATATTTACCTCCATCTGCCTGTTTGAGTTGGTAGATAAATGTTTTCTTCCATCTGTGTTCAAATGATAAGCATTGTTAGTGCTAAGCCTCTCACCTTTCTGTCCCATTGGGGTATTGGCTTTCCAATTACCCTCTCCTGCTGTTGTAAACTGATAAAGTTATCAAATTATAGTCTCATGTTGGATTGCCACAAGGGAGCTGGTTACCTACTCTAGAAAAATACTTTAATTATTGGTTTTTGAGGTCTAAGTAATTACCTTCATTTTGCACATCTAGGAAAAAGATGGCTGTCTCCCTACTGTTTTTCTTGACATTAAAATGAGATGATTTACAGGTTTTGATGGTAATTCATTAAAAAGGGCTGAGCTATTGTTGCCCATTACTGTCACCTTCGATTAGTTTAAATGCGGCTATGACCGTGTTCTTCCTACATAATTTATCTCCTAGAAAAAAAACTGCATCTCTGAATGCCAAAGAAAATATTCAGAGGAAGATGCAGAGTTGCCAGAAGAAATTTTGGAAGAAACATAAAACTTTCAACCTCAAGTGGCAGAGCTATGGCAACCAGTTTTACCCATCCTTTGAAGCATTTTACAATGGCCACCCTCAGAGCCAGGAAACCAGCTTTAACAAATGAAGGGACACACCCCATAATAAATTAATTATCGTCGGACACAAAAAGTTCTTGTGAAATCCCTTTACTTCATTTTTGCACTTTCAATTGAAATGGAGCTACCAAATAGGCTTGCAAACTCAAGATCAGATTTCAGAGAAAATAAAGCACTGAGTTACTTTTAACTGGCAAACAAACAAATTTAAAAATGTTTAACATATGACTGAGTGAATATTTTCATTATGTAGTTAGACAAAAAAAGATTTAGAACGTTTTCACCTGTTTTAGTCAGCATGAAATTCAGTCATTGCATGATCATTGCAAGCCTCATCCAGCTTCACAGAAAGCCAAAGTAACAATGGCTGACAGCACTTCAACAGAGTCACAAGAAATCCATGCAGGCATTTACTCTCAGATTAACATGCTGTGGGGAAAGCTGAATACAAGTGGCTGCATTTCATTGGATGCAAGTATTGGATAACTGGTCAACATTGCAAAAACAGTCTATCACTTAATCCACAAATTAGAAGCATATTTTCTAGATGGAATGCCTATTTCTATTTCTGAAAAAAAGCAAAGTTCTTGGACTTCATTTTTTGTTTTTAAATCTGTTTATTAAGAAAAAGCCTTTCTTTTTACATAGAAAAAATACAGAGAAAAGTAAATGCAGTAGAATCCATTACCTTATATAACTACTATACAATTGAATATTAATGACAAAAGTTTCAGAAAACCTAAATATTATAAAAAGCCACCTCTAAAATAAGACTCTGACAGAGCAAGAACAAGACACAAATTAAACATTAAACAGCTGTGAATCACAAGTGTGTACAAAGACACAGCTAATAAAATACAAGAGGCCTTGTGCCAAAAGAATGTTCCTGTATTATGCATGTTATGTTCCTGTATACAGTATAATGGAGGAATCAGATAAATTTGATTCTTTAAAAAATCTTGGTATATGATGTATCCTGCAATTTTAAAATTTAATTTCCCAACTTTTCAGTCATAAAACCTTTAAAATTTTGCTTAAAAAGAAACTCCAATGAGAATGTGTCAAATTCTTGAATCTCCTTGTTTTGTCATGTCTTCCAAAGGCAATTATTAGATTACTTTCCCAAGGATTTTGTGAAAAAAATAAGATAATGTGGAATATTTAATTCAAAACTGTGAACTGAAGTGAGCACTCCTGCACTGCCATCTCTGACAGCCTTTGCTGAAGCTTGCAGAACTCTACAGAGCTCTGCTGCATTGCCTTCAAGGCACCTTCCTGTAAACCCAGGCAAATTCACCAACAGTCCAGAAATGGCATGGTGAGGAATACACCAGGAAGTAAAACTGTCTCACAAACAGATATTGTGCAGATTGAAAAATAGATGTGGAAAATAATGAGAACACACACTTGAATGGCAAGAGAAGAGAAAGATTTATTTTACTGACTTTCAACTGGTGTTAAGATTGCTTGAGAGACATCCAGTACATGTGTAAGACCACCACAGATTTGACTACATATGCATATTCTGTCTATCTCACTACCACGCCCTCTCTTCATAAAGGCACTAACTATAAATAGTACGAAAACAGACAGATAAAATGCCACCAAAAAAAAAAAAAAGGATTGCTTGTATGGACTTCTTGTTTATGTTTGTATACATTCATGCTTTAAATGTACAATTTTAAAATTAATTTAAAAGGTCACCTTTATTTTGGCAATACAACTGATAAAATGAAACATGCAGAACACATAGCTTGACAGAACTCAGTGCATAATTTTGTCAGAATGAAGCAGTTCTTTACCACCCTTTGTGAGTTGGGAATACATTCATATTACAAGGCAAAAAACACCCCCACCCAAACCAGACATCTGGCTTCTGTTTAATGCATCTGTTTTTCCACATCTCCTCCAACATCTTTGGATAGTAAAATCTATGTCTGACCACAGGTTAAATTGTATGGTTATATTTTAACAGTCTTCATAGTGCAGCAAGGCAAGACAGAGCTGCCTGTATTCACTGTTCTATCTCCAGGCTGTCCATTTTTAGGTCGGGTGGTTTAAAGCTATTCACTTCTTCATAGGTAAGTTCTGTAGAGGGGGTGTAAGGAAGAGAGAAGAATTAGGTGATATTTTCTCCAAAAGAAAAATATTCCAGACAAAACCGTTCTACAGATACACGACCTGTAGTTTGTATTTCCAGCCTCTTTAGCGTCCAGATCCAAAAATAGACTGAATTCACTAGGAATCCTCCTCTTAACCTCAGATTACAAATTAGACTCACAAATATTGTTATTGTACAACATGACTGTTCCCTTCAACTAATTACTAAAACACAGGCCCTGAAATGAAAACATCAATTACGTGTCTGACGACCTGCCAAAATGTAATACATGACAATATGTAATGGAAAATGGAAACTTTAGAAATACCTAGATAGGTTTTAAAATGTACACTTTTAACTGTGGAAAATATTCTTTATCATCTCTCAGTCAGTTGCCTTCAATTATATATCATTTGCAATTCTGTGCTAATTCCTCAGGATCCTGGTTTGGTTGGGGTTTTTTTTTTTTTGTTTGGTTGGTTTTTTAAAATGTTTTACTGTAGCTGACTTAATCTTATGGTACTCTGAAAATATTTTTCTTTTTGTCTTAGAAGCATGTAACAGCTTTCATCAGCAAATTCTATATGCATCAATAGCTAGAAACATGGGTTACTTGCTATGTTACCCTGATTTGGGAATAACCCTTTACCTTTTCATGCTAACAGTCATGTCCTGTTTTCTGCCTTGGACATTAATGGAATATGTTGTCAGTTGCTACTTCTTTTGTATTTTCTCAAATTAGATGCTGCTTTTTAAGGACTAAATCCTGTTTGCATATGGCTAACTTCAGGTATTGGCATTACTTCAAGTTCTGTTTTCCAAACAGCGATGTTTAAATCATATCAAACTCATGCCTATTAACTTTTTTATTGAGTAACTCTGTCTGAGACAGCTGCTATGCCTGCAAGTGTACCTAGGACCCTAAAAAGATATGTAAAAAATCTTGGTATTGAATCCTGCTTATGCTCTGGTTGTGTTGTGCTGGACCATTGTGTACAGTTTCAGCGAGGGATTTCTGTGAAGGAAACTCTGTGTGCAGAACTCCAGGCATTGGAGGATTTGTTAGGTGACTTTGAGTGACTGACTTTTGACTACTATATAGAATTACAGGCAGCCAGGGAGCAGCTACAGCTGACTGAACTTGGAGAAGCCAGTGTCCTCACAAATCGCACACCAGGAACTATATTAGAAATTATTCTTACTGGCTGTGTGGTTTACGTTCAGGAAGCTCTTTACCCACTACTCACTGCACCTACTGAGCAGAGATGTGCAACTGGAACAACATCTAAGGAGAGAATCTATAGCATTCAACTCTGAATAGCATACTCTTGGCCTCTAAAACTTTGAAATATTTTCTAACTGATTAAACATGTCAGTAAGAAATCTATGAGCTTGGGTTGTGAGCCTCAGCAGTGTGCAATGGAGGCCAAAAAGGCTCTGAAGTGCATAATGTATAAGACAAAGTGTCTGAAATCTCATTTTACTTTGGTGCTCAGACCCTTGAGATCAGGCACCACTGATTTTTAACTTGAACAGAAAAAGAGCAGAAACATG
The DNA here is from genome assembly GCA_024865655.1 of Emberiza elegans. Classification (NCBI taxonomy): domain Eukaryota; kingdom Metazoa; phylum Chordata; class Aves; order Passeriformes; family Fringillidae; genus Emberiza; species Emberiza elegans. The sequence continues at coordinate 34,734,689 of JALJVW010000910.1, read as the reverse complement.
ACAACAACATCTTGAAAAATTGGGTCAATATTTCATCAACACTACAAACATTTTATGTCATCTTACTTAAATGTGGCACATGCTGTACTTGAAAATAAAAAGTTTGTTCCCCAAGATAAAAATACAGCCAGAGGGAAGAAGGAAAAGCAGCAAACCTGCTGCACGAGTTTGGAGATTTTTCTCTCACACCTTTTTTTAAACCTGAATAAAGAAGGGATTGGACCTGTAGTTCCATCAAAGTCAGAGATGTAAAAAATGATACATTAAAAATGCAATGATAAATAATATGATACTGCCCTTCCAAAATATTTCACCTTCATGTCCTCATTTCAGTTTAGAAAGTGTTAAGCTGTTAAGATTGTTGCTGAAATAATTTCAGTGGAGTTTCATCACAACCAGAAATCCACTTCATGACTCAGAAATTGTTAAAGTTTCCTGTTAAAGACTCAGGCAACTGAAAAAGCAGCAGAAAATAAAATCATCCACTCCTAAGTACAGCAGCAAATGAAGGCAGCTCTCAACAAACAAGATGTATGGGTGCTGCTGTAGGCTGCCAGGTTTTGAAAGGAGAGCATGTGTAAGGAATAAGTGATGCCAGTCAATCCTCCTTGTTTGTACAGACAAAATCAGTTTCTATAAAAGCCTTTCCAGGGCTCTAGGAGGTTGATTTATTGTAGAGAGAGCCTATTATCTTTCTTTAAGATACATTTGCTGTAGACAGTCTTCTTTCTTCCCTGTAATGCCCAGGATAAAACATGGCACAAGTGGATGGGCATGAGTAAGACATGAGAGTATTCTTCATCATAAACCTAACCATTATGATAATACATTTTTATAAAATCTTTCCCAAGTAAAAGTTAGAGAAAATACAAATAGATATAAAAGAATATTTATTAAATGGAAGACATATTTCATCTTATGCCAAGGAAAGACCTTTATTGATAAACAGAAACAATTCATTTTCTACATTATTCTCAATTTAAAATCTCTAGTAAGGAATTTTTAGAATAATATGTCCTCATTATACAGTGGTGAAATTGGACTGTACTTTTTAGTGTCCTTGCATCTGATGTTGAGCCACCTTACTTCTGTGATACTGCAATGCAATATGATTGTGTTGCAAGCATGGAAGGTTGTTGAAGTATTTATCAAAGAAAGGTTTTGGGGTGCTACTCCCAAGTAAAATCATCAGCTATCATCTCAAGCAGGACCAATTGCATGGTGTAGTTATTAATCCAAATTCCTTTGCTATCTAAAGAATTATTAACAAAATACACATCTATGTGGATAATACTACTTTCTGGTTCTGGTCAGAACCAGACCAGAATCCCAAGTAGTGTCACTTGCCCCAGGACAGTTACTTCAGCTAGAGATCTGACCTAGAAAACTAAAAGCAAAACAGAATGTGTAATTACCTGGTAGCTAGCATCAGCTTTTAGTTAAGCTTTCACTGCTACAGGGAATCTAGTAAGGAGATGATAGAAGGGGGGTGTGGGGAAAATCCAGAGAGGAAATATAAGCCTTTCCGCCTGTCCACTGCCTCAAGCACACATATGAACTTGCTTGCCTGAGGCTTAAAAGTTCAAATTCCTCTGGCTAGAAATGTAGGGAAACTGTTATTTAACTAAGGCTATCTTCTGCTACAAGTCTTAAGCAGTGCATGCAGTTCTGATACCTTTCCATTCATCGATGGTTCGCTCCTTGTTCTCTATGGACTCATCGTAGAGCTCGGCCTCAGGTTCATCATCTGGGTCGTGATACTGCACAAAGTAGGGATGCGCGAGCGCTTCCGATGCAGTGATCCTCTTATCGCTGTCTAAAATCAGCATCTTCTCAAGAAGGTCTACAGCTAAGGCAAAAACAGAAATGTAGTTCAGAGCCAGAAGAGACCATGAGAAAATAAAAGAAACCATCTATTCTCACTTGCCTTAAACACAACTAATATTTCTGGCAAAATTTAGGCAACGTAACAAGTAAGTTTTGAAGACTTTGTGCTGCAAGTACAAAAGAGAGCTGAAGGAACCTTCTGGTTTGCTTGTGGCATGCACAAAGGCTCAGGATTGTCAAATGGAGATCTGATTCACCTCTCTGGATATCCAAGGACTTAATTCTAAATAGATCTGTGTGTGCTTATAAGGTAATATCCTGTGTTGTGCTTTGTGTGCTTAAGTTTGCACTGATCAGGACCAAGCTAAGTAACTTATGAATAGTAAAGTGTGAGATTACACTTCTAATAAGCTGCACTAATGAAATGATCAGATGAAAACACCAAAGCAACTTCACAGGACCCAGCATAAACAAAATACGTTTGAAGTTGACATTTGAGGTGTACTAGAAATAAGCGAGAGTTGTATGGCTGTATGGAGAGTTTTTTATGGAAATTTTATCATAACTATTTCAAATACTGTTTTTTTTACTGCTTTCATATAAGCATTGGCATTAATTTGCCTTTATGCTATTCATACGTAGCATGCTCTCATGTACTTCAGGCAAATAAATCCCATTTTTTATATGAAAGTGTTCCAACTAATTGTATTTGTAAGAATAAAATTTGTATTAATACACAAAATGAATCCAAACCATTTTAACTCACAATACTTTCCTTTAATGTGCACTTGATAGAACTGACCTGGTACTGCAGTGAAATTACTCTGATGACTCAAATGTCTTCTTTTTATGTCACAAGAAAAAGTTCACAGAAACATCTCTTTTGCACAGGCAGAACCAATTGATTATACAGAAAAACAATTACACAGAATCAGATCAAAGGTCTGCCTTAGCCCAGTATCCTGTGTCCAACAATGGCTCATATATTCCTAGGAAATAATACTCAAAGGGTCATTCAAACAGTTATACTTCCTGGTATATTCTTCTGCTTGCCAGCAATTTACAGCTCGTGGCCTTCCTGAGCCAGAAATGATGTCTCTAATCTAGACCCCATGACATTTTTATTCATTTCTGCTATATACATCTGACTTTTGCTTTTCATCCATGGACCATTTCCTTTTAGGAGGCTCCTGTAATCTCCATCAGAAACAGAAAGACACAGGCTTCATAATGGGAAAACAGTCTCAGGATGAAAGGTTAAGCAATGCTTTTCTCACTGTTCTGATGATGATGATGATGATGATGATGATGATGATTATTATTATATGGAATCATACAGCAAGGAACACAAGGAATGCTTGAGTCCCTATGTTAGTGAAAAATTTTATCTGTGTCAGTTTGATTTTCTTACCTAATGGATTGGCACCACGAAACACTGCTTTCAAATCCTGCTGAGGCATATGTGGAAGAGATTCGATGTATTTTCTTGCCTAGAAATAAGTTAATATACTTATGATAAGGATTAAATTTTGCTCAACAGTAACCACATCAACTCTAAAAAACCAGACATTGTATTTTTATTTTTCTTACATGGGAAATCCTCTTACATAAAACCACAATGTATGACCTTGTCTCATGTTTCAAGCACTCACCCCTGTGTACTGGACAATAAGCAACATTAAGAGTTTTAAGCAGGTACATTTTGGTTTAAGGCTTGAGTGTTGGCACTTTAGTTTTCACGTGCTTACTGGTTCATTGCAGTATATCCCCAGGGAACACATGCATGTAATGCTCAATCAGAAACTGCAGCCTAAATCATCTTTCAGCTACCCTCAGCAAAGTGGTATAATTCAATCTGCAGCCTTCCCTCCTCTCTCTTCTCTGGTGAGATGTAGTTTCACTAATCAAAGAACAAATTCTGATACTTCATGTGAACAGATTTGTAGATGTTTAACAGAACTTAAGAGCTTGCCTTTTCACTGTGGCTGTGAAAGGTTAATCCAAACTCAGCTAGTAAAAGCCTGCCTGGATATAGGATCCAGAAATGTCAGCCTGACAGTACATGAGCTACAAATTTTTAGGCTGAGGTAGGTAGGTTGGCAAGAGAAGAGGTTGCATACTTGGATCAGACAGAACAGGGAATTCTGAAAAGGAATTGTCAAAAAAGAAGCAGGTGGCTATTCTCTAAATCCATAAAAATCCTCAGCTGGTCTTTGGACAAACCCTAACCCTTTTAAAACATATTTGTGTTACACAGATGTCTCTCGGGATTTGGCAGTCCTGTTAGAAGGACACTGTCTGCAGAAGGCTAACTAAGCATCCTTGGCCTATGGAAAACACAGCAACTAATCAACAACTAATCCTACCATGACTGAACAAGATGCAGTGAAAATTACCTCCAACCTTGCCCAGAAATCCTTTGAAAACAGACCTATCAAAGTGCACTTACTAGCCTGTCCCCTCTGCTTATATACTCACCGCAGAAACCTGACCAGGAGAATCCCAATGTTTAAATTATTCTGAAATACAATTACCATTTAAAGTCATATTAAAATGAAACACGGACAAACACCTCAGTAACTTGTGCCGAAGCATCCAAGGAGGTTGATCTTTTCGTTCCCAGTTCTTTAATCCTCTACTTACAACTGAAAATAGACTTTGCATTTCAGCAAATCTCTGACATTGCTGTTACAGGAATGTTAAAAAATTGTCCGTGTCTGCAAGCTACATTAAGAAATACCAAAACAGTAAGGCCAAATTACATGGTAAAGAAGAACTAGAATGAATAAACTCCCTTGCAGCTGGCAATTAACTCCAAGCAAGGTATGCATCTCATCTGACATTGCTCCTCTAATCAGGCAGCAGCAGCCCAGAGGCGACCTAGCAGCCCTCCTGTTCATTAACCTGGTTTTTGTGTTCTACCTGTGCTCTAAAGGTATAATTAGCCCAAATAAAATAGTTTCAGGATTCCTGTACCTCACTGAACTATGCTCTGAAACACAAGAAATTAAAATAACAAAGCACGTACTATTGCCAGTAAGTATTTGAGGTATTACTCTCACCATCAAAAAGCTTGCAAGTTGTGGGAAAATAATACATTTGTATACACTACTGAGAATGTGTTACAGCAAAACCTGTAGGATCTTAACAGCACATGTAGGCTACAAAAGGACCTTTGAGACTATACCAGGACCTATGCTTAGGACAGCACAGTCTGAGATTTGCCGGTTGATGAAGTCCCTGGCAAAAGGATGGATGCTTAGTTAGCCTCCTGGCGCAGCCATTCCTAGGTGCTGGGTACCCAAAAACTCTGGGATTGTGTATTGGCCTGTGATGATGAGGTTTCATTATGCTTGGACCTTCCAGAAATACAGGGTTGCTCTGGCTCTCCTACTGCTCCTGCTTACTTAACCTGCTAGTGTATTCATTAGCAAGGTCAAAGGAAACCCATCAATATTTACATAAGCTGAGAAACAGCCACAGGTGTCAGTCGGAGGTGTATACAGAAGAGGTTTAAGAAAAGAGCTGCAGCTTAGGAGGTATCTGTGCGCTGGTGTTTATCTGAACTCTTACCCTGTGCCCATCACCTGCCTTTATCAAACAATACCACATACATTGCATTCCTCAGCTGGCTATCCACAGTTACTGCTTACAATGAATCTTTTAAGTGTTCACTTTAGCAGAGAAATTAAGGGGAAATTAGTCATTTACTAGATTGCTATTTAAAGAAGTCACATGGAAAGTTAAAAAGGCCACTCTTAACTACGAATATTATCAAGAAATTGGACCTCACACAAGCACTTAGAAAGATTAATAAATACAATTTTCATATTAGGGATCTAAATAGAGCACTCATGCAGAGCACATATTTTTTGATTTGGATACATCTCTGTTCAGAAACCTTACAACAATGGAAAGCATACAAATTACAGAGACATCAGATCATCAGATTTAATAACAACAATATATTGCTCTGAGCTGAACACCAGTTTTAATTTTTTAAGTTATAAGAATAATTTAATTATAAGCACTTTAAAAGATCATTGGGACTAATTTCTTAACACTTTGCAAAAACTGAGTACATGAGAACAAGTATCAAAATTTATCCAGGTGACAGTCAGGGCATCTGGATGCCTCCAAAAGTGTATTTTTTGAATGGTGCCATTCCAGCAGCAAAAACCAGAGATAATTTTAAGGTATTTGCTCATTTCCAAATCCGAGTGTCTGTGTAACACAGACAGTGACATACAATGCCAGTTAGAGAAGGAATGACAGGAAGTCAGTCAACTGAATGAAGCTGTGAACTCACGTGTTCTGATGATATTTTCTTCAGAAGTTCTGAACTGGGTGTGCCCACAACTTCCATTATTCTCTTCAGTTGATCAATATCTGCATAATTTCAGGGAAATGAACAGCACACAGTCCTTCTGGGTTTAGACAATTAATGAGCTTCCATGCATGTAACTAAGATGCTTAAAACAATTCAGCAAGATAATTCCCCCATAGCTCATGCAAGGATATCAATTCATACCTGCTTAAGCCTAGTTCTGGGGTACCAAATTCTCTACTGTACTATATTAACTTATCAGGTATGTCAGCTACATGAAGAATATTGCTTTTCTGTCCTAGTTCCCAATTTAATACATTCTTCAGCTTAATATTGATAGCCTATTTATGTTTCAGTGATCTGAGGGATTTCTGAAGTCAGTTTAACATGATAGGCTATTTTAGGCTCATAGGCCTAAATTACTAATCGGAAGACTGGCAAGTGAAAAGTTATCATTTGGCACCTTTAAAAATTTGTTTTATGTATGTCTCAAGATTAAGACCTTTGAAAATGTTAGTTTTTCATTGTCACCTAGGACCTGTAAAGTATATTACATTTTTTATAGAGACCCCAGATTATTTTACAGCTTTATTTAAATTGATATGATCATATAGTTGTAGACAATATTTTATAACAACAAAAATTTTATTTCTTGTGAGCTATATATATTGATTTGTTCAAATACCACATATCATGTAATCAAACAGTCTGAGGACAAGTCATGTCCTGATGATGATACACCTGGAGAATGCCTGTGGTTACAATAGAGCCCAATGATGCTGAGCACAACAGAAAGGTCAGTTGGGAGACCTGGTCTCAGCTCGCTTAAGATTATTTAAGGCAATTCTAATGTCATAATTCTTTGCACCCAGCAACAGCTAAGTACTAGCAGAAGTGTTTGTTTTTTGAGGGGTTTCAGAGTAGCAAGAAATGTAAATACTCAGTACAGAAGAATGTGCTCTTGTTTCTCATAATAAAAGCTTGATGCAGTTGCTTCCTCATTTCTTATTATGTGTTTTTCTTCAGTTTCCTTTTATTATTTTACTGCCCTCCTCAGAAACACCTCTTTTTTGCTCTTGCCAGCACAGGAAACACCAATGGAAATCCCTGATGCTCCATCAGGGACCACAGCACAGTGCTGCAGAAAAGAAAGGGCTTTGTTGCTCCTGTGGCATTTCTGGAACTACTGGCTTCTTTTAACATAACAAGACACAATAGAGATATTAATTCACTTATAATTTAAAAGTTAACTCATTTGCATTTTCTGGAACTTTCAGCCTAAAAGCAGTTCTATTTTGTTAAATCATATTATCTGATGGAAAAATGATGCCTTTACTCAGCTTCAGTTTTAGCCTATGTTATTTCAATAAAATCCACACATGGAAGAAATCTACCCTGTTGTAACTAGGTTATTATTCAAACACAGATACACAAAAGAATAAATGTAACTTTTTGCTGTTTAAGAACATCTGTTACTGGTTTTTATCCTACCAGTGGGTCTAATATTCAGTTGTCATATACACTGAACTGAAAGATTAGCAAATTGTTTATTCTTTTACAAGTTTGTTACCTCAAAACCATGTCTATAGAAATACTCAAGTCCTTAGGAAAAAAAAGAGGAAGAATTAGAGAGTATTTTTTTAGTTCAAATTTAAGTTTTATATTAAGGATACAATCATTTCCTGGAAATAGAGCCTTTCCCTTCAATAGCTCTGCCATGATACATCCAACCGACCATATGTCAACTGCCAAAAAACAGAGACAGAAATGTGCACAATGAATCAAAGAGATCCTTAAACACAGCTGCTTCTTGGTTTAAAACTATCACTACATCCAGCTGTAGCAAAATACAAGCCTTCACAGTTTACCTGTTTGATTGTAGTGCATCCAGTTTAACATAATTTCTGGAGCTCTGTACCATCTTGTTGCAACATATCCAGTCATTTCATCATCAGTTTGACGAGCTAAACCAAAGTCTAAAATCTACAGAATAAAAATAAAATAATAATTTTTTAAAACCCCTTTCACTTTTGTTATAGGTCCTGATTTTTCCATTACTGAGTTTTCTGTAGTCCCTTGCTATCAGTGAAGTCAAACAGCAGCACTCTGCAGACGAGTTCATCTGCTCTCCTGCTGTATCCGTGCAGCCTCTGGTGCTGCATAAAGATATTCCACTGTAATGAACCTGGTGCTTTGTTCTCCAAGGCAGACTTTATATTTTGCCTTAGGTTCAATTTTCCACTGACATTAATTTACTAAAAATAAACACTGCTGCTATAAAAAATGAAATATTATTATCAGCTGGGAGTGTTTGTGTAAAATGCTAACAGCAAGTGCCAGTGGCCATTTAAAGACCAAATAAGCTGATACCAAATGTGCAGAATTTCTGTTGTCTAGCACCTACTCAAATCACACATTATCCTGATGCCACTAGGTGAGAAAAATATATCCTGTGTAACAATGTAAATTTAAATCACACCCCATTTGTTTTCAGTAGAACTTGACCACCAAAACAAATGAGCTCTGTTTATGTATACAGAGGATTGATTGCAAAGTGGTCCCCTTCAGATGCTTTCCCTTGCTAAGTTTACATTGATGGGAAGTTATTTCAACTGAACTTTCCCAGCTCATTTCCTTGCTTTCTGTTCTGTTCTCTGGTTAGTCTGTCTTACCCTAGGTCTAAGAGGGACTGCCTTGGAAGGGTACCATCTGAGCCTCAGTGCTGTTGTCAGTCACCTCAGCTAGCCAGCAGCTCTTCACATAGAAATGTAAGATCATTGAGTATCTCCTGTGATGAGATCCAGGATTATTTATTAAGCTGATGGCTAATCCTTTTCATAGGGAATAAGAAAATTTCAAGACTATAATTCAAAACTCCTCAGTTATAATCCAATTAAAAGATATAAAAAGCCTAAAGAAAAATATTAAGATATAAACAATTAACATCTTTACTTCCAGTATAGTTGAAAAGCATAATTTATTTCTTAAGTAAGTGAAGAAAAATGCATGAGGCAAACAAGCATGAAATGGCATAATGGCATGAAACTCAAAACACTAATGCCCTTATTTTTATAAGGATTTTGGCAATATTTTTCCTTCTACCAAATGTGCATACACACACACTTTCCTTCTCTTTGCTTCTATTTCCTTTTTGGTAGTACTTGGAAATATCCACTAGTTTGTCCTATTAAAAATAATTTGAGGAAGTAAAGCTATAAATATAAACAAAGCAGAGAGCAGTGTAACAAATGCTAGACAGATCTCATAATAATAGAAAAAAACCAGAAAAAGTCTCCTTTACTTCCAGTACAAAAATACAGTATACATTTTAAAGTACATGATCAAACACAGATGACCCACAAAATTTCACAGATGCTGAACATACATGCATGAAGACATTAAAGAGATAATAATGAAACTTGCTGAGCATCTGCAAGTGTTACTAAATCAAACAGGAACTACACTTTCTCACCACAGATCCAGATTAGTGCAGGAACCTAACTGCACTGCTCTTACTCATTATTGTGGTTTTTTGCTGATCTTGTAGTATTTGGAGTCTTTTCTTAAATCCCTTGCAGCTGGGATAAAGTGATTACATCAGAGTCTTAGAAACAGGAATAAAGATGTTTCTGGCTGTCATGGAGAAATGTTTAAGTTCTCATTCTTAAGCTTAAAGGCTTAGAAAGCTACAAGACATCTTTTCCTTCTCCAGAGTCTCATGCTTACTTCGTAGTATCATATCACACAGACATACAAGAGTTGTATTTATATGGAGGTGTACATCAAAATAGCATTTGGGAAGCAAGGATTATAGGGTTCTTTTTGGTGGGTTGGGGTTTTTTGTTTGTTTTTCTTACTGCCTGTGGTAATACTGGTATATTTGTTGCCACCATTATTTATTTTAGTTTGGATGTTCTATAGATACAAAAATGAAAGTTGTTACAAGGCTTCATCTATACATGGCAGATGCAGACATATCACAGGTCAGACTCTCAAGATATACTCAGTTAAGTACTCACTCAGGGGCCATTATCTATGTACCATCTGTGGGGTACATAGGGATTTTGCAAAGACATTTGTATTCATATTAAATTAACATTTGGGAAAAAAAACACAGGTTCACAGAAATGGGCAAGTAGCAAACAGCTGAAATTAGTGGAATGAGCCATAAAAATGGTAACTAACATTTTCTTAAAAAAGGATCATATTGAGAGTTTTTACAAGACTCTGTTACAACAGGATGATACCCACCCTCAATTCACAGTCTTCATTTACAGCTAGGTTACTGGGCTTCAGGTCCTGTAGCAGAACACAGAGTTAGAAAATTACTACTTCAGACTTTAAAATATATTGTAACTATGTCTTAGCAACACACTAATTTGATGCAGAGGAACACACTTCATTAATTTTCATTACCTCAAAGACTGAACTCACCCGATGGATGATCCCAGCTGAGTGAATATACTGCGAAACAAAACAAAATAAAAAGGGTAAGATTTGAAGTTAGAGGTGAAGGCAGGTCAAAGTCACTTGTCTTGTTTTTTTGCTTCTGAGACTGTTTTATATACAGAAAATACTTATGTCATACCATGTTTACAGATCAGAGGTATGTCAAACTTCAAAACCTCCCTGTTTTGTCTTATCCAGAATTGGATATTTCAAGAAAGGTAACCATGAAGACTAGATTCTACCATGAAAGGCAGCACTCACAGTGATTCTTCTGTATAAAGTCTCTTACCAATTTGGAATTTGTTCCAGCCTTCCCTGGATGTTGATCAGCTGTGGCTAGTGAAATCAGTGGCCTGGGGAGCAGCTTGGTTGATTCTACAGGATATGTGTCACCTTCCCATACTGTGAACACTGATGTGGGTGAGAGCAGCCACACCTGCACTCTGGGACAGGTCAGTGACCAAAATACCCACCTAAGTCACAGCATTACTTCAGGCCCACTTTCAAAGTGGTATTTCAGTGGCTATTTTGTATGTCTGCTATTTTACATAAAACATTTTAAATAAAAAATATTAGAACAGCTTACTCTGTCATTGCCTATTGTTCTCCAGTTAGGATTAACAGCAAGTTTATCTATGATCTTATCAACCAGCATGAGCAGGGCCTTGAAAACCTTCTATTCTCTAGAGATGAATTCACCTGTTTTAGGGGAAGGGATTATACACAAAAACTTTATAGCAACTGGGAAAACCCAAAGAGAACCCAAGGGCATTCTTCATGTTCCAGACCTAAGAACTGTTTATCAGAAGGCAGGGCCACCTTCAATGTTGCACACAGCAGCTGAATGAAGAGGAAGCCAAAACACTGCTATCAACAGAAGGAACCGTGTCCCTGCTCTGCTGAGACAACCACAGCAGCCCCTCCTGGTGCCACCAAGCAGTCATATACAGGATCAAATGTTCTTTTGCTAATGAGACATAAGAATTTCATGAGAATTTCGATTCCAGAAGAGAGGAGCTACCAGCAACCTCTCCCCTTTGAAACAGAGCCAGAAATGTACCTGAGTGCTTTTCTGAAATTAATATTCACTTAGAGCACAATTCTTACTATTATTTAGCTTTGACACAACATAGACTTATATTCAAAACCACAAGTAGGATAATTAATGCCAGAATCCATCTTCCTAACTAAGCTATTAACTCACATAAATGAGACAAAGCAATTAAGGGCTCAGTCGTCCAATTTTTATTCACTAAAATCTGTACTTCAAGTGATGGAACCTGCATGCATGAATAAGAATTACTGTCTCAGGCACAAGGTGACTTGCTGAAAATCATGTAATAAGTATATTTCAGAGCCAGTATTTACAATGGCTTGCTTTCAAACATATATTATTTTCCACGTCTAAAATATCAATTACTGTTAAGTTAGCAAGTAAAGCTGCTGACCTCTCTCTTCTGTTTGCTTTTATCTTGGAAAAATCCATACTGGTCTGAAAAAAGCTTAGCACCAGGTAACAGGAAGCATTACCTTCATCTTCTGTTTATAGACACTTGCATATTAAACTTTAGTAAAATTATACATATTTTGATGCTTTTGGAAAAAAAAATTTGCTCTAGATTCATTGCCAATTGCCTGTGTTATTAAAGTGTATAAATTTTAACTGATTTGATTAAAGGAAATAATGACTTTACAGGCACACTAAATCCTAAGGAATTGTGCGCAGCATCGTACATTGCTGGGATAAATTTCTACTCCCCAATATTTCCCAAAGGACCCAACTAACTCGGTTATCTCTTCACCCACGTGATGCTCTGCTCTCTACAAAAATCAGGACTGTGATTTTTCAAAATGCCTCATGTCTTTCAAAGCATAAATGTGAGTTACTTTCCATATTGTTCTTTATCCATTCATATTGTTTCCACATTGTTCTTTATCTGTTTCATATTCTTCAGAATTTTTGAGACACCATATAGCATGTTATTGTCCTGCAATAGGAACTGAAATAAACCCTGATCTAAAGTTAACTTTCAAGGGGAGTCTTCACATGTATTGTGCATGTAAACATTGGTAGGCTTGGGGGTTTATTTCTGGTAAGAAAATTTATCTGATAATTTCTGAAATGATTGCTACTATTTGTGCACTTTTAAGACAAAAAACCAAAAAGCATTTAAGTATGCTCATTGCAACCAACCAGTCCTTAGAACATTCAGATTGCTGACTCATTACTACAACATTTAGGTTCCAGGACTCAGACAGTACCTTAAGACCTCGAAGCAACTGATAGATGAGAAACTGTATATGATCATCTGTTAACTTCTGGCACTTCACAATGTTATTCAGGTCAGCACCCATTAAATTTGTCACAAGATATCTGTGAAAATACAGAAGTGGAAAAAAAAAAACCCAAAATTATTCTAGAAGAGTACCCACACAGGCCACGGAAGTTCCTTTTCCACTGTCTATTAACACATTTTATATCCTTTAAATCAGCTGTGACTTCTAATAATGCAATCACTACTATATTACTTAATATAATGAAAAAGAAAAATCCTTGTAGTATATTAGAAGCTTTTTTCTCTGTTTTCTCCATGACACACTACAGCAGTGATACATGCAATGTATTTTTTGATGAAGAGGAAACCTCACCCAACATCAAGTGGCAGCCTGAGCCACCAAAACTACAGGACCTGCAAGGCTCTGGAATATCTGATGATGGAGGGAAATATTAGAGTGGCAGAAATAAGAGTGTTTTGTGTAACTTCCCTCTCTGTTCCCAGTGGAAGTTTTATTTTCTGACAAATTTTGCAGAAACATTGATTCTTTTCCAAGTACAGTGGTGGAACAAAAGCATGCATCTGTCATACCCAATTCCCATTTGTATAATTTTGCCCCAGAGTCAAAGGTGTTTGGTCACTAATTTCCACAGAGACAAAAACATGTTAATTACTACTTCTTCTGCTAAATTGTTTACTTAAGTGCTTATACAATTATGTAAACCAAAAGGAAATCAGCATAAATTGTATGTTTGAGTCACACCAAAATATACCTGGTTTTAGGTTAGCCAGGAGTCTAGCCTAAATTTACCTTGTCTCAGTTAACCAACAGAACACTTTCCTGCATTCCTGAACTCTGCCATCTATGTATGAACAAATAATCCATGGTTTACAAACACACAGTTGAAGTGAAAAGGTTTTAAGTTTATTGGCATTTATGCAACAATAAATCATTTACCATATATATTTAATTTAAACAATTTAAATTTTCATTTAGAAAAGTACAAAAATTAGGTTTATCTCCTCTTTTGTGGAACAGTTGCAAAAAAATTTTTAAAAGCTGACTGTGGCTGAAAGTCTTTTAGAAATGTATGTTCTTCCTTTTTAAAAGCAGAATGGTATTTATTTACTTAGTAAGTAGTCAGAATGATTAAAAAAATTTTACTTACACTTCGTTAAAGTTTTCTATTGATGTTGCAGGTGTAAAAACATCAAGCAGTCCTATAACCTGTAAGGTGAAAGAAGAGGAAAGAAGTGACATTTTATTATTACAAACTTGTAAAGCAACATGTGATTTGTATTGATAGTGCTCAACATTTTTGGGATGAAATTTACAAAAATATGACATATGGTCATACTGAAAACGGACCTAGTAGGTGATCTATAAAGGTATCACCTCAGCCATCTTAATTACAATCTTAATTATAAAGACTAAAAAAAAAAAGGCAGAAGAAGTAATGTCTCATTACAGAAAAGCTGACACATGCCTTATACAGTTGTTGTACTTTAGATTATGCACACCTTCCTGAGTTTTCTTGGTCTGTTTTTGTTAACTTTTTTATTCTTTCTCCAGGATATTTTTCAATCAACCATTATTTATTCAGGCTTCAAGTCATCAAGGTACCTTTAAGCAAGTGGATGCTCCACTGAAATCAACTGTTTGCCACATAAACTTAGAATAGTACTTAGGGACGTGAGACCTGAAGGTCTACTGTCTTTCATTTAGCTATTAGACTGCTGTCAATTGCAACAAGACTAATCTGTCCCTAATTTCTCAACAGAATCCACATTCAGCAAAAGCAGGTTTGAGGTGTGGGTCTTTTTTTTTTTTTCTGGGCTGATGTTTCAACAGTAGTGAATACTTTTATTACTTTATTAGAGAAGAGTACGATGACTTGTTTTGAGTTGCTTTAACCTCATCTTCAAGATTTAATTAGATATTTTTAAAATAAAAATGCTGCATGTTACTAAAAGCTTCTAAAGTGCAGTGACTTCACAACACCCAAGGTGGCTAGGACCAGGTATCTCGGGTAGCTAGACAGTTGCATACACCTTTTTGAAAAAGACTGTACCTAACTGAAATTAAGCTTATATTGTAAACTTTGGTAATGGAAATCCAAAGGGAAGAACTCAGTCTCCACTTACATTCTCATGCTTCATGTGCTTAAGCAGCCGAAGCTCCCGGTAGGTCCTCCGGGCATGGATAAGTGATTGAAAAGGTCTTGAGAGCTTTTTCACTGCCACCTTCTGTCTTGTTTTGGTATCATAAGCTGAGCTGAAAGAGGGAAAGAAAAAGTCCACAATGATGGCATGCTCTTCAGTAAAGCTCTCCACCAGTTCACTTAAGGAACCTGCAGTCTCCTGAGGGCTCTTATCCCTTTCTTTACCCTCTTTCACCACCTACTCAGGGACTGCAACCAGGGTGCTAGTCAGCAGTAACTCCCGAGTACTGGAACACAGGTCCCTTGTTTGCCACCTAGCAAATTATTAATGCTCATGGTACTGCTCAGGACTCATCCCCAGGCAGCCCTTTCCCCAAATGGCAGGAAAAGTAACCAGACAATTATTTCCAGTTGTGCTGCTCCAGCCTTCAGCTTCAAGGCAGGGCTCATAGGGAATATGGGGATTCAAACAGAAGTTTGTTCTTACTGAGCAAATTGGAACCTTTACTAATTAGAGGAACACTGCCTTTGTATCTATGAATATTAATCATTATGTAACCATTAGCTTGATAGATGATAATGTCCCCAAACTGGTATCAAGTTAGGATGCTGACATAACCATGCCCATGCCTTTCCCAACAAGCGAGGAATGGGCATGTTTTATACTAAAGCCCACATATCCACAGCACGCGCTTAATGTCCCACAGATGGAGGTGCCCTGCTGAAGAGGACACTAAATATATAGTCAATATTTGCAAGCAAGGGAGACCCACTCTTTTTTTTTGGGCATTAGAAAGACATGACAAGCATGAGCCACAAATAAATGATGTCTGATATGTAGCACAGGGCTAAAAATGATCCCTGTATGTATTACTTCATGACACTACATAGTACAATTATAAAAAGACTTTGTTTGTAACCTCCTCTTAAGAAGAAAAAAAAATTCTTTCAGTTGTTACTCTTACTTATTAAGTAATTGCGTTCAATTAAAATACCTAGAAATTCTCAGCTTAAAAAGTGGATAACACTATGTGTACTTGCTAAAGAGTGCTAACAAATCAAGAATCTTCCCACATTTATCTTATTACAGAACTTTTTTGGAATTACAAACACAAAAATTAAACAACATGAAAAATGCATGGAGTAGAATGTCAACAGTCAGCAGTCACATAAAATGCTATTAACTTCTTCTGCACAGTGTTTTAAACAGTCCCACAAATCATTGTAGAATACACCTGCTAGAGACAAAAAACACTGATGGTGCCTAGAGCAGCTTCCAAACTAATACAGAAAGCCTGCAATCAGCTGCAAATAAGTAGACTCTGACACATATTTGGTGCTGTGTTTAAGTCACAAAGAGCCAAGTGAAGAGCAAAGCCTCTCTCTGCAGGATAAGCTGTTGGTGTTGCTAATCAGAAGAAACAAGGGTTACAAGCAACATGCAGGAAGAACAGTGGCATCCAAAAGGAGATTGTCCTAGAATTAACCCAACCTCCATGAGGCCAAGCCAGAATTTCATAAAGACAGAATAGAAGCAAGTAGATTTAATTAACAAGTTTCCTGCAGGCTCTGTGGAAGGAGGGAGTCACTCATGAGATAAATGACATAGATAAGCAGATTACTTAGCTAGTTCTTTGCAAGCATCACAGAAGCTGATCTTCTGCCAAGTTTTAAAGGTGCAGAGTGCTGTGGTTTTGCTGAGCACCTCAGAAAGGGCATTTCCTGAGCAGAAGAAAGAATGTATAGGAAGAAGGAGCAGACTGGTATCACTCCGATGAGTGGATGGAAGGGATACAACAGAGAAACCCGTTCCAACAGTGGGGCAGGGGCAGAGTTATGCAGGATATGTGGCTTAATTACATGGAGCAGCTCAAGGAACAAACAGTGTGAAAAGAACTGACAAACAGAAATATCTTAAATTCCACATGACCAGCCACAAGAAAAACATGAAGGTTGCACAAATAAATCTAAAGAAATAAAAAGGAAGCAAATGCTTAGCTTCTAATATAACAAAGATTAGATGTAATTGCCCTGTGTTTAGCCATGGGCAACAAAGCCACTGGAGAACACTACCAAGTCTCACAAATGCACACTGACTACAGTCTTGCCAGTTTTTGGGGAAAAGAAATGCTTATCCAGGTAAATAAATAAGATCGCCTCAAAACAGCAGTTTGCTTAACATCTCAGCTTTTCTGGTAATTTACAAGCCTTCCCACTCATGTTTGCACCAGTCTGTGAAATACTGTACACATTATACAAGAAGGCTAGGAAGAATTAGATTTTAAGCCTGTTATTATGATAAACATCACTCTCTTCCCAATTCTAAGTTCAAATGTGAGTTTCAGTGGTTTAAAAACCACTGATCTTTAAGATGAATTGCTTTTTATCTTGTATATGACTCAAGGCTGCAAAGCTTTCAGATGATACAAAGCACAATCTTTTTAGCTTCAGTAATTCTTATGACAGCAGCTTTTTAGACCAAAGATGGTATCACTTAAGGAGAGAGGAGGAAAAGGGAAAAGTGAAAAGGGAAAGGAAAGTTGAGTCCTGAGACCTCCAACAGGAAATCATGAATCGAAGCTGCACAGGCCAGGGACTGACTTGGTTTCAATGAGTGCTTCCAAACTCAACTAACCAAAGTTATAATCAGAGCTAATGCCTTCAGACTCCTTCCTTGCCTGGTTTACATCATCATAATTCAAGTTATTAACAGTAAAGCATTCAAAAATATGTATCATGTTGTTTGAACTGTCTTGTTTGTCAGATTCAAGAAGAACTTGCATATGTGATCTCTGCTACTGCCTCTGTGATCACATTTTTAGACTAGATCTCTCTGTCTTGCTATTATATCATCATACCTACAATCTGGTTTGTACCCTGAATCCCTCATTAGCTGCTGAGTAAAATATTAGGTGGATAGAAGTAAGGATGAGTTGCTTTCCTTTCTTTGTGATTTCCCCATGAATGCTCAGCTTTCAGAGTAGAGTTTCAGATGTCTCTGGAGAGGACATCTCTGGTTCCAGTCAAAGCAAAAATACAGGCACACCTGTGCTTGGCCCCTGTAAATCCTTCCTTGGGGGCCTGTAACCAGCATGGTTAAAATGACTGAAAATTGCTTTTTAAAAAACCCCCAAACCCATGCTGGTAACTATTTTGATTTACCAGGGAAGAAAAGGGTTAGAGGCCTATTTTCATGGTTTAACCACAGCTGCCAACTAAGTGCCACCCTGCTGCCTGCTCACTCCTGTGCACCTCCAGAAAGAAAGGTTAAACTTTATGTGTTGACGTAACAACAATTTAACAATTGAAACAAAATATAATAAAATTTAATCATGATGCCAAATAACTGCTTTAGACAGACTTTCTATCATAATTTAGAAAGAAATAGAATTAACACTATCTTTTTAGTTGACAAGAAACAACTTTGTAACAATCATAGCAATAGCTTTTTCAGATATGATCACTCTTGACCCAGAACCCGTCAGAGTTATGACACATTTTTTGCTGTCTCTCCTTTTCAAGATCAAGGATAAAAAGCCATTACTCTTCTGGGATGGCATCATTTTCACAGAGATTAGAGACTGTGGTTTAGCGTGATTTTCAATCATTGCTTAAATTAGACTCACCTTTTTAGCGTTGTCAACTCCTATATTTAATAATTCTATTGAAGTTCCAGATGAAATATCAATTTTTAGTTATGTGCATATTTTCCCAGTTCTTAAGATTTCAGAGAAAAGTTTGAACATAGGGAGCTACTGCAGTCCTAAAACTCAAAAGGCAGAAAGCATGGGATTTTAACCTCAAGATAACCTTCAAGCCTCAAGATAGCATTATAACTTTTGATGAGATATGAATTTTGGTAGCTGATGTTTATAACTATGGCTGTACATACAGTAATTTCCCTAGTATCCATGGAGTTTATCCTCTATGGTTGCAGAGCACTAAAACTGGACAGACAGGCCATTCATGTGTGCAGCCTGCTCAGACCCCTTGGGGATTTTGGGACTAGAAGCACATTATTCACCTGTGGCTACTTAGTCTTTGGGATCAAATTTGCTTCAGCAGCTGGAGGGCCGTTTGTAGGAGCCTGAGCTTAAAAACCACACATGGAGCCAACTTGTATCCACTTCAGTAAACCCCAGTATTGAATGCAGGAAGAATCCTTCCCGGGATCAGCTGGTCCCCTTGAACTACAGTCCCTGAAATTCCTAACACTTTGGGCTCAGAGAAGATTACTAGCTGGGCACTGCACTACCCACAGTGCCTGGAAAAAGTTCATCTTGAATGAAGCATTCAGTCCACAAGTTCTCTTCATTCCTGGAGCCAGCCTAGATGTAGCTGATGCAGAATGAAGGCATGACCCAAAGCTGATTGTCCATGGTGCCAGTGTGGTGTCTCCAGCATCATTCCTGTTTGCTGTAGGTTACCTGTGTCAGACAATATTCCATCCCCATCAATATTCCACCCCATCACTCTGGATAACCACAAGGCTTTGATTGTTTACAACGTCTTTCATCATTATAGCTGTACAAATTATTTAGGTATATGTAATCTAAGCAACTGATTTGGGGTTAGGTGCAAAAACCAGAAGACTAACTTTTCAGGTTTTTTTAAAATATGATTCAGTGTCTCAGCATACAAGGTTGTTACCTTTACATCATCAGAAGTTTGACAACTGGCTGGACACACTATACCAAAATTTGGAGAGAATGCTGGACAGAGCACATGTGACAGTGACACCGGGTCTGGTGTTTCCCCATATTGTTCCAGGTATCTATTTTTATTTCTTTCACTGCAGCATGAATTTATTTCCTTCATTGGGTCACATTCCTCCAAAACATGCAAAAATTCCTCATTACATGTAATTGTTAAGAGAAAGACAACAAAAAGAAAGAAAAACCCAAAAAATGCAATTCATGCTCAAAATGCAGGTTCAAAATTTTGAATTCTTATCTGCAAACCTCAGCACCCTTTCAAATACGGATTGACTCCTTTCACTGGAGCTGACATGAACTTCCCCGTGGACAGATGTACTCTTAATTTGGAAGATCCTAAGTTATTGAGAAAAACAATTAACAGTGGCAAAAAGGTCTATGTGAGCAGGTATTGAAGGGGAAAGAGCTGAAGAAGGGTCAACACTCAGAAAATCTCTTCACTGATGGAGGCAGCCCTTACAGCACCATGCACTGGCAAGTAAGAGAGAAAAGAGGGACCACAGGAACTTTGCCCTGGGACATTTTCTAGTAATTTCATGTAATTTGGGTTCCTAGAACTACAGTGAATAACAACCCTTTTTTACACTTCTCATAAATGTCATGTAAGTGAAAGAAAGTAACCACATGAACAACATGGATTTTATTTTTTATTTGCAGGGTTTCGTTTGTGAGCTTTGTCTTCTGGGATTTACCTATCTTGCTCTTCTTCTTTAAAACATAAATTTCTGTTTATTTTAAATTTAAATAAAAACCTACTTTTTATTGAGAAATGAAGGAGCCATGAAAAAAAGCACACACAGCATCCATCCCATACCGGCAGAGGACCATATCAGCTACTGGCAGAGAAGCAAGAGAACAGAAAACAGCTACCCAAAGCCATTTTAAGTTAGGCAGTAAAGTAAACCCGGGAAATGGTTAATTTGTTTCTTCTTTATGAATGTTTTGTTACTGTTTTGCAAGCGCATGTTGGTGATTTTCACTCCCTAGGAGCTAGCTGTAAGGTTTGTTTGCTAAACCGCACAAATCACAACATATATGTGCGTCAAAAGGAAACCATAAGGAAAAATTAGATGGTGGCAAGAAAAAACAGCATGAGGATGTAATGGGAAGCTCTGAAACTACATGTTAATCTTCTCATTTGACAAAAAAACTCACTTGATGATGACAGGTTATTGTACTATAAAAATGACATCCCCTCACTTGGATATTATTCCAACACGCCATGCTGAGCAGTAGCATCAATGGTTTTGGTTTTAGTACAATGACTGTTAATTATCTCAGATTAATTTACCCCTAAATCTAAACATAAACATACAAATATCTCTTACATATGCAACATAATTGTTCTATAACCAACATAAAAGTATGTTGCTTTTTTGTTTTAAGCAGACATTGAAAATACTAAAAAATAATCACTCTCCACATGTTTATGTGAATACATCACCAGTTTTCATTCAATGGAACATGATCATAGAAGTGCTGTAATCAGCCTCTAAATCCACAAGCCGTATTTTATTTTTTGATCTGTCTCCTGTGCCCCCACTGTGACTTAAATATTTAAATAACTTTACTGAGGAGCAGTCACATTTTTTTAAGTGAAGCTACAGACAGCACAGCTTATATCAGTGGGAATGATGCATTTAAAATCAGGGTTGTGAAAAAAATGTACAGAAGGTTGGGGTCATAAGCTGTTAGTTTCCTCAGCATGTGCAACCAGCTCATGGATACTAAAATAATCCTGCATGTACCTAGCCTGAGCTCAATGTCAGTAAGTAAACAAGAGTATCAGTCAGCTGCCACTAAACCAGTACACTGCTAGTGACAAATGTGTTCCATTCAGTATTTAAAAAAAAAAAAAAAAAAGACTGACAGGTAGTTATATATTGTGGGCTTTGAAGCTTCAGCTAGAAATGCTTGCAGTTAATCTGGATATAAAGTTTAACATTAAAAATATCAGTGCTTTCAAAAACATTAAACAAATCCATACAGACAAAATCTCAATTATATTTTGTCCTTCTTTTTCCTATTCCTCCCCCCTCTTCTCCTTCACATTTCCTGTTTCCTCTCTCTACAACAGCCAAAATATGAAACAGTGGAAATTTATTCCCAGGTTACACAGGGGTTTGAAATGTCCTCTCCCTTCCCGACTCTGTGGGCAGAATTGAGATATTGTATTTTTGGTATGAATCAATGAATACGTTCTGGAATTCAAACAGCTCCTTGTGAAGCTCTACTGAAGCAAGCAACCAGGCCCTAAGAATTTCAGGTCTTTGGGACAGGGACTGTGCTCCCAACTGTGATCATGGCTGACAGCAGGACAGGAAAGGAGGCAGCTATTCCACTGCTGCCTCATGTAGTCAGGAAGGTAAGTATCATAAAAAATATATTGAAGTAAGGATGGAGGAGTCCTGCAGAGAATACCCTCTGTTAATGTATTCTTACAGCCACACAGAAGGCTGCCATTCCATGACCCTTGTTGTCTTTCTGCCACAACTGGTTCACCTCATGCCTCTCATCTCTCTACCATCCCAAGTCTCCCCTTTCTCTGAAAAAGATCTCATTAATTCCCTGTGAAAGAAAACCGGCACAATACAAAGTCCCCACTTCTTAACCTTGTCTTTTCTTCACCTTTCCTACAAACACCTCTATCACCCTTCTCATGCACACTCGTGTCATCTGCTCCCAAGCTACTCCACAAGCTTAGTGACAGCACCCTACACAGAAATCTCTGTCACAGCAATTCTCAGCCTTTCTCATCCTTCTCCACAAACACCTTCTTCATTAAGTCTTATTAGACATTCTCATTTAAAATAGGGACCTTGACACCACTAATTACCATCCTGCTTCCCTTTTCTTTCCCAAGTCAGTTAACTACACTGTTCCAACAGCTGGAAAATACTCAGGATGAAACCAGACAAAGGAAGGACAAGCAATCTGCATTCCACCCTAGTTTTCCACAAAACCACTCTCAACACACTCCCTATTTGATGTCTTCCCAGCCAGTGCTCAGAAACACCCGTCTTCCTTCATGTACCTTTCACAAAAATTCCTAAATTCTTAACCTTCCTTAGGTTTGTAGCTGCAAATCGCACTGCACTTTTATTTCTAATGGCTATTTTTTATGTTCCTCTGAGGGTCTTTTTCACTCTGCAACATTTTTTTGTTGCTTCACTTATTTTCATCCATTCACTCCAGCAATACTGCTGCAAAGATCCTCCTTCTAATTGGTAACACTGACCATGCAACCTCTTTTATTTAGTTCTTGTCTCCATTGCAACCTCACTTTCAAGGCCTCGTTTCTAAGTAGTTTTATTACATATACTGACTTTTAAGAGCTGTCCTACCTCTGACTGGGGTCTCATATCAGCCTTCATCTCAGTTTTCAAGCAGGTGCTTGACTATGCTTAGAGGGGTCCACTGTAAATATCTGCACAACTAAAGAAAGGTGTCCATGCCTTCCTTCTGAATGCTGCATACCAAAAAGAGACAACTCCTATCAGATCTTGGACAGCAGTATTTTAACAATGTTGTGGGAAAAGTTTCCAATAATTATAACCATTTGTAAGATGAAGTTCAGCCCCTGTATTTATATTGAAAACAAAATCAGAAAGAAGTCCAAAGGGAGTCTACAAAAATCCACATGTGCCTGGATTTTTGCATTTAGCCTGTAAATATCTATATCATTTTCAGTTTCCAGCTGTATTTACATACAGCAGTTGTATGTTACTACTACTCTAAATGTTTATCTCAGCATTTACTATTTAAAGTAGCATGTAGTGCTACAGTGATACACACAACTCCAGTAACCTCATCTCACAGTTGAAATCATACACTTAGTATCAATACAGCTAACTAAACAGATACTTAAAAAAAAAAAAACCCAACCTGAAATAATCAAGTACAATCTTGGATGAAGGGATTTTTATCTTTGTCAGCTAGATTCAAGTTATAGCAGCTTTTAAAACCTTCACATGATACTGAGTTGTCTTAGCATCTTTTTAGAGTTCCTCAATGTGAAAAGGATGGCATCAGCATTGTTATGTTCCAGGACTGCAAGCTAATGCCCTCTCAAAATATTTGTGAGTACCAGAAGCACAGAATGGGGTGAATGGCAGGAAAGAAGGGGTTAAGCTTCAAGATCAGAACGTTCTGCTTCTATTATTCCACTTGTACTTCCTCAAAGCAAAACTGCAGCTCAAACACCTTCTCCCATTCTTACCCAAAATTAGCCAGGACATGAACTTAATGAATCTTAAGCACGTGCCTAAAGTTAACAGGATAGAGGGATGCTGGAAGTGTTGTAAACGACTTAAGGCAGGCTTTGCTTTCCTGCTTTTTTGAACTGAGGCCTGTGCCACTACACTTTGACTTACCAGACCTCTACTTAAACATGTGTTAGGTCACCTGAGATGGTGTTCGGCGTTGCATAGTCTCAAAATCAAAAGAGACTGAATGTAACTACTATTGATGCCAACAGACTCTGAGAAAACAGTGCAGGAGTCTATGGTTGTGAAGAAACTCTGGACTCAGTTTGGTTCATCTTGCAAGGTCTGCTCTTTCCAAAGAAGGCAGAACACAGAGCCTGCAATATGCTAATGGCAAACAACCTGTTGCAGAGATCAGAGACAGCATGCTGCAGAATGCCGTCAATCCCTCCCAGGCAAAAATAGGACTAAATAGGTTAGAAGACAGTTTACAAAAGCTGGCATAAAAAGAGTCATACAGGCTTAAAAAAGATCCAAAGAGCAGGAAACCAAAAATCTATACATGTTACATAATTTGTGGTAGAATAATAAGAAGTCTTTTAAAAAGATGAAGCTCTTTCTCAAGCAGGTAGCAATGCCACCTCCCAGAGGAAAAGATGGTCAGGTATCAAACCACAGTGGAACCACCAGGGCAACACAGCTGCAAAGCACAGATGCTCCAGGCTAAAGGCCCCATTTATAAGCAATACCACTGGGACAGCTGGAAGACTCAAACAGAGCCAGAATTCTTATTTTAAAAAGTGGAACCATAAGAAACAAGAATTTAAAACTCAGTTTGACCTGAGACATAGTCACTTTTCTCTAGAACTGAAAAGAAAGGGTTGTAGATTAAGACTACCTTGTGAAAATAAGGTATCTTGCTTCCTATCTAAATGGATTAATATAACTTAAATGCTGCAAAACTCTCAATTAGCAGGTCTGGTGCCTGGTCCCTTAAGAGTGAACCAGCTCTTTGACTTATGTGAGAGGTAATTACACTATAAATGCTGGACGCCAAAAATGCATTTTTTTGAAGAAAACTTTAAATTTAACCAAATTTTAGCTTGAGAAAGAGTTAAAATAATTGTCTAATAATAAAAAACCCTCGACTTGATAGGCAAAGCTATAGCACAAAAAGAAAACAATCCCAAAACAAAGCAGTTGTGCATGCAAATTTGATACTTGCCAATAAAACCCAAACCCTACAAAAAAAGAGGAATTAAGCAAAACATACTGTTGAAAATGATAACTTTACTTGTAATTAAACTACATACTCCCACCCCCTGGCTTTAAACTTTTTTTCCTAAACTTAAAAAATCAGATCTGACAGCAGCAAATGACAGAACACACAGGAGCTTGAATGGCCATAGGAAAAAGTTCAGGCAAAAGAAAGCCTTGCACAAAGCTAAGGCACAAGAGTAACATAAAAAGTCCTTCAAGGATTAACTACCTGAGGGAAAGACCTCACAGTTTTCTCTGATTCACATAGATGCTACAAATTCTACTGGATACATGAAATGTCAATAAATTGGGCCAAAACACAGCCTCCTGACACAAACTGCTCTATTGGTTTTGAGCTGCCAGCAAAAGATGCTTAAATGCAAGTATTTACAATATGTTTCTTATTATCAGTTATCAATTCAGTTACCCAAGTCTGTGGGCTATGACAAATCATTTACTGTTAAAAAAGAAAAGGATAGGCCTAGAGAAGAGTTTCACTGAGGTAGAAAAAATTTGTTACAACAACTCTCTTCTCATTTAAAGCCAGAGTTTGCAGTTCAGGACCTTGGCTGCTATTCATCAAAGCACTTAAGAAATTGTTTAATTCTAGTAGTTTCTGTAAGACTTGAATATGGTTTTAGGTATTTTACTGAATAGAAGTACAACTATTCACAGAAGCAATACAGCATATTACTCAAGGGAATAGTTGCATCTTGTAGGTCTCCTGGGTAAAGCACATGCACACAGACAGAAAAAAAAATCAATTTCAATAGACTCTAAAAATAGATGGCTTTTCTCAGAGAGATGCATACCTTTCCCTCACATTCAAGCTTCTGTTTGGGTTTATACTTCATTGATGTTAACAAGGCTATTAATATAGGGCAATGTTTTATTGCTATATTCTATTTTTAAATATCTATTTTAGAGTAAACCTTTCACATAGCATGTTCCAGTTTCCATTTTACATCTTCATTTCCTAGGCTTTGCAATTGATAAAAATTACTAGGATTTCCTTGGCTGTGCAGTTTCAAAAACCAAAGCACCAGCTGTGCTGCAAGTGAACCACGACATGTTTTCACTTCCTTTGCAATTGCTCAAAACTCTTGACATCTCATTATAAAATTCAGTAAAGTAGGTCTTTCCCTCAAAACTATGTCAGCATAAATAGGGAAAGTAACCAGAAATACAGTTTCAATTGGAACACAAAAGTAGTTACTCTGCTACTGTATATCCATCCAGCTCTTAGTTTACTTTCTCCTCTTTTCTTTCACAAACTAAAATTTTATAGTGTAAATAAATTAAGTCGTTGTGGAACTATTCCCAGCATCTGCTCGGAGCAGTTAGCACATGCTAACTACAATGACACTCACATGGTATTGGCCTAGACCTCCCTGCTGCAAGCATAAATTAGAAATAATAAAAAAAGAGAAGAATTCAAAGATACTTCACGCCAGTTCTGAGTGTTTCTTCTGATAGTTGGAGGCTTTTTAAAAATGCATACTCCTAGTTTATGTGCAAACTTGGACACTTCACAGAGCTAGAGAATGAAGTAACTAATACAAAACTGTTCTCCGGTATCTGACTGTGAAGAAAAAGTGAGAACTACTGCATGAGTTTAGAGCAAAAAACAAAGTTCTAAAGAAAATTTTAAAAATTACTTTTATTTAAAGTAGCACTTGCATTTAAAGGGCCATGGATTGTTTATTATTGATTGCTTTATATATTTCCACTCACCCAGCTTACAAAAGAAACACAATTCTTTCTCAAAAACCCCTTAAACGCCACTATTATTTCCATAAATTGATTCAAAGCTTTTATAAGCATAGTAAAGTGTGCATCAAATACCAAAGTAAAGCCCAGCCTGCACTGGGAGTTCCCAAGAGTGCAAGCCTGACGTAGGAATTACCAAAGAAAGAGAAACGTTTTATGATAACATGTGGCAAACCCTTCCAAACCCTTAAGACGCCGAAGCCCTTGGGCAGCAATCCGCGCTAATTTGCGATGTCCCCCGAAAGCACGGGGTGAGCATCCCGTGTTCTCCCTCAGCCTGCCCGGCTCCGGGGGCCGCTCCCATTGTCTCGGCGGACAGAGCTCTCCGCCCGCCGCGGCTGCCCCGGGGCCTTGCGGGTGTCCCGCTCTAGCCCCGGCTGGAAGGGCCGCGCCGCTGGGAGCCGTCCCGGCCAGCGGCGGACCCCGCTCGGGGACCCCTTGCCCAGCCCCGCCGCCGCCTGCCCGTCCCCCGGCTCGGAACCGCCATGACTGTGCAGGATTCTCGGCTTCGGGGCAATTCTCCCTCCGGAGGCGCGAGCAGCACCGGCGGCAGCGGCCCCGCGGCGGGCGGTCACTCGGCGCTGCCGGCCCCGGGGGGCGGCCCGGCGGCAGCCCGGAGCGCGGGGGGCGGCCCCGGGAGGGCGGGCAGGGGCTGCCCCAGGTTAGCGGCGGGCGCGGTTGCCCG
Organism: Emberiza elegans; assembly: GCA_024865655.1. Lineage (NCBI taxonomy): Eukaryota > Metazoa > Chordata > Aves > Passeriformes > Fringillidae > Emberiza > Emberiza elegans. Next base: position 34,707,013 of record JALJVW010000910.1, on the reverse strand, counting down.
GGTGACGGCGCGGCTTGCCCGGCCCCGCGGGGCCGCCGGCCGGGGCAGCGGGGCGGGAGCTCCGGCGCCGCTCACACCGGTGCCCGGCGGACACGCCCCCGCCCCGCCGCCGCCGCCGGCCCCGCCGCTCCCCGCACACGACCCCCGGCGCGGCGCGGGGGCTCCCGCCTGCCCCGCATTGTCCGTCCCCGCCGCCCGCCGGCTGCACCTGCCCGCTCCCGGCCCCTCTGCCGCCGCCCCGCACCTACCAGACGGAACCGTAGGCGCCGGAGCCGACGGGGGTGAGGTTCTGGTAGCGCTGGGGCACCTCCCACACCGTCTTGTTCAGCTCCTGCCGGTAGAAGCCGCCGCGCTCGGACATTTTCCCGGAGCCGCCGGCAGCAGCGGCAGCAGCAGCGGCAGCCGCCCCTCAGTCGAGGCTGCACGGCCGGCGCCGGCGGGGAGGAGGGACCGGGAGGGGAAGGGGAGGGGAAGGCGGAGGCCGAAGGGGTGGGGGCAGCGGCCAGGGCTGGGGGAGCCCGGGTGGGGACGAGGGGAGGTTGGACGAAGGGGCCCAGGATCCCCGGGGCGGCGCCCGGTGTCTTTCCGCGGGGCCACCCGGGGGGTTGCGGGGAGTGGCGAAGCGCCGATCCCGCCCCGGAGCATCGCAGCCGGGGCGGTGACGGACCGGAGCCGCGGCCTCACCGCATCGGCCACCCCTGCCCGAATGTGCGGGAAGGGCCGCGCCGCCGCCTCTGCTCTCCGCGGGGAACGGCGGGGACGGGCGGACTCGGTCACCCCGCCCTTCGCCTGGTGTCTCTCAGGTTTTCTAAAGCCTTGCTGACTGACACCTTTCTTACTTTGCCACGGCCACCTGAAGTTCCCTCTGGGCCCGCCAGGCTCCCCCCTTCCCCAGCTCGAGCTGCAGCCACAGCGGCGGTGACCCTGCGCCAGGGTATCGTCCACGGGGCCGCTGCGGCCCCACTCACTGATGGAGCACCGGGCAGGTCGGGGGTTTTCTCGGCGTCCTCTGGTGCCCAAAATTTCCCCTTACCGCATTGATTTCCGCATGCAATAATCTGAGTCCTCTTCCTTTTCATCAATGAAGACTTGAGCCCTCAAGATAATAGTTAATCTTGAAAACTTTATAAGTCCAAAATTCATGCAGCAGTTAAAGGTTCTCTGACTTTACTGCATGTTTTCTTTTCTCCAAAATGTACCTTATACAATATCTCAGTGATGTCTGAAATCATTACAGCACTACTGCAATGTTACCAGTATATTTCTTTATGTATTGTTTCCTTCCATGGCTTCTTATGTTTCTTTGATCACCTGTAAGTAACTTGTACATAGCCTGTTTGCATAGATTCAGTGTGCTGGGATTGCTTTACACCTGCCTTTGAATCACTGTGGAATATAAATCCTTGCTTTTCAGAACCCTCCTCTACCATGGATTGCTGTTTGCTTTGGCAAATAGCTGCTCCGTTTGTGCTAGGACACAATGTGAATGTAGAGGACATGTTTGCTTGAATAGTTGTGAGCATGATGGACAGAAAACAAGTGTTACAGATGCTCCAAACACTGGATGATGGTTCAAGTTCCAGCTCTGAAACCTCAGCCCATGTTGCATGACAGGACTTCCATACTAGGACTTTTCAAGTGAACAGCACCAGCAATTTGGCATTTGCTGGGTGCATTTCAAATAAAAAATACACGAGTGGTACTACTATAGCCATTTATCTGCAGCCATCCACTCAAAGACCACTAAGTGCTCCTAAAGCAATAGTCTAGTTCTCACTTCTACTCTTCTCCAGTGCAGCAGACCTCTCCAGTTCTCTCCAGACTGCTCCTTGGTCCCACTTGAATTTCTATGCTGAGGGCATAGTGCTTGAAGGAAGTGAAAAGTGTAAAAAAAATCCAACAATACATTGATTTATCTTATTTTACTCAGCACCACTGTATGGAGTTTTAAAACCAGAGTAACAGTGCAGTGACACTACACCAAGCCAAGAAGAAATATTTCTGTCACTGCCATTCCCCATCTTATTTGTCCCTTAAGTAAGTGGCCCCAAATGTTTACCATTGCTAAAATGGAACAAATACTCTAACTTTTATTATACTTTGTCTCTAGATGTGTTTTGGTGTATTAAATAATTTCTTTCTAAACACAGCCATGATTTCTGGAAGCTGTGTCTGTCCATGTCTACCCAAGCTTTTATTGTGCAATTTCCGCAGGAGTTCATTTTTCATATTACTGGTTAATATTGGTAAATATTTACAGTTGGTCTCAATTTTCTGTCTTCTGTGAGTTTCTGTGAATTATTTGTGTTGCAATCATGACTCTGAGACTGTGCTTGATATCCTTGTTTTATTGGATACTACGGATATGGGCTGCCACTGTGTGTAATGAAGGAGATAATGGAAAACATTGGGATGCAAGGACAGTGTATTTGGATTGTCTCAGAGCTAGGTAGGTTCTAGGCCTCCAGAAGCCTCCCATAAAGCAAGCCCTGACAGCTGCCTTTGCCATGACAGAATCAGCTCATGCATCTTTGCCATCTCTGTGAAGAAAGAGGAAGAGGCAGAGACAGCTCCCTCATCAACTGGATTCTTCTCTTTTAGCTGCAGTTTTACAGGAGGTGTGATGGCACGAAGAAAAGATAAGGTCACAGCTTCTGCTGTACATACGTTGCCTTCTTAGGAATTTTCACTGTCTATACAAGAAATACTGTTTCATAAAGCCTGAAGCTGTGTTGGGAGTCCCATGGACAGGGAGAGCCCATGAAACAGCCGTGGACACTGCACAGCCCTCCCCACCTTGCCCTGACAGCGTCCTGTGTGACAGCTCCTCACCAGGTCAAGTGCTGGTGGCTGGAGGGCAGCGGGCAGGGACTCACAGCCTGTCACACAGGGCACAGCGCTGGGAGGGACCCCATGGGCTGCGGCGGGCAGGCTGGCACACAGGCGGTTTGTGGGGTGGGATCAGCTGGGTGAGCCTCCTGGCCGGTGAGGGAGCCCTGCATTCAGGCGTGGGGAGGCTGTGCCCCCGGGAAGGGTGGGATGCAGCCCCTCAGACACACAGCACATCTAGCAGGTACCAAAGGAAGAAAACTTGCTGGCAGAGCACTAACTTTCTGTTTTGGCTCTTCTCCCACTGCATGGTCAAACCCTACATTACTCTCATTAGGATAAACCTCAGTGAAAACAAAGGAGTTTATTATTTTATATATATTATTTTAGTTGTGAGTTACTAATTTCCAGTTGTTCCTCATTCCTATTTTTTTTGAGTTGGATTTGATGATCCCTTCCGACTCAGTATATTCAATGATTTTCCCTCCTTTTTTTGTTTGATATATTGCAGAAAGCTTGCACATCTTTGCTACCCTCCTCCAGGTTCCATTCAATTCTAATTTATTCTCTCTCTAGTTCTGTTTTTGTATTCAGTTTAGAAATCTCAAATTTAATGTATAATGGACTTCAAAGATTGCAATTTTCATACTAATAATAAACATTAAAAAGAAAGAAAATGCCACCTTAGTACTGAAAACATATAATTTCCTGGTGGAAAACATAACCATATTACTGTAAACTCAGCACTGATTTTAAAAAAGACTTTGAAAAACATAGGACAGACTGTTTGCAGATCAGAGTTCAGACTGTTCTCAATACAATTGCTGTGAATGTAGGATAGCTCTAACTAAAAATCTGCCAAGTATCACTGAGGCTTTAGGATGAACCACCATGGTTCTGTCGCTATATCTGTTACTTACGTAACTTTGTACTTGGAAATGTCCATTAATGGATTTCACCATGTCCACCTGAAGTTAATAACAGTAAACTAAATATAGTAATGTTGTGAAGGTGCTTCCTGTGCCACTTTTGAAAATGTTGTATGGTATATGGAACATCTTTATAAAATAAATATTTATTTTTATTATATTTTTATTATTTTATATTTTTATTATTTATTTTTATTATTTATTTATTGGTTGTATTTGCAGATTCTTGTGAATTTCTGAAACTACATCTACAAATATGTAATTATAACACAGGAAAGCTGCCGCTGTTTGTAGCGACTGAAAGACAAAGTACAGACAGCAGGAAAGGCTAAATGAAGCCCTCTGTAAATAGCAAGTCAATCATTACCTACTCCTAACACATTGGTTTCCATGAGATTGCTTTGCCGGGGACCACGTATCTTTGTGACTGAATCACAAGACACTTGTTGCATTTGCCCATGAAATACTCTCTCATATTTCTGCTATTAACTGGCTGTTGCCAAATGCCTATTTGGAAGGCTTCATAGCACCAGGTTGATTCAGATTACCTGCTCCAGCCTGAAACTATTTTGTCCTGTTAGATCTTAGATATTTAAACTGGAAAAGAATTTTTAAAAATCTTGTGAGAGCATAAAGGGTCTTGCATTGGAGAAAACTTAAAATTTAGTTACTCATTTTGAGCCTCAAGTTGAAAATGAAAAGTCTAAGGCATTTCCTACCTATAATGAGGTGTGAAATCAAATGAGAAATCCTGCTATTGATTGAGGACTTTTAAAATCTGGGTTAAATCCTAGTATTACATGTCAATAATAGGTTTCTATTCTTTCTGAGAAGAGAGATTCTAATATGGCTTGAGTTCAGAGCCCAGACTTTGTTTCCTTTTTTTCCACATTCCTTCTCTGTGGAATTAGGATGGCCACTAGATATCTCTGTGCCAGCTTTCCACGTTTATGACCTGAGACTAGGATTGTTTCCTTATTTTAATGGTAAATATATAAGACTGATACTACCTGAGATAGTAATAACCCTTTACTAGCTAAGCATATTGTTTGTAGACATTGATAAAAATTTTTCACATATTCCTATCATACTGCTGTGGAGCCAAGGTGGGAAATATTTTCTAATATCCTATTAAAAATGTAATTCTGACAAAAAAAATCAGTGTCCTTTACCTAAAATTACAGAGGAGTGTATCTTGGCCTCCTGGAGTCTACGAGAATAGGGTGGCAGTGTTTTTTCTTCATGCAGGAGCAACACATGGCTGTTATTCTAAGATCATGTTGCTATTAGATGTCTCAATGTGATTGGGACTGCAAGCATGCTGGCAATTGGTGTCAGAAGTCCCCAAAGTAAATAAAATAAAATACAATATCCTGCTCAGTCATGTCAACAAAGGCTTCTAGGTGTATGTACATTCAGAACAAGGCCATCACCAGAAAAATAAATAGAGATTTAACTTTATAATAATTCCTAATGAAGCAAACAAAGGTCCAGATATGAAGAAAGGCTGATATGGGCTATTAATATATAGTGCCATATTTTCACTTGCAATCCATGTAATTATGTTGCCTGCTGAATCACAACAACACCATGATGTTATATTCTTATGCATAATACAGCTTCAGTCAAACACAGTGTAATATTGACATGTATAATCAGTAGCTGCAGAGAGCCCAGCACTGCTCCCATTCAAGTAAAATTTCATTATGAGAATGGGAGCAAGAACACATTGTTCCAAATGCATTCATTTGGGCTTCTGTCCTGAATATACATCAGCTGTAAATTTTTTCACAGCGACTGAAGGTACTCCAAAGATGAAAGCAGATGCAGATGTAAGAGCCCATGTACACCAAGCTCTGTGCTTTTCTGATGCACATTAAGAAATCACACTCAAGGACCTACTGTTTAATTGACTACTGTTTGTTTCTTTTGGCTCCAAACAACACTATGTATTCTTTAAAATGACTGTGCATTGCAAATCATGAATTCCTCTAATCACAATCCAAAAATAATTATGTATTGGAACAATTATATTAATGAGGTGTCAATCTGGCTAAAACTGTGCTTATTCTGCATGCAAAGTCAATATGAAGAAAAGTTGTTACTTACAGGACTTCTAAATGCCATGGGGTTGTAGATGTGTACAAACTTGCACCCACACCCATGGGGCTGCTCTGCCTAATGCCTGTGAGCTGTGGAACACGGTAAACTCTATTACAGTGCTTTAAAAATATGCAAATATTTGCTGTTGAGGGAGAACACTATGAAAGCAATATCTGATTCAGCTTTAACTCTTAATGAACACTTACAGAAAATTGATACCAATGCAAACTTGTAAAAGCAGAACACAAATTTCTAGTAAATTAGCCTGACTTAGTATGAGGTGCATGTATTCACATGCCTTCATTTGCCATCTGCTACTCATCTGCAGAATTTTGCACTCCAATCTGGTGCTGTTCATTTCCCATAAAGCAGTTTCATTCAACCTTGTCATACTGAAAATACTGCATCCTTCTTCATAGTTGTGTTTTTCAGTCATTATTTGAGATATTGTGAGGATACAACTCAGACAGCTTGAGAAAAATGATACAAGTTCACTTGTTCTATTGTATATAATCCTGTCCAATCTATCTGCAGGGTTTTTTTTTCCATTAGCATGACTCCAGTGCACAGTGGGCTATTCCACAAAGGTGAAAAGTGGGATTTCTACTTTAATCACATTTTATTTCTCGCTGATATTACAATGTCACCTTCTTGGTTTTGACTTAATAACCTGTCTTTGGACTCTGCTGAAAAGACCTTTGGTTCCTCAAAGTAAATGTGTCAGTAAGGCTTCAAATAATGGTTGCAATGTGACTGTAGCGTGACAAATGATACCGCAGATGTTGACCAGGGTGGACAATAATGGATCTGATGGCGGCATGCCCTCTACTGAGGCCTCACAAGGGCTTGATAAAGCCAGGGAAATGGCTGTTGTGTGGCTTGGCAGGCTGTTATTGGGCACATTTGGACCCAAAACATACCTTGCTTGCTAAATATCTGGATCAAACTTTCTGCTATTATTATTATGGCAGGATGGTGGGACAATTATGTGATGTTCTAAAAATCATTTCAAACAATCATTTGGATAAAAACTGTGATCCACATTCTATTTGGGAGATGCTATCCATAAAAGAAGACAATTTTTTCACAGTTTCATCATAATTCAGGATGTATTTGATATACATTGGCTTTTTCAGGCTATGTAGATCCTGCATCTACTGAAATCTAACTATAGTTTTATTAATGGACCTACATAGTCTCTATGCTGTGAAAGAGCAGCTTATTACTCCTTAGATTTTCTTGTACTTACAAGAGTTCTTATAAACTGAACTACAAAAGCTGTGCCCACAGCTTAACAACTTCCTTATATATGTATGGCCATTTAAAAAATATTAAGCCGTAAACCTTTGTAATCAGAACTGTGTAGACATATGATATACATCTACAAATATTTCAGAAATAAATATCAGGTGTTGCCTCAGTTTACCTGTTTTATATTATTGTGCTTGAATTACACAGATCAATGAATAAAAGCAATGACAAACAATAAACTGTTTTTGAGGAACAATTAATTGAGGGACTTGAATCTATGGCTTTAAGCCTGTTAATATCCCTTTTGTAAACTTGAACTTAACAAAGGGAATACTGAATCACTGTAAGATTGGAGGCCCTGGAAAGGAGTGCGGTTATCAGTAGTTGCAAGGA